>OU026148.1:66185176-67480442 GCA_907269125.1 Eristalis pertinax | reverse complement strand
ATGTTCGAGGAGAGGTCGCTGATGGTCGATGGTGATGATTAGTGATATCCTCTTTGGGGCAGACTGTTGGAAGCTTTGGGAGCATGGCACACATCCGTCTGTGTTGCAGGGATGAAACTGGCTCTATTTCAAGCGGAAACATTCAGACAGGAGATGTCTAATTGGCACTTATTTGCGATTGTCCCCGTCCTCGTCACTTAGTCTTTTCCGAGCTGAACAACAATGACCCCAGAATCAGTAACAACAGCGTGAAAGAAAGCGTATTAGTAGTGTGTCATCAGGCTATGAACAAGCGGATCCAGGCGAGTTTTTGGACTTGATCCCACCACCTCGTCGTGGGTCTGCCAAGCGGTTGCCTACCTGATGGAGTCGCATTAAGGGCACATCTTGGATGTCGTGATGATACTTGGCAATCGAAGCGCAATCCCCCTTAGGACAAGAAGAACAAAATTGGCCCCTGATTCCGCATAAACTAGTGTGCTAGTGCCCCATTTAGAGCCAGGTCTGAATGCACACAATATAACAAAGATAGTAGCCAAGATCAAGTACACATTCACAATTGGAATTAACGTTTAATCAAAAGATTTAGACACGTACCATCTAACCATTAACTCAGTTCCTAGCAGACGCAAAGCATTGAAAGAAGTGAAGTATGGCAAACAGCACGGAAAACGAAAAAGTCTACACCAGGCGAAGGCTACGTCTATAAACACCAAGATAGCACAACTAGTATGAAAGTCAGCATTAAGTACACCCTAACTGCATCAACCTTCGCTTTTGAGCGAAATCGGTTCATATTCCTTGCCACTTTCAAATTTTGTCAGTCGTACATCGGTTGAGTTCAGCCATACAACGGGATGTATTGGCGCATCTCAGTGCTAACCCTAGTAAGCAAAGTAGCACACTCCACATATCTCAAAAGGAGATGATTTGAGCTACCTTCAAATTCAAATACACTTCCTCTCAGTCTAGTGCAACTTCAAAAAACAGTCAAAGTCTTCAGCAAACAACTGATAAGAGGCTTCAATTGCCGTAAAACAACGACTTGACAGTCTCAGCCAACTTCGGACACTTCCAAGGGCAATCATGTCATAGGCACAAGGCCAGCCCTCAAGTACTCCCGAGGAGATTTGATGCAAGCACCCTGAGCCTTGTGTTTGCTCCTCCAAGGACTGTTACCATTTATGTATTCACAACACAATCTACCGCTTGAGTGCTACAGCAAATCCACACAACCCATTTCATAATCTATGGCAAAATCTGATATCCGATAGACTTCACAACTTATCGAGTATTCCGCAGAAAATCTATTAGTTCCATAAACTGGCTCCGGCCGCATCTACTCACACACTCAACGAAGCGACCAATCAAATGTTCCTGGATTAAATCTACTCCATCGATAAGAATATCTTATTTCAAGAGATACTCGTCCGTTTTAAATGATGTTCATCCGCAAACTCGAACGAAGACGAACACGACCATCAACACGTTCATCATTCCCATCCGTCCACTCGATGATGAGGGCAGAAAGAAGCAACTTCCTTGGATTAGGGACGGAACCGGCTCTCCGCTCCGGTTTCCAATACCAAATTGATTAAGAGAGTTGCCGTTCAAGTGGCAATATTCAATATTATCATCTTCCTGATCACAGATCCGATAGCCGAGTGCACTTGGGCCCCAGCTGCAGGATAAACAACCGAACTTCCCACCGCCCGGTGATGGGGAAGACATTCGTTATTACAATTTTGCAAAATTATTTACGGCCGGGGGACGTCAAAGTGCAAGTCTGCCCTTCCCTGCCCGGCTGCTAGGTGATTCTGCCTCAATCGTCTCATCGGCTTGCCGTGTTTTTGAGATGCAAATGGAACTCTTACATTTGGACGAATGCCTCTTTTGTGGGCTTATCTGCGCCTACGTGCAGTGTGCACAGAGGATCACATCCTCTGACTGATGTACTTCGGTATTCGTCATGTTCAATCCTGGCAGAGATGGAAAATAAAACGAAATTGGATGCTCTCTCGGTTCGTTTTGATTAAATTTCCTTCGAACACGTTCTATTCGGACATAAATTGCAGCGGTGTGGTTCAGGTATCATGCATGCCCGGGAAGCTGGATTTGATGCTTGCGGATGCATAATAGATGACGATTTGAATCAAAGGATATCCTTGAGACATGGAAAACTTCGTTCAGACCAGCTATGTCGGTGGGTGGCAGACAAATACAAGCCTTGTATGTTATCGAATTGCCATTGAACTCTCGAGTGGGTGAGGAGTCTTTCAAATGCATGTACCTGAGAAATGGGATTTGTTTTCAACGATGGTACGCTGTTGCTGGATCCATGTCACGTTGTTTTTCTGACATTCTGTTGTGTCTCAGTTGTTTGTCTCCCGCTACACCACGTGACCATGTCCAATCGACTGATTGTGTTTGGTGTAAGAAATATGAAAAGTCTCTACGAGGAGAGAGCACTACAAGGCAACAAATTAAGATGCTGCTATTGATTAGAGGCGTTGCAACGGACACTACTTCCTGTCCAGAAAGTCCAGTTTCGGTGTCCCAATCCGCAACTAGTTTCTGGACACTAGCAGCCTTCCACTTCAGCTGGTCTGCTCGAAATTGATATTTCTTCGATACTCACGGTATCTAAGTTTCGTCATTTCGCTCTAATCTCGGTCTGGTTGGTGGCGTAGAGTCTAAAAGAGTGTACTGACGCTCAAACCTTTCCTCTGTGCGACACATTGGCTGCGCTCTGAAGTCATGATGACAACCGATCACGACCACGAAATTCACGTTTCGTATTTACAACTGAGTCGAAATTTTGATAACGATGCAAACGTCAAACCTTACTGACTGTTTTGACAGTTTAATGTCATTTGCAACTTTGATAACTGCTGAAACATAACCAAAGGAAGGTAACCAGGGACTCAAGACACTCAAGAGGACTTCCAAACTCGCAAAAGTACTTCCAAATGGACACACATCTGAATTCTGCGTCGCTTTTACCGCCAGTACTAGGTAAGAAATGATGAGCCTTGCAGCTTAAATTGGATAAAACTTCGATGTCGGATCCATTGAGGCCATGCATGATTGTGGGATGAACACTTGCTAGATTCATAAATAACGCTGTATGGGCATAAATTATGGGCATGCTAATGGGCTATGCCGACCCAGCAATGAAGGACCACCTGAAATGAGGTTTCTGGGTAATGGGCATTCCATCAGGTTTGTGTAAAAATATTTAAAGTGGGTAGAACCCATCACACAGTGCATCCATAAGTCCAATCCGAAATGAAATAAACAGAGATCTCCACTACTTATGAACTTAAAGTGAATTACTCTCGAAATGGGCTCGCAATCCATCCACCCGCACCACCGCCCAATTGACCTCAGTGAACTGAAAATCCCATTTGATATTCGAGATGTTATTAAATGAAAATGGTATCCATCATAAGCCACTCACAGGGGTGCCCTTCAAAAGCGTATCATCATCGGCGGAAAAAGCAATAAGCCGCCATCATGTGAACATTAATTTTTCTCCGCTTAATCCCCGGCGGGCATCCGAAATCGAATGCCACATAAATAAATGCGCCGCATTAACTGGCTACTTCATGATAATTCCGATGTTAATGACGACAGCCATGGGATGGCATTATGCCAGCCAGTGTTTTATCCCAATGGACTGTGCCGATGCCATATCCTGTAAACACCAGAGAACATCATTTGGAGAGGCGGCCTATCATTATCGCATGAGACCGGCGGAATTGATGGCTGCCGTATGCAATCGGGCTCAGTTCATAAATGCACTTAGTTGATGGTCGAGGAGAGGTTGCTGATAGTCGCTGATGGTCGTGATTAGTGATATCCTCATTGGAGCACACTGTTGGAAGCTTTGGAAGCACGGCACACGTCCGTCTATGTTGCAGGGATGAAACTGGCTCTATTTCAAGCGGAAACATTCAGACAGGAGATGTCTAATCGGCACTTATTTGCACCAGCAACAATAGCGTAAAAGAAAGCGTATCGCTCGTGTGTCGGAACCCCCCACAGCACTTTCCACGACAATCCCACTTTCAGACATCTGCCGTGCCGCGCACAAGAATGCCAGTGATGCGATTCTCCGCTGAGCTGATTAAATAGTTGACCAGTTCTTAAACCCCTTAGATCACCCACCGCCGCATCCTTCGAACAATCAGAACCATTTATAGGATTACACTGATTAATGATGTCGACCATTATCCTGTTTACGGTCTCAGAGCAGTCCGCAGTCCGCAGACCGTCCGAGGAGGACCACGCTGCGGATTCCATTCAAACAAGATGAATAATTATGCTAGGTGGACAAAATGTCCTTCGTACTTTGACGGTTCCCATCATTAATTCCCGCCACAAATCCTTTCCGTTTATTGTTTCCTACATCGGAATTCTTTTAATCACATTAGTACCGGCAAACTGAAAGGACCTCGTCCTTTCATCCTTTCGCTCGTGCTTGTTGTGGCTTCCGTGGAGCGTCGTGGAATTATTCATGAGTGAAGTGTGCACCGGAGCAAGGAAATTATTGCGAAAAGTCGCCAAAAGAATTTCCATTTACCCTCGTTCCCATCGCCCATCGCATCGGAGGAGCGCTGCGTCCATATTTCATTAGGCGTATTATTGGTTTTAATAACGCCACCGGTGGAGAGGATCGTTTCTCATCTTTTATGTCGGGATAGAGACGTCCTCTGCAGTGGATGTCATAAAAATCGCAATCGTCTTTATTACTTTAGCCGCGGGGGCGAGGGCGGGTGCCGGTCGGTCCTGGCTGGGATTTCTCTGATTTCAATATCGAAGTGTATGTTTGTGTCGCCCTATTGGTTGGCTTGGCTTTGCCGTACCGAGGATTGTCGGTAATAAAGGGATGCACGCCGCGGATACAAGCTCATAAATTGCCATCGGGAGCTTGGTGCGCTGGCCTCGCAGCCGGGATTCACTTCAGTGGACTTAGACTGTAATTCATTCTGAGGGGATCTAGTAAAGAGGGACATCTCGCTGCTTGTGTGTTTCCTTTTCCTCAGTCCACGAGGGTCCTTTGCATATGGGGTGCACTCTTTGCCGGGGTGGATGTGATTTTAGAAGCGGAAATTTATGAGGTTGCCGTAGTTCATGTCTGGATACTGGCTGAACTCTAGGCTTAGTGTGTAAATAAGGACTCAGCTTTGACAGAGCGCACACAAGCGACGCTCGGAAGGAGAGTCCTTGCGGTGAAATCCGCTTTATGTTGATTGCGATCCTTCCGCCGTTTACCTTTGTTTTCGAGCGACACAAAAATGAGAGTTCTCAACCGTCGCGTCGTTTGACTGTATGAGCCCCCACTGTATGCATGTACACCACATTCTGGCATCACTTAAGCCATTATACACTTCGCTGAAGTTTCAAACAATTATTTTCAATTTAAGTTCTACGGTGCATGAAATTAATTCCTTTTGTGTGTGAACGGGATTTTTGACACTTTCCGACGGAGGATACATTCATCCATGCACGCGGTGCTGCTGGCGCCGCACCGGGGGTGGGAGACTCCATCTTTTTTTTTTTTTTTTATTCCTGTTATTTAAGTTTAAATTGAATTTCTCAGTGTGTTGGGAATGGCGCAGCAAATTATGGCAATTGACAGGACGCAGGAATAGGGAAATGAAAATTCAATTGCAGAACACATTCCATGAGCTAACAAATTTTGCAGTTCTGTAAGGACGTGTAGCGATGCTGAAGTTCGCCTTCAAGTGAACGATGAAAAGTGTAATCAAGCGTTTGCAGGCGTTTTCCTTCTCGTACAGTTCGTGAATATTTCAAATTTCGTCAGCGGATATTGCAACAGTTGGGATCAGATTTCTGATTCTTCTTATGTAAGTCGGCGATCTGAGGCAAAAGTCCTTAAAGAGTGGGGTTGGATTGTTGATTGGCATGCCGGTAGTAGTAAAGGCAGAGAACTTTGTGCAAAAATCGGATTTCAGTCGCTGCAGCTGGCCCCAGCTGGCCCCAGCCAGTGTTGGACAAGACAACTCCTTGTGCTGCCACTTGGATCATTTTGGTGTCATCCGTATCAACGACTGTTGTAGCACTATTTGGAGCCGGGGATGAAGTGGTGTAGTTAGAGTTATGCTAAAATCTCTGGAATCGGTGAACAAGTGAGCTCCCACAAATTTGGTCACAAACAGAGGAAGTGTTGAACGGTTTCTGCTTCTCTTTCTTCCATGCATCTCCTCCAAAAGTCGCTTGCGATGATGTCAATTTTTTTGGAGTGTTCTCCTAAGAGACAGTGTCGCAACCACAGGACTTATGATTGCGATCTAGATTGAGCACATTAAAGATCACCTTAAAGATGTGTTGCTAGCCATTTTTTGTTGGCCAATGTGGTGACTTTCCTTCGAGGCCTAGTCAACCGTAAATAAAATGCCAACATTTCGATAAATTGTGGATTTTTCGAGATTCTGCATGGTGCATGTAGAAATTCTTGCTTTCGTGGGTTTGTTATCATCTTAGCAGTTGACAGGGTGAAAAAAAACTACTTTGATAGCTAGGTAGGTAGGTAGTATCATTAATGCAATTAGGCCACAGTAGACCCATTGTTCTGTCACGTGGGTGATATGTTTATGATAGCCAGCCGGTTTTCTCAGCAAATTTGACCAGCGCTGGTATTTTGCTGAAGTCGTTTAGATCGTCGAAGAAGTAGGAGCCTGTGGTGGCTTTCCTGATTGAGGCAAGAGCAGGACAATTGCAGAGGAGGTGTTGGGTGTTTTCTTCTAGTCCCATTGAGTGAAGGCCTAGTAGGAAGTGTCCGGTAATTATTTCCACTGCAGCGCTAATTTTGGATCTCTTTAGGAAGATAAAATCGCTTGATCTCTTCGGAAACCAGATTTATTTTGAAATTCGACATGTGATGCCTGTCGACGATCTAGCTGTGACTTTTCAGGTAGCTCTACACGTACACATTTTTTAAAAGAAATTCTGGCAGAGTTCCGACTTAAATTTGTGCCAAACACAAACAAGAGTATTCATTATCCAGATAAAGATTAAATGCCGTCATGTCACCAATTTCCAGACAAGTCCACTCATATCTATTCACTAGGATACAGCTATAAAGTCTATGCACCTGTCTTTCAAGGTAAGTGAGTGATGGTCATCCCCCGAATGTCAAAGAAATCAGCTTCGCTTTCATCATAAATTGGCTTCTTTTTTGACAGCGATGAATTAATTAGCATTCCAAGGAGGAGTAAACAGATGTTTCTGAGAAACAAACACATTGGGTGTCTACGACCGTCTACCAAAGTACTGTTCAAAGACAGATCACTCCAGAACGGTGGTTCGGAAAATCGCTTAACCTCAACCGATGGGTAAGTCTTCGCTCTTGCACGGTGAACTCCAGTCGCTTGATAATGAGTTGACTTTCCCTGAAACACACGCAGTCTCCACCCAACAAACTGAAAAAATAAATTTTCTTTGAAGACTGTGTACCTTTCACTTGAACAATTCCGATTTTGAAGAGTTTCTCTATTCCCAAATTCCCTGAATGACAGATTGTCATTCATCATAAAAAATTTCGAAAAAAGCATTTTCCCATTTTCACAATTCCCCCCACGACGACGACACCCCCTGCAGACAACTTCGTTACCAAACATCAAACGGAGGCGTTTTATTTATGTTCTCTCTGCGCGTTAATGAAACGCTTTTTTCCTCTGCTGCCCCCTCCCCCCAACCAAGCACTGGCCTTACGCCTGCAATCAAAGACATCGTCACAGAAACGAACGAAAAATCGGTCTGCACTGGGATGGGGTGAAACTTTTAAATTAAATTATGACACTCATTCACACTGCCAGCCGAGAGCATTCGTCTTTCAGTTTGTCAAACTCGTCTCCATCACCATGCGCCCCCAGTGCCTCATCGGACCATCGTCAATTGGCTGCATTGAATTATTCGCCCATTCTTTTTGTTTTTTCCCGTTTGTGTCGGTGGCCATTTTTTTTATTTTCTCTGTTAAATGACAACCGGATGTGAGTTGCTAAATTTTCAATTAAAAAAATTTCAAAGCAACGCAAATGCCGAGCTCACAGACTGACCAAGGCAATTTTTATTAGAAAAGTTTCGAGCAGTTCAGTCCTCTGCACGGCCCATGCGATGTGGGATGGATGCAAGTGGCCAGGAAACGACGTCACAGACTGAGCGAGAGTAGATTGAAATTATTTTGGCAGGAACTCTCACTCTCAGCCTTATCGAAGGCAAGTGTCAGTCGTCGGCTGTCAGTGTTGAGTGACATATTTTCTATTGGAAACTAGTGAGTCTAATTGAAATTCCAAAAATTCTTTCCTTCAATTGTCTCTGTGAGTGGGTGGAGCTGGGAGCTGGAAGGGGGGGAATGTATGGAGAAGTTGTGGCATACTTGGATTGCTTTGAACATGCATTTTGTGGTGCCACCTGAGAAATGTGCTTAATTCGGACGGCACTAATGTGATGCAAGAGAAGACGTGCAGAGCAGCAGGTATTGCTGACAGACGTTTGCTTTGGAATTTTTCTCTCAAGCTCAGACCGTTTCTGGCAATTTAAGGAGCTTATGGGGCAGATTTGGAAACATGTATCAAAGTTGTCGATCGATGGAGTATTTGATGCATTTTTTGAACAATTTACACTCGTTTGCTTATTCAAGTGGATTTAGCTGGCGAAACACTGCGTTCATTCAAGCTTTGCGAGAATTGTAAGTATTCTGAGTAGCTAGACTGTTTTTTTTTCGTTATGTTTTTTCGTTCGTTGTGCCTCCACACCGATTACATGAAATTTTAGTTAATCCATTGATTTGAAACCAACTGGAGCTTAGGATGAGCCACAAGAGACAGTATCGATGGGTATATCACTTAAGTCGTTGAAAAATTGACTCCTAGGAATTTGTATGTACTTGATGTCAAACCCGGGCAAGTGGAGGATGATTGTGATGTTTTCCTCCTTCTCAACCAAGCAGCTTCTGCTGGAGCCATTACTGATGTGGCCTCCTTTTCAGGCGTATTCTTCCAAAGGGTACACCTATCACAACGATAATACATTTAGTCCAAATGTGACTGCTCCTCGTAGTGAGCCAAAATTGGAAGGACGTTGCATGCCTTGGTAGTTAGAAAGTCTCTTTCGCCACGATTATTAAACTATTCGAAAATACCACCTACAGTCTCTCGTCTCAGATGTCTATACCATGTAGAGCAGACATGTCAAACTCATTTCAGTGTGCAGGCCAATTCTTCGAAAATTGTGGTCCATGCAGGGCCGCATCTACTCTTTTTTAATAGAAATTCTAATTTTACTTTGATATTTTTTTGTTAAATAATTTATTTATATATACAGTTGTTAATAAAATCAGTATAGTTTTGGAAAGTTTTCCGAGCCGCAAATAATCATGCATAGGGCCGCGTGTTTGACATGGCTAATGTAGCGAATGAAAGTGGAAAAGGAAGATCACGCCTCCGGTGGCATACACAACTGGAAAGCGAACTGAAGCAGTTGAACGTTCGTAGTTGGAAGCTAGACCGTGCTGAATGGAGAGGAATGTTGACTGGGCGTAGTACCACCCCGGACTGTAGCGCTAGCCAAAGAAGAACAAGAATGCATCGTTTATCCCGATGCAAAAGAAAGGATACGTCCTTCACTGCTCCGACTATAGGGAGCCGTACTGTCGATAGGTACACTTCCCGATAGGTTAAAATGTACAAATGTACTATCGGTTCTAAAAAAGGGCAATAACAGAGAAAAAACAATTACAGACCTAACTCAATAACTCTAAGGCTTGGCTTTGATAAAAATGTTGTGCCGGCCTGTTTGTAGACATAACTAAGGCGCTTAACATGGTGAACAATAGTATTCTGTTGAGCAAATTGTATAGAGCGGGCTTATGAGAAAATGTCTAGCTTCCTATCTGAATGATGGAAGGCAAAAAAATAAGTTTGGGAATGTTTCAGTTGATTTAGAACAATTAATCTTGGGGTATCTCTGGGATCTGTGTCGAGCCCGATTATATTCCTAATCTACATGGACTACATGTTTCTTGCACTTTTTGCAGGAAAATACACGGCCTTTGCTGACTATCATTGCGTACGACCCTTTACACCCTGTGGTCGATATTAACTATGATGTACATCTACTGAGATTATGGTTTGCTAATCATAAGCTTAAAGTTAGCAATAAAGCCATAGATTGCAGGATTCGCCTGACATTGATTTCCCCTCTCTTGCGGATAATTGCGAACCTGCACTTAGCCTATTGTTTCTTCTGAGTCCATGTTTGTTGCAGGTACTAGCTGCTTCACAATTTGTATTGTAACATACTACAAGAATTAAGGAATTCGCGCAAAGCCCGAAGAATGCCAGAGGGTATGGCTTAGAGCAACCACTCGTGTTGCGTGTGTCTTTCTTCTGTCACGAGTGGAAGGGGCTGCTAGGCTGTTTGAGCAGCTAGGCATTTTTTGGCCGTCTTAGTTCCTCTATCCATGGTTTGTATCATTTCTGCAGATTCTGTATAAATAACATGTTGAATCTGTATACTTCGGCATATACCACTCTAAACCTCAATACAGCTAAGGGTGCTGGGGAGGAGCTCACCGCTCAAAACTTCATCATCTCTTGTACTGCAGAACTGTGCTATTAGAAAGATTTTTGGCGTTCGTCGTCGCACGCATTAAATGGTACTCTTTAGGAGCCCGAACATTCTGCTAGTGAGACATTTGTATTACTACAAGGCCGAAATCTACGTAGTAACACCGGACTCGTCGTAAGCAAACCTTTCCACTTGCGAAACTTCTACTCCGCCGCCGCTGTAAATTATGTAATTGCCTTCCCGTTACTATTCGCATAGTTAGATTTTCTAAGTAAGGCCAAAACTTGGCTTCTTGATATTAACCTCAATGAAAATTAAGTTTTAGTGTCCAAATATACGTGTTCTTATAGTTTCTTCTTTGTTACTCTTCTTTCATTTACCCTTGTATTATCCTATTATATTCTATGTTAGTTTGTGTGCCCACTTATCTAGATCTGCAGCAGATTCTGAACAATAATCAAGAAATGCAGATCGGAACTCACCACATAGTCGACGACATCAAGGCCGGATATGAAAGCGAGCATAGGACGAGCTGTACATAGTCTAATTTTGCCATTTCTGCCAAACTCCTTTTTGCAGGATAACGATTGAAAATTGTCTCTGCTCCATCAAGATCGGCAGCAAGAACTAGGAGAGACTCATCCAATTTCTACGTTGTCAAGATTTCATTAATCCTTCTCTAGAAGATCTTGTCTCTATTGTTATTCAAAGGCCACGAGGCATCCATGCTAGCCACCATAAGAGAAAAGTGGTTGATGAGTCCAGCTGTGCGATGTATAAAGTATTCGCAGCGGCAGGACAACGACTATGCCCTGAATCGAACATAGCTTTCTAATGCCTTTCGAATATTAACCACCCATTGGCTCAAACCATTAAAAAATGGACGAGCTCTGGAAGTAGTTTGACGAAAATGTGATACAGCATCCTTGGCAATGCTGTTTAGTCGATTTCGACCTCGCCTAAATCCACTAAAATGCTTCGGCAATGCTTCGTTCGCTGTCTCCATCTACAAACATCTTTTCACAGAACACAATTGATCGCAATTTGGCAATCTCCGATTAACTCGTTTCAGCAAGACATAACCCAATTCAGCGGCAAGCACCCATTCTGCTCGTCATCCAAGCATGTCCATCTCACAGTCCATCAAGTGCCTCATAACGGTGATGTCCCGTTAACATTCATAAACCTTAACAGCAAAGCACATAATAATGTCGATGAATCTTTTAGGAACTTTCAACAGCGCGCCCCCATTTGTTGTCGCTGCAAGAATATTTATTGCGAACAGGTGGCTCGTATCTACAAGTCATCACAACGATGACGCACATTAACACGTCAACGACCAGTAAATACAAACACAGAATAAAAAAGAAGACGAAGAGGACGGAGAAGGAGAAAATGGAGAGCAAGACGAAACAAAAAAATCACAAAAACTTTTAATGTCCCCACTTTGAAAAGGAGCAAAGTACCTTGTTCAATGGAGCTCCTTAACAACCTCTTAACCGCCTGGTGGTTAACAGAAGTAGAATCCCGCCGGAGGCAATAACTCCTGAAGCACCGGACCCTTCCTCCGTGCCGTGTGCGACCTTTTTCCTCTTCCGTGCCACTTGTATTGTGCTCTTGAATGCATTGACATTTGAACTTGACAAGTCCCTAGGGTCCTTCAAAACACTCAGAGTTCCCCAAGTCCAATTGCGGACGGTTTTTGGATACATCTTATGGAATTCAAACGGTTCCCTTCGCATTGTGCGAAACTGAAAGGTGTGGTGAGGCATAATTTAAATTTGTCCTTGCCCCTAGATGTGGCTCCCCTTTGCCTTCGCCATCGACGGTATCGGCAGTCGGGGTGCCGCGCCGTCGTCGTCGTGCTGAATATCATTATTCCACCACCAAGGCACACCACGAGTGGTGTGTTGTCCTCTTGCTCCTTTTCATGACAAATCTGAAAATAAGCTAAATGTCACTTGCATGGCGGCATGGAGAGAGATGCGCTGCGACTGTCCCCAGCCGGATGGATGGATGGGTCGCGTTCAATAGAATGAGAGGACGATAGGATGGAGGCGCTGGGCCTGACGTGTGAATAATTCGAATTGCAGAACAGTTTGACAGTAATCTTTGGCACTCAAGATGGCACTCACACACACAATGAATAAAATCCTCCTTATGCAAATAAGGACGTGACGAGGGTTGAATGTGTTTATTCTGCTCCTTGAGTGTTCGAAGTTCGGTTCTTTGGGTTTGGTCCTTTCTGTTCCCTTATCCGGGTGTTGGTCTCGCTCTTGCATTTCAACGCAGCGCCCGGGTGTAGTCCTGGGGAGGGACTCTTCAAATTCAATTAAATTTCTATTCGAACAGGCGATGCACGGGGTGTGGAGTGTTTGAATTTTTCTCTTCTTTTCGTCTAGTATCGCATTAGTTCGGATGAGGGTTGTGGGCGAATGCGAGTGCGAAGGAACTGAGTGAATCTTTTGTGTGTAAGATTCTCTTTGGAATCGGATAAATGGATAACTTAACACCACTTCAGAGGGGACATCTGTCCATTTCAGACGCACTTGTCTCACACCCACCTTTGGAATGGGGCGGAGGGGTGGAATGGTGAAGTCACTCGAGAGTTCATTCGTTTATGCATTATTCAGTTGACAATTCAAATGGCGACAAATTTAATTTTCCACTTCTCGAGTGTGGGGGCGTGGTAATGGGATATGGAAGTAGTCATTTGGCTTGAATTCAATTTGGCCATGCACAAATATCCTGTCCCGGTAGGACTTCCGAAAGGAGTCCTTACGAAATGAGTGGATTAGGGGACGATCGTGAAGTGGGTAAATGATTTCTGATTGTCAAAAATGATTTGCGTAGCTCTGGGACTTCTTCTGCTGAAGGAAGGCGGAGGAAGGAACAGAAGCCTTTTGAAAGCAACACACTGATGAAGTGAAAGTGGGCGGTATGACGATGTGAAGAAGTAGGCGGGGTGTAATCAAGTCCTGAATGGTTGCCTCAAGGGGCTATCTGAAGTGTTACTACCACCGAACGACAGCAAAATGATGATGACGTGATGATGTTTTGTGTTCGAGTTTTGAGAAAAGCAAAAGTTATTTCCCTCCGTGGTCGTTACGCTTTGTGAAGAAACAGCGTCAACGGTCTGCAGCAACTACTCATGTTGTGAACGCTGTGATCACTACATTTCTACTCTTCGTCGGAGAGTTGGGGTTAGCTTGTGCACCAACAATTTGTGTTGATATGTGCTAGAGCACGGGTCGCTTTCTTGACTATGTGTTCTATGTGCCTTTGCCAGATGAGTTTGCTGTCTAGGATTTCTCCTTGATATTTAACTTCGGTTACTGGAGCCAGTGTTGTGCCTGACAGACTTATTGGTTTTAGTCGTTCCAATTTTCGTTTACTCGTAAATGTTTAGCCCAACGGACAAGCACCATTCAGGCATCTCTCAGAGGCTTTGTCGGAGTATGAATGGAAGACCGAACCCGCGGGCCGATGACGGAGGAGCGAGGCCGGCAGCCTTAGCTGAGAGTCAGATCCTCCATGGCTCGCTGGAGTGTGAGAGAAAACAAAATAACTCTTAAGCCTTGCCAAATTCCGCTGATATCCAAACTCACTTTGCGCTCTAGAGCTTCACTCCGATTTCGAACGATAGAAAATACTCCGTGAACATTGACAGTGATTAAAAAGAGTGCAGCCCCGAATTCCTCTGGTGGGGGTTAAACTCAGACACTCCATTGAAGGATTCGGTGCACCTACCCCTACACACATCATAGATTAAGGTCCACAATAATGGTCCAAGTACTCATCCTTGTGGAACTGCATTGTTGTAATTTTGTATTCCCTAGGTGGCCAGTTGGTAAATATGACGATACGAAGGCGGTTCTTCGAGTGATTTGCTTCCAATCACCAGAATTTTGCAAAGGAAGCAGTTTTTATGATCGTTTTTGGAATCCCATCCAGTCCGGATGCATTGCAGTTCCTTATATCGAAAGATGCTTTGATCCTGGGGGAATTTGCTTCACATTGACATCGTTCATAATAGTTCCACCAAAAGCATGTTGACGCAGGATTTCCTCAGTCTTGTCCCATCACACCCGGAAATCGAAGTAAATTTGCCACTCGTCTGAAATCCAAGTCAAACAGTCCCCCTGTCATAACTCAGAGGCATCTACAGACCAAGTCGTGGTATTTCACTTTCTTCAAGTAACAGCATCTTGGACCACTGCCACACAATGAGAAGCCACCTTCAAGGCCCCCCACGCCCTCAGGAACTCACAACAGTTGCGACACAAAAACACGAGCCCAACGACAGCGATATTTGCCTGCGTACATCATCCAGCCGACCGAGCACCGGCTCCCACACTCTCCGAATGCAGCAACAGCACACGCTCTTCGGCCCTCCGGCAAAATAATAACCTAATCACAGCTCCCACCTCCGCCGGCAGGATGGTCAAACACACAGCCTATGCGGCCACAGCTGAATGCATCCCCCTAACAACAACATTGGCGTTGATTCCTGCATACATGTCCGGCCAAATGGCACAGCGGTCGGACATAATTTCCAGCACTGTCCAGCCACTAGTGTCCTGAAATTCATATCGTGTTGCCATTTTGGCAATGTCTCCAGAAACTGGGTGGAGAACGGAGGCGCAATATGGATGGAGCGCCTCAATTCAAAATTCCCCAGACACCACCGCAGGCTGGACGAAACTTAACTGGACTCGAGCTGACTCCCTGCGGTTTTCGAATGTGATACCCGTGATAGCCACTGACGGCCACATTTTTAAGGCGGACCTCACCGAGCCGCAAAAAAACAGACAAAATATAAATTTATGACGACCGGCAGAATTTCAATCTCAAAAGGTTGATTTATAGCTGCACCCTCCGAAGATGGGCAGTCCCTTTGTCCGGCGGATAGCGCAAGGACCAAATGAAAAAAAAAGAGAAAAAAAACCAATAAAGGGGGGGAAAAGTTCAACTACACTCTGCGTGTGTACGGTGTTTGTTGCGTGCGAAGGACACCATGTCTCGGGGGGTCATAAATCAAAGATTCCACATGCCCACTGGACGGAACTCTCTATTTCAGTGATACCAATAAGGAACCGACCTCGATTCAACCCACCCAGAGCTGTTGGTCTTATCGATTGGTAATCAATAGCCGTCCCTCCCCTACAGGGTTAAGGATCCATGTCCATGGTGAGTGGTCAGCGGGGAGACTGACGAAACCAACATCTTTATCTGTGTCTCCCTCCTACCACCCACTGGCTGGGTACACAGACGAACTTGTTTGTCTAGAGAGAAGAAATTAATTGAAAAACTTTTGGTTAACAGCCGCAGAAGAAAGGCCTACACTTTTAAACCGGATCCGACTGATACAATACAAATCCGAAAGAGCTTACGAGTTTGTTCCCTTTTCACTTCCGTTTTATCTGTTTTATCGACTCCCCGTCCATGGTATAGTTGCTTGTCGGCTGGGGGAGAGGGACATGGCCATGGGGGGTGTATCGGCATTTCCTTCGGGTGGCAACGAGACAAAGGCATGACACGAAGCTAGCGGAAGGATTTGATTTGGGTGGAGAGGCCTTTTTTCTGTTGGCATAGGACTTAGGTTTTGTGATGTTGACAAATCAGCCTTTAGTGATGCCATCATTCAAGGCGACAACCATGAAGCGAGGGCTTTTCTTTTTCTTCTTTTCCTCCATCGTTTACTGGGATACAATGCAAATTATCCGATTAGCAATTTATCAAGGCACCGCAATTAATTTGTGAGCAAGTTGCTTGGCTAAGCGTAAGACAAAGCGGAGGAGCTAAAGGGCTTTAAGACGGTTCAACTACGGGAAGTGAATTGGGTCCTTTGAAGGCTAGGGCACGCTTTGGATGTGGAATATGTTCCTTGCACTTGGTGACACCATTTGCACATCTATCCTTCAAAGTATATGTGAAGGGTCATCAATTTTGTGGTTTCAAAAGTAATTTTTAAAATTTTATTGACACCCATTTGAAAGCAGCTTTTGATTCAATTAAGGGAAATGTTGTCAACGATTATGTGTATTCAGCAGTATGGAATGGCAGGGCTCCCACAACGAGATGAGTAAAGCAAGGGTGTGCCATAAGTACCTAGGCTAAAATGAGCCTTTACGTGGTTTATCTCAAATGCAATATCGCATGACTTCGGATCTAGCCAAGAGCTGTGCAATGAGCAAACCTTACTGCACCTCAAATAATTTCAAAGTGATGATATATTGTACATTCATTTACAAAATTCTCAATCCACCCGAAAATTGGTACATTTTTGTACTTCTAGTCGGAAGAAAAAAAAAACAAAGCACCTAAGACCGATCTGTGTGGAACACTCAACAAAAAGTGTATTCCACTCGAAAATACAATCGACTCTTGTTTTCTGTGACCTACCCGCCAAGTATGACTCGAACCATCTTAGCACCGTTCCTCTAACTCCAACATTTTTTCGCCAATTTGTTCAGGAAGGTTGCCCTGTCGAAAGTTGCTGAAGACAGTTTGAAGTTTTAACAGGGCGATCAAAAAGAATAAACTATAAACTGCTTCCATATATTTATTATTTATTCTTTTAAGACTTTTTTATGACCTTTACCGACTGCAGTGTTTCTCTCTTCTCTTCCATACGTCCCCTATTTGGCCTGCTACAAAGTCGATAAATATATCAACCAGGCCATTTTATTGCACTTTTCTGCTCTTTTAGTACCAATGTGTAGTGGCGCGTTACTACGCCGGTAAGTTGTCTACTGTCTTTTCTGTCAACAGATAACAAGAATGCCGCGTATTCCTTACAGACGTTAGGGAACATGCGCTTGGTTTGTCTACATCCTGGAGAGCAGTGCCATCTCCGGTTGTGCTCTCAGAGGTTCAACCACCGATGGAAGCCCTAACCAAGGACGCGGGTGGCCCAATCGCAGGTTCGGGTTCTAAGAGTACCTCCTCCTCTATTCTGGAAATGGTACGTCTTGGCTGACGGTACAGACACAAATACTCAGCTCCTTCCACCTGTTCTTCACAAGACAAGTCTCGTGTTCACTAATTTTTGAATTTCGCTCTACTTTAGCCTTTCCTTTCCTTATTTGATATGGAAAACTGCAATCTATTATGAAGATATACCGGTTCTCACGTCTGCACTGTTTCATGCCGAAGTGAGGAGGAGTCATGTAGGATCGATACATCGTCAAGTGATCCATGGAGCTGTCGACGATGATCAAGTCTACCAAGGAAATGCACATGCAGACCGATGTTGATTTACCATGTTCACTCTTCTGTTGATAAAGTCAATGCCATAAAGAGAGCTTTGGCGATGAGTACCTAAGTCTTTTGTGATCCTTTGTGAAGACAGTGTCTAGCAATGTCACCAACTATGATGCTTATGTTGGGTCTACTTTTGTGAATGTCGGTATTTGGAGCGCCAAGGGTACCTTCTGCCGTGCAAGCATCTTCTGTTGGTCAAATTGATCGCTGTTTCTTGAAGTAAGTGTTCGCCGGAAGTTCGCTCTGATTGACAAAAAATCTACTCGCAATCTTCGTACCAAACATATTCAGTCTTCGATTCGATTTCGATTTCACGTATGTGCTTGAAACAGGGATGTCAAATCTGAACCAAGAATTAGATTACCCTATATATGGCACAACATTGTCACAAAAGATGAACTTCCAGTCAAACGCCACCTTTCCGCCTTCGTATCGATCGATGTCATAGCTCATAAATGTATTATCCCCACATGCCATCGGTCCTCCCGAAAACCACACGAGTGCGGTTTAAGTTTATTTTTCGAAGCGGAAGTAGTACTCTCGTCCTCTCCCAAACAACACCCCTTCATTCAATAAACATCACATCAGTTGACACAAAACCACAATTTCCGAGAATAGTCCCACTAAACGCAATTAGTGCACATCTTGGGCAATTTCCAACTCCAATTTCGTCGCTGATGCGTTCCTAAATGGAAACTAATTGGCTGACGTTTCGTTTCGTTTCCAGGGGAATCTCTGTACAGTCCTCGCCGCCCACTCACGACCGCCCAACTCTGTGCCGGAATAAAGCATTTTACAGTAATTAACACGTCTGCGACTACCGCAATCATGAAGAAAACAAGTTTCACCTCTCCAACTTGTGCCCCGATGCCGACCCACAGGCAACAACCTACCCCCACCAACTGATGGGGGGTGGCTTCATTAAAATCCCATTTTGCATTGGTCGTCAACGCGGAACAGTCAACTCACTCACTGACTTAGACTTCAGCAAAATTTTAGTTTCAAATTCCCATTTTGGTCTGTGGCCCTCGAACTGGGGCCTGGTGTCGGAGCCTGCAACTTTTCTCGCCTTCACTCACCACCGTCGGGGGTAGGCGATGTGGGGAGGGTGATGGTGAGGGTGGTGGACGAGCACAACAAGAATAATTATGTCGCTACTTTCCTCCGAGTGGTAGGTAAACAATATTCCATTCCCGGTTTTAATTAAAATTGAATTATTTATGCAAACAAAATCGGGAATCGTGCACTCATCGCAGTCGTCGCAATCGCAGTCGACGACGTTCGCAGTGCCGGTGATGCCGGTGATGACCCGGGTAACGAAGTTTAATTGCGACTCGGTGTGATGCGCGAATCAATTTCCCGACACAACTCAACATTGGATTGGAGAGCCGCTCTGTGCCGCGCCACGTTATTGTTTTGTGTCTATTTGCTGAGAGGGCTATCGGGCTGATAAGTTGTACACAATGCCGCATTATGTTTTGTGAATTTAAAATGCCAAACACGAACATGATTTCGGTACGTGACCTCACTGGCAATGGGAAGTTTTGCCTTAACCCTTCCGCTTAGCCTGGCTCAACTCTCTCTCTCCATCTCTTCGGGTTGTTGTGGTTTTTTCTTCGAGATAACACCCAGAGGAGTGCTTATGTGTGGGCTAGCGCCTGCACACGCCGGGCACAATTAAATTTGTCTCCATAAATGCTTATAATCGTTTGTATGGTTTACAAAATTTTTCAAAAGCAGGAAAACTGGTTTTTCAACCCCCTGGGATGTGCGGGGCGGGGAGGCCTTGCACTGTGGGAGGCCGACAGTTTATTGCGAGTGTCGTGTGCTGAGGCTGTTAAATTAAATTAGTTTCTGCCGCTTTTCTTTAAGCTGAAGTGGGGCGATAAGGGGATTTCAAATTTTGCTTTTTTATGAATTTTCTATGGATGAAGGACTTTTCTTGCATTAAGTGACGGCGGCGTTCGGCCAAGGGGGTTGGAAAGATGGAGGCGTTTACCTGATTGTGATGATAAATGATAAGCGATACATAAAATGGGCCCCATTAGCCGTTGAAGTTGAAATTATCTCAAAATTGGTGGCCATCGGTTGGTAGAATATGAATCTGAATTCAACTTGCAGCAACATTCGCGGGATTTAAAGTTAAATGAAAAACCCACTGCCTCCGTTATAGTTGTAGGAGTGTCACCACGAAATTGCGGAAGAGAGTACAAATTACCATCTTCTCAAGAAAGGGCTGATTCTTACTAAAACAATTGAATTTACGTTACGTACATGTTGTCTTCCTAGGCTGCAATTAACGTTTGCTTATAAAATTGTTTAAAACCGTCAAATTGAACGATTGAACGATTGAACTGGCCAATACCGCGGTTTAAAACAAGAAATAAGCTGCTAACCGAACTCATCTCTCGATTGGTTCATTGATCCGCGTTCCAGCACCGTCTTGCTGGACCCACATGTCGGCCGGGTCCCAGCTCTTACATTTTGAACAAAGTCTTGAATCGTTGCGCCATTGATGGTCACATTAACTCACGCGATGAACATTTTCATCTTTGATTTGTTAGTGGTCCTTCGAGCCGGATCATATTCGTAAACAGCCAAAAGAAAGAACTATTCCAGGCAGAGTCGGGTAGCTTGTGTCCCCAAAAAATATAACTCACTGTAGTAAATAATCTGTATTGAAATAATTAATAATTTGGCACTTTTCATTTGCTTCATTCAATACGCTTAGCTTCTTCAGCAAGCTTTAACTAGTGGACCTGCAGCGAACAGCGAACCATTGACAATAACTGGAGAGATGTTGGCTTAGAGATATCTGTAGGAAGTTAAGTGTAGGAACCCACTACTAACGGACTAGTAGGTGATGTATGGTTTCTACCTCCTCTACATCCATGCAGCTTCTGCAGAAATCATTATATGGGATACCCATCCTGCGAGCATGAGTGTCAATTGCACAGTGTCCGGTTATGACTCCGATGAGAGTCCTTAATGAGGGCCAAATGGCCAGATTTCTTTTGTTTCAAGGCAGGTGGTGCCACTTTTGTTATTGGTGGTTTTAATTGTGTGTATCTTTAAAAGATGGTAGGCTGTAGCGATCGGAATGGAAGGTGGTACCCCTTGCTATTGATAGGCAGGAAGTTGTAACAAATGTTGTCACAATGTCCACAAAACCCACATGGGGTGTATGTTAAAATTCTTAGCCATCTCGTTAAGAGACAGCCTGCAATTAAGGGAGTTGAACACGACATTGTCCAGGGATTTGATTGCGGCCTGAATGTCCGAACAGATGGTGATATCCCTTGTAGATATCACGTTTATTTTGAGCCATGGCAATGCCTCTTTAATCGCAATGGTTTCTGCCTGAAAGACGGTACAGTGATCTGGGAGCTTCAAAGATATAGCAATATTGAGATCGTTGGAATAGACACCTACACCCACCCCTTAGTTGGTCCTCAATCCGTCTGTGAATATACGCAGGGGATCATCCAGTGTCTGATTGTCAGACATCCAATCCAATCTGGGAGGAATGCTGATGGCGAACTTTTTCTCGAACACAATCTGGGATCGTAGGCGGTTGAATTCCTTAAGAATGTTAGAGTCTCTGTACTCGATTAAGTGCCTGGCAGAGATATGTAACAACTTACGCACCAGGGCAAGGCAGTGAGGAGCACCGAAGTTGGAGACAAGTTGTGATGAATTGTGGCACTTTGTTAGACATTGAACAGAATGGCCTCAGTCCCACAAGGGGGTCAATGAATCCATAGACGTTAACAGGTGGTGACCAAATTCCTTCTCAATAATCCAAATATATAGTTAAGGTAGAAGGTTGCCATATGCGTTGATAGATAAGCAGCAGCCTTTGCCTTTATATTCAAAACTAGTACAAGAATGCCGGATTGAGCTACTAAAAGCAGGCAAGGCTAATATATCTACGCACTTCATTGAAATAGCAAACAGATTGATGGAACAGACCGACAAGCTGTGCAACATCAATGAAAATGTAGCCTAACTACAACCAATCCGAAATAAAATATCTCCTTCGGCCAACTTATATATCGTTCTGTACGAGGCCGGTCTTGCCGTCGAACTAGGTCTGCCACACAACACGCCTGTCGAAGTTACACAACACAGGTGAAAAAAGACTATCGCTGTATTTTTGTCACGGCGGCCCTGTTGACTTTTTAACGGCTCTCAGTTGTGTTGTGAAGTGATCAGCAGTCTCTAGTCCAAGACTTTAAATAATCGAGGGCACATACCTTCGGTGATGGAAAAAAAAGCATTCGGCATTAGTCCGCACTTAATCCTCTTAAAACATCTCAAAAGTGTCTGATTTACAACAAAAATCAGAGTCATCACCAAATTAAAAGATTTGTCCATCAGAATGTTAAAAGTCAAAACAATGACTTGTGAGATTATAACCCCCCAAAACGTCGTAAGCCACATCCCTGCCGACCTTATCTCCTCCCGCATGAGTGCCCTGTCCACCAAAACTTCATTTCACCTTTTCACTCACTTCACTGAAGCGCCCCTTTGACAGTGTAGCTCATGATAGCTACTTCCCCGAACAACGACGACGGTAC
Source organism: Eristalis pertinax (assembly GCA_907269125.1). Classification (NCBI taxonomy): domain Eukaryota; kingdom Metazoa; phylum Arthropoda; class Insecta; order Diptera; family Syrphidae; genus Eristalis; species Eristalis pertinax. The sequence goes on along the minus strand of OU026148.1, from coordinate 67,458,000 downwards.
CAATTGCACATCTCAAAGCCTTGTGAATGGCCAATTTTCCGACGGAAAACGCCGGCGGCATTTAATTTCGCTTTTAATTTTGATCTCAGAAATATTTGCATTTTCGGGGGTTTGGGGTGGTTCTCTGGGGGGGCGAGATGAGCGGCTACAGTGCTGCAGATACCCGGAAGAACCCACTTAAATTTTCACTCAGCACATTACCCTTGTTCCAACCCTTATCGTTGCCGTTGCAGACATGGAAGCTTTTCAATTTCCCTAGCATAAAGACATTGGGGTTGCATCCGACCTCCCCCTTCGGCCATCAATTCATTTCAATTCGTTAAATTTGTATTGCACATCAAGTCTTTCTCGGCGGCGCGGCTGATAGACTGGGGGACCGACTGAAGTAAGCTTGATTAACGAGAGGATTTCTAGTTGCTTTTTTGCAAGGAAATCCCCCGGAAGGCGTTCAAAAGTCTGTCAAGTCTGTTACCTGCATGGCGGTTGGCTTAGGGGAGCCCTGACAAATGACAGCCATGCCAGGGGTGGATGCATCGATTTGACACCAATCCAAAGCCGAAATCGAAGCGAGACTTAAATTAGCAATTTTCCGATGTAAAACAAGCTGACTGGGGATGTTTCAGGGATGACTCCTGCTAGTCGCGGAATGTCATGAAATTACTTGTCTCTGTGCGTCTAGTCGTTTCCGCTTCTTTTTTATAGCTGCATCCGCTTTGATTCTCAAATTAGGGTGATTTCATTCGTCAACCCCACGCGGGTCCGTTCTCCACCCGGGGGCCAAATTGCGAACCCACTGGGGGAGGATTTCACGGAATCGTATTGATCGCAGCCGACTGATAGACGACCAATTTGCATTTTTCGGTTTATAGTTCGACGTTCAAAAGGAAATCGCAAACCGGAACCGGCCCATTCCGATACTCACTCGCATGTGTCATCGGCGTGCATTAATTCGGGCTCGAAGTGTATAATTTTTGTTACTTATGCGGCGGGGGATAAAGTTGTGTCTCAACAACAAACAACCACTGCGGTGGGTGTCGTAAAAATGAAACAAATCTGAGATATGAGATTCAATAAGAAACTTTTTATGCCATTCCTGTCGTCGTCGTTCGGTGGCATAAACAGTCGTCGCAACACTTTTCCGACGCCAACTTATGCTGGGGCGACTGGAATACGCTGAATTAATTCTTTGGCCATTTGACGACTAGACGAAAGTTGAAGAACAACCATTCGAGGGTCGTTGAGGTTCATTGAAAAGAACACAACGCTGAACTATATGTGAGTGAATTATGGCAGGAATGGGAAATGAGTTGGCGAAACTTTTCCACTCGCTGATGTTGTTTTCAATTTGCGCAGTCCTTGTGGAGCTAATTGAAAGAAATGCTTTGAGTAAATACGCGTTATGAAGTTCGGAAGCTTCACAAAAGGGTGAAGCAATCACGCAGCAGATTGTCGGGACGAAGATAATAACAATTTGTGCATCGATAACCCAAAATTCTGAACCAAGTATGGACGATGATAGACGGAAATTCACTCACTTAGACTCATGTAGGTGATGTTGACCAATTAGGCCGTAGCTCACTTAGACCAATTTTTGGGTCCATACTGCCAATGTTTTGTGGTGGTTTACCACCCTACCTTACCTGCTTTATTTCTAAAACCACCGGATCCACAAATAAGTCTTAGAGGCTTTTTCAGCTCAAACCCGCTTAGGTCCTCTAGCTTTACGAAGAAGTGTTTAACTGTTTACCCAGAAACTCCCTCCTTTCCAAGTCTAGACAGTCGCAGAGCAGATGATGGATAGATGATATTTCTTCGTCATCTCTGCAGCTTCTACAAAAGTCATTGTGGGGTACGTTCAGTTAGCATGTGTCCATATAGCACGCTCGGTATCAATGATGTTGATTTATTTTTGCTGAGCATCGACCATAGAGCCCTCGCTTTTGCTCCCGTACTCAGGCTAAGACAACCAGTTCTATCTATGGAGCTGAGTAGCGTATGCGCGAACAGAATGGTTAAAGATTCTGCTTCCAACTTCGAAGACTGCCTGCCTTTTCGCTACCTCCGATATCAGTATGTCCCGGTATCCAGCACAGGGTCAGCGAGATCATCAAGGCTATCTCACTGATGCTGATCGGTCACTCAGTTTAGTTTGATGGAGGACCTTCATAAGTTTGTTGTCGAGCATGATCCTCATTCATTGCTTCAATCAACGGTTAGTAGCGCCCGATAAGTTTTCCCAATTGGTAGATATACTTAAGGAATGTTTAATGGAATCTGCCCCCGACAGACTACATCCATCATGCTTCCCTGATCCATAACGTGGTGACTTTAAGAACACAAGAACACAAATGCTGCAAAAGGAATCCTTTGGGTGGCCATTGATAGCGATTCGAAAAGATTTGTCAGCAAAAACGATGTTCACGAATCCAACGCCGAAGTAGACAGGGATACTTAGAGTGATGCTGAGCTAGAGAAATAATGTGTCAGAGTATACAAATCAGAACTAAAAATTAGTACTAAAAATGTCCTCAGTCACTCGGGAAAAAATGAGTAGGGATATGGCTTTATACTGTACTTTTTTTAGTACAACACGGAAGTATTACCAAATTTATAGAATCTATATACATATAAATACGTGCTGCCGATTTTTGTGGTACGCTTATACGCCGTTTTACTCAACCGAATGGCATCATACTAACACCATTGGAAAGGAAATTTCGCGTAGATTTTTCCTTTCCAATGGTTTTTTGCCAAATGAATTTTGGTAAACACACGTACAAAATTATATTATATTATTACAAGAAAATATCATAGCACGCATTTAAACACATAATCGTCGAATTTTGACGACGGGCGAGTCCAGTTTTATTAATTCAGTATTATTGTAGGCCCGAAATCGATTCATTCTATACCACATACAACAATGCGTGTGTACCTGTGGATAGACGACTTCTGCCACCTCTATCAGTATAACTATCCTAAGTAAAAGACCCATAATGTACGCATATCTTACACAGCTAGCGAAATGTATAGAAGCTTCACCACAACCGCTGAACCTAGACGTCATTGCACAAATATGGTCCTATTTAGAACAGCAATTAAAGAAATGCTGCTTGACGACTTCACAGCTGATTGTGCTCTTATCCATCGACGAATGTGAGGGATTTTTTGAAAGTTCACGGTTACGAAATCATGTAAATGACATCTCGGCTTGGTACGAGAATATGTAATAAACGACGCTGTCAACAAAATTTGAGGTGGCCCACGCGGCACTACGTGGCAATTGGTGCAATGTCCAATCCTTTAATTTACCCACTTCCACCGAGAATGCTCAATGACTGTTAATGTTCAGAAAAAGCTTTGAGGTAGTCGGCACAAATCTGTAGATTGCATCCACTCGTGACAGAGCAATATCACGCACAACACGAGTGTGTGCTCTAGAAGCTCAGACCAATTCCACCTCTGACTGTAGCTCCACGAATTAAGTAATTGAAGTTTTAAGCAAATGAAATCTCTTAGAAACTGGCGCTTCCATTTCTACTACCGAAGGTGTCAACAAATATCACCAGAAACCTGAGATTATCTCACATCTCCTGCTTATTCGCAGTGGATATAGGTGAACGTCTGTAACCCATTTTCCACATGAAGACGAGCACACTCAACACGAGTGTAACCCTTCCATCGGCTACTTGCACGGTAAAGTAGCACAATTGTAAATTACTTAACTGAATTCGTATTCGCATTACTTCATCCTCATTCGCCAACGAAATTCTTTCCATTCACTCGCCATAGGAAACGCAATCTCCCATCGTGCTCGAGCGGAGCACTACCACTCTGAATGGTAGTTACAAAGTCAAAGCGGATTGCAATACTGCTCAACCGAAGCTGAAGTAATAGCTTTCCCATGAACTAAAAGGAAGCACTGAGAGAGCACTTCACTACTCCAAAGAGCATATGAATAACGCTCTTTCACAGTTGCAAGCCAACAAAGCAACTAAGTGCATCTGTAGCTCTCGACAAGACTAACCCAATCGCTGTGCTCTCTCTACACACAAACGTACGCTCTGGATGATGATGATGAGGACGATCAGGCTGGCGATGGTGAAGCAAAACGCACTGACGCTTTATCGTCCGTCGCCCACAGGCAATTCTCAACTCCACACACAACTTTTCGGGGGGGCGCCCTCATGCAGAAGGATGTGCAACACACTCATCACTGAGTTTTCAATAAAAGCCCCCAAAGCGTTTCCCAAACATTATCATCTTAGTCGTATAAATAATTTTCTAAAATTGTAATTTGCCTCTCGTTGAAGGAGGTTTCGGCAATTTCGGGTGAAAATTGCATGTGGTACCGCTCGCTCCGGCTTCCGCCCTTGCTTTTGTTTGTTTAACCGAGTAAATTGCTCCTCGACTACAGTGCCCGACTAAAATGTTTGTTATTGCCACTTGAGCGGCAACTTTCAAGCCGGCTATGTGTGAATATTGGCGGTTGCGTTGGTAACCTCCGTCAATTTGTTGCAGTAAATGTGAACAGGATTCAGGTTGGCTGCACGAGTACGTGTGTACGTGGACAAGAGTGTGCGGCCCGGAGTGATGTTGGATGCGCACACTGAGCGAGCAGAGCCGGCTACGAGTGCAAGTGAAAGGTTAGATGGATTCAAAGGTTTGGAATAGATGAAATTGGATGCTATTGGGGTCACAGCGATTGACGTAGCTGCTGACGTTGAAGGGATACGGAGGGAATGTTCCATGTATGACTGGCACTTACATCTCAGAGGTGACGGCTTCTCCAAAAGTCCGTAGACAGGCAAATGTCCCTCGAATTCATGGTAGATTACATCTGAAATTTGTGAGAAAGATGCTGCCCCAACATGTAATCTTGTCACTTACGCTCCGTTTCATTTCGACGAAAGACAGCCATTCCCATTGGCTGCCCAACCCACAATGAACTGCATAATTGGATCCGTCTTCATCCGCTTCAGTCCACCCTCTGCGACGGTGAACCGGCTGCACGACCCCTCACACTTGTCAGAGGAAAAACTCCGACCGCACAAAAAAGAAAACCCCGAAAGAAGTGTAAACTTGTGCTGAACAAAATTCAGTTACATCAAAGTTTTCCCTTCCATTTCGTGGTGTTCTCTTATATTCTCGCTTTCATCTCGTTCAAGCGGAAATCTTGAATAAGCAAATGATTTGCTATTCACGGACTTCACCAAAACGGTGCGATGCTAATTTCCACGCCCAGCTTCATTCTTCCAATTTCTTCTGAGCTCCCATCTGCACTCCCCACCACCTTGGCCTATATTACACCGAATTCGTATCAACCGAGTAGTACGTCAGTTCAGGGAAAAGTTTGCCGGTAGTTTGTTTAAAGGACAGCAGAGGGAACGCAACAAGATTCTGCAATTGAATTTCTTTCTCTCTCAGTGGCTTCTGGGACAAAGTTTTGCGAAAAAAAATAAACCAACAAAAATCACAACCTCCGCGGCGGTGCGAACGTCCCCGAGTTGGAGTTGTAAGTTTTCGCTTGTTTTAGCTTTGATTTACATCCTGTAAAGTTCACTTGAGTTGTTTCTTCTTCTTATGGTTTGTGCTTTTATTTTCGTTTTATGAAGCCCATGACAGCTGTCCTAGAGCAGTATTGAGTCGGTGAATCGAAAGAGGTGGTGACAAGATGTACGAAATGCCAGTGCCAGTGCCGGTGTAGGAATCAACTCCCTTTCATGTGGCGCTACAGTTCAGTGTCGGCTTAATTTTTCCAAGAACCACTAGCTGTGTGCATGCTAACGTTCTTCAGCAGTAATTTTAGGTCTGCATTCGATTGAGAAGATTACCTTTAGAGTAACACTCTATGAGCCTGGAAAAGCTGATGGCGTGACTATGAAAGCTGATCTGTCCCCAATCGAACCACGTACCTTGAGTGATTATTCAATAAATAATTTTTTTCCTGACGTCAAAGTCCGAGTGGGACATAGTTCCTACACCATCCACTTGTGGTGCACGTCCCATTGTTCTATCACAGCTTAATGCCGAACATCGAAGTATGAGAAGCCGAGCGTAGGGGACGATGACCCTACTCAATACGCCACGGCGCAATGGCCCGGAAAAAAGTCTGCTTACATTTTTTTTTATTTTTTTATTGCTTATTGTTTTCATAAAATCGTCTGATTCGATTTCTTCATTTAACGTTCGTTAGTGACACTGAGAGGCTGAGGAAGTGGAAACTTTGTGCTTCACCCAAAGTGCTCCGGTTAAAGCTTGACACTTTCTGAGAGCTTATACCAACACCAAACAATTCTACACATTTGATTGACAAGAGTGGAAATAAAGACTCAGGAAAAACAGAGACTGCAATAGCAGATCCTAATAACCCAACAACAAAAACATGACCAAAATGGATACAGGAAGTGGAGGACACATCATTATTGAAGGTGGGATCTCAATAAATATTTACTGATTTCTAGGTCAATTGTATATTATGCATCAGACTGCTTTATCTCATATCCCATACACTGAAACTTCGTAAAAAAATGAATTTATTTATTTATTTAAATTTTAATTAGTTTTGGATCAATTCTGATGCATCGAAAGAGACTGAATCGAATGAGACTATTCCCAATTCGATAGGACTCACCGCTGTCGATATATAGATACTTGTCTCCCCTTTTTGGCCATTCTGCCCCACTGTGAGGCGGTCACACAGTTTCTTTGTTAGATTTTTTCAAATATTCCTAAAACCGATGGTCCCTAGCCCAGTGGGTCAACTGTCTCAACTGTCAAAAATATACCAACTATTCCAGGCGGAGGAAGGTTTTAGTGCAACCCTAGGAAGTATGACGTTTCACTCTTTTCAATCGAGAGTAGTGATGACTTTGACGAATCGGCGAAGATTCTCGTAGCTGCAAGCAATATCCTGTTCGTATCGGAGCTTCCCATATCCGCTATAGGGTGAGCAATCATCCTTGCGGGTCTCCCTGATCAGGCCTATCGCATCCAAGAAGAGGCATGATTCGGGACGAATACAATCCTTAAAGCGCTTTCTGTTATATTGTGATGGCATGCTCCCAAAGATCAGACTTCATCTCCTATCTTCGCGCAGTGCTCTGTGTGTGAATTATGTCAAATTAAAAGGCTGGGTCAGAAGCACCAACTGGTTCCGATTATAGAAGCAAGCCAATCCGCGTGGTATCACAGTGGACCTATTTTGGCCTAAGTGCGAATACCAGCCACTCTTACCTGACCTATGTACGTAGTCAATAAAAATGCGACATGGAACCTCATCAGTGAATCTTGAGAAGAATATCGTTGAGCCAACTGTCCCTTTGAGGCGAGAAAGACATGGGACTGCACACATGACACAATCTTTCCACTCGCGATCATGTATAGCAATAGTTTGCTAAAACCGAACTTGGCCAACTTATGGCAGAGGTCGTATAACCACACGATGTCGGGGGTCGACTTGAAGTTAATCAGACTGGCATGCCTGCACTACCTTCTACGCTTATTCCGCTGAATGTCGGACATCGAATTGGTTCGCGGAACGTATGGTATCATGCTCCATCCACAGCCTAGACGCTTTTTCGTCGCACTTATCGACTTTCTCACTTCCTCGCTGTTATACATTTCTAATAAGCCGCGATTTTTGTTCATAATGCTGCAAGTAACAGAAGCAGATCTCGAAGAAAATCGAATTCGTTCACACACGTCAGAATCTATTTTAAACGAGTAGCAACCTCATCGATTCAGTCGCACCCCAAGCCGCTGTCCAAACACCGGCACCATTCAGTGAATCATGACAACTCATTACAGCATCGCCGCGCCGTCTCTCCCCCGAAACTCAATTTCGGCTCCATTGACGTTATCCATTATAAAATTAATTTGAAAATCTCACTTGTCGCACTCTCCTCAACGTTCCGCAATATTTCAATTTAATGACAATGATGGTGATGATGTTGACGTTGTTTGGTTCCATCAAAGTCTGTTTCGCACCACACAACACACTTGGCACGCACACGCACGCCCGCCCTCCTCAAGGGGTTGCCGAGCTAGGAGCGTATGCGGGTGCCATTGTGTCACACAACACCTACAAAATCGAGGGTGGACCACGGAGAGAGAGGGATAACGAAACGACTGTCACGGCGATAGAGTGAGACAGGGAGTGGAAATTAATTTCTCGGTTGAGGGGATGTTAAGCGAAAATTTAATTTTAACACTTTTCCTAGAACCCATCCAGTGACAGTGTTCCACAAAGCCCATCCTGGACTGAAAGTCAAGAACCCAAACACACCGACAGCACACCACGGTTAGGAGCTAGAGCTGTTTGCTCGCCTTTGTGCTCCATCATCCGAGTGCGGCATGGTGGCATGGTGGCATGACGGCGACACGATGGCAGAGGCGTTCAGTTGCGGAGAGTTGTCAACAATTATTTTTCGGGCCCGTGATCGTTACCGAATTAATGATGGTAATTGTGTTGTTGGCTCTTGTGTTGTCGACGGCATAATTATGAAATAAGAGAAGAAGCGTCTGACAGGCGACTGTGGATGGTGTGGCTGTAGTTGCACCCCTTTTGAGGATGCCGTGAGCATTTTCTTTCCATCAATCACGTTCGGTGAGCCCTCTGACGTGGCTGCGTGGAGTGGGCTGGTGTTTTATGGATACCATTACGACGTAACGGCCTAGACCACAGAGGCTCGCAGGATCGGCCAAAATGAAAATGAAAATGAAAACTTAACTAGTGGCACTGTGCTTTGACACACATTTGGTGTCGTAATTGATGTAAGCTTTCAGGGTTAATGCCTGTTGTGACTTAATTTAGTGACACTTTATGGTGAGACGAGATTTTACGAGCATCAGGCAGATTTAACTGCCGCATGGCATGGATGTCCACACGTATGAATGAGGAGTATGGCATTTCTTTTTGTTTAATGGACGTTCTTTTGTTTGGTATGCCCGGCGCATGTTGGACTGGCAAATTTAATGGAGCATAGTTGCTTACACGAGTCCGTCAGTCGCCATTCCTAATTTTGATGGAGGTTTAATGATATTAGCCATCACCATGGCGAGCATGCAGACCTTGCTGCATGACAAGAATTTCTTTCGCCAGTCACTCACGACTCACGAGTCACAAGTCAAGAGACCATTACACGGTTTTAAGTGCAGCCAATATAATTCTAAGGGCACTTCGGAAATGAACGCTTTGTCCGGTCATTGATGCCGCCGCCATCACGTAGTATTGATCCATTCGGGGGAATTGTCGCATAACAAAATCCACACATAAAGTGCGTAGCAGTACAATCAAGTAGGTCTTGGGATGAGTCATATCCATTTAATGCATTTTCTCTACATTCATCGGCGGTATATGGCAGCAGTTTATCGAGACGAATCGATTATAATTAGGTTTAATTGAGAAAGAGCAACGCTTGAGGCTCCATAAACAGATCTTGTACCTAGAACGACACAGCTTGACTTGAACTATACCCGCGATAGTCACGGCATTCATGACATCAATTATGTCAGTCACTTTTAGAAAAAGGAATCAACACCTAGTCTCCAATTCGGTGATGCAGCACTCATCCTTGTTGTTACTAATCGTGCTCCAGTTTCAACTTAACCATGAAAACTCGTAGAACATCATCGGTAGTAAGGGCCAGTGTTTGCAAAATTGAAATGATGTCTATTCTCAAACGTGACCATCAAGGCGTTTCTAATATTTTTTGCAAACCAACACAGGAACAAGTCCAACATGCTTCCAGGTTTTGTACAACAATCATTATTTACAAGTAAGTCCATGCCATTTTCTTTTCTCATCCCATCATCTTCTCACAATGGTCAAACCGCACTCCTTGCAGATATTCACTCTGGTGTGAGTATAGCTACTGCAGTCACCACATCCTTTTATTTAAGCAGCGTTCTGCCAGAATCTTTAGAAAACGACTGTGAAGCAGCAGTAACTTATGGCTCAAAAAACACGGATCGACACTTCAACGTTCGGTTGCACTTATAGCAGATGCAATTACCCCTGCGCACTGGTCAAGGCAAAGAAATTGGCGTACAGACCCACTTTCATGGACGAACCTAACACGTTATTAAGTAAAATATTGGCCCATTACAACGAGATAGAAATAAGATTTCCTCAGACAAGTCGAACAGATTAGCACGCAGCACTTGCCACTGAAATCTGTGCATTCTGGTTCGAGAAGAAAAAGAAGACCGAAGAGAGATAAAGTCTTAACGGATGCAAGACATCTTGGTCTAAATGACAGCAAGCAGTATGCCCAATATCGTCAACGATGGAATGCCAACAGCCCTCATTGGAGGAATGACGACGCCCAAAGATGGTATACGGACGGGTCGAAGTCAAAAAGTGGAGTAGAAGCAGTCATTTTGGGACCTAGATGTAACTAACACATGCCTCCCCCCGGAGAGTCCACAATCTTCCATGCTGAACTCTTCACCCCAAATGTAGCAGCCAATTGCATCTGTAATAGAAACCTACTCAAAACTATCGATAGTCTCATATACTACTCAGGTACTACTTAAAGCCCTAAACAACTTCACAAACAACTCCAGGACTATCTGGGAATGCCACACACGGTGGCAAAGAAACACAGGTTAAAACTGATATGGGTGCCAGGACATAAAAACCAAGAGGGAAATGAAAAGGCCCTCTTCATGGATTTAGCAACATTGACATGCAACAACATTTCAACAACTCGTCGAGTAAATGCTGAAAAACAGTCAGGAGCGACTTACACACTAAAAAAAAAGCATGAGGCTCGACCCCAGGGAGCCCTAAGTCTGAACAAGTCTGTCCTAAGGATAGTATGTGGGGCACTAAGCCGGGGCACAGCAGCTCAGAACACTGTAGACACTGTGGATAATCAAGGTAAACCATGGAGTGTCCAAATCTGACATCAAGCTGATATAAAAATAACGAACAGAATCATCTAAACAGGAACAGACTATCCATCTTGAGATATTATCAAACTTGTCAAGGTAGATCTAAAGTCCTAGATCAAAAAATGGGCACAATCGATTGCTATATTCACTCATTCTTCAATTCAATTCAAAATGTCTCAGGATCAAACCCTGCATGGGTCGCATGCCTGCACTGAAAAATCATATATCCCACGCACTGCATCTGCCTCCATCATCCTTGTGTGGCGCTATAGTTCAGGTGGATCATAGTCTTAGCCAACTTCTGTCTCTATATTTTGTTAGCTGCCATAACAAGTTAATTTCGACCCTTTTCCACTTGTGATCGTCATTTTAAAACCGTGCGCTCCATGTTGCCTTGTGACAGACTCGGAGTCGAAGACTCTGTAGGTCAGATCCATATGCTTCGGATCCTTAATCTATCGGCAAGACTCAAGTCTCTATGCACACGTGCCTGAGTCTACTCCTCCAATCGCCATCAAGGCAAACCGAACAAATTATTGCACAAGACATTTTTACTATAACGTCCAAGAGCTTTGTCATCTGTCTACTTATCCAGGTCTCTGCATCGCAGGTCACTACTTCTATGGTCAAAGTTGCGCCTTAATCCAAGGAATAGCTATTGCTATGAGTCTACGTTCGATCTCCATGTTTATTATATGGTAAAATGTGCTACCAAATGGGTCTTGTCTCTCGGTTTATCCCAAATATAATACTTCACTCAACAAAACTTCAACATTGATACTTAATCACAAATTATCAAGTCTTCACTTACAAAAGTACTTAAACAATTCATTGCTGAAGTATTGCTCTGAACTGTGTTGACCGTCTTCAGTTTCGTAAAACCGCATTGAACTTCACGTTACTCTGTCTAACTGTGTTGTCTCCGGCTGTAGTGCACTTTTATCGACTTCGAACTTGTCACAACCACTCTGTCACGACAACTTCGCCTATATTTATACATCAACTTTTGTAGTTATGGAAATTTCCTTTATTCCTTCCAGTCACTTCTCGCTAATGGAGCAATCAGTCTTCAAATTCAGCCAGAGAGATTACCAATGGCTTCCACACGAGTTTGTGACTTGAATTTTCATCGCTTCTTGTTTCTTGTGCTCTTATAAAAATCTTATAAAAAAAATCATTTCATATATTTTCGACACATTTCCAACTGACTGTCTTCTGTCGAAACATCGTTATGGTAGAAGATTCTTCTTTAGGATGCGGCGGCACGTTTAACTATAATGCCAAGGAATTTTTGTTTCTACACACTTCGAAGTTAATGTGGCTTATTTCCAGTCCTAAGTCCTCTCTCGAAGGCAGAACAATGTTCGTTTTGTTTTAATACCAGCCAACAGCACACTGTTGTCGATAAATCTTGCTATATCAGATGTGTATGCTGGCAGTTGTAAGAAGCCTAGTGAAATATGTACTACCTCTAGAATTCAACAGTCATCATCAAGGCGAAATGACAATATCACATACCCCATGACAGCGTGTCGCATGTGGTGATGGTCTACCTTGACAATGAAGGTAGCATCGGTGAGTCTGTTGCCAACTTTGATAATGCACGCATTGGCACTCAATCCAGAACTACGAAAACGGAATAGAAATTAAGAACTTAACCTGCTCCTCAGCAAGGCTAGACCTCGAGCACTAAGCAAACCCTTCTCTAGCTGCGTCAACAATACCTCTAATAAATCATTTCTTGCAAGCTGGGTTGAGTAGATCGTTATAATAAGTGTAAGCCGTGTAAAAGAGTTATAAACACGTCATGTAATGCTAATTACGTTCTCTCTCTCTCAAGTCGCCACTCCATGCCATTCTGTTGGAACACTCGAGCAGGCATCAGTTTGGGGACAAGCACATCATCCCAAATAAATTCATTACAAAACCTTCACTAACACTGATGCTGCAGGAGTCATAGTTCCACACTCGCAAATATCCATCTGTTCGCTTTCAAGCGTCACAACGCCTCGCATTTGCAAGCGAATTTCAATTGAATTCCAAAACCCATCAAAATGATCTCATGTGGCATTGCTGTTAGCACATCCACATCCATTAGAGCCAATTTAATTACCAGTAGTGAATTTCCACTTGTAATTAGTTCACATCATCCCCAGCCTCTGTTGAGCACACTCCTTGTGGATTCCTTCGAGCCACTCACACACACTTGCAACCACAGCGCAATATGATTGATTTAAAGCGCGCGGGCGAATATGAATCAGCTTCAGAGCTTTAGAGCGAGCCTTTCCATCTTCGGCTTGATTTATTACACTCGAACACCCACCCACCCGTCGCGTCAGGACAGTCTATAGTTCGGCTAAAGCAGCCCATTAAACATTAATCACTGACATTGCTACACGACAATTCACTTACACGCAACACAATTACCGGTCTTTTTTTGGTTTGCTTAAATTTCTTAATTAGCCAAGGGACTTCGCCGGCAAATAAAAACGATACGAAGCACAGCACAGCACAACGAGGCATGAAATGGAGTTCTATGAGCAGGAGCAGCCTGGATGAGGACTGGCGTCACCGCGCTCTGCGTGCCTGTCTGCGGATGTTGCATTTTAGTCAGACTTTCATGTCGAGCAGCCATAACACGGGGGGAATCTAAATGAACGCCATACAAATGATTTGCATAACTCAGGTGTCGAAGATGGGGGCATGCAACGAGACCCGCCCGACAACTCAATTATCCGGAACAGGTTCAATTTATTTCTTTGCTTTTGGATATTTCTCCTCGACCGCTCGACTGAGCACCAAAAAGGTGTGGATCACGAGCTGAATAATTGAGGGGGTTGCACGCAATCCACGGTCGGACCTGCCCCAACCACGGAGGCAGTGATATTCTTCATATTTTACACTTCACTGCGCTGCACAGAGGCAACGTCCTGACTCCTGATTCCTGAACATCATCAAGTCAACCATCGCCCAGATGCAGTGTGAGGTGATTTTTCTTGTCACTTCTTGTGCCGTCGCCATTGTTTCGGAACAGTCCGCAGGACCATTTATATCTCGTGAGACAGGGGAGAATCGAGCAAAACACAGGACTGAAGAGTGCCATCTCATATTTCTTAATTTGACGAAGGACCTGCGAAAGCTGTTCGCAGCGGAGTCCCTTGCAGCGGTGCGGATGCCGGATGGTGCAGTGTGGTGGATGACCCTTTTCTGATGGAGGTTATGAGCGCTCTGGGTTAATGGAGATTACACTTGAGTTATGAACTGCTGGCAAGTTGTTGGTGGTGTTTTTCGCAAGCAAGCAGCTTGTGCACTTCTGATTTCGGGCGTTTTTGTGCTGCATTTGGTAATCCAACTCAGTTGTGCTCTGCATGTGCATGGCGCCTGTTAGCTGTCGAATGAAGTCCTGTGTGTATTCGTAGAGACATGCCAGCGCAGAAAACCATGCTAAGTGAAGTTGAATTTCGCTGGATATTGGAAGCCGAGTGGGGCTGTGTGTACGTGCGTTAATTTTGTAAAATGACTTGAAAATGTGTACACATTTGATTGAGGTCACCACCGTTAATCTCCGACGCAGCGATGAGCAGAAGGCGACGATCTTCTACTCGTCCCTACAATTGTTAACATACGTGGATCATATTTACGTGGTTTACCAAACAACTCTCAGAGCCGTTTGCTGATACCAGACTTTAGTCTACTATGTAGGTAATAGAATCCACAAATTCCTTCGCTCGCAATAATTTCCGGACGCTGGCTGCTGTCCACAAATCGCTTCGCCCGCAATAGTTTCTGGACACCTTCCAGTGTCCGCAAATTGCTTCGCCCGCAATAGCTTCTGGACAGCGGCCAGTGTCCACAAATTGCTTCGCCAGCAATAGTTTCTGGACACTGGCCGCTGTCCACAAATTGCTTATCCCGCAATAGTTGCTGGACACGGGCTGCTGTCCACAAATTGCTTCGCCGCAATAGTTTCTTGACCTGTATGGAGACCTGTTTCCTACTAATTGTTTAGGAATCTGAGACATACGATATAAACACCTTATGGAAAAGTCCAATCAGAAAAATGTTTGACACCGATCACGTGGGAGAAGAAAAACTGGAAACAGCTATTAAAGGATAGCGGTGGGTAGAGACTCTTGGTGGATAGCTAACTACAATCGAAGCTTAAGACACGGATGGGAAGGGTTCTTAAGGGCTTGGTGGGGTTAACAATTTATCCAGTAGACCCGCGGCTAGCCCAGAAATCTGACTGACATGACAATTAGCGCTGAATGCGATTTATACAATGTTCAATATGACACATGTCAAACCAAATTTGTAACATATCAAGGAAGTTGCGGTGTATTGGCGTTGTCCCAATGGATGTGGGGTCGTTTTATGTTACTAATAGAAATTTTGATTCTAAACTCATGTGGACACCAGACTATACTGGCTATACACCATGATAGTAAGACTAATTCTGATAACGTTCTCTAGTATTGTGGAATGCGTACTGGAACGTACTGGATGGCGCAGTTGGTTGAGTGCCTTCCCTTGGTTACGGAGGGTCTCCGCTTCGAATCCCAGTGAAAGCAACACTTTTATCCGGTTTTCAAATCTAGTCCAGTCACCATTTGCCGTTGGGATCAAATTAACGGCACTATCACTGGAGTTGTCGATCAGTGGTAATAGTCTGACTATAGGTATCACAAGTGAGCTGGCGATTTCGCTGAGAGCCCACTTATGCTCCAGTCTAGCGCTAAAGAATACCTCAGACAAAAAAAAGAATGGTGGAAAGCATTGAAGAAGAAATTTCTGACACAGCTAACAAAAAAGCCAAAGATCGGTATGTCTAGGAACAGCAGGTTGTCTCAGAACAACACAGACGGCAGTATTCAAGACCATTCACTTCCTCCCTTTTCCCGAACTATTCCGTAGCAACAGCGCAGCCTGATCGGTACACTATACTGTCAGCTGTCAAACTAAGAAGTTGTATAGACCCGGGTGTCTTCTGTGACCTTTGCCAAAAACTAGAAGACGGACAGAGCCAGAACTCGAAGGATTGTAGCAAGCGAAAAGAAATAAACATAATTTGTTTTAGTCGAGGATATAACCATGCTTATAGGAGTCAATCCAACATCTGGTCTGCGATTCCCCAGCCGTAGGAAGGAAAAGAAGGCAGTTCCTAGGAAAGCATTTCTTAATAGAACGAAGATTCATATGTGGATCTGGTGGATGTCAGGGCTGAAGTATGTCTCACGGCAGTAAACCACTCTGTAGCAAGGTCACAATTTGCCCAAAACATTGGTCTAAGTGAGCCAAGGCCATAAGGGCATCAGGACACCGAATTAACAACCTACCTACTAATAGATCGTCTCACTTGATTACACCCATTTGCTCTTGGCCGTCAATCGACACAAAATATTATATGGATGACGGCGTCTGAAAGCGAAAACAAACAAAAAACTGCAACCAATCCATAGACCATCACCACCCACACCTTGCAACCAATTCATCACTGCATCGCAGAAAGAAAAATAACCAAGGTTGACCATCAAAGGAACTAATGACTTTGGGGACCCAGCGACTAGGGATGATCCCCTTTCGCTTTGCCCCACGCCGAGTCTATGCGCGGCACCCCTTCAACTCATTTTCAGTAAATTTAGCCAAAAGACCACTTCATTTGCATCAACATTGAACGTCAGTCTGTAGCAGAAGTGAAAATACGCCAGCAGCCAAACCCCAGTTTTTCGCTGCGCTGAGCAAGAACAGAAGCCACTTGAGTTAATCCCTCCGTCAAACACTTCACATACCCTTTTGTTGCACTCAGCCGTCGCGTGCAACAGCGAGCGAGGCCAATTCACGGGGTGAAGTGCATTTTTCAACCCATTTAACTCGACTGTGCATCGTTCTTGGTTAATTGCCAGTCGACCTCATCATCACGGGTTAAGGACGAGCGCCACGATTTAATTCCATCTTGTCTGTCTTGACGTGCGATGAGGTGAGGTGAGGCGCACGCGCCCTGCGCTTGCGTGCACAACCTAATGAATTCGTTATGAGCCTATTAATTCAATTAAACCGTTTTAATTAATTGATATTAATTGCAGTGGCAAGGCGCAAGGCGGCTGCTGACTTTCAAGGACAGCCAGTCAAGCCCCAAATCGAAATTATTGCCACTCGCACCGTGAGTGTAATTAACTGTGTGAGACATTCGGGACATTAAATTGTATGTTCTCGTGCTGAAATGCGAATGGGGGTGGGGGAGCAGGAAATAATATTCGATGGAGCCACAGAATACGGAATACCACGACACAGGGAACACAGTACACAGCACACACCACATAACAATAACAACGCGAAGCACTTTGAGCATCGCCTTTGTTGTTCTCTCTCGTCACCAAGGGGGCGAACGACGAAATGATGCATCCCTCCCCCCCCCCCCCAGGAGAGAGATGTATGTGGCGAGGCAAACAGCAGAAAGCAACAACACACTGTTGAGTAGTAGCTGTTAGTGCTGCCGCAGCCACCCCTCGCTGACTCTCTAATTAATGGCATCCATTCGATGAATGGGTGGAAAAAGCTTTTCGCTTTCGCTTCCTTTGCTCGATGGAATTTCTCATTATTTCGGCAATATTTCCCGTTTACGTAAACTTCCGCTCTGATGGATGTTACTTAATAAAATGTACACATGCATCTTGAATTAGGAACATTCGAGAGTGAGCTTGTGTGGTGCGCGAGGCGAGACGGTTTTGGTGTGCTTGACACTCACACACACAAACACACGCAGCCATGCACAAGAAGAAAGGCTGCCTTGCTGTAAGCCAAACAAAGCGCTATAAATTTTCAATGGCGACGAAGGGTAGAGTGCAGAGGTGTAGCGCTGGGCGCCTCGTTTGGACTTTGCTCGCTCTTAACGTTCATCAAATAGGTTCGGACGGGCACATGTAAACAAAGGGCGATTGTTTGTGTTTGTTGAAACAATTTGGGGGGTGTATACGTGTGCTTTGGATATCCGCAGCAGGAGCGTAGGGCTTATATAGGACTAGACATGTAGATTAAGACCGAAGCAGCAGAAGATGTTTTGTTATTTCGGAGGAAACATACAAAAGAATCGGAAGACCATTTGCTCCTTTCGATTGGGGCTTGTATGTGGATTAGGCATTGTACTTGAGTTACTTCAGATGCATTAGACCTTGGTTAACGAATTCCGAGAAATGTGGCGACAATTAATTTTTGAGCTAGAATAAGGAAAATGCTCAATTTGGGCAACTTGACTTCATTGCGTTGTTCCACAGGCTCCGAATCGAAGACTCTTTGAGACGGAGCGAAGTTCGCTCTACATGGCTTAGCCATCTTAGGCAGTGAGTCCATAGATGGCTGGGAGACTCATATCGCTCTACAGCCCATACAGTTCGTGGTTGAATCTTCTTCTCTAAATGCCAACAAGGCAAACAGGAACTGTTCTCTCGACAAGGCCAAGGGCTACTCGATCTGCTCCGGAGTTTGTCTATGCCTCGGCGCCGTACAGCAGGACTGGGATGATCAGAGACTTTGGAGTCACTGCACATCGTTTTGCCCTCACACACCAGTAAACCGTCTCCGATTGCAATGCCAGCAAACGCCTCATTGACCGTTCGTTGTGTTCAAACAATCACTTCAATGTCGTCCAAGTATGTCAGCATCGTACTGACTTTTGGAAGATCGTGCCCCTTGCGTGGCGAGTGAGTTCTGCTTGATTTCTGATTTTCTTCTCTCTGATTGTGAAAGAGTCAAGAGTCCAATGCGACGATTTTTTTTGACATTGAAGGACACGGTGACCCAACATTTGGGCTTGTCGATAGATAGCAGTGCCTTCCGCGTTAACAGCTGCACGCAGCACTTTCTTCTTCAATACCAGACTGATGAAAGCACACGACAGCGCAACTCATTTCCGAACGGCTAAGAAGTCTAGAAAACGAACTGCAAGGTGCATAGCAACACAACAAGGAAGCGTGGTGCGACATTACCGAATCAATTTTCACGGAATCCCCGAAGCGTCCTTGCGATGACAGCTACCATCTGCGGTTTATGGTCGACAAAAAGAGGAGTGTATCGGACTGGAACTCGGTAGTCTTTTCCAGGATTTGCTTTAATGTTAATTTTTGGTAATATTTATAATAGTCGACCTGGAGTACTTTCTGTTTTAGAGCTCTCTGAAAATCGACGCTCCTAACGAAGAGTTGGGGGGGGGAAGTTAATGTGCAATAAAATGTATTCATTGACCGGATTGATGTGGTTTAGAGTGCTATGGTGATTTCTATGCACATTAAGCCTGGTCATGCATATCATAAAATTGATTGTCAGAATATATATCGGCAGGGTATTAAAAGCCAACCATTAAAGGCTTAATTTTACTGCCTTCGGTCTAAACTTGCTACGTTCCCCTTCTACCAATTTTAGATGCATTTGGCACCGTTCAACAGCTACCATTGCACTATTAGTCACCTACTCAGAAGTTCCGTGCGCGGTTCACCCCTTGTCACCAAATTCAACACGAAACCGACTTAGAATGCATTCATGTCATAGATCCAGATCCATCGGTCTTCGAGCTCCAGAGTAATTTGCTAATTAATACCTCCACTTCCCCGAAATTGGTCTCACGACATGCACAACAAAGCATCAAAAGACCAGTCCCATCACAACATATTGTCAAAAATTCAGCTAAAATACCATCAAATTCCTCTCGCAACCACCCTTCACCAGCACACACCACACCAAACGGCGCCTCCCCCGCAGAGAATTTCTGACGCATGCATCATCCGCACACAGCACATGAGGGTTGTAAAATTCACTTGATAGTGTGATAATTTACTGTGGTTTAAGGGTTCATTAACACCCCTCTCCCCCGGCAACCGACGACACAAGAGCCAAAAATATTTTCATACCCCCCAAAAATGTAGCAATGTGACCGTTTTGTGATCAACTCGAACTCGGTGTAATCCGCCGGCTTAGATGTGGCCTGCACATGCACACGAGGGTCACCCTCCGGCAGCGTCACCACCAGCGCCACCCCAATCGCCACAATCTGACTCGACTCGAATGCCGACGACAACGACAGCGGCGTTAATTTCTCCCCGGGATCCGGAGTGTGATTTATGGATTTCGGCTTACGAGCCGGAATGATAATTATTTCGCTTTCCTCGTTAGTTCCATCAATAAAATTTCCATTAAGCAAAGTGAGTGTGTTTTCTGGAGACCAGCTCACACGGCACACACCCCCGCCCTTTCTTTTGTGGCGACATAAATGGCTTGGCCGACAGCGACGAGCAGGAGGAGGGGAGTGAAACTAAAAGACGTTCCTTCATCACGCCTGACACGACGTCTGCACTTTATTCCCGCTTAAGTCTCCTCTTGGAGGAGCATCTAGAAAAGATAAACGAGCAACTTAACCTAATCACTTTGTACACCAGATAAATCACAATCAGGAGGAAAGCTATCACGTCCAGCGACAGCAGCTGGAACTGATTCAAGTGCACCGCTGGACTCTGCATGTGAGGAGCGCCCCGATGTCTCAGGACGTACTCAACCCAAAAGACGGCGGTCTCCCTCGCAGTCATCGGACGGTCAGTGTACAGTTTAGCGAACTGCTTGACATTCTCGCGGTAGCGCTGATTGGACAGCACTTCGTGAACCGCTGCGCCGAAGGACTCCACGGTTATGGTGGAGAAGTCCACCGCCACACCGTAGCCGGCCGACTGAACATGAGCCGCGTTCACATTCTGCTCGGCGAAGAGGGGCACTGCTACCATCGGCACACCGTGGTACTCTGATTCGACGACACTGCCCTGGCCGCCGTGAGTGACGAATAGCTTCACATTGGGATGGGCCAGCACGTCGTCCTGCGGAACCCAACTCTTGTAGACGATATTCGGTGCCTGGCCGGGGAAATCGATGTCCCCCCATTTCCAGAGAATCGTCTGCGGCAGCTTCGATAGGACGTCGAACATTATTCTCGCCTTTGTCTTGTCCAGAATGCTCCCCTGCACGTTTGAGCCGAAGCTGAAGTAGACCACTCCGTTTTTAGCGTTGTCCAGGACGCTTTTGATGTCCTGCAAAGAAAAAGAGAGAAATAATGGTTAGGTTCGTGGAATTGTTATGACATGCAACGTCTAGACTGTGGCAGGATGAGTTCAGGGATTCCGGGCAGTCTGAACAAGGAAACAATGTGGCGCACAGTTGAGCAACTGTTGAAAGGTGCAGAGTGCAGGATGGTTAATTCGATGGATGGGAACCAAATGACAAGAGCTGAGTGCCGAGAGTAACCCATGTAAAGCAAAAAAGCACAACTAAGACTTGACAGGCCGTAGGTTGGCGTGAACTAATTATGCGAGCAACACTTGTCCGCAAAAACAGGCACTGGGAGGTAGGTTATGATGGCTGTTGGGATGTACTTAGACCTAGATAGTTTATTGAAGTGGCACTCGGATGACTTGGGTTTAGTCAATTAACTTGTGGTGGGAAACCATTCGGCGCTGAGGACAAAGCAATGTAAGTTCAAGATTGGAGTTCTTTTTAAATCGCTGGAGTCGTTGAACGAGGAAGCGCCCCAGGATTTTGTGTGGAGAGGTGTTGCACACTTAATAGATGTTCGTCATCCTACAAGAGGCTGTGTCCCGAAGTCCACAACGACCACATGACTTAAATGTGATCTGTTCAGAGACAACAGTTGATTGGGAACAGTTGCAGATGGCGATGGGTATGCCTATTGAGTTTGAAGAGCAGATTCAATGCGTTTCTGGCTATCTGGCCCCCTGCACAAATGGCCAGAATGCCTGAATATATAATTGATCAGCTTTTTCACATAGAGATTGGCGTCAGTTGGATATCAGTTTTGAGTTTACTCATTCCAGAGCTGAAACTTTTCTTCTGCCTCCTGGCAGTCTTTTGGAAAGACGAAGACCAGAGTTGTGTACAGACAATGCAGCCTCCACACTCCTGATTCCATTTTCGAACCGCCGCATATACAGATGTTTGAAGTTCAGGGACGTGATGTAATTTGAATGCCTGCCCAGAGAGCTTCATCTAGTATCAGGGTCTCATTATATTTATTGGAAGCTAAGCACGGGGTTGTACGATCCATGATTTTTGTAAGCCCGTTGAAAACGTGTCACTGGCAATTATATCGCATGATTGCAAGGGTCATACGACTGCGATAATTTTCTTGCAGTTGTCAGCTTTCTTTTCCTGACAGTTCGCACAAGTTGACGTAGGAAAATCTACGTTGCATGCATGCACATTCGCAGTCGCTCGCAATAGTTTCAATTTCAACCAAGACGCGCCCTACACTTCAGCTTGCACACGCCTGGCAAACGACACCACGCTCTGGACGATGACTGCTAATGCTGCGTGTACGTCTACAATGCACCTGACTTCGGATATAAATAAGTAAAGTAGTAAAGAGGCGTCTCCTCTTAAATAAATTTGATCTCTATTGATTCGTGACTTGTATGAATTCTTGTACCGGCTAAACATGGTCCGTCAGCTTTGCCCAGGGTGTAAGGAAAAAAAGCTGTGCTCGCCAGCTTGTCAAAACCGCCATATTTTTCATTTTGCGAACTCATTCAGAGTCTGTTTTTGACACTGGACAGATGTGTTGCTTAAGCCCACATCACAATTCAATTTCGTGACAAATGTAACCACTAGTCACTTGCTACGAAAGGATTCAATTGGGAATGGCAAATATGGCTCAGCTTAGCTTAGACTACAGAAGCAGCAAGCCGCCGCATGGATTCTCCATCAGGTTTCAAGGGCACTGCACAAGCAGGGTAATTGCGAGTTGAGCAGAAGTCGTTCTGAGAGAGGTCCATAATAGAGGCATTATGACGACGATGAGTGTCCCTAATGCAGTCCTAATAAGTCTGAGTAGACTGAGTATACGTTTTGGGTCAAGTATCGGCCAAATTGGAGCTGGAATGTGACACGTAGTATCTGCAAACCATATCAAGTTGTGTTAACCTAATTGTGTGCATTTTTCGAAGATAATTTGCTGTAGCGAGTGGCATATCCGGGGGTTGTCACTAAGAGAGAGAGAGCGTTCATTAAACAATTGCCTAACATGTCACCGCGTCCACTTGGGGCGAATGTCAAAATGCTCGGTCAACTCGTGAAGAGATAGTGGGCGATGTCTGATTTAAAAGATGACGTTGTCCAGAGACTGAAAATTCGCTGACATCTCTGTCGGATATTACACCTGTCCTAATCGAGACAAATGCCTCTTCAATCGCCAAGTAGTAAGTAGTAAGCCAAGTACAGTAGGGAGGTGTAAGACCGTCGACCAGTCTGTGAATATACATCTTTTGAGTATTAGACATCTACTCCGATCTAGAGGGAGTGGAGGACAAAGGCGGTCAGTGACGCTGATAAGCAAGTCGAGATTCTTGCGAATCGTAGACCGACCAGTTCGACGTTCAGTTCATAGTCATAGGGGCTAGATTCTGCAGCGCTGGCAGCAACCTGTTTTCCAGTTGTATTTAGCGGAGGACGTTAGAGGTGTTTAGTGCAGCGAGCGGTGTACGTCTTAGCCCTCCACTCGCTAAAGCGCTTGATTTTAATCCAATAATTGAAACGAGCATGCTCCACTAAATTTCTCAATAAGAGAGATCCATGATATCCGCGTACTCCATCACCTAGCACCCTGCATATTCAGGAGATCGTTCACTATTAGGTACCAGAGAAGTGAACAGAGGCCACCAACGTGGAGTAAAGTTCAATATAAAACACCAAAAATAAACTACCTACCTCGGGCAATGGATCGGGTTTTTCCTTGATCTGAATGCCGCCAATCTCCACCATTCCGGGAACGTTTGGCCGAATCGGGCCTTGGCTGAAATGATGATTCGTCAGTACCAACGAAATGTTCTTCTTCATCTTGTCCAACGAGGGATATTTATCCGGAGGGAAGTTGTAGCTGGAAAAATAAACAAAGGGGATCATTTAAAATGTTTTAGGTAGCAACTGCTGCTCTCATTAAATCAGTCAAATAACAAGAGATATCATAAATGAATGTCAAATCAGGGCACTTTCCCAATTTCACAACATCTCGTCACAGGCATTAAGTCTTATCTTCATTTCATGCCTAAATGGTAAACTATACGATAACACACACCGCTCATGCAGGCAACCCCATCAATCAACGGAGGTGATCAACCCCATCAGAAGTACAAGTGATAACAGAACGTTATCAATAATCCCCCCGGCCAACAGCCAAAATTCAATTTATCCGGATACTCACTTGTAAAGGGTTTTCTGCTGTTCCGTCAAGTACACCCGAATCATGAATTTCTCGAAGAGGAGCATAAGTAAGTTCCTTACCCTGCCCACGAATGTGAGCGGCTGCTTCTTGTGGGTGAACAGGGCCGGTACATAGGCCACCTCCAAGGGATTGCCGACAAACTGATTCAGCGGAAGAATGGGTTGGACCATGAACGACATCACCACGGGACACTTGAAGTGCGCTGCCAACCCGAGCTGAAACTCGTTGAAGAAGTATCCAAGGACTATCAAGTCGAACTGCTCCTCCTCCATGAGCTTCCTCATCGCAGGATCATGCATAGTGTCGTTGTTGCAGCTGTTGGCCATTCTCGTGAGAAATACGAACTGCTCGTAGAATGGCTTAGAGTTGCTAATTGTGTCGACGAAGAACTGCCGGGAGAATTTAGACGCATGCAATTGGATGTGTCGGTAGAGTGGATTTGGCTTCACCAGAGGTATCGACGTTATCACGGTGACGTTGTGACCGCTCGCCGCTAGGGCGTCAGTGATCGCAGTGTGAATGATCAAGTGGCTTGTTGCAGGTGACGTAAAGATGCCCAGAATACGGGCACTCTCGCCCTGCCCGCAGAGAATTGCGGCGAATGCTAGAAGGTACCAAACGCCTTCCTTAGACATGACTGCGTCTAAACCAATCGGGCACGTGTTGTGGACTGGGTTGAGAAGAAAGTGTATTCTCCGGGCTTAGTGCCGACCCTGTTATCGTCGTTTTTGTAAATTTTTCGCGTATGCTTATCAGGCACGATAGCCACTGATTCCGTTGAATAGTAGTGACGAAGTTGATAACAGGTTGAAACATAACGTGGAACTAAAAGTTTGCTTTATCATATGTTTATCCAACATTTCTTTGATGTTAGCAAAACATCAACTTATACAATCGTTACTGAAAAACAAAGCCCACCGTGCCTGATAAGCGAACGCAGAAAGAAGCAATCATGAGCGATAACATGAATAGATACTGATGCCCATATTCTGTAATCCAAATGAGACTTGTGTGCTGATTGATGACGAGTACAACTGAAAGTTCAAATGTCATCGAGATTAATAAAACGATTTGGGAACTACTGCGTCAGTTCTGGTACAAAATAAAATATGAAGATAAGGCAGAGAGTAGTGCCGATTAGGTAAACAAACAGAAAGAAAAGCCGATTAGAAGGGAATGTATCTAAGATAACGCTGAATAATTAAGACCAGAGGGCCATATCTGGCGGCACAATGGGGTATTTGACTGCAAGACATGGCAGAAGCCTCAATTTTTTTGACAACTTAAGAAATAAAAATGTGAAGACTTTAAATAAAATACCGTTGATATCAGAAAAACACAACAATCTGTCAAACCAATTGACAACACCGACAGAGCAAGTCTTTCTGCGTCCCCGGACTTAATTCTTTTTGAGACGTTTGTATTACATGCCCCGTTCAGTTAACAAAGTGGTGATACGTGGTACTGGTAATCGGTGCTGCATTACTTCCGATTGGACAACTCTCAGAAGAGGCTCAAGAAGTCCGGAACAAGGCAAGTTTAGGCCATGTTTCGCTGTCCAATACCCCACTCTGCGACGTTGAGATCAAAATTTGCACACCATGACCACGGAAAAAAACCGTAAGAAAGTTTGAACTCTCTTGGACCTTAAGCCACCAATCAGACGGAGATCACTGCAAACTGAAGAAAACATCGTAGCCAGTGAATTGGCTCATAGATAGAGAGTTAACCCGGTTTATTTTGCGGTTGGATTTGGTCCAACATTGTTATAAGATTGTGCTCATGCAAGATCTGAAGCCGAACGACAACGCAGCGAGTCCCCTGAAAATGTGGCCGGAGATCAGATTCACCTCTTCGGACGAGGAACATTTTTGGCTCAGCGACCAGGTCAACAAGAAAAATTACCGTTATTGGAGCAAACACAATTCACAAGGTTTCCAAAGATTGGTGATGTATAAAGCATGACGGCATCAGCTGCCCTTGATAAAGGGGACACCGTTTCCATCACTGATCATCGGTAAAGAGCGATGTTAACCGATTTTCTGTGGCAAGAGCTCGACTACATCAATATGTCCGGTCTGTGGTTGCAACGGCCCTACATGCCATACATATAAGCGACGCAACGTTGGAAGTTCTGAGGAAGCAACTTCACGACTGTTTCCTCTCACGACCAGCTTTGATTATGATTAATGATGCGACTTTACAGAAAGATCAGAAAAGAAAAACGATCCCTTTCAAGATCTTACCTCCGACTTACGAGTTCGTTGACAGACTTCGAAAATATTATGGAGACTCCCTCACGTGGAATGGTGCACAAGTGGTTTTCTGTATTTCGTTGCAGTCGTAGGAGCACAAAAGTTGCTGAGCTCCCCGGATGTAGAGGCGATGACAAAAGGATCGTGTGATAGCTAAGTTTGTAGCAATTTCAGATGATACCATTACTTGAATCCTACATGACCTTCTGGGCATGAAAATGTTATCTGCAGAATGGGTACCGCGTTTGCTGAGGGTGGACCAATCGAGTCGAGTAAATATTTCAAAACAAAATGAGGAACTCTTCAAGTGCAATTCAAGAGAATTTATTGGAGACAACAGAAATGTCGGAACAATCCAAACAGAGCACTTCTACAGGCGAACGTGCTCCGAAAGAGGTAAAAATGGTGCAAGAAACGCATTCCTCACTAAGCACATAAGACCGACATTGCCAGGATCATGATATCAGCAGCAGAACATAGTGATTCATGTTTGAATCGTGAAACTTTTCATCATCGCCCATCGATCAGAAGGAGATCAAATACTTGTAAAGTTGACCGGGACACCAGTGATAACCCAAAGTCACCAGTTATCAAAGTTCAGATCACATTGACTGCGAAAAAACGGCTACGCTGAGTAATCACTTGTGTCTGCAACCGGTTTCGTGGGAAGATCTGGCCAGTACATAGGACATCTCCAAGGGATTCACGAGAAACTGGTTAAACGACATCATCACTGGACACGTGAAGTGAGCCACTACTTCCAAACAAAAAGTTAGACTGGTCCTCCTCCATTCACTTCCTTAATGCAGGCGCATGGACCATGTTGCTGTTGCGCTTGAGGTTTCAGCCATCTTCGTGATGACAACGAACTGCTCATCTTACGATCTCGAAATGTTGATTATAATAATGAAAGAGATTCCTTAGAGACGAGTTCGACGTGTGGTTTGACTTTACCGGAGGTATTGTCGCAACGCTTAATCGAGAGTATGATTCCGTATCCGAAAAAATGCATTCTCATGGCACACCAGAGAAGACAGTAAAAGTAAGATGAGTACATTCTCGCACTTGTGCAGCTCGCTGTGCACAGCAACACTTTCAGAATTCGGGCCCCCCCATCAGTGAGCCGCAATATGAATGATCAAGTGACCGCAGAGAAGTGCAAGATGATATCAAACGATACCAAAATCCTGCCTTAGGATTTTCAGAATCAACTGCATTCGCTAGCCGTTAATTTTGCTCTTTCGATTCTTATCAGACTCGGAAGTCACTGATATTCCGTAAACAGTGAGTGACGCACAGCGACGATGAATGTCACATTCCAAATGTGGCAGTTAAGTTAAGACACTCATTGAATGCGACGATCGGTAACAATGGGAAATTAACAAATTATTCAAGCGAGGCGCTTCTGGCTTGTGCCGAAATAGGAACAGAATGAATACGATTTGGAATTTCTGAAGCTGAATCTTTTGTAGATGAGAGATGGTACATGGAAGATTTGTGGTATTATCGTGAGTGCGACAGGTCGTAAATCCAAATCGAAGTAGATTGTCGGATGATGCACGTCAAAAGAAAACTATGGTAAATTCTTATGAGGACATTGCTGTTCTCGTCAGTCTCATGGGAATTGTCAAAAGATTGGTCCGATTCCGGTAATTTACTCGACAGAAAGTCTTGTGAGCCGAATGGTATAAAAAGACACATCTGACTGGGTATGTAGTTAAATATCTAACCGCACAACCAGATGCCGCTCAAAGTCAGATAGCGACTGTCGATCAGATACACTGGAGTTATTCGTAAACAAAACCTACAAACGTTCACAACAACCGCTAGATCATTATCCATGTAAATGTAATACGCAGCAAAAGCAGGCGGTTCTAAAGAAAGCCGACGTTCAAGCCACAAGCAGTGTGTCTAAGTTGTAAATAAAGCAACAAGTAATGACTCAGCATGACATGCAGAAACGTATCGATAAACAGGAATTGGAAAATATTTACCTACTTGAGGCTGAGTGTCTCATTATTTTATGAAATCGGTTGATGATAGCAGGTCTTGTCGTTCGGTAAACAAGTTTTCGATGCGCATATTATTAGAACAGCTGTGGGAAGGTCAGGGTTAAGCAGTGTGGTTTAGTTTAGTACGTCATCATCACATTTCTAATGAGCACATCCTACATTCATTAGCTGCGAGGGTAATTTATAGAAGGTTTTTAGCACTACACTGGAGCACTACACTATAGCACTCCGACTCAAAAAAAAACTGTTCCATTGCACTACCAGGCAACTGCCTACATTTACTGAAATTTCTTGATCTTCCGGAGAAATACCAGAAGGCGCTTCTGTGACGAGAAGCCTGCATCATCAGCTCTCACCATCAACACATCATTCACCGCCAGTAGTGCATTGGCAATACTAGGATAGAGCGTGAGGGCTTTCAGTGTGCTCTTCGATATGTCGAAATACTCATAACATTCATCTTGACTCTTATCTTTGTTGTCTTATATGCATGTCCAATCGCATGCATGACCAAGCGCGGATGTACAGGCGAGCAGACACTACGCCTCCCAATCGACTTGATGACCACTCATCAAGCCAATGTGTCACTTTTTCGAACGACTGAAAAAATGTACACATTCCAGGGAAACTGTTGTGCGGATGAAACAACCAATTAAACAACAATTAGCTGGGTTTACAAGTAAAAGTAAAGCATTGTCATGATGGAAAATAGTTGATGCGTGTCTTTTAACATATTCTGATAGTGAAATTTGATCATCAAATAACCGCAATTAATCTTTACAAAGGAATACGAGAATTGTATATACATCGCTTGACATCAAGCGTTGTTTTGTTTGTACGCTTCTACAACTCTACAAGAAATTTGAAAACTATGTATTGTCAGACATGTCAGATCCAAATCTGAGGCAAGAGTGGCATAAATAAGTTATTCCTCTTTGTGTGATCCCAAAGTCCGGGGATGACCTGGATCCACAAGCCTCAACAATTTCTGCCTAGCTGCCCCCTTAGACTCGCCAGTCCTCTGCTACGAGTTGAAGATTGGGGGCAACTTGTACATGTGCCTAACTTGGCCGAGCTTAAGTAGGTGTTTGAACAGTAGTTGCCTGGCCTGCCTCAGCTATACAGATCGCACAGCTCGTGGTTTAATCTTCACCAAACGTCATGAACGCATTTGTCAATAACGATCTCTCGAAGAGGTCAATGGATTCTTCATCCGCTCTTAAAATAGCATATGCCTCTGCCCCGTACACCAAGATTCGGATTATGTCTTATATAAAGTCAGCCTGGCCCTTGGAAAGACTATCTATTACTCAATTGGCTCTTGAGCTCGAAGAACCAGAGGTTGGCATGTGTTATTATGAGTTCCATGCCGATTCTGATGTACTGTTTACGTCAGAGCCGAGGAGAACAAAGTCTCTGACTACATCGAAGTTATAACTGCCCAATGTGACTAGACCATTGTGAAGACGTCAAAGACGACAGCATTTAGTACTTCGTTTCACCGTCATTCATCGCCAAACTTTAACCGCATTTGTCTCAATGCTACCATTCTACGAATCGGCATACGCAAGCAGTTATACTGACTTGAGTCGACCTCTGACTTTCGAGCACAATCTTCTCCATAACGATGTTAAAGGAGGAATTTTTGCATCGAATTCTTATTGGTGCACGAATTTATCAGAACATTTCCGGGTTATCACGCGCTTGGTAAACCGGCCTGACCTTGTCGAAATCCTTTTTTGACATTAAATGTGTTTTGAGAGATCATTAACCGCCTTGATGTGAATTCTCCACCGCCACCCTGCAGAAACTGACGAGTTTGTCGATAGGTATGCGGCCTTCTTTTGTACTTTTCAGAATCTGACACATTGTGTACTTAACGACTTCAGACGGCCACATTAAAATGGTTACAAGCAATGTTTAAGCCACGATTTAAGCTTCGGATCCAAAAGGTTGGAACCAGTTTGGTTCCTTAACACGAGGACTACTTACTGTGTACTTTCTGCGTAATGAATTCAATCTATGTGATAATTTGGGCTTCGTTCAGCGAAAATTTGTTTTCGTTTTCAAAATGCTCTGCTCTAGCTTAAGTATAAGAAAGGATGATCAAAAGACATCTCTGAAGAGGTTCACAACAATCCACAAAGCAACAGACTTCTTGAAATTTTACATCAAAATTTCAATAAATATAGAATCATTTAGATGGCGGCTGTGGCGTTGTGGGTCTGTTCGTCGACTCCTACGCACTTGAACCTCGATGTCTAGCTTCTATACCCGCAACGAAAAAAATTCTTTTCACAGCCCCACCGCTTTCGAGTCACTGACAATGCTCACAGAGTATTCCTGTTAAGAAAAAGATAGCTTATCAAACTTGGTCGTTCGGAGTCGGCATTAAACAGTAGGTCCCTGATAGAGCAAGAGTACGCACAACACGTTTGATTGCTGTGGAAGCTAGGCCCTGGCCCCCTACGGCCTGTAGCGCCACCCATATTATTATAGAATCATTATGTGCATTCGCCCCACAAACCCATTCCAAAACAGGAACACAAACAAAAGCAAAAAAAAATGTACTCACTTGTAGTAGGAAGTCTGCTGATAACCAGAGAAAACCGGAATGATAACGTCCTCGAAGAGAATGACAAAAATGAAATTCTTCACTCTGCTCCAGAAGTCCATCGGTTGCTTGCCGCCACCGAAGAGATTCGGCACATACGCTATCTCGCGTGGATTGCCAACCATATCGTTGAGCGTACGTACCGGTTGCACCATGAACGACACAATCACCGGGCACTTGAAGTGCGCCGCAACTCCCAGCTGAAACTCATTGAAGAAATATCCCAAGATCACAAGGTCAAAGCTCTCCTCGTCCATCAGCCGCCTCAAGGCCGGATCGTGAAGACTTTGATTGGAGATACTGAAGATATTCTGAATGAATCCTGCGAATTTCTTGTACATTGGCTCCGGATTGTTGACTGCATTTGCTACCAAATCCGGTCGGAAGCCAGGAACATCGAGTTTCACATGACGGTACTTGATGTTCTTCTTTGGTATGGGCACACTGGTTACAACGGTTGCCTCGTGGCCTCTCTCCACAAGGGCGTCGATGATTGCCGTATGGATGATCAGATGACTCTTGGACGGGGCCGTGAACAGACCGAGAATGCGAGCGGATTCGCATTGCGTCGCGAGTATCACCGCGAACGCGAGCAAGCACAAAATACGAGTGCGTCCCATCACAGCACGTTCGTTGCGACGGAAGTCTGGCAGAGAACTGGAAATTAATTTCGTTCTGAAAGCAGCTATCTGCGTCGCGCGCTTCTGGGGTGGAGCAGGTTCATGTACTCAACCTCAACGTGCTTATCATACGTAATGCATGACTGCTGCCTCGGAGCAACTTGGCTATGACGTATTGTTTTTAATCGTTGATAATTGCGCGGCATGGTGTGTATCTGGTGAGTTGTTTGTTTGAGGGGCTATTCAATAATTTGCTATGCTGTTGTGCAGGAGTGCACACATTCGGATGACAGTGCGATGCCTCATCGATGCAAACTCTGAGCTTCAAGATCTATTTTTAGCGCTCTAATGGAGTAAGGAACGTCATCATCATCATCGTCTGACCCGCATGATCCACTAAAGGGGTTAAGGAACAGCTCAACTTGATTAATCGAGGGCTACCGTGCTTGTAACTTTTTGGCGGCGCATATTGACTATCAGCGGCTTCAAGTGGCTCAGATTTCGATAATGATCAAAAGCAAACAGAGCGACAATGTTTCTATAAGAGCTTTTCATGATATCTTCCATTTAGTGTGACAGCCCATAGATCCACATCATGTAGGTTGACAAGAGTATACTATGTTCGAAGATAGATACCTGCTTATATTTCATTCCAGTGAGAGACGCTACACTACACCGCATACAGCCAAGCCCACGCGATAGTCGGATGAGGTCAAGTTATCGTTTCGTTCTCTTTGTTAGCACAACAATCAACCAATTGCCCCAATCGTCGCCGTCAGATTCATTTGTCCAATTGCATAGGTCTCCCAGATTCCGAAGTCAATTTCTCCAAGCTCGTGGACAACCCCACTCATCCTCCCTAGCTGCCATTTAATTTGTTGAGTCAAAAATCGATGACCACCAACACGCTGCCGTTGGAAATGAATATAATTACACGCTGCCTACCGGTCTCATTCCCTGGAGTCGTTTGAAATTAGCGAAAGGAATTCCCGGCACGAGACAAATTGTAATTGAAACCGATGAACAGAAAATTTCGATTAAAAAGACATTCACAATCCCATCTCCGGAGGGAGAGGGTGGATGGGCTGCGAGTTCAAGTCCAATGCAAGGCACGTGCGATACAGACACTAAGGCCTTGAGGATGGCCAGAAGTGGGCACCTAAATCATGATGAACCTAATTACATTTCGCACAGAGGTACTATTTATTTGGTTAATCTATTGGAGCTACACGTCGTGGATGAGGTTTGCGCTGGAAGTGAGTGGGAAATTTGTTTTCTGTTGTCTGGCATGGATTATCTGGTGGTCTTAGGTAGCAAAAGAGCATTTGTAATTTGCTAACCTGGACCTTAAAGCTGGCAGTAAAGTTCAGCATGTCTGAGATCTCATGACCATAACAGTTCTGTAGTTTTTTTTGTTTAAAGTTAATCTTTAAAGTTGGCTCATCCATGTAACCCTTCATAGAATTTATGAAGCGATCGACGTGAAATTTAGTCCTAGATATCAATTTATCTGCTATATATAAATACGCCAACGACGCTACCGAATTTTGTGGTACGCTTATACGCCGTTCTACTCAACCGAATGGCATGAGACTTACACCATTGGAAAGGTTATTTCGCGTAGATATGCACAATGTTTATTCGCCAAACGGTTAAGTAGAACTTTGGTAAACACATGAACCGAATTATGTCATATTGTTATGAGAAAATATCAAAGCACACATTTTAACACATAATCGTCGAATTTCAACGACGGGCAAGTCTAGGACGAATTATTGTTTAGAGGTGGCTCCTATGCATGTAAAGTTGGGTAGAATTCCGAAAGTTGGCCAAGCTCTGTCGTACAGTCAATTCAATTGACAAGAGATACTCGATTGAGAGTTCCTCCTAATACCGCAACAAAGCTCGGGACGGGTCTGTCATATATCCATGAATATGGGTCCATCAATAGGAAGTATATTTCAATCCTTTCGAAACAGAGTCCCGCTTCAATGATTTTAAGCTAAATGTTTTCCTCTACCAATTCTACACCGAAGTGAGAATAACTTTACACAACAAATTGCAAAAAATCGCCTTTATTAAAACTAGTACATATGTTGAGCACTCAGTAACTGATTGTTTTGAAAAT
This sequence comes from Eristalis pertinax, assembly GCA_907269125.1. Classification (NCBI taxonomy): domain Eukaryota; kingdom Metazoa; phylum Arthropoda; class Insecta; order Diptera; family Syrphidae; genus Eristalis; species Eristalis pertinax. The sequence goes on along the minus strand of OU026148.1, from coordinate 67,424,205 downwards.
ATTGACTACAAATAGTAAAAATTCGACATGAGAAATCTGAAACAACCCAGTTTCGCCGTCAAGTGGTCTTCTCAAAAAGCTTCTTAAACTACGCTGCGCCGCTCGCAGAAACATTGCCGATATGACATGATCGTTCCATTATGGCATTCTGGCATTAAAATGGCACTATGGCAGTTTGTGATTGAATATGACGCTCTAGTAAAAATTTTAAAAATGAACATATTGACATCACATATCATGCCACACGTTCAAAAAGCAGCGGACCAATTTGTACTAAGTATTTTTACAACGGTTTAGGTGGTTAAACCTGTCGATGCGTACAAATGTCTATGCTTTGTTGTTAATTTAAAGCGTTTTTAGTGTAATTGTTGCACTTGTGGATGTTACTGGGAATCCTCAATGATGTATATTAGAGTGCAAACATGTTTGAGTCTAAGTCGACAAATGTTTTTTGCGACAATCAAATTAGGCCAAACCAGAAACCAGACGTCAGAAATGTGCGCTGCAGAACTGATTTTGTATTTATGCCGACGATTAATTTGTAGCATGTACATGCATGATCAGTCAGTTCAAGTTCCTAGTTAATTGTTTTGTTATGAGAGAAGCCTGGGTTAAGTATGCTCATAAGAAACAAATGAAGTATGAAAGAAAAGTTGGCATTTTTAGACGAACATTTACTCTCCAGAAACCAAAAATTCACCTCACTTTCTTACTTTACATACCTTATACAGATATTTTAATATTCGTGTTTAGAATCATTTAAAAACTAAAAATAAAGTGCCACCCAGGGCCTTAAAACTGCAATTTCCGGTAGCAGTTGTGGTACTTTGAAAAAAAATATTCCTTCGGCTACGCATTTAGAGTAAACTGTAGGTCACTGCTCTAGCGAGAGAACAATATCATTAGCAACATGTGTTGTTGATAAAGAAGCTAGCTCAAGTCCATCACAGGTTCAAGCACCACCAATATTATTGTCAAGGCTCTTGAAATCCAGAATTTTATCATAGCTTCAAATCTGTTGCTAAGTTGCTGCTGTTATAGGACTCCACCTATGGATGATATTTTAACCGCGTTCGAGAGAATAGAAAAATTAAGTTCAGTAGATTCCGGTGGGCTGAGGGCCTAGCTCGTTTGAGGCAAGATGAGTCTGCCCGGAAACGCCTTTGGGGTGCATTCTATGGTAGAAGATAGAACCGCCATGCTTGCCCTGAAAGCTTGACGTAAACCAGGACCCCCGAAACCTTATGGTGCACAACTGGATGGTGATCGGGATAGGTGGAAGAGTATGTTGCAAGAAGCCCGGACTGAAACCCGATGATGTTGATGATGATGATGATCAGTAGCCAACATTATCATCAATATAGTCTTAGACCATTTTCCAATAAGAATAAATAATTACTTGTATTAAATACTGTATTTAAAGACATATTGTACATTTCTGTCCCACATACTGTAATTCACGCTAATTTCTTTCAACCATTAATTGTTCTTCTTGGTATTATGTATTATTGTTTGTATTCTTAGTATCGTTTCGAATTTTATTCTGAGTAGTTTTAAGATTTTTTCTCTTGAATCGTGTAATATGAGTTAACACCACACCACTTCATCACCCGTCGCACTTCATCACCCGAGTACAACACTTGTAACCTTCATCACAAGCACTTTGCGATTCGCACAATCGCCGTATCCAAATTTCCGAGAAGTTTTCAACCATAGACACAATTCCCGGAACCTTCAAATAAACAAACTGCAGAATCAATCCGCAACATTACTTCCGAGAAGCATCGGACCGTACAAGCTGTTGAATCAATATTTCGTCACATTGACGATAACCGTAGAAATAATTGTAAGCGAGATTTTAAGGTCAGTCCTATTTTGGGTCTTCTAGAGGAACCTTCTCCCCAATTTTTTTTTTAAATATTCTTCGTAAAAAATTCACTCTGATTCTGGCAGCGAATATGTAAATATCCTTGCACTATAATATACTAGGTGTGTCTTTTATTATTCACCCTGTCCCACCAATGCAGGTTACAACATGGGCATCGACGAAACATTTTAGTACTGTCTTGTGGTAACGAAGTGAATACAGTGTACCTACCCTCTCCTAACGGACACCCCACACAAGCGAACACTTTACATAAGCGGACAAGTTTCTTGGTACCAGAGTTCACTGTAGTTCAACACACACTTCTCTCTATGATTTGAAATTTGACAAATAAATAATTCATGAAAATGGAAAAAGTTGCTTTTGAGGTAAACATAATATTTTTTTGTTTGCTTTTATTTATGAAATAAAAGAATATCCTCTTGGCATTTTAGTGATTTTTTTCCAACTGAAGGAAATGTCTCAGCTGGAAGTTGGTCGTGTGTTGAGGGTAAGTGAGTTAACCTCCATGCCATTCCATTGTGCATGCAGTTGCGTCATGTCCTTTTACAGCTTGGTGACCACTTCCAAGAGTTCCAAAAGAGCTTCATAGCTAGGTCTTGAGACAAAATTATGTGAATGAACTTCCTTTTCACATCGCATTCAAAACCCACCACCAAATAGCTTCTTAACGTTCCCTCCGTAGCACGCTTCATTAATGGCGTTCATACAAAACAAAAAAGTCAATTGAATGTCCTCACTTTAAGTGGAAGAAAACTTTAGAATCGTAAATCCAGCATTCAAGTCGACAGACGAACGCTGCAGGCAAATGACCCACAATGCGATTCCACTTGCATCCATCTTCCAAATCCCCTTACGATCTCTTGTTGTCAGCGTGCTCAACACTCACCAGACAAGAGCTTCTTGTCGCTCGCCACTCTGCAACTGAGACGAACACAGGATTATCGCGGATTACACTGAAACCACTTGAGTGAGAGATGCATGCAAGTGCTTCGCCATGTAATCTCCTTGCTCGTCGTGTGCACCCTAGGAACCCATTCCAGCGAACCAAATCCGAGAAGTGACTACCCAAGCGAAGTCCAATGGGAAATGGCACACACACACACACAATCCAATTGGAGAATCGAGCAAAACGAGAGTGGGGGCGCGAAACGGCTAATTCGATTCCAGGCCTCTGACGCTCACCTTTATTGAGTGAAGTCGATTTCCTTTGATGCGGCCTCAACTCCTCGCCCACCTTGTAGTCTCCCGCTTCCCGTTCCGCACTCACTAATTTTCTATCAACCATAATTTGTTCATTTAAATTTTTAATTAAACTCGAGGGGCTCCGCTACTGGCGTCGCCGCGCCGTGAGAAGAAAAAAAGTACGCCAAGGACTCAGGAGTAGCACAAGGACGAGGCAAAACGGAAAAGACGATGGCACGACGATTTGCAATGAATTTACCATTAGGCAACAGTTAAGCGGGCACAACCCACACCCGCCCGACAGCCCACATCCCATGGCCCATCTTCCAGCGCCATTCTTCTGCCCGGATAACAATTTTCTTCGTCAATTTCTTTTTCTGCTCTCGCTCTTCCGCTCATTCTACTCTTTGCACACTTCCGCAACGGGTAATTGGTTTTTGTTGTTGCTGTTGTCCTGGGATTGTAAGTTTTAATTAAGTATTGAGTTTGAAGGTAAACGCACCGACGACGACGAGGCGGAAGTTTGTGCCAAAGTTCCCGTTGTGCCGCGCTCGGAAAGGGTGGAACTTACTTGGGTGATGGGACGTCCCCAAATGGCCAGAAGTTAAACGGGAACACACACAGAGAGTCAAGCCTATGGCCCTGGGAATTTATGCCAACGTGAGTTAATCAATTTCGATTCTAATCGAGCGTGTGTTAACTTTATTTGCATTTTAATGAAAATTAGCTAATTGGTGAAGGGACGCACGACGGCAAGGCGAAACGAGGACGCAGCGGGTGCGAATAGGCAAAATTAGGGACTTCGGCTAATTGCCTGCGCTCGCCTTACGTGAGGGGCGGCAATGAAAAGTCAGTTTTAGTGGCTAAAATGACGGAAAAGGAAGAAATTAATGACGTACTTCATGAAGGAGACGTTTCCCTGGCTCAATTCCATGGACTAGGTGTTCAGGCGGCAACTACACGGAGTAACTTGTTGCGGAAGTGAAGGTACTTAATTTCGTTCCATTTTGGCTGTCTCTCACTTAGTGATGACAAGGATGAGGATGAGGATGAGGATGAGGATGAGGATGAGGATGAGGATGAGGATGAGGATGAGGATGAGGATGAGGATGAGGATGAGGATGAGGATGAGGATGAGGATGAGGATGAGGATGAGGATGAGGATGAGGATGAGGATGAGGATGAGGATGAGGATGAGGATGAGGATGAGGATGAGGATGAGGATGAGGATGAGGATGAGGATGAGGATGAGGATGAGGATGAGGATGAGGATGAGGATGAGGATGAGGATGAGGATGAGGATGAGGATGAGGATGAGGATGAGGATGAGGATGAGGATGAGGATGAGGATGAGGATGAGGATGAGGATGAGGATGAGGATGAGGATGAGGATGAGGATGAGGATGAGGATGAGGATGAGGATGAGGATGAGGATGAGGATGAGGATGAGGATGAGGATGAGGATGAGGATGAGGATGAGGATGAGGATGAGGATGAGGATGAGGATGAGGATGAGGATGAGGATGAGGATGAGGATGAGGATGAGGATGAGGATGAGGATGAGGATGAGGATGAGGATGAGGATGAGGATGAGGATGAGGATGAGGATGAGGATGAGGATGAGGATGAGGATGAGGATGAGGATGAGGATGAGGATGAGGATGAGGATGAGGATGAGGATGAGGATGAGGATGAGGATGAGGATGAGGATGAGGATGAGGATGAGGATGAGGATGAGGATGAGGATGAGGATGAGGATGAGGATGAGGATGAGGATGAGGATGAGGATGAGGATGAGGATGAGGATGAGGATGAGGATGAGGATGAGGATGAGGATGAGGATGAGGATGAGGATGAGGATGAGGATGAGGATGAGGATGAGGATGAGGATGAGGATAAGGATGAGGATGAGGATGAGGATGAGGATGAGGATGAGGATGAGGATGAGGATGAGGATGAGGATGAGGATGAGGATGAGGATGAGGATGAGGATGAGGATGAGGATGAGGATGAGGATGAGGATGAGGATGAGGATGAGCATGAGGATGAGGATGAGGATGAGGATGAGGATGAGGATGAGGATGAGGATGAGGATGAGGATGAGGATGAGGATGAGGATGAGGATGAGGATGAGGATGAGGATGAGGATGAGGATGAGGATGAGGATGAGGATGAGGATGAGGATGAGGATGAGGATGAGGATGAGGATGAGGATGAGGATGAGGATTAGGATGAGGATGAGGATGAGGATGAGGATGAGGATGAGGATGAGGATGAGGATGAGGATGAGGATGAGGATGAGGATGAGGATGAGGATGAGGATGAGGATGAGGATGAGGATGAGGATGAGGATGAGGATGAGGATGAGGATGAGGATGAGGATGAGGATGAGGATGAGGATGAGGATGAGGATGAGGATGAGGATGAGGATGAGGATTAGGATGAGGATGAGGATGAGGATGAGGATGAGGATGAGGATGAGGATGAGGATGAGGATGAGGATGAGGATGAGGATGAGGATGAGGATGAGGATGAGGATGAGGATGAGGATGAGGATGAGGATGAGGATGAGGATGAGGATGAGGATGAGGATGAGGATGAGGATGAGGATGAGGATGAGGATGAGGATGAGGATGAGGATGAGGATGAGGATGAGGATGAGGATGAGGATCAGGATGAGGATGAGGATGAGGATGAGGATGAGGATGAGGATGAGGATGAGGATGAGGATGAGGATGAGGATGAGGATGAGGATGAGGATGAGGATGAGGATGAGGATGAGGATGAGGATGAGGATGAGGATGAGGATGAGGATGAGGATGAGGATGAGGATGAGGATGAGGATGAGGATGAGGATGAGGATGAGGATGAGGATGAGGATGAGGATGAGGATGAGGATGAGGATGAGGATGAGGATGAGGATGAGGATGAGGATGACTGGGATATATTTCTGTTTACACACCGTTTCCTTTGTGCCATGTTACACCTCAATTTTCACTTTCAGGGAGTCACACACAGGCCCAGTATAATCCAGATCAACACCACCGCATCTAACCTTCCTCGCAGTTAGTATGTAAATTAGCCTATATCCCAGTTTCCAAGTGCGATGAGTGTCACTTCCACTCACGCCCCCACTCTGCGGTCTGCCACAGATATGAAGAAAGGAAGCGCCTCCACCATGCTGTACGTACACTGCCGACACTCACCCCGGGGGTAACTGGGTGCCATAAAGTTATTGCCTCCGTCTGTCCATGAAGAAACTATCTCCGCCCAGAACACACACACACCCTGCAGCTCACAGGTGCGCTGCTAGTGTGTCCATTACCGCGCTGCAAATTTATATATAAAATAATTTTCAGCTAGATAACAAAGGACGATGCCTGCACTTGAGCACTGCGAGGCACACCTGTGCGGGGCAGGTGGAGAAACGGTGCCGAGGAGAACGCATAACGACGGCTTGTTGGTGGATTTTGTTTTTGTTTTTTTATGTGCCGTTTTCAGGGTACTCATGGTTGAGCACAAATGAATTTCTAATGCACACATATTGCGAACGTAGTGAACAATCAAGGAAGGAGGAGGCTATGTGGCACAAGGATAACATTCAGAGATTTGCACTCCAGCACCGCAACCAGCAGTTGCTGCAGAAAGACAGAGAGCACTCTGTGACTGTCCACACCAGTGGGGCCAGGGGCAGCGGTAGGAGCAGGAACGCAACGAACCTAAGTGGATTATGGTGGCCATAAACAAGGATGTTTAGCCTGAGTCCTAGTAATTCCCTCCTAAAAGGCTGAAGTTTTATTACGAATGTAAATTGGGATGAAATTGGTTTCATTCGAGGCAGAGCGCTGAGTGGATGTGGGGACTGCTGGTGGCTGTGGTGGCTGCGGTTTGTTTTCCGGAAGCTATCTTCAAGTTGTGCGGATGAGTGTGTGTGTGAGAGTGGCATTTGTGGTGGCAGGACGACACAATATGCTTCTACATATGTCCTTGTCACCATATCACCTTGCGATTGATACTCCACACTTGTTGGGTGGCAGCTCGCAGGTGGGGTGAATATTCAAAGTGGCCCCGTTGGATGGTGGTGGTGGTGGCGGTGTTGTTGCGGTCCCGCTGCTTGGGGTTTTCGGGGTTTCAGCGGTCCTATATCAATTTGTTTTCGCCTTTGATTTATTGATATGAGTGGGATTAAGTGCAGGTGACATCCGGAAATAACCATAAATTGTGGTGATGCTTTGGTGACGATTTAAGATCGACCCGAGGTGGTGAGGAGGTGTGAATGGAATGGAATTAGAGGATTCTACAATTTAAGATGACACCTTGGCAGTGAATATAATCTCACAGGCAACACACTCGCAGATGACAAGTCGATGGAAAGCGAGAACACCACAAAGAGACGGAGCGGGGGGAGGAGAAACAGCGAACAACGAAGGATAAATCGCATTTGATCCACTGTGGCAAGGATTCACAATACACAGGCGGGCGATAGACCCTTTTAAAACGCAGCCATCCATGGCAAAAGCCTCGGTAAACATCAAGTACCGACACGAGAGTAAATCTTGTATCTCTAACGATGTTTTATTGAAAAATAAGGACACTTTACGCGGCATTTGATGTGCGACAGGCGGGTGGAGTCCCACACAATGCCTGGATTGGTGTGTGTGTCTGTGCGTGTGTGTGTGCTGTGCGGATGAGGGAACTATAGCACCATCATGCATGGCTGCGGATCACATTCGCTCTTTTGTTTGTATTCATGCTCATGGCGTCACTTTAAAAGTGGTGTCACCGTACATCATTTGAATATCGGATTTGATCCTTGATATATGCATGTATCTATAATTCGATAAATTTCACCACTGCGAGGTTCGAGAAGAGTTGACATGGGTGGGACGGGGCAGGCGAGACTGGGATTGAATTGAAGTGGAACGCCGGGTGGTGGGAGGGGGGGGGGGATGAAATTGTCTTTGAATGGATAGTGGGTGTCAAATGTTGATGTATTTTTGTTAAGAGAATCCTTTCTGTTTTTCCTTATTTCGGTGTGTGTGGAAGCGTGTTGCCTCTGGTGTCGATGTCGATTTGGGAATGGATTTATTGATAGGAACTGGTAAATATGGTTCATGTTACAGAGATGTTTGCCATGAGTTGTGAGTATTGGTTCCGACGTTATGGTTCATGAGGCTGCAAAATTGTGGAACGGGATTCGATTTCATATTTTATGCAGTGATTTATAACAGTATTTATGAGCATCTTCGGTACTAGACAGTTGGGCATCAAGGACACTTCAGGATAACCTAATCTATTCGATTCATCGTCGAGGGTCATGACAATGACAATCACATCTGCATTGAACGGATCAGTGGCACTCGCGTTCCACCAAGTAACCATAGAGGACATGTTTCATGGGAGAGTGGGGTGCTTACCAAATTGTATTCCGAATATGAGTTAAAGATGGAGCCCGAAATCGTAGAAGCAGGTACTTGTGTTAGCCTTTGTGCGACAAACGTTGAGGTCCGGAATTCAAATGGAAAGGGTGTGAGAAGGATTCGTTTGTTCGTTGGAGATCGTTGCACCCACGTCCTCTGTTAGAGCAACATGGTCGTTGCACTCACATCCTCTGTTAGAGCGACATGTTCGCTCTGAAGGTCCAACATCGGCGAAGCAGTATTAAACACAAAGAATGTAGGAAACATATCCGTAACCAATTAGGTGAGCAATGAGTAAGACCAAAGCACCGCAACAGTTGGGTGACACCGACCACCGAACGATTATACTGACTCTGCATGCAGTTCGATACCCCTTCAACACTTTTATGATGACATTGTCAGCTCCAAAAATGTATCAACTTAAAGAAAGTCCACGCTGACTTCCTTCCCTATATTAAACATCTTTAATCGGAGAACGACTCGCTGCAACAAGAGGTGTGTAATTTTGAGAGAAGGCTGTAAAACGATGTGGAGATTGTAAGATTTTCTCACGTCAGTTAGATCATTGCAATTTTGATGGCAATGCTCTTGGTGTCACTGTACCAGACAACAACATGGTGAAAAAAGTGCCTCATCGTGATCATCTTACTTACTAATCAGACCTGTAACCTGGGGAGCTTACGAGCCTGAGCTGTGGCTGCCTGCCATTGATGACACGTTGATTCCAGTCATCAAGACCAAACTATCTTGCTACAGCAATGACATGATCTTTATTCGGTCTTCCTTTCCTTCTTGAGACACGGAATGGAATACGCTTTCGATAGAGCAATAGAGTCGGGAGAGGGAGTGTAGTCAACGCGCTTTTGTCTCCCGGACATCCACATATTGGACCAGCTCGTGGTTATGTCTTCTCCTCTATTCACCTTCTTCGTAAACTGCGACCAAATATCCGACGAAGAATTTTTTTTTCTAATTCACTAAAAATCAGCGTCCAGCATTCGGTGCCATATAATGGATGATTCATTAAGATAATTTTTGTTTTTTTTTTATTTGAATATTTGCGTATCTTGTGTATATACGTTTTTCGACTTCTTTGATGCACAAGCAGTAGCCGGGGCGCTGAAGCGGGGGTCGTCTTCAATGCTCTCTCTGCCTCTCTTGAAATCACTTGACCACTTTTGCACAGTTGATAATGAAGGTGCGGAACCCTGGTAAACAGCCACCATCTCTTCATGAATAGTTTTTAGACTTTTTCCTTGCTTAGTGAGAAATTTAATTACAGCGCGATGCTCAATTTTCACCATCATCGTCTCAGTTGCCATTATGATTCTGTTTAACTAGAGATAAAACGCGAATTAATAATCACATTTATATGAAATTTCAAAATAATAGTATTACTTGTTACTTGTTATTAATAGCATTACTTGATAAATAAGTCAAGTTATATATACAACCACAGCTTCACCCCGATACCGAGAATATATTGAACGCCCCTCGTACCATTCATCACGACTTCCAAGATGTGCCTTGAATGCGACTGAATCAGGTAGGCGACCTTTTGGCAGACTCAGGACGAGGTGGTTGTACCAAGTCCAAAAGTTATAGAAAACTCTCATGCGTGTTTTACCCCCGAGACCCCTTTAGTGGATCCCTCGGGTCAGAAGATGATGATGAATTTTAAGGAAAACAATTAAAATTAAACTTTGTGGGAACTGTATTCTAACGACTAACAAGCGGATACCATAACCTCTGATTTGTTCAGGTTAACCTTTATCCCAGCATCAGCACACACGGCCACACACCTATCGAGTGCGCACTGAAGATCCGTCTGGGAGTATGTAAGAATTTCTAAGGCATCTGCAAAAACTTCCTTTCAACTCCCCAACGTGAAACGCTCTTCGTATCGGCAGCACTGCTACATCCAATCCATATATACGGGTACCATTCTTTGAGTGAAAAGCTTGTCGGTTGTACTTCTGCCGGAACGAAAGCCGCGCTGTTCATCCCCCATGCTGGACTCGACCATAGCGTGCGCCATCCACAGGATCCGCCATCTTTAATGCCCTGTTCGGTATTGAGCATTTTCGAAAAGTGCTCGCTCTATCTGCGCAAAATGTCTACCTTATTGGAAAGCCAAACATCAACTTTGGACTTGGCTCCTTCGATGATCTTCTGTTTTCTGAATGCAAATGGTTTGCCAGTACACTTTTTTCGCAGATTTATGGTAGCGTTCCAACTGCTCGCCGAACTCCTTCCAGGATTGCTCTTTAGCCGCTCGCACAGCCAATTTGCAAGTTCTTCGGGCCTAATTGTGTCGGTCACGAGAAACAGAGTCCCCCAAGAGAATCCAGTCTCTGTATGTCCTCTTCTTCTCTCTGATGGCTTCTTGAACTCCGGGTGTCGAGTCAGCCGCCACTCCAAGCCGCTTCACTCCACGAACATCACATGCTGACAGCTGTTGCAAACAGTCGCCATTCTTCATCGATGGATCAGTTAGAATTCGTTCAAACCTTTCAGATATGTGCCGATCAAAATGTTGCTGCATCTCTCTGTTCTGTAGTTTCTCCCACCGGCACCACTCTCGGTATCCGCCTTCGCAGAAGACGGACTTTATCAGTGACTTACAGCGTACACGACACCAGGTTAAGATCAGTTGACTGTCCAGCCCCTCTCATCACATGAACGTTACAAATCACCCGTTTCAGGACTGACAAACAATAAAATGAAAATCAATAGAAAATATGTCGTTAAAGAAGAGAACCCTCAATACGAGTCCAAACTGTTGCTCAAGTCGTTTCGTAAAATGCAACTCTATCTAGGTCCAATGCAGGTGCCATCTTGAATAGAAACAGTCCTTGACATGCATCCGTGAAGAAAACAAGGTACTTAATTTCTTTAGAAGCAACATCTCCATAATTCCCGTCACAACAAACACACTTCCCCTTCCCTGTCCTTCCCATCAAAGCAAGTCCCTTTCCACATCTTGGACCCTCAGAGCTCAACAAGCATTTATAAATTGTAATCACCTTGTCCTGAGTGGTCTTCTCCCCTATTTGTCTTAGAAAAAGAAAAACTGCAGAAGTAAACGAAATGGATTTACATAGCCCCAAGCACTAAAGACGTCCGACCCCACACCGTCGCGCAAATGCAACACATCACCCAGCCACCGACGACGACATTCACAGAATCGGAAATCATGAAAATATTTATTTCCCTCCTCAAGGCTTATTTATTTATTCATTCAAATCGTTGTTGATTTTCATTCTTCTTTCTTTTTTTTTCCACCGACAGCGGTAAAGGATGCAAGCCAACAGCAGCAAACCGAAAAAGGGGAAATGTGTCCCTTCAAAAGCAGGCACAAAAAGAAAATTACGGTATCTGCATCCGCAAAGTTAACCTTAAAAGAAAACTTTTCCCGCACCACACTCGCTCACTTGCTCGACTCTCACATTTCTATATCCTGCCATCAACATCATCATCATATCCTTGGGCGATGCGAAACCGATTTTTATTTCGAGTTTTATTTTTTTTTCCTTTTCCCCTCCCTCCCATCGGTTCTTTGGATTTTCCTATGCGAGTGCGGAGTTTTCCTTTTCCTATTCATATATTTCTTTTTTTATTTTTATTTTTTCTCAATTTTTTTCTGTTTCCTACTTCCTGTGTAGATTTGTGTACACGCCCTGTGCACTTGTGCCGGTTTAGAAACGTACAAAAACACACAGGAACTTCAAAACGGACTCCCCGGGGAAATAATCCAATCGAAATTATGAGCTATATGTATCTAAGCTCTATTCCAGTGCCAGCACCATTCTGCTGCGGCGGCGGAGGGTGTACCCCAAGACCGGTTGCGATAAAAATGTATTTGCAGCTCATTCAGCCGAGCCGGCGGGCGGTGGTGGCAAGGGCTAGGACGGGGGGCGAGTGCTATCCCTTAAATGGGAAATAAATCGACATACTTACTACGTATCGATAACTTTGAATATTCATGCGGTGGGTGGGTGGTGGCTGCCTCACCTCTTCCAATCCACTTCAACGAACATGTGTCTTGACATCGGCAGCTGATGGATTGGGGAATCATAAGGATTTCCAAGAAGTCTCAAAGGATTTTTTTTCTCTCCTTTTCGCACAATCATGATGGGGGAGCGTGGCGGAGGAAAGAAGTCATTAATTGTCCACCACTCCGGGAGGAGGAGGAGGGTTTGCGTTACGTTGCTAATAAAAGCTTTCGAGTGTAGCCATGCGTCTCGTCATAATTCGAGTGGGGAAGCGAAATGAAGTTCACGGTTGAGAGGTGTTCAATTAACAGGTGGACAGTAACCGTATCTCAATGCCACTGTTCGGGGGAGTGAAACCGGCACCGATACAATCCAGATGGGTGAGATGAAGGTGCGGATTTGCGCCTAGCTTAGAATTCATGAATTCCATTCGATACAATCTCAGGGAGTCCCAGTTGAGATGGTAGAAGGTTGTAAATTGCTTTTGAACTGTCGTGGCCTTTGCGAGGAATCTGAGGAACTAAATCATTTTGAAAACAAAGTAAATATTGTTGGATTCATTCGCTTGGGTGAATATTTTTTGCCAATTCCAGCCAAATTTTCTGTGATCTTATGATGAATCCATCGTTTGATGGGACACAGAAGAAGATTGAGTTCAAGGAGATTCTCTTCTCATAGACTGTTGCAGCTTTATTTTTATTGAATGTAAGTACAATGGACTGAAGCGGGGGCGTACCACGTTTAAAATTGCATCAAACTAGGTTGCAAGCTAGAGTTCAAACAAGCCACCAGCGATATGCTCAGATCCCGGAAAAATTAGCCGGTTGTGACCAACCACGCAACAACATATCCTATGCATCCTGTAGTTCGATTCAAGGACTTCTGAACTGTTCGAGACCGACCATCACCGTATTTCACCAAGGAGATACGATACGAAGTGATTCCTCAAATCTGCTAACAGAGAAGATAATGCGAAGATGTCATAATCGCACGTTCCTAAAGAGTCGTTTCACGATGATTGAAGAATAAGCAAAACGAAATGAGGACAAGGCGTAGTTTCTTCCGGATATCCAAACAACGTGGGTCAAAACGTATGTCTCTGGGGGACCACAATTTTGCAAGTACGGCAACATTGTATATTGTAGCCTTCCAAAGATCTGCGTCCGATAGTAGTTCCTTTTTGCAAAATTGACGATTGTAGAGAACACAACCACGAACTCTATCAGCTGTACGTGTACCAATATGAGGGTGTAGTTTGGAACGCCAAAATCCGTCTACTCTACTGTCTCGGCCACATTGAGCGCAAGGATACCAAGGCCCTCGTTAAAAAGGTGTTCAAATCCAAGCCTGCCCGTTCAAGAAGGAGCGGAAGACCGAAATACTTACTAGGATGGGTGCGAAAAAGACTTGCTCTTAATGACTGGAAGTAACATGAGCTTCACCATCCAGGATGGAAACCAGACTTAATGTAGGATGAATCGCCGCGCTGGCCTGAGAAATAAATTGCATTCAAGCAATTCAGAAGAGCTATACAGCAGGGCGGTGTCATCTCTCCTATTCTTTGGCTTATTGTCATGAACAACGTAATATTAAGACTAGATAGGGAAGGGGTCAAAGTAGTAGGGTACGCGGATGGTGTCTTGGTGATGATCTTCGTATTTTTTCAGCTGTGATCAGTGAGATCATACCCTTCATATACCCTTCACCACAAAATACAAAATACCCAACTTCCCTGTCTGAAGAATCACTCTCCCTATCTACCAGTGCTCAGTACCTAGCAACCTTAGATCCCAAACTCATCTTTAAACTGAAAGTAGACTAGCGAGTTAATAGTACATTCACACCGCACCTAAATCCCACACTTCGGCTAGTTTCAACATTTCAGCCCGAATGTTTAGCTGTTTACCATACATTTTCCAGCATTTCGAATTGTTGGATTTCAGCGAAATGTTCAATTTCCTCGCTGCATTTGCAAGTTTGTCAAATCGAACAAACTTCTCTCCAAATTCAGCACTGTATTTAATGACTTCAGCCCGCTGACCTAAAAAAAACAAAAAACAGCTGTCAACAAAACAAGTGATAATCCGAATATGAATGGAAATATCTGTAACCAATTCTGACACTAGATGTCATTTAAAGTGTTAAAATTCCAGTAAGAACGCAAAATTGGATTTCGAACTTTTTTCCCGAAATGTTGAATTTGGGTGCGGTGTAAGAAAGCATTCATAGCTTTTCACGCCTGCGGTAGAACCTTCCTAGAATCACTAGTATAGTGGACTGCCAATAGAAAAAAAAAAACTATAATACTAAGCTCAAAGCATTCTACGTACCAGCATTGGGACCCCTGGCGCTCTGGGATGGACTCCGTCACACGCTGTGACGGTATTGCTACATCTTTTATCATTGGACTTACACAATAAAAACACTACAGCACACAGTACCGCAAGGCTCAGCGAGTCTGAAACCCTACCCTAGTCTTTCTACTGAGAGATCTCGTAACATCCTTAACACGGCCTTAACACTCTTAACTCGGAAAGAACGGCATGGCACGGGGGCAGATTTGCTGGGATTTTAACAGGGCAATCTACTCTGATTAGTCTAAGGTGGGTGGCGGAGTCTGTGTTCTTCGAATTTCATGTCGTCAAGTCAAAATATACCCAAATATCTTGCCAAGGCAGAAGGTTGCCATAAGCATTGACAGTCAAGTAGCCATCAGAGCTATTAACCCCTTTACTTCATATTCTAAACTAGTGCAGGACTGCCGGGCTGAGCGTCGGTAGAAGGCCAGCTCAAAATGTCCCTTATCTGGATTCCATGTCACAGTTACATCCCAGAAAATGAGAAGGCCGATGAATTGACAATTCAGCCTTTAATGTTCGCTTGCAGACGAGGTGCATATCCCACTACAAGCAGTTAATTTTCAAGCAGTTCCTTCAAAGCAGTTCTACATCAAGAAATATATGACATAAGTACAACCGATTCAAAGCAAGATTCAGGCTTCTAGATTACATTACTTGGCGGTAAACAAGGAGAGGCCAAGTGCAGACGATTGTGTCTGGATAAACTAACGTGCCAATGCTTGGTCAGAGTTTTTTTTCTGTTTTTCAGTTGATAAGCATATTAAGGCAGATCATTTTGACGCCAACCTGGTGCTTAAGACGTTCATCCGTCTTTTTTGTGTGAAGCTACAGTGGCCCCCAACCAACCTGCCTCTCCAGCTAAAACGATTTCTGCCCAGCACCCTTCAGTTACAACCACGAAGTTGGTTGATGTGCATTCTCCACTTCATTGTTAGGCACGGAGTGGAAGATTCTTCGGGTTAAGCTGTCCATGCGATTTACATGCCCCAGCCACGTCATGGTATGCAGAGAAATTCACTGACAAGGAAATGCACTTCCAAACACAACTTAAAGAGTGCCAAGGCAATGAACTAGGAATAATTTTAGTAATTCCAACGAACCAGAAACTGCAGCCCATCTCTCATCCCCACACGATCGTAGTGACTGGCACTAAACCACCGATTTCACAGCACCAAGTCGCCATGAGAAGCTCATCATCATGTCATGTCGTCTCCCCATCACCAGCATCCTGCATCTACTGTCTCGTGTCAGAAGTCAAACCGAATTAGTTCTAATGACTCATTTGGTGTTCAACAGTGCGGCAGTTCAAAAAACTTCAACCACATTCGCCCCATCTGCACACACATTCCGCAGTCGATCCCGTTGTCCGATTCCTATCTCCGAATTGACACATGGAAGAATGAACTCGGTTGGCCGGTCTCCAAGAGGGGGGGCCGACACTCGTCCACACTCCGCAGGACCCCATGCCATATTGCGAATCTGTCGCAATTATGAAGTTCGAAAGTAATAATGCTCCAACACTCAATGAAGACGATGCTTGGCTACAAGCACTCGAATTGTGCCCGCCCCCCCTTGTTGGTGGGGGCAATAAAAATCAAGTTTGAATCCTGCTCTTTGTCCTCACACTGTGCTCAAGGGTTGCCCGTCTCTAGACGGCTCCTTTCGAATTCGTTTCTCGGTTATTGTCTACTTTCTTTGCCATTCAGGGTGTCAACAATGGTCTAGAATCATACTCTCATGTGAGTCGAACCCATAAACAGCAAAAGTTACTGCCGCAGTTGCACCCTCCGCAACTATCGCAGACGACCATGCAGCTTGCGGAGTACGCCCCCAGCTTGCGAAAGCCCTCTAATGGAATTTGCAAATGTCATGGAGCTGGCGCCAGACGGGTTTATTAGCATCAGTCAAGCCTGGGTGACAGTGTGTTCACTTTGGCCACAAAAGATGCTGCACACACAACATATTCTGCTGCGGATAATATATCCTTAATAGAGTTGGAAAGTGAACACACAGACACACACGCGCGGGATACTGGGAATCGGGCTCGATGTTTGCACACCATTAAAGCGCCGGGCCACCCAGACCCCCGTCCTCCCGTTGGGCGCCATTCGGCGATGAGTATCAGTTAATTGAATTCCTTGGGCGTTAGTCTGATGAATTGCCGACACATAAATCGAAGGCAAAAACAATTAGTAACATGAATAGCAGTTTATTAAATGGATCTGGATCCTCCTGGATGACTGGCTCACTGGCTGACTGAACGGCTGGACGGCTGGACGGCTGGATGGGGGTTCAATGAAAGGATGGCGATTTGTATGCGACTGGATTATTGATTGGAAAAGCGTCTATCTCCGCGGCCAACTGTCGGCGGTCGAGGCGATGTATCTAATTAAGTTTGTGGAACTCCGATCTGACGCGAAGATAGGATTCAGTGACCTGTGACAATGGGCAGTCACCACAACACAGCTTCGCTCTTACAACCCTCGAGGGAGTGAATTTGACTTCAAGTCAATTCCGTTGACTCAGTGCACTCTGACACCCCAATTGTGCACTTTTCCTGCACGTGAGGGAGTCCTTATCACGCTGTTCGCTGTTCACTGTTCGTTTCCTTCTTGTTATCTGAGCAGAGCTGTCAATTAATTTCGTTACTCGACTGAATGAGTGGTGATTCGGGGACTTGCTGAATGGGTGATGGGATGACTGGGTGACTGGGTGACTCACCCTCGGAGCATATTGACTGTTCCATCAAAAATGTGTTATCCCTCCGATGAGGGGGAATCCATAAAACAAATTGAGTTCCACAGAAACGAAACGAAAAACGGAAAAGGAATCATGCTCACTGCGAGTTCGATACGTAGGAATCAAATTACCAGTCCTGTCCTGCAACCCCGTCCTCGGCAGTGCCCTGAGGCCAGATAAGCGTCCTTATCCTCGGCATTTGGCATTGGCATTGACTGTCGGATTGCATAACACAAACTAGTGCTCTGACGCAAAGGGTCCTGTGTGAGGATCCCGGCCATGTGACGTGACTGGATGTGATAAAAGGGGTGTGCGAGGTGAATTGAGGTCTGCGTTCATGACACGAATGCGAAATACCCGATAACTGACCGCCGACGCCGCCGTTCAGCATTCGCCGGTCGGTGGGATACATGTGTACGGCCACGCATCCACTCCACTGTTCGGACGGACGGTCGTCATCATTCTCGCGTAATCAGCTGAATGGCATGCTTGCCCTCGAGGTATGTCGAAATCGTGGCTGCAGCTTGTAATCCGAGATACGGACGATGCATGGAAATATAATTTTCAAGCAGCTACAACGTATGGAGACGCGATTGATGCGGTAACTCATGTCCGGAAGGAAGCGGGTGTTCGGATGGAAACGAGATTGCAGGCACTGCATTGGAAGGATTTGCAATGGAAGTGCGACTTCTCCGATAAACCTTGGTCTTGAGGTGTGCATTCCTGTCGTTGGTGGTGTCTCAGATTCCACGCACATTTTGACACCAAAGGAGGATCATATCGTCAGATTTGGATGCAGATACAGGGTTGCCCTGAATTGAGGAGAAGTGATAGAGTTGCTTGTTCAGAAACGTAATTGTGCACATTTACGAGGATATTGCTTCTAAACGGTGATCAAGCAGTGCTGCGATGGCAAATACTTTTGTTGATCATTTGTCAAAACTATACAATATTCCGACTCGCTGACAGTGACTCCCTACCAATGTTAATATCGTAGGCAATTTGTAGGCAATGGGTCAGGCTACACTGAGGCTGCATTCCTTCCTTGGCGATACGGGGAATGCAGCTGCAATCAATCTGTCTTGGGTACCCGATGAGTTGGTCTTTATACAGGACTAGCGGAGCTCTACACATTTCAATGTGCAAAATAAGAAAATAACAAATAACGATTTGAATTAACAGTACATACTTATTGCAATACTTTATGATACAACAACTTTTCTGTTTTTTTCCATTTTCTTGACAATTAAGGGATAATACTGCGGGTTTTCCTACACGTGAAGAGGCAACGTACAATTGCCCGTGAGAGAATACTGGAAATTCTAAGCTTATCCCAAGTTTATTCCAATCAAAATAGTGGCTACAATAACATTGCCAATTAACATTTTCACAGCAAGCCTCGTACCATTGGAACGTTTTGGCTGATTGATATTACGAGGCATAATAATAGTCACACCAACTTTCAATCGAAGATTATGGGGCGGCAAGCCAGGTTAATCCAGGGAATTCACTGACCAAATTGGCTGACAAAATTGCTCTTTCGCTTAACCAATCCTGATTTTTATATTGCTGTGTATATGTTAGAGAATGCCTGTTGAAAATTCAAACAGCTGCTACATCAATGGGCAATTAAACACGAATATTTGTTGTAATAGTGGTGGACCATGGCGTTGTGGGTATGTGCGTCGACTCCTACGCACTTGGACCTATCTGTCTAGGTTTGTTTCCTGGTACTACAAGAAATGCTTTTCACGGCCCCACCTCTTTCGAGTCACTGACAATGCTCAAAGAGTATAACTGTTTAGAAAAAGCTTTTCAAACTTGGCCGTTCGGAGTCGGCATAAAACAAAAGGATAGGTCCCTTCCACTCGTGATAGAAGAATAGCACGCACAACACGAGGGGTTGCTGAGAAGCTAGGCGCTGGTCCTCTACGGGCTGTAGCGCCACCCATATTATTATATTATTATTATTTGTTGTAAGAGGAAATATATTCACCTGCCTCCACAATAACGATGACTTCAAGCGGAAGCTCATGTGCATCATGGTATAACAGGCAAGGTTTGTCGAAAATCTCCTAACAACGCCCCACCAAACAAATCGGAATTATCTCGAAAATATTTTAGCATTCATCCCACACAATATGAGCAGCACGCAGCAAAATTTTGGCCATCTCAAATGTTGTCGATACATTACATGTTGTTTGGATATTCAACGACAGTTTCAGTGCAGAATGTGTTGCGTCATGTCAGTGCGTTGCCCAGCCATACTGAAATCTCAATTAGCCTGAAAATAGAGATTAAAGGATTTATTCGATCCTGGAGGTCTTGAAAGAAGTGTTCTTACAGCTTTCTGTATCTCAATTGGCAGACACTCTTTCTCTCCTTCTGCATATGAAATAATGGGTTAGTCCCATTTCCATTTCATGGCACTTTAGATGATTATGACCAGTTAGTGCTTCAACTACGATCGCTAGCAACTTTTTCTCGCATTGATTGTCGGATTTTGCAATGTTCCACTTGGGCCAGAGCATCCGAGTGGTCTCGCAGGTGGCTTCTTACCATCTATCTTATATAATGGTGTGTTCCACTTTCTCCTTGACATCCGCAAGAGGTGGTTTGATGCATAAGCTTGCCTGGGATGGTTTGGTTGCCCTTTTTGTGTCACGGTCATCCACCGCCTCGTTGCCGGCTATATCCGTGTGACCTGAGACCCAGCATAAAGTAATCGAGTGCTGCTCGCCGATGAAAAAAACATTCAGCTCTTCGCGGCAATATGCGATCAGCTTGGACTTAATTTCAGTTGCCGAAATGGCCGCTTGACTGTCAAGTAGACTAGTATCATTCTGGCAGCTTTCCTGACTGCCAGGACCTCCGGTTGAAAAAAAAAAACTGCCATAATCTGATGGAACAGTGCATGTTTAGCAATGCGGAGGAGATGTCTACGCATGTGCCTTCTTCGTTCAATCTGTATTTACGTGAATGGTCGAGTTGTTGATCGGTTCATGTGTGTTTCGCTCCTTCCTTCTTGGGAAATAACACTGGAATGGTGGCCAAGGAGCGAAGGAGTATTGCTTTCATCTGTTCAATCTCTAGTCTATCCAGTATACTTGCTTGTCCAGTTGAACTTGAGAGCCAGCCCTTGGATTGGCGTCCTTTGCTGCAGTCGTAAAACCTATAAGCCCGCCGCGACGGATCTGATGATATTAAAAACCTGTTTAATACCTCTTCTATTCGTATTTTTTCTGGAAGATTTCCGACTAAAATCTTTTGTATTCCTTATTGCTCGCTTCTTGGGCTTCCTCGGACAATTGACCAAGTGGCAGTAAGCAGGCTTGAATTATCTCTTTTGAATGAATAAGAAGTATATGTATGCTTTCAGGCATGTGGTACCATGCGCAGTGCGCTAGATATACGTTTTTTGTTTCATTGGCATAGTTTGCAAACTTGTCTGCATCAATTTCATTTTCACTCGATATTACTTCGAGTAAAATTCGGAAATGGTAGATCAGATCAATGCTGAGGCCTGTTCGCGCTGTGTTATCATCATTCGCATTTCCATTAGGTTATCATATGTGAAGTTCATAGCCATACTGATTGACTTACTCACCCGTGGAGCGTCTGAGCGTGACATATCGCTGCCTCCATCGCTGACTGTCCTGGGCACGCTTCTTCCAGTCATCACGACCAGGCTGTCTTGCTTCCGCGATGATTTGGTCTTCATACCGGAGAGTCGGTCTTTATCTTCTTCTCGAACCAAATTTGGTGTCCATTCGTTCGGTGTGGCCACGCCAGAGCAGTCCACTCTCTTTTTGCCTTCGGGACTACATCCACATCTTGATACAGCTCGTAGAGTTCTCCTCCATTCTCCTTCCTCGTACAATTTTTCTTCCAAAAGGCCCCAAGACTCAGCTCTGCTGTTTTGCTTGCTATCCAGCTTTCGGCTCCGTATAGCACTGACAAAATAAGAGTTTTGTAGAGCATGGTCTTGGTCTTACGAGTCCGGAGCTTTGAGCTGAGTTGTTTTGACAAACCGAAGTAGCAGCGGTTGCCAAAGGCGATTCTACATCAGAGCTCCACTAGGATGTCGCATGTGATGCGCCAACAACTCTGCCCTGTGTGTACAGACTCTGTCCCCGTAACTACCTCAGAATTGTAGCTTTTAATAGTGACGTTTTCGATGAGCCACAGATTAATTGATTCGACTGGAATGTCCTGTGCGGTACCATCTGGTGATACATACACATTCAACCAGTATTCCAAATTGCGGTCTGAGAAAACAAAAAACACCAAATGAAGGTACCGCCGGTGTAATCTCATTGTCTTATCGCCATTGTTGTCGTCTCTCCACCGTACTGACCCTCATCAACTAGATGCGACTTAAGATTTCTGAATGGAGTCGTTGACACTTAAATTTACATTTCTTATCCAGAAATGAGTCCCTAACCGGAGCTAAGCGAAAACATTCTCATTACGGACATAATCTCAAGTGCCATTGGCGTTGGCACTATCACCTTCGCTCTTTAATTGGACGTCCCTCCTGAGCGATTTTGCATGACATCACAGCACAACTTCCTGCGGTTCACAGCGCCAAGGACATCGCTGGCAATAAGGCCACGACATTCTCGCCCTCACTCTCTCTCTCTCGCTTTTGCTCTTCATTCAGAGGCAAGGCAAAGCCGGTTCTTTGAACTTGAACTTTCCCGTTTTATTGCCTCAATTTGTATTCAAATTTCCAACACAAATACACCCGGCAGAGTCGCAGCTAACTAGTCCAACTACAACGCACCATAAAAGTCCATTGCCCCATAACACTTAGACACCGACCGACCCCCGGTATGTCGAAATTATGCGAAGCAGTCCACCCGACCGCCGCCGCCTCCCGCAGAACACAACACGGCTCACAAGCAGAACTTGAAAGATTTAGTTGACGGTTCATTAGGCCACTGGTGGCAGGACAAGCAGCCCTGTTGTTGTACAAAGGAAACTTACAAGTCGCATTAGAGAGCAGCACAGTCAATCATTTTGCCGTGGTCAGGGCTAATTATCTTTCCGCCAGCGAAGGACGAAGTTCATGCTTGCCAGTCGTTTATCCCTCTCGCCGGGTTCATATCTCCCGTTTGGGTAATCATTGAACAGCTATCGTCGTTGTTATGCAAATGAAAAGAAGCGAATTGGGTCGTTTAGTTTCACCGATTGACGAAGGGACTGCGAGGAAGCACTCCCACCTGGTGGCTGTTCGATTGGGATTTCCTCATCAGCCATACCTGGCCACCGCAAGTTGGAAGTCGCTTTTATGGGTAGTCTGCTGCAGTCGTTCTCCGCCTTCACCGATGGCCAATGGCCGCTCTACTGACCCGGCTTGAACGGTGAACATAAGCGCCCCACCCTCTCCTGCCGGGTGATGGGTAGTGGGTAGTTTTGCAGAAATTTATCGCCAACGGAAAAAGTCGGGGAAATTTATGGAGGCTCGTTGTCTGTAGCTAACTGGAGGTGGTGTCCTACATTTATGAACTTGTGGCGGGAAAATTAATTTTTTATCAATTTCACTGGCAGTGCTTTCTGCTGTTTATGTGGGGCATCAGATATAAATTGTGGTTTGAAAGGGTATCCGTTGGGGGCCGGGGTGAAATTGTTTATGGCCGCGAAATGGAGGGTTCAACTTTTGATTTAGTGAGGATACTCATATCACGTTGGGATCTGCATATTCAACCACAAATATCAGCCGGAAACGCTGCATTTCAAAGCGGATGAATGGGGGAAGCTTGGTATTGAAGGCAATTTATAGACTTTGAGTGCTGGGAGGGAAGTTATGGATCATCGTCGTTTTTTTTGTAAAAGCATCGATAAAGGGAATCTTGATTAAATACTTTGAAAGCAGACCATGTCAGCGCCACGAATGCTCTCAAACTGTGAGTGGTGTGGATTGTAGACAAAGGGAAATATTAGGCTTTGAAGGGCATTCCATATTCGTGCGGTGCAGCTGAAAATCGCCCTCAAAGAATTAGTGTAGGCTGGGGGTGACCTGTGAATTTATGGAGGAGGACGTGATCTCCTATGAACTTTAGAATTCTGCCTCAAAGTTACAGAGATTTCTTAGGGTCGCCAGGTCTTATACTTAAGGTTAGACCGGATATAAGCAGTACAAATTGAAATTAAATCAGACGTGATGCAATATTGAGGGAACCAATATATTTCGCAGCATTTTTGACGACCTCCTTGTTGATGCACACACCAAAGGATAGAAAGCATTTCGTTCTTATTGCCATTTATGCATAATGTCTTACTATTAAGTGTTCACTTGTGCTACAGTAGATAGAATTGAGTTTGAGAAGAATTGAATTCCACTCTATTCTTTTCGTCAATTAATACACGATGCCATCCAGTTCTTCGGTCAAGGACAGGGTCGTGGGGCAGGTCCGTTTTGGGACGGATCTGAAAAGCTGAGGAAGGAGCGAATTGAATTAGAAGTCGCAGGCAGAACATACACAAAAAAATCATCACTTGTGATCGATCGATTTTGGCTGAATTTCTTTTTTGTTGTGGCCCTAACTACGACGACAAATCTGTGTGTGAACATCCGCCGTAAACGATTATTTCTTTGCTTGAAATGCCACCAGTGAAGTGTCGAAATATCAGTCACCGTAGGCGCCGCCCAAGCCAACTACATGATCGCCGAGTCTATGAGACTGAAGAAGAGCGGTGGAATACGAATTTCTCAAGCGTGATCCAATTATGACTCCGGCACAATGGATACAGCCGGGTTTGACTTAGGCTGTTGAAGAGTTCAATTAAATCAAACAATTCAATTACCAGTCCACACGAAGTTGTCAATAGTGCAATAAATTTCCGGACGTTTGCAAGGAATGGGCCCGCACTACTTGTAGACCAAGTTCTCTTCCCTGATAATTATGCTACGCAACCTTAATCAACCCAAACTATGCAATGGTATATGTAATGAAGCTGATGGCAGTACCAAACCACTCTGACAGGTAAGCGCACTGTAAGCGGGTCGCTAATCATTTATAAAAATAAGAAAGAACACTGGAGATAGAACCGAGCCTTTGAAAACACCAGCGTTTATTTGATGGATGTACGAGAACCGAATTGAACGGTTTGAATGGTAATTTTGACAGTCATCGATACAATAAGCACGTATTTTCGACGGGAGGTCTGGATGCCAAACATCGGCTTAAGAATTTCAAGAGCAAATGTTGCGGGAACCGTTCCGCCGGTGATTACAAAGCTTCCTTGTTTCCAAACCACAGCTCAGTAGTTACATTTATCAACTTCAAAAAGGCTTGGAGTCGCACACAAATCTTTAGACAGCTGAATAATATTGGTTTACGTGGTCAAAAATGACCATGCTTTGGAAACCACGTAAGTAACAGATCATTCCGGGTAAAAATTGGCGAGGATGTCAGTGATGAAGAAAGGTCGAGTACGATGTCCCGCAAAGACATGGGGAAAACGTCGCAAATGCGGAAAAAACTAGTCCAGAAAGCTGGACGTATTACCGATGATCAGCTAGGAGCAAACAAAGTCAAACATTCTAAGCACTGCCATTCCATTATCGAAGAACTTATACCCTTAAAAACGTTATTATTTGTTTGCTCAAAATGCACGTCCTGAACCTGGTCGACATACAGTTCCAGCAAGACGGCCCTTAATTGCGCACTGTTTGGAAATCGATGGAATTTCTTACTCTGGTATCTTTCGTGAACTTCTATAGTGTTCTTGAAGGTTCACACAATTTTCAAAGGATACAAAATAATTTCTAAAAAAAAATAATCAAACAAAATCGGTTTAGACTATTATCTGGACAATAGAATTTAGTTTCCGGACACAACAGTTTTGTATGAGGTGTATAAGCGGTGGGCGTTAGAAGAAGATTGTAGCAGATGAAGTGCTCTGCTCAATGGCCGCAAACGCAAAACAACGAGATATGATAATCCTTCTATTATTCGCTGCACCCAAAATAATCCCATATCGTCTTCTAGTGAACTCCTAAAAGACCTAGGCCTTTCGGTAATTGCAGTCACCATTCGCAGACGATTACTAGAGAATAACGTGTACGCAAGAAGTCCTGACAAAAAGCCACAGAGCAGCGAGCCTGGAATTTGCCAAGATTCACGTCAACGTGCAGAATATACAAAAATGGCGAATCATCTTGTGGACTGAGGAGAGTAGGATCGATTTATTTGGTGGAACAGGATCGAGGCCATATGTTAGACGTCCACCAAACTCTGAATTAAAGCCCCAATACACAATTAAAACTGTGAAGCATGGATGGGTACGGGCATGGGTAAAAGAAATAGAAATTGTCACTCCTACATTTTTTTATAACAACTGTGCGTCTGGCGTATTCCATGGTTGGTATGTGGTGGCAACGTATACAAAATGTTCTCTTCAATTTTGATCTCTTTATTCAGACACCGAAAATTGGGTGGAAAAAATATATGAAAAAGAATATGAATGTAAAATACTCCTCAATTATTTTCTTGTTACAATTGCCAATTTGTTTTTAGACAAAACGTTAAAATTGCAACACTCCCATGCCTTAGAGAATGCAGATTAACTTGCCACGTTCTTATGGGATACATAAATGATTGTATTTTTGATTTTTTAAAGCTATAGGAAAGTTTTTTAAAAAAAACACATAAAATTCAGAAAAATGCATGAAATCTTTATTTGAATCGATAGTACGGTCCATATAATTTAATGTTTTAAGATTATTTCATGCAAATGTTGACCTTGGCTGCGCCTCAAATGGTCCATCCGCTTGGTCCAATTTTGGCATACTCTTTCCAACACACGATTCGCATCATCTTTGAAGAAGTACGGTCCAATGATGCCACCAGCCCATAAACGGCACCAAACTGTGACTTTTTCTGGATGCATTGGTAGCTCTTACAATGCTTCTGGCTGATATTCACTCCAAAATCGACAATTCTGCTTATTTACGTACCCATTGAGCCAAAACTGAGCTGACCATAAATAGGAAGAAGCGCGCGATGAACTTTCTTAACAGAGCACGCATTTTGATAATAAAATTCAATAATTTGGAAGCGTTGTTCGTTTGTAAGACGATTCATAGTTAAATTATAGACCAAACTGAAGATGTTTGACAGTGAAACAAAACACGAAACGTGCGTCAGCTGTTTAAAAGATAATAGCCAAAAAGATAATAGCTAAAAAAATCACCCTTTAGTTATTTGGTACTTTTGAGTGTGGTTTCCCTGTTTATCTCATGATTGCGACTTAGTGTTCGGTTACCAGAACTGTCTAAAAAGTGATTCAAAATTGGCATATGGACTTACGAAGTGAAATTTAAGGAGCAAATGGTAAGCATTGATTTGTCAACTCAAATAAAATTGTATCCACTTTTGTAATGTTCCTACTTTTTTTCTTTATTCACCAGCAACGCTATAATTTATGTGCAGTCTTTCTTCCACAGACTTAGCAGAAGCAACTTTAAGGTCGTAAAAGATCCGCTTAAGTACTCCGCCTCATTAAACGATGGTGGACATTCTTCAAGCCTTCATGCTGAGTCACTGTCGTAAAGAAAAAATCTCACTTGTATGCAAATGAAATTCCTTCAGCGGCACCATTCTTTGACACTTTCACAAATTACATCACAGTTTCGTTCAGCATCATTACATGCAACCCCCTCACCTCCCACGATCAGTCCCTTTCATTGACGTAGACGTCTATGAACTTTAATTAGAATTCAAATCCACCGGAGTAGGACACAACCAGAACTAAAGACAGGCTATAATCAGGAGAGAATGAAAAAGGGAAAAAAAAGAAAGAAAACACGAAAGAAAATCAGTAAACACCCCTTCTGTTTGAAGCCGGGGGCCCTTCGTCGCCGTACGAACACAGAATAAATTAAACCCACTTACCGCTGCTCAATTGACCTTTTCATGACAAATTTACTCCATGAAATTTTAATTTCCTGTTAAACCATATCTCTGTACCGAAAATACAACCCTGACATAATTGAAAGTCCACCCTGTCCTCTGTGATTAAGGAACTTTTAAGTTCTTAATTGATTCTCTCCGAAAAGAACACCCTCTCCCTCGCCTGACCCGACGACGACGCCACGCCAGAGAAAGACGATGAACCAGAAATGATTCCAAGTGATAGACCATTGCCTCGAAGGGTGTGTTCATCATTAGAGCGAACATACACACCAGAACGTTTGGAAGAAATTCAATTATCCCTTTGTGCTGAAGAAAGGACGAAAGATTTTAAAAGCTGCTGACCCTTTTAATTGCACCAGAACCAACCGCTCAACACTGTCACCGCTCAAAGCAATGAATGGACACAAAAAGCGAAAAGAACACACACAAAAAAAAAGCTTGATGATTGAAGGACTCTGTCAACACCAGCCAACCAAGTGTCCATCAACAGCAACAATGGCCAAAAAAAAAGGACGAAACGCAAACAAAAATCTGTCACTTACACCGTGGTAAACAAAGTGACAAAATCCCCGCCACGTGACAGAAAACTTAATTAATTCTGTCTGTCTGACGGTCTGTCCGTCTGTCGGTCGGTCTGCGTAGGTGATTCATGAGGTTCGCAATGGCCACCGCCACCAGTCACAGTAGTGACAGAAGTTGGCAGCCACCGTCACCTTCTAGATACTAAGTGGCAGTGGTATGAAACGAAACACATTAAGATCCATTAATCCACCCCTAAGTACACACCCATCCCACCCAGCGAAACAAATCAGCTGCAAATCCTTTTCCTCAACAAAACGCACATACGCTCGAAGTGCAATGTTTCACACCAACCCCTCGCTGCCGCACCGCGCCGTGTCGGCAAAATCCCTGGCTCTTATCCAGTGTAAACAAATCGTCTTACAATTGCACGTGACCGAAGTGCTTCGAGCCGGCCGTTTCGTTCAGGCAGCCAACAGCCCTGCAACTAATCGTGCCCCCGAGGGGGGAGGAGTGCCGAATGAGTGTAAATCAAATAAAAAATGCACTCGAATGCGAATCGTCGAATAATCGTCTTCATTCAAACGCACACCCACACAGTGACGTACGCATCCTGTTCGCTAACGATAAGTAATTCAGTGGAAACGACAAGGGTAAGGGTAGCAAAATGATTGACACCCATCCACCGACAGCGCCTTGTTGAGCGGAAATTAAAACTCCAGGAATGCGTTGTCCACAGTCCAACTCGTCGTGTGTGCAACAGTTGAATCGTTCTTTTGCAAAAACCGAGAGCGACATTCGCCATTCAAGGACAAAGAGAGAGAGTGAGCTGCCATCAGGGAGAGCCTCACTCAGGGCGCATGTGACCTCGCTGCGCTGACTGAAGGGGAAATACAAAAACCCCCCATGCGGCAAAAAGTTCACACAGCAGTTCATCGTTGCCCACCCAAGGACTCTGGATTCAGTTTGTCGTGAATAACTGCTCGGAACGGTTGTATGTCGCTGGTTAGGTCAAGGAATCGCACCCCTGGATAGTGTCCCCTTTTTTTTGTCTCCCTCAACACTCTGAGTCTGAGAGTCTATGAAAAGTGTCGCGGTTTTTGGTACGTTTCCATTTTCACGTTCACACACCGAAGCAAGCGAACACAGTTCGGTTGTCATTGCAAGTTCGGCTCCCTGTGCCGCTGCTGTGTTCAAGTGAAAGGGAGTGCTGCAGTTCGCGTGTGTTTTGCTCCTTCCGCAGGAGAGATTATTAATTAAGGATATTCATGCCATCATTCGTCATCCGGTTACAATTTTCGTCACCGCCACTAACGCAACAACAGCAACAACAACAACAACGACAAAAGAAAACAAAGAATAAAATACGAAAGGATTACGTTGTGTATTTTCCGGGATTTAATTGAGTGTGTGCCACAACGACTGTGAAGTGAGTAACATGAGAGCGAGCGGGTCCTTGTGCGTGTTCCACATAGGTGATGAAAAATGATCCTTTAATGTGAGCCCTGAAGAGCCCTGCAAAGGAGCACAAAAAAAAAAAAAGAAAAAGGGATACCCAACAAAAACACAAAAAGGAATCAAAGTGCGTGATATTTCGGTGTCAAATTGAAAAGGGATAACGTTTTGCAAACAACACACGCACGCCGCGTCGCACCACGCCACAGACCCCAGGAGGAAGACGACAGGAACGGCGGGAGCCGAGTGAAAGGATATGAAGGAGTTGGCGGCAGTTAATGTGTAAGGATATGTATACAAATGTTTTCCACTGAAAAAGGATACCCAAACAAGGCTCTCTCTCTCTCTTGTCTTTTTTTTTTCTTCTTCGTGTGTCCCGATTGTGGGCGACACTCGCATGAACCCACATCACTCGCCTGTGTGTGTGTGTGTGCATGTCGGCGGTAGTGAACGTTTGTTGTGTCCTGGCTTAAATTTCATTTTAATAACCAAATGCCATAAATCAAAATTATATTGCATCCTTCCAGTCATACGACCGCTCCGCTGCTGGCGGTGTACGGCTGGCTGTTGCCGAACGGACCCTCCTCCGCTCAGCTGGCCAATTCCTGGGGGGAGATAAATTTCGAACCTCAAGTGGGTGCCGGTGCCCGTTGCCGCTGTTGTTTTGTTGGCGTTGCCATCTCTTGATGACGGGATGATGGCCGGGATCATCTTTCTCTCAGGAAGGGGACACTTTGGCTTTTTCTGCCGTGATTTATGCCTTCCTCGCAACCACACACCTGTACGTATGTACGTCCCTATACATCTGTGCAAAGCAGGGCTGACGATGTTTCGGCTGCAACAACAAAACGACAATTTATTTCCCATGAAACCTGTGAATGGGTGTGGTGGCGTGCGATATCGGGTCCTGGTTGCTTTTATAACATGATTTGGCTTTAAAATGATTCGCGCATAAATATTCAGCAGGAACGTTCATTGTTGTTATTATGTTAAACTTGGTGAGCTTGTTGGTTTTAGGGACGAAGGGAGGGGGTGCTGGAGGGGGGAGGGGGGGGGAGAATCCTCTGCTGTCCTCTCGCCGCCGCACCATCACACTCCGGAAACACTGAATGGTCGTTAGTTTTAATTTATGAAAAATTTATTGCATAATAATTTTATGGTTGAGGACTTTTGTGCTTTGAGGGAGGGCGGGCGGTCGGTCGGTCGTTGAATGCGCCCCCCTCATGAGCGTGCGTTTTGTGTGATAAAGTGCACCTGGTTTTTGCGTTCGACGAGGCTGTGTTATAAATTTGTTTCGAAATTAATTGAGATCATACCGGAAGTGTGGAGCCTTTTAATGGACGCTAGGCCTGGGGGTATTTCAATAAGGGCCTTGGGGATAGTCATGAAATTGGCACTGGCTATGGGTGGGTTACGCCGAAAACCACTTTGGAGTGCGGTTCTTTGAGGGCGGAGGATGGGAGAATGTCCCTAACTGATATTTAATGCTCTACATTTTTTGGTTTTAATAACCCTCGATGTGACGTTACATGATGTACGAGTGGTGCTTATGAGGTTCAGTGTCGTTAAGATATTTTATGGATTTATGACTTTTCAAAATTGCCTCATGCCTGCTATCTTTTCAAAAGTTCACAGTTCACAAGTTGACAAACCATTAAAAAGTAGTGTCAATAAGCTGAAAAGGACTGGGCAGGAAATGGGAGAGTCATTTGGTTATACTAAACTTCCTTTAGTTCTTGAGGACGTGTAGACTATCAGGCAGCCGTGGTATCTTTGGCGTTTCGATTTGGAAGTGAAATAACTAAAATAATTACGGAGTCGATACTCGTTTTTTGTTAATATCCTCCATGCATTAAGGCTGACATCTTAATAATACACGGGCCACCAAGGCTGACATCTTGCCGACAGGCAAATAGGGATGTGAAGTGTGGAGAATTTACTGTGTTTAAAAACTACTATATATAATTTTTTTAATTTATATATAGTAGTTTTTATAATTTATTGCCACAATCCTGGAAAACCATGATGAAGAGGTGTACGAAACACCGGAAAGAATATACCACCAGCTTTGACGAGTTTAGAAGATCTTTCAGAAGCACGATAAAAAAAGTGGAGCGTAGTGAAATAGCACCCCTTTTTCTAACACAATCAGAAATAGCGTCCACATAGAACATGGGAACTCAGTTGCATGAACCGGAAACAGTTTATGAGTGCAATAGCAGCAGCAAAAGCTGTGTCGTGTTGAGTGGACACGTATGTTATCTATTTCTTTGATTCACGTCCATGAATCCACCCCAATCACATCCTTTATTATGTAGCTTGATAAATTCCTAGTCAGCATTGTTAATTAATTGTGTCTTAAGCTCTTGGAATAATTATGGCTCTAGCTGCTTTATTCAGTGTGTTGTGCATGCGTCATTGATAGATTGTTTCGACCGAGTAATTTGGAAGTAGTAGTTGTAAGTTGGTAATATTCGAAAGATACTTGTAGCCCGTGCTACTAGCATGCACGATTCACAAGCCCGAGGTACTCGAGGCTAGGAATGCACCTACGTACTAATACACACCCGGTCCTCTTCAGCAACTCTCCTCGCGAAACTGCCGTTGGGTAGTACTTTGCGGGTTTGCTTCGCAATTATGTTCTATCGCCAGAAGTTGCCTCTTGTCGACTTGTGCGACTGGTTATGAGAACAGTTTTAATGGGCAGCATTTTTCAGGCCAGCACGATCCAGCCAGCTACAGCTTGGTTAGTCGCAGACTTTACTTCGTGTATGAGCATGGCTACGGTGGCAATGGTGTCATCGTCGGGGAATCTGATGACTTCCGTCTGTCAGCAGTAGTCACAAAACACCGTCATACATTATCCTGCTGTGACATTGTAGGTACTGTCGTACCGCTCACAACACGCATGGTTGTTGAACGGAAGCCAGTCCATTACGGGCTTTAATGCCATCCAAAATATGCATCATTATAGTCATAACTGCCAGCTAAATGCCTTGTCTCAAGAAACCAAAAGAAGAAACGAACAATTGAACTGCATTGACTCAATTTAACGGCACTGGCTCAAAAGGCATCTCATTTGCATATCGATATTTCCTTGCATGTTGACCTTAATACGAGAATGACTTTGAAATTGTATACCTGTTTTGCTTCTCAAAATTAAATTTATATTTAAACGTAGTCCAGTTTTAGCTTTTTTAACCCTTACAAAATATAACATTTTCAAAACTCAGCAAAATAGACAGTTGTTGCAAAATTCGACTGCTTTGATTGTTCCTTCATTTCTGATGTGCAGTGGAGTGGCCGGGATTCCTCAACTGCTACGAAACAGAGTAAAATTCAATTCAAATGTTCATGAAGAGTTCCAAATTGAGTTTTAAAATATTCACCCGAATCCGTTTTTTTGGTCAACCGCCGCGTATTCTAGAAGACAATATTGCGTCAGTGGTATTAAATAGAATTTTATGAAGGATATATTTGGATACTATTCTTAAAGCCTTCACAAAGTCAGAATGCAAAAAAAACGGATGAGCCTAATGCCTTCAAACAAAACGATAATTACTACCATTTCCTAAGGTCATACAAACTTTACTTAACTGACACTATTTGTAGATAACAGGAAAGAAACGAAAAAAAAATGGGAGGTGAGCTTTGCTTATGATTCCTGATTTTTAAATAATGTACCGATAGATGTGCAAAATAAGACACTGAGCCATCAGCAAAAGCGATTGATCCATCTTGCCGATGAATTGTTCTTGCTTACTATGAATTTTCCAGGAAGGTACAAACATGACCCGTTCCAAAAGGTACACTTTCCCGGGTGCGTTGGCAACCCTCGCGTCGCCTGAAGTTGCTTATATTTTGTTGATTAACTTGCTTATTCTGCCGAAAGTAAAGCGGTCGAAGTGCACGTAATACGTTTTCGACCGGGTGACGAGTTTTAATAATAAAAGTTAATACATACTGCTAATTTGAAAGCGTTCTTCGAGTGTAGGTTAGGTTAAGCTAGGTTGGAGTGACTGCTGCTGATAGTAGTCACATTTAGACCTAGACTTACCACTTGGATCCATTTGAGCCTATTCCGCAAAACAGTCGGTGCTTTTGATAAATCGTTGGCGGTGATTGCCACTGATGCTACTTAGTTCAGCCAGGTTGTTGAAGTAGTAGGCTTCTAAGTGACTCCTTTTTCGGGAGAAGAGGGCGCTCCATTTGCAGAGTAGATGTTCATATCAAAGCCTCATACTTACTTACGGACGTATACGAATAAATGTCGTTTTTAGAAAATTACCCCTAAATCCCTCGAGAATCTAGTAGTTTTACTTTCTTCGCGAATCGAACACAACTTAGAATCGAATTAATTTTTTGGGAGTAAAACCATTCTAGTTGCTCCTTCTTAAGACACGCTACGCATTGAGGGTCTTCGTCATGAATTGTCTTTCCTCCAAAACAAGATATTTCCATACTTTAGATGAATCGCCGGCTAGTCAACTTGCCCCGTCACTTTGATGCAAGTACCATTACGTGAGGAAAATTATTCCAAGGCAGTCCTCAAAATTAAAAATAATATCGATTTTCCTGCTGTTGTATAAGTTAACGCGTTAAGTATGATTAGAATATCTGCTCACCGTGCATTAATACCTTAGAATTGAGCTGCGAATTAGAAGGCTAGAGGACGCCTTCTACCCTCTGTATTCATCTTTCTCGGATTGTAATATGTACTCGACATAAGTACTTTCGGATGGAACAATTTTGTGCACAAAGTCCTCTATCTTCTCTCTTCATTTGCTTCCCTTGGTCTCCGACGTCCTTGAGGAATAGAAAATCACTTCCAAAGCAGCTACCAAGTCTGCACCATGACCTACGACGAAACGCCAACGTTCTCCCAGCAACAACCCTCACGAAGCACGAACTTTCCGAATCCCTGGCACTCTCCGAACACCCTCCTGCTAAAAGTTTCAACAAACGATTGAGTCGCTTTTTTTTTGGATGCGAAACTATTCCTCTCCTCGAACCCGTATTTAACTTCTGACACACAACAGCAACAAAACCCAAACATGTCCCACTTCCAAGAATGGAAACGAATAGCATTCAATTCGAAAGTTGCCGCTTTAAGACTCCGCCCGCAGCGCACAGCTGAACTTTTACATTGCCAGTACTATTCCACTAAAACTGTGTATCATCCGTCCATAACTCACCGCATTCACATGCTCTTTGTCTGCGCCAGTTGAAAGGATACTAATGAAACTACCTTCGTGTGCATCCGGTCACATTTCAAGGTCCGAACGTGCCAGGAATTGATAATCAGAGGACCAGGGAAAAGCGTCCAATGCCGCCACACAGAAGGACGGTGTTGGCACCCCCAGGGGAAACTTTGAAGTGTATGACTGACATTTATTTGTCGGGCACCGCCCGCGCCCCTCTCAGCAAACGATGTCGACTCGCTCACGACGGCTATGAAATCAAAAACTTTATCCTGCCTTCTCAGTTGGAGTTGACTGGACAACAAATGGCCGTCAGAGAGCTTGTACCTCGGCACAAATGACTTCCAAAAGTTTGACGCGATTTCCGCCTTCGAGGAAGATGAGAGAGTCGTCCTGTTTCTGCAATAACGGAAATTGCACTAAATCGAGAGGCTCACTTTAAAGCAGGAAAGGCATCCTGTCGCCATGAATAGTTAAATGGCGATCCTTCCGCTGGCCGCCGCTGGTGAGTTTGTTTACATAATTTTCGCTGAATCTCCCTCTCTCTGTCTCTGTTTCGGGGAAAACAAATCGTGGAAAGTATCCTTCCTGAGGAACTAATTAAAATCCTTCTCCTCATTCCGATTCTGTTGATGGCGCGGCGCGGCGACGTGGGTAAATTATTTATTCGCCTTTTGGTAGTTTCTCTCGTTCAGAGTTTGTTACACTCGGACGGTTCTGCCAGAAAGATGGCGCACACAGCGGCAGCGTCCTTCGACGACGGAGGCGAACTCCACAGACCGTGGACGGAGCAAGGCCGGACAGCTTCCTCCTTCTATATCTTCTGCTTGATTTTTTGTTTGTTGTTTTTTTTTTTTTTTTTATTGAAAAATCGTTTGACTAGACACAGGCTGTGCAGCGAGGAGGAGCGAGACTGATGAAGATGCCGGTTGCCGATGCTGATGCTGATGCTGATGAGAGAAGAAGTTTCCTTCATGTTGAAGGTCGTAATTTATTTATCCCGTAGCCATCGAAGGAGGAATAATTTATTGCCAAACTCCTCGAAGACTGTGACGACGACGACGATGATGACGAAGAGTTCGTGCCCCGGAAAAGAATACGAAATGGCCGGGCCATCTGCGACTGAGGTTATGCCGGGGACACTCGTATCTGATGTCGCATAAACAACAATGAATTTATTTGCTCTTTATTTATCGAGATGATGTATCTTCTTCATCGTGCGGCCGGGGTGCAGACTGATGAAGTCCTCTCGCCTCGGCTATTGTGTGTCTGGGGGGAAAAGCTGCCAATTTCAATTGGAAGAGGAACGACAGCAGGATCTGAAGGAATATTCAATGTCGGATTTAATTTGTGATAAAGCGAATGGGGATGGATACTGGGTGCTTTGAGAGTTGACAGTTCTTAGTTTGCTTATCGTTATTGGCGATCCTTGTCGGTTCATGTTCATGTGCAAAAGTCGTGAGAGAACTTTAAACTGCGTATTTTGAAACTTGTTAAGTTTGCGGCTTGCAGAGGAGTTGTTATACACTCAAAGAAGTGTTAGAGTTGTCTGCAACAGCTCTAGGGATTGTTCATGATTGTCTCAGGAGAATTGAAGGGTAGTCATTTTGTCTTGCATATGACTTAGTAATTCTCACATCCTCCCAGGCGGAACTTTCGTGCACACTCGATAGGTGTGTGGCCATATGTGCTGATGCTGGGATAAAGGTTAACGTGGATAAATCCGAGGTTAGGGCACATTTTTCACGAGTGATGAGAGTAGTAATGGTGAGCTTTTCTGCAGGATTGGCCAAGCTGGATTAAGAAGAACCAACTATGAGCCTTGGATCTGTACCCAGGATGACTGAACTTGGTTACAAGCTGCCGCGATGAGATTTCATCGTTCCGACGAAACACGCCTATGCCCGAGGCACTCAACGTTAAGCAGCTACTTCTGCTAATGGAAAGGGATATGCTTCGATGGTTTGGTCACAAACGACTCGCGACTCGCGAGGTGGCCCTTGAATGCGATTCCATCGAATGAGGTGGTTGGATTATGATGATGATGTCCTACAACTGCCTTGGTATCGCACGACCATTGCTCCTGATGAGTCAGAGTCGATGGCGGATGATCGGCTGGTCCGGAGAGATCTCTCGAGCTATCAAATGATTTAACCCCATAAAATATACTCACACGATTTAGGCGGTCAGTCGACAGGACAATTTTTACGATAAAACACAGTCGATTGTTACACCCGTCCTGTGACTTGTGACACAGTCTTATTGAAACCACTTTGTTGGTTCTTTTGCGACGGACACTTGAACTGCAGCAATATTCTCGACTATTCGACCAACCCGTTGTCCAACTGACAAGGGAACATCCAGCAGTTCACTAGACTATGGGACGAGAACTACGACCAAAAATTGGCTTTAACGGTCCTAAAGTTGTCGTCACCGACGCGTAATTATGATAATCAATTTTAAGTATTTCTAAACGCTTTTCGTTAGTGTACTGATGAAAATGTTGTTTTTACAGACACTGACAGTTTGGTTATTGGTTTATGGGTGCGTTCACAATAGAAGTTCAAAGCTGCCAAGTCCCAATTGGAAACACATTCGATAACCCAGTTTATTATTGTGTGTTAGCAGTTTCTATAATGAATATAGGAACAATTATGCATTGAGCATCTCTCACCGAAACCATCGTCCATATATTTGCAAAAATAAAAAATAGGACTGCCGTTTTCACGATATTTCTCGCAAGCAAAATCGTACCTCATGGACAGGCATGTGTGGTAATCATTTGGTACTAGGTTCGGACTATAAGCGACTGGCTACTGGTGCGGAACAATCGACGTGTGCGATCACTTGTTGTCCTGAAGGAACACAATCCTTCTCGTTCGGTCAAAGCTAGTCGCTACTTGGCGCATGCTTTCTTTAGACGGTACACATGTTGAGAGTGCAGTTCCACATTAAGAATATTGTCGTAGAAAAGCGACTCACAGTAGATGAATATCTGCCAATCCTATCAAACATATCACAAAGTTTAGCATCCATCCTTGGCCGTCTACCATTTACACCGTCTCGATTCAATCATTACGATCGTTTCCGCATCAAGTCGTCTATACATTTTTAATGCAGCTTGGCGGAAAAGAGGCAAGAAGTATTTTTTGGACGGAGACAGCTTTTCTTTTGCCAAGGATCCTGCACTATCTGTATACAAGGTGCATGTTCATGTGGATTATCTGCACCGTGGGCTGTGTGTATTTTGTTTTAAAGCAGAGAGAAATGTCAAAAACCCAGCTGTCAACGGCTGAAAAATGTAGTTGTGTAGTTGGGTTACATTTTTAATGTATTGTTTTTACCGTTTTCGCATTTATGAGGCTAGTGCGTACCCACTCAAGCTTAATGACAATTTCAATAGTGAATTTTTCGAACTGTTCCAATTTCATTTCCAGTTCAAGTAAAATGCGGAGAAAAGGTAGCTTAAGTAATTTACTTTTATTTTATTTTTCGAAGAAAGCATCTTAAACTAAAAACTAAAAATAGGTGGACAACATTTTTCTGCAGAGCACTTTACAGTACAGTAATTTTGGAACAGACGTAATGACATCTGTGAGGGATTAGTAAGTTTAATAAGAGTGCAGTCAGATGTACGGCATCCTCACTACACAAAACGTGCGGCAACTACTCCGGCATCAAACGAATCACAAGTTTGATGTGTATTAAAACTGCGCACTACTGAATCGCAAGTATTGCCAGGTGTGAATAATTATTCAAGTCCCTTTCAACTAAATATTCTAAGGACCATGAGTACTAGTCGAGTACTGTTTTGATGTTCAAATCTTTTTCCTATGAAATCACGTTTGCAGGTTTCCAGTGACACCACTTTCGCTAATTTGTTCGTGAAATTAAACAAATATTCGACTCGGTGAATTATGTGAAATGCCCCCATCCCAGCTCGTCATTGTTTCCTCAATTTCAGACCCAATCTCAACAGGCACCACTTCCATTTAATCAGACAAAAACAGATTTTTGTCTTAAAGACAATGTCCCACAGCGTCAATTTGCAACCCTGGTCCGCAATCATTACCGCACCAGCATAAAACGCACAGCTCCCCCCATTCACACATTCTGAGGCGCAACTTGTGTAATAAATCTTTAAGTATCTTTCGTTTGCGGAACTTTGCTGCACGGCATATCGCCCTGATTACTCTTCGTGAAATGTATTTCATTGTTTGCGTAATGAAAAAAGTTCCTTAAGGAGCAATAACTTTGTTGATTCTTTGATTTACTCGCACAAGTGGACTCAGGGACGACGATGTCATACATTTTCATAAGGGGCAGATGAAACTCTGCAAATCTCAGCAAAAGCACTTACTTGACGATGTGGACGATGTGGAGGCTCAAATGATGCGAGCCTAGGCTAAAGTTTGCTAAATGTCCGGCCAACAATTTGGGTGGATTGACCTGTCGTACAAACGTTGCACTAGACAACGCTTTGCTTTTGACTCTTTTTTTCATCGTCCATTTTTTTTCATCGGCCGATTACGCGACGCGCTGGTTTTGTTGATAATCTCGCTATGTGTGGCATTGTGACGACAAAACTGGCTATAATCACTTTCCTTAAGCAGCTCTGTGAAATGTTGCTTACCTAGTACTAGTAAACACTCGTAAACGTGAGTCTATACAGCTGTGACTGGTGGCCGCTACGAACTTTGAAACGATTTCATTTAATGATCTCAGATAATGATAACCGATATGATAGAATACGTGTTTACCATAAGCAAGCTCTCAGGTTCTTGTAGACGTCCATCCTCTGCCAATCTCGAGAATGCTGTAATTTTCCCATGCTCACTGGGCTCTGTCGTTGGACACCTCTTTCAGCAATGGGCTTGTGACAATTTCCCGTCCTGCTACCCTTGTGTTCCACCACTTCTCAATCCCGCCCATCAGATCTATCTCGACCACCTAGTGAGTACGATAAGTTCGTCGAAGACACCATTAGCTAAAGCACTTGAATACAAGCTACGTATTCGATTCACCGCAAGGAATATTGCACTCCCTCTCCACACCTTTGCACATCTCACAGTGTGCGCGATTATACTTTCTCTACTTTCATCGACCTCCCAGACATGACCAATTGTTCCCTTTTGCCAACGTAACCCAGAATCAACACGACTGTCCTCCTAATTTATCCATCCCCAGTGGTTAACTTAACCAGGTATCCTACGACCTCTTCAGAGTTTCATGGAAGCAGCATACTTGACCCCAAACCTCATTACAAGCACTGTAGCGTCATTTCCTTCTGCATTTCTAGTACAAGACCCCAGTTAAATGCTGCAGTGAATGTTTGTAGAGCACGTCCATCATGCTCAGCACATGATGTCAGGGGATGTTTTCGTTTCTTTTTTCTTGTATTCAAGCGTGCCACAAGCACATATGCTCGCAACCTAAGAGTCTCATAACGAATTATGATGGGGTAAGTGCAGCTACAGCCACAGTGAATTTATATTATGCCAGCACTTGCAACTGGTGGTGCAATGCAACAACACACTCTCACTTACGGCCATCGTAAACTAGGGGCGACGGGTTGGGGTGGGAGGAACTGACAGTAAAACTCCGCAATGGCCATCAACACAGAAAATGGAATAAGTTCAAATTTGCCTTGAGTGGATTTGTCATAGTGCGTTACTGTATTTGATTTAATTAAAGGCTGTTGAAGGAGCAGGAAGTGCGTTGGTTAAAAGTTAACCCACCGAATGCACTGGGTGTACACGAGCGGAACTGAAGGCTGCCGCAAGTCAAGTTGTCATTAATCGAATGAAAACTTTGTCTGCACGCAGGCATGGCATTTTGCTTGCATTTTCGTGACTTAATGCGCTTCGTATTCTCCGTAGAGGGGAGTTTAATCTGCGAGAGGGTCAAGGACTTACCGAATTTTAGGGCGGGCTCCATTTAAGGGAAATTAATTACTGCTAGCTCCTACAGTGTTAATGAGTGTTAAGCATATTCACATTAGAAAATTGCTGAAAATATTAAGTGAAGTTTCATGTACGTAATTACATCATTGGAGAGAAAGTTTCAAACAATTCTATGTTTTTTCTATGTTTTCTTTATAACACTTAAAATTACACAGGGTTTTTCTTAATCAAATTCCTCATGCAAATGATGTGTAAATACCTGACGCAACTCAATTCCCACAGCACTTAATCGCATTCAACGTGTACAGCAACATTTAGGCTATTAGACTCTTGCGGGAGAGAAACCATAAATTTGGGTTTGCCACGATTTTCCTTCTTCTCCGTTCATTTTACTCATGATCCCACATTTATTGCGTAAACATTCGCAAAGTTCCTTTAATCATTCATGCTCCTACCACCCGCCGCGGTCTCTAATGATGTTCGGTAGACCTTGTGAAATACATTTCCTTTTCCTTAGAGCGCGCACCTCCCACTACGCGTCGCCGCACGCTTCATTGACATTCAAAATTGCCTCGAAAATACTCCGGCATTATTTAGCCGGCCCGCCCCCCAGAACCAAATCGTAAACGAAGAGAAAAAAAAACCAACAGCCAACAACACAATCTCAACACGAGCGTGAAATCCAATTTATGAAAAAAAGAAAAACAAAGCAACAGCAAGAACGGCAAAGCACTTTAATTGAAATAAAAAACAAAATCGCACTTCCCCCTTCATCGCGCACCATTAAGCCCGCCCGCCCGTCAATCACTCCGCGGCCAGTGGAGCATAGAGCGCGCACACTAGGGGGAAGACTGGAGACCAAGAAAAATAAATCAAAACTCACAACAATAAGTTAACCGTTAAACAGGAAAATCAAAAAGGCAGTTTACATTTTTCCTTTCACTCTCGCTTTTGTTTACCTTTTCCAAGCAATGAACAGTAACCTTCATCATCATCATTACGCCCGGGGTCCAGTGAAAGATGAGAGCACAACCTACTTCAGAATCAGCCACACCAACTACCCGAATAAGATATCCACGACGCCGATGTAGGCTAAGCGTGAAAGAAGGAAAAATTGCCTTCCCTTCCCCAGACACTCGCCAACCAACTGCAATCAACAACAATTTAAATAATTTCACCCGACTACAAGACCACAGAGGCAGCGGCTAGGGAAAAACATCCGAAACACACACCAACAACAACAAACTACCAACTCTACCGGCACCAGGGCCGCAGCGCCGTGACCCGCGCCAAAGGGCATACGGTTCGCGTCCGTGCCAGATGGAAACGCAGTCATAAATCCTGCAGGTCTCCAACATTAATCTCAAAGTCGAGCAGAAAGCCAACGGCAGAGGTCCCTCCCTGGCCGTAGCACAATTATCACTGTGCAACGGTGACGCCAGTCGGGGGTGGCTACACGAAGGGTGCGCCACATCTCATTAAAGAAATATGAAAGATACCCCGAAGGCACCCCAGCAGACACACACACATACACACCTCCCCGTTCACCCACCGGAGATTGTCCCCCGCCCATTCAAACGGGTTTTCAGAGCTGTTGGCAGCGTCCCCTGCCGCCAACACTTTGTCTTATCTTCCGGCAGCGCACTTGTTCGGTGTGTGTGTTGCCTTTTTTATTATCAATTGGCGGCGCTAAGTTTAGAACTTGAACGAGTCCCCGTGCGGGAGGGGTCACATTCGAAAAAAAAAAAACGGGGACGCTGCCGAAAGTGGCAGTAAAGTAATTTAAGCAAATTTCAGAGCAGTTCATTGAGTTGTTAAAGCGATGAACTTGAAGCGACCCCAACGTTAACGTCAACGGAGCGGCGCGGCACGGAGCACATCACCCACACAGACGCACTCGAGACGGTGGCATGCATAAATGAGCATTACACACGCATTGGCAGCCCGCTACGAGAACAACACATGGTTGTCGTATCGCCCCCAAGGGGCTCTTTGGAACATTCACATCGCACCGGGTTTGATGAAGGCAAACGAATTTGGATTGAAAAACTCCTGCCACCCTGTACCGGTATGACGGGCCAGGATTCATCCCCTAATTCGGGTGCTCTGCCAGCACAGACTGTGCACAGAGACATAATTAAAGCCTGCAAGTGCTGCCCTAAATGGTTAATCAATATACGCTTGTAAAGTTTTGCAATTCATTGAAGTTGAAATCGCTGGTATCGACGACGAGCGGAATGAATCTCCTGCAGTCGACACCGATTCCGGGGACAAAGTTCTTTGGCGGTGCTACGGTGCTGCGGTGCTGATGGTTGTGCAATTTGTCTTTTGAATTATTAATGAAGTTTCGCTCGGGGGCGAGGCTTCTTTTCTCATTTTCCTTTTAGTGGGGCTTTTCTTGTGTGCGCGCACTGGGGGATGATCGATTGTGTAATGATTGCCGGTCTAAGGGGGGCGGTGGTGGTGGTGGTGGTGGTGGTGGTGGCGGCTCAGCCTTTGTCGCAAGACACAGCAAACAATGGAGACTGGTGATGGTGGTATTTGGTGATAGAATTGAATCATATTGGCTCTGCCGTCTGTCTATACCCATTTGGATAGATTAAGGATATGCTTTCTTTCCTTCATCCTTTTACATCCTGTGCTCGGTGGAGTATCCCCAAGAGGAGCGCTCGCCTGGGGCGGGGAATTAGAACGGGATTTAACTGAGATTTTCTTCCATTTCCTTTGCGTTCTGCTGATACGACAGAATTATTCATTGCGCTCGAAATGGGGATGAGAGTCGGCTGGGACAAATGGGGTAATGGGTTACTGAGCAGGGAAATATTTCCTAATTGATGATGCATTAGATGAGGAATTCTGGGTCACAGATGTGGTGGTAGTGGGCGATGTTGCCAAAGTCTTAGCATTGTAATGTGTGGTCCTTTGCTATGAGGGGAGTTCGATTTTTCATGAAAATGCCCATCAGA
This sequence comes from Eristalis pertinax, assembly GCA_907269125.1. NCBI lineage: Eukaryota > Metazoa > Arthropoda > Insecta > Diptera > Syrphidae > Eristalis > Eristalis pertinax. Next base: position 67,380,654 of record OU026148.1, on the reverse strand, counting down.
GAGGATTTTCTTCAATCGACTGGATTTGTTTGGGGACATGCGAATGCATCAGCTATTTTCAATTTAGAGATCACATGATACTCATCAATTCTTGAATATGGAATTGGGGAATTGGGGAAGAGCTTAGGCGAGAGCTGTAATAGATTGAGTGATTCTATGTTTTTTTTCTATGTTTCTATGTTTTGCTTACTTTCTATATTTGGTGACTAATGTAACATCTAATTGCATTTGCACTGAAAATCGTATACATCAAGTTTTGTAATAATGCAGTTTGCTGAACAAAATGCAAACATAAGTACCATGACAATTGCGATTCCTAATTTCTACCAATCTTCGACTTTGTGATCTGATACAGTCCAGAGTGGACTTAGGCCTAAATCCGCAAGCATTTCTAGTCGTAGACAGCCCGCTATTTGACTAGCTGAGGCAATGCCCCACATCAAGATGGTTGCGGTGCATGCCAAGTTGTTAACGCCACCTTAGAAGGCTCTTCGCACCGCAGCCGAGCTGCCCATGCGCCGTATTTGGCCTAGCCAATTTAGACGTTGTATCTGTAGACGGCTTACCAAATTCATGTTGCGTTGAGTTCGTGTTTGAATCTTCGCCTCCGTAAGCCATCAGAGGGACTATAGACCGCACCCAGGGATTTTCTATCGAAGAGCTTTCATCCGCTTTTGAGAATGTACATGCCTTAGCAGGGGGTCAGCAATGCCTTATATAAAGTCATAAAGTCAGCTTCATTCTTCCAGATTCATAAAAGGCGCCAAGCGCGCCGGCAAAACCGACTAAGTTGGGGAAATCAAAGAGGCCTTCTTTCTTGTGGAACGGTCAATAATGTACAGCAATTCCAATCGTCGAGCACGTTTTCCTCGGATCATATCTTTCAAATGAGCTGGTGCGTGCCTACAGTCCATCTGGCTGCCTTGTTGGACTTCAGTCTCGATATTGCTAGCTTGAGCTCACCTAGGTCTGGTGGACGAAATTCTCATTTAGTGAACCATTCTACCTGACATCGGTTTCTAGTCCCCCATCACGGTTTACAAGTCTACAGAAGTCCATCCCTTAAATTCATCGACTCTACTTCCCATGTGCATACACAAAACATTTACCATTCATGCCAAACGAACTGCGAAGTCCATTCGACACAAACACCTTTCCACTCTCCACCCTTCACAGCCTCAGGGGTTGAACTTCCCCAAAAATTACAACAACCAGATTCAATGACATCGACTAACTTGTCAAATCCCAGTGCGGCCCTTTTCAAATCGTTTCCCAAAAAATAACATGTTTGCTTTATCTGATGTCAAATAAAAATCAATTCTCTTCCCTATCTCTTACAGACTGCCTGCCGTCCCGCATTTAGCGATGCATTAAAATCCTGGAATGACACATGTCACATGACAAACCACGCTTTCAGAATAAACCAAAATTAAGCATCCGTCTCCTGGACCCATGCACACCGGAGTCGCGGACAACAGACGTGTGTGCTCGCCCGCCCCAAAAGCAAAAAACAACACGCCAGAGCAAAAATAACCGACAACGAGAGATGAAAAATTGCGAACATTCTGAAAAATCCCAGCGTGTCCAGTGGTCAGACATTCGAAAGAGACTGCGGTTGTCATCCGTGTCAGTGAAGAAGATGAGGTGAACCCATCCGCCATTCACAACAACTTGACACAACACACATTAAACGAAACGAAACAGAGACGAGAAGAAAAAAAAAAAAAAGCACACACATCGGCTCCAACGAAAACAGGGATCCATCCACGACACATACGCACACACACACCCACACAGATTGCCTCCGTATGATGTTTGCACGGACAACTTTCACAAACAAGCACCACCGACACCATATCCAGCCACTGCCGGATGGCCTGAGGATATTGCGAAATCAAACGGAACGAACCCGAAATTAAAGCGAGACACGAAGTGCCCAATGCAACCGTGTATCGCATAAGGACACCCATGCTCCCCCTCTTGCTCTCTGTGTGTGTCAATAAATCGTAAAAGGATAGATCCACTGCCGATGTGCATACCCAGTGCGGTGGCGACGGCAACTGCTACAGATCTGTATCAACTGTAACTATATTCGCACCAAGCGAAAAACTGAACTCGGCAAAGAAACCAAGCCGTTCCTACTAGAGCTTAACCACTACCACTGTAAACACCCGGTAACACCACGCCAAAGGCTGGCTCACACTATCATCGCAAGTGAGAGATGTAAATTCTGAGCTTAGACACCCCCCGACATCTGCCCGCCGACATCCCCAACCTCACGAGTGAACGGCCAGAGTCGAGGCCGGAGTAACCAACCAGACCAGGTGGCAGTGAAACGCAAAAGCAAAAGCAAACGCAAACATCGCAATCCTGTAAAGGAATTGTGCAAAGTTGTGAATCAGGACAAGCGGAAGGATAAACAAAGAGGAGCCTTATCGTAAACCACACACACACCACATCTCTTACCTTCGATTCAAGCACACACACGCACACACATCCGCCCACGAGCGCCCATAGATCCACAAGAAATAATTGGCTATAAACTTTATCGGACCCGGGCGTCGTCGGTCGGTTCCCCAGAAAGCCCTCCTGCATCATGACCAAATTTTGGATATACTTTTGGGGCACCATGGTGACGTGGTATCCGCTCCTATCGAATGGATATCTTAACGTGTTCATTAGCCACAAGGAGGTCATGAAACTAATGGGTGAGTTATAGTTGTTAATGATTTATTGGCTTAAGAGCGGAGTGAATTAGTCCGTTGAACAAAGCGAACCGGCGCGACGGACGGGCTGTTATCCCTGTTAACGGGTGAAATGGCTGCAGCCTAACCGGATTGACAGTGGGCGCGGGAAGTGGGACACTTTTTTTAACGAGCTAAGGTGGAGCTGTGTGCGGTTTTGTACGCGCGAGATTTTGATCAGACCGTTGGGTGGTTATGTCATTGGTTTGGGGATAGTTTGGGGATTCCAGCCACTGGTGATGAGGGATTTTATGTGCGTGGTAGATAACAGAGAGGTGCCTCTGCTGATATGGCCTTTGATGCTTTTTTTGATTTATGAACGAATTCTGATGTTGCAATCAAAGGCGAGTGAGGTAGCACGCCATACTCAAGAGACTCCTAGTCGATTCTTGCAAACATCGGCTGAGTGAATTTCGAGCCACAAGCAAATAGTCTGCAGAGGTGGGCCATCTCATCTGCGAAGCGAGTGGTTTTGGCATCAACCTTAGATACCTTAGTTTGGCAAGGCGTTCTATATTGAAATTTTGAAAACAACAACTCAAATAAAATTTTCACGAAGCGTTTTACTAAGATACGAAATGTATGCTACAAGGTTGTACCAGCGCTAAATTTATATCTATTTGGAGAATTCTATGTTTTTTCTATGTTTTCTATGTTTTACTTACTATCCAAAACTCTCTCCAGGTGGCTTATACAACGGAAAATTGCATTTATTTTCACAATCGCAGCAGCACTAAGAAATTGTATATTTATCAACAAAAATTGATTTTATCATCAAGACGAGGAGAGGACTTGATTTGTTTGCCTAAGGACTAAATTTAGTAAGAGAAACATTTCAATAAACTTCAGTGTCCATCATCAGACCAAAAATACCCTATCTAGTACATAAATCAGGCAATCATGTGCTACCCAAAAAATCAGTCGATATTTTAATAACAACTCCACAACTGGAACCCTAAAGACCAATTCAACAAATGTACATAGTTCCACTCTCAAATGACTGCCAGGAAGTATCCCTTACAATTAATTTGTACCCATTAAGCGCCGACAGTGCGTCTAAATAATTAAACAAACTATCGACATGGGAAATGAAAAAGAAAAACTTGTTCTATTCACCTAGATGTCAACAACTCAACAGCTTGTTTCCCAGGGAACACAGTCACAGGGATAGCAACCACTTAAATGGTTTCTCCCACAGCCACGCTAACGACATCCTCAAAATTAAACAACATTTGACATTTTGACAAGCACAATTAATAACTACACACGCATCCCTGAGGTGTACTTAAAACTTTCTCACTCAATTCAGATTCTCCCCCGGAAGAAGCCACTCCAGCTTGATGATTTGCTTTTTTCCCTGTTGTGTTGTGTGGTCTTTTTTTTTTGTTTGGTTCATCCCACTCCACCGATGACAGATCAAGAGGTTCCGTGAGTGTAGGACATTAGGGGAGAGTCGGTGTAATAGCGATACAAGTGCGGCCGCAAACGCTAAGAAACTTAATCCCGACGCTAAGTAACTTCCTTAACTTTGTTAATTACACTAATTATCTGCTTAAGAGTTCTCCCCGTTCGAAAGTTTGCCTCGCAAGTGGTTCTCTTCTGTGGGAGTCTATTGTTTTTGTGGGGATTCCTCTCTTTTTTTGTCGCCTGAAAACAGATTCGACCAAAACACACTCGCTCACTCACTGACGAGCACACAACAACATCCGACCACATCGAAACTACTTACGACTTATTGGCCGGCCATAGAGAGTGTGTTTGTTCCTGTTCTTAGTATTGTCATTAGCTAATTGCCGGAACGTGATTAAAGACCTGTGATTATGAGGCTGAAACCGAGTGGACTGGGGAATGTGGGTCAACTTTGGAAGTCTATTTATCTGCAAGCGATATCGGAAAACAGATTTAACATGAAAGGCAAACAAGCAGGCGACTCTCTCGGGCCAGGCAAAGTTTCATCTGCGAGTCCAAATCGATATTCATTTGACTTGCTGATTTGACCGGGGATGGCGGGAGAGGGTACTGATGGATGTGCATAGCCAGGTCAGAAGTCTGACTGGAAGTGATTCAGTCTTTGATGTGTGCCTTGAAGTGGCTTTGATTAGATTAGCCATTCACGATAAACCCCCTTCAAGAGACGCCTGTAATCACAAGAAATGGTTGCAGAATGTAGCTTTAAGTATCTTGTTAGTAAAAGTTCTTGGAAGTGTATACACATCTCATGCATTGCAGAATCCTTGGGCATGTTTCGCTTTTATGCATTAACTTGTGTGAAGAATTCTCCTGTATGCATAATTTCTGGTAGCAATTAGCAATTTGTTGCAATTATGGTTCTGGTATATGACTAACCGGATAAGCGTCATTTAAGGGATGTGAGAACGACCATAGAATCATCTTGAGACATAATTTGTACACTGGGACCATGGCCGGATTGTTCAAGAGTCAAGAAGCGCCTGAAAGAAAATTATCCTTAGACCAACCTTTGGAGATAGTAGCCTCAAACTACAACGAAACGAATTTATAGGGTAAGAAGCGAAGGGCTACAACAGGCGTGCAAACCCCAAGAACCTACGCTATAAGCGACGACAAATATTGTCTATTTTCGAAAATTAGCTGTTCAAGTATTTTAGTACATGTTTTAGTACATGAACTCATTGATTCTGAAAAAGCATTGAACGCACCCTATTTCACTTGACTGTCTGGACTTTTGACAGGTGACTTTCATGGAAAGTTTGCGTGGAATCATGGAATGGAACAAGCTTCGCCAGAACGGGAAACATTGTTAGAAAAGAGCCCAAGATGCAAGCTCTACAAGCACCGTATTTGGGGCACAGAATTTTGAGGTCATGCACAACCTAGATTTGACCATAACCCCACGAAACGTGGCTGACTCCATTCCATAATCTCCGATGCTCTTTCCGTCCTACGCTACATCCCAGGCTTCCAACTCACAATTGGAAAATTGCAAAGCTGGAGGAAGCAAAGGAGTTTGCATCAAATGAGTCCCTGGCCCCAATGATGTCATTCGTTACGATAAAAAATTATGATGAACGCACGAATGCCATACAACACCTCTCCTTCTATGCATTGTGCTCTGCTTCACTGATCCGCACTACACTGACTGAGGAGGTTGAGGTCATGCAGGAGTCTCCGGCACGGATGGGGCCATCACCCTGTACCTAAGCCTCTATTGATATTGAAAAGGCATTAGTTTCCATCCATGAACTAGGAGATAGCTATTGATTGTCGAACTGACAAGTACCAAACCGCCAATTCTGGGCGCTCTGCAACGCGACACTGACTTGGTCATTTGGCCCATGTACTAAGTCTCTGCAGGTGGAACAATGTTCGATAGAGACAAGTAGAATCGTCAGCCTAATAAAGCCTAAGACCGCATTTATTTCATAGGAAATTCTGGAGTCCCGAATGTTATCTCCTTTTCAACAAATCTAAGTATCGACAGTGTAGCCGACTTGGATAATGTAAGACCAAGCCTCGCTTCAGATCAGAAGGAACGTGATCAGGATTTTAAGCCAGTCACATTGGCGTAGTTACCATTTCATTGAATTGAAGTCCACGTGTCAAGAGCTCTTATTCCATCGACTGATACCAAACGACTTAACCCCAGGCACACAGTCTATAAATGAACGCGATTAAAGCGAATCAACAACCTCACAAGTGGACAGAATGTAAATGGAAGCAGCAGCAAATCTATACCGTGTGGTCGTGTTTGAGAATTCACTTCCTTTGCAGCTGTAGAGGTAGTAAACCACAGAAATACGTACACAGTCGGTGCCATGACAGAGGGTACGTCTCTACAACCCAAGCACCTTTGAGCTCCGTTGCGCCACACTTAAGTACTAAAACTGTTTCGCTTCTTGAATGTTTTTGTCAAACTACTCTAAAATTCCAATAAATTACTCTACCTCATCGCGTACATTAAGCAAGCAAATTTCCGCAGTCAAAATCTTGATAAACTTACTCACCCCCCTCTTCCATCCAATCTAAGTAAACTCAGAAGATCAATTTAATTTCAATAAATCCGGAAGCACATGTCAATTCCGAGCCTCGTCTCCCCTACCGTCAATGCCATCGACACCACCATTACATCTCATTTGTTTGCATTTATCATCGAACGAGCGCGTTCTCACTCACTGGATCATAACTAATCCCGACGAAGGGAAACATCCGGAGCAGCTCACACACTCCAACTCCCACACCAACCCCGATCGGGCGTGAGCAGTTACTGATGTGCTTCTGTTGAACTCGTGCCGCATGCGACTCCATGGAATTTTAAAATCCAATTATCCGACACTGAAAAGCATTCAAGCCGCAGCATCCTCCCGACATCGACGACGACGACGACGATGACGATGAAAACCGCCCCATGGCGTACACAACATTTTCGTTTCTCAATATTTTCCGCTTAAACCAATAATGTTGCCATAACACTTACTCTTCACCACTCCGCCTGCGTCCTTGAGAGATGCCCTCCCCCCCTGTTTACCACCCGACCCAACCTAACGGCAACCGCTTGCATTGCGAGACGAAGGAGCTTTGTTAGAAGAATCCTGTAAACAGACGGAACCCCAATAAGGAGTGAAAATGGGAACGGAAAAAATCCCAGAAGGAGAATGGAATCAGGCGAAACGAAATCTCAGGACGAGACACGAGTTCCTGGTGTAAGACATGAAAGCGAACGACGCATTAGCAGCGCCCTGGGTCGGGGAAAACGCTCACCGCTCACCGACAATGCGGAAGTCTACGCTCCCGAGATGCAGGAAATAATTTCCCATTAAACAGAAGAAATATGGAGGAGAGAGAGAGCCGCACACTCTGTGGCAGATTGCGGAAAATCAAACGATTTCTGCTTTCCTCTGCACAAAAAGAAACCATTTCCGAAGGCACACGGGGGATGTCGTTTTCCATAAAAAAAACCAAACCGAACCGAACCAAACGGCGGCGGTCGACCAGCGTCGCCTTGTTTAAAACTACGCCACGATTGCAAAGTAATTATTTGCCAATCGGAAAAGGGAGCAGATCGATGAGGGACGTTTGATGTCGGCCAACTAAAAATGTTCCACAGCCAATGCCGGCGGGGAAAAAAATTAGGCCGGTTTGCCCGACGATGATGATGGTTCCCTTTGAAGTCCTCCGGCTAATGTCCCGAGTGGAGGATAAATAGAAAACAATAAATTGATTCATGTATCGGTTGGGAATCGTTTTGGTCGATTGTCGAATTGCTCGAGCTGTTCGGGGGCAATGAACGGCCTTGTGGCTCGGTGGGGTGCTGGCGAACGGGTAACCCTCCAGGGAAGCACGAACCCAGCCACCCCTCAAAGGTCCAACGGAGAAGTTTTCTGTGAAAATTAAACCGAGAAATAATTATAAAAAAAAGGATTATGAAGGACGGAACATTTCATGCGACAGGATTACTTCAAAGCGAAAACTTTGCAAGGCGTCAATTGCTGGGGAGGCCGTCAGCCGCAAGCCAGCAGCAGCGCCACCATCTTTCGCTCCAGACCCCAGAGTGAATCGGAAAGGAGTGCTTTCTGATCCGAAAACCGTTGCGGAGAGGGTAACAATGGAAACAATAAGTTGAGGACCTAACTAGGGGTGGAAGGAAATGATTCCTTTTTTCTCTGTGCTCTCTCTTGTTTTTTTTCCAAGTGGAATACACTGGGGATTATGTGATGACTGTGCAAGGGGTCAAAGGACCTCGTTTAATGAAAGCTGAAAGCCTTCAGGCCCTTGTCTTTGTTTCCGAGTGAATGGTTCGATTCTGAAGGGCCATACAGTGGGAGGTCGCGTTGCTGTTGGCGCAATCCAACTGAAAGTTTCACTAACCCATTTGGAGGCTCGAGTGCAGCCTCCTGAAGAGGCATTAAATTCTTTTGATTGAAGTGAGGATTGAGAAATACAAAGTATTCGTGTTGCGGGCGCAAAGATTCGTATTTGGAGACTCAGAGTGATGCGATGAAGCAGGCGCAAGGTGGATTGGAAGACGAACGGCCGATGTGGAGGCAAGACAAGAAATGTGAAGACTTTGTGTCAGTCTGCTGGCATGAAGCAAGTTGGTCTCTACTATTTCATCTCGACATTGTCCGAGACTTCAGTTCAGTAGCCGTTCGTCGGTTTGGGGTCTTACTTACAGCAGTTTTGGCATTCCACCGTCGTGGGAGTACGATAACGCGTGAAATCAACCCCAAAACACCCTTGCCATCCTCTCCAATTCATCACAAAGGAGCTCTGGCAGATATGGATCCAATATCAAAACTCCAGCTCACACGAAACTCTCTAGTTCCGCTTCATCCAAATCACAACAAAGGAAGGAGATCAACCATAGTGCTCCCCAAACCTTCGACTAAGTCAATTCATCCCAACTATCGGAACAATGGCACACAAAAGGAACCCCCACCGTCACCATCAAACATAGGATAAGTCTGAACAAATTAATATGTCATCCTCTCCCAGCGGGGAGGCCCAACTTATTGAAATAACCGCCCACCGGGAGGGTAATCGAAGAAATATTGCACAATTCCGGGATCACAACAGTTCCGGTCTCCGGTGGTGGCGATGTGGTGGTAATGGTGGCTCTGCGTGAATGGGACACGGGGTGGAAATACTTAAAATTCGCTTAAGTCACAAAGTATAAAAGAGTGAAGTCACGGAAAATCCATTAAACGATTTTCAAAGTACCTCCCTAATGGAACCACCATCACCGCATCAGCCCACGGGGGGTGGGCTAGAGAGCTGGTCGGGGGGGGGGGTGGCGAATGTTAAATCCACTTCACTCAGCTCAGCTCACGGAGATGGATAAAAAAAAAAACAGAAACAACACCGTAGCAAATGCGTTCCACCAAGAAGAACGCTCAAAACTTTTAGCCTTAATTTTCCAGGATAATAGGATGCCACAAAAAAGCTTTCCTTGGTTCACTCTGCGAACTCTGTGCATGCACCGCTCAGCTCTGCCCAGCTCTTAGCTCTTGATGGGATTCACTAGAATCGGGGGAAAAAGAACGAAAAATAATAAAAACGAAAAGACTGAACAAAATCCAAGCACATAATCAAATAAAGTCAAAAGGGAACAAATAAAAGGGGTCCTTTAAAATGACATCAACTACAACCGATGCTTGGTGTAGGGGGGTATCTCCGACGATAACGGTGACATCAATGAAATATTCGTATACATCGCATCGGTCCAAGCAGATTGCGTTCAAACCTCACAGCTAGTGCTTCGAAGCGAAAAAGGATATTTTGTCTCTTGCCATCGCAAAGAGAAAAGGTTTAATGAAAACTGACAAGCGAACAGTGACACCTGAAAGTATGCAATTGAATTTGGATTCATCGGAATGGGCTTAGGGATATCGAAGGGCAAGTGGATTTAAAGTGGCGGAAGAAGTTCGTAGAGTTGCCTACGTTGTATTTCGAACACATTTACGTCAAATGGGTGCACATATTGAAGTGCATGTAAGGTATTGTCTTCTGTCTAAGCTACTCAAGCCTGGCTTTAATCTTTCCTGGAAGTACTAAGTATATCCAAGGGTTAATCCCAAAAAGGTCGTTTTGTATGTATGTGGCTCTTACTCACTCATGTTTTAGGGTTTAATTTACCGTAGATGGAAGGACACCCCGGCAGTAAGAGCGTTCAACTGATGAACGCGGTTGGTATTAACATAATTGCGATTAAACGATGAGGACACTGATCGGGAGATCATGACAAAGAGGGCGATGACAGTGGCTTCGAACTCCTGATGATCGCAGAATGCAGGGAAAGCCATACCTCCGACTTAAAGACCAAGCGGAACCAGACAAATTAGCCTTCTACACTGTAACCTACATATAGTGGATGGAAGCATGAATACTATAATTTTCAGATCTTCTATGGATTGCGAATCTTTTCTATTATAATCCCCGACTTTGGTCATCCATCAGTTCAGTCTCAACTCCTCGCTACAAAAGAACTCCACGAATTCGCCGCTGATCGTACTCTACTGCCTCGTAAATCTTCGTGGTGCTGTCCTCTACTATGTCCTACTGAGTTGATTTTGACTACCTTATCTTAGCCGTACCCACAAATATGTATGTCACCGTGTGAATCGAAGCTACTATGCATGCGACTCCATTACGACTTCAATCATTGTCAAGATTACAAACTTACAACCATGGCATATTCAGCCTTCGCGCCTATATTTATACCCCAATGTTGTACTTCCGGAAGTTTCCTTTACTCCTTCCAGTCCAATTTCACCTTGATATCCTCCAGCATCAACCGTAGAATTTTCTAATGGTGACCCATCGCTTGTTGCAAATGTAAGCCTCGAAGAATTAAAGTATACATATGTATATATGCAATGATTGATCTAGCTGCAATGTTAGTTTTAATCAAAATCGTTCTTCTTAATATGGCTTGGAAGATGTCTGTGTTATGTGAGCACTCCTAAAACCTTACGTCAGCAATATGATAGGCCCCAGGCTTACCAGATCAACATTCTTTGTGCAGGGTGAAGCACTAACGTGTAAACATCATTCCTGTGGTTATCTTGCAAAACTCACGGCCAGGAGTCTATGGACAGACTAACGGCGCGACTGATCCAACTTGGGTTTGGGGTAGATCAGACAAGTAGAGAAATCATCAAAGGTGGTGTGTATTATTGCAAAGACAGGCTTGTTTATTGAAGCCAACGTCACCCCAAATTGTAGCCACACAATGAGAAAGGACACGAAGAGCTCTTATTGCTCAAAACTCCTTTCTTGCTTTAAGAAGGACAACCATATAAAAAAACGCCTGGTTAGAACGGAGATCAATAGCTGGATGTGAAACATTGACTTTTACTGTTTTCACGTTCTACACGAGGGAGTCTTCACTTGAGCTCAATCTCAATCAAAGCCTTGACAAGGACACAAGAGCCAGTAGTATCGAATCATGGACACAAAGTTGGCCAGAGTTCACATAGACACCACCGCCAAAAAGTGACCAACACATTAGCGCCGTTTAGTTAACGGAGCGTTCTGTAGACAAAGAACGTTCTAAATGCACTTGGGAATTTGCAGACCATTTAAGACGTGTTGGTTTAGGGTTGAACTCTGCGAACTTGTTTAACTATATATGGCGCCAAATTGAAATGTATAGCTCTTCGAACGGAGATCAAATGTATCAAGTGCATCAACAAACTTAGATCACTACCCCAGCGAATCCAAGAGATCCAGAGAAACTCCGTCTCTGTTTGTTTGATCTCTTACACTAAATCTGTGACATCATGTGAGTGAACAAAAATCGTGCTTCGCCCAACCCACCTCAATGTGAGTCCACTTTTCAACCCCACTGTCAACCAGCTCAAGCGAATCCGCTTTAATGCATTTTCCATTCACCCGCCCAATACTCTCTCTCTCTCAGTAGAAGAATTATTGCAAATTGAGAAATAATATTTTCGTTTCATTTATTTTCACATCTTTCTCATTTCCCGCCCGCATCGTCTATTCCCCCCCTCTATACAGGCCTTGAAGCTGATATATTTTATGTTCACGAGGGTTCCATAAACACATACGCGATGCACTTTACAGTACCTGTGCCGGCAGATGTGCACGCCTTGGAGTTCTCATGGCAGAGTCTAACAACATATCCGGTGAGTATTTGATGCGAACCTTTTGTTCCCGAATCCTCCCTCAATCTCCATCGTCATCCACTCGGCAACACACGGCATTCGTATGTGCACTTGACAGGAAGCAAAGGGATACACACACAGATCCGCCCGCCTCTTGTCCGTGTGCCAAATTAACCTTTCCTTCACTGCCATCCGTGCAACTCTCGGCGTTGCATCCTTTTTTTCCCCCACCGTTTTCCCCTTAACCCGCAGTCACGTGAGAGAACCCTTGTTTCATAACCTAATTTGCTGTATCGTCCTGCCTTCTACATGCCACGCCACACAGCTGCTATACATAATCACAATTGAGTACGAAGCCGACCAGGAAGCTTTGGCAGCACCCACGCTCAGCATACCGCCCAAGGGCTACGTTCCAGTGACGATAGAGACATTCACCGTTCATCTGCCGTGCACGGGAAATGCAAGCGATCAAGTGCCACTTAGCATCAATATGCATGTGCGGGGACCACCCAGGGCGAATGACACTAAATTGGGTTTCAAGCGCAATAAAATTTGCGTAAAAGGTGAGGCTTTTTCGAATCCACTACGCGTTCGGGGTGGACCCTTGAATCGATTGAATCTTCACGGCTGTGGATGTGTGTGTGTGTATTTTCAGGTCTCTTTCCGGCGCCCAATCAATCGCCGGCTCCAGCTCAAGCGCCCTCCCAGGGACCAGCGCTGCTGGGAGCCGCGGCCTGTGCACTCGGGCTGGTGCTTGTCGTCGGCCTGATTGCCAGTGCGATGTATGTTCGAGCCAGGAAGCAGATCCGCCAGGACTCTTTACAGTGAGTATTTTTTTTCTTTTTTTTGATAGTCAGCAAGGTGTCCGTGTCTGTGACAGGATACTTTCTGAAGATGATGTGTCCTCCTCTTGACAATGCTCTCAAGTGAGCAGCAGTGATGGTCGCACTTTAGACTCCATCGAATGACTTGCCGTCCTTTTGTGGGAACGGGCAAAAAGGGACGGCCAAGTGTAAAAGTTTCCATTTGTATTCATGGTGTTGCTTTACGTGTTACCGTTGCATAAATACCCTCAATTAAGCCGGATTCCTTTCGCCCAGCTCCGTTGGATGAGCCTCCTGCTGCCAGGACGTGAGCGGAAATTTAAATTTCAAATACACTTGGAATCTCCGCTAGGAAAACTTTCTTTTTTTTTCCGTTCGCTTGGAGCATTCCTTCGTAACCGTACCCAACCGAGCTGTGACAGCAGGAGATATCGCACGGCGTTCGTCATTGTGACCAAAAGAATGAATATCCTCTTAGCACCACCGCCTCCACCTACTTCGTGGAGTCGTTGTAGTCCTTGTAGGACATGTAATAAAGTGCGAAGGAATCCGGATTTAAATTCCGACACCTTTACGATGTCTGACAGGTGTATTTCACCCAAAACGAGGAGGAGCCCGGTCTGGGATATTTGTAAGTGACAAGGACTACATCGCTTCGAACACACGTTCTGTTGAGTAGCGCGCCCAAGAGACGCGGAAGAAGTTCCTTCTGAAAGGATTTCGTGGCAAAGAATTTATTTTATGTCGACTGTTTTCTTTTGCTTTTCTTTTTCATTTCCTCTCTTGTAGCACGAGCTTTACAACGGCTGCCTATGGAAGCCACCAGAATGTGTTTATACGCCTGGATCCTCTGGGACGACCGCCGAGCGTGAACAGCGGATCATACGCGACAATTGCCAGCCTAAATAAGTTCCCGCTGACGGAGTCAAAGAAGTCTTGCAATATATTTGACAGTAGGTGGTCCACGAAAATTCAATTTTCATTCATTCTCTCGCTTTTCTCACGCCGCGCCGCAACGACGGCGGGTGATGGTGATGAATGTCAACTAACTTGTGGTATTTTTTTTTCTTCTTTTTTTCTTCCACAGGATTTCGTGGCTCGCCAACTCCGTCACCGTATGCTACTGCTCTGCTGCCAATGGGTGACCAGGTAGCTGAGACGATATACTCCAAGCCGGAATTTGGGTGCCCGTCAAGGATTTCGTATTATGCCTCATCACAACTGACGCAGGTAAGTTCCGTTCCGAGGAGGGTTTATATTATTATACACATTGTGTCGCATTGCGATGTCATCTTGGTTTTATAAATGGGCTGAAAAGGTGTTCCTGCCAAGGATAGGCAGTTGATATGCGGGGAATTTTACGCTTTAGGTGTCTATTTGTGCTTTAAATCCGGGACAACTTCGAGTGGAATTTGATAGAAAGGAAATGAATTTAGTTACCGTGTGCTGAGATTTACATGATTTTCATATGAAAAATGGCTTCACGAGTAACCCTCAAACGGGAATAGGTAAAATTTCTCGGAATGTAACAAATACCCTGTCTCCTGCGCAATAAGCTACGAAGGGAGAACGCACGAAATTGAACATTGAATTAATTTGTCTTAAATCGAAACAGAATATTGGGTACCCAGACTACAACCATACCACTTGCACCAGTTGCAAATGTAGGTATACATCTTCCCACATCACGAATGAAGAAGCTTGCAACTCAACAGCGGACCTCTATATTGCCAGCAGGTACCACCAGCAGAACTGTCACAGCAGCGCTGAACTCCGAACTCGCCATTAAACACCGCTCTCTTAGAGGGATTCATCTGATTGAAATAATGTGTGTATTGACTGAACCCTGTCGATCGACGAACATCGTCTTCTTCCAGTACGTGAACTCTGTAATGAATTTTGAAGGCTGTTGTGACGCGGACCTCTTGTGCACATGCTCGGCTCTTACAAGCCGAAGACTACGGCACCTTCTATGGTAAACGATAATTAGTAGCACAATGGACCTTGCCTAGTCAAAGTGCTTTTCTCAAGCCACTACTACCTAACTACCGACTCTATGGAACTCAACTTGTTAAATGTCATCCAAGAGACTGAACTAGTGATGAGTTAGCTCGAGTTTATAAACCGGGTCAAACCGAGTTGAACCGGTTAAGTGTGTATCGAGTTGCCACAACTAATCTGAAATGATTATACAGTAAAATCAAAAGCCGAACTCTCCACAGCCGTCTACAAGAAGTACTTTTCCGTTCTGATAAGGCGAGCTTGCGACTCAGAGAGATGTAGGCCATAGATTTTCTGAATTGGACTCATGGGCTTTAGGCCATCAACAACGAAAGTGGAAGTACACACTGCACCAGCCCCAATCGAGTTTTCAAAGACATCTATATCTATATCGAATTTGTGAAGTGCGACAAATGCGGTGTGGTATGTGATGGGATGGTTGATCTCTGCAAAATCTTAGATGACGAATTTGGGCTATTTTTCTGCCTCAATGGCTTGAACTTCACAGTCTTCGGTATGTGCATTAAGATCACGATGCTCCCACGAATTTATTCGCTGTTCACGGTTGTATGTGTCTACAATTTTGAAGTTGTACGTTTCCAGGACGTTCGCTTCAATTACAACTCAGCTTAACTTGGTTGAAGAGAGTTGCGGTTTGGCACAACACCATTTCGAACACATTTTCAAGCATTCTTGGTAACACGAATACTGGTGTCGATTGTTCGCATATGACTACCATGCCTACCATGCCGTAATGATGAAATCATAATTAATTTTTCCTTCAATAAGTTTCCTGCTGGAACCACATTCATACCATCAATCGGGAAACGGAAATGTCATTATTCATGACTCCGTAAGCGAATATCATTTACCACATCACACTGATTAGCATTGCCAGTAGTCAGACGTTAATCTTTACAAACAGAAAATCAACAGTCTCAAGCTGGCATTCATCTCTTGCTGAAATGACGGAAGACTTATACATGCTGGATGCCGGTCCTTTTATGTAACTTTATAGTCACGTCTGTCATTGGTTTCTTTTGCTTTGTGATGACCGTCTGGCTTTCATTTGCTACAACTGGGGAGTCTGCTGAATCTTAACAAATCGGAAATGAGTACTATTATAGGTTCCATTACACAAATGCAGTGCGTTATAGAATTAGATGTCCTACGTCGGCCAAGAGGAAAAGGATACTTCTTCTCCGTATTTGTCTAGCTTGATTGTTGACCTACATTTTCAACATTAATTGCAACCTGGGTGGTATTGATGTAAGAAGTCTCCGTCTATTCTTTAACAGCCCTAAGTACTACTCACATGTCAACGGTGATATTTTCAATGGTTGCCATCGCTAATAACACAATGTGTTACAAGGATCCAATTGACGCCGGATTATCGGGATAGACGAAGAGCAAAGTTGTTTCGTTTTTATTAACATACCCATTCAATCAGAAATGCGCTTCGTCGTTGAAGGCAATATTTCGATGAAATAAGCGACTCCAGACCGACTCATTGAAAAGTTATCACTGGAACAGGTATCATAGAATGAAATTATATAACGCCTGAGCGGTAAAAAATAGAACACTGTTCATTTTGGAAATAGTGCCTTTGTTAAAATTCGAAAAGTGGTATTTCAATGATGTAAGAGTGACGGCTTAGGCTAGGTTCGAGTGGCTGAATGCGGGATGGCAGCAGTCACACTTTAGCCAGAGTAGGCCCGTTGTGTTACCTTGTGCACTTAGTCGATTCTATTCCGTCGTTGATAAAGCGGCTAAGGATTAAGATGACTGACATATATGTTACTTAGTTCTGCTCAGTTTTTGGAGTAGTATGCCACTTAGTTACTTCTTCTTCGGGAGGATAGGTCGCTGCAATGACAAAGGAGATGTACAATAGTTTCTTCCTCATAGTCGTCTCTGCAGCATCTGCTGAAATCAGAGTGAGTTCCTACTCATTCTGATAAGGCTGTGTGAACGTTTTGGATACAGAGTGGACCATAATAGTTCCGTGATCATAGTACAGTAGTACAGTAGACCATCTACGGTTTGCACATGCCTTTCAAGTCAGTAGTTTTGTTGTGGCGATTGGCATGTATGAAAGATCTTCTTCCGGAAATATCACTGAGACTGTGCCCAATACAATTTTTAGTATTATAGTGTAGTACTGCCTCACCCTTTTTCTCTGTGCATGGCTTTGAGGTGAATGTTTAGTACATTTTTAGTACATAATTGCGTCGAGGAATTGTCTCTTTGGCAAGCTAGTAGGAAGACTGCTAATTCTTATTAATGATAAAATGCACGTATATACAACTTGTTGATTTTTCGTCATGTAATTACTTACAATATAATTATGTAAATAAGCAAATAAATAAATAAGAAATAAATAAATATTTACAGCAGAGCGTGACCAGCTCTATGCTGTATCTATTAATCCGCGCCTTAGCGGCGTCACAACGTTAAAAAAACGCTCATGTGCACTGCCACCAGCAAGCTAGGAATTGCTGCCATCAACATTTTTACCGAAAACAGTCGTGGACACTTGAAGTGCATTCGATTTCAATCAGGACTCTATATTCTATACATCGGGTTTACTTACCGAACATGGTCGCAGATTTCGCACCGTTTCTATCTAATTCAGTTGGATTCAATGCAACGCCTGCATTCACAACTTCAAAGCTGACCAGCAAAATGTGACACATAATCCAATCACTGCCGCCGGCCAGTTAAGTCATCACAACGAAGTGACGCAATTATACAAGCAATGAATTGTCCATATTCCGGAATCAATACTGCTTAACATGTCAGCACGCACACCAAAGAAGACGTTATTAAATTGAAGTTCAAATTATAATCTCCAATTCAATCAATGACTCGAGGAAATAACAATAATCTTCCAGGCAAAAGCAGTCTTCAGTCGTCTATTGCTTTGTGCTGGTCTCTCCTCGGTCTCTCCGAATACTTTGACATCCGTATTAAATTCAAAACAAATGCCTGTCATCTCCTTTCCAATTCAACGTCTTTGTTTATTGGTCCATTTCACACAAATCACAAGACTTTTGCTTGCCCAAGCTCTGCTTAAGGGTTATGTTTTCCAGCAGCACAACGTCGGACTTCCTTTGGAAATTGAATACCTAATCATCTTAAAGGTAATTCCATTCCGAGAGCTGTAAGCAAGAAATCATACCCCTTGCAACAATCACCGTCATGCCACGACGATTACTTAGACAAGTTCTGCCGAAACAGCAGAACGCATGGACTCGTACCAGCTGCTCCCCAGAACCTACGCACTACGCACCCAGACAGTCCTCCGGACAGGGGCCTGAGTAAATACACTCGAAAAGGGTTATAATACTTCCGATTTGCCTGGAGGCACTTAATAAAGGGGTCCGCTCTGAAGCAATTCAATAATTTCGATTTTCAGTAAATTACTGGTTTCTGAGGATTACAAGTTCGGTTCGGTTCGGTTCGCACTCCGTGTGGAATCTGTGGGCGAGCGGGTACGGGAAAATAGTCAGGTGGATGGTAAGAGGCAGTTCGTGTCCATTGTTGACGTGAACACACCAAGACGAGAGGCATCGAGAGCAGTGTAATTAGGTAAACAAAATGATTCAATTCAGGCCCATCTGGAGGAGGTTCCGAGGTGATTACATCATGAATTCATCGCTTTTGAATATTTTATCAGCAGCGCCCGGCTGCGGGGTTACCATACTAATGCGTATCGAGTTCAATTAAGTTTGAATTATATAATGATACGGTGATTAGGGGACGGGTGCAACACCGCTGGGAGAGGCCCATTAAGAGTGCTCAAGGAGTGATTGATTTCTTCATCCAGGCTGTGGGGATTATTAACGCCCCGCTCTGATGATGAATTACTTTTGCTAATTACTGTGCTTTACTTACGTATTTCAAATTTCGAAGTAATTATGCTGCAAAGCACGTTCATGAAGGTATCAAATAGAATTATGTGTCGGGCGCCATGTTATGGAACTTGATGGCAGATTTTCGGTTGTGGAGCTCCTTAGAGAGTGGATTTGAATGGGATCTTTAGTTTGGAGCAGACCTGAAGTGGAGTGTGGGGGATGAGAGCTCTTAAATTAAGCCCTTGCCCTACTCATTTGTGAGCTGCTTGCGAATGATTATAGTGAAGTAGACTTCGAATGCTTTGATTGGCAAACTTTCGTTGATTTGGACACTCTTAATGTTCATATTAAAGCCTAGGACTTCCAGTTTTGTTTGCTGTTATTCGGCAACCTTTATCTCTTGAAGATGTGACCGTTCTTTTAAAATTCCTCCTGGGAAGGTACCATGCCACAAAGACATCCCCGCAAATTCCGAACGAAGTAGGTGCCACAACTCAGCCAGAGTACACTCTGTTACACTAACAAGCTCACCTCCAGCTCGTGTGACTAAAACAAGACGATTGAAAGTTATCGACTTTCCAAAACACAACCCAAATGATCCAAATAGACCCAATATAGGCATCATGGTTGGTGTCATTAGTGGACACGGTTTACTGAGGGACGATGCTAGGAGGCTAGGAGCTAAAGAAGAGGCTTAAAACCATGTTACATCTTCAGTGTCACTGTCCAGTTCCTTCGGCACTTAGACACAAAAGACTAGGGGCCCCCATTTTTGACTATCCCTGTAACTTAAGCAACACGCCTATGGGTAGACTCACCAAATGTACTGGATTTCCACCAGCAGTTTGATCCTTCGTATCAGCACTGGCCACCGTTAACCTACATGCCAACCTTAAGTCCGGTACATGCTAGTCAGAATGAGCTACATACATCCGTTTCTCTTTCAAGTGCCTATACATATTTACCGCGACAAGGTATGCTCAACATCTAGGACTCGTTTTATTTTAATAAGAGCAGATTCCTTCACGGGTGTCCCTTCGAAATCTTGTGAGTCCGAATCTCAAGGAAATAGTGTCAAGTTGGTTGAAGTCGCAATCAAGCTGTCCAACATTGCCTCACTTGAGGCAATCCTTCAGATTGGCTACAAAGACACCTTAGAAGCAGGATCATATAGCCACCATAGGCTAAGGCGAGATCCATTTTGCTGTGATGCCCAAATGTGGTCAGAGACTAGAACCCCCACAAACTGATGCCAATATATGATTCGTTCAATTACCTGCTATAATTGCCGCTTCATCCTGTGAAAGGTGGTCTAATGGGTCACCACCGATTCCCACGCTGGGGGTCGACACCTTTCATATTTCACGAATCCACCACTCTCTAGTGCTCAGCGGTCTACACAAAAATTCTTCAAAATTCGACATTTCGCGTCGCCATTAAACCCTAATCGATAGCAGAAACTAGCCCCAGATCCACCACGGACTGTAGATTTTTTTTCACCGCAACTATATTTAAATTGGTTTATTCGAAGAGTTAAGTTTTAAGTCACATTCTAGAGCATATTGGCTTGTGTCATTTAAAAAAAAATGTGCGTGCCTCTGTCTTCTGTCTTCCAAGGCTACAATTGACGTTGAGCAATCCCCATAAAGAAAATAGCGGAACCTAATAACCAAAATTATGGACAATATGGATGCCGGAAGTGGCCTAGTTACATGAGCCCCAACGAATGATTACAAATTTCTATGTCAATTTTATATTCTACATCAGTCTGCTTTATCCTTAAAGATAGATAACAACACACATTTTTTTTCATATATTTGTCTTCTAATTTTGGCGCATTTTTCATCCTGAATCGAATGAGACTCCAAAAACTCCAATTCGATGCGACTCACCGTCCTCGATGTAGACTTTTTTTTCCGGTTTTTGGCCATTCTGTCCCATTCTGCGCCGTATTGATGTAAACACATGTCGGCTAGGTTCATCTCTTGCATTCAGAGCCAATAAATGCTCGAAATCAGTGAACGAAGGGACGTTGTTGACGGTAATGTTGTTCTTACTGTCATCTTTGAGTGGCTTGATGTTGTATAGCGTGAAATTGCTCCTGAATTTGATCACAATGGCTTGAAATGCTTTCTCAATCGGAAACTGAGCTAATTTGACTTCGACACATGTCACGAATCACGCATTAGTTTTCAAAAACAAAACAACGAGCACCCAAACACCAAAAAAAAAATCAGCCATTCTTACCCTAGACACTAGGACTCCTCTTCTCTGTTCCCTGAACAGAAACTACGTGTAAATAGTTCTGACGATTGTTTCTTCCAGTTCGATCCAGTGGAAGTCGCATTTTATCAAAGGTTCGCTTGCCACCTACGCTGTTCTGAATCGAGTCGATATCGCCCTCTTTGAACTGTAACACTGACTCCGCACCGCATCCGAGCACAAGGCCCGATCCTCAGTCGAACTCGGGTTTCGTAAAACTGCGCATCGGGACTCAAAGACAGAGACTGCACATATTTTGCACATCAAGTCTTTGGAACAAGACCAGATAAATAATTTGAATCCGCAGCTGATCCTGTATTTGATAATGTCACTTTTGAATGCATGGGCTGTCTTTGTTGGCCGTTGGGTCATGAATGCAGGTGCCCCTCTTTGAGTCTCAACCAGGTATCGCCTTGGAAACTTTTGGAGACGAGACTCTTTCTTTAGTTGTTACAGTTCTACACCGCATTAGGAAAACCCCCACATCTAGTCATTGAACTGTTTTTCCATCAACTGCCTTTGAATCTCCTTCAAGTCTCTTTAAACAAAAATACTCCACCGTCCCGGCGCGGCGGTAGTCTAATGACTAGGCAACGAAAGAACTCCGTCATTTCTGCAGAACTCGATATCCAACCCCGCATTGATGGCCACAAAGCTGTCCCCTATGATGACACCATCATCCAACAAATCCCTTAAGAGTCCCTAAGACCATCACTCCTCCTCGATTGAGCATGTCCAATAATTGTCGAGGTGTGGATGTGTGCGTGTGTGTCTACGTTGAGTGTTGAATGTCCATCGTCGTACAAATCTTGAGAGTTTTCAAAAAAAGCCCTTCCCCATCCATCAACTGTCCATTTGTCAACTATGCTCTCCCTTCTGGCCCGTCCCCAATCTGTCTGACCCAATTTTTCAAAAAACTACGGTTTGCACGTTCAACGTCCGACGTACACCGTCCAATGGTCAACGGCTAACGGATCCCTTCGTCGTCCAGCACACCACACAAGTGCTGGTGTCTCCCGGCAACAGCGGATTTGTCGCCCTCAAAATCATGTTTTCACTAACAACACATAGTTTTGCGGTCGACATGTTATAACAAAGCCTTCGGCAGCCAAAACAACTAGGCAAACACGTCCGCCGCATTCACATCCATCCCGGTTGTACAGCTCTCCTCCTGACAAATAGCTACACTAACACACACACACACACACGCACACACGCACACAATCAGGATCAACTTCAGGCGACACTGCCTCCGAGGGGCAATCGTAAAAGTGTCGCTCACTTCAATTTCAACCAACAAACCACAAAACCGGAAAACCATCATCATCATCGTCGTCATCGTCATCGTCATCATCATGGTCCGCCTGCATCTGCCCAGACAGAGAGAAGCTCTGTGACAATAAAAGCCACAACAGGACAACAGCCAAGGGCAGGCCATTAAATCCCTGTCCCCATGTCTGTGCCCGTCCCCGCCCACCGATTACAATAACTTGTAGCAGTGTAGCCAGTGGATAAGGGAGAATTACTTCATGTCCATCTAATGGTTTCCGTAAATATATCTCCACCATAATGGGCCAATATTTTCCCTTCCGAATTCCTCGGCACACAACTCAAGCCCAAGCGCCCTTCCAAAAGGATACCAAGAAACAATGACCGACCGCATGCACACATTCATCTCGTCCCTCTCTATCGCTGGACAAAAGACTTCGTCGGCATCTCGGGCCATAAAAACCGAAGTTTTCCTGTCACATGACGACGTCGACGACGACGATGTGAGCTCACACAGTCTCCCCGAGCTGCCGACCGGAGGATGCGAGGTTTGGATCTGCACAAATCCTCATTTATGCTACCAAACGGAGGATGCAAGTTGTTATCGAAGTCTCAGGGCGAAGCGCCCCCCTCACGCCCACAAGCAATTCATTGCGATGAAGCGATGACAAATGGAAACTTTTCAACTCTCGTTAAATTAATTTCTCTAATGTCCCGCCGGCGGTATAGTGTCTCTTCAATTATCTGCCACCATCTCCGGGTCCAATAGTCGCCTCCGGGATCCAACACTTCGCGACACAAAAAAAGGAAAGCCCTTCGGTACCCTGGTAACCCTCTCGCTCTCAAGTGCAACCTCCGAACCACACACCCCCCATCGCCGAGAGAATTGTGTGTACATTAAAACAATTGCCTCTGTGTTTAGACAGATTTAATGGGGATAAGAGCAGCCGTGTACACCTAGCCCCCACTCGCGTCTGCTGTCATTCTGTTCCAGACAGCCCCGTCCACACGCCTCCGTCTCACATGTGCGTTGGATTTATCTGCTTGCGCGTATCTCTTGAGTTTCGTTGTGCAATGTCACCTTCTTACAACCCTCCACACAGTTGGCGTGAGTACACATATTTACCTTGATGAAATTTAGATATGCCGAGCACCACCACCGTTGCCACTGTACATCACACAATAAATTAATGTTGCCGAGTCCTTTTGCTGTGTTCATTCTTTTGAGTGCGATATGGAGTGTGCTGTGGGTGGTGCCAAAGCACACCCGTCCCAGCGCACGCCAGACCCCCTCATGGGAACAATATAATTGGATTTACCCGGCAGAACGTCTCGTTGCTGCTGCTCTAGAGAATTAGTGCTAATGCTATGCGAGATCCAAGCTTGCGATGCCACTTTATTTGGGTTATGAATCGGCATAATTTCTGTAGCCTGCTTGGCATGCCAACCTCTCCTGCCTGCCGGTCGACCCGCCTTGCGTCTCGTTTGCGGCTAAAAATGAAATGTAGGCCATTTTTCTTTGTTATCTGTTTCTGTGGGTTTTGTAATTAGAATTTCCATTTCCCACCCAGTTGGGTAGCGATAAGAGTGCGGGCAGGATGAAGAGCAGCCGAGAGAATACGAGGAATCTGCGAAGCGGAAAAATTACGAACATCCTAGTGGCGGATTCAATTACAAACGAACTTTAAGTCTAATCTAATGTAGATTTATTTTGCTGGACCTTAATTTTGGTTTGGCTTTCGTGCTTCGTTTGCGGGCCGCCGGAAATTCGACAGCGACAAGTTGGTTGGGGATTCTTTTGGGGATTTGGCTAGCTGGCCGGCTCGGAATTTCGGTAATTTACATCAATTTGCGTTAAATCCTTTCGGGATAAGAAAAGCCACTGGAAATGCGAACTATATCCGGGCATCACGTCTTATTAATGGCTGGCTTATGAAAGGGTATCTGGGGGCAATGTATGCGTCTCTCAGTTGAACTATTTCACGTTACAGTGAGGCAGTGAGTTCTACAATCGTCAAGCCAATTGTTCTGATTTTCAGTCAGCTGCGAAGTTTTCATTAAATCAGTAGATTCTCTGAAAAAAGACTTGAATTCGAAGTTTTGGTTAAGTGAGTGTCACATGACTCACTTGCAGCAATCACAAGACCGATGTAGAGATACACCAAGACTTGTCCCGCAACAGCGAGGACTAGAAATTAATAAGGATGCAGTGATTGTGGCCCACTTAGACCACTCAAATGCCTGACCATGTCCCGTATTACCTCTTCTTCCCCGTCCAGGTGGCTAATTTTACTGGAAAAGACTTCAAGTCTCTGGTCTTGCATACTTTTAAGGTGCCCAACAGTCACCCCAACTATGGTACCTCGGAGTAACCAGCCTCTTTGTCTCAATCAGAAGACTATAAAACTAATTATACACAAAATGTTGCCTATAAACGTTGCAAATGATGGAGTACTGTTTCCTCTTCCTTCTCACCTCTGCATGTTCTACAAGAGTCATTGTACGGCGCTCCAAGTCTTCTAGTTCGGTTACCTATGAGGCGGAGTGCAGTTATCATGCCCACAATTTTGCTTATCTGCTCCTAGTCTAACATTAGGAGAGATTTAGTTCTGTTTAGATTTAGTACAGGCCACATCGTTTTCGATGACCTACAGGCATCAATTTCCGGTTGGTGTCATTTATGGCGTTTGTCAGAAGCACTGATTTGATTGCTTTCAGTGAGGGATGGGGTGTCTTCTGATTCTGTGCCGCTGACAAACTAGGCTCTTTCATTGCCCGAAATACCCCTGTGCCCAGGGACCCAGCATAGGCATCTGTCCGGTATTTCCCTTAGAGATAGAGGGCAGAGTTTTACCATCTTGGAATTGATGATGTTGCCAGAGCCTTTGCCGCCTGACTTACTTACTTCTCAGGCCGACGACCCATTGAGGCTCTGAGCCTGAAGAATAGCTGCCTTCCTGGACACACATCGTCCAGACCGAACTGTCTTAAGTTCGCGATGACTTGTTCTAGATATCTCAGGTACACATTAGGTCTTCCCCTTCTTCTCGAACCAGGAGGCTCGGATTCGAAGACACTCTTTGCTTGAGTATTGTTGCCCATGCGTTCGATGTCGACGAGCCAGTGCAGTCGTCGAATTTTTGCCATGCGGACTACATCCTCATCTTTGTAAAGCTCGTAGATTTCCCAGTTGTGTCTTCGGTTCCATTCACCTTCCTCGCTATATTATATATTTCGTCTTATTTTCATTGACTTTAACACCAGCTCGTTTCGCCACTTCTTCAATTGCCATGAAAGCCGCCACTACGGTACATTGGGAAGTTGGACTGACTTGTAGAAGATAGTGGCTTCCGTCTTCAGAGCGAAGCGCCTCTCCCACTCTCTTCACCAGTATCAGATTGAAAAAATTTCACGACTCCACATCTCATTGCCAGAATCCAGTACAGCTCGGAAGTGCTCGAACCGACTTACATGGTGCATGGTGTATGTGTTGGTGCGACACAACCGGATATTTTCTTTTCCGGAATCCCGAATTCGGCCATCGCGTCGAATTATTCCCCGCGGTGAATGCTGTCGTATGCTGCTTTAAAATAGATGAAAAGGTGGTGCTGGAAACATAAAATGAGAACAACGACAAAAAAAATTCACTTTCCCATACCGGGAATCGAACCCGGGCCTTCTGGGTGAAAGCCAGATATCCTAGCCACTAGACCATATGGGATACATGTGAGATAAAAGCCAGATACGAGTCCGCATGTGTTGGTAATTGGACTACCTTCCGTAGTCTATTTATACTTTTAGTGTACAGCGGCGAAGGTTATTCGGTTTTTGGAGATTTCTTCTTTTCTGTCTGCTCACCTTGCTAATATTTTATGGGGCGATTCCATCACATCTCTGACATCTACGAGTCAGTTGGTTTAGATATTGTCCTGCTTATTTCTATATCATCTGCGTAGTCGGATAATGTCTTTTATGATGTAGTCGACATGATGGTTGATGGTGGTTAAGACACAGATTAGAGGACCAGTGACTGCCTTGCGGAACCCCCGATGAGGCAACAATGGGGTCGGATGCTCACAGTCTGAAGAATACTCTGTAGTGGCCATTCTCTAGTTTCGATTTAAGCCAAGTCATGATGTGGGCCGGGAAAACAGGGGCCAATCTTGTCAAAGACTTTGCTGAAGTCTGTGGTAACAACGGTCACTCTGTTACCTTGTTTCAATGTTGAAAGTGTTTTGGAAACGAACTCTGTAAGGTTGGTTGTGGTGGATGCTTACACTTTTGCCCCTGTCTCCTCATCACCAATTTTTCTGTTGATGTTGAGAGAGAACCAACAATAGTTAGTCTACTTCGCTTCATAGAAGGCTGAGGCTGTGTGTTGTGATAAGAAAAATTGTTCTTGGAAATTTAATTTATACCGAGCGAATAATGCGCTATTAGGAGAAATGGTTTCATGTGAGGACTAGGCAGCCTAATTTACTCAGACGTCTAGGTCTCCACCCTAAGAATACCCGAATTTGAGGACAAAAACAATTAGAGTAGCAAGTTAAAGTCACCCGAACCAATTTGAAGAGCGAAACTTTCTGGTTGATGTTGGAAGTCTTTGCTTGCAATTCGACAAACCAATTAAATCTATTGAATGGCTTTCGAGTAGATTATCAAAAGAAACTGAAACAAATTCTTTTTTTTGCCATTCGGATTGGATCCAATCTTTTACTTAAGTCAGTTAAGGCACTCAAAAGTCGAACAAAAAATGTATTACCTTCTTTAAAGCCATCACGTCTATGCAACAAAAGCCGACCCCGAAAAACATATTTTTCCTCCCCCAACTCGTTCACATAGCGTTGCGTCCCGCCAAAGACGACTCAGCAAGCAACAATTATGTTTACCTTCCCAAACAAAGATCCGCATATTTTCACAAAGGCCGCATTGAACGAGCGAATTGGGTTTACGAGGTGATAAAATCCCTCCTTCGCCGACAACGTCTGCGACAATTCCAAGGATTAGCCCCAAACAGCAGATTCTATTCTGAGGGTTCCCCCGGCCAATCGGGCACGTCTTCATCTTCAGGAATCTAGAACACAACAAGGACTCATCACCTCATGGCGTTCAGTCATTTTGTCAAGAGACAAAGAAAATGTCGACATCCAGTGGAGGCGACGACAACTACGACGCGCCGTGTTGGTATGTATGTCATCCATCGTCATCGTCCTTAACCCATAACTTTGGGGCATGGAGTCACGCAATTCGGGGAAGGGAATTAATTGCTCCCATTAGGCTAATCTCAACGAAAAGACCTTTCCAGAGCTGCTTGAGGGGTGGCAAATTCCTTACATTTCATCGCAATGTTTTCCCCCGTCACAGGCTAGACCGTTGCCGTGACGTGCTAATTGAGATTCAAGTGCAAAATTTGTCTTTCCTCCGCCGACACCCCTTGCGGAAGCGCTGTTGTGCTGCAGCCCTTATTCGACTCCTGATTAGTCCGCATTCCACGTGCAAATTTAAATTGCATCCCGACATCGGCGCACAGATGGTCGCTCGGATGATGGGGTGAAATTAAAATTATCAAGGAGATGTACGAGTGTCATGTCCACGCTTGGCGCTCGGACACCGACAGCGGTGCACTATTAAGTGCGTTTTAATTGGAAAGTGCTGTCAGGTGCAACGGCTGGATTCTGCTGGAAAACCTCGTCAAAGGGACATTGCATGTTCTGCAGGACACCGAAACAAAAGCCTAAATTTCAGCGCCATGACACCGGCGAACTTGTTACGCAGAGAAAGACTGTGGAATTTCGGTGGCATGTGATTTATCGAACTTTAATTGTGACCCGCTACCTGGTAACGACAGCAAGTGGGCGGCGAGGCACAATGTCGAGTTGCTCCCTTATTTGGAATGCACATCCGCTGCAGCGAGGCCGTCAAGGGACGGTGGTCTCCAACCTGCATCGCAACCAAGCGGGGCGACGGATCCGCGTTACGTCAGCAGCCAGTTAGTGTATGTTTCCTCTCTCGGCCTGAACAAGATTTATCGCTTTGGTTGAGCGCAATGACGTTCCGCTTTTAATTGAAATTTTCTTTTGCTCAGGCTCGGGCGCCGCCCTCTTCAGGATGCCTCGGCTGAGTGTGCGGCGGTTTGCTTGCGCAAATAAATCTCCATATTGCGGTTGTCCTGTTTAATAAATTCAACTCTTGTCAATGTTTAGGGGCTTTTCCTGGTTTCCGATTCAGCCTAAGAGCCGGGCGTTAGGCACCTCCTTGGTGGGGAACAATAGGCGGTTGAGTTATTATTTATTCCATGACACGAGTTTTTGTTGCTCAGCGGGGGTGTGGGCGCCGTTCGGAGGCAACTGTAATTTTGAGCCTCCCGCAGTGATTTATGGGTGTTGGTATTGATTAATTTTTGGGAATAAGATCGCGATAAATTTGGATGGATTTAGTGTTTTAGGAAATCCCGAGACAAGGGGAAACATGCTGTTTTTCAAATGGATTTGGTTAAAGAGAGATCCGAATCTGCTCGGCGTGGTGTGGTCACAGGCTAATGATTTATTTAAGAACTTCCTGCTTAGAGTGGGTGCTTAAGGACACGCTTGTGCAGACATTGAGAAATTGATTTGCCACAGTTGAGGATGGAGGTTGCCTTGCGTGGGACGGGACGTTGGAGGGAATGTCAGAGCTAAGTAGATTGGCGAAGGACCACGTGCATGCAATTTAGTGGGTGTCCTTGTGAACTTTGTATCGCAACAACATTTCTTGTGTTGGCCGTGAATGAGGTTGTATCCCCTTCATTTACTCAGGGGCCTATTAAGTCGTCATTGAATTAGAAAAAGTATGGATGACACTGCAGCCCGTTGCAGACTTGGCCCTTGCACCTCTCGCGTGTGTACTTTTGTTCTTTCGCGAGTGAAGAGTTGCATGTCGACTCGGATCGATGAAGGTTTATTAGATTACTTGCCATTGGATTCCCTAAATCCTTATGTCGAATAAATAAACTTGATACAACTATTGCGGATCCATCAAAATGGCGGATGTCTGCGAAGTGCGATTCAATTTTCGTAAATTTTAAGATTGCTTGAAGAGACAACTCCTCAGGCATACAAGTTAATCAGCGTCACGCCGCACAGTGGTTACCCTATAAGGGAGCGTCAAGAAAAAATCTCTAAGATTGAGAACAGTGATGGTGACATAGTACAAATGGGATGAGTTCGTTTCATGGTCCAAATTCTAAAGGTAGTTCAAAAATGACGGAATAAATTCAACGTTTATTTAAAAACAACAATTATTGTTGCAATGGGGAAAATAACGTTAATGTGAGTCTTGCAGAAAAGGAAAAGTAAAAAAGCCTTATAAGAATATTTAACATTTTATTCAATTTTTTTATTTTACTTCAATAGATTCCACGGAAATTCAAATGTCGCCTCGTGTGTGCCTCCTTACATCTCGCACTGGACTGATTTATGAACTCATTTTTCTCTTTATTCTTCTAGATGCACATATGTATATATAATTTATATTTTACATAAATTGTTTATTTTTTTAATAAAATTATTTATTATATTTTAATTGCGATTTGGATTTAAAGGCTTCCATATATGAGGGAAATATACTGTGGTCAATGTCATCCGTTGCTTCCTTTATAATTTCATACTGGTATTTGCTTAATTTTGCTTGAATAATGACAGCTAAGGCTTCGTCATCGCTAAAAACCGATCTAGAGACAGCTGTTAGAGGATCAGCAGCAACAGCAGTATTTATCGCGTATTGCGATGTGGATGGTTTTAGTTCTTGCACTTTACTTTTTGTTGCCCTCGAACTGGAGACTTTATTTGGTCTTCCGGCTTTTTTAAAGCGCAACGCATACAGTGGTACATATTCACAATTTCACAAAACTAACTGAAACCTTTCCTTTAATCCACTCCTGATACTTAATAAAAACTGTTTTTTGTTGTAACGCGTTTTTATATAACGTTGTTTAAAATGTGGTAGAAATCGTTTCTTAAGTTCTGATACTACTTGTTCGACTTGACACGGCGTTAAGTCGCTATAAGTATCTGACAAAAAGTTCCCAAAGTTTGAAATAGTATCCTTAAAAAAGTAATCGCACAAAACTTTGCATTCAATGACAAAATTTGCCATCGCGAAAAATGGAAATTCGCCACAACGAGTGCTAAGATGCAACTGCTAGGGTTTTTCAGTTTTTTCAGTCATCTATATACGGAAGAGAGTGTTTGCGCAGAGCCCTAATATCTTGGTAATTAGAAATTATCATTCGATCCCGGAAGTCATAAATCCAATATCTTGGTAATTACAACCCATTTCCCAGTTGTATGCCCATTTGCCACATGTGGGGCGGTCATAGCTTTTTGACACCACAATAAACAACAGATAAAAACATTCATGATTAAATTGTATTTTCCATCAATGGCCCTAACCCATAGAATTCGTTGCGTGCGTTGCGTTATGTAAAAAAAATTGATAACTGAGAGACATTGAATTCGGCCCACAAATGGAATGCGTCACAACGGATGAAGTTAGTCAGCTTTTAACTTTTTCATACTCTGACAGTTCCTTTGCTACATAAATCATTTCACTCTGATATCGTCGTAGTGGGGTTGGACATTGGGCACCTCTTTGCAATCCGGAAACTATCATTTTAGTGGATTCTAAACGCTAAGCACACTATTTTAAATGCTTGCACAATACATACTTTTTATAGATTTCAAATGTATATTTTTGAGCTAACGGGTACAACTGAACGAAGCAACAAGAAACCCAAAAAAAGTTAGATTTCTCAGTTTTCATATTTGTACAATCAAAAAATAAGAAGCACATCTTTCCAGAAAATATTTAATTTGTCGGTACTTTTTCCTCTTGGGAACCACTGTGCACCGCATGAGTTGCTATCAACTTTAAGGGGCTTTCGACCTAATGAGCGTCTCGATCAATCTAGAGAGATTTCACAGTTGTATCCTTGACGTATACGTCTCTTAAAGATAGACAGGTTTACATTGCGGCATAAGTCACGTATCTCATTTGCAGCGATCCTAATACATCGAAAAAGTCTAGCGTCGGAGTTTGGTTAAGTTATGCAGCAGTGACGAGCACCAAGCATTTACCAAGTGTCTTCTTTCTTGTTTTCGTCAGTACTGGACAGATGCGAGATGACCTAGTGTTTCGATGAGCTTAGCAAGACCAACATACATTTCAGAGCACGGTACTCAACAAGAAAGTGTCCAGTGAAAATGCCGACTAATATGTCATACCACACTCTGAATGTACTTCATTTCTGTATTTCTGGTTTTCGGCCCCCGAGTAGCAGACATGCTTGGAGAGGTTTTATGATCACCAACAGCCCGAACAACCTTTCGGCGACAGCAGCAGACACGGCACCGACCCTGTATTCAATCATCCTCTCAGCCTCGATTGATCGCCGAATTCCCGAAAGTTGGAATTTTGTTACCGCCCCCAAAAAAGGAAACTTGAGCGAGTGCAAAAACCTGCTGAATGCTATCCAGAAGCTACTGATCTCACTGATCCTACACCGGATCTACGTTTTCGACCCAACCGCTCATGTAGTGATCATATCATCACGATTCGAATGGTCATTCAACAATCGGTTGAATGGAACTTCTCCATCTTTTTTGTCATTCGTTAACTTCGAGAGGGCATTCCACATGGTCCGACGAGAAGCCATCCGGAACGCCCTTAGAAAAAATTGGAATATATACCGCCATCCATCATCGAGCTTATCCGAGAGCTCTACCGGGAGACGTCTTGCAAGGTGCGGTTCAAGGGCAACGACAGCACCTCCTACACCAACACCAACACTCTTGACTTACTCCTCTGTTATTGGTGAAGGAGGAACTGTCCTGGCTCTTGAACTGCAAGACGCCTCCCGGTAGCGACTCTGGCCGTGCCAAGGAGAACTACACGCAATGGACCTCAACGCCAGAGCTGGACTGAAAATCAACGTCGCCGAGACAAAGCTGATGGGAATCGGCTCAAGATGGGAGGCACCTCTCCTACTAGACAGGAAACCAACCGAGGATGTCAACAAATTCTTCTACCTCGGCAGTACGTTGTGCAAAGATGAAGGTGAGGCAACTGTCTCATATAAACAAGGCCGGCCAGGCTTTCTACCTCACTCAAGCATCGGATATTCAATTCCAATGTGAACTCCGTACTGCTTATTCGGCAACCAACATCATTGTTTTCATGTTTTAATCACCAAATTCTTAAGACGAATCTTGAAGCTCCGAATGAACCACTAACGAAGTGCTTCACAGCAACCCATCGCGGCAGAAACTGGAGCTGGTTAGGCCACACCCTGTGTAAACCCGGAACGGATATTGCATGAAAGGACCTTAGTTGGACACCACAAGGAATGTGTAGGCAAGGTCGTCCACGCGTAACTTGGATCCTCCCTAGATAAGGATCGTTCATAGGCCGGCAAATCCTAGGTCGAAAGAAAGGAACGGCAAAGCGCCTTCTGCTTAATTTTGGAGCAATTTCATCGGAAATGTGACAATCTGTGTGTGCGCACTTCTTCAAGCTGCAATGATCCATCACTACTTTCTCAGCTTACAGCTCAACTCAGTAAAATATTCATAAAAATATCCAACACAAGACGACAAGCAATTATGGTCCATCATCATATTGATTCACCTACATCCACCACAATCCCTCTCCAGTAACCCCAATATTTCCATTAATTTGATTGCTCCACTACATGCACAACCCGACATAATCTATGGCGTTCAAAATTTCGCCGGGATCTGTGCCATGAAGAGCGATAAAATTAAGAACCCTCATCAATCCCGGCCTTAGGCAAGATGAACCTCAATTTCTTAAAAGTTCAAATATAATGTTCCGCTTAAGCAAAAATAAGGCGAGGCACCCTGCTTCGCCTCCATTCGACCGCACAATCGGGTCCCCCTGCAATGGAGACCCCAACTTCGACCCACCACACACCAACATGCCGGCATATTGGCCCACGAATAACTAATGCAAGTGCTGGAGCACAAGCCCTTTTTTTTTCCCAGACTTCTCGACCTTCTCCCCCGCCCAAAAGATTAACATATGACCTCTCAGAAATAAGCATTTCAAAGCGAACCCAACGCCCGCAACAGACCCTGTCGTCCATTAAAATTACCAAATTAAACCGTTCAATCTCTCATTTACAGCGGTCCGTCTCCACTCTCCACTCACTACGCTCCTTATGAATTATTCACGCATCCTCCCCAACGACTACCGACAACAACGACCCCGAACACAAGCCGCAGGATACAAATGTACAAAGGTCCCAATACGCCCATTTCGAGTATCGAAAACCCATCATTTCGGGGCGCAAAACTGCGAATCAATGATAAAAATTTCCAAAAGGGATTATTCCATAAATCTCCCCTCGTTCGGCGCCGGAAATGTCATCCCTTTAACAAGCAGAACTCCTTCGGGATTCGAGTCGACATTGCCGGGATTGTTCAATAGAGACACCAAAAATGTCGAACACCCTGCCCATTGCGGGTGGCAGAGGCGGTGTGAGAAACTAACATGTGCTTCGGGGGGTGAACCCGGTGAAGATAATATATTTTCACCCTCGCTTGCATTTGTCACTTGCGATTATCATAATTTTCTTTGACAACTTTTGCCTCCCCTTCGCCAAAAGGAAAGACCAGGAATTGCGGATTTGCCACTGACAATTGGTATCGATCTCGTTGCAGGTATACAGCATGTCGACGCCGAAGAGCACTCGCGGAAGTGGCGGTGACTCGAAGGAGAAACTTCGACGGATTCCTAGTGTTCAGCCGGGCACGCTCATCTGCCAGCACCTGATCAAGGAGGGCACGTACGGACGGATTTATGCCGGCAAAATTGGCGATTCCTGTGATATACTTATAAAGACCGTTGTCGATGGCGCGTCCCTGACTCAGGTCGCCTGCTTGCTGCAGGACGCCTCCATGCTGATCGGTGTTAGTCATCAGAACATCTTGACGCCCATGATGGCGAACACCGAGCTGCCGGGCCCGCCTGAGATTGCCTATCCCAATCCGGCAAAGGGTAATTTGAAAATGTAAGTGTGTCAAGACGCTCCCATGCGCTCTCGCTTCTGAGAGTTTTAATTGCTTTACGTTCTCTCTTTTCAGCTTTCTTCAAAAATCACGGGAAACCAACTCACCGCTGAGCACTCGGACACTTGTCGAATTTGGTCTTCATGTTACTAAGGGCCTGGCCCATCTTCATTCTCTCGGAATCCTCCACAAGGATATCGCCACTCGAAATTGCTAGTAAGTAATGAGTTCAATTATATTCATATCTGGTAGCGAACGCACTTGCTTGGGTGATGGGTGATTTGATGGACTGGACAGCAAGCGCTGAGGTCGGTGTGAATGTGAGGAAAGTGAATTCGTATCAAGGCTGAGCTCACGCTAGGCAGTCTTTCGTTCCTATGACTCCGATTTTATACCGGAGATTCGATCTTCCTTTTCTTATCAAACCAGAAGGTTGGGATTCGAAGAGGGACTACAGCGGCAGCTTTGATGTCCATGCGTCCGATATGACCGCGCCAGTGTAGTCGACGAATTTTTGAGTTCCGGATTGCAACCGCGTCTTGATACAACTCATCTCCTCCATTCACCTTCCTCACAGACGCGACCATATATCCGACGAAGACGTTTTCTTTCGAAGACACCAAGAACCAGTTATGCTGTTTTCCTTAACGTCCACCTTTCGCATCCATACAGCAGGACGGTATGAAAAAGAATACCTACCTAACATCTGCAGTTCCCTACTTTCTACCCCCAGAACTCCCCACCAAAGGAGGCAAACCCCATTTCTGCATAAATGTCTGATTGTTTAAACATCTCCATCTCCGGGGGTAACTGGTAGAACCACACGCAAACACAAGACATGACAGTTTCATTAGGCATGTTTTACTCTTTCTCGCTTCCAAACATCTACACAATTTCAAAGGATTCAACCACCCCTCCCCTCAGCCAGAACCTACACCATCACCACCCCTAAATTATTCGACTAACGATCTACCTTTGACGCAAAATCAAACTACGGAATGTGTGTACAAATACGA
This sequence comes from Eristalis pertinax, assembly GCA_907269125.1. NCBI lineage: Eukaryota > Metazoa > Arthropoda > Insecta > Diptera > Syrphidae > Eristalis > Eristalis pertinax. Next base: position 67,345,014 of record OU026148.1, on the reverse strand, counting down.
CCGACCCCATTCACTAACCACACAGTTCAACCGCGACGTCCACCACCCGAAAACCTCTTCAATGACACTTAATTATCCGGAATTCAATTAGTCCCTCGAACATTGTTGATTTTCCTCCGTCGAGTGTAAACAAATCGAAGACAATTTCACCCATCAATCGCAGAGGATGTACACGTATTCATACAAAATGTACACCCACCCACCCATCCGGGGATATCAATTTAACTAACATCAACCCATCACATTCCGTCGGACCCACCCCGAGGCCCGAGGCCATTAAATGCCATTAAAATCATCAATCAACCGAAATGTTTAATAGAAAAACGAGAAATTTATGTGAGCGTTGTTGATCCGTTTCAATGGCTGCGCCGCAATTTGCCTATGGTCTGGCCGAAATGGGCCTCGATTATCCGCTGCGAGCCAAGCGAACCCACAAATCGCCTAAAACCTCATCCTGCCGCAAATGGATCATTACCGTGAAACTCTGCGTGGATGGGTGGCGGTCGTGAGTGGTGGGTTCCATTAGCAAAATGACTCGGCCCGTTCCATCCCATCAGCACGAACCTAAGCTTGTGCACACAAGCATTTGTGAATTTGTGATGCTCGCAAGTTGAGCTGTGACGTTTAGATCTACAGCATCTGAACTTGAGCCCAATCTTTGTTTCCTTTCACTCTTGCAGTTTGGACTCGGAATCCTATGTGAAAATTTGTGATAGCGCCTTGTCGCGTGACCTATTCCCCGATGACTACCACTGCTTGGGTGACAACGAGAATCGCCCCCTCAAATGGATGGCCCTGGAGACGCTGCAAAAGAAGTACTACTCAACCACCAGTGACATCTGGAGCCTTGGGGTGCTCTTCTGGGAACTGGCAACGCTTGCGACAATTCCATTCGAGGAGGTTGACATCTTTGAGCTGACGCCGTACCTTATGGATGGCTTCCGACTTGGTCAACCCATAAACTGTCCCGATGAGTTGTAAGTTACACACACTCGTCATGTTTTGTGAATGTCATCTATTTCTAAGTTTTGTGTTCGCTTTGTTTGTGCTTTCTTTTCAGCTTCACTGTGATGTCGTGCTGCTGGCTGTCCGATCCCAAGCAGAGACCCTCCTTCCCACAGCTTCTCGCCTATTTGCAGGACTTTCACGAAGACTTGGGCAAGTATATCTAGAAAATCCTCGGCTGGACTGTCACAGGCAGGCAGACATTTACATACGAGTAAGGAACAAAAACCAAACGGACTGAACTGCAGACACTGAACAAGGAATACACTGCACTTATTGTTACGAATGTGAATAGTTCACATTTTCACCCACTCACATCCACTGTCTATGTATCGTCAAAACAGAAACTGAAACTGAAACTTGCGGTTGAAGCAGACTCAACTCAACCACTGCGTACGAGCGCAAGGTGGAGCGAAACAATTAAATGAAAGTAAATATGTAGAATAACGTTATATAAATAAATTACAATTAGATAGACTCACTAGGTACGAAACCAAAGTATATATGTATAGTATATATATATATATATATTTAATATAATTAAATTTAATGTAGTTACTTTTTTATACTTAAGGTTAAAGGTGAATTTTAAACGAAATCCAATTGAAAGAGTTTAGTTTTTGTAGAGAAACAAAAAAATAATAACTTAGTAACTTGGTCACGGCAAATGTGATGTGACGGTACTTGAAGAGAACGCACATGAAAATAGATATAAATTGTTGTCATATGAGATATTCCGAACAAGGCCGCGCCCGCCCGGCTGCATGTGAGACTCGATGCCATTAGTTCCTAGAATTTTCAAAATTTGCACTTCTTTGGTTGCGGATTTCCCATATTTTTCTTCTCTTCTTCATTTTTCCATTTCTTGTGATATTTTATTTTGTGGTTTTCTTGTGAATTAGACTAACTTGGGACATTGTGTGCAAAATAAGGAAATACTCGAAAAGGCTTGGGTACATTTTTCGTGTGACAAGGAATCAGTGACGCGCCTAGTCTGCAACCCACTGTCGTACGCAGAGATCTATTAACTTCGGTCCTACTTAAGTCAGCAAAAATGAACGAAACTTAACGAAAGTGATAAAAACAATGTAAAAAATGCAAAATTTAACAACAAATCATCTATTTTCGTTTAAGATTTTCGATCAACGACTTGTACTAAACAGTCAAGGCCCCAACAATCAACCCTCCTCAGATAGCACAATCTGCTGCTGACTCCCGATGAGGTGTTGTGTATCGATTTTAGACTCGCTAGTCTTTTCCATGATTTGCCTCAGTGTAAAGATTGTAGTCGATATGCCGGCACTGATACGTGCCGATTAATGCGGTGCAAGTCGGCTTCAGACGGTCACACAGCACAGTGCTGGACAGGATATTATATCTGTAGCTATTGCAAGAGGTATGATCGCCTTTTTTGTGGATGAAACATATGGAGCTGATATTCCAGTCGACGGGCATGCGTTCGTCTTCCTTGATATTGTGCCTGCTCCCTACCAGCCTTGAAGAGTTCCGACGGTAAATCATCTGACCCTGCGGCTTTCTTGTTCGTCTGCTTTGGGTGTGCCGACTTCTGGAATTACTACTTCGTCGACTGGAGTTGAGACTTTTTGTTTCGCTATCACTCTCTCATGGTCGTGCCTGTTAGCCTGTAGCTGTTGGAAGTGCTTTTTAAATACATCTAGCTATACCCTTCTAGTCAATAACAAGATTATCCTTACAACTTCGAAGAGCCTAGGTTTGCACCTAAAGAAAGCGACCAGGAACCTTTGGCTTTTCTAAAAAAAATACCCGTATTTCTTGGTTGTCCCTAGAGTTGTTGTCTTTGCGAGAGACCTGTTCTTTAGGCGTAGAAGTCTTATCCTCCCGTCTTCTGGCCCGGCATTGCTCTAGTTTTCCGTTGCAGCGCCTTTTGGTATGTTTCGTCGTTTGCACGTTCCGTCTGCTCAGGCTCGCCGTCACGCCACGAGTTACTTATCGAGGTTGATGTATAGCCCAGAGTAAACTCAGAGGGATTAGAAAAACCTTCTGAAACTCTCCCGTGCGGGGGCGGCATGATAGTGTAGATTTCTTGCACTCGTGAGAGTGGAAGCTGCCCCCAAATCGGCCTTGGAGTCTACTCCCAATATTAATTCACAAATGAAGGCAAAGTTACGGGGATGCCAGTCTTTACGGAATTTTATTTGTAAACAAGGTGAAAAAATGAGTTTCCCTCTAGTGCTAACAAATAATTCGTATCTTTAAAGTGGATAGGACTTCCCATATACAGGGTGGGCCATCACACTGACAGCTGTTTCCAGCTCGGTAACTGGACAGAAAATCAGTATCATACCTCCACTGAATGACGGAGGAAACATAAAAAACAAGTGCGTTTTTTGAAATTTTGGCCGAAATGAAGCACCCACCGCGACTGCTGTCCGCAAGTAGACTCGTCAAAACATCCTTGATCACATAAAGCACTAACGTAAGCTATGAGCACGTGGTCCGATTACAAATGTATGGCTGCCAGATCCCTCGAATGTAATGAATTTCGTTATGCAAATAAGTTCCTTTTATTTTCTAAGAGTTTTGATCTGCTTTATGGGTACATCGCTTCCATTACTGCCAAGTCCATTTGTTAAAATTCTCTCCCGAAATGTCGCTAAATTATTAGTCAAAGCTATGGACGCAAAAGTTGTGGATGAACTCATCTCTGAATATGAACTAAAAATTCGTTTAACTTAAAGGGCTTCTTAAATTCTAAATGACACATAAACGAGTGATACAGAGTCAAGCAATCAAGTCGCGCTGGTTGAATGCTACTTCTCGTAACATGTGTATACCACTTGGAGTTGGAAAGCACCATCAACAAACTGCACAACAAGTACCCCGATTCACCCCCAAACCCCGGGACAATAAGGATGACTTCAATGCACTGTCGTGAGTCGTGAGTCGCGTTCATTTCATTGAACAACGACTCCTCACAAATGTGCGTAATTTCCTCTCAAGAAGACTAATGAGAAAGACATTTCGAGCACGTCCCCCTTTAGATTTATTTTCTTATTTTTTCTTTTTCTTGTCCGTAGTTTTGAATTGCAAACACACTCCTTCTGCTCTCTAGCTACATACTCGTACATCTTCATCTTCGTCAACTTACAAATATGAATAATTGAATAAAATAAAAAAAAAAACAAACAAACCTATTTTCTAATGTTCTATACAAATTCTTCAACAAAGGACGAAACACAGGGTGACACTAATATATTTTTTTTATAAAACTTTTGTATTAAAACGTATTGTAATCGACGTTTGTGGATTTAATGTAAAAAACAAGTATAAGAAATTAAATGAGAACAAAAAATGTGTATTTTACGTTTGTGTTTATCAATATTTCATGTTACATGTAATATCTTTTCAAATACTTAATTTTAAACAAAAAAAAGAATATTTAAATCAATGGATATATGTGAACAAATTAGAAATCATAAAAGAAAAACAAAAAAAAAATAAAACAAAATGGTGTTATGTCTGTGTATGTTTCAATGTCATTACTATAAAACTAAATGTCTTTAAAACTGTTACTTACGTAGATGTTTTCTTTTTCACACAAAACAAACAAACGAAATAAATGAAAATTAAACAAAAAAAAAAACACGATAAAGAAGCAAATTTAACTTTAAAACGAACAAAACAAATAATATCAACTACAATCCCAAAAAAAGCAAAAAAAAAAAAACACAAACGAACATAATTAAAGTTTCTGAACTCTGTAGCTAACTCTTCTTACTCTTCTAATACATTACTACATACTACTAGTACTACTACATTACATCCACACTCTTATCCTACTCAATGTGCAATAGAGAACTCATAGTTTAATCGAGTACAAACGAATAAAATCAAATCTAGAAAATAAATGATGCATGAGATACCAATTAAGGGAAATCTCAAACAAATACACACATACATACATAAATAAATATATATTTTGTAAATAAATTGCGAAGCGTAACGAACGAAACGCTGAGTCATAAAGGGCGAAAGCAAAACTATAGAATACGTAAATGTGAAACTTAATAAATGTTTTCATTGCATTTCTCTTCTCACTTTGAAACAAAAATGAAAAAAAAAGAAACACACGAAAATGGTTGCAATTTTTTTTGCCAGAATATCAAAAAATTGTGTGGGAAAACCAAAAAAAAAAAAAGGGAAAAGTAAGTAAATAAATTGTACATGTATATGGTGACGATTAGGATTAAAGTGAAAATTCAAAATGAATAAAGAATATATTATTTAAAAAAAAATATGACTCTGAATTCATTTCTATTGCCATCGTGCATGTCACAACCCTGGCTGCGAAACATAGAAGATCAAAGCGACGCTGCATAGCCAATTATTTGAAAAGCTTGCCATGATTCAAAAGACTTCGGCTTGCAGAGTGAAAGCGAGATAGTTTTGGTAATAAATTGATAATTGTTTAATATTCTCTGTGATGCTTCGCGTTGACATTCAACTAATCCAACATGCAGAGGCCAATGCAACTTCACAAGCAACACGATTTTTTGCCGAACTTGATGTTTAATACTTGATGAAGTCGGTTGGCTATCTCTTTTGCGATGATTTGAATGGCAATGTGAGACATCTCAGTTCAGCGAAGCAGACAGCGTTGAGGAAGAAGTTGGATTAGGTACGAGTGGCTACCATAGTCAATTGCATCGGGATATCTCCTGCCCATCAATCTAGTTCATCTCGCTCTGATTTTTTGAGTTGGATAAAATGGGGAGTGACTATAACAATCACATAGCACTGCGCCCACGTAAGATCTATTGTACCCTCTCTCTTGATCTAGGACGTTAGAGCTACCTTGACAAGTTTGATAATCTCTTTACGCGGAATGTCCTGATATCTGCTCATGTTAAGGTGATTCTGTTCGATATTATACATATCTACTTGATGTAAGATTTGAAGACTCGACGAGTAGGCGTTCTATGGTTCCACAGTGGTTCCACAGGCGTCCACAGTGTCTACAGTTTTCTGAGCTGCTTTGCCACATATTGTGCAGGAAAAGTGGCCAGTAAGTGCGCCACATAGTATTCTTAGGTCAGACTTCCTCAGATTTATGGCCTCCTGGGATCGACCACCAGGCATTTTTTGGAGTGTGTAAGTCTCGCCTGAGTTTTGATGCGGCATTTATTTGATCAGTTCATGAAGAGGGGAAACGTACAATAGGAGAGTTTTTTCATTGCCCTCGTGGTCTTCATGTCCTGACACTCATATCAGCGTGTTAGTGTGTTGTGGCACTCCCAAATGGCACTGGGTTTGAATGCGAGGCTGTTTAGTGCTTTAAGTACTGCCTGGCTATCTGATTTCTAATGTTGATGCATTGTGCTTCTTCATTTAGGGCGAAGAGTTGAAGTTGGAAGATTGTGGAGAGTGGACTCTCTTGGGATAGGTATGCGTAATTTACATCTAGGTCCCACAATGACTGTTTCTACTCCACTTTGTGACTTCGAACCGTCATGTTTGGCACTAACTATGCTAAATATGTCCTAGAAGGAGAACATGAAATGCCCATAAAGAGCAGCTACAACTTCGACGTAATCAGAAAATTTGATCGGTTGATGGCATTTGGAGAAGAAAAGTCAGCGACGAAGTGAACGGGCAACATGAATCTCATCAACTCCTGGACTGTGGGAGAAAGCAAGAGAGGACACACGCGTTTGGAGGTTTCCACAACTGGAAGCGAGTAGACGGAGATCAGTTGAGGCCCAGGACCACTCGCCCCGCAAAGAAGAATAGGACCGACAGAACGTTATGATTATTGATCCTGAGAAAGGGCAACATTTAACTGATTTTGGCACCAATCGTGTGTGTCGAATAGTCAAGGAGATCTAGAAGGACTCAATCATCATCAGCTGCATCCCATATGTATCACCGAACTGATTGAGAAGTTGAGAAGGTACAAAGCACCCCAGCTGAAATAGCGCCCTTGGAAGCCTTATCTGGGTTCCAGGTCACAGTGACATCCCTGGAAAGGCTGATGAACTGGCTAGGCAGAGATCGCAAGCAGGGTAGATGGGCCAGACTTGACAAGCTGCCTGAGTAGAACCTCATCGTGATATTGCTAGATTGGTGGCGGTTTGTAAGGGATACTGCCGTCAAACTAGATAACGCACGTAACTCCCATTGTCGCAGCTCCAACAACATTTAGAGGGAGACCTTAACAGATTTCTTTTGTGCCTGCCCGGCTCTTGCTAGAGTCAAACAGCGACCGCTTGGTAGATCCTTCTTCAACTCACTTGATTAGATTTCTGTGAAGGATATTAAGGAACTAATGTCCTTCTTAAATACGGCACGTAGTGCTAATTAGTTTCTCACTGCTACCTCTCTAGTACCTATCTATAAAGCAGCCGTTTCAGTTGATACTACACAACATACGTTCACAACCTAAGTTCACAACATCTATTGAAAGACAGTCATGAACGAAAAGAAAACGAGCAGCACAGAGTCATGAGCCTTGAGTCAAGTAGTATAAGCCGTCTGTAAGCATAGTCCAAGCCTCAACTGAATCCAAGCTGACACATGTCTATGCCATCAGTCAAATTTAAAGCATTTGGCGGAACAAGCACTTCGATCCCTTTGTGAAATAAAATTCACATATCGCACACTCTCAATCTCAGCAACACTAACAGCATACCCAACCGAATGCCGAATATGTGATGAACTTCGCAACAAAATCAATCGATAAGATCTACACACAGTGTGTACTCACGAACAGATTATTCTGAATCAAGTAACGAAGTAACACAATCACTCTGTCCAATCCCCTTTCAAACGAGCAATGTCACGTCAAATCCATTCCCCATTTCCACAGTTTGACATCCGCCGCCCACCGTCCCCCTCCACTGGCCTCATACTCACCTTCGGAATTGGCCAGCGTAACAAATTCCATCGCTTAAACATGCGTTGTGACAACTTTACCGAGAATTTCAACGGAAACAATGTCAGGACAATAGCGCAGCTCCAGCGGATTGGAAGGTCCCTCCGCTCCGCAGCCATCACCGGGCACCACGGGGAGCAGTGTTACTGCAGCAGCAATAGCATTAGCAACAGAACAGAAACAAGAGCATGAAAGTCAAGCGATTTAATTAAACGGTCATTAAGTCGACAATTAACAGCAACAAAACATAGCTGCGAGCTACGAGAGGCCCGGAACGCGCCTTACCCTTCGCATCGGGAATGTGTTCGCTTGCAGGTCGCGCAGAGCTCTTCGAATTAACGCAGCGCGACACAATTGTTCTCGATTAATTTCACGCTGCAGTGTTGTGCGCTGATCCACTTTACCTTCCTCCATCTCGCCCGTACATCTATAGCCATCCGCTGCTTCATTCATTCATTCATTCGCGTCCATAGGACGCGTCCATCCCTCACGCAGCGGGGGGTGGGATTTGAGTTTCAACTTATCGCCCGGAAGCGCAAAAAAGAAAGGCATACGAGGGAAATTGATTGAAATTGTTTTTCCTTTTTGTTTCGTTTCATTATTTCTTTTTTTTCCTCGTCTCTTCGTTCATGTTTTTTTTTGTTGTGTTATAGTTGAGTTCTTCGACTGGCAGGGTTATTGGAAAAACGTGCATGCCTGCGAGTCACCCTTAGACACTCTCAGTCATGTGGAGCGCTCAAAAAATGTGAGCACTTTCAAGAAAGCACCCTCACACAGCTCACACAGGGTAGCCTGCGAGGAAGAAGGGTTGATTTTACTGTGTCACAAGTTGACATGTTGTTGCACCCTTATTGCTGTTTAATAAAAAAGTAAACACTTACGAGTGCCAGTGCAGCCCTTGGCCCAAGGCAGCCCACCCAACCAACCCCGGCAACCTAGCCATTCAACCAGCCAAGCGGGGCGGCACACGAACAAGGGCATTCCCAACGTTTCCTTTGCGCTCGTTATCCGGGCCGACATGTGTCCCCCGGCTTAATTGGAAATATCGATAAAAGTAATAACGCTTCACTTAAGTACATGTGGAGCAAGGCCAACACCACTCCCAGCCCCATCCGAAACGAAACGCAAGCACCAACAGTAGCAGCAGCAGCAACAGCAACAGACGCCAAATCATGAGGCATTCCTCATAGTGGTTGTCCTCATTTCGGGACACACCCGATAGACGACAAGCGCTGTAATGCTAACGAGCCTTTGGAGGTTTCGCCTGCGACTGAATGAGCAGGACATGGCCTGACTTGGATTAAAATTGAGGAAATTATGTCGGCCATAAATGCCGCATGGGGCATTTGAAGCTCGCCAGCGCTCTTAATGTTGACGGCAAACAGATGTGCTGAAGTGTCAAAAGTGGGATAAGAGTCTTATAATGCTCTGCTTTTGGTCAGTGGAATACTGCACTTGGGACTTGCTCAGTCGTTTCATTAAGATGCCCAACTGAAGGGGTGAGCTCGGGAAGGGAATGGCACTTGATGAGTAAGGAATTCGTAAGCTATGTGGGAGATGAACATGACTGCGAGTGTTTAATTTGACTACTTTTTCGCTTCTCGAGTGACTGGGGGCGGTGAACGGGAGGCGGAGAGAATACCCGCTGAAAGCAATTTATTTTAAAGGGAATGTCATGGTGTTGCATAGAAAAGCTACCCTTATCCAATGGGGACACTCTATTGTTCTGTCCGCAGTTGGTACAGTTGGAAGATGAGGGAGGCACAGCGTACACACATCAACGCGTGGTGTTTGGTGTGACGAACGAACCGTGGACAGAATCAGGAAAAAGTTGGAAAGTGGTCGTAGCTCTAACCATCACCTAGTGACAGGCTTGGACGGTTCTTTGGTTAGTTCGGACCAAGGCCAAAGATGGAACGGGATTTTTTCTACGGTTTTCAGCAGTGTAGTGTATTTACAAGCGACTTATTCAGTCACAAGGAAACTAAAAACGCATGTCAATATGTTCCCCAATTGTATCATCATCATCATTTTCAGTGGCCTGCCTCTTCCACTAAAGTGGCGCGGGGGTAAAGAACGCACGAGAGATCTCGAGGTCACCCGATCATCCTGGACATATACCCTAACTCATCAGGAGGAATGCTCAAGCGATACCAAAAGAGTTTTCGAACTTGGTGCAACCTTCTCATCCTGGGGCTGGCAAGCGGTTGCCTACTTGATGGAGTTGCATTCAAGGCACACCTCGGCAGTCGTGATGACAGGAACATTTGTACCACGTGGCCAAACCATCGAAGCTTAGCCCTTTCCGTTCAAAGAAGCTTAATATTGAGCTCCTCGCGCACTGCCTTGCAACTCCAGAGTGCAGTGAAAAGTCGTTCTGGAAATAACCATAACTTCGGACTTGTTTGCGTTTACCTTCATGTCAATACGTATGCCCACAAACCTTTATAGCCCGCCCTGGAGTTCCATATGGGAGGAAGTGAGAATAACCAAGTCATCTGCAAAAAGAAGAGTCTTCTCCTCAACTTTCCCAATGTGAAACACTGCTCACCTCGGCTGCGCTGTAACATCCAGTCCATGTATAGAACAAAAAAAAGGGTTGACAAGACGCACCCTTAACAAAGTCCAACGCCCACGATGAAAGGTGTCGATTTAGCACAGTTAACACGAACACAGATTGAATGGCCCTCAATCCCATGAGCTGACAAATCCAATAGCACCCTTAAGCACAAATGAGCAGAAAATTTGATAGAACAAAGAAACAGAACGCAGAAAAGCGTCAGAACCAAGAATGGCATTTGAATCGTACACAAACATGCATGACATGATCAAAGAGAAGGAAATCACACGCAAATTGATGCAAACTAGAATATATTTCCTAGGTTACCTTCGCAAAGTACGCACATACAATGGTTTCTCGATGCAAAATGGCCCTCGGATAGATGCTTTTTTTCTGCAATTACATGTAGGTTCGGCAGTTGTGATGGAGTTCCTACTACATTTCCCTAGTTATGCATTCATATTACACACTTGGGATCGTTATTCTGCTAGACGTGACGAGAGTCATCTTCAAAGACGTAGCGAAATTCATCTATTTTTGGCTTTAGACTTTGTGCATTTGAGTAACAAACGTGCACACCATTATTTTGCCTACGTAGAATATGCAAGATGTGAAACAAAATCACGTCCCTGTCACCAGGGATAGCAGAACTGCTGCTATCACGATAGGAAAGAATTGACACACAAAAAATGGTCAAGTAACAAAAAGAAGAACAAAAAAATCAGGAACACAATACACAGAAAGCATTAATTTGCACAATGATCACTGAGCATTTACACAATTTGAGAAGGAAAATAAAAAAAAGAATAAAATTACAGAATAAATAGAAGTAGAAATAGAAATAGAGGCAGAAATTAAGAAAGAAGGAATTATAGGCAAAAGGAACTAAATTTATGTATTCTTCTTTCTTCTAGTGGCACTACAGTCCGGGGTGGACCTGGGCCTCAGTCAACAAGCTTCTCCTGCTGGCGAGATCTTTAGCCAGCTGTCTCCAATTTCGCGCACCAAATTGGTTGAGGTCCTTCTCCCCTTGTTGGCGCCATCGGTTTCGTGGGCGTCCTCCATTGCGTTGTCCCACTGGTTCGGAGTCGAAGACTCTTCGGGCTGGAGCAATGTTGTCCATGTGCTCTACATGGCCTAGCCATCTTAGGCGCTGAATCCGCAGTCGCCTGACTAGACTCATGTGGCTGTACAGTTCATAGTTGTATCTTCTTCTCCAAAAACCATCAACGCAAACAGGACCAAAGATGGAACGCAGAACTTTTCTCTCGAAAAGACCAAGGACTTCTTCATCTGCTCTTGAGACTGTCCAGGCTTCTGCGCCATAGAGCAGGACAGGGATGATGAGGGTCTCATATAGTGGTCCTTCGAGAGACAGCTCTACTACTCAATTGCCTCTTGAGCCCAAAGAACAGCGGTTGGCAAGAGTTATTCTGCGTTTAATCTCGGTACTGATGTTGTTTGTACTGTTTACCTGGGAGCCGAGGTAGACGAAGTCCTTAACTACCTCGAAGTTAAAGCTGTCTACGGTGACGTTCTCGCCGAGTCGTCGATGTTGTGCGTCCTTTCTCGATGACAGCATGTACTTCGTTTTGCCCTCATTCACTGTTAAACCCATTTTTGCAGCCTCCGTTTCAATACCAGCAAACGCTTCATTGACGGCTCGCTGTGTTCGACCAATCACGTCAATGTCGTCCGCGTATGCTAGCAATTAGTCCGTACAATGGAAGATGGAAGATCGCGCCTCTAGTGTTGGCGTTTGAGTTTCGCACGTTAAAGACATTGAAGGTCACGGTGAGTTCGTTACCGACCTTGATGGAGCAGCGAGAGTTCTCCATCGTCATGCTGTACAATCTGACGAGTTTGGCAGGAATGTCAACACTAGACATGGCGTTGTATGGCTCGTCTCTATGCACGCTGTCATATGCGGTCTTGAAATCGACGAATAGCTGTTGGGTGTCGATTTGCATCTCTTGGGTTTTTTCCAGGATCTGCCGTAGTGTGAAAATTTGGTCGATGGTGGACTTCCCCGGCCTGAAACCGCACTGATAAGCACCTATCAGGTTATTCAGGAAGGGTTTCAGGCGCTCGCACAAAACGGCAGATAAGATTTTGTAGGCGATGTTTAGGAGACTTATCCCTCGGTAGTTGGTGCAGTTGAAGGAGTCTCCTTTTTTGTGGATTGATATAGCTTAAACTCTGCTTGCTAAGAGTGCGATGTTCGACAGCTCGCCACAGTTGCATCCAGCTCGTCAATGTTGTTAATGGAAAGGCTTCTCTCGTTTGGCCTCGGCTTTACATACATTAGGCCAGATTTAGCGTAAACAGAAATCAGCTGCTTTTGTTTTTTCTTGCGGATGGCGTATTAAAGCAGAGAACGATTTCTCGCTTTCAAACTTTCGTTGATATAAAGGGTTAAATTTGAAGGGCCGATGTTGAATGTGAACCACACCTAAACGTCAAGTTTTTTTCTGCATTTCATTTGACATTTCTCAATTCCAGATTAATTCAATTTGAACCAAGGCATCGTCAATGGTCAGAATGGTGGCAAGAAATGGCAACAGTGGATGATCAATTTTCTAAGAAAATCATTTTCAGTGATGAGGCACATTTTCACCTCAGTGAATTCGTCAATAAGCAGAATTGCTGCATTTGGGCGAATGATAATCCAAGAGTGATTGTTGAAAAACCAATGCCACAAAGAGTGACTGTTTGGTGCGGTTTATGGGCTGGCAGCATCATCGGACCGTATTTTTACCAAAATGAGGCCGGTCAGGCAGTTACTGTGAATGGTGTTCGCTATCGTGAAATGATAACGAACTTTTTATGGCCCGAATTGGAAGATATGAATGTGGACGGTATGTGGTTTCAACAGGACGGTGCTACTTGCCACACATCTAACGAAACAACGGCTCTTTCGCGCGACAAGTTCAATGGCCGTTTTATCTCACGTGGTGGCGATGTCAATTGGTCGCCAAGATCATGTGATTTGACACCGTTGGATTTTTTTCTTTGGGGTTATTTGAAAGAAAAGGTGTACGTCGATATGCCAGCAACAATTCAAGAGCTAAAGGATGAGATAATTCGGCACATTAACGGCATAGAACCTAAATTATGCTTCAGGGTCATCGAAAATTTGAACCATCGGATGGAGGTGTGCTGCCGAGGTCGCGGCGGCCATTTGGCCGATATTTTGTTCCATACATAATTGAACCATACCAGTATTATCATAATAAAAAGAAATGGCAATATTTTCCTAAATAATTTGTGCTTTATTCAAAATCAACATCGGCTCTTAAAATTTAACCACCCCTTAGATGTAACGGTCCGCATCGGTGTCATACCCAACGTCTCGGAGTCGAAGAGGTTGTTAACAAAAACAATTTACTTGTATCCTCGTTCAAGTTGTATTTTTGTTCATGTCATTTGAATATTTACAGGAGGGTATACGAGTTTCACTTGGAACCAATGTAGCCTTATACAGTGATCGAAAGAAGTTTGAATTGTGAGATTTGGCCAAAGTGTATGTATCGTGTTTTCACACAGCACGAAGCATATTATGAAGACATCGCTCCCTCACATGGAATGGGGCACAAGTAGTTCATTGAATATGGTTCCTGAGCGCAAAGGACGTCCAAATGACTTCACAACGGAAGAAATGGTCAAAAAAGATTGTAGCAATACCAAAAAGTACCGTCAATCGAATCCTGTATGAAAAGTTGGCATTACAAAATTATCTACAAGCCCAGCTATGGTGGTGGACTTGGAGACAAAATTATACCTACTACCTCTTAAGCTCTACATGCAGGTGTCCTCAAAAGAGCACCATAAGGACCAGACAACGCAGTGGTTGGCCCCCAAATTTCACTGGACATGCAAGTATACTAGATAGACTACATAATTACGAAGCCAAAAGCGACTACATATACTCCTCCGTTCCTTTCGAAGTACCCTTACGATGCTATTTCCTAACAAAGGAGGAGTGGAATACAATTCAACCCATCATCAAAAAAGGTACGGGCGGGCATTTGCTCCGTATTTGTACTCATGCACTGCTCCATCCGAATTCCTGATTATGACAGTGTCTTTCAAGCGGAGTTAAGGAAGCGGCCATGATATCAATGTTCGAAATACCACTGGCGGCCATTAAAGAAGTTTCGGCAATTGAAATGAAATCCATGCTGGTCGCAGGCTGCCGCGAAGAAGTGAAAGTTGACAGCGCGCTCCACCAGATTACTCTCTGCTGGGTCATAGGGACATAGCCGGCAACGCGGCAGCGGATGCACTTGCCAGGAAAAGGACCGAAACCAATCCAACCAAGGCAAGTCTATGCATCAAACCACCTCTTGCCTAAGTCAAGAAACTAATAAAAGGTGTAACACTCTAACCACCTGCGTGGCCATTCGGATGTTGATCAGTGCCAGAACCGACAAACTCCTACAACGCGACATAGACTGCTACGAATGGCATTTGGAGCGCTAACTAGTCATAATCATCTGAAGTACCATGAATTGATAATGTGGCTAGCCAACAACTTTATACGCAGAGCCTGCGGTGGCGTGAGGACATCCCTCGTTACCTCCATCACTGTCCCAGTCTCTGCCAGTTGAGAACATTTCTTCCCAAGCCTCAAGGAGCTAACAAAAATCCCACTAGTCTCTATTTGGATTTATTAGGATGTTTGGATGGCTGAGCAACACATCAACATGAAGTAGAAGTAAGAGCAAAGAGGTTATATTCCCCCATCGGGCATCACAATGGGTCCAACTAAACGTGGACTCCACAAAAATCCTTGCGTTCGTCGAAAGAATTAAGTCAAAAATGTATTGTACTCTCCGCACTTGCTTACTATGCAACGGCGCGCGACCGAAAGAAAGTCGAAACACACAAAAAAACCTATTTCCCAAAAACTACTCTACAAAAGCTGAGCGGATTAAAACAGCATTACCCGGGGATCTTGTTGGGAACTCAATCTCGAGCCCAAGTAACTTCCTCCCCTCCGAAGGCACGCCCAAAGCCGTCGTAGTTTCTTCCTTTCTCCGATTCCAACGATGTCCTCATTGCCGGCATTTTTGCAAACTCCTTAGGAATATCCACCAAATGACCGCCATCATCATTCGCTTATCACCACAGTCCTGCAGCAAAATTTCGCACACATATGACTTAACACCCGCCACCTCGGGCCCACACAAACCCGACGCGATGTAATCTTCAGAATGACGACAATTTATTTAAATTCGTTCGCAAATTCATTGAGAAACGGGAACGTTCGTCCTTTTTCGTTCGAAATCGTTTCCCTTCACCACCAGCCAAAGGCATTCCTGAGAAAATCACGGATTAACAAAACCAAGAGCGTTTCTCCACCAGCCACCGTCAGCCATTTCAGTGGGGATGATGGGTCGTTGAAAGGCGCCTACAGACCATGCCGGAAAATGGTCAGAAGCGGCGAAAGAAAAGAACTCCTTGTCGGACCCAACCAAAAATACATTTCCATGGTAATGGGTGGCACCAGCCATAAATCCGCACCCGCCCAAATCAGACCCACCGTTAACCTAGAGAGAGAAACCCACACAAGCTGTGGCCGAAAGAAAGAAAGCGGGCCACGGAAGGACGATGTAGCAGCCGAATCCTTTGGGCATTACACACTGGAGTTGTGTTCATTTCATTTTGGTACTTCGTGCTCCTTTTATCTGCAAGACCATTATCTCTAATCAAAGGCATTTCATCGCCGCAGTTCGCCACTGGTTGCCCCTCTTATCGCGCTCCCTCCCGCCCGGCTCACGGACCATGGCAGGGACTTCCGGAATGTTTTCCCGTGGACACACACAATCCCCCATTGTGTGCGGGTGTGGTGTTGTTCGTTTTTTTTTTCCTTTTCTACCGTCGAGGATATGATCTCGAATTTATCCACAATTCAATGGTCAGACTGTGGACTGCCAAGACGGAACAGTGCCACTCCGAGTCCTCTTCGAATACTGTCCTTTCGTCGGTCCCCGGATCCGAGCGTGCGGGGCGAGCCTTTACAATAAAGTGACAAATTTCAATGGGTTGCGCTTGAATGGCTTTTATTTTTCAATCGACCTTTCGTCTCCTTGTGCGAGAGTCTCTCGCCGGCGCGGTCCTTGCCCACTGGGTGGCGGCGTGGATGTAAATTTATGCAATTTTCGCTGGAAAAATATTTTCTCGTTCACAGAACGAGGCAGAGGACCCGCTTTCGCTGAGATTTATGAGTGAGAGGACGCGCTTCACCGAGGACACCCTGACCCACGCAGGGACGCATCCATTCAGGCGGTAGTTTATGTCCTTAAGCAATCGCCAACTGCCATCGGAATTGCTCAATTGCACGTGCACGGGCGGGACAAGCGACGACTGAATCTACAGAAAAAGGTCGCCACCAGTGCAAATCTAAGCGAGCTTGAAGGAGAACTGCTGTTAAGGTGCTCCTTGGATGTCGTCACTGCCATCGTTGGACCACATGCGTCCGTTGTCCCCTGTTTGCATTCGGATTGAATGATTCTGTCTGTGTCCATTAAAGCGAGAATGGTGAGGGGTTGGGCGGGAGAACCAAAGCAAACAATATGTTGGACAACATTTTGTTGTCGCATCGGAGAACAACATCGTGGAGCACATCCTGGACCGTCCTTGTTGTCGTTCTCTCATCATCATCATCATCATCATCATCATCGTCGTCGTCGTCGTCGTCATCGACAGCAGCGGCAGCGGCGTCGCATCGCATGGCTTCACTTAATGGGGGAGACCATGGCCACCCACTCATCCACCATCGCACACACAGTGGGGATGCGGAATCGATTTTTAATAAATTTGTATAAGATGGGCACACTTTCAGAGGGAATGTGTGTATTCATGGTCCTCACCTCGTCCTCCCGCCATCGGCGGCGACCGGATGAGTCTGAGGCAATGGGCTGGTTGGGCGGAAGTCCATGAAAAACGGGGGATGTATGGCATTTTATGAATAGGATGTCCCTTCCGCATGAATGGGCCGCATTCAAATGGGCGTCCCAGTCCCATCCATCACATCCTCATTAGGCAAAGTGGATTGAGTGGAGGGGGCGTAGCGACAACGTCCAAATTGAATCCTTGTCAATGCTGTGTCAAGGAAGATTTCGATGCTCTCCGCAGTGGCTATGAATTTCAAGAGACACAAACACTGTGAATGTCCTTCAAAAATCCAAAACATAATTTCCTCACATTCACTCGGTTGTCTAAATTCCCATTCGTCTGTGGCGCCCTCTCTGGGAAGGAACCAGGTATCTGCACTTGACATTTGTACAGTTTGATAGGGAATCTATCCGCGTACACAAACCGGTAACAGTTTCATGGGTAGTGGCGCTGAGACCACATTGGATTGTGTCTAGGTTGATGCAGTACAAATTCCCTCTGTCATCCACTAGCCGAAGCAAGGTTGAGTTAACCAAAATACAGATGGCGCGAGAGGGCAAACGGAACGAATGGAACTGGGACGTCTTCACACACCACTACAAAGCAGCATTTGTGTGTGATGACGTTGGATGAAGTCAGTTTTGCTTGAGAAACAGACGCCATTTTTTTCTTTGCTTGATTTTTGATGAAATGTGAAATGTCAGCAGAATTTCATGATTTTATGCCAGAGAGTGTGATGACACGAACTCTGAATGAGCTAATTTCAGGATGCACTTCGGACAGGCGATTCAGTTGCAATAAGTCTGGCGTATTGGGGGAAAGCACGTTTAGATGCAACGTGATTTGCAAAGAGCTTTGAATTGAGATAATCGGCAGAAAGCTTTGGAAATTGTATATTCGCAATGTTGACTGCGATGTGCCTAAGGTGTGAGAATACATTGCCAAAACACGTGGGCTTCTTTTACGTTCTCTCATGCAGTGTCTGGCTACTCCATGCAGTGCGTGGCATTTTTTCTAAGAAAATGTCTTCCACTCCACTTAAACAAAGAAATAGCGGAAATCCATGTCCATCACTCCTCATTTCTGGAGCGACCATAGTTCATGATTCTGTTTGGAGCTAATAAACTCCGATACAAAATTCTTAAGTCTCTTTAGAGCAGATGGCAACTGCAATGACAACAGCAATGGCGGCAGATATCAAACCGAACACTCAGATTTTCTGAAATTTTTTGATTCGGCACAGATCCCAATGATTCTTCAAATTATTGCAAAGAGATGACCACGTTCTTCTGAGCATATTAGATGTTTTGTAGACCAGTCTCGTGTGTCTTGTCAATGCCCCCAAACGATGGCATTTGCCATTAATTCCCTTTAATCCATGCGTTCTTGTACAAAATCATCGGTTCCTTCGTATGTTTGATGCTCCATTTTGTCCTTAAAAACATAAGTAGCTACCCATCGCTTCTTCTTTTCTCCATCACAGCTAGATAGTATATTACATTCGCCTATGAAGATCTCAAATTCTGCCATTCATACAAAGTTTGTCAAAAAGTTAACTCAATGGCGTTTGGACCACGTGATCTTTGCTACCATCATTGGCTGAAACATCGCGACGGTGTAGATATTATTTGTCCCCGATCCGACCTCACAGCTGATTGCCAGCATGAGTCAGTCGACAAATGATTGATTTTTTGACGTTGTCGTGCATTTTTGACAGTTAAACACGAAATCATGTAAACGGCATTCTCTGATTGGTCCACTTCTTGCGAAGAAATTTTAAAAACAAAGTGGCATGAGAAGTCGGTTATCTCTATAATACAGTACACTCTCTGTCGAGCGAACCAGGGCTGTTCATAGGTGCGAGATTGTTCACATTATCGATCGTGCAAATTTTAAGGAGTTCTGTAGTACAGGTACTCAACAAGTTTTTACTGTGAAATATTTTTTATTAGTTCATAATGTTGTTTCATGTTGCCCATTAGCAGTTTTGTCAGGTAATGCCACACACATTCTCCCTGTTAGAAGCTCCCAAATCGCACTCGCCAGAGTTATAAACTTGATATGACTTGAGATCTAGAATTCTTCTCTAAGTTGCCTCTCAAATGGACACACAAGTTCTGACAGTCTAGACAAATTTTGCGCAGTTATTTTGGGACACCGAACACCAAACTTCTTTTTAAGATTTTGCACCAAACCGTCACTTGCTATAGAGGCAGACTTGATGCCGCTCAGGTTTCTGTTTATGGCAATGGTCTCTTGATTCAGCATTAGGCCACTAATAGCCAGACTCTTCTGCCGCTGTTCTAAGCACCATTTATATATATCTCCTTTTTCCATCTGACGTTGTTCAGATGCTTCGTTTTGTGAATACCACTTACACTCGATTTGGCTATTCCATACTCTTTTGCCAATATTGTACCCGAAACACCTTCAATATTGTTTTTTTTTATTGTAAAATTCAAATGGGTTTTTGTACCCAATTTGCCCGAATAATTGTGCATTCTTTGCAGCTGGCTTATTCATGCTCAACCATTTTGGGTTCACTCTTGTAGACTTTGTAGAGTAGTCTGTACACAGTTTTGTGTCTCTACCGTTAGTGTAGATTTCTGTTCTACGTCATAGAAGAGTAAATAATTTCATACAATGTGTTAAACTATTATTTCAGTTCCCCGCGATATTTCTATAAAATGGCTTCCTTGCACGGATGCTCCTTCGGTCCTCTGTTTCATTATGTGAACACTAGACGAGCCTGACAGTTTGAATTCAGAGCATTTAAGTCGAAAGACCCAGGCAAATGCAAAACTACGCTGACACTCTATTCTTTTTGCAGATTACAGAAAATTTGTAGTCTGGTAACAACAACCTGCGTGTCGCTTGCCAATCCACCCGTTCAATTGAATTAATTAATTTGCAAAATTCAATTCACATCAAAAAATCGTATCTATTATTTAACTAACTTAAGCAGCTTTGTATTGCTAGAATATGCCAATGTTCTGTATAAAAGCAAAAAATAATGTAAGCTAAATGGAACACAGCTTTAATTGATTAATGTATACTGTTCCGGTGCTTATTTCACTGGACTTCAAAGACATAATTTATGTGTTTGATACGCATTTAGACAAACGAGTCTAAAGTATCACCAATCTACAATTGATTTGCGTGTATTAACTGTTTGTTCGACTGATTTCTAAAACTGTTTTCAAAGCAAAATCAATGCATGTAGTATGTTCCCACAGAGCAGAATTGGATGAACGTTTACTGAAACCTTAATAAGCCGTTCCCACCGAATAGAAGTGTTTGCAAATTGCCATTAACCGTCAATTTTGAAGTGGAGGACAAACCAAAAAGGTGTGAAAACATTACCTCTTTGTCCGATTACCACAATTCTTTTGACTTCTAAAAATTAACACCAAAATAAGCTAATATTCATTCAGTGCACGCTGTAGACTTGTTCGGTTTGGCAACCTCCCACGGACGGATGAACTTTAGGGGGTTTCAACTAGTTTTCACCGAAATAGCGAGCTTGTAAAGAGTTTCAAAAGTCTTTTAAATGTCTCCACAAGAAGCTCACAGTAATGGGGTTAACAACAACAGCCCACTAACCACAAAGTGAGGAACATTAAAAGGCAATGCGGGACTATCCAGCGAGTACTAAGCTTGAGAACAGCGCTCATATCTGACCTGGTGCCCCCAAGAAAACCGCGCTTCTACTAGATAGAATCCGATTAAACTTAGAGAAGACAACAATAACGCATAGTCATTAGACTCGCTCGAACACCGACGTACCGTGTCTTCTTCGTCTCGCTATTTTATCATCTATTTTAACAAAAGTTGCTCAAGTCAATTCTATTCCTCCTCTCCATAAATTCACCCGCAATACCCATCTCGCCAGGATTGGCCATCAGTTTACCCATAAGCCTGTTTTTTTAGAAACTCGTTTTTCAGCCGCAGTACACGAACAGCAATGCTCTTTCCAGCCCAATAGTTCCCACGGACTACAATCCGCAGTTATTTAAGACCAATGTGTACGCGTACATTCTCTCTCTTTCTCCCACTATAACTTCGGCCAGTGCTGTGTCTTGACTGCTGACTTTACTAATCCCTTGAGCAGGAGCAAAATATAAAAACAAAAAAAATGTATTTGGTCAACAACTTTCATGTTTAACGTGTGAATCTTTTTATGAAGAATTGATTGTTCCAATCTGCGTCGCTTTCTCGTCTCCCTACATGCATTGGCACACGAATAGTATGCGGATGTCACACATATGCGATCGGTGATAGGTACACACATTCGCGGTTACCTCAAGGTTTAGTGCTTCCCGTAAATCTTAAACCTTGCCTAACGGCTACTAGAAATAAGTACACTTGCCAAGTCTTCGCCTTCTTAGAATCCACCTATATTAGAATATAAATAACTTGAAATATGTGTAAAACTCCTGAACATACTTTTATTTTTACTTTAACTAACTAAATATAAAAAAAAAATTAAACTTTATGCAATTTTTTATTTTTAATATATTTTCGAAATGTTCAAAGTCTCAACTTGAAAGCGGAAGAGTAGGCAGTGCGAATTAATAGTTGGTACCGTCAGATAGGAAAGGGTTAATAATGATAATTTGGATGGCGCTACAGTCCAGAGAAGGTCAGGGCATAGCTTCTACAATGACCACTCGATTGTTGTAATGTGTAGCTCAGTTTTATGCCGACTCCGTAGTCCGAAAGGCAGCATTGTCAGTGCCTCGAAACAGTTGAGTCGTGAATATTGTCTGTCGTACTGGGAATCGAACCTAAACACCTAACGTAGGAGTAGGAGTCGTACCCACGGCCACCAAAACTCTTAAATATGTTTCCTTTAAAATACACGGGGTGTACTGACCTACAAAATAGTGCCGTATTAAACGTAAATACATGTCGAACAACAAACCTGCAGGGGTATCCTTAGACACCACACTCCACCCAGGGGTTAGCAAAAGTTTCAACCCCAAAACCTCTCCAGTTGCAATTTCAGATCTTTATGGCTTTAGTCCCTCGCTGTTACTTATCAATCCTTTTACATAATTATAAGTTATTACACGTTGACTCGTCCCACTCGAAGTGGAACTTTGTTGTCCATTGTCTACACACTATATGGTCCATATAGCTCATGCTTATAGAATCAGCAACATACAGTTAAGAAAAAAAGTATTATTAAATTAATTAAGTGTTTTTCTCTAGCGAACTTATTACATTAATGATGATTGCTTTTAATTGCCGTCAGACAGAAGCTTATTCATTCTTTTTTAATAGTGCCTATGCTTCTGCGCCGTATAGAAGCACTGAGGTGATTGCAGAAAGCCCACAAATGTACCTTCTCGAGAGACTACTCGTCATCATTGATAAACGCTTAAAATGTTGCTTGTTGTAATCCTGAAGCTATAGTTGAGGAGACCTTACTAATTTTAGAGTCTTCTTTTAAACAAAGATTGAATGGATTGAGAGAGCGATTCTGCGCAAAATGTCTTTACTGATATTCTTTGCATTGCTTACTGCAGAGCGATTCAAACGAAGTTTTGTATCTTTTCGTATATCTGTATTTCTTTGTCTAACAAAAGTAATACGTATGAAGCTTGAACTAGAATGGTTAGGTGTTGGTTTAAGGTTTAAGGTGTTGGCTAAACAATAGGGTATCATTTTCAAACCAAGAAAAGTCGGTAATCATCGACCTATGACGACGGTGATGGCCTGACCAACGTCGTTTTCATAGAAATATGAACCAATGATGCCGCCAACCCAAAATCGACACCAAACAGTGACTTTTCAGATATTCGGGTGCTCTTGGCTCTCATGTGGATTGGTATCGTCCCAAATTCAACAATTTTGCTTGTTGACATACCCATTCATCCAGAAATGGGCAAAGCGCGCGGAATATTCCCCAAACAGAGCATCCATTTTGATAAAAACACTTTTATCATTTGCACATGTTTCCGAAACGCTATGAAACGCGTCCGTCCATGGCGACTTGACAGCTAATTTGACAGATGGAGCTTCAATAATATTGCCGCTATTATGGCTCTCCAGAGTGTAGACACACAAAGCGCATGCTCCTTAAAGTCTGTAAGAAATCCGCGACGTTCTTGTTATCTCTTGACAGAAAAGGCTAAGCGATGGAACCCTCTGCGACGCCTGTGTGGAAGACGATGACTCTCCCGCCTTTGCTCGAATCAGGTGGTAGTTATTCGATGTTGATGAGGTGAGAGATGATGATGTAGGCTCCTCATCACAGAAGCGCTTGATGGCATTCCTCGGGAAGACCATGCAATTTTAGCAAATGTGGGTTACTGCCTAGCAGTACAAGTTTTTGAGTCTAAGTGCTCCAGTGTAGTGTAAAAAACATCCGACAAAAAAACAGAAACTAGTTCTAGAAAAAGCGTTGAAATGAGACATTATGTTGCGACTATGCCAAGAAATGAAGTTTTCGCTATATAACTTTTAACTGTCCGCCGTCAAGTGCGTGTGGACTCCGTCTAGAAGATGTTGGGAATTCTTGGCAGCACCTGTCAGGTTATTAGCGTTGAACAGAATCCGGGCATACTCAATCAAAAAGTCAAAAAATGTGATGAAAGAATGTACAAACATCTACTCCTTATTATGTTACACCTTATTATTTAAGAAACGGATAACAAATATAAACAGTTGTGATTGAATTAAGTGACTTAACTGTGAAGGACTCCTTTAGGCTTCGAAATCAATTCCAGGAACCATGTTATGGTCTCGGAAACTTGAATGTGTAAGACGGGTTTTTCGAATTCTTTCTACTTACTTATCAGGTCTTCGACTCATGTAGAGCCTGAGCCTGAGCAATAGCTGCTTTCTATCGATGGTGCTGTGCACGCTGCTTCCAGTCATCAAGACCAAGCTGTTTGCTTCTGCCTTGACTTGGTCTCCGAAGATTTCTCCTCTTCTCGAACCAGGCGATTGGAAGACCCTCCTAACTGGAGCACTGGTGTCCATGCGCAGTCAACGGATTTTTGCCCTACAGAGTACATCCATCTTGGTACAGCTTGTAGATTTCGCGGTTATGTCTTCTCCTCCATTCACCTTCTTTGCAAATGAACCATTCCGACGCAGAATTTTCTTTCGAATGCATTAATCATCAGTTCTGCTCGTGTGCTTATCTATCTATATTAATAACAGCAGATCATGACTCATTTCAACCCAGTTGCTTCAATAGACCGAAATAGCACCGATTGCCAAGGGTTCTTCTTCGGATCTCCACAAAGATGTCATTTGCGAGTTCCAATTGCCCCTAGGTAGACAAACGCAGTTGCTGCCTCAAAATTGTAGCGAATTCTTTCTAAACATTAATAATCAAAGTTCTGTGATAACGTAGAGAGATACGGAGACAGGGAGAAAGCGACAACAAAATGTCGGAATGGTCAATAATATGATAATAATATGAGCGGCGCTACAGCCCGTAGAGGGCAGGGGCCTAGCTTCTCAGCAACCACTCGTGTTGTGCGTGCTATTGTTCTATCACGAGTGGAAGAGACCTACATTTTTATGCCGACTCCGAACGGCCAAGTTTGAGAAGCTTTTTCTAAACAGTTATACTCTTTGAGCATTGTCAGTGACTCGAAAGAGGTGGGGCCGTGAAAAGTATTTCTGTCGTACCAGGAATCGAACCTAGACTACCACCGGAATGGTCAATACGATCCTTTAATGTTATCACCTCGTCGTCAAATTTAAGCGTATTCAAGGGCAAAATATTTAATCCTGAAATTAATGGAGTTTGTCATGAATACATATTTATGCTCTCTTGGTGATAAAACGAATTTATGCACCAAAGGCTTACCGATTCACAAAGGAGTCGTGGACTGAGATGCACAGATCTTTAATGGCCCAAGTCTTAATCTGAGGCAAAAATCACTTACTGAGTCTTTGCTGCGACATTGAATATGGACAGCATTCTACGGTAGAAGCTGGAAAAACAGCATATAAGTCCATTTGTGGTGATGCCATTTTGCGTTATTTATGATTACTATGCAGTGTTAACTTCGGAAAAGACATTTAGGATCAATTCGTCATGAGAGTTGATGCAGGGTTTCAGTAGTATGCATGAACTTGGGCCGGATTTCAAACGCGAGAGATGCTACTCTTTTACAACAGTTCTTGATCCTGAGCGCAGTGAAATTATTCAAGAATGAACTTCGCAACAGAGTCATCCTAAACTCATACATTAGCAATCATGTCGCTGTTCATTAATTCTAAATTTTTCTCGAAATCGTTCAGAGCTGAACTTTAGCCATTAATTCCTGGATCTTCAAGTAGAATCATCCTATCGCAAGCACAAACCCATACGTATTACATCAGTCTTTTCAATCGCTGTTTTTGTCCTCTCTCCTAATTAAATACACACACACCCAGGGCAAGCACTAAAAAGAACATCATAAAAATCACCCAAAACGACGGCAAAACTAATTACTTTAGCACTCAAAAACTCCACCCCACTCCGTGCAACTAATTACGCCGGTCTAGGACGGAGAGTTGGTGTCGATAAAAGCAACAACAGCGAGGGGCCGCCAGTTCATTTCAATAAACTAGCAATTGCCCATAAAGGAGATAATGAAAATCCAATTCCGCTCCTCATTTAAAGCCTTAAAATCTTCTTGGGGCAACAATAACAAAAGTTGTAAGCTCTGCAACAATAAAAATGTCCACCCACCCAGTTTTCATCTTGGTTGCAATTTCCGGAGGATAACATCGAACTTGGACGACGATGATGTTCAAAAGAGCTACGGCGGGCTCGAGCGAAGGGGCGGTGCGGCGGCGGCAACGGCGGAGCCTTCATCGACAGCATCGCCCTAGCCGTACCGTCGAGGTTGCCGTCGTACATATTCTCGGCGTTGGCTGCCCCAGCAAATAAGGGATGAACGATGTGTTCATAAGGGATGAAGCGAAGAATCCACCAAGAGCATTTCCATTATTCATGCCCCACTAACGAGTGCTCGACGAGAGGACTACCCTCTTTGCTGTTTGCTAGAAAGCGTGGAGTGCGAGTATAAAAATCATTTGTTCGCCCGAGGGTGGGGGAATCAAATGAGTGTTGAATTTCCGCCCTAATGAGGCTTTTACGCGTTCCGGACTACAAAGGCGAACAAAATGAAATGAAAAGAATGAAAAGCAAAAAAAAAGAAAAAACCGTGGTGGTTGGATACGTTGCCTGTCTACGTACATAAATGCCGCCTCGGAGTGGTGTGCTCGTGTGTTTACATTCGTGCTTTCCGCTTCGGGCTGCTGGTGTCCTTTGTGAGTGAGGACGAGAGATAATAAATTCGATGGCAACTCATTAAGAGAAATGTTACCTTGAGACGTTCTGCTCGCTGAAGGGGAACAATAGAAAAGTCGCTCTATCAGCCGACGAAATTGATAGTTTCAGATAAATATCGTGTTGGTGCTGTCAATTGAGGTATGTTTCAGTTAATTATGAATGTCTCTGAGCCAGGCGAAGGTTTCTTTCCACTGCACGACATCAGAATGCCGTCGTAAATCGATGGTGTGTCCTCCGTATAGCAAGAGACACCGAAATTTGGGGTGGATTTAATTAGGATACTGAAGGGAGAAACTATGTTCTCCAAAGCAGAGGTTAATTACTGGCAGATTAGCAGAAAACAAATTCAATTACGAGCCGTCTGAATGCAATCAACTTTGGGGTGTGGCATGAATTGATTTCGACTTGCTCCAAGCAACGATCTTAAGACGTTACTGATTTGGTAGAGTGCGGGTAAATAAGATGTCCTTAAGTGGGTGCTTCTCCGTTTGAGTTCGGGGCGCAGGTGCTCTGATCTCAGGGTGGTGGGAGACATTCAATTGAACAAGTTATTTACTTCGTGGCGTTGAAGGGGTGGAGTTATCCATTCTGTTTCGTTGTTGGATTGAAACACAATCTGTTTATGTGCAATAATGTAATGTTACTAATCATTTGATTCGACAAGATCTACGACACACTCTGCAAACGCTGACTTCTTCAGATCGATTGTGTCGTCCTTTATTCCGGTGGCTTGTCACCTTCTTAACGCTCTCCAAGGCAGGCATACGATCCATCGAGGATCTGAGGCGAGCCCTGTAAAATGGCTGCCACAAATCCATGTTATTGACTTCAAATTAGGTTATGATGGAGGCCGTGTTAAACAAGAAGCAAACATTCAACCTATGGCTGCTTTCAGCACATCGACCAAGTTTTGTCTAAAGTCTATACGTATTATTTAGAAACATTATCAGAGCTGGTTTGACATTTCAAATGCAGGAAAGGGACTGTTCTAAACTCTTTGTCTTAGACGAGCCTGCCTGCCGACGTGTGAGAGCATGTAAGCCGCAAAGAAGATGCGCAGGAAAGTGCAAAACTTCGATGACGGTTTATTCTATTTGCAGATCACAGTAACACATTTCACACAGTATTCTGGTGAAAACAACCTTTGTGCCGCGTGCCATCACATCCACGTCAATGGATAAGCATTTTATGTAGGCGCAGCTGAAGTGTATCATTCAAATGACACATGTTTCATAATATTATTATTTCATATCTTTGATTTAAAGAATGAGTCAGAATGAAGAAGTTAAAATGATGTGTGAGCTCAACAACTTTCAGATACCGCTATTTAATGACGAACTAGAACATTGATTTTGAAAGCTTTTGATGGCAATTTTTCCAAAATAATCTGCTGAATTGGTACCACTGTCAAAACATACACAAATTCAAAAAAAAATGTATGTGAAGGATTAGAATGCAGGCATAATTTAACAGTCAACCTTTGATCATGTTAAAGAAAGCAGCTCTAGTCTCACTCTGAAAGACGCGAGCACAACGCAACATGGAGACTAGTGCCGGCCTTTCGCAACGCTTTTTTAATACCCAAATAAGAGGAAGAGATACTCACCACGTTTTGCGTCCGACATCCACATGGAATTGTCTTTGTTCACAATTGGCTACTACCTAGTATAATTCGTGAAATTGAGGAACGCGTCGGCCACTTAGTTTGACAACTCAACAAGGAAATGATTAATTAGCCGTGAAATCATTTAAAATCGTTAATTATGATATTTTAACTAGTTTCTGTAGAGATTTTTCTTCGATAAGAAAATTCGAAAAATGCATTTAGCATTTAGCATTTAGCATTAGCATACCAAGAAGTACACAAATATATTATTTTATTACCAGAATACGGAGACCAGAAGGCATGTCTAATCGATCCAAAATACTACACCTCCACAGTCAAATTTAAAGAAGAAAATGTGCACGACTGGGGTTGTATCTCTAGCTACTCTTTAGAATTAATGCCACTGTGGTTTAAATATTTATGCATATTGTTGAATATGGAGGTTTCGACAGGACAATGATCCTAAAACAATGATCCTAAACACACAACCAAAGTAGTCAAAACTAGGATTTATGGTCTGCCTGGTCCCATAACCTAAACCGGAGCAGGATACTAGCAGATGTTGGAGAAGCGAATTTACCGGGACCAGTGCAACAGTTTGACCAAGCTATACAAGGCAATAGAGGATGACTGGATATCATGGACAAACTTATAAACTTTATGCCAGATTTTAATTAATTTGTATTTTTTTAAATTTTTTTTTTTTATTTTGATAAATAAATATGTAGCCAAGGGCTGTATTGACGGCGTAACGTGGATTGTTCGGATGAAAAGAGAGAAATCATACAAGAATTTAAAAGCGAAGGAAATTCGTACAGGTCGATGTTTGGTTGTTCTCATTGGAAATGGTGCAAGTTCATTAAAGAAGCTCACGATGCCCACGAAAAACAGCTTAAAAACAAGATCACGTAATTGCAATGGAAGTAAAACGCGATCCTTTACTTTACGTTGGTAAAAATGAGAACAAATTCTAAATCAATTCAAGGACTGCGCGGAGACGATTAGTGAAGTCAAGTCTGTGTCTGCTGAGCAGCATAAAACTGGTCCGGCAAAGATGGTGTTAAAAAGTGGCTTAATATCTTTGGAGCCATGAAAGTAAGCTTGGAGACGTCCACCCAACGCAGAATGGAATCCTAGGTACACCAAAAATACTGTCAAGCTTGGTGTTGGTAACATTATAGATGGGCATGTTTTTCTAGCTGCAAGTGATTTTTTTTTCTGCCGTGACTGTACCTACTTATGTATTTGCTGGGAAAAAAGTTGCTGTTGGTCGCGGTATTGGAATACTTCATAATCACCGCAATACACAATAAGTTCAATAAATTTAAATTTAAATTAAAAATAAATTTAAATTAATGAAATAAAAATATAGCCTTAACTTAAGAAACAACAAACACAAGATTTTCCCATTTCGATTCAAAAAATGTATGGTGCGGATTTTGGTACACGCTTCTCTTTAGCTCTAATTCATCTTATTTATAGTCTCATTAAAGACCTTCAATCAATTTGGGACCCATAAACCAGCTTTTACGATATCTCCCACACTCAACTTCATTCGCCCTTATTCAAATAATCTCTCCTAACTGCAACACTAAATCACCCTCAATACTCACGAGTCACGACAGCTATCAATCTAAGTAGGTATTATACAAAATTACAAAATATTGTGACATGCGCGGCAATGTGTCACTACAATCCTGAGAGTTTCGTCGTTTCGATTGCTTTGAATGAGAGAGTGGTACTCTCCTGAGAGAATAATCACTTAGCTGAAATATAATGGAATTAAGTAATTGCTTTGGCACAATCAATCGCTTGCAACTTGTTGCATCATTAAAGTTCAAATATGACCAACTCTGGGGACAGTGCTCCACCAGAAATGAATTGTACGACTTTAACTGGAACACGTTCCTAACAATTTTGACACACTTTCTCTTTCAATAGATTCTCTTTCTTGCACTGATTCGTTGCAAAAACTGTTGTTGGCCGTAATAACTTAGCTCTTTTCTAGCTCGTTACATTGTATGCCTGTCTGAGGAGAACGATCTGCTTCGATTTGAAACAGCACATAAATTATCTCGCTTCAGTCGTGACTTCACCATTGTATCGACTTAGCCATTCTAGTCTTTTTCCAACCTTTTCCTATGCTTTTTTCAAATATGTTCGCTCTGATCACAGAAAGCAATTGCAAAAATGTCAGATTTAATTTGTTTAAGATCTCAGACTTAATTGCACCTGCTGAGCTTGGCAAGTGAACAGGAGTACTACATCGTGACAATCATCGTTGCTCAGCCCATGGAAACTGTGATTTGTACTGGGACCTGTCCAAAAACTGACGACTCAAAAGCACTTGTGAGTGGCGCAACGCTGCCAAGTATTCTATGCGTCGGGGCATTTAGAATTATACCAATTTTTTTTTTCAAATTGAGAGTATTTTTTCAGTTGTCTGGTACAGAATATGATGATTTTGTTTGTTTCGTGTTTGGCTACAGTCCGCGATGAGTCTTGGCATCAACCGAAGAGCCTCTTCGTCAGTACTTTCATCTCTTGCCAGCTGTCTCCAGATTTACTGGTCACTTGGGTGTATGTCACCCTGTGACATGCATCGTCGTCCCGTAGTTCAGAGCTCGAAACTTCATGCCTCCATCATGGACGTCCTCTGTTGCGTTCTCCGAAATGTCGGAGAATGAGCTGTTTGTCACGGCAGAACTGAAATTGTCAGGCATCACCAAATACCTAGACAAGTAACTAGACTCATGTAATTCTACTACTTCTATAGTTCGTGGTTGAACACTCGATACTCCATCTACACGAGAACCTGCTTGCCTGCTTGTAATACCCTTCGCCCAACTTCAGTTAAAAGTCGCCCAAGGTCAACGGCCGCAACATGCCTTTTGGTTCCCTGCGACTGGATTCCACAACCGTGAGTTTGCTGTTTACAAAATCTGGTTCGTATTCTACAAGCCCGGTAATGAGTGAACATATTTGATGGAATTTTGTTTTGTTTATTTATTCACACTCTGTGAAACATGCAAGCTCGTGGAATCCGGTTCCTGAAGTGAACACTTCTGCACATGTGTGCCTAAGTATGGTTCACTGTCTACATACATGCTTTCCCATCGGTCCTTGTCACCACGCACCAAAATATGTAGCTCTGTCGATTTTAAGTCCTCACTGACTCGGAGAACTCCATCCTCTTCCCTCTACCACTGATCAAACTAGATCTCAAATTCCACTTTGATTTGAATGAAAACCAGGATCGTGTTCTTGGTCGCTTGACTGCTGGTATTTTGCTTCGTCATGTTTGGAAGTTGCTCAGCGGTTCGACCTTCACCAAGATACGAGACATTTGCAGTTGCCCCCGCTGCGAATAAATTACCACTTAATGTCATAAAAGTTGTACCTGCTGGTCATTAAATTGTATTGGACATCTGTCTTAACTTAGTTTCCTTCTGCTCTTCGCGTTTCAGGGACAATCTGTCATAAACTTCTACATGAAAACCAATTATGAGTTGTCTCTGCTTCCAGACATTCATCCACCAGAACAGGAACAGCAGTGACCATGATCTGTGTCGTGGCAAACCACTTATTTCACGGCAAGCTACTGCCAACGATTGCAGACGGCAATGGATTAATTTCGAAGCACATTTTCCCAAAGTCCTATTAGAAAATGAGATAGTTTTTGTGTTGTGCAATTTTACTGTCCCCCGCACCACATAAAGGTGGCCAACAGCAGGAGCCACACTTAGGCCAGCTATTAGTCCCCAGATTAAGCCTGGTGGTTGTTTTCTGGTATACCCTTTATTCAATCATTTTGCAAATAGCTCCTTTCATGTTCCATGCGTTGTTTTAATTTTGTACCTCTTAATCGTACACCCGTCAGCTAATGCCGCAGTAATAATCCACCGCACGCAAGTACCTACTCTCTTTCCATTCGCGTCCGGACGAAATTACTAACATCCGATTGAGCCGATTGCACCCGACGAGCCCATCCAGTCTTAAAGGTTAATTTAGATTCAAATTTAGATGTAATGCAGTTAAAAACTGTTGAAACAGCTTTTCTTTCCGTTCACCACACCGGCACCACTGCCGTGCCACCACTAATGCGTTTCATAATTCCATTCCGCTGCAACATAACCCGGGACCAGACTTACTAGCCTCTCTGCTTAATTTCACTTTCATGTCAAACACAGCGTACACGGTTTAAACGATTGAGTCACGACAGTCATCGTGTCGCTCAGTCTGTCTCGCATTGCACTGAGCCGAGGCCGAGAGGTCTACCGCAGACTGGCCGCAGTCCGGATCCGCTGCCGTCCCCGCTTTTCACCCGTTTCTCTGTCTCCCGCGGTGAATTATCCACTTTGTCAATACTTCATTATTCAATTTGCATGCACCGGCATCATTATTTCGAGTCCAAACAAATTAAACCATTAACGGGCCATGCCTAACTATTCTTCTATTCCCACTCGACCGGGTTAGCCATAACTTCGAGAGCATAATGAGCACATTCTCTGGCCCAAATGAAACCGAACCGTAAAAAGATACATACAGCATAATGAAAATAAAATCTCATCCGCCGGCAGCCAGCAGACAGCAGCCAACGGCCAACAGCTCGAAGATTCATTCCTCAGATAGTCGCTCCAAAGAAATTCAACACCTTGTTCGAGCGGCGGCGACAAGGGAGCTGAGCTCCACGCCATGCCATGCCATCCCGGGCCACCAAACGACGACGACGACGACGACGGTGCGATGGCAGTGCGGAGATACATAATTTTGTTATTGTCGGCTGGACACGACGGCGTCAGTGCGCTGCGAGCGCCTATTCACTGACCGGAACGGCTTCAACGAAAACCCCAAACCAAACACAACCGTGCGCACACACATGAGAGGAGTTTAAGTGTATCTGCGACTACGATATCGTTTATCTTAATTTTCGTTGTGTATCGCTAATGAGATAAATGTTCGCCAGGCCTTCGAAGGCCATCACAACTTCGACGGTATGCGGGACGGCGGACGAGTCGCTCAATAGCTCGATGCCCGATGGACGTGGGGAGAGACGAGAGAAATTGAAATGTCTGCTCTTGAGAAAATCTGGAACTGACACCGGCAAGAGTGTATCATCATTACAATTAATTCCGTGAGAAAGGTAACACGTGAGTGTGGCAACGACGAGGACGGCGAATCTGAAGGGCGCACCGACATATGAACGCTTTGCACGCAAATAAGATGTTAACAATTAATAAGAACGCACTAATTGCCCACTGCCCCCATCACCGCCCTCGCCATGAGGTGTTCTCACGTCAAACAATGCCTCATGTGTGCGGACTGCGGAGGGTAGAGTTTGCGAGTGGCCGACCGATTAACACCTCACTCGTGGGTGATTGCGGACAACAAAGACGAATCGATGGATGGATGGATGCTTGAACGGATTGCGGGTTCCAAAAGATGCGCAAAATGACTTACCAGGAAATCGAGATCGGGGCGTTAATGTAAATGCCGTGATTTGACATTTATCAGTGAGCAAATTGCGACTTTTGTGCGGGGCATCTACTGGCGTATGTAGAAAGTCGGCAACGACGGATGAAAAAGGAGAAAATCCCAACCATAATGGAAGTAAGGTAACTTCAGTAAACTTAAGCAAGCGAACGAATACACGGAAATGATGTATTTGATAGATTTCGTTAAGTTTCGTTCACTTTTGTTAACTTACAGATTTGGAAGCGAAATCAACCGCTCTCTAAGTGCGTGAACGGCAGTTGTGTTGGACATGTCCCAGACGCAATTATGGGTGCTTCTAAATTTGACGATTCTTATGTATACTTATCTTATGCCAGAAGTTGTGACCAAAAACAGTCCCAGACAGGCCATAAATGTGTCAGATAAAAAGCGAGGGAATACAGGCCTTAAACTTATGTAAACATGTGGAATAACACACAAGTCCTCAGATCCCGTCTATCGTTGGATGTATTTAATTAAACCGCAAATGGGAAAATAAATAATTACTGAAGAATTAAGCCGCCCCGTGGGCGCCGTGGCGTAGTGGTTAAGTGCGTCAACGCCTACGCAGAGGGTCAAAGATTCGAATCTGAATCGATTCGATTGGGCAAACACCTACCTTTCTTTACACAGAGCCGCCACTCGTGAGTCACCGATCTCCGTTCGACATCGGTATTCGTGTGAGAACAATAGCACGCACACCTCGAGTGGTTGCAGAGGATGGCGTGTCATTAGATGTTATGAACACAAAATCCACCTGAAAAGAAACTGAATTCGACTCACGAATGCCCACATTATTCTTCTTATTGAATCGCATGCTTTCAACAGACAATTTCCTCTCGATCACTTGTGAATGATCATTTGAAGGCTTGAGAGCTGTAACGAAATACTGAGTTAGTAACAGCGTTTAATAGCATTTTATGTTCAACGAAAGTACTTTAATGCAGCGTTAAGTTAACTTTCTTTGATTTTCTTGCGAATGAGGGCTTATCACCTCGTTGTGATCCTATAGTCTTGGAAGGAACTTACCGGCTTCCCAAGCAAGTGCTCAAACATGTTAAGGTAAATGTAATTTTTAAGATAAGATGTGATATACTAAATTTGAGTTGCATTCCTCATCAATCTGACTTGATAATGATGTAGCACACCGTCTCCAAAGCTGCCGAACATCACAGCCACAATCTGAACAGCAATCAGTCGTAAAAATATGTCAAGCCGCTTCATTTCAATGTGAGCCGCCAAGGAATCAGCAAGAGACGGCCAACCAGACACAAATCAACAAAACGGGATCACACCAAAAACATAGTGCCAAAAAATGTCCCACTTTTGCTTTTAACCGCATCGTCTGCTACCACATGCAACAAAATCATACACGTGTAGTAAAACATCAAATATCATGTCCATCATTTGAACAGAGGTCAAATGATGTCGAAAAATTGAAGCTCTTCGCCAAGATGTTTGAATGGACTGCTGTTTGTATGTTTCTGCTTCCACTGGATTTTGTCAAGACATGTTCATTAACCTGCATGGTTCATGTGGAGTGTAGACTGTGTGTAAGGAAAGCAAGGCACGCTATACCGCTTGTTAAAAACGCCATCTTTTTATTCTGTGACTTCATTCAGGGAGCACTATGTATGCAGTCTTGGAATAAAAATATTACAGGACGTGGCTCAGAAGAGGAAGCTGTATTCATTATTTTGTCCATCACATGTATGTTATCTCAAGGAGGCGGGAAGGTCTTTCGGCATTTCAATTGGTTTCGCTTGAGGTATGGATTCCTTAGCTATGGACAAAGTTTTAATTAATCTGAATGAACCTGAAAGAACATTGGCTGAACATTTTGTACAAAAAAATGATGTATGAACGGTCAATCTTTTAGACCAAATTAGACAAACCTAGATCAAAATTCAAAATCAAAATTCTATACATATAAAACTAAGTCGCAAAATGAAGAAAAGGATGATGGGGAGGAGTATAGATGTCTGTAGTGACAGCCAAGCAGTGTTTAAGGCCTTCTCTGAATTTGATAGGCAGTCTAAATTCGATACGACTTGTCTGGGTCCCATTTTACGGGAAATAATAACGCCGATGAACTTGCTAGACAAGGATCCGAAGAGGTACTCTTAGGACCCGAATTGCCGTTGGGACTACCTGCGTTCTTGAGTAAGGCTTCTATCGATGGTCGAGCCTCTCGAGAGCACAATCGGAGATGGCATGACTCTCCAGGATGTAGACAAACAAAGCGCATGCTCCCTAACTTCTGTAAAAATATTCGCTGCATTCTTGCTATGTTTTGACAGCAAAGACTACAGAGAACAGACGATCTAGCTAAAGTATTAAAGGCCACTACACCTTCGCCAAACACCTAAATGTGCTTGGCTTAAACGATGAAACCCTCTGCGACGCCTATGGAGACGACGACACTGCAGAACACGTTCTCTGCCACTGTCCCGCCTTTGCTTGGATCAGGTGGTACTTATTTGGTGCTGATGAGGTCAGAGCTGATAATGTAGGCTCCTCATAACGGAAACGCCTGCTGGTAGATATTCCTCCGGAAGAATATGAAATTTCAAGGACCAGTTTTTGAGTCTGAATGCTGCAGTGTAGAGCTAAAAACCTCCGCCAAGCAAACAGCGTATGTTTTCCTCTACCACCCATAATTTCCACTTTATTTAGTTGGTCTTATCGAAAAAAAAAATGTAGATAATCACGGTTAAGAGGTGATGGGCAGAAAAAATATTGGTGCCGCCGTTGTTGAGATTAATATTCGATTTTTTCTCCATTTTTTGGTCATTTATCTCAATTTGTCTGTACTCTCACCAAAAAGATCCAAATTGCCTGGCGAAGCGGTGCAGTTTTTTTTTATAATAATTAAAAATATGTATAGAATGTACAAATCTCGTTTAAAGTTTTACGAATAAATGTACCTTTTCTTGTACCTTGTTGGTTGGGACTTCAAATGTACCTCGAAATGGCAGATGAGCGCTTTACGACCGCGGTACCTTCTTGGCCCGTTCATTAAAAAAAACTTAACGAATGTCTTCTCTCACAGCAAAACTTTGACAGTCTTGAACTTTAGTGTGAGTTCTGACTTCTGAGTCTGCGTGTACAATTTTAGGAGAATTTTATGTGCGTTCTGATTTTATGTGCGTTCGTCGAAAGAACTTTTAGCGTTGAACACTAACGTAATGTTGTGTTTTTCTCAAAAATATCAATTAATTCCTTACAAATCTCAATCGATCGCTTCTGTCTGTCCTTAAATACAGACATCTTGTCACCTGGTTGTGTTTTCCGAGTCGCAGTATCAAACATTGCTTCCTTATTCTTTTGTCGTTTTCGTTCGAACTTTTCCATCGGATCGATTTGATTGTAGAAACAAATCATGGAAACACGATACCTTCGTGACTTCGTCTATACTTAATTCATCATAAAAAGGTGGTGAATTCACCTGCTTTTTACGAATTCACACTCAGAGGTATTGGAAGAAATGCTTCAACTGTGGAACGCCCAAACAGTCACCATTTTTATTTCATGATTTCTGTAATTGATCACAGTATTCAATCATGACATAAATATATGTGTAATTTCTCCACGGACCATCTATGGAAATGCACTCTGAAGTCAACCTCAACTCCACTCAAATGAACTTAATTTTAAGACATCGTTGCAATATGCTGTGCGAAAGATGAGGTTTGGGGATATTTTTGAAAAGGCAATCAGTTTAGGCAGCTTGCTTACGACGCGAGCAGATAAAGATACAAGTCAATAAGAGGCACCTGCTGAAGTCATACGGGTGGCTGTTCAACAACGAACTATTTTACGTAGTTACTTACGCACCAAAGTATAAGGCAAAAAACAAACAAAAAAATGTGTAGTCACTCATTGACGCATGATGTTTCGCTCCGATTTACGTCAATGGAGAGCGGAGGAGACGATCCAGTGACGAATGATACAGCGCAAACATTAGCACTGATATGGTTCTAAAACATTCATCAGCGAAGTAGTCACACACGCTGAACATGTTCACATAGAATTCTATCTAAAGTTGATATACGCACACAGGCAAGATGATTTCACTGACATTATCGCTCGTCTCTGTGGCATGAGTTGCGTAAACAACAATTACAATTTCGCGAAGATAGGAGTCAGCGATTGAACACTGCGACTTGTAATGAATGGATGCAATTGCTGACTGAGCAGACGGTGTCACCATTCGCTAGACAATGAAAGGTATCTAGTCAAACAAATCTAAACATTTGTATCTAGCACAAAATAAAATGCAATAAAAAAAAGTCCATGAAAATTTATATCTCATAAGTGATGCGAAGCCATAAAAGATATCTCTGTAGGGTCGTACGAATTCCGCAATTTTTACTTTATCGCACGTTTTGCGGTTGACAACTACAAGAGTGACATTATTGTGTTCCGTCAGAAATTTTTTTGACCGAAACAATCGTAAAATCCAGCCTATAGAAACAGAGAGCATATAACGTTCTCCTGAAGCATTAATAAATTTTATGTACGACACTAATGACATGGCAAATCAAAGAAGCACCTAGCCCTGGTCTCCCTTCTGTGATTGCAATCCGAATTGCCCATGACGCAATTCGAAACTCAGTCGCTAAACAAAAGCAAGGGACAAATCGATAACAGAGTGTGACGACGAAGCCTACACCTACCTAAATGAACAAAACGCCCATCACACCTTCCCAACAGTGTCCATCAAAAACATCACGTCCAAATCGATTTCTGTTGAACATCAAAGGCTTCTTGCAACTTCCTAACCTAAAAACCGCTCAATTCACTAACAGAACACGTCAAGACCATCCCCCATTGCATTCCAAAACCCACATCAGAAATATATATTTTCATCTGCAATGCTGCCACAAAATCTCAGCATGCCCGCTCCAAAGGTCCACTCTGATAAGTACATGTCCCACCCGTGACCCCAAACGTTCCCTATACTCTGGCACTGGCTATCAATTGTGCAAAAATATGTAAAAAGAAAACATGTATCCACGCAGAAAGTACTAAAATTACGAAAAAATTATTGTACTAAAGACATTTCACTACAAGCAAACGGAACACGTTTTCTACTCTCCATTCGACGAATTGCTCTTTCTCCCACTCCATCTCTCTCTGTTTCTCGTACAGTCGAGGCACTTTCTCACTCGTTTTCTCTCCACTCTCCATGGCATTATTTTCGTGTTGCTTCTGTTGTTTTCCACCTTTTTATCGGCCCCTTCCAATGTTCCACACGCCAAACTGCCGAGTGCCGACGTCTGTACTCGACTTCGGCAAACTTCGGCTACTAACCAAACATCATCTTAACCAATCAGCGTTCAGTTTCACAACTTCGGCTGCGCTCGGCAACGATGGGCTGTCCACTGCCGTCTCTAGGGGTGAGTGGCGAACCAATACAATTAAAAAAGGGGAAATCCAAAAGCGAAGGGACCAACGCGACAGAGGTTTTCGGTTCCTTCGATTGGTTTCAGTGCGTTGCCGACTGCCTGTCGTAACTGGTTGTTGGCAGGTAGGCTGGTTTTTGGTTGCGGTATGCGACTCCATTTTTTCGCCCGTTTTCTGTGCGCTGGGAAGACTATATATTATCATGTTGAACTTTGATGCGTGGATTTTATGTTTATTTTTAGCTTTGACATGGGTTGACTTTCAGAAGCAAGACAAGAAATTGGACAATAAAATGTAGTAGAGCTAGATGAGGGTAATTTATTCTGGGCGATGGGAAGCTGTCACCTGTTATCGTCAACTCATCCGTCAAAGATTTGTTTTGACATATCGTTGTAGGGCGATGATCAATTATCATTTTGACACGTTGTCACGAAAATGACTGGTAGCAAAAGGTGATGACACTTATCTGTCACTTTGACATTTGGCGGCTCCCTTCAGAGCTTCTACATGGAATCTTGTCATTTTGTTGCAATTTTATTTCTGTTTTTGTGCATGACTGATCAGAGCATAGAGTGGAAGTGGAGGCACTTGCCTGACAGATGAGAGCAATAAAGTTGCCATTTAATGAACCTCTCGTCATAGCGAATTAATTTATGGAGAGCGGGCAGCAGTACACCCAAGGCCAATATCGACCGAAAGCAAAGCAAATCCTACGATGCGCAGTTCACTGCCACCTCTATTTGTTGCCGTGACAGATGACAATCGGTGATCTCTGAAACGTCATTTGGCATTCGAATTTCTTTAAAAATCTGCACATTTCGGAAAGTTGGAATATATTTTTCATCAAAAATAAATTTTCATTTTTGATTCTCTCCAAAACTGTATTCACTTCGCCCGTTGTAGAGCGCATGCCCGGAATCATTCCAGAAGACCCGAACATACTCTCCACTCATTTTGATATCTGATTATTCTTGTTCGCTATCATGCCAGCACTTGGTCTCCCTTCAGGCGATTCACTCCCTTTTTTATGAAATCTCATTCGGTGAGTTTCTCCATCGCATCCATTTCTCCGTCTCCTTTCCTCTCTCTCGTTTCTTCGTCGTTCGGTTGAAAGGAAAAATCCACACACGTTCGGGAACACGGTTGTTTTTACGGTTGTTTTCCCTAAAATCAAGTCTCCACAAAATGGAAATTGGAATGAATCCAACATCGCATCGTTGCCGTCGTCGTCGTCGTCGTCGATGTACACGTCAACTTCGGCTGTTGGTCGGGTGATGCCGAACATTTATCGATTTGGAGACATTCATGGCAAATTGTTGTTGCTTGGCTCTCATTTTTCGTCTAGTCTCTCGCTCTCTCTATCTCTCTGTGGCTCTGAAAGATTTTTCAGTATTTCTGCTCCACTTTGCTATATTTGGTAATCTCTCGAGAGACAGTGAAGCTTACTATTCATTGCGCGCGTGTTTGTACTCGCCACACACACACCAGTCCACTTTGTCGTTTTTTCCCCCGTGCTTGCAAATACAGAAAATAAAGCGAACGAGGAGAACTCTACGAGA
Organism: Eristalis pertinax; assembly: GCA_907269125.1. Lineage (NCBI taxonomy): Eukaryota > Metazoa > Arthropoda > Insecta > Diptera > Syrphidae > Eristalis > Eristalis pertinax. The sequence continues at coordinate 67,304,262 of OU026148.1, read as the reverse complement.
GAAACACTGAAAACACAAGCGAAAAAAATTGAATTGAAACTTTTTTTTTTCTGTTTTTCAATTCAAGGTAGCAACGGAGGTGCCCCGGGTCCGTTCGACATTTTTTTGTGTTTTGCTGTGTGTAGGTTTTGTGAAATCTGCTTGTGCCGCTCGAACCAAGTGCTTAGGCACTTATCACGTGGTGCGTTGCCAGATTTCATGTTTTTATTTAGTTTGCCAGCAAATTTCGTTTCGCGGCGCAAATTGAATGGAAAATTGTTTGAAAGAATGGAGGAGGAATGGTGATGAATTGTATGACTTGGATGAGGTTTCGCCTTTGCCGCGCTCAATGGGGAGTTGTTGGGGTGTTGTCGACTACGTATGTATGTATGTATTTCGAAATAATTACTTAATTAATCATCTGGAATGGTGCAGGCTTACAATTTGACATGTAAACCGTGGCGGGAGCGACTTGTTTGTGAAATTAATTACACATCAGACAGTTGTGCTTTAAGCAGACTTTGTTCGTAATAAATGAGATCCTGTGACCAACGAGAATATGGACATGGTGGAAGGCTCCTCTTTATCAGCTTTTGAGTTACCAGCAAACGACAGTCGTGATCGAAAGAGGAGAAGAGAAGACCATGACAGAGGGCGGAGGAGAAGGTTAAGGTGGTTTTGATCGATTTTGATGGCTGAGGAGGCTTGTTACTGGGACTGAACTCCTGTAAGGACGGTTACGTCATGTAGTTAGTCGTGTCTAATGACTTCTAGCGAGAAGTTGGTGAGTTGGATTATCAAATGCACACAATAGGCGTGGCTTAGCGGCTTGTTTACTGCTCTAAAGCATAACGGCTAAGATTAGATTTGATGTGCACTTTACGAAATTCCTTCTCTTGATCAACTGGCACATCAATATTTACGTTTGTAGTGCTGGTAGTAGCTGCTAAGTAGACATTGCTGCCAGTTGGAGATAAATTCACCATTTTGAGGTCAATGTGAAGTTGGTTCTCCTTTTTTTGATCTGGTAGATATTTTGTGTACATATTTCGAGTATCAGCGACAGCGACACATACGCCGGATGCTCACTTCATCAACGATTCCAATGAATATTCTCGGCAACCAATAAACAAGCATTTCGCCGTAATAGGTACATCCGCCAGCACCAGAGCAGCAACTTCTCCGGAATAATCAAAATATAAATAGAAATTGCTGATGGCGCAAAATGACCAGTGGCAGTCATAATGACTCTTTCATCACAATCATAATGAACATGAGGGGAATAAAGTCGATTTAAACAATTGTACGATACCCACACAGAAATGATTCTCTGTAACCGTAATAACCACCGATCCGATCCGATCACTTTCGTTAAGCTTCGTTCATTTTTGATTACTTATGTACATTATACATGTGTAGATGTATATGGGAGAGAAGTCAGTACCTCTCTACGAAAATAAAGGTTTTGGAATTTTACATGCATTTTGAGAAGTGATTATTGCCACTTTGAAATTTGACGATGGTTACTTCTGTTCTTGTCTAGTTCCGACATAAACTTATATTAAATATTGCATACACATGAACTTTTATTTTTTTGAGAAAAATAGGGAGATCCTATGTGTCTCAGGAACACGCTAGAACAAAATTAGGCAGTTGGTGTAATGTATTGCATTACGAAATTTTCACGTGCGATGAAAAAGAGACAAACCACTCGTATTCTTGGTAAACTACGGACAACATTTTTAAAGTCTTGAAAATACCTCAAATAACGTAAGAACCTATCGGCATACATCCAAGTGGATAATATTCTCTTCACGTGCTTTCGCTACAATATTCTCCTCTTTCTTAGCCCGCGCAGTCTCACATAAATGCTTGAAATTTTTCGTTAGAAAGAAGTAGAAACGGACTGATATAATTTTATATCTGTTACTTGCACAGATTACCGCTTCTAATCTTATTTGAAAAAGAAATACTGGGAAATGAATGTAGCAAATTAATTGTTAATGCAAAACGAAGAAGTAGAGTAATGCCTGGATAATTGGCACTCGCTTAATTGAGTTCCCCGTTTAATCAATCGAAAAACCAAGCAAATAAATAACTATAACTTGTTCTTGTAATTACGCTTCTCGGTTAAATGCATCGAACCGGTGATTATTGTACTACAATTAATTGCAATGCTATACATCCGAGACTCTCGGTTCGAGAAGGAGAGAAAGCCAGCACAATGAAAGCCAGTATTAGATCAGGCTCATACTTTCGTTGTGTTCAATTGGGAATGAACAACTATCATTCGTCATTATTCCATCCGATGTTTCTGAAGTCGCTGAAATCACCTGAACAAACATGCGCACATCAGAATCCTCTCAACATTTGCAATTGCCGGGAGTCGTGTGCTTTAGCAGACAATGTACATATTCTACTCTGAGCCTCTTGCTTAATTTTTTTTTTTAGGTTGGCAACAGTTCGGGTGTGGACGTAAGAAGAGCGAATGCTCAGTAATGACACACAGCGACTCTAACAAGCACTTTACTCAATTTCGTTAATTGTTCCTTAAACTTGAAGTCAACTCATAAAATCCAGCGAATACACTGAAATGATGCACTGTGACCACAACAACCGAACTGATCAGCTTCGTTAAGTTTCGTTCACCTATTCTAACTTCAGCATGTAGCGAGAGCGAAGTCATCTACGTATGTACATAGATGACATTTGCAGTTGAAATATGAGAGTAAGGTCCCAGTAGGAATTTTGATGCTGCTTCTGTATACTTATCGTTTCGTTAAAGTTTACATAAACCACATATCATTGTGCCTTAAGATCTACCAGATCCACATGCCGTTCATGTCGAGTCGATTAAGAATCATTTTGTCTTTCAGTGCTTCGCCTCGCTTGAGAGGTCTGAAAATATCTTGCTTAACACTGTAAAATATTCCAAACAAGCTTGAAGCTGTATGAAACGATTTTAGGCTCTTCACCAGACCCCCAACACAACCAATTGTCAACTAATAACTATTCAAATAAGCTTCAGAAAATACCGCATGGAATTTTAAGTTAATTCATGTTGGCATTCATAACAAGGCAGCATAAGCGTGTGGCAGTTACTTGCCCAATGTTTACTAACTCTTTGTGTACGACGCGGTGGTAGCACCGGCACCGGCATTGCACTGTTGAATGAGCCACTCTTTTATATTCGGCCAATGTCGTGGTTTCCAGGCCCAAATGAAGACTTGTTCATGCAACACATGGTGAGGTGATTATTCGGTTTTTTACTAATGAGGCACGTTGTTCCATTTCCAGAGGATGACAGAGGCTGCCTCAATCTGCTCACTTCGAGAAGTATTTTGTTTGCGTTTTACGCGGTGAATGGCAAATTGAAAGCGTGAATATGATACCTTACTTGAAACTCGCTTGCACGGACGTTTAAAATGCCAAATAATATACGAGAACATGGCTAAATAGTTAACAATAACATTAGGGATGGGACCCACTTTCTTATGAGGATGTTAGATATATTTACCAACAATAAGACAGATTGATCATTACTTAAAATTAACCCACAAAGTCAGAGTTTTATAAGAAACGGAGTAGAATTGTGATTGTTGAATGCATAAGCAGACATCCCAAGAGAGGATGGCTGGCGTGACACACAGAAAATTAGGTGATATGACAGACAGAATAACCGCGCTAATGGCATTTGCACTGACAGAAAATTCATGTCAAGTGGACTGTTTAATATTCGAGGCACAGTTTGTGAGAAAGGAAAAATCAATTGATTTCTAATGCAAATCCGAGTTCAGTTTCTAAGAAAGGGTACCTACATGGCCCAAATTTTATTTGACACAACATTTCCAAATCGTCGCGGTAGGTCAATGGTTTGGAGTATCAGTTTGTACTACTGATAACTATGTAAGTAGGTGGTTACTATTTATTTTCTAGATTCAAAATCGGTTTGACATTATTTAGTTTGATCGGTATCGGCTTTGAATTTGGAGATAACATTGAGAGGCACTCTTGACTGCTGTTCCCAATTGTAATGAAAACATGTGTCGGCATAAAATCCCACCAAGTCCGAAGAAGCAGTCTAGTGGCTATTAGAGAAGGTGACGATAGTTCAATCAACACTCCGGCAAGACTCCTCTTGTCTTAAACATGCAAGAACTGAGCCTAATTTCTTCATTGCCGCTTACGAGTATGTACGTACGCAAATTAATCTATAAAGACTCCAGCCCATAGAATCCGTTGCGAGCGTTGCTTTCTGTCAAAAAATTGAAAACTCAAAAGAGCGAATGAGGGGGCAAATGCGTCCCACAAGTGAAATTCATAGCGACGGATGATATTGGTCAATTTTAAATTTTGTTGCGTTTGACAGATGTTTCCTTCGAAATTCATGCGGATGCTGTTAATACGTTTGTCATTTCGGACATATTTTTGTAATAATTTAAGTAATGTAAATTTTCGATTTTCTTAATTGTATTTTCATGAATTTGGATTGTAAACGCAACACATTCATTGGGTCGGTTGTTTACGTCGCGTAAAGAAATTTGTTTGTAGGATCTAAAAGCACCCAAGCAACGGATTTTATGGGAGCCTAAATACTTTCCAATACCAACTACCAATTGGCATTTACGTACGAAGAGAGCGATTCAGTTCGCTGTCAACAAAACTGAACGAACCTAACGAAAGTGACTGAAGCGGTGATTTTGTTCACATTGGCACTTGGCAGATAAGTTGAAATTTGTACGTGCACCAAGTTGGTTGAGGTCCTTCTCCGATTGTGTGCGGCACATTAGACGCGGGTGTCCTCTGTTGCTTTGCCCCAATGCACAGACTCGGACTTGAAGATTCTTTGGAACCGAATTAAGCTCTATATGGTCGACCCACCATTGTCATTGTATCCATAGACGCCTGACCACATTCATGCCGCTGTGCAACCCGTAAAACTAGAGATTCAATCCTCTGCTACAGATATCATCACCGTAAACAGGACTAAAAATCTCACACAGGTCTTTTCTCTCAAAAATAATAAGGACTGCTATATACGCTTTTGAGATTGGCTCTGACTCGTATGATGTATAAGCAGCTTGGCCCCAGCTCTATTACTCAATTGCTTGAAACAGCGTTTCAATCTCGTTACTGATGTTACTGTTTACTGCGCAGCACTGTCTTTAAAAGACAGCCTCCCTTTCTCTCTTAAATTTACACCTTAAAGTTTTATTTCAACTAAAACAGCATAAAAAACCTTGCCCCAAGCTACTTCCTACAGATTGTACATGTGACTGTATCTACGCATGCATGTACATATGTATGTTCATTTCCAACCCCCAAATGAAATGAAACTCTACACAAAAGGTGTGGAGAGACCAACACCAAAAATTTATCCACCAATGATGACTGGGAAAGATGTAAGGGGTGATTTTCATACTCGATTGTGACTTCATTTGTAGATCTATTCCTTTGGTTTATGTCGCTACTTGTTCAGTTTTATGACAGGAAACGAGAGTTGTTGAGACTACGAAATAAATTAACAGAATTTTCAGAGAGGAGATATTTAATCATTTTCACTCTGATGCATTAGCAGAGTTGATTGCTGCGCGTCAGCATTTTTTTCCGGAATGATACGTCAGTCAAAGATTTACTTTTTGGTCAGAACCAGTAGCACGATATGGTTGAAAGCAGCGAGGACAGAGGAAGAAGTGTCCATTGAACGGCCTGTAGAAGGATTTTTATTTCATTTTTACATCCATGCCGTTACAGTAGGAAGTGTTATCTTGCGTTTCAGAAGGTACAATTAGGGTTAAGACAAGACTTCCTTTATTCCGATTTTTCAATAAAAAACACACCAAGTGAGACACAACGGACATGTCTTTCTGTCTTGCCTTTGTCTCTTGGCCTGGTCGTATGCTGGATGTATCGCGGCATAACCACATAAATGTCTTTAGAGCAGACATTTTTAATTCATCTTGCTCATAAACTCCAGCGAAATCAGAATCATCAGAACTTTTCCGTACACCAATAGAGTCATAATTTTATTCTAGATAATTAAATGGCAACCACCTCGCTAGGTAGCCTTTAACAAGTGAGCTATCGACTTGACCGCTAAAACGCAAAGAACGAAGGTAACATATAGGCAAACATGTTCAAATAACTGACCCAAGAGAAAGAATGTATGCGCTCAAATTGGTAAAAGGAAAGAGTGCAGGATATGTATTGACCATGGTGAATGCTTAATATTTCATTCTTTATTTAGAGAACAGATGGCTACTCCATTTTGTACGTCCAACCAACTGATCATCGGGTTCTTCTAATGGAGTGCGGAAATAAATAAAAATGCCAAAATTTGCAAAGTGATCAATTATGACCAAGAGCAGAAGAGACACCACGCGCAAGTCTCAAACGCTAGGTAGTAAAGTTTTACACCTATTTAAATCGACCCGACAATTGTCCCATTCGGCAAAGAGATGAAGATCTATTTGAAAATAAGTTCAGATCAAGCACTGAAGCCACAGTTGTCTATACAGATTGCACTGAAGCTCTTCAGAGGGTATGGGCACAGAAGGACTCGACAGAAGTCATAACTTTGATCATAATTTGTGAGCTCAATAATCAATCATTCATTAATTTACATTCGGTAATGAAGCTACAAGCTGGGGAGAAGCTATGCTTCTTATTCCACAAACGTGTCTGATGGACCAAAATGCGGGAATAATTAATGGCGTCTAGTGCATTTTAAGAAGGTTCTCGTGTTTACTGCGGTTAAAAAAAAATAATGATATACCAAAATTCACTAAAAACAATAAATGCCTTACGTTAGCTTAAAGTTAGATTAGACTACCTTAAAACGCCGGCATATTTTTATGTATCACTTAAATGTATGAATTGAAGACTAAATCCGAATGCCAACATTATTGTGGTGCAAAAGATGGATATGATTCTTGTCTTTGGTCCTTTCCCAGAAATGAGCCAAGGACGAGAGGTTAACGTATACCGCCATCCATGCGATTAGCGAACTGGAATATGAAGCGTTCATGATATACACTCCCCATTCCAAGATAGCAACTTGTTTTTCTTAATCGCACATGTCACAAAATACCTTGCCTTCGTTTAATTAGCAACGACATCACTCTTCTTAGACACGAATACCGACTGCATGTTGTGTGGAAAACATAATTTAATAAAAAAAAATGTTAATAAAGAAACAAGATAGATCAGGTCTGAGATAAATCAATGAGCCCCGGCGAAATGTGGATTTTTGAGACTTTGAAAAAAGAAGCACTAGCTGGTTCTACCAAAAAACGGGCAATGGTTAATTTGGTCTTCCGATTTTTCTGTGTTGCATGTTATGAGTTATGTGCAAAGGCTAAATGAGGAAGACATGGATGCGCAAGCAATTACTTTTTTGTGTGTTTAACCTTTTTACTAGCCACGCTTCTAGCTTCAATAATAATATGGGTCGCTCTACAGGCAGTAGAGGACCGGAGCCTGAAGCATATATAACAACCACTAGTGTTGTGCGTGCTGGTCTCTTTTTTTGAATGAACACAGAATGACACAGATACCCTATGCCCCGATAGCATACCTACAATAGTATGCCAAAGGCTCAAGGCTCTTCAATATATTAAAATTTCAACAGAAGTAATATGCAATCGGTTGACCAGAGAAGGTCATTTGTTTCCAGAATTCGCAGTCGATGTACCTATGTCACCGACATTTATGCGAAATGTTAGCAAATGCGAAATAAAATGGGCCATTATCGTAATATTTATTTTAATTAGAATTCAGAATTAAGTCCATCAAAATATAGTGTACGATTAACACCATCAACAAAACAAATTAATTCCTTACGGAAATAACCGTGTACTCTAAGTCTGCATTATGAATATATGAATAAATTTAATAGACGCTTTTTATGGTTAACACATCGGCATGGGGGGAGTTTTCGTGCGACACCTAGTACTTCAACAATTATAGCAACAAACTAATGGGTTGGGAACTCCGTTTTCTGCACTAAAATACATAAAATTTAACGGAAAAAAAATTGGCATGGCGTGACAATAGATGCTAAAATAACATGGCAGTTAAAGTGCGCGGAAATTAAAGTGAATATTCCGCTTCTGATGTAAATATAAAAAGATGGACACTTTCGTGCGTGAAAATAATTAACTTTGTTGATGAAGAGCTTCTTCATAAGACCTTAACAGCAAACCGTTCTCCGCGAAAATCTACGTTTTGTTTTTTTGTTCAGTTTCGCTTGAATTCCTTATGCGATTCCAAGCGATGTTTGAATCCCGAAATGGATCTATTGTCGTAGTCGACCATCAGAAACGCTCCTAACATATCAGTTGAAGGAACTTGTGTCTGATCGATGCAAAAAAAAAAGTTGTTAATGGAGAATGTTATGTGACACAAAGATGATTGAATCGTTTTTCCACTTGTGTCCCCTGCCTGAGGAAGTCGAGTTTTGGATCAGAGCGACTTGTCGTCAAGGTATACGAAATTCGAAACTCATATGCGTTTATCGAAATTCCATTTTCTTAGCCTTTAAGCCCAGACACAATCGAACGAAAATAATCCAGAGCCATCTTGAAATTTAAAACTACGTAAATGACAGTTGATTTTCGATTTTCGCTCTGAAGTTACGTACGTAGAGAGCTATTGATTTTTAAGAAAATTGAACGAAGCTTAACGAAGCTTAATTGAAGAAGAAGTGGTTATTGAGGGCAGCACAGTGTATTATTTCTGAGTAAACTCTCGATTGATTCTCTCTCGGTTGACTAAAGCCTCCGTATGTCCATTATGGTTGGACCATTAGTTTCATCGATTGGAACATACATACAAACAGTTCCGACTACAAAGGCTACTACCATGGTGTCTCTTAGATTGGATACAAAAATAGGGTTTAAATTCAAACACATTCAAAGCCTTCAGATTATTTTTCATAAAACAATAAGGACTGAAGTTGGAAGAGGACTGAGGTTTTGTAGGAAGCTTCATATCGAATATTTGGCTACTAAGAGTAACACGAAAACTGGGTGTTGACGTAACGAGAAGCGATCGCAAAATTGCCAAGATCCAATCCTTGAATTTACAATGTATACGAATAACAATCGTCGATTCATGTATATTTATTCATAATTAAATGGAAACTGAATGTTGTCTAGAACGATCGTGGAAACTTGTAGGGGACTTGTAGGGGACACCCAAGTCGCGTTTTGCTTAGATTGCAAATAGGGACTTGTTTGCATTATTCCCTTTTTGAGTTCATCAAATATAAAAGGAAACTGCGAGTCGGTAATTCTCATCATTAAGAGTTCACACACAAAATGTACACATCGAAAAAGTGAAGCAATGAACAGTTGAGTATTATCTTATCAGTATGTGCATTTTGCCAGGACGAAAACAAATCGTTGTAAAAAAAAATATGGATCAAGTCCAAAAGGCGAAGATCCACCGACTGAACTGACTCGGCTACGATGGCCCTCCTGCCACAGGCACCGGGTCATCGATTTTCTAAGTGGGTATCCGAGTGGAACTTATTTCAAGATGACTGAATCCGTTTGTTCGTGGAGACATGAGTTCTCTGACGCCGACTGGCCATCTGAAAAATAGCAAAATTGTCCCCTATTGAGAGGATAGATTTGCTGAATGAATCCAAAACCAGTGAGATGTCGTTGCTGCTGATATATTGCGCATGTCCTCGAAGAAGAGAACTAAACTCAACGCACGAGCAAATCTGGGAAAGAGAGGATAAGTTGAACCATTCACTCAAGGTCTTGCGTAGTAGTTGAAACGTATATATCCCACTGGACGCTTGAAGTTACCTGGTACCCTCGGCTTACCAATTTGGATTTGTGCTGGTTGATTATAGCTTGATTGTTTACATTAGCACCTTGTGTGGCAGGACTGTTTGCAAAAAAAACACGTGTTCTTCAAGACACGCCGATAAGTACAAGTTGCATCCCAAGACCGGCCCTTATCTGGTCCCTGTAGCAGCTAATTTAAAAAACAACAGTGTTCTGGTATGACATTATACCCCCGATAGATAGCCACGAATTGCTGCTGTTGTTAGGGCAAATAGTAAACACTCCAAGCCGACAAACTTACAGTTAGATACATATTTCTAAGAAATGGAAGCACTAGCAAAGAAACATGTATTGTCTGTAATTCTTCATAAGGCGGCTGCGAACTTAAAGTACCTGCAAGCATTCGAATATTTCAATCACTAATTCTCCCCGCACTGCTTACGCTGGCACACATCTGACAAAACGAACGCGTGTCCACATCTTTGTGCGTCTTTCAGTAGAAGGGTTGCCATTCATCTGTTCAACAGAAGATTCCTCGTTATCTTCAAAGGAATAAAAACTAAGATCGACAGGAAACGGTCAACAGCGTTAAGCAGCAAGAAACCCTTCTGCCAATCCCCGTCCCCACAGCAAGTACAATTTCAAAGGAAATCCACACAATTGACATAAATTCTCTCTCAGTCCTATCGTCACCAACGATCTGCTATTTTTATTTGAAAAGAGAGAAATTGTTAAAGCACTTGCTTGAGCACTGATTGGAAAGGGCGGAAATTAACACCCTGTCGTCATTCCATCCCATCGCCCATCGCCTCCACACACACACACAGGGTCGAAATCCTACCAATTGCAAAAATTTAATAGTTCTTGCGTCTGCCTCTCGCTCACGCTCACCGAGTGCTAATCGAAGTTCATTTCGATTTATCAGATTGTCGCACTTTCGGAGCAAACATCAACCCCGAAGTTCCACCCCCTGAGCAAGGGAAACCGATTCATTCAACAAATGCCTGCCGCCGTCCTCGCCCCACTGTCGCCCAGCGGGGTGCTGTTCAATTCATTTTCAGAAAATCCGAAAACCTTTTAAGAGCTGTTCGTCGTTATCTTGGGCTGCGTAGCTCGCAACCACCCAACGAAACGTGGCAAGTCGCTAAGGCAGCGACGACGTCCTTTTGTGTTCATCGGCTATCGCACAGGATATTGCATTAGAAGTTGCCTGGTACCCTCGGCTTGGCAATTTCGATTTGTGCTGGTTGATAATGCCCGAGAGTGGGGTCCGCGGGCACGGGTGGTGATCAAATAAATTGCGCACAGAACGGGACAAAGTGCGTGCGGAATGTGGTTGATTGCTATCCTCTGCAGATTCCATTTCCACGTCACAGTCTGTGCAGCGCGGAGTACTCTTTAGAACACTGGCTCTCTCTGCAGTCTGCACGCTGCTGTATCCATCGCTGTTTTCTGGTTTCGTCTCGTCGTTTCGTGTGGCTGCCTCGTATCGCGGCAAAGAAACCGTGGATGGACATGGACATGGGCGTGGGATAGAAAGGGAAACAATGCTGCTCGTTGTGGCCTGCTCTCCCACACGGAGCCGAGTGAGATTCTGCTGGCCCGGGAGGAACTCTAACCTCATCTGAACCCTTCTTGTAATTTTTCATTATTCCTCTTCGCATGGCACGTTGTTGTTGTGTTGTGCTGTGCTGCTGGCTGCTGTGGCAGTTCTTTCGCTGGATATGGTGTATGGTGGTGGTGTTCGCTACTACCTTCGTGGCCTTTGCTGTCTTTGCCTGTCGGCTGTTCGTTCTTGTATTTTTGTTGTATTCGCCGTATCCTCGGTGGCGGCATTTGGCTTTGACGCTGGTTGGGATTCGAATTTTGTTGTACGGTTGGTCGTTGTTCGTCGTTCCTCGTTCGTTGTCGCTGTCGATGGCCAACAAAATGGCCGAAGGTGGAAGGTTTTAGACAGAGCCAAACACAACAATGCTCTCGCAAGCACGTCACATGTGCATATTGTGGTTGGACAGTGAATGATTTTGCATAAATATGTACTCACCTTTTGGCAGTACAATGTTTGTGAGTTGATGTTTTTTGGGTTTCGCCGAGGAGCAGCTGCTTTTTAAAGAAAAAAACATTCCCGAGAGGATCCTATGTGAATTGAATGCCAAATTGAAGGGTATTCATCTGCCGGTCTGCTTGGAAATTCGATAAGACATCCTTCTACCAGTTGTCTCGCGAAGATAAATAAAATGTTCTTCTTCTCAAGTGGTTAGGAGCTGAGTGGCAGCCAAGTTAATTTCGTTCACTCGGCCTCTTGGTTCTATTCGCTAAGGCCACATCGGGTAACATGAGGCAGACTATTCTTCAGGCTTCTCTAATATGGAAAGATTTGTTGCTTTCCAGCCTCCCCACATTAAATGTCTTAGCACACGTGGTAGCAATATTTAGAGGCCCTTGACTGTCCGAAAGCGATTGTTTTGTTTGTCTCTCATTGCTATCGTTTTTGGAGAATTACTAGTTAGATACAGCAGATCACATCAGCTAATCACCAGAAATCAATAGAAACAAACTAGATGTGACCGGCTTAGCAATTGATTACCGCCCTGTCCGCCGACTAATTTGAGGGACTTCTTGTAAGTTAATGACAAAATCATGTAAATGGCGTTCTCTGATTGGTCTGTTCGGTCCGAGAAAACGTTATAAGAAATGCTGTCAAATAATGTTACGGGACAAGTGAAGAAGAAGTCAGCTTATAGAGATTGCCCGGTCCAGAGGGGACCTCAGACTGTCGTTATTTTTCTATCATTTCGGTGGCAACACACCACCGAGATATCGTGCAAGCCAGTCTTATAGTTTTGTACAGTTTCAATGAAGTTTCAAATGAAGTTTGAAGCTCAACAGGTATATGTACCTTCTGAGCACTGCTAGTGCCTCGAGAGAGGTGGAGCTTTGAAATATGAACGTTGTTTGAGTCGGAAATCGAACTTAGGCCTTCAATGCTTGAAATACTGCAACGGCGTCCACTTTGCTGATTGAGAGATGCATTTATTGGTTGGGAGCAAGGTTCATGTGTCAGTGTACTGATAACCGAAAGTAAAAAAAAAAAACAATTTTGACTGTGTTGATTTTTTGAGCTAAGCCATGTTGGATACGTGGCAATGAATGCTTTACTCTATATGCTCTCAAAGATTGTCAGTTATGCGACAACAGTAGGTTTTGTGAGAATGGCGAATGTGAACAGTGTTGTCCCAAAACTTTTTGAAATAGTTTTTCTTTTTTTTTATCAAACCTTTTCTTAATATTATAAAAATAGACAGACAAGAGAAAAAAGAAAACAAAATGGGTTCTAATTTTATTGATCGTTGATCTTTGATTCTGCGAAATCGGAGACAAAATTTTTACAGAAATTTAAGAAACTCGCTTCACTTGTTGCACGAGTTGAAGATCGCATAGGAGTTTGTTTTGCAATGTGTGACTAAAAGAGGCGTTAACATGGGCAAACATACCAGTCCCAAATCTTTCAAAAATGTTGAATATTCTGGTGGTTTGACAGACGTATTCGATAGTGTGAACGAGTGTCTGTTCGATCTGGAGGAGATTTAATTTCCAAAAGATTTTCAACGTGTGACGTTGTTCACTTAGAAACAGAAGTAAAGTTAACAATTCTAGAAAAAAATTCTTCGATTTCTTCTTCTTCTTGTGAAATGTTGTTTTACAAGCACTCCTACGAGTACGTCCATCAACATTGAAATTCACTTGAAAAGTGAAGTCTCACGATATATTTGACCATGTGAACGCTAGCGACATCGGTCTGTCCGACATCCTTCCGAACCTGACTGCCCGGTATGTTTGCCCATGTTAACCCCCAAATAGCAGACAGTTCGTGGAAAGCAGAGAGTTCGTGATCGTCCGAGGATGTCTTGAATTGACAGCAGTTATAATTCATGTTTTTGTCAACAACTGACAGACAATCCGGCTACAAGCAAATTGTCATTTAGCTGCGTCCTTAGGTGTGAAAATGTGGTGTTTATGTGGATCGTTGGTGGTTACCGATCCACATCGCACTATTGTGATGAATAAGTGATTATGTCGCTGCATGATGAATGATCATTTGTCCTTATTTATGAGAAATATTTACGGAGTTCTCCTTCGTAGTTCCTCTTATGAAATATGGAGGAAATATGTTTGATTTCATAGACCAGCGCGAAGAGAAAGATATGCTTGCAATTATATATTCAACGACATGTTAGGGTAATCTAAATAAAGCCTGAACCACGATGCAACTGAGACATTTTTTTGTAGTGTAGACGTCATTCTGAGTACCTTTCACTGTATCACGAATCGATTCGCTGTTTGGCCATCAGATATTTATCACGGGATCTTGAGGCACTCAGACAGCATTGATTCTGATGCTTTTTGTTGAAGTGGGGAGTTCTTGGAGAGGTACATTGGCGAGCAAAACTGGTCTTATAATTGTTAACATCCAAAAAATCATGTATTTTTAATTTATTTATATTTTCTTAAAGATTTCTTTTAAAGTTGGCGAATGGTCAATATTAACAGAAAATAGCAAAATAAATCATATAAATAAAGTGGCCCCAAGTCGAATTTCTCTCGAATTTTTTTACTCGCCATATTTTGGCATTTCCTTCAATTATCCATACAGAAATCCATACTCCAAGTCGAACTCCCTCTAACTCGAACGAATTTTGATATCCTTTGAAGTCGTCTGTATCCAAATTCGCCCACTTTTGTTCGTTTTGTTCAAGTCAACCGTCCTGCTAGCTTTCAGTACTTAGTTTAAGGGCCGTTATTTTCTCAAAATTTCTCTTCAGTGGCGTGGAAACTGCGCCTGTACTCTAGATCAAAGTTGTACACGAATGCTCGGTACATTCTCGTAATGTGACAACTTGCTTTTTTCGTACTTGCAGACGTGTCTTTATGCGTCGTTTGTCAAGCAGAGGACTTGCTGTCATTTTCTCCATTAACGGTGGCCTATTGGTGCGATTTCTTTGCGAACTTGCTGTCCTCCATTTTAATTTCATCAAGTCGTTCATTCACATGTGCGCAGAAAGTTGTCTGAGGCGATCACAATATTTCCTAAAACGTATTTCGTCGCGCATATTTGAGTCGCCAGGAAGACAAAATGTTTTAATAACTTCTCGAGTAGGCTAACACGAAAACACTCTTGCGAACACAATTTATAATCCGCCACTCCAACGCACAATATGCCGGATTTTTGATTAATGCCTCATCTCGTAGGCATGCTTGTCTCAGATTAATATTATTTTGATTCAATATTCGTGCCAGCAGAGGTGTGTGTGTGTGTGTGCGAATGTGTGTGTACAATCCTAGAACTTGTTTCGCTTTAAGGCCAAGAGATCGAGTAGTGTCACGCTTTAAACAAATTGCCGACACGCGAACCGTGGATGCAAACAAACCACCGACAGATTGCCTTGTGAATTGAGATGATTAATTATTCAAGAATTTTAATTGAGTCTCAGTATGTCGCTCGTTTGAAAAATGATAGCGCTTAACCTCCTTTCGCTTTCTAAATTAATAATTAATAATTTACCATAAATAGAGGCGATAAAATCTGATTTATGTCTGAAAAAAAAACACCCAAATCGGCAGCATTTGCGTGTGTTCGCTTTGATGTTTTGAAACACAGCGCGCCACACACATTCGGACGACCTCCACGTATCGTATTCCACTTCTCATATGGCTCATGCCAGTGCAGCAACGATTTACTAGATAATTTCTTTAGATCTATTAATTTCATGGAGCGCTTTGTAACCGCCCCAAGCGATCCAGGCGCGACCGGCTGCAGAGCGCACAGCAATTTCGAGCCACTTATCACCATCGAATCACATTACCAGTGTGTCCAAATCACTCAAGGTTCTCTTCTGGCTGGGAACATCAAAACACCATAAATCACAGCGACTTTATATCGCTCGGATACTCATTCGTATCTATTCGGGTATTCATCTATTCATTTAGTCGTGCGTGCGTCTCCACAATCATCGTTTGTTGTTTTCGTCCGCATAATCGAACGCAACCATCAAAAAACATACAATATTCACTGAATGGATAATTTTTCTGTGGTCTTTTTTTTGTTTTTTTCTTCAAAAAAAAAAACTAAAGAAAAACAAACCATTCCCCCCACAAACACATACGGACGCAGTCCACACCAACGGCACCGGGCCAGCACAGAGTATCTCGCACCGCCACTGCTGCCAACCGCACTCGGGTAGCGCGCAGCCCATGCATAATTCATGCCACCTATCGAATCCGTATAAAACTCAAAAAAAGGTCGAAATAAAAATACGAAACAAAAAAGAAGCAAGCCAAACCAAAGAGAAGCAAACACAGAAGGCACAAGTAAGTTGGAACTTTATGCAAGTGCTGACTGCTGCCCTGCGCCCCCAAGCGATCCCATAGTATCTAGCATTCCTCCACCCGTGGTCCCGTGGATACGTTACATGCACAGAGTACAGACACTCTCGCACACGTCGGCCACTCGCTCGCCCTGCCGTACGTGGTCGGTGGTGGATGTGGACGGCGGACGACACTTTTTCGTGCATAACCCAAAAACGAGACGACGAATAAAAAACAATTAAAATCGAACTTTCTCTAATTTTTCTTCTTCTATTTCGAGCGGGCTCGAGCCGGTCGACAGCGCCGAGTCGGCTTGAAGAAAACAACGAACAAAAAAGAGCTTAATTCGCTGAGCGAAAAAACAAGTACGCTTCGGGTGTGTGCGTGCGGTGTATGGCTGTGTGGCTGACAGCAATGAAATCTGACAACGTGGCCGGGTGACCTTTTCCACTGCGACAGATTCCCTCCGACTGACGCACACACGCTCGCTCAACACACACACCGTCATCGCATAGAGGTGTGTGCGTGAAAATGTCTTCACGTAGCTACGACGGAATTTTGTAGCGGCAGCCGCTGTGAAGGTCGGCAACGTCGCATTTTTTTATTATTATTTTCTCTTTGCATTTATTTTATGTTTGTTTTTTCGATTTTGCTATGGCTCGTGTTTTGTCGCGTCGACGACTGTGCGCTGTGTCGGCTGCGTGAATGTGTGCGGGTTTCGGTGGGTCGCCGGTCGCCCGCCACCCAACAACGGCCCCGGGCGCAATCCAAGGGGTTTTGCGAGGCAAAACTTTTTATTGTTGGCAAAAGTTTTTCTCGGTGAAATTGTTGTTTCGTTTTTGTTTGCCCGCTGCCGCTGGGATTCCTCCTCCTTTTGACATTAACGTTGTGTGAGTCTATCTTGGGTGTGTGTGTGTGTGTGCCTTTTTTCTGCTGAGTTGCGAAAGCACTTCGCTGCGTTCGAATAATGAGCAGAAAGTGGTTAAATGTGAAATTGTTGTTGTTGGCTGACTGCTGGCTGGTGTTGCTTATCGGATGCGAAGGGGGAGGAAGATGGGCCAAATTGGGAAAGCAGGCGAGACGGGCACACGGAATTAATTAATGTGCCAAGTTTTTTTTTTTGTTTTGTTTTTAAGCGGCATTGGCAGTAACAGCAAAAGCAGCCGTGGCTGGTTTGGTTGCGAAGACGGCACCGCGTGAATACACAGGGCACAGCGCTCGTATTATGCCGACTAGGTTATGAAACAATAAAGTTTTAGCTCGACGCTCAGCTGGAACTTTTGTAATTAATTTCAATTAATCTTGGCCGCTATTGTTGTTGCATGAACGACGGGTGTAAAGTCGTTTGCTCAGTGGGCGGACGCTGATGCGCTTATTAAAGTTTTCCCCAACAGGAATTGGATTAAGAATAGTTGATGGGGCACGGAAGGAGGGGGAGTCGACACTTTCATAAATGTAGCTGAGTGAATTGTTCTGAAGGATTTTCCACCGAAGGAATTCTATTCAACTGAGCTTTACATTTTAATTACGCTCCGGTTCGAGCACTAAGCTGATGGGGTTTTTTTTAGGAAAATGGTTAATAACTCTGCTATTGTTTGCCTCGAAATGGGATAGGTAGTCATTATCTTAGGATCCAGCTGGTTTGCCAATAAAGCCTATTGTCTGACAACGTCCTCGATGGGATTTCAGGTGGATACAAGGACCCTTGGCTGTGTGCACAATTAATTTGTGAGCTAGATCTTTTGTAATCTGATGCGAAGTTGGAATAGAAATACAAGGCAAGTTTTGCACAAGAAAATTGCAAAGTTATCGTAGCTGAAGTCTAAAACAATTCAGCAGTGACTTCTTTTGAAGTTCCTCCTTACGTTTCAATCCATGGTTACCCGCCAAGAGGCGCATACTGTAAGCGGTTCACTCTTCTTTTAAATTTAAAAAAAAAACACTCCGTTATCGATAAATTCACTTTTTATTACAAGTCAACTGATGGCTTTCGCTGCTCCTTAGAAACCGGCAATCCTCTCTTTGTTAATAATGCTCCTATTCTCTCTTCGATTCTCATTTTACAATACTTCAGACCTTCAAAACACACTCTGTGGCTGCAGTCGGAGGGTGTGCCCACTGAATTTGGACCAAACTTTAATTTGCTAAATCGATGCCACAATCTCCACTGTGACAAGAGCTGAATGTGAGACGGACACCATGTTTGTCGTCTTTCATAGAAGCACCATAGTCGAGAAGCAAGTGTGAACTCAACAACCTATTGGAACATTGTTGTTAGTGTGGCTTGTCCAAAAAATTGTGTTAAGACCTCGGACCAACATCGTGCTCGACGTTCTACACAAGGAAAGGCGGATACAAGGCAACTTGGTTCACAACTAGGGACTGTTTGTCTGGGAATACTATGAGTTGTAGGCTATTGCTGCCTCAGATTCAAGTCGCTTATGCTTCAGTGGTCTAGTAAGTATCGAGTTGAAATTGAATAAAATGAACAGTCTTTATTTCCTAGAGGTTGTGGATATTTTTATTGTTAACGAATAAGAAAAAGGAGTTTGACCTCTTTTTGCCTCGAATTTGCATATTAAGGATAAGCCACTTTGTGGTCGAGCTGAATTGACAGGTCAGCATTGTTGAAATTGTCAGAAAGGAAGCCTTTTGTCCGGGATCACCCAGGGCAGTCACCTAGGTCCACTACGTCCTATTGTCAATTTCTTCAAGTTAAAAATTCACAAAGATTTAAAATACGTAAGTATTTTGTGTGACCTTAATCTTTTTTTAGTATACCTTAATGTCAAATGAAAGTAAAAGTCAGTTTCTTACCATGTTACCATGTATGGTTATGCACCTGATTTCTATGTTAGAAATCCTCCGTTGGAATAAATAAACAAAACAAGTCAGCGGCGCACGCTCACTTCGTATGTCAAGTTTCTAGGGTTCGGACTCACTCGATTACCTCCACAAAACGCCCAGATCTGATGGCAGTTAACTTAGCCATGTTTATACTTAAGCATGCTTAGATACACTGGAACGAGTTTGCACTCCAACATCTACGACTATCCTATAGTAGACAATTCTGGAACAGTAACTTCGAGAAAAACTGAGACTGAAGAACACGATTTTTGACAGAATATTTACTTGTCGCTTCGCGGTTAAAGTTGAAGTTTAGATTCATTGGCCCTTAGTAATAGAAAATCATAAAGTCGCTTCTAAAGTCGAATTTTGTTAGGTGTAGCTAAGGTACTTTTAAGTTTCCGTAGTAATAAATCAGTTTTAACAAAACTCGAATTTAACGTAATCATTGTGAATAAACCTGTCATATTCGCTATTGTGAGCTAGCACAGCTGATTTTGACACTCATTTTGAAACATTAAACTATCACTTTTAAATTCGACTTAGATACGACTCGGCCACATCTAAATATTTGTCGATTTTAGAAGTGGGTTGCTCGTTTATTACTACGGATTTATTACTAAGGGCCATTGTGTTTAATTAAATTCTCTATCTTATAAAAATATTTATTTATTCACTCGACTCAGCACTAACACGAATAGGATCTCGGGCAGAATCATCGAGTTACCATTCTCAGAATCGTCATCTAAACAAAAATGAGCTCAAGATCGTTTTAGTATTAAGGGATTCTGTCACTCTCAAAAGCATTTTATTTCTGTAAACAAAATACATAAACACGACTAAGTGCTTCTAAGTGGAATTTGAACTGATCGAATAAAAGTATTGACTGACTAATTGATTTTTGAGCGTGTCGCTCATTGTTTATGATAGTTGATTGGGTATGGTTTACATTTTTGTTTCTTCTATCACTCTGTTCTGTCTCGCCTTTGTTCTCGAAAGAGTTCAAGTGGCGTTTGCAAGATCCTTTTCAATTGTATTACAAACTTGAAACAAAAGATGGATGCGTTAATTTTTTGCTATGTCGCTATGTTTAGTGTTATATTTTTGATTCGTAGCATGTTCATGGATTCGTGTTGCTAAACATGCTCAGTTGGCATGGCCCTTTCATCGTGGACAGACTAACACCGAACAACCTGCAACAGCGTAAAATATTCGATAAGTGGGCCTTAGAAAAGCTTCAGGAAGAACAGTCATTTTTATCGAATAATTGTCTTCAGCGAAGAACCTCGGTTTTGAAAACTCGGTAGATGAAATTAAAATTTCGAAAAGCCAGCATTGATTGCAGACTTTTAAGGTTGTTGCTGGGTTCCCTATTATCATATACATTATATTCATAGATATGTACGTATTATTAGCGGGATACCAGCAAATTTGTTTGAAAAAGTGATTCAAAACTGGACACTCCGTTGGCTTAATCGTAGTCAACATATACATAAAATAATTTTTAAAAATCCACCCATCTCGACGCAAATATATTCTTTTTCTTACCTTTTGCAAGTTCCTTGTATTTTTTTGATTCATTATTTCGCTAACGACACCGCCATTTTGGTAACAGCCAAAACGTTAGAAGAGTCTACATCAAAATTACAACGCGTCCCTAACGAAGGCAAATCCGTTCATATCATTTTACTTATAGGCGCGTTAATAACTTGCCAGTCTTTCTAAATCGTGTCCAATTGCCTTTCGGTAATGAAGCAAAATACCTCCGGGATGGCTCTTGACGTAAAACTCAAGTGGAAAGAACACGTTGAAAAGAAACGTGCAGAACTTGACATAAAATACAAGGATATGTAAGTACTAGCTTATTGGTTAGCACTCCAAGCTAAGTATTGACAACAAATTGCTTGCATACAAGCAAATCCTAAGACCTGTTTGGACGTATGGCATACAACTTTGGGGTTATACCAAAGCAAGCAATATGAATATTATACAGACTTTTCAAAACAAGGTGCTTACAACTATTGTTAATGCCATGGTATATCAGAAACGACGAAACCCACAGAGATCTTGAAGTTTTACCAGTCCAAGATGAAATCAAGAAAATCGCTTACAAACATAAGCGCCGCCTGGAAGAGCATACAAACTCTGCAGTTTATTCGATCCTTGAGGTAAAAATCGAACACTTCTATGGGCGAACGTTTGCCATAGAGTCTTGTTGAAGATATCCACCCACCCACGGCAAAAAATAATTAAAAACCAAGCGTTTAAAAAATAACCCATCATCATCTTCGACAATATCCTTCGACGTTGTATTTATTTTCGAACATCGATTTTTCGGCATCAACCGTGACTTCTCTCTCTCTCTATCTCTCCCTTTCTCTCTCTCTATACTTACACTTTACACTGAAATATAAAGGGTGTTTTTTTAGTGACTTTAAATTATAGTAGGTAGAACACAGAAAAATGATTTTAATTAATAAAACAATTGATTTGTGCACAGAAATTCGTAGTTGAGCAAATTGTCAGGAGTGGGGGTCAAAATCTCTCTTTGAGTGTACAAACTTGTGGAACGATTTTTCGTAGAAATGCACAGAATTCACGAAACGTCAAAAAGAATATATGAAAATTGAATGTCATTTTTTTTTATTTTGAATTTGACAGTCTTCAATTTTCTGCCCACAGAAATTTCTGTGGCAGAAATTCACAGGGTGGGGAAATTTTGTACTCTCTCAGGAGCACGCTATTCTGTGAAAAACTACGAAAAAATCACCAAATGGAATGGCTTTTGACAGTTTTGCGGTGAATTTCACAGCAATTGGAACAGACCTATTGTATTTATTTGACAGAATATGGAATTATGGTTGTAATATGATTTTAGGAAAGCCTTTACGTTCCGGCGTACGTACGCGGCCGAATCTGTCGTTCCACTTACTCCTTATTTATTTATTTATTGATGCGTTTAAACTAGGCTTCCAAGTGTTGTACGAAAAAGTGAATAATGTCAGTGCCCAACGTTCACTGTGATGGTTTGACCATGGTCAGTTGGGAAGATAACTGATTCACAGGTCATAAAATGCATCGAACGGTGAATTGAACCATGTTTTACAAAATAATTTTAAACAATTTGTAAATGTTGCTCCGGTGTGTGTCTATTTATTACGTATTTTCAAATCAAACTAACCTCAAACCAAACGAGAACTGTCAAATCAGCTTTCATAGAAGGCGTCCAGGTTCCTTCGGAAAGTGATGTGGTGTCCGTAATCGGGAAGTTGGTTTTGAATTTTGAATTCGAAATTAACTCAATGTATCGATTGACTAGATGGACTGATAAGGCCTGGTCAAAAAGTTTGAACGTTTTTTATGTAAGTACACAATGTCATTGCAATTTTTTCTAACGAGCATTAAAAAAATTTGTTGGGTTGTTTAGAAGCTGGAGCGACTGCGTATTGCAAATAGTGTTGAAATGATCTCACAATGGAGAGATTGAAATCTGGAAAAGCTCTCCAACGGTTAGTACTAATTTACAGCATCTTCTGAATCAGTGTAGGTACATATTTCTTTTTCAACCCACGAAATTTACGTAAACACGCTTTAACGATAGCTTCGTAGTTTAATCCGAAAAATATTGAAATTGCTCTTCTTGAAATTAAATCATAGATAATTTGGCCGATTGGTTAACGCGATCTTAATAGCTTTTGCAGTGTTTTTTTCAAAAAACCTTTGAGCTCAAAAGTTTAATTATGTCGTTGCGTCTCCGTCTTTGCATCAGAACACATTATTCTGTTAAAGGAATGCCATCACACAATAGTTGAAGCATTTTATTATATGAAATCTAAATAAGGACTACATTTCTCTAGAAATGCAAAAGTCTACATCTCTTAAAACCGCCGTAGACTCGGTTTTCATTTTCGCTTTTTCCTTTCCATTGTTCAACCCAAAAACTCAGACTTGCCAGAACGGAAACCCGAAATTTCGTATGCGGACGTATAACGACAACATTTCCATCCCAAGATAAGCTAATTCCGGTGACACCACAAATGAACTAAACGATAGCTTTGGGGCAAAGTCGAAATGCATGTAGTCAAAGATAAGCTCGCATTATTCGTCACTCGTCGACGCCATCTTGCAGGTTGAATGTTCACGCATCATCAACTGTGCCGCATTCGTGTTCCATAACCTCACAATCTTGTGCAATGTAAATTCTTCACACCCTGTGCCCCTTGCTGGTTGCACACACAACACAACTGCAGCACGACATAAAACAAAAAGAAAATTACACTCGTGCAGCAAGAAAAAAAAAAGTTCACGCAGTCAACTGTCGACATTGTGGTCATTCTGTGCATAAATGCGAGCCAGCGAACCGTAGCCAGGCGGCTGATACTCCGCTGGGCACCAACAAAAGGCGTGGCAGACATGTGTGAAATATTTCTTCAAAATGCCGGCCGGCAGAAGAAGAAGTGGTTTTTTCTCTCTGACCCACAGAGGCAATCAATCATGGGCCCGATAAGCTCCAAGAGGGGTCCCGTGATCCCGTGCTCCCGACTCCCGAGGTACCACTACCTGCTGCCGGTGCTGCTGGTCATGTGAACGAGGTTAGAAAGATAATTTCAGTGCGGACTTATGAATGAAAAAAAAAGAACAACACAGAAACACCGTTCGTGGTTTCCTCTTTGCCGAGCTTCAAATTGCCTGATGAACAATTGAATAATTAGCGCCCATGCGTTGAGCGCAGCTCAGGTCGGTCTCATGGGAATGCCTTTAACTGTGCGTTTTGCAGCCTTTCCCCCCATGTTCTTCGTAAGCGCATTGTGTCTTGTTGCATTTTCGTGGAATTCCTTCTCGTATCTATCACAATAAGCCGATAAGTGGCTTAATCCCAAATTGATGTCGTTTTTACTTAGTCTCTGGTCTGCTCTCCACAGATGTCAAGCGAAATTAAGTGCCGGGCCCCACTGGGCTACTTTAAGGATTACGACACGAACGACACAAACCCAAACAAAGAGCCAATTCATACGATTAAGCAACCACCCAACTCCACCCGGTGAGTGAAGATATACGGCCACGGGTAACTCTCTGCGTGATTCTCGTGGGAGCAGACCTGCCCTGGGAGGAGAGAAAACTTTTGGAATGGATAAGACCGATCAATTGTAAATGGAATACTTTGTCACTGGTTCAGCTTTCTGTTGTTGTTCGAAGGAGGGGTTGGGTCACACGGAATCGGCGCGGCGACGGCGGTGGCGGTCTCATGAAACGTGTCGAATTGATGCGATTCTTTACTTGGGAGGCGCATCAATTCTCTCTGCAAGAGGAGACAATTGAGTTTTCGGAGAAAAATTGGTCCTTCGAGCTGGAAGCTTGTGGATGAATTGATTCGGATTTCGGCGTCGAGGTGATGGGTGAGGCAATGTTTGGAATCTGAAGTTGGTACTGAGTGCTTTGGGTAGTTGCGCTCAAGTGGAAGTAACACTTAATGAAGAGGGATATAATTAGTTTAGGTCTTTCTGCTCAGTTATAAATGCACAACGTGAATTTCGCAGTGAGGTCAGTCGTCAGCATGGATTCCGTTTGAGCGTAAGTGCCATCCTTTGGGCCTTAAGCCACCAACCAGACAGGGAGGCGAAATGAGGGCTCTATCTGGTGGGTGACTTACGGCCCCACGCGCCGTTGTCATGTTTAATTTTGCGGTTGAACTTGGGCCTACATCCGCATAAGATTTTGCTGACGCAAGAAGTGAAACCGGATGATCACAGACAAAGCATACAAATGTTGGCTAGGGATCTAAATTGTTGGTTAAAAAATCGTCTTCTCGGACAAGGCCTATTTTTGACTCGGTATATCGGAACTGTGGTTACAACATGTCGGCGTTACATGCCATGCAAGCTACGCAGCGAAGGGGAAATTTGGAGACGAGGTCGAGCGTTCATCATCATTTTCTGGCTATACATCCAGTCTGGATCTACTTAGTCTACGCTTAGATACGAGGTCGAGGCCAACATTTGATACACTATTGCTGAATATTTGATGGGGTCATCAAAAATTGGACCGACCACTTGAAGCATTGCCAGCGAAGCAGAGGCAAACATTTCAATGACGTGCTATTCTATACATAATGGCATGAATGTAGCTTCAAAACAAAGCAAAAATGAATATGAATATTGTTGTTTTATTCAAATTTCTTTCCCCATCGTTCTTATCCTGGCACCCTGGCAGCAAGTTTCACAAAAATCCACATGCCTTACTCGTTGTGATTCCTGAAAGAAACATTGCATTTTCAGGGTAATTGCATCAATCCCAAAATGTTTCCATTTTGCCAGTAGCCCAAGTGAACAAATAGCTAAATATTGTCATGAACAAAGGCATTTTTTCACTTCATTTAACAATGACATCAGCAGCTGTCCGGCGTCCTCCCCCGCGGCATCAATTAAATCCTGATAAACTCGCATCAATGCACGTTACGACAATTTAATCACTTTTGCGCCCAAAAATAACCGCCTTCAGCTGTCTGAATTTATTACCAATGCGGTGTCAGCAGCAGAAAAAAACAATTTGCAACTAATTACGCAAGGAATTAACAACAAATTAACCACAGCGAAGTGAATATGTATCGCGCGCCGTGACATTACCGACTGCATCATCAATTTCCATGCCAAAAGGCAAAGCGCCAGACGCCTGAGGAGTGAGCTGCGGCGACAGTTGCTGTGCCCGACACCACATTCAGATTTATTGCGAGCGAAATGCACATTTCGTCTCGCACTTAACTTTCCGTCTGATGGGTTAATTTGCTTAAACAAATGAAATGACAAATAAAACAGCAATAAGATGGGGAACAGAAAAATGTATCTACACCATCCGTACATGTCCGTCGCATGCAAGTTGAACGCCATATCTAATTAGCTCTCCGATGTGAATCCGGCTTTGAATTCACGCTGCTCGCATTCGAGTTGTTGTTCCTCGCGTCGCGCTGTGGCTGGTGTTACCGTCGTCGTCGTGCCGGCATAGTCGTTGTTGTCGTCGTCGTCATGTCAGTCCGTTTCCCCATCGATAAATTCCAAATCACGCGCGAGTGCTGCACTGCATTCACACAGCGCTCGCGCATTTTGAGAGAGAGAAAGATCTTATCGCCAGAATCGATCTGAAATATGGGCATTCCGGGCGACTCCGGAGCGGGGCATTCATGCCTGCACATGAGTTATGTGTGCTCACGTCCGTGATAGTCCCCAGTCTGAGCGGCGACAACAACGACGACGACGACAATCCGACAACCACAGCGACTACACAACGATCGGCGACAGCAGCAGTGGCAACGCAACGAAACTGGTTGTTTGATTTCGATTTTGAGCTGCTGAATGACGGCGACGTCGACGACAATAAATGACAACAGCGACCACAACGAACGACGAGACGTCCTTGTGAGACGCGCTCGTAAAACTTTTAAATTATTGACTAAGCCGCGCAACGAAACCGAAATCGCAGAATTGCTTAAATAAACAAATGTATGCCAACGGCCATTATCGGCCCCGAAAAAAGTTATATCTCGGGCATTATATCCCCATTTGGGGGGATTTATGCGAACATCGTGCTCTCGAGCGAACCCTGGTGTCCCTGAGCGGCGCAACCCGTCGACCAGAGGTTACGGGTAGTCATCTGCGACGACCGCGACGTTGTGATGCCCTCACAGATAGGCAGCAATCGGACCAATTAGCAGCCTCCTTCGCAGTGCAGAGGTGTCAATACTCGGTCAGCTCGACGGTGCGGTTCCGTGCCGGATTGATGGATCAGCATCGTCCATTGCTGTTCTGCCCATCACGACACCATGGCAGACGAAGAACGAGACCCATAGCCACGATTTCCTTCTCAGCATGAATCCTCATTTACATGAGGAACTACATAGCTAATCGAATGCGGATACTCAATGACTGACTGCCCATGGTGTGTGTCCGTGGCGAGGGGTTTGGCTAATCTTGATGGTGGCTGAATTGATTACGAATTAATTATTCGGAAAACAGCGTCTGTGACATTCGATGATGACTTCGAGGTGAAATCGGGTTTTTGCGACGAGGAACGAGCAACACACTCATTCATACAAAGGGACTCATAATTATTAGTTCTTTTCTTCAATTATCTTTCTCAGGAAGAGGCTAAGCGGATTACATCATGATTACACAACTCTGCCAAGCATCGTCTGGGGACTGGTGCGTTGAGAGAGCGCTTAGGCAAACCTTTGAGTGAAGTTTAACGATGTGAAAGGGATTATTTTGCAAGACGTATGTACGTACCTTCTTGGGATTGCTTACGGTTTTGTAGCCATGGCATGGCCTTAACGATGCCTTAAAGACGGCACTGAGTCGAAAGGAAGTCTGTAATTGGTTTCGAATTTTATTGGGATTGAAGTTGGCTATGGAGTGATGTGAAATGGGTCTTAATAGGTTTAAGGGAAATCACCACTTAATGGGGGTACATCCGGAATCAGCTGATATTGCACGTGAAATTGGGAAAATGTTTTCTAGTGCTTTGAACTAACTTCTTGTTGGACTTGCTTACATAACTTGCATAGAATGCTGTGTTCTGTTGGAAGTTTGCTTCTATAGAAGTTCATCGTTTATGCAATAACGTCCTTGTTCGCCACGTCAAATGAAACTAAAGAGTGAAAGTGAAGTCCAGCCCGGATGCAGAATTTGCAATGCAAAATCTGTTCAGGTCAATGACAATATGTGGTCTTCCGGAGGTTCTATAAATAGTTTCAATTTGCTTGGAAGAAGAGGACAGGACACTGACTGCGGAATTGAGTTTCAAAATTCAGCCTATATTTAGCACTGCAGCATGCTCAAACAAGGTTCATGTGATTTTTTCGATTTAGAATTGTTTTTTTTTAATTTCTAGCTTCTTACATTATTTTTCAACTCGATGGAACAACGAGTGGCTACGTTTCGACTGACACCACATAAATTTTCAAGGGACATATTTTGGATCGGCTTATTAGATCAGCACATCAAAGTGGTATTTGTTGGCCTTTGAAACGTTCTCATTTCCGTTTTCAACATCAAGCCGATGTGGCTGTGCAGCTCTTAAGCGACTACCATTTTTCCACATTTTTGTGGATGAAATTCTTCTTTGACTGGCGCTAAAGTCTGGGGTGGACCTCTGCCTCAACCAACAAGCCTCTCCAGCCAGCACGATCTTTCGCCAGCTGCGTCCAGTTGCGAACAACAAGTTGGTTGATATTCTTCTCCACTTGTGTGCATCATTTCGATCGAGAACGTTGCGTTGTCCCAATGGATCGGTGCTCATGTGTTGGATCCGAAGACGCTGAACTAGGTGCATGCCGCTGTACAGCCCTTACAGTACGTGGTTGAATCTTCTCCTCCGGACGCTATCAACGCAAAAAGGAACCAAATATCGCACGCAGAACTTTTCTCTCTAAACGACCAAGTGCTTCTTCATCCGCTTTCAATAGCCTTCATGTCTATGCGGCATAGAGCAGGACAGGGATGATCAGAGTTTGTATAAAGTTAGCTTGGTCTTTCGAGAGATGGCACAGCTAAAAAAAACAGCCATTGACAAGACAAATTCTGCGCTTGACCTCGGTACTGGTGTTACCTCGGTACTCGTCCCTGTTTACTGCAGAGCCGAGGTAGACGAAGTCCTTGATTAACGCTGTGTCCGATTTCTTGGGTATTTTCGAGGATCTGCCGAAGTGCGAAAATCTGATATATTGTGGACTTCCCTGGCATGAAACCACACTAATAAGGACCTGTTGACGAACAGTTACAGGCGTTTACACGAAAGTGCGGAGAGGATCTTGTACGCGATGTGAAAATTAGAGCAGTTCAAAAAACTGACTATTGAAATTGCCATTACGTGTGAGTGCATACGCATTAGCTTCATAAATGTGGAATTGTCACGAAGAATGCATTAAGAGTGTAACCCATATACATTTTTTAGCCGCTGCCGGCTTATTCTTTGACGTTTCTGCATTTGCCTCTGTTTGAAAACCAACTGCATACAGCCCACGGTACAGATAATACACATATGTATGCATATACCTTCCATACAGACAGTGTATGATCCTTTGCAAAAAGATTGCTAACTTGCTGTCTCATTTCTGACAAGGGCATGAAAAATGCAGACAAAATGTAGTATCATACGGGCTTAACGGCCCGAAACCGAAGCCAGTAAGCTGAGCACCTATTTCTCATGTTAACAAATGTTTTCTTCATCTGCTGATGATATGATCATTGTCTACAAAAAAATAAGGAAATGAGACTAACTTTGGGTGGCACTTGAGTCTGAGGTGGACCTGGGCCTAGTTGCTTCTCATTTTTCTTTCGCTAGTTGTTATTTTAGACAAACTGTTATAAATTACCGATGTGTAAAAATGACAAAATTGAAACACAAAATGCATCCTCACGACATTACCGAAGCACTCAAATGCCAAAGGTTCCATCTTCCATCAAAAAAATCGTCAAAGATTACTTTCAATTAAAACAATTTCATTTTTCAGAAAAGTTTTGACCAAAAATCTCGGTGCTTCCTTGAAGAAATGTCAACTTCTGCATTTTTTAAGAAATTTCTGTTATATCGCAGATTTAACATTTAAATTCCACCAGAAAATTTCCCGCTGTCATTTCACCCAAACCTCAGTGGTGTCACGCACATTCATTTCATCCCCTAAACTACGTAAACGTACATGCAGTGGGCGTAAATAGGGAGTGCATATGATGTAATGAGAATGGATGCTGAAATGGCTGTAGTTACTTACATGCACAAACACATGTAAGTAAGAATGTTGGAATGTTGATTTGAGATGAAGTATGTTCATAGAAAATTCTTTAGTAATCATTGTTGTTTAGATTAAAATATTTCTACAGCATGGAACCTTCGAAAGCGAATGCATATCGCGCATGATCAAATTTTTGGAATTTTTTAAAGGAGTCTTTATACTTCGTTCTGATGTGTTTGTCTGTTTGGGTATGTGCATATAACGTATGTGTACCTCAAGAAATTGCAATTCTAATCCGTGGCAGAGATCTGATAATGTATATCATTTGGAATACATTGCCACTGCAAAACCATTTTGAATTGGATTGATGAGTCAATGGTTTCCATTTACTATTCAAAAACTATTTTAAGTAAATGTGGACACACCTTTTAAATGAATAGTCCATGAGGAGTGTCCATTTTTGAGTCACTTTTCCGAGCGTGAAGTGACTGGTATCTCGCTAATAACAGCAGTAATGTTGTCTTCCAACGCTGCTATCGACGTTGGATTATCGGCATAGACACCCGACACTATTGGGGTATTTTTTAAAGCTTTATTCTATGTTGGACTAAGTGAGCAACAGCCATAAGGTCGACAGAGCGCCCTATTACCTACCTACTTAAATCTTGACTCTGTGAGAGGCAGCTCAAAAAGACTCTATGGCGAACGTTCGACCATAGAAGTGTGAGATTTTTACTCACTAAAAACACCTCTCTTTAAATGTTATGTTCGACTACAACTAAGTGAAGCACTTATCCAGTAATTTGTATTTCTTGATTTAGATACGTTTGACAGGTAGCTCTCCTATGAATGTTCCTGCTAACACCGCAACCATGGACGGGTGTAGGCTATCGCACGAGACCAAGGGGTTTAGTCCTTTGAAGTCGGCGCAAGACGTTAGTTTCCTCAAGGATCGAATAAACTGCAGAGTTTGTATGCTCTTCCAGGCGGCGCTTATGTTTGTAAGGAATTTTTTTGAGTTCATCTTGGACTGGTAAAATTTCTAGATCTCTGTGGATATCGTCGATTCTGATATACCATGGTGCATCTACAATAGTTCTAAGCACCTTCTTTTGAAAAGTCTGTATAATATTCATATTGCTTGCTTTGGTATAACCACAAAGTTGTATGCCATACATCCAAACAGGTCTTAGGATTTGCTTGTATACAAGCAATTTGTTGTCAATTCTTAGCTTGGAGTGCTTACCAATAAGCCAGTACATATCTTTGTATTTTTTGTCAAGTTGTGCACGTTTCTTTTTAACGTGTTCTTTCCACTTGAGTTTTACGTCAAGAGTCACTTAACCCTTTGACGCCCAAATTAATTTAAGGTTATAGTTATACCACGCTGGTTTTCCCAGCTGGAAGTGCCCAAAAGAAGTTCGTTTCATAACACAATTAATTTGTAACAACAATTATGAAAACAAATATTAAATATCTTTATACATATAGTGTTAAAAAGTACCACAAAATTGCGATGTCGTCTATTGCGTATCTTCGGGCATTAAAGGGTTGGCAGAATGGTGCTGATGGCACTCTTTATTGAAGAGCTTGACCATCTGCCCATGTAACACTCTGACTAAGTGGGCGATACTTTAAGTCCTTTCTCGATAATATTAATTGCAAAACACATTGACGAAGAAAGTTGTGTGTTTTCATTTTCATACTCCTTGCTTCCGAATTTTATTTATTATAACTTACTATAAAGCTAAACTGAGAAAGAAAAGGTATTGCATCCATGCGATATTCAGCCAGAGGATAGGTATGATCGCAATAGTCTTTCAATTATTTTGTGATTTCAATCATTTCATTTAGCTCACTTGTTGGAGAAAACAGTTCAGATTAAGGATACTTTTTGTGTGTTATTTGAAGTGGCTTCTTCCACACCCATCCCTAATCAAATCCACTCATAGAACATAATGACTTGGAAAATAATGGCCATAAAATCAGGACGCTCATCGCGTAATTTTTCAGATGACTATAATCATGTCGTTCTCTTCAGTGATATCTATCGTCTCGCCTATCGTGTATTTTGTATATAAGTGTTGATTACGATTGTAAAAATGACATCTGTGCTCTTATTCCTCTCAAATTTCATCTACCCATTCTCAGTTAACTTTGCGCCCAAATCTAATACAAATCCGCCCTATCGCTCTGAAATCTTCACAAAAGCGCAGAACAACATACATCTATACATAATTATTTTCATTCAATATGAGAACGATACTGATGAACGATATCGTCAAAAATCAGGCAAAACGATATCTTTCAGACGCTATCGTTTTTTCATGCTTACATGAAGCGAAAGAATCGTCGTGACGCTAGAACTAGACGATTGTCGCCATAAGCGATTAGAGCCCAGTGGTTCCCATCGTCCAACTCATTTTAGTGGGTAAAGGATACTCAACGACATGTGTTTTTGAACGAGCAAAGTAAAGTAAAGTATAGATTCCCACTCAACATGAGCACCATTGATACAGATCTATTTTTTTGTAAGTAAAGATTTACGAGTTAGGAGTCTAAGAAGTATTAAAGCAAATTTCAACCACGAGCAAACCAACGACCACATCTTTTCGCGATGCAAAGGCGATTGTCGATTGATGGCATGTCTTCTCTGATTAGCTTGATCATTGGCTGCTTTCTTTTTTGCTCAAGAGCGTAGTTTCTGTAGCTATTTGAGTCGATTGAGGAAAGGGATAGTTTTTATTCCTTGTGAGATTTTCCTGTTACCGTAGTATGCTTCGACTGCATTTATGGCAGACTGGTTACTTGCATCAAAGTTAAAACTAATTGCATCTAACGAATAAATGGAAAGAGGAGCAGTGACATACTCGTATCTGTGGAAATCCTGCATTCATAAATTTTTAGGCCGAAATGCTTCGGATCATGCTCACATTGAAACTTCGGGAAGTAAAAAAAAACACCTGAATAAGTTCAACAAACGGATAGTTCAAGCTAGTTGTAGGTTTCTAAAGCTTTGGTCGTCAATTGAGTCCAGTACATCGAATCAGTTGATGAAGACATCAATTCATTTTCAAAATGTACACAATTCGGAGTACACTCTTAAAATAACCTTTAATTTGTTGACCATACTCTTAGGCTAAGATACAGAAATTACCATAGTTTGTGGAATTGCAATGCCTGATCAGATCTCGTGCAGAATTAACGTTTTCTCAATTGACTTCGGACGATCAGTCAAAAGTCGGTTGAGCAAACTAAGCGCGATAAGTAGTATTTTATTGTTAGCTGCTACTTTAAAGAAAACAGTGTCTTGCTTGCATTACAGGCTGACTAAGAAAACAATGGCCGCAGTACTCAGTCCCATTCAAAGCCTTTGTCATATTAGCCACATCGATATTTTTAAGCGAACCTCTCTATTCTCAGTGTCCATTTTATTTCACTTGCTAAGCACTATGCCCTGCACCAAAATGCACATGGTTCTTATAGACTGCATTGTATGTACGTAAGAAAATGTCATCACAAGCGGCACATGCGCAGTACTCGCAGAGTTTCCGAGAATTTGTCCTTGAGTCTTTGAGATCAAAGAAACCGCGATTTAACGATCTCCCTTTGCGAACCTCTCAAGGCCACATGTATCCGCAGCACTGCTCAGTATGGTTTCCCGCTCTATCTAAGGAAAAGATATGATGTGCCCGCTGTGTCAACAAGTCGTATCGCAAGAATGTGGCCAACTCCAAGAGCTTATCTCAAGAACAAGTGGTCTGGTTTGCTGTTTAATTAACTGAAATTCCTGGGATTACAAAACCCGGTTTTGCTTATTTACGAGGTTCATACACACACTCGTCTCTGGAGCGTTCGCTTCTGACGAAAAGCAGACCTAAATTTGTATAGTTTATAGTAACACCGGCCGCAGTACACACTGAACGAATAAAATTCCAGTCAACCGCACGATGTAGATATTAGCTTGATTGATTCTATTTAGTATTCCGGTGGGATGGCTGTTTTATTTTTGAAAGAAAAAAAAATGAGAGAAATTTGCATTTATGTAGAATATTTGCAAAACCATTATTTTTTATTGTTTCGGGTTTGCATACGTAATCTTGAGTTGGGCTAATCAAAACCTCATCAAAACCAGTCACAGGTTCCCGTCAGTCTCGCGGCAGATAATAACTTTAAGCAGCATTCTGTTGTGGATGCTTTGTTTGTTTATTAACAATAAATTATTTTATTTTGTACAGGTCGAGTTAAATTGAAATTAAAAAGGCAAACCGGCTTAACGACACCGCACCACATTCCATGTGCTTAAGTCGTGAAGTTACAGAGTCACTGGAAGGATACACCTGCAGGTAGATGTACAGCCCCTTTATCTTGTGGTAAACGTTGATCGATATTCGGTGTTAGTTTGAAGGTGAAATCCTTTTCGGAAGAGAAATGGGTTTGTCGATTTAATTTTGTCATAAGAGGTCTCAGGTGTTGAATGCTGTTGGTTTGGGTACAAATTAAGTGGCTTGGTAGTCAGTTTGGGTGAGCTGAGAACAGGGTGAATATTCATGATCCTGAATGTTGAAGGAAAGTGTGTATTTAACTTATAGTTTTTGCATATACCAAAATTGTACATGATTGCAATAAGTGTACTCAAATAATGCGTACGTTTCGGTTTACGACGTCATGATTACTAGGAAAGATGCGGAACACCCTCACATCTCTAGAGACACTTAATCATTTTTTTTCTGAAAGTCTATTACTTGAAAGTACTGACAGACTTTCGTTCAGACAAATCGGGCAATTTAATCAAGCCAGCAAATGGTTGAAATGATTTAAGCCAACTCTAGTGGCATCGTAATGGAACTTGCGTGGCGTCTGCGAAATCCTTTTTCCTCAATTATCTGTTCACTGATCCAAAATCTCTATAAACTCTAAAAGCTCTATAAGTAGAGAGGACTTGGTGTATAGTGGTTTTACAGTAATTACGTTTCAGCTGCCGTTTTAAGCTGATTGTAGTTGATCTAATCCCCCATCTGCGCGTACTATAGGCTAAGCAGTAAGAAAAAAATTGACGAGACTTGTTATGTTACATATGTCTTACACATCTTTGCACACTCGACAGAAGATGTGGCGGCTGTTAGTAAAATCCTTGAGGGACTTGCAAATCTACTGATTTCACGACAAGCGCAGTATTCGCACTTCTTGTTTGTTTTCTGCCACACTCCGGGGTGAACCTGGCCTCAACCAATTAGCTTC
Source organism: Eristalis pertinax (assembly GCA_907269125.1). Lineage (NCBI taxonomy): Eukaryota > Metazoa > Arthropoda > Insecta > Diptera > Syrphidae > Eristalis > Eristalis pertinax. The sequence goes on along the minus strand of OU026148.1, from coordinate 67,269,309 downwards.
TACAGCCAGCGCGATCTCTGGATAGATGGCTACAGTTGGGCGTATCAAGTTCGTTACTTACTACGCAGGTTCGTAGTCGAAGATTTCCATCTACAGTTTTCTAAAGTTCAAATCAGCCTTGAATTGACCACGGAATGCGTAGAACATGCGTAGAACATGCGTCTTGAATATCACATTTGGATGGTCAGCTTTAAGGTTCATGTAAAAGCCACGTAACTGTCAAAAGGCCATTGGTTTCAGAAAAAATGTCACTGTAATTTGATCTGTGTAATTTGATCGAATGGTCTTCTTGATCCACACTTCTTCGAAGATGTAGAATGTGTAACTGCCACCAAATATTAACCAATTTGCAATCGACGATATGGATGTCGAAAACATGCCTGGGTTGAATCGTTTGTTGCCGTTGAATTCCTTTTTATGGGGCTATCAAAAATATCATGTCTTTGCACACAATCGAGATTGTCCAAGTATGACCCTTGCTCCTTTCGACCCATTCTACAGCAACAGCGCAGCTTCATAGGCTCTGAGGCTCGGAGAGGGGATTTTTGGAGGTAACAACTATACGGTCATGCTGCCATATATCCTATGTTGGGTACCGGGGTGAAATCCAAGGAAACGAAAAGGCGGACAGACTCGCGAAAAAGGGATCGGAGCTGGGAGAATCTCTGGCAATCCCGTATGCGTAGACGTCGCTAAGCTCCATACAAAACTAGAAGACGAATCCCCGGACTCTGGACTGGACAGATACGCAATTACCTTCCTACGTTCCTTGCACTCTTGACGCTCCGAAAATGTTCGTGTAGTAAGAGTTATGTAACAATTAAAGGATACACCACTACGTCAGAGCAATAATCAAATCTGTGCAGTAAGGCAGGCAAACGTGCCTATTTTGCAGATTTTGAGATACCATTTTTTGGGCGAACTACAAATATTGGACTACGTTGCAAAATAAATTCAATGTTGGGAAAAAAGAAGCGAGTACAGTACGTTCTCGATTAACGCAACTCCTCGATTTACGTAAAGCTCGATTTTCGCATTTCATATAGAAACTCGATAATTGCAATCCAACTGTTTCTATTAGTTGCGATAATCGAGAATGTACTGTATTTCATTCCAAAGTCTCTGACTTCTCGAAGCGCTTTTGCATCTGATTTCTGAAGAGGTGTCACACATCTTGCGAACAATGCTTCTGATAAAAAAAAAATATGGTAAACAGAACGTATCTCGCACATGCTCTCAAACATCAAACGTCGTCCAGAAAAAAAATGTGCATATACACATAGTGTCGAGTATTAGGCCTCATCCATGCTCAGATTATTATTTCCTCATCAACCGACATCAAAATATCGTAAAAAAAAGTAAAAATTTAACATCACCCATTCCTTCGAGCCGGATTTGAACCAGCGACCTATGGATTTCCGCATTTCAGTATCTTCTACAGTCCACCGCTCTACCAACTGAGCTATCGAAGGTGATAAATTCCGTTAGTCGAAGTTTTCATTTTTTCCCATTCCACAGTTGGGCGAAGACGAATCAAAGCAACAAAAGACACCGACTATTTTCGTTCGAGAGAAGTGAAAGGTGATCACCTTATCAGCCCCAAATAACAGTGCGAGCGGAACATTTGGGGAACGTGAGTGCTGGCCCCCCGGCTGACCACCAACAACTGCCTTCGATAGCTCAGTTGGTAGAGCGGTGGACTGTAGATGTAGATACAAAATGCTGAAATCCATAGGTCGCTGGTTCAAATCCGGCTCGAAGGATGCAAATCGGTGCCGTCAGGCGCCGGCTCACGTTTTTGTTTTTCTTCTCAAAATCACCAAGCGTAATGGGAAATTAAGATTAATCAAGCAAATTAATGAACGACCAACGAACGGGTCCATTGTGCTCAGAAAAGCAATTTTCTTCACACACTTCACGGTTTTCCCTCTCAAAGCAGAAATGGTAGACGGTTTAGTGTGAGATTTTCCAAGCAATTTACTCGACGAACAACGTCACAGATGACGACACGGGCATGCAGGAGAAAACAAGGCGCTCTGCTGGCCGTGGTGGCACTGGTGCCTGAGGTGGTGGTGGTGGTGGCAACAGTCGCTGGGAATCGTCACAAAAGGATTATCAACCCGCCGAGTGGCACTCAAGCAGTTTGACTTTCGGTGCGTGTGTGGGTAATCAGATTGTGAGAAAGGGGAAGGAGGCCCAGACGAGACGCGCATAGAAGGCGACTTAAGTGTTATTAATGACGTCCCGTGGTGTTCACGCATCGACCCGTACCAGCTAACAGTTGCAGTTGTGGCGGCAGAACACGTTCGTCGTCAGTCTGGTCGTTTGGCCGGTGTTTCTTTGCCGAAAAAAGGAGAGAGCGAAAGAAAAACCGAAAACACGGTTCCGAACATTGGTGAAAATGATTCGATCATTAATCCGAATGGCGCTGCCGCTTTTGTAATGTCCACACACGGAGCGTCACACAAGGAACGAGGGACTGTGTGGTGAGTGGGTTTGCTGTCCATACATAAATATGAATGACTCCCTTTCCTTCCATCTCAGATCATTTTTTTTTCCGCTGGGATTCGACGATAATTTGTATTCCTAATGGAGAGCCACTGGATTTCGGTGACGATGTAATTTAAAAATACACATATCTAATCTTGATAATTTTTCAATGCGGGCCATATGTCGCCTGGATGAAGTTTTGATTTCAATTAATTGAGTCCCTGTTGGCGGAGATTGTTTATGACACCAGTTCGAGATTAACTCTTATGGATCGCACTAATTGGTTTCAAAGGGCGAAACTGGATTACGCTGGTTTAGACGTGTGTGCCTGGGGGACGCATTCAAAGTGGATTGTTTAAATGATGTGCTTGTTGGCAGCCATTTGTGTGAACGAGTTAGTTTTGGTGAATCCTAATTGGTAGCCGATTCATTGTATTTTATTTCAGTCAACAAATGAATGATGATTTCCCTGTTTGAGGAGGATGTTGGCGTCGCCATTGGAAATGTTGGGACGCAGACAGGGAGCGACAAATGAGATACCGCCAATTAATCCAATAAAAAGAAAATTAATCATAAAATTAAAGTTTCGAATTTTAAAAATATTCAAATGGAGAGTAGAAGGTGAATGGGTTGGGTGTGCTTTTTTCAACCGTATTCAGAAAATCCTGTAAATCTAGAAAATATACATCATTAATTGGCACCGGAGCAAATGCGGGTCTAGTGGGACGTCTAGACGTCAAGTGAGCGCCGTGAGTGAGCTGGCACGAGACGTCGTCATCTTTTAAAGATATCTTCTGAAATACCAGCAAACAGTATCGACCAATTTGCCAAAAGAGATAATTTATATCGCCAAAGGGAATGTATCACATATTGGCTTTGAAGGCATTGACTTGCCTTTAGAGGCAATAATTTCGAATATTGGCGTTTGTTTTCGATTTCAGTTGGAAATTATTTTGCATTTCCTCGGTTGCTATTGCTAATGTTGGCCCAGACCGATTAACGTCTTCTCAACACGAATTCTGTGGTCCGTAACATAGGTCGGTAACATAGGCAAATGACACTTGCAGCGCTACCCTCTGTGGACCAATTTTCTCTGCCTTTTTGCACTTACAAAGAAACTATTTGAACACTCCGGTGTGAGCTAATGGCTTACGTGGTGAAACCAAAGACACCAACAACTCTGGCAGATTTGAATAAAAAACGGGAACACTGACACACTTCTTATTAGAGTTAAATTAAATCCATGCTTAGGAGTATTTTATGCGAAAGCTGATCACGACTACGTCTTAAATGGTTCATTCGGACTGCCCCATTTTATGTTTATTCCGAGTGGGTGGCAACTCGTTAATAATACATGCAAAGTAATCTGCCGAGGCTGACTTCTCGTCATAGACTAGTGATTTGAGATATCCCCATACAAAATAGTCTAATTGCACCATGTTCCACGAAATCCACAAATTCCACAAATTCACCAACTGGAGATATATTGTTCACCGAACTCATTCCTCTATTAGTACCTCGATTCGCGCTCTGTGTGATGTGTACTCACGTCTTCCTGAAACACTTTGCCGACAGGTTCACCTAGTTCATTTTGACCAACAATCGAATTCATTCAACAGACAGCTGTTGCCATTGAGGACAACGTTGTTCTCGTTGTTGTCCAGTCCAGGCATAAACACCATCAAACAGTCAATTTGGGTGCAATCGAAACTCTTGTCTAAGAAATAATTATGCCAATTGGTCTCTTGAATTAATAAAATTGTTGTCAAAACGGTTTTGGTATAAGCATTATTATCCCATAAAGCTAATATTTTTAATGTGCACGATTGAGATTATCCACTCGTGAGGGAGCAATAGCATGCACGTCACGAGTTGTTGCTGTGGAGGCCAGGCCCTAGCCGTCTACTGGGCTGTGGCCCCACCCAAATTTAAAAAAAGAAAGATTGAGATTATAGCGATGGACACCTTTCTCATATGAATCGTGGGTATACAGTGCTACTTCCATAACTCGAACTTCCAAAATGAAAGAAAAACAATTCTACTTATAATAAAATTATATTGTACATTTATTTGTTTGTTTTTCTTGTTGTATTAAAAAAACTAACAAAAATCAATAATTAGACTTTTCTCTTCATTTTTGTAAAAAATACTTCAACTTAAAGCGTAAGTAAATTATGTTAAAAAAGGCCCCGGCGAGTTGTTCTCAGGAAGAAGAGCATGATGCATTTGTTTCAGCTGTGACGTCTGCGCGTAGACAACAAGTAGAGAAAACACAGAGATTTAAATGAAAAACCTAAACAACTCAAACCAGAAATCAGGTAGTAGGGCGATAGCTGCCTTCACAGACTTCTTGTCCATCGACTAAACTGAGAGACTTTTTGACAGTTATTGACAAAATAATGTAAGTGGCATTCGTCGATTGGTCCGTTGGGTTAGGGAAAAGTTTAGAAGTCGCCTATCTATATACCATGGTGGAAGGAATATAAGGTGTGCTGGACAGCTTGTCAAAACAGCCATCTTTTTGTTTTGTGACGTCACTCAGGGTCCGTTTTTGACACTGGACAGAAGTATTGCTTAAGCCTGCATCACAATTGAATTTCGTATATTAAAAAATTAAGAATAGGAAACAGGAACTGTTTCCAAATTGATGTAAAATGAAATGAGAAAATTCATTTATAATTGGTATTATATAGAAAAATGCAACAATGAGCTGTAAAAGGTTTCAGAGGCAAAAGTTCAGAAGTCGCCTATCTCTATACTACTTTATGTCTGACTCAAACTATACATAGTAGCTTTCAAAATAAAATGCGAAAAATCGTAAAAAATTAAAAATAATTAAACAATGGCTATTTTTACACGATGAAATTTTGTCTTCTTCTTCTTCTACTAGAAGGTAGCTCAGAAATGTAAGTTGTGGAGGGTGTGAACAAAAATGGTCGGCCAGACTCCAAACTCGTTTATCATCCTCTCCTCTTTTGCTATTTTCTTAAATTATAATAACAGCTTGACTTATTGTATATTCGTAATTTCATGCATAGTGTCTGAAATTGGAAATCGCGGATGGCGTATCCTCTCGCTGCCCGAAAGCAATGAATGTCAGAGATGAGATGAACTGTCAGAAACTAAACTTTTGAAAAATTTAATCAGAAAAAGAAAAAAAACTTCCAACGTGTAAATTTTGTTGACCAGAACAACGAAAAAAAAACTTCAAGTAGACTGCACATCAAGAAAAAGTAATTAATAGAGAAAATAATCGAGTTAGAGGGAAAAAAATAAAATTGAAAATGGAAGATGAATTAGTTATCCTCACATCCTCCCAGACGGAACTCCAGCGCGCACTCGTTGCCATATGTGCAGATGCTGGCATGAAAGTTAACGTGGACAAATCATAAGTTACGGTCATTTCCAGAACGCCTGTTTAATGCACTCTACATGTCAGTGGAGTCCCATTGAAGCAGGTAGAGAGAAGTATCTCGGGGTCTTTTCCACGAGTGATGGGAGGAGTAATGCTGAGATTTCCTGTAGGATTGGCCAAGCTGGCTCAATTTTGAAACAGCTTGGAAGATCTGTAATCAGGAAGGTCGAGCTTGGTGTCAAAGCTAAGTTAGCGGTTTTCAATTCAGTATTTGTTCCAACTCTCACCTATGGTTATGAAATTCGGGTAATGACCGAAAGAATAAGATCGCGAATACAAGCTGCCGAAATGAGATTTCTTCGTGCTGTTGTGGGAGTTACTCGGCGGGATAAGGTGAGAAACAGGGCAGTACGCGAAGAACTCAATGCAGAGCAGCTGCTTCTTCGAACGGAAAGGGCTATGCTTCGATGGTTTGCTCACGTGTTCACGAATGTCTTCAGCATCTTCAGCATGTCTTCAGCATCACGACTTCCGAGGCGTGCCTTGAATCCTGGTTGAGTGTTCCAATTCAGTGACAACCAACTTTCGATCCGCATAGTCACATCTATTCGATATGTTGGGCAGTCGTTGATAACTAAATAGAGATGACAATATTGTTAGTGTTAAGCTTCTGATAGAGTTTTAAAATCCAGGCTGTTTAGGTGACAAACCAATGGACCTGTCGAGTTATGACGGCATTTCAAAATTAGACATGAGCCCCTCGTCCCTGTCCCACTTATTACGCGACTTAGGCCTTTTAACTCGAATCTATTTGCTCGACTAAAGTTAAAATAAAGTGAAGCCGGCCAGGACAGAGATTCTTTTAGTCGATGGATCTATAATAACTGCAAGGAATGCGGCATACTGCACTGCATTCAGATGTTTTGTGAATTTGCTACTTACTTTCTTTTGTGACTGACTGTATGCCTTTCTCATACATTTTGACGGGCATATGTTTGAAAAATCAAGATCAAATTGGCATTTCCTAATCCTCTGACCATCACTCTTTATAAAAACCACAACTCCTGGAGCAATTTTAAAGATTTAACATCAAAAAGGAGGTCAAACTGATTTCCGGACCTAAATTGTCCACAATGACATCTCTCTCTTCCCCAGTTCCCATCATTAGCGCGGCCACCGTTGCGTTTGTTTCTGTACAAACAGCGTTGTCTCTTCTTCGAAAGTCATTATACAGGAATTAAAAAACAGTAAACAAACTCGTAATAACCCTCATATAAGTCCCCTCATCTCACACACACACATGACCTGTATTCTCTCCATTCAAAGCAGATTAAGTCTCGCCCAAACCAGCGCAGTGCCACCATCGTCGTCGCTGCTACTGCTACAGCACCACTGTCGACCGGCATGCGTCAGCCATTATGTTCCATTGACATCGGAACAGCAGCGACCCGGCTAACACAAAAGCCGGTGATAAAAATCCAAAAACGACAAAAAGAGAAACATTTAAATTCTCCTAAAAGTTCCTCTGGCTTCCAATTACCTCATCACGGTCGAGGCTTTGCCGTGCCATGTCACCACGGCTCCCTGTGGTTAACGTAAGCGGAGATAAAAACTAAGGCAAACTTTGCATGGCCCTCGTCGGCAGCCGCCTGACGTCCGCCACCACCGCAGTCGCAGCCGCCGGGTTCTTTGTGTCATATCGATTTATTCACTTATTAGTTTAGTTAGCGGTGTGGCCCTTGCGGCAGGGTGGGTGGGTGTATGCGCGGAGAAATGGAATGATTTAGATCCCTGTCGTCTTTGTGGGAACACACTGGGCGTTGGCGGCCGGACAATGGATCTCGCTGCATCGCCAAGCGAGTACAAGTACGAGCACAGACACAGCGTGTACTGTGTACCATTAATGGAGGTACCCTCTCCAATCGGATTCAATCAGCAGTGGAGGCCAATTACAGTCTTCAGGATGCATTAAATTCGCGTGAGACCCCATTGCCGGTCGGCCGTGTCGCCCGGGCAGCATACTCGTATACCGTGGTCCTGACAAGCGGCGACTGTACAAGGAATTCCGTGCAGACTCTCTTGTATGCTGCGGATGGCAATTTACAATCTTGTGAGAGTATTCCTTGATGGAACTAGTTTTGTGCGGCACGCCAGAGTCCACAGCCGCAGAGCTACTGTGCCGTCATCAACGTCGTCGTCGTCCTCGCATGCACGTAGAGACACTATCTGTGTCCGCAAATCGAATGCGATTTCAATCCCCCCCCCCTCCCATCCGTGTGTTGTGGAGTCCGGCCGCGCACTTATTATGCACGCACTTCACCCCTCGACACACAGAGATCGGCGTTCGCATGTAAATTGACACATTCTGCACTTAAGCGGTGCTTCGCGCTGTGAGAACGAGCGTGTTCGTGAATTTTTAGCTCGCAATTTGCATTCGAAGATCATCGGTTTGTGGATCTCCGGCTACCGACCATGTCGAGTGGAAAGGATAGTGGATAATTAGTTCCTAAAATAAATATCGTCTGGCGATCATCGGGGCTTGTTGACTTTGAATGGTTTGAAGTGATTTTTGACGAGCTCTTAAAAATAATGAGATATGCAATGGAACTGGGATATGACACTTAAGAGAGAGAGAGAGAGAGTGAGCGCCATTTTGAACCTACTGCACTTGACGACTTTGTAGTAGACTGGCTTTGTAGTTCGTTTTGGTATAAAATTGTTCGACTTCTGACGATTGTCGAGTGTTTTCTTGTAACACATGAAACGTTTGGTTCGTTTTTAAGGCTAAGAGCTCCATACCTATATATTTACGTCCTTTAACCCACGCGAGGGCATAGGACATCAACCACGCCTGCGCGCTATTACATTCTCAGTTCCGCAAAGCGTTTGAGCACTCTGCAACTCATTCCTAAAGAACACGATATATCTTCGACTGTTCTGCGCCACGTTTGCTAGGGCTTCCCGCTACTCTGCCTGTCTTCGGAAGCAGATTCCACTGCATGGCGTACTTCGCAATGGAGATGTCTTCGCGCCGTAGGGCATGTCCAATCCACAGACATTTTGTCCTTCGTATAGTGATGATTTTAGGTTTCATGTGCAGTTGCCCGTTGGAGATACGGTTCGGGCAAAAAATCCAAAGGATGTTTCTTTACTTACGTGTTGATTGTAGCTTTCGTGTGGTAATAGTGTCCATTTTCAAATGACTGCGCCCATAAAGTAGCACCGATACCACGTTGGAGCGGAACAGTTGCAGCTTGGTTCTCAAGCTGATAGCATTGCGTTTCCAGATCGTGGATGGCATTCTGAACGCTTTCCGATTCTGCTGTGCACTTTCAGTTCGGTGCCACACTTCCAAAATATGTTATAGTCCATCGAATTGTATCATTTTCTTCCGTCAATGCATCGCTGATAACCACCAGAAACAATAGTCGCGACAGTATAGAACCTTGATGCATTCCACTTTGAGCCTCAAACTCCTCTGACATGTTCCCATTGTGTGAGACGTGACATTTAGCACATTCGTATGAAGCCTCTCCGGAATGCATCTCGATTGGAGCTACCGAAATTCCTTATGAAGTCGATAAGCAGCAGATGTTGCGGAGAGCTTTACTCAACGCAATAACTCGATTCTTAAAGTGTTTATGTGGTCGGTGCAGCAGGATCAAGCTCGAAAATCTGCCTGTTCGACGTCGACAGGTGAATCTAAATGATCTTTGGTTCGGCCCAGATCTATTCTTGTTATTATGGGAAAACCGCACATACCTCTACAGTATCCACATTCCATCCTACACGTTTTTAACGGCCTACTATAATGTTATTCGCTGACAGCGATGCAGTATGTCCCAGATTAAGTTCGTGAAGGAAGATAGTTCGAATTTGACCGACACCATTATAAACAATTCCTAGAAAAAAGTGACAGCAGTTAGCAGGAACCCTGGCAGTTATGAAGAAATCCGATTTCTTGTCAAGATGTTCACTCGAGAGCTTCTTATCGCGAAACGAGTGAAAATCGGCTATTTCACGTGGTACATCCTAACCGACTTGCGCCGTTGTACTCGCTCAAACCGAAGTATCCTGTGGTCATGGCTGGCTTGCTGCAGTGGTCTGGTCGTTTAAACGAAAGTTTCTCAAAAATAAGAGAAGAGTCTTTGGGCGGTTAGTTTTATAAAGATTAGGTATGTTGGGTGCCTGCCAAATCCAAATTGTCATCACACGCTGGACAAAGATCCATTCAAAGTGGTTTACACATGAGCCACGAACATCGAACTGCCAAAATTCGCAGTCTACTCTCACAGAGTATAAAGAAAGATATAGAACATAAAGGGAGGACTATCGTTAAGGTCGAACAAGGAAAAAATATCGCCAGGGCTGTCGATAATAATGCGCGAATGAGAATAGTCGGTCCAAAGAAGTGAGCGATTGCACTTATCAAGAATTGTAATTTTTTTTTTAAATTGTCGAAAAACTCGTGTCGTTTCACCGGTCTCAAAGGAGAGATAACTTAGTCACCGAACTCATTTCTCAATTGGCTCCATTGATTTGCGTGCTGTGTGCCATGTAGCCGCGTCTTACTGAAACCCCAGTCGGCCAGGTTCACACGTTTTTATTAAGCTCACGGACTAAACTACTTCAATGAAACTTAAATTCTTCGCTTGAGATCTATTGTTTGACACCGTGCGTTCGTTTGGACATCTATCTTAAGACTAACTTATCGTATTCTTTCGCAGTACATTTTTCTTGCTTAATTTTGCACAGGCGACTGTTTATTAACCGGATGTTTATTTAGGAAGGGTGAAATGACCTAGCGGTCATGTGTTCGGAAGGGATCGCGGCGTTTTATGACTAGGACGTTTATGACGGGATATGGTTGCAGCTGTAACAGTTGAACTCGTGCAGTTTGTCAGAAATCGTTAGACTACAGCCGTAATATTGTTCACGGTCATTTTTCAAAAATGTGGACAGCAGCAGCAGCACTTGTGTTGCCTGATGAGCAACCATAGTTGATGGCATTTGTGTTTATTAAAATACACAATTCACCAGAAATAAGCCGGTGAATAAAATTTTTCGATAAAAAAAGCTGATCTTTCAATATTTCTACGACATGAACTTTTATAATAAAAGCATTCTTCGGCGGTAAGTCTTTTCATGGTGAAACGACAATGCTAACAGATCATGTTTGACTCTGTCACATGTAACATGTAACGAATCACGCATGAGCTGTCTAGACAGTAATGGCAGCACCACGACTGTACATTTTAAGTTTAACAAAAGCAATGAATATGAAAACTTAATAACTAATGTTTAACCAAGTTGGTAGGAAATGGAATAGAGACAAGAAGAGGGTAGGAATTAAGAGAACTGAAAATAGTTGCGAAGAGAGGTTCTGGTGGGATGGAAGTCGAAAGATGCTGACCAGTGAAGAATGAGTTCAATAAACTGGGTGCGCGAATCTAGAGAAAGAATTCAAGAAGAGGAAAAACCATCAAGCACTAAATTTTGAAAATGGTTGCAATACTGCTACTGACAAAATGCGCACATTTTAGTTTAACTTGAAAAAAGGGCGCAATATTCACATACAAATAATCCCAGGAATCTCCTAGTGTAGTTCTTCTTCTCTTTGTCATAAGCACCTATCTGGTTTATTTTATCTTTTCGTGTTCTTTCAGATTCATTAGTGTCTCTTCGAATTCGTTTTGCAACAATTTGTACTAAACGCATGAATAAGTCATCGCAGCAGTTTAGGCTGGTGGGTGACTTTATGCAGAGAGAAGTACTACCTCTCGGAACCTTTTTTTAGGCTTGGATGGAAGAGGTTTAGATATCTGACATTGACATTAAGACATTTCATAAGTTGGCGAAAAGTAGGAAATCAAGTGACTTTCGTCTTCTTCTGTTCGACTAATTCACTGACATGGCAATATCGTTGCGATGCCGACATGCGATCATGCCTCCATTATTTATCCTCTTCGGAGTACCCCTGAGTCGACTATCCTGCTTGCTGTGTCTTGGTGCTTCGGAATGTGACAGTTTTCTGAGACGAATTTTGATATGTATGTCGAAGTACAACAGTGACGATGTGCGTTGTGAAATATAGGAACAGGTCAAGCCAATGGTGTCGTTGGCAAAGTGAATGTCGGAAGTGGATTTTGATGTCATCACAATTCACTACAAAGAGACGCATGGCTCTTAGACGTCAGTCCAGTGGCAGATTGCACAGATGGACGCGTGGAAGTAATCCATGTCCGATGAACTGGGGACGATGACGGAATATGAAGCTACGGAGTTTATTCGAGCTTCCTCCGTGTTAGTAAACAATTTTTGATGTGAAAGAGAATGACAAGTGAAATAGATTCGAGACAGAATGTGTGGACAACTTCCACTAGAATGCATCAAATGTCAAGGAAACATTTTATCAAATACTGCCAATGACTCTATGTTTCAATAATAAACTATTTCACGTCGTCCTTGTGTCGTCGGTGCTGTTTGTTGAACTTTTCGAAGAAAGTCGACTACTGAAACTTTCTTCAACCTCCACTAGTTGCAAAGTGCACATGATGCACTCAGCAAATATGTGCACACAATCCGATGTGTTAAACGCGAACGAATGTGCTCAACTACTCCCCCAACAAAGCCTTCTAAATCTAAACTTGTTCGAAGTACTTATCAGACAGAGAGAGAGAGAGAGAAACAACACTGATTCAACGGGAAAGTTGAAGAGCAGTTGGCGTAATTCACGTTTTGTTTTGCAGGTGCAACTTTTCCGAAACATTGAGAAGAGTTGCAAACTTCCAAGTGTTGCTCGAGGGCTTCTCTGCTGCTTATTCTGGCAGGAGAATGGCTTACCCTCTCCTCTCCCATTCGCATATTTATCAAACAACCCTCTACTGAAATTAATTGGTAATTATTGCTTAAGTACTTCTCCCGCCAGGAAGTCGACATAACTCATTGAGATGGCATGACAGCAGCGAAACCGGTCCGATGTTGCTCTTTATTGGCATCAATCGTTGCACAAAACCCACCGTCGTCGTCGTCGTCGCTCGTCGGTTGGTGGCTTGTCATTGTCATTCGCATCGATCCAGTTTCGTACACACCCACAGCCGCCTCCTGCCTGTCATCGATCTGGCAGTGCAGTCGTCTGAAGATAGACTCGCGCTGATGAGGTCTATCAATGAGGCGAGTACGCGCCAATTAGGACAAGTACGAAGGAGGAAGACGTTCCTAATTAAAATCCGATTTGGATAGACTCCATTCGAAGGGGGGAGTTCCACTTCTCGCTTGGCCATTAATTACTTCGTCTCTGTTGTCTGCTGGCTTTGTGAAGATTTTAGAAAACCGCACGACGCAGAATCCAGAATCGGAGACACGTTTAGGGTGCGCTGGCGGCGCGGCGGGGAATGCAGACGGCTGGCGTTGTTGGATTTTCGGAAATTGTGGGTGGGTTAGGTGTCTGGAAAAGCGTACAGCTTGCAGCCAACTGGCAGCAAGTGGGTGCCCGTTGTTGGAACAAATCGACGCGGCGCGACATGACAAAACTTAATAAATACGTCGGGGCGACACTCGCTATTGTTGTTGGATTCACAGTCGCCAGTCGAGTCGCAGTCGGAGTTATTGCCGTGGCCGACGTTAAATGAAAACAACGCCAACGACGACGACGACGGTGTGTTGATGTGGTGGTGTGGAGTGTGCAGTCGAAACTGAACTACTTCGAGGTTATGCAGTGGAAGTGGTGTCACACGATGCCAATGCGAATGCGAGTGGAGGTTGTCTAGAAAGTTTGTTGCAAAAAGTCACGGGTGGTTGGTCTGATACGAATTCGGGTTCGGATTTAAATGCGGTGCAGTTGCACAGAAACAGAGTGCCTTTGTTCAGCTGGATACACTGTAACCTCTGCGGTCTGTGGCACTGCACTGCAACTGGGTATTTTCACTTTCGGAAAATAATTTTTGTGGTCTAATTCATTTTTGTGTTGCCTAGTCAACAAATTACATGTCATTTCGAGACGTTAATGGAAATGATTTTCTGGGCTTGTCAGCGCCCTTGCAAAGGTATGTTTAACGTGCTCGGGAGCAGGTCGAACATTTGAGTGATTTGTTAAATTGAGTTTCAAGTTTATGGTTGCAGTTGATTTTTTTGTTGGGAGGATGTTGTTTTGCAGTAGATTTCACTCGTCTTAAGGCAATAATCCTTCGGCGCTATTGTCGCTTCAAAAACTGTCTATCTACCCATTGTTGTCTAGACCGACTTTGTATTGTCGGGGATGATCAAAAGCTCTTGCCTTCGCCTTAACAGACTACTCATCCAACAACTGAGCAATAAGTACAGTGTGCACAACATATAGTCGCTCCTTGGGCACATAAGAATTCCAACATAATTACTCTCAACCCCGGCTAAAGTATGCTCAACCCCGGCTTATAATTTGCATGCAATTAAATTCTCTGTTCCAGAACTCTGCCAGCGAACACACGGCGCTGTCTATTTTCCCTTTTCCTCAGCTTCTGAGCCCGTAAAAATGGCTGATTCATTAAGACCAGTTTTCCTTAATTGTAAATGCATAAAAACATAAAATTAATTTGGACTGTGGAAACTTTATTATGACCTTGAAGAGCTGTGTCTGACATTTACTTTTTGAATATAATTTCGTGTAAATGTTGCCCACGACAACGCCGTACAAGGTCCATTCTGAAGGTCCAATTTTGAATCACTGCTTCCAACTTTGCGATCGACACTTGGCCAATTACTCGAGTAATATTTGTTTCCAACTCTTCATCGTAACAGACTTCAAGGACGACAACTTTTGACAAAAACAAAAACCCATGGTAACACCGGAAAGGCATTTAAGGACTCGGATCGACCTGATGCACACCATTTGTTGCTCGAAGTGCACGAAATATATTTTTTCACAGAGCTGATATTCGTAATTTTGGAGACATTTTTGAGTTGTCTAGGTTAACTAACTTAACAATCGTCCTTACATCCAACCTACTGACCCTGTACGGGTACTTTAAGCTATTCTGAACTAAATTTAAATGGGCCTTTTGGATTCGACTATGTTTTTTTTTTACAGTCTTTATTATTTTGATTTTACAAAGAAAACGAAAACTTAGCTACTAACCCAAACAACATCTAAATGTGCATTACCGGGATTCCCCCAATAAGACCTTTTGTATGTTTTTTTCCCGACTTCTAAATGTGGATAGACATTTCGATGATATGTTCCGATTTCTACATATTGGAGATCTATTTTCTACCCACTCGCTAATTTAATCAGCTGTTGTGAGGCGGTAACATGGCCTGCTGGGCCTCGATATGCCAATGTGAATGAAAATGCATAAGAATAAATGAAAAAAAACAGACTTTGTCATCATTGTCTCAACAAAAAATGGAAAACCGACTCCCATTTATTCGAAAAAAAATTACAGAATTAAAGGACTTTTACTGTATTTCCGTGATGCTTTGTCCAAGAATACTAAATAAGAATAGTATGACAAACCCCCGAAGTAACGCGTCATCTGTCAAAATGGAAAACATATTGAAAAAAAAAAACAAATCTAAATTAAACACCCGATGTAAGTATCTAGCAAAACCTTCTGAAGCTTCATCGTTCGGAGTCGGCATAAAACTCTGTTCAAGTTGCGAGAGAACATTAGCACGCGCAATGCGAGAAGTTGGTTGGAAGCCTATTCATGGCATAAGTATGACTGGAGTCAGTCACTTTAATCTAGGCCTGGGTTCACCTCGGACTGTGGGTGGCGCCTATATCGTCAGCGTCGTTCACAAACACCTGTAATTAATTAAAAGGGCTGCCGTGGCAGTGGCCTCTTTGACGTAATACCAGAATTAAAATAATAGGTACCAGTTATGCTCACATATCGGCAATGTATACATTTTCCACTGATTCCCGAGCATGCTTCTATAATGTAAAACTGAAAAAATGAAAAAGAATTACACCCATTCTCAGATAAGCTCAACCACAAATAGCACACGTCTTACACAAGATCCCCTCGACAATGTTGGAGACCCAGTTTACTTAAGCTTCTAAGTTCGTAACAAAAAAAAAAGTAGCATGCTTATCTAGAAAAAAAAAAACTACAGAGAGCGGGAGGAGGAAAAGGAAAAAAAAACATTATCTCCCTACGTGCGCCAACCCCAAAGCCACAAACCGGTTTGAAATACATTTTGTCGCGCGAAAGTCGTGCTGCTACTTGCGATTACACAAGGCGGGTGTTTTTATGAGGCAATCGGCAGGCCATATGGGGGGATTTGCCAAGCACAACAATTCCAAGTTTATGTTCTTTACTGTTTCACGTAGAAAAGAGGGAAAAGGGGTGAGATCAATTCAATGTTGGGATGTCTTGTGGGTTTTATTGTGAAGACGAGAAATGGGACGGTTGAAGAACGAATCTTGACAGAAGACTGCAATTGGAATGTCATCTTCTCTGGAATTCTCGAATTCCTGGATTATTGTTGCAATCAGCAGGACGCAAATAGCACACGTCTTACAATCAGAAGACATAACTTACGTAAGCTTCTAAGTTCGTAATAAATCAGCAGGCTAACTGGCACCAAAAAGCAACTGATTGCAAACATTTTTCTTGTGCCACTTTCTCTGCGTCGAAATTAATAACAAATTCAACCAAAGCTACCACAAGTAACTGAAAAATGAAATATCTCTCTTTCATGGTCGTTGGAAATCTGCGAAACCTACTTGGGGCCAAGTTATACTGTTGTTGCAACATATTTTTACGCAATGCCAGAGACCTCATAAAGAGTGAGGAAACTCTCACACCGCAGTTGGAACTAATTTGTTTGTTCGTAGTGGCAGCATCGAGACCTAGAGACAGAGACAAAGACAAACCCGCTTTCTTTGAACCCATTGCTTTGTTGTCTGGTCAAATAAAGCGGTTAGATAATTTCATATATTGCTTGAAAATCAGTCCATTTACCACAACTCTCTTGGCTTCAAACGATTATTTTTGGAAAAATGTTTTACAGCAACAACAAGCAGTCGACTCCTACGCAGTGAATCACGCCACAGACAATCGTCATATTTCACAGCACCACCTCTTGCAGGTCAGTGACAATGCTCAGAAATTCAAGTAAAAGGCTTACAAAATGTCGTCCTTTGCAATTTGCATAGGACTGTAGGTTCTCGTCAAAAGCCATAACACGACTTGTGTTCGTTGTCAAATCAAGATCTACCCAGAACAAAGTCGCTACCGGTGAGAGTGTGTGGGATTCTGCGCCTAGTCGACGGGCCTGAACATCATCCCGGATATACAATACGATTTCCGGGGAAAACATTCGAGGCTTCATCCCCTAATGAAGTTTCACCACGATATCGTAGCTGGCCTGAACAACCGCCAAGTCACATCGACGTACAGAAATCCTTCGACACGGTCTGGGTATAGGGACTCTTCTGTAAGATGAATCGGATGTGATTCCCCTCAATCCATTTAAAATCAGTCACTCAAAGCAGCGGAACATCGAACCAGGAGTTGCTCTTGGATCAAAGCTGGAACCAATGCTATACAAAATGTTCACGGCAGACCAGCTACCTCTAGCCGATACTATCAAGTGGAGTTTATTCGCAGATGACTCGTTGACATACGTACCACCCCCTTACAGCTCCCAATGTCACCGTAAAGCGCGGCTCGGAGGGTCGTGTATTGAATTGAATTGAAGTTTTTGCTCCTGTGCATCAGCCTAATCTATGCGCCAGTATTTAAAATTGGATCGTGGCACCCAATGTAGATTTCGCGGCCTTCATAACGATTTTATGGCACACACAGTGGCACTGAAAGCCCTTTAGTTAATTTTGTTGAGCTGTTCTCCCAGTCTCTTTATTGGTGATTCATTTAGGCTTGTGTTTTTTGAATAGGTTTTTTTTTGCCAGATCACGCGGAACTGGCCTCGTGCTGTCGTGTTATTCTTTATCAGAATTCTTAGATAAGTCATCTCGGAAAGACTCACAATTTAACAACGTCCCCGAATTATTCAGCTGTACTACGAAAATCAGCATTCTGTGAAAAAAAGATTTTTCGTGCACTTCAAGCAACAAATGGCGTTCATCATCGATCTGCCGAGTCTTTAAATCCCTTTACCATCCGATTTCATCTTTGGGTTATATGATATGTCAAAAGACTTCGCCGATAAACCAGTTATGATCAAAGATTTGGAAGCCAACACTACTCGCGTAATTTAGTAAACATGAGCTTTATTTATCCGCCAGTGTCCCGTATAGACCGCTACCAATCTAGCAATAACATGACAAGCTCGGAGCAGCAGATCGTTGGTTTTGTATCGGTTGTACGTGAGCCATATTTTCCTTGGTGTAGCACAGCTTGTCAGTCTGGCTGCTTGTAATGGGATGTGCGCCTCCTCCGCAAGCGAGAGGGCAGATTCCTTCCTAGCCAGTTCATCGAACTTTTCATTTACTGGGATGTCACTGTGACCTGGACAATTTGACATGACGCTCAGCACGGCATTCCTGTACGTGCTTCGATTATGAAGTAGGATCAAAGAGCTTTGATTGCTATTGGCTATCAGCGCATATGAAATCCTCCTGCCTTGGCAAGATACAGTAGTTCCTCGATAATGGGAACTAATTAAAACAGGGCCTTTTCGGATTTTAGAGGGATTCACATTAGAGGAAATTTTTTTCAGTACAGTTTGACGAAGGTTCTCTCTCTGATTTTTTAGTCACTTAATGTTATTCCTGTAATTATTGACCACCACACTTTTCAGCTAATGCAAATCTAGGATGTCTAGCATCTTGTTCGCGTGAAATGTTGCACTTGTCTTTAATCTATAAAAGACGATGCAATTTTTGTTTAGACACACAAAACAGGAACAACACAAGACACAACTGACTGCAAAAGTATGACCTCGAACTGATCATATAACATCCATACCTACAAATGGCAGTTGTTGTATCTCCATAGCTTGCACCTGTACTTAAAACTCAAAGAAAACAGTTACAGCAAAACTAGCACGAGGAACAAGAGAAACATACAAAATTTTACAAAAAAAAGAAATTCGCATTTTAGAGGTTGAAAATTTCGGAAATTCGCATTGAGCCAGACAGAGATGACAATGTAAAGTTTTGCCGATTTTAGAGACATTCACATCATCGAGGGTGCATTTTGACTTGACATGCTTCCCGGCATGCAAATAGTTCCACTTGGAGCATACTGAAATTGTCCGGCAATCCTTAGGCTTTAGATTATGTTCAGGAATTCAGAGAACACGCAACCGTCCGTCAGCGTACATAGATTGCGAAAATCCCTGCTCGTTATGGCATTCCGTTCTTTCAGGGAAACACGAAATTATATTCAAAAAGTAAATGTCAGACTGAGTTCTTCAGGTCATAGCAAAGCTTTTACCATCCAAATTAATTTGACGTGTTTTGTTTAAAATTTAAAATAAAAACAGGTCGCCATGAATCAACCAATACTTATGAGTGCCGCACAAGATCCACTTTTATTAGTAAACACGGAACAAACGAATGAAATCGACATTTTATAATTCTGCGTCGAATTTCTTCTAAATATCTTGTGTGGTGGGAGAGGATGTTGTGTAGCCTATAACCGATTCCTCATAGATCCCAACGCAGTGCCAAAATTTCCCAGGAATGAGGCAAGACGAACAGTCAAGTACAACGATAAGGGTAAACCGCAATTGGACACGTTACTACACAAACTCCTCTTCAAGTCGTTATATCACACCCATAAAGGATATCCCACAAGAAATTATCGAACATCCTCAAACCAGAAACGGAATCAATACTTAATCGCACAGGCAAAGATACATGCAACCACAGACAAACCTCAAAATTGAAATTAATTTGCAAGGGAACCAGAAATGTTGTGACGTTTCGTCAGTGGCCATGTCTATTTCCTGTCCTAATTGGATTTCCCCGGCTTATCCGTCACACAAACGAGCCCTGTGAACACCACCCTCATGGCGTTGTGGCCGGGTTGTGTGGGCTCTGTCCGTAATTCCCCCACTTGCATGCATTGACATCGGTGCGCCGCGCTGGCTCGGGGGAATAATTGAAATTACAAATGCTTCTTCGAAAAACCAGATGACTCTTCCACCTCTCACGGTTTTCATCATTTTTCAATCAGCGGCATCATCGTCATCTCGGTTGCCATCATCATTATCATCATCATTATTCTATCCTTTCATCACCATCATTCTGCATCAGCATCAGCATCATCATCCGAGCAGCATCCAGCATTGTCGTGGACGTCATCGTCATCGTTGATGTTGCCGTATCCATAGCCTTTGCCGTTGCTGTTGCCGTTGACTGCACAAAAAAAAATCAAAACGAAAAAGCAAAAACAAGGAATCGTTGTTGGCCCGAACCGAAACTCATTCCTTGAGCTTTCTTCGGATCGGAAAAGCGGCAGCAGCAGCGCAGCAACAGCGGCGGGAAGTCGACGAACATGGAGCGAAATTTTTATGTGAATGCCGCTTTGGCGGATTCCCCTTACAGTTCGAACCTAGCCAAGCGGAGTGACAGAGATGGATGCCATTGGTGGATAATGCGATTCCCATGACAGCTCTAAACAACAATCACCCCGTCTGACCCCGCTCTTACCCCAACCGACTGGCAAGAACGACAAAATGAGGACGAAGCGAACGGCAGAGCTGATGATGACGACTGCGGCCTGTCGACGGCGAGGAAGGCGAAGACTGTGGGGAGCACAGTGAAAGAGTGCTACTGCTGGCTGTAGATTTATGGTTGTGTGCATCGGAGTGGAGTACTCTTGCCGGCCGCCCCACCTCCCCCCGGTTGGGTGCAAGCACCGCACAGTGAAAGCCAAGAGCTGAGTGCCAGCATGAAAGTGCAGCGCACAGCACAAAGACTGCTGCGATCTCGGTGAGGAGTAGCAGCAGCAGACCAGCAGCGGCAGCAGCATAATCATCCGTCTATCTGTCGGGTACATCTTGGCGGGGAGCTGGGTGGCAGAGCGAAATCGTGCATTAAATTTACACAAGGCAAATCCAGTCTGCCCTCCGCGCAGCAGAGCGAGCAGGACGGACTGGGGCCGAGAAAGAGAACAGCGCCGTGATGCCGAGCGGGATGCATGACTGGATGCCGGTAGATTTGCACCGCAGATAGGGCCGAAGAACCGTAGGACCGCAGAGACGAAGTGCAGTCGGTAACTGCAATTGTGCAATTGTTGTGTTATAGCCCAAAGATGGGCTGACGATGCGCATAGATTTTTATGACCACTACTTCGAGTGTTGCAGTACTTTATGGACCCTTTTGGGGCAGCGGGACCGAGAGAAAGCTAGTGGCGAACCCACAAAGAGACGGATTCCAAATCACAGATCCAACGGATTGCCCGCTGTCTTGGGTTACGGAACACAGCAAAAGCTAATGAGGATGATGACGGTGCATTAGATCGCAATGGTACTTCGTGCATTTACTCGAATTTTGTGCAAAGTCATCTGGGAGTGCTCTCCTAAATGGAAATTACAAGCTTGTGCAGTTTTGAATTTATCATTTTGATTTAACGAGCGCCTTGAGAGTAGTCGAGAAGGGTTTTTCTGCATTGAACACTTTATGCATCGCTTGGAGTTACTGTGGATTGCGTCTTTGATGGACCAGGGCATTGCCTACGGACGGGATCAAGGACAAATTTAATGGAATTCACATCTGCACAACAGAATGGAGACTGGCGGAGTTCTAGCTTGACAGGTGATCTTAATAGGCTTATGGCAGAAAAGGTAAAATGTTTGTTTTGCCGGACAGGAGATGTCCTCATGACCTAAACAATTCTCTCTTCAACAATTGCTGGGATATTGTTCAATTATCTGTCAGTTGACTAGACCGGCTGGAGTTCGAGAATACTTGTGATTTGGATTGAAATTAGAATTTGGAAAACAACCATTAACTCAAAACTTTTCGGAATAGCCCGTGGACTTCCTTCGCCGTAATCGCTGTCACGTCCAATTAACAGGGCAATTAACACTTGTTCCTGGAAAAGTCTAGACGTAGACGCAGCTTCGAACGAAAGTTCGGTTCCTCTTGGCATACACAGAGGAACTTTTAGTCTGGCAGCTTTAAATCTGAAGGTACGTTGCTTGTCGGCAATAACAGAGTGAAAAAAAAGTAAAACAAAAAACAAAGCTTGCCGTGCTGTGTGACTACTACTATACTGCGTTGAAGGATTAGTCTTGAGCAATGGTCAGCCAGATGCTTTGATGAATCTGAAAAGACAGAGAAAGGAAGAGAGATGTGCTGTCTCCGGAAGGTCATGAAAGAGGTGTTCTCCCACCTCAACTGACAAACTGACAAAGATTGGGGCTGTGACAGAGGTAGTGGGCAGTTTCCCATTGTGTTCGATGGCAAATACCATTTTAATTTCAGGCTACTTTATATGATTGCGGGCCAGCAAGTATGCCAACAGAAGCTTTTTGTCGCACTGTGGGAGCATTATTATGTAAATATCGGACCCTTTCTTGGAAATTTCATCAGATCCCTGTAACCCGGAGGACGGAACCCAGGTTCTAACAATAGTGAGTTCTTCGCGGCAGGATGAGATCAATTTCAACTTAATTTCTGTTACCGACATTTGCTTTAACGCCCATTTGACTGTCAAAAGTATAGTAATATCAGCTGCAACATAGGTACCATTCTGGCCGTTTCGTTGATAGTCAGGCGCCCTACACATATTTTCTAAAATTGATTATAAAACTTGGCGAACAAGGGGAGATGATGAAATTCATAATGTAAAGAGACTTTTACAAAATTAATTGAAATCTGTGCTTAGGAATCCTGGTTGGTGGATGAAATACGAACAATGCAACGTACTTACTCTGGGCTGAAAAGAAGAATCTACCGCAACTGCTGTACGCACGTTTGTGCAAAAAGTTCTTGAGACTGGTGTGCTAGTGGAAAATACTCACGGTCCCCGTCGTCGTACGGTGCTCGCAGATAACAATGTGACTGCTGTGGTCTTCTTCGAAAATGTGGCAGGGAACAACGTTTCGGTCAAAAGTGGGCGTTACAGAGCCATGTTCATCATCATCCACTAAAGGGGTCGCAGGGGTAAACCACGCACAAGAGATCTCCAGGCAACTCGATCCTCCGCCATCGACTCTAATTCATCAGGAGCTATGCCCAAGCGTAACCCGGCGAGTTTTTGGACTTGGTCCAACCACCTCGTCCTGGGTCTGCCAAGCGGTCGCCTACCTGATGGAATCGCATTCAACGCCCGCCTCGGAAGTCGTGATGATGGGGACATTCGTGCCACGTGACCAAACCATCGAAGCATAGCCCTTTCCGTTCGAAAAAGCAGCTGCTCTATGTTGAGTTCCTCGCGCACTGCCGTGTTTCTCACCCTATCCCGGCGAGTAAAATCTCATCTCAGCAGCTTGCACTCGCGATCTTATTCTTTCGGTCATTACACGAATTTCATGACCATAGGTGAGAGTTGGAACAAATACTGAGTTGAAAACCGCTAACTTGGCTTTGACACCAAGCTCGGCCTTTGTGATTACAAAACTACCAAACTGTGTCAAAACTGACCCAGCTTGACCAATCCTACAGGAAAGCTCAGCATTACTCCTTCCATCACTCGTGAAAAAGACCCCGAGATACTTAAACTTCTCCACCTGCTTCAATGGGACTCCACTAACATGCAGAGTGCATTGAACAGGCGTTCTGGAACTGACCATAACCTTCCCGGGGATACTTAAAAGGGATATGCCCTGTGGTTGGAGCATTCTCTTTTGTCCCCCTTCTTGAAAAGTGAGACAATCACCCCAGTTTGCCAAATCGCCACCGCGTTCCCAGGCCACTTTAATGACACGAGAGAGCCATAAAACTCCCTCTTTACCCATTGCCTTAAGCATTTCTGGCCGGATTTCATCCATACCGGCGGATTTTCCAAATTTTTAGCAATTCAATCGCCAAAATGATTTCCTCCACGGTTGGACTATTCTCTACGGGTCTACGGGTCTGTCATCCTCAGGATCTCGGGATCGAGCAGCTCCGAAAAGTGCTCGCTCCATCTGCCCAAGATGTCCGCCTCATTGGAAAGCAACACCCCATCTTTGGATTTGACTCCTTCGATGATGTTGAATTTCCTTCCTCTGAGTCGGCGAATGGTTTGCCAGAACACCTTTATCGCAGATCTATGATCTTTCCAACTTCTCGCCGAACTCCTTCCAAGACTGCTCTTTAGCTGCTCGCACAGCTAATTTGCAAGTTCTTCGCGCCTCAGTGTACCGGTCACGAGAAGCAGAGTCCCCCAAAAGAATCTAGTCTCTGTAGGTCTTCTTCTTCTCTCTGATGGCTTCTTGAACTCCGGGTGTTTTAAACGAGCCATGTTAACCGGCTTTATTTTTACTGAAATGTAAGACATAGATTTGGAGGACCTCTGGTTCATGCAAGACGGCGCGCAATGCTGCACAGTCCATGCCACAATCTATCTATGGCGCACCAAATTCGCAAATCGTGTTGTCAGCCAATTGGCGGTTTCGGAGATGCGAACGACGCCTTTGGGCTTTTTTTTGTGAATTACCGATGTTATGCCAACAATCCGGAAACGATTCAAGTACTTAAGGCCAATATCATTCAAGCCATCCGTGAGCTACAGCCCGAAACCATCAAGTAGGTCTTGGGAAATTGGGCTGATAGAATGCGCTGCTGCGAAGCCAGCCGAGTCAACCACTTGAAAAAGAGACCTCCTCAACTGCGCCAAGTCTCCTTCCTTTTTGGTTGAGGACCTGAGTGCATAATCTTACAAGTCCACCTGTGGTTTCAGGTTCAGGAAAGTCCACCATCGCACAAATTTGTACACTCCTGCACATCTTGGAAATAAACACAATAAATGCAGATCGATACCCACTACCAACTCGTCGATTTCAAGGCCGCATATGACAGCGTGCATAGAGCCGAGCAATGCCATGTCTAGTTTTGACATTGCAGGTCCAGCCAATCTAGTCAGTATAACGATGGAGAATTATCGCTGCTCTATCAGGGCGGGAAACGAATTCACCGATACCGATATATCCAAGCATTATCGGGCGTCATTGACGTGAATTGCCGAACACCGTGATCTGTCAATGAAGCGTTTGCTGGTATTGAATTGGAGTCGGGCAATATGGGCTTAGCGGTGAATGAGAGCAAAACGAAGTACATACATATTGTCTTCAACCGTAGGCAGATATACTTTCGAGGTAGTTAAAGTATTCATACACTTTGGCTCCCAAGTAAACAGTCCCAATACCATCAGAACCGAGATTAAACGCAGAATAACTCTTGCTAATCGCTGTTCCTTTGGGCTTGAGTAGTCGAGCCCAAGCTCGATGTACCAAGCTGACATTATAAAGGGTTTTTTAGAGGTTTGGAACTTTAAGTTGGCAAGTTTTGTCAGCTGTCAACTGATTTATTTTTGTAGTTTGGTTTGGCATTTGTTGGTTAGCATAGCATGTGCCCAAAATAAGATTGCCGTTGATCTCAACACCTTTGGTTGGATGGATACGTTAATAAACAAAACTGCCCTATTTGGAGGGATGATAATCCTCAAGTGTATGTTGAGACACCGTTACATCCACAAAAGCTGACTGTTTGTTGTTTGGTGCTTTAAGAGTTGGTGGAATAATTGGTCCGTACTTCTTTTAAAACGATGCTGACCAGAACGTTCAATGGTTACCGCTATAGAGCCATGATTACAGACTTTTTCGTTCATCAGTTGAACAGCAAGGATGTGCAGCAGCTGTAGTTTCAACAAGACGACGCAACATGTCACATAACTCGTACTACAATTAATTTATTGAAGGAAACGTTTGGTAACCGCATATTTTCATGTTACGCACCCGTGAATTGGCCTTGAAGATCGTGCGATTTAACGCCCCTTGGCTATTTTCTGTGGGATATGTGAAGTCGCCAGTCTACTCCGATAAGCCCGAAACGGTTGACCACTTGGAGGCTAACATAAGCCGCGTTATTGCTGATATACGACCACAAAGGTTGGACTTCCAGATTATATTACGTTCGAGCCAATCGTGGCGGTCATATGCCATAAATCATATTTAAATGATAATGCCAGAAGATTATCTATCGAATAAAGTAAATTTCATGTCAATTTAAAAAAATCTTCTTTGTTTTATTCCATTTCAAAGTCTACCCTTTACAACACCGCGATCATCCGTGTCCTGCTCTATTGCGCGGCAGTATGTGCAATCTCAAGAGCAGATGAATATGACCTTTGTCTTTTCGACAAATCACCACAAAACAGCACTTAACAAGGCCGATTTGAATATTGCAACTTGTCATGGCGAAATTCACTTGCGCACGCATGAAGTGTGAATTTGTTGAAGCCTTCGTAAGGTTCATTGCATCGAAGAATCGCTTTGATTTATTTCTATTCGTGGGACATTGACACCTTCGATCAATTTATCTTACTGAAAAACAAAAAAATGTTTGTGTTGAAAAGATTTAGAAAAGGGAGGGATGTTTTCAACATTTAAAAAAAAAAGGTTCATACCATCATCTACGGAATGTAGGGTGCGTTGGGTGCATACTATGTTTGCGCGGGGACTTTGGCCTTACTTAAATGAAAGATGGTCCACCTTTTAAAGCCGGTTGAGTATTTCAACTTTAAAAGGCATTTTGTTCGTTAGGTCCTACATGAAAAGTCATGTCTCGAGTTATGGATGGAAAATATTCATCCAATGGCATGACATTTCAAATACAGTGGTGGTCCAGTATGTATGTAGAAAGATTTTTTTCGTACATTGAATTGAAAATTTGAAAAAAAAAAAGTATGGGCTATATCGACATTTGTTATACTGGGCCACCACTGTACTTAATACTTATTTATTAAAAGAATGTAAATATAATAATATTTTGGTGTAATTGAGTGAAATGTGAGTAGCAAGATATCCTATCGTAAGCAGCACCTTCCCAAAGAGTCAGTGGTGAACCGACACAAGAGTAAATACAAATCTGTCGACATCATCCCATTCACTGTTTTGAAATGAACTCTCCGAATGTCTGCAAGATATAGACAGCAGCAAAACAATTATTCATAATAATTGCAGATGAAATAGCACCCTGTAACCGAATACTGTCTACATTCTTACAGCAGAATTCCCTCAACTCCAGTTTCAACTGTCATGTCAGCCCACAGTCTCAAGACGACGACGACGTTCTAGTTCAGTGACTGCAATTTAGATTCTTCTCCGAGTTTCCTTCGCTCTTTCGGAACTCGCAAGCCCATTTTCCCTCCCTTCTTCCGTCGCCACAACGAACGTCGCATTCGAAATTACAAACATACCAAGTTTAACGACAGCATTTCTCCCACCTTTATGAGACTACCTACCCACAGCAATTGCAAATATTTGCAAGAGTTAAATATCTGCACGACACGGCATTCAAATCTCCGCATCCGAGCACTCACTGAAATGGGTGTGTGCTCCGGCTCGGTTTGAAGAGTCTCATACACACTGACTTCTATACGGTATAAGAGTCAAAGCATACGTACTTGTAGTAGCTAACGACACACTCTCTGTCTGTCTCCTCGACAGTAGCGCGCCAGTAGAGATGCCAAGATACATTCCCCAGATACACGAGCGATACATCAACATGAGCGGCTAATTAAACCTTACATCCATTCCAAGTGGCTACCACATGCGATTTAATTGCATTCGCCACTACTGCCACTGCCTGAATTACTCTCGTACTCGCCACTCGCGAACGGACCACGTACTTGCACTCGAATTCCAGTTTTTCGTTTCGTATCAGCGTGTGCTCTTTTTGTTTTGCATTAAATTCGTTTATCGTCTCATACCGTAGGTTTCCAGGAACCTGGCAATAGTAAGCCGGCCAAATCGCTCGCCAAAGTTTGAACAGAAAAAGTGCAAAACGAACGAATGAAACTCGAATTTCCTGCCCATCAAGCGAGTGACTGCCTCCACTTTTTCATTCGTGCAACGCCAAGCGCTCCCGAGAACTGGTCGTCGCTTGTCGTTTGTCGGACGCGGCGGCGGGTATGTTCGTCGGAGTGTTTCTCCTTTTTGTTTCCCTGCAATTTTGCGTTGTTTTGTGCTTGCAGTTCGGACGGATGCCCCTCGGATTCGTTTCTTTGGATCATGTTCAGATTTCTTGTTTTGTGTGTTGGATTTGCTGTTTTTTTTCGTTTTTTTTTGTTTTTTTTTGTTTTCTGCTGTGTCGCGTCCAGATGAGACGTCTGCGTGCAATCGTTCAACGTACATTATTCTGGTCCTAATGAGCCCGTGAACAGTCCTTAGGGCTGTTATCTGCGAGATGCCACATAATCTTGTCATAAACTTCATGAGCTCTTCGCCGCGCCGTGCCGCGCCGCCCCACTCGCGTGGCGAACAGGTTACCCCGTCGATGGTCAAAATAGATATTTATAGATCCAATCCCATCCGTCGAGTGCGTGTATCGCAATGTTTGGCTCGCGAAAATCTCGCAAAAAAAAGCGCGCGCAAACTTTATGACAGAATGAGATTCGCGCCAAAGTATCTGCTTTCTGTGTGCTGCACAGCACACCACACAGGCGCGAGCACACACACACACACAAGGAAAGACTGCCGCCGTTGCCGCTGCCGTCGACCGATGGCTGCTATTTTTGGACATGACCACCGATGGGGTTGCTCTCGCTGGTGGTGGGACTGACCACCACACACATAGCCAGAGCCCGAGCCAGGCCCGGCCGTACAGCAAGTCAAAGTCTGTCTATAAATTATTTATAAAGCGCCGCACCAAGCTACTACTTGTATCAGCGACCGCAATTGATTTATTTTTATTACCGCATCTCTGCTGTTTAGCTAGACGGATGGAGTATGTGTGCGTGCTGCTGTTGCTGTTGACTCTTGCTTTCCCGCCCAAAAGAGCCCAGAATTGGCTCGTTCGTTCGAACCGAATGCGGTAGATCCATGAAAACGTCAGATTGCCAAACGCAATCGATCAATCGATGAAAAGTCAAGAGTATCGGCGGAGCCACACAGTCGGCCGGTCGGCCGCTCATCGCTCGTCGTCTATTGCCCGTCGCCCACATTCCCGCCCCTCGGGGGGATATCGCATCATTATGCGGCAACCGATATTTGAATATCGCTTGTGATCGCAATCGCGATTTCGATCGCGATCGATAGCCATGTCCGTTCCGAGCAGTGTAAACCGAGACTTCCCGCTCGCTCCACTCGGCTCCGGTACGACCGCGATGCTGCGCCTATTTATTGCACCCCGCCTCAGACACGCTCGCTGGATGTTGCACAGAGACCGTTGTTGCGTTCTGATGTTGATTGACAGAATGGCGGCGCAGTTTTCATTTCATACGAGCAGTATCTGGATGATTGAGTTACCGCATTCCGGGACAAGGGCAAGACGAATCGACGCGTTTTAATGTGTGCCACGAGGGGCGACCGAAGGCAGCCGATTCAAATGGATGCATAGCGACACAAATCACGTTTATGAATTTTAACTACACACAGTTTTTTATTTTATTTTATTTTTCGCATAATAATCGTCGGAGATTTCATTTTGATTTAAGGCCGGCTCGGCGCGGCGCGGCGGTTGGTGTCGCCAGTTCCACCGGCAGCCGATTGTGTGCTGTGGCGGCGGAATTGTGCTGCTCAATGGATTAGAAAATTTATTCAAAGCGATTTCAAGGAGCGTGCGTCTGCTTGGTGTGGATCGAATTTTAAAGTGTACACTGGAATTTAATTAATGAAGGGTGGTGGTGGGTGGTTGTTGTCAGGCGGCGGACCAAGTCATATCTGCATTTTTAAATTTTTACGTTTTTAGAAATATTGTTTGTGCCTGTGTTTCTGTTTATCGGGGTTGTAATGAATTTGGAAGTCACGTTGCCCACTCAAGGGAACTATAAAATATTAACGGTCAATACATGCGAAGGGCTGACATTTGCCAAAGGTTCGTTGTTCTTTCAGGCAGTCTCCGGTGTGAGGTCATACAGATACTTTTGAAGCGCGTTTGCAAAGTCTTAAAGATGCACCTCTGATGTAATGTACATCAAAAACGGACAATCCGTAAAAAAAAGCGTAATAAACTAAGCGTGCGTCGCAGAATGGCACAAAAGACGAAAGTACACACGACTGGTGTATCAGCTGCAAATGCCCCATCCACACTGAGGCAAATCCGGAAGAAGACTAGCGATTTTCGAATCGATAAAGCCGCCCGCGTGCGATTGCTTCATCGCAAGGACATATCAATGCAATGGCCGAAATCGGCATCCCGGGCTAACTGATCCGGTTGTGTCGCACCAAGTGATGCTCTGTGCAGTTCGGTTCAGAGACCTCCAAAACGTTGAAGACCTGCACCGGTTTTCAGCAAGAAGATGTACCGGGTGGGCCAAGTCACTTTGAAGTTTGTTTGCATGTACATATTATGGCTTCATTAGTAAGAACAATCATTCCCATTAATTATGAAATATAATGTCGTTCAAATGGCTGCTGGCTTTGCAGTAGCGCATTCTGGAGCCCCAATTTTCCAAGACCTTGTTGATGTTTTCAGGCTGTAGCTCACGGACTGCTTGGATGATATTTTCCTTAAGTGCTTGAATCATTTCCGGATTGTTGGCATAACATCGGTCCTTCACGGTCCCCACACAAAAGCGCCGAGGCGGCCAATTGACTCCGACAAGACGGTGTGGCATGGCGCGCCATCCTGCATGAACCAGAGGTCGTCCAAATCCATGTTTTCTAAGTGTTCAATATTTCCCTACGTTGTTCAAGCGTAAAGCTATTCATTTCGTTCCGCGGAGATATGAAACTTTCTGTCAAGATTTCGAGCGGGAAATAGCTATCAGTGTCAAAGTAAACTATGATTAAAAAAAACACTAGATGGCCCACCCTGTACTATAGTGTAACTTATTTAATCTGGTACTGGAGAAAATAGTGCGGCGGCCAACTGTAAACACGGAAAGCACAATCTTTTACAAATCAGTCCCATCGATCCCAACGTGCCCTCAACGTATTGAAGAAACGAGCTGGTCTTAAAGTGAATGTGGAAAAGGCGAAGTACATGCTGTCGAGCAAGAATAGATACGTCAGGCACCACCTCGCACAAAACATTTCAAAACAATTTTGTGGTAGGGGACGAGTTTGTCTACCTTACATAGAGGAAGCTTGGTCACATTCAATTTTGAATTGTTGATTTCTAATCAAGGGTTGAAAGGAGCTATTTCTGATCCCTGTAAAAGGAATCACATCCCTCCGTATTGGGAGTTTTATAGGGTATAACATTATACGTAAAAATAGAGATTCTGTCGCCGGTAGGGAGTTCTATTTTCTTTAATAAACATAACTGCTGTTCGAGTTTGTAGAACATAATAAATATTTCTGGAAAAAAAGCCCAAATTGAGCACATTTCTGTAAGGTACACTCGAACGTCATGTATGTAGGCATACTCGCGAAGTTACTCGTCTAGCATTAGGTTATGCCACATGTAATGCCCGGTTCGTTTTCAAGGATATCCGGCACGGCACTTAGTAAGCACCGTCGAATGTTTCGTTCGTTAACCTCTGCTCCTACATTCTTAAATGCGTCATTAATGCAGCTCGCTACGAGGCATTATGTCCCAGATTAGATTCGTAAAAGAAGTCAAAATTTGAACACTCCACAACAAGATAATCTAACAAAAAAATGTAGTTGCAACGAGCCTTAGAAGTCTCACAAGTCAAACATACATACCACTTCCAATTTCTGATTTCTGTTGCTCACTCGAGAGCTTCTTATCGCCAACCATAGTTCATGTGAAACGGGCTAATGTATAAAAAAAGCAAATTTGTCTCATTTGCTATGAAAATTACTAAATGTTGACCCACATTTAGACCAGAAATAGACATTGTCTTCTGTTGCAAACTAAACATAATCACCTATTGCTAGCTGATTTACACTTGATCCTCTATCACAGTTATCCGGTTTGCGTCCCATGGACGGTCTGAGCTTGAACTTGGTGTTCACCATTGGAATTTGAAATTATTAAACCAAAAATAAACATAAATAGGCTCAAGCTTTATGAAAAATTTAATGTGACCACAGCTTAATAACTGCTTAGTCAATTTCAGCAGTTAGTTCAAGCCATTTAGCGGGTTGAACTGTCTAGAAAAAGCTTCTCAAAATTGGCCGTTCGGGGTCGGCATAAAACTGTAGGTCCCTTCTACTCGTGATAGAACAATATCACGCACAACACGAGTGGTTGCTGAGAAGTTAGGCCCTGGCCCTCTACGGGCTATAGCGCCACCAATATTATTATTATTATTTAGCGGGTTGAATACATATTTATGCCAGAAATGGCTCTGAGAAGAGAATCTGAGCCAGGACTGGACTATAGTCGTATCTTCACGGATTGCTCCAAACTTGGTGCCTTCGTGGAGCGTGACAGCATTATACAGCACACCTCATTAGTTAAATTCAAGTCGGTTCACGGCGGCAACCTATGCGATCCTAATGCCACTTGTGATGAACAGGTGGAACGGGAGGAGTATTTGTGTGAGTGGTGATAGCAAAGCTGTACTTAAGGCCTTGCTCAACCCTGTAACCACTTTCAGGAATGGAGTTCTTCTCTGAATCTCTGAATTAGATCGACAGTCTAATTTCACTAAGACTTGTCTGGGTTACGAGCCAAGACGGGATCACGGGAAATGAAATCGCCGATGAACTTGCTATACAAGGATCAGAAGAGGTACTCTCAGGACCCAAACCTGCGTTGAGACTACCTGCGTCCTTGGTTAGGGCGTCTATTGATGGCTGGGCCTCTCGAAAGCACAATCGGAACTCCGGAAGTGGCATGACTCTCCAGGATGTAAACAAACCAAGTCTGTAAGTAATCCGCGGCATTCTTGCTATCTCTTGACAGAACAGACTGTAGACGACTTACTGGTGTTCTAACATGCCATCTTCGCCTTTCGCCAAGTAAGCGATGAAACCCTCCACGACACTGCAGAGCTCGTTCTCTGCCACTGCCCCGCCTTTGCTCAGATCCGGTGGCAGCTATTCGGTGTTGATGAGGTGAGAGCTGATGATGTATCATCACATATACGCCTGCTGGTAGATATTCCTCCGGTAGACTATGAAATTTCAGCAAATGTGGGTTGCTGCTTGGTAGTAAAATATACCAGTTTTTTTGAGTCTGACTACCCCAGTGATAAAAACCGACGACAAAAAAAAAACATCGAGCTTCTAGATATGGTGGTGCCTTTCGTGTTTTGGTCACTAATTCAGAGTTCATATGGGTATCCACAAATACCGATTACGTGTGCCTTTTGGTATGATTATCAGCTATTTTAATTGCTAGTATTTCGAAACTAGTAAGGTCCTTACTACCCTTAAATAAACATCGAAAATTACTTTCACTTAGTGCTCCTTTTGTTGCAGCTCTTATTGACACTTCTCTATCCTTATGAGCTTAGTAAGTCTGCATGGGATATTCCTTTCATTTTTGTGCAGCTCATCGCACATACTCTCCATTTGCATTCCGCTGTCCCTTTTTTTAAAAAAAAAAAAAAAAAGGTGAACAAATTGTAAATGCAGGGATAGCCACACAGTATGAATTTACTGAGCGGATAATCCTTGCTTACATATTTATTGTTCGTCCTAATCTGTGCACACTTGCCACAACAAATGACGCACTTAGAAGGATTATGAGAGCTCGGGCATCGTTTCCGGCAAAATGCAATTAAATAAGGATAACGTGGTGAACACGTTTATAGCTGCGCGAGAGCAATGTCTCCACCGGGGAACATCACGAGCAAGAAGCCTGTTTTCATTCATTTTTACGACGCAGTTCCCACTCGGTGGGTGCTTAATTGATTTGGCCTGTCGATGGTTTCAGAGGATGCGGTCGATTTCTAGGATCGGAAGTTTTCCACTCTGATTGCATGCCCGTGGTTATGACATGTAATACTCGTAAAATATTTCATCCTAGAATCGAATATGCCGCGTCCTAATCCTTATCGTATGGAGTTTGTGTGTGTGTTCCCGCGTATTTTTATGGGACCCACTAAATGTTAGAACATTAAAATAAAGACCTCTGGTGATAAAGATTTTTACTGTCCTGCCATGAAGAAAGAAACAAAAAAACACAAAACATTTCTTGTCCTCACACCACACACTTTCGAGAATCTATTTGTTTCGCTTCCTTTTTGGTTTTTGTGTTCGTTCGCACCCAGATTTGATGGATGGTGAGGTGGATGGTAGCTCATTTTCACGCCTCCATGGATCCTTGGGCGTCAGTCAACCGCGAACAACCCTACGTTCCCTTCACTTAACACCTTCCATTCGTGCGAAACACAAAGTCTCAGGGCGAAATTAATTAAAGCCAAGGAGAAAAACTGTGGAAAAAAGGCGGATAACTAAGAAAGAGAGCGAGAGAAGAGGAAGAAAAAATGGAAAATTAAATGCTGCCAATTAATTTCCATAAGCGATCCAATTACATTTCCAAGTGCTTCCAAATTACCGATAAAATTACTTTTCAACTTGGAAACTTTCCACGCGGCGGGTCGATTGCGTGGGGTTGCCGTTGTTGCTGGGTGCTCTGTCATGAGATAGGTTTCACTCTCCCATTAATACAATTCCATAACTTTTTGGTGGAGCAAAACTTTGCCAAACGATGGATGTGTGGGTGGCAAAACTTTGCCTCCCGCCGCTGCAGCAGGAATTTCATTAACGCAAAACAAGAGGAGAGAAAAAATTGGAAGGCATAGAGCATCATGTAGCACATCGTGGTAATTTTTGGTCGAAGCGCACCCCGATGGAGTGGTATGTAATTATATTTCCATAACGCAATTATCCAGACACCCCCACTGGCGGTTTGACAGAGAGTCAGGACGGTTTTTTTTTTTTTTTGGATTTTGTCGATGCCAGCCGTGAAATTGCATTCATGGCGAATCCTTGGGGGATTATTCCGAACATATTTTCATTAGCGTCAAGCGTGAAAAATCTGATGATCATTCAACTATGAGCGGGCTACAGTAGCGGCGTAAATCATGCAGTTAGCGAGGGTTGAAAACTGAGCTCATATATTTATTCATGCACTCACACATGTGTGGGTTTTTGCCTGAGCAGCGAAAAAAAGGGGTGCATGCTGAAGCAGCACTTAACCTCCTAAAAATATGAGGAACTCCTTTCATGCAGCAAAAACCACCCCTAGCCGTGGAGACTGTGTGTGCGCGAGTGTGTGTGGGAGGGAGTGGTGGTAATGCGATGGTGGTAGGCAAGGTACTGATGGTTATTTGCACGGCACTTTCACGACAACTAGGACGATGACGACGACGTCGACTAGGTGGAACCAAACAAAACAGTTCGACTACACTCAACTCCCCCCTCAGTGTGGTTAATTCGTTTTATGTTTCAACCCTCTTATGTGCGAGTGTTGTTAGTGTGCTTCTTGGGCGATGATGAAAGCAGAGAAACAACCTAAAGAAAGGAAAAAAAAAATAATGTTTATTTCACCCCTCGGATGATGGGTTTCGTAAACGGGAAATGTTTCTATTTGCCGTTTCGATTTATTTTTATTTTCGTGTGTGCTACTCACTGATGGGTAAGGGCCCGGGCGCCACGCTCGACAATGTGTTGTGTGCCCACCCTTTTTGATACCAGCGGATAGAGGGAGAGAGTGAGGAATCTGTTCAGTTTCGTCGCTTATTTTCCCTTTTTGTTCTCGTTTTTGGTTTTGTTTTTATGTGTGTACTCATATTTGGGCTGACTTGTTGACTGCGGTAACAACTTGCAATTCAATAATCGTTTGATTGCGACCCCAAGAGCAATATTGAAAAAAAAGGTTGTCAACGGCAACTGTGGAATGATTTGTGGACCAGAGGGAGAGGGTTCACTGTGGGTTTACCGTGAAATGTGGGTATTTTTTGAAGTATTATTTTTTGGGGCATGCTTTAAAGGTTGGAAATGGGGAAAGTGTCCACTGGCGAGTGATGGATTTGATTGAGTTTGATTGGAATTAACAAAGCTTACTGACATTTGGGGGGCTCTTTTTTGTAGGATTTCAATAGCGAATGACAGTGAACTTGACATCCTGGCAATGGACATCTACACTGTGAACGGTATTGGAAGTACTATATCATGTTTTGAAATTTGTACGAAGTACGCAAAAACGATTGAAGGCATTTTTGAAATTATTTTACACAAGCCCTTTAATTCGGAAAACTCGTTTCAAGGTCTTGGATTTTGCCACCAATAAGATCGCATTTTGGTGCATGAAAAAAATCTCTCATTAATTCGGACAATTCGTTAATTCGGAATGACGCCCCCCCCCCCCCCGATCATTCCGAATTAACGACCTTTTACTGTACATTTTTTTTTTTTAAAAAGACAAATATAATTAACGTGATACAAACAAAATTAAATTCTAAAATCTGAGTTAACAATGAAATAAATTATACATATCTTCATTTACCCTATGACCCACTAGTATCCATAGCTTTGATTTGGTGTTTGATGAGTCAAATTTTCTTACTTAAATAGACTGCTGTAATGATTTTCAAATCGTAGATATTTTTAGACAATTTGACATTAAGAGAATTTTAGAATTATAAAGGGTGGTTAAATTTTAAGGGCCGATGTTGATTTTGAATAAAACACAAATTATTTAGGAAATTGTTGTCATTTATTTTTATTATGATAATATTAATTATGTATGGAACAAAATGTCGGCCAAAATGGTCGCCGCGACCTCGGCCGCACACCTCCACCCGATAGTCCAAATTTTCGATGACTCTGAAGCATAATTGAGGGTCTATGCCGTTAATGTGCCGAATTATCTCATCCTTTAGCTCTTGAATTGTTGCTGGCTTATC
Organism: Eristalis pertinax; assembly: GCA_907269125.1. Lineage (NCBI taxonomy): Eukaryota > Metazoa > Arthropoda > Insecta > Diptera > Syrphidae > Eristalis > Eristalis pertinax. The sequence continues at coordinate 67,232,649 of OU026148.1, read as the reverse complement.
GACGTACATCTTTTCTTTCAAATAACCCCAAAGAAAAAAATCCAACGGTCTCAAATCACATGATTTTGGCGGCCAATTGACCTCGCCACCACGTGAGATAACATGGCCATTGAATTTGTCGAGCAAAAGAGCCATTATTTCGTTAGCTGTGTGGCAAGTGGCACCGTCCTGTTGAAACCGCATATCGTCCACATTCATATCTTCCAATTCGGGCCATAAAAAGTTCGTTATCACTTCACGATAGCGAACACCATTCACAGTAAATGCCTGACCGGCCTCATTTTGGAAAAAATACGGCCCGATGATGCCGCCAGCCCATAAACCGCACCAAACAGTCACTCTTTGTGGGTGCATTGGTTTTTCGACAATCACTCTTGGATTATCATTCGCCCAAATGCGGGATTCCTTCTCTAACGTTCCATCATACACCCCAAAACACTGTTACGTCTAGAGACGGGATTGCTGCTGCATTGCTGATCAGTTTTGATTCTTCGGTTTGTTGTAGTTTCATAACCAAATCGGCATCAACTGCAATATTTTTAAGATGGTGTGCTAATACTTCTGTAAATTCTGCAGCCATCTAAATTCGGAAGATACAGTGGATTTTCATGGATCAGAAGATTGGAGCACATGAGCAACTACAAGACTCTCAAAATTATTCGTAATGCACTTGGAGAAATACATTGCTAACAGGTTTAATGAAAACAAGCCACATTTCCGCATTTCTCGCTTTTAAACAGCATCGTTCACATTTTTGAAAACACTTACGTCTGCCGGCTGCCATATGTGTGGTAATTGGTGGCAATGCATGCTTATGTACAAATTTATTTTGTCCGGAGACTGAAAATGCTCCTCAACTTTGGTATAATATTCGGACACTGAAAATGGGGTAGAAAATTATTTTTTTTTAATATTTTTTCAAGAAATTAAAGTCTATTAAATTTCAAACAAAACAAATCATTTCTTGTATTAATAGAAATGGAAAATACTTCAATTACTTACTTGTTTCGAAGACGCGCACAATAGTTTGACTTACTTACTTAGGTGGCGCTACAGTTTGGGTTGAACCTAGGCCTCAACTAACTAACGTCTTTAGCTAGCACGGTCCTTATCTAGCTGCCTCCAGTTGCGCACTGCAAGCTGGTAGCGGTCCTTCTTAAAATCTCCTTAGTTGTTAGGGATAGGGTCTTACTACTCAATGGCCTTCTCAGCCCAAAGAAATAGCTTTTGGTAAGTTTTGCTTCAAAAACCAGGACACTATAAATCACAGTTTACTAATTTTAACTGAACAAATCTTATTTTTTTCAAATGGTGCTGTTTTCTTTTAAATTATTTTTGAATTAAAGGCAGCTTACATTGAAATACAATTGTTATGACCACATCTGTGGGAGCACAAGCACGAAGACAGAGGCTTAGCTCCTCAATCTGTATTATGCTCCTTAGGAATTGTACTCCAAATACATTTTTCTGAATTATTTTGAGTAACATCAAACGTAAAGCAATGACCTTAGCACTCTACAGGTTCGGGATCGAAAAGTCCACAGTGGATTATATTCACCAGCTTCTTAACAACAGGACGGCAAGCTCCAAGCTCGGTGAGATCAAAATCTGTACAGCGGTTTCCTCTCTTGTGGAACGCTCTTAGGCATGCGCAACGGATGGCATGTGCATATGTCAGCGGAGTGTTATATAGGAAATTGTTGTTCTCAATAAGATTTTGAAATCGCTGTTCTAGAATTCAAGACATGATGTTCAAAAGCCCATCTAGCTAAATTTAAAAACTGATCGATTGGCTTGTTCTCAGTTAGCAGACATTAATATGCTATACAAATGTAAGATTAATTTATCTATGTAAACATTCGATTTTGTCACAATCAAAATGCTGTGTACGAATAAACAACACTTTTTCTAAGAAATATACAGTTACATCTACACAATGTACAGAATCATAAGGATCGGATAAAAAAAGAGAAAAAAAACAAAGCAAATCTAAAATTCCACGCTCAGTAAAGCACGAGAAAAGTATATATGTATCAAATGCTAGATTCAACTCAATTAGCATTTCATTTTCGATTCCACATTCGTTTTGCTGCGGTGGGAGATTCGATTCATGCTTAGAATTAATTGTAGGAGGAGTGAATAAATATCACGGTACGATCGAATTCGATATTCCTGGTGTAAACTGCACAACAGTGAAATAAACAATGAATTATTGCAAAAAGGTGTTGGCTTGTATTGTACAGCACGACAAAGGATTGATTCATTGCAAAAAAATGTTCAACTGATTGTCGAGAACACGCATTTGTTTGTTCTTTGGGTAATCTCTGTTCTACGAGAAAAGACAATTCACGACAATAACACATTTGCCTATTCTTAACAAATTAGAAGGGCTTTCTGCCATTGTTCTCAAAAAACAACGATCACTATACGTCTCCATTGCCTTGAAATCAAACTGACAAACACCGAAAACAGTACTAAAGTCTCAGACCAAGTCTTAGAAGATCAGCGATCTTGGCGGGTCATACACACGACCGAGCATGAGCTAAGGCTGCTTCCAGTCATCAAGACCAAGTTGTCTTTCGTGCCCGATTACATAATCCTTATACCAGGCTCCTTCTCCTTCTTAAATGAGGAGGCTCAGATTCGATTTCTTAGGTTGGTGCCATTCAAAGTGTGGTGGATTTACGAAAAATCGATGCAGATTTTGAAACCATGCGCATGTTAACAAATGGCACACTGATCGCTTCCTCGTTCACTTTCATTAAGTTCGTTAACTTATGCTTACTCAAGTTGGATCTGTTAAAATCACCCTCTACGTACATTATTGACAGAAGTTAGAGGAATCTTACTTCAGTTTCCAGAAGCAATGGCGAGCATTTTAAAGTCGATGATGCTTCTGGGTATTTTTCGTTAAGTTTTGACATACGTTCGTTAATTACGGTTGGGCCTTAATAATGCGAGACGACCACAATTCAATCCCCATTCTCTTTTAGTGGTGTAGATTTGTAGAATCGACTTATGTATATAAAGTGAGACAAATTTTATTCGGTTCTTATTAAATTTCCAAAATCGAAACGCTGTGAAATATGATCACTTTTATCCACAAAAAAATGTAAAACAAAATACGCACTCACCCATGTCCACATGTTAAATTTCAAACAGAATTTCCAAAGCCTCAGAGATAAGCCGAAATGGTTAAAGCATTAAATTCGTTCCGCTGAAAGATATTTAATAGCTGGTCACTTGAGATACGAACATATCGTCAATGGCGACTAGCGTCGACCGAACTAAATCATAAACAAGCAAATTACAAACCAATTTCCGAATTGTGGAGCAAAAGAAATAAAGAAATGCTAGCCGATCTGTATTTGTTTGGGAATTTATTGAGTTCGATAAGAAGCGCTATCGGGGTTCGGTCAATTCGTCGAATTGGCTTTATTTATGGAATGCGGTCGCAGGGGATGAAATAAATTGTTTTATACGATTCTGCCGTGGTCCCCGGTGGGATTCGATTAAATTGACCACCACTACACAAGGGAGCCTGAGAAATGGGATTTTTTTTTTCAATCATCCCCAGATGGCTGCAGCAGTCTATTTGAGGCTGAATTTTTTTGTGCAGAGAGAGAGCAGAAGAGAAGTACTTAATGAGTCAGTTGATATAAAAAAATATAGTGCGTGGTCGGTGCTTTTGATTTTGAGTGGGAACACCTTCTGATGCCATAAGGGTGTAGTTTTGGTTTAATAAATGTTTTTTGACTGATTTTCACTTCAACACGTATCCTTTATGTGACGAAACGCTATTTTAATGAAATCTTTTTTAGTGCTTAATGTTTTGTTGAACGAAAAGAAGTCGGGAAGGTTTTTGGAAACTCAAAACCTGCTTTGAATGTGGACATGTAATTGGAGCCCTAGTAGCTGTGAATATGGCCTAAACTTCACCTCCACGATCGATATGCTCTAGATAACTAGGACAGCATTTTATAATGCAATGATTTGTTGGTTTTGGACTCTATCATACGAACTGTGGTGGTCCAAGTTTCAGCATCATATCTGATTTTGGGTACATTTTTAAACTGATGGCATTTCCTGCCCGAACTATATCAATGTACAAAATGTCACCAGCTGAGACAAGTTATTCTCAATGATGAAAGAAATCATGTTCGACACAGTCACATTCTTTACGAGAAGAACTCAAAATTCGGTAAGTCATATCTCGATAAGGCAATAGCTGACCACCGTGCTAGGAAAGAGATAGTTATTGACTCATCCCAGAAAATCCATTGGATAATCCATCACTTACAGAGTTTGCAGTTTGTTAAGAAAAATGTGTACTATCCGATCCGTACTTGAGAGATCACTCGAGCACTTTGGTCTTGCTGCAACAGAAAGTCCTGCAAGGCGACAAAAAAAATTGCCATCGATGGCAATTCAGAGGATTACTGAATCTATTCAAGTAAGTATTGAAAACACTCACTGATTCACACAATCTATATTAAACAGTTGAATTCCAGTCTTTGAATACAGAACATCCGATACAAAGTTACTGTAAAGCAATCAGAATGAGTTGGCTAGAACTCAACTCCAAACGATCCATAGTGCGATTATCTCTAAACAGATCCAATGTAAGCACCCTAATAACCACACCGCTCAGTTTCGTTAAGTTACGTTCACTTTTCCTTACTGAATTGGGAGCGAAATCCAACCCTTTCTACGCAAATAATTGACAGTTGGTGTGGAAATTACCAACTTGCATGTGTTGGTTTGGTTAGGTAATGTAGGAGTGCCTGACAACAAGGGGGCAGACAAGGTGATTGTAGTGAAGCGATTTAGCTGGCCGATGCTGGTGCTGTTAAGCTCGTTGAGATTATTGAAATAGTACACCCCTAGCCAGAGTGCTGCACAAGCAGATTGGTCTGTAGTTTCTACCTCCTCTTCATCCAACCAGCTTCTGCATTTCTTGTATTCATAAGTTCTCAGAAACAATTATGGCCACTTTATAATTAAACAACGTTTGTACTTTCGATCCCATCTGACATAAACTTAAACAAAAAACAGGCACAATTCTCTGAACAACGATTTTTATGTTTAACCTGAAGTTTGTACGCCGTAACGCTGCTGATACGTAAGGTTGGTGAAAAGTCAATCATTCGGCTAAATCATTTCTCTGCTATACAACCCGCAGTACTTATAGTGAAACAAGAGATGTAATGCTTAAGCGTTTGTGATTTGTGTCCTGCTGCCAAACAACTCATTATTTTCTTATATTTTGCTCGCACAAGTGGGGTTACAAATGCCCTTGAACCCGGGATTAATACACAGCATGAGTTGAATTTGCAGATGGGGAAAGGAAGCATTTGCACATTTGTCTTGCTTAATGATAAACATTTCGGCTTCTATTTCGGAATAATTCGTGGAGGAGAGGAATGCAATTTACAAGCTAACATAAGCATCGTTTGTTAAATTGGGCGAGAAAATAGTAACAAAGACGACACATTCAAACGAGTCGTGCAAAATTAATCGCCCTATTGGAAGATCCAAATGGCGCCGTACGTTTAGATTTTGCGTCACCTAGTATTTGTAATATTGCTGGCTTGCAGAAGTTTCTGATTAGATAAATAAACAATAAACATTTTCTTGCATCGTTTGAGAAAACCTAGACATTCTGCAGCGTTTTTGGTGACCTCAAATATGTGATCGATGCAACTATCCAGATGATGACTGCTTGATGCACATTCCAAGAACAGAGAGAGTTGTGAGGCTTGGAAAGTATGTGAAAGACTGAGAGTAACGTCATCATTGAAGTAGTGGATTACACTAGAAGTGGCGGACAGGAGATAACTTATAAAAATGAGAAAAAGTGTGAGCGGACGAACAGAACTTTGGGGAATCCAGCATTAATTTGATGGATGTTAGAGTGGAACCCATCCAAAAGAACTAGGAAATGTATTTTATAAACCAAGTAGACATTCACTAGTCGTTGACGCCACACTCTATCAATGTGCAGCGATCTTGTTTCCGCCTAGATTGTGCGATTGTTGGTTGCACTTTTCGATGGTATGCAGAACTCTAAGCACACACATGTGGCTCCTGTAGAAAGAAAAAGGAAAACAAAAACTATCGCCGTTTAGCGAACAAACAACGACTCTGCAGCACGCAAATTTGCCGACTTTTACTGCAACCGCATGCATAAAGTCCTGCCGACATCCAGTCCCCATCCCAGTGAACCCTTTGAAAGGGCCGACGACGCGCTGTTTCAAGTTAAGTCTCCTTTTTATGTGACATATCAATGAAATTGCAACAAAAATAGCCCGAGTGCTGTCAAAACTGCTTTGACAAGATTTACAATCGGTCACCTCATGCGATCCAATATCCTCGGCTCGGCACTGCACACCCCCCACCCTCACCCGAACGGACGGCTCGTCCTGCACCAATTCCATGTCGACTAGCCATTTGTCATGTGTCACCTGTTTTGACACTTGCAATGGACTCTTTGGTTTCTGTGTTGTTATTGTCATTTTCGTTTTTATTTTTGCGATTCTTTCGCTTCGCTGATGGTGGTCCCTGGGCTTTCATCCACCACACACGAGCGCAATCGATCCGAGAAGTTGTCGCAGCAAAAACATTCGGTTGAGCGACAGAGGGTTCGCCCTGTCAGAGGGATTTTTTTTTATCAGAGCGCTTCCCCCTCAATCGATTGGCGGCTTCACTTGCATTGGTGGTGGCTGTCGGTGGAAGTGGCCGTGGTATCACTCCAGTTCTGCAGTCAATGCGATTATTTCCTAGGGAGGAAGTTAATTCAACACTCGACGATTAGTCACGCCTGGTTGGCGTTGCTGAAAGCCCTAATTGGATTCCAAAAAAATCCCCTCGAAATGTCTCGCGAGCCTGTGCCCGTCCGTGTCGCTGTTTGTTGTTCCTTTTATCGCTTTTTAGTGTTGAATGTTTTCCTTTTTTTTATGTTTACCCGAATGACATGTATCCGATTAAAACGAAAACCGACCGCCCTCCGAGTTCGAGGCGAGTCGGGACGATTCGGTTTCGGTTTCGGGGCAACTGGCGGTGGTGTGCGCACGGAAAATCCACCGAGATAATCTCTACCTCGATTTATTGCTTTGCTGGTTCTCATTATGGACCCACCCACAATTCGGGACCTCTTCGATGATATGGATGCTGCGGTCTGTGGCTTCGGCTACATTGTGTACGCTTGTATCTTGCCGTTGGTGGTCAAACGGCTTTTGTGTTACCTGCTACCTGTGCAGTGTTACTGTTTTACCTGGCTTTTTTTTTTTTGTTGTTGGTGTATGCTTTGTTGTTTCTGTAATTTGTTGCTGTTGTTGGTGCAGAGCCGTTGCTGTGGCTGGGCTGTGGTGTGGTGTGTTTTGCCCTCAGCTCTGACGTTCCTTCCTTGGGCGAGGTGATGATCTAACAGAGAGATTTGCTGCCCACCCGCCATTTTTATGGTCTGGCTACTGGAGTTGCGTCGATTGTATCTTGGGCAGCTGCGCCCTCGATTGGTACACAAATGCAAATCGTTGCCAGAGAGCAGATAAATTACTGCGATAGCATGACGGCCATAAACGACCAATTCTCTGACATATGTGCGGTGGTTTTTTTTACTTTTTGTTTTTCATTTTTTTTTCCTTCTGTTTATTATTACTTTGCTTCTCTCTGTTCTGCGTGCCATAAATGGAATGTGGAATTTTAAAGCTTATGTCTGGCGTGCAGAGTTATATTTTTTCCGAGCTATTTGTTTTCGTTTCGCTAGCAAATTGTTTAAGATAATATTTTTTTAATGGGGTCTGCGCGTGATAACGCTCGCTGGATGGATTTGGTGAGTTTAAAAATAGATCAGTTGTGTAACCTTCAGCAGATAGATGTGGAGAGTCGCAGAAAAACCTCGTCATTTTTGCGAACAATTGAATGAGTGGCAAGGAAGAATATTTTGACGATTGAATTGCAGACAATTTAATTGTCTGTCTTTGCTGAGTATGGTGATGATGCGAATAGGGAGCTGTTTCCTTTGGGAAGTGGATTTAAGTAAACATTAACGTCACCACAAGGTCACAAAGAATTTCTACTGAAAATCACAATCCACTAGATTGGATTTTTATTGTCACGAGTACGATAACTTTGGCGCCAAAAATGTGTAACGGTTTTTTTTAGATTGGACATTTTGGAAAAAAAACTTACTTCAAATGGCAAAAAATAACGGCAACATTCACAATGAATTTCTATAACTGTTTCGAAAGCCAGAAACATGTTTCTTAATCATATATTTAAATTAAATTATACACGGCTATAGTTTTTGAAAAATTCGCAAGCAAACTCAAAATGTTGATAAAATAAAAAGAAAAAAAAGTTTATATAAGTTTGTTTGAAAATTGTGAAATGAAATGCTTAATAGGCTTTTTGTGGTTTATGCTTATATCAGTTCTGAATCGAACCCAAAAAACGGAATGATTTTATCTCCTCTAGTTTTTGAGAAAATTGAAAAGTTAAACTTTTTTTTGTCATTTGTCAATAGAGTAAACGTTTGGCATCCCCCTTTTTATTTATTTTCTTTTAATTATTTCCGCGCGTATTGTAGTCGAACATAAGAGGAATTCGCTTTTCTGTAAATGTTTCAACTACAATATTAAGCAATGACACAGCTTCCATCTTCCAGATTTGGGATATAAAGGCCTTCTGTCACATATATTCTTGTCATCCTTGACTATAACGAAAGGGAGAGGCACCAGGGCAGAGTCTCACAAAAATCATACTAAAACAAACATAAGATTAAATAAAAAAGAAACATTTCGTTTTAGAACTCAGCCTTATTCTATTAAATATATGATTTTATTTGACAGCTCAACCAATAGAGAAATTATATTTTTACATTTGTTTTGTGGTGTGCACTTCTCATGACAGCACCCGGCGTATGTTGCGCGGACTTGAGTCTAATAAATTTAAGTCTTAGGTTACATGAGAGCCAAGACCAAACAAGCAGTTCAGAAATAAGTGTCAGTCAAATATGAACACACGTTTTCTGATGCTATATAACTCAAAATCGCCCCAGAACTACTATTTTTCACCTGCAATGCACACTATCATTTAAATTTTTGGCGCTGGGAGTCCACCAGTGTACAGATTTTTGCAGAAAAATCTTTTCTACTGATGAGAAAATGACACTGATGAGTCATTCAACAAACAGAATGATAGAATTTATGATCGGCCATCACAGTTCAATTGACAACACACAGCCTCAGTGATGGCTTAGTGAGAATCAGCAAGAAAAATCCTAAGCGAAAATGTGCCAAACGGATGCCTAGCGAAGGCTGTGAAGCCTCTTCACACAATACTATTCGAAAATAATATAAAATGTTAAATATGGCCATTTCAACGAATCCGCTCCTTGTCATACGGCAAAAACGACACAAACATGACTATAAAATAAAGGTTCAAGCTTCATGATGAAGCCCATCCTCAAGCCCAGACCTCAATCCTTTGGTATATAGTAATTTGTGTGAAAACGTCGCAACGGCAATGTATGTCTGCAAGGTACCGCTGTCAAGTCCCAGAGCCTAGGCTTATTCTCCATTTTAAAAAAAATTTAGCACTTAAAACACGTCCGATCACAACAATGTGAAGGATAACCTTCTCTTTTAGAAAAAAAAACAGTAAAAATTCTACAAAAGTTTTCCGTAGTGATAAGCACTACTTCCGAGAAACAACACAATATTTGTGCTAGGTGCATGTGTGTCGTAGCTTGGATATTTATGACAATAAAAGAAGTTGTAAGATGCAACAAAAATGCAGCATATTCCAAGTTGAACTGCTATCCAAAAGGCAGCGGTGAAAGACAAAAAATTAACGCAAACTGAACTCACACAACCAAATACTTATGGGGGTACGATAACTTTGGCTCCAAAAATTTAAGTTTTTTATAGAGGGATCAAAAATAAGCATTTTTTTACTATGGTGGGTAGGGGAAAAATAATAGAAAATAACTGTAACACTTACAACGAATTACTATACCAGCTTTGAAAGCCAGAAACCTTTTCTTTAATCAGAAATTTAAATTAAATTACATACGTCAATAGTTTTTGAAAAATTAGCATACAAACTCAAAATGTTGATAAAGAAAAATAAAAAAAATAGTTTGTATGAATTTTTTTCAAAATTGTGAAATGAGTTGGCTGAATTGACTTTTTTCGGGTTATACTATAATCAATATATACATACTATTTATGTATTCAGAAATCCAAACTGACCTCAATGCACTCATGTAAAAGTAACAAAATAAAGTCCAGGAAGTATGTGGTATCCTATCCTCTCGAAGAAACAGCTGACGAACTCACTAAGCCTGGTGTCACAATGTGATCTGATCACTTAGGCATCGCAGCACTAATGAATCTGTTCCTTAAGGAACTCGACGATGAATAAATAAAAAATAACGTCCAGCAATATTTGGAAGAGGAGTACTTCCTGCCTCAAAACCAAGATTTCTGACCAAGAGGGCTGCTAGACCTGGTCTTCAACAATCGATCGCCATATTCGACCATGTTTGGCATGACTTGCTACTTTTTTGAAGAAAAACTAAAATCTGTTGATTGCAACTTGCCTGGTTCCGTATGCAAAATTTTTCAGTGGATTGTCCGTTTTTTCTCCAGAGAATAGCAGCTTCAGTCGAACCTCTTAACTTACTTATTCGTTTGTATTGCACAACTGTGTACCTACAAACTCAATATCTTCAAACATGCATTAAATGAAGTACTACTCCATTTCAGACATTTTAAAAAAAAACAACGCCCTTTTCAACTCCCAAAGCCGTTCCATCAATTTGTGAACCATTACACCCCCACCCTGAGGCCCTCTTTCAACCCCAGTCACTGCAAGAGAACTGACATTTTTCCACTTCACTACAAATTTGCCCATGAAATTGCTGACAAAATACCTGCGTTCCGTTCACGTCAGCTCTGGTTCCTCCCCTGGTTCTGCTTCAACGTTCATTTGTATGCCAAGAACACATGACACACTCATGCTATCCAATCCCATCCACCCCCTAAAAAGAAACACTGTAAACAGAAAAACCGAAAAAGGCAAGAGACAAAGTTCCTCGAAACGTTGAAAGTGAAAGAGCATTTCCTTGCGAATCCATTCGGCAGCGTTAGAAGTTTGATGCAAAAAGAAAATGTCAATTGCCAGCGTACTCAGAAACTTTCGTCAGCTCGTTCGTTCGTTGGTTTTTATTAAATTTCGCAGAGCCCCCAAAAAGTCCATCCATCCCAAGTCCACTGCTCGCAGTCAACTATGCCTGCCTGGGTGTGCGTGCAGTAATGACTTTTGACATTTCACTCCCTCGCTGCCGCAGAGGACGCATACAGCTCAATGAAATCCGAAGTACCACAGACACTCGGACTGCGATCGGCTCTCTGTTGTTGCGGTTGGCACTAGTAAAGTTTTAACCCCCCCCCCCCCCCCTCCCTCCCCACCGTCCGCAACGAGACCTTTTTCGGCCGCAAACTTTTCAAATGTGAAAACTTTTCACTTCTCGTCGTCCCAGTCGCAGTCACTCGGTATGAAGTGAGTTGGAAAAGTTTCATTCCCCGCCTAGTTATCGTTGCTGCTCCGGTGGGTGGGAAGGGTGCTTTATTTGATTTGATTTTCCATCGCCCCCTTCGCTCACGTGTTGCAGTGAAGGGTTGCTCGGCACTCGCTGCGGCTGACTATCTCGGATGGAATCTCAAAATAAATCTTCATCTGTGCTCCAGTGAGTCGCAACGTTGTGGGATGGAATATAATTAAAAGCAAATCTTCGGCAAGTGCTCAATGGGGCAGAAATGATATGCAAATATTGTGATGAGATTGAAACCACTCGCCGGGTGGACGGGTAAAAACAATTTGGGAAAAAATTGAGTTCCCCCATCGCAGTCGGTAGGATTCGAACCTACGCTCCCAGAGGGAATCTGATTTCTAGTCAGACGCCTTAACCGCTCGGCCACGACTGCTCGCTGAAAGCCGATGTCAATATTTTCATCGTGATGCCCTGACTAAACAGTGTCTGGCAGCCTTTATTTAGCCAGTCTTGTGTGATAGACAGATAGATAGACACGAGTATTCGAATAGTTTGGATCAGAAATAGAAATGATACGTCAATTGCGACGCGTATCGCCTTTGGCGTCAGCGAAAAATCAACAGCAGCAGGTGGAGGATGTTTATCACATTCTCTCTGCTGGCGGGCTGAAGTTGGAATGCGAGGCATTCATAATGTTGTCATCCTTACGATGTCATAAAATATTTTAATGATACACTCAACGGATCCAGTATGGTGCGTGGGAAATGATGTATGTACACGAAGTCGAAGCTCACAGTGAGGCGCAGCCATTTTCACTCGTACTTTATGGACTGTAATTGCGAGGTGACGATGAAAGTCTTCAGTTCGACATGGAGTTACATAAGAGGTGGGGAAAGTTGAGTTGCTTCAATCGGCAGTCAACAGCTGATGTGATTCGTATCTGGAATTTATCTTCGTTGACGGTATCTTCTGTGTGGGTGAAGTTATTTGGTTTGCCAATACCTTCCTTTCTGCGGATTGACAACAGGCAATGGAAGAGTTTAAAAGGCAAATGGGCGTTGTCTGCCCGTGATGATGATTGCCCACTCTGTCCGGCGAGGCAGGAAGTGAGAGGATTAAATTGTCATCCCATGAATGCTCAATCATACATGGAATGTCTTCCACTAAAGCACTTAACTTAATGGGAAAAAATAACCCAGGTTAATTGAATAGGATGATACTGCACTTTTTCATGACATGAGTTATCATCATGACGATTCAGGTTCGTGGTCGAAGATAAAATGGTTCGTGTTCTTTTATGTGCATACGTCATTGGACGTATCTCTGTGATACGGAATAAAAAATGTTGGCTAAAAATAAGCTCCACAGAGGAGTTCAATGCATTCAAAGTGGTTTCGTCTAGTTAACGATGCAATTTGCTATAAATTCATGTTCAGTGGGAGTATAACAACCGCACTAGACGATTGTTAAGGTTTTCCAAAAAATACAAAATTGATAATCACCAAGGGGTTTCCAGACGGGGTCGCTCGTCCGCCCGGTCAGCAAGATAGGAGACCCCTTCGACTGGGATAAGAAAAACAGAAACAGCCTTTTTGTCTACTTGCCTGAAGCCGTTTATGAAATATCTGATAAGTCCTTGTCGTCGGGGATATCCACAATAGAGGCTTCACTTTAAAAGAAGACGATGAAGTTAAGCACCTGTCACCGAGTGAAAGCAAACCCATAAATCTTAGTATGGTTGAAGAGGCGACAGGAAATTTGAGACAAATTTTTTGTTATGACAAATATAGTTGACACCATAAGATTAAAAAAATTGTTCGATTGGTGTATGGACTAAATTGTCCAGTGGTCACATCTTGTTCTTCAGATCAGTTTGCCTGCGTCGGTCTTTTCGAAAGAATGCGTTCCTTTCAAGGACCGCCTGAGTTTATATCGCATTTATTTCCTTGTCTGCACAGCGTGCGCACGTCCGAAGGTCTCAGAAGAGATAAGGATGAAGTGGGAGCGCAGGAGGTGCTCTTCAATATGTCATAATACTCATGACATGCATCTTACCTCTTATCTTTGCTGGCTTGTGTGCATGTCGAATCTTGTATCGGCATGTACTGGCAAGCCGACACTACGGGGTCTTTGGTTGTATTGGAATTGGAAATAATTCAGAGTTTTATTGAAAAATGCACTTCTTGGACATTTTCGTACGAGTTTGACTTGAGGTGAAATTTTAGTACTGTTTTTAGTACTCATTTTTTTAGTTACTAATTACGTAGAGTTATTGTCTCTTTTGTTAGTTAGTTGCCGCTTGTACTTATTAATAGGGAAAAATTTACTTCGATCCCCCTTTCAAATTGTTATTTTTTCTTCGGACTTCAGTTGGCCTCAACCACCTTTGTCTCCCTTTCCTACTCATGTCGTTGAACAATTCGTTTGTTGTATTTTATTCTGAATATCAACACCAGATATGCAAACAAAACTGCATTTGGTTGAGGATTAGAAACAATAGCATCAGAAGACTGCAACGTAAACCATACGTTCATGGTTAGATGATGAACAGATGTCTTCATTTTCAAATAAGCAAAATCAAGCTGATCTGTTGACGTTATAGATAATCAAAAAATAAGCCCCATATAGCAAACACACAAAAACGCGTACACCTTACTGAAGGCCAGTGCTGTTCTACGACGCGTCGTTTTGGCACTGTGATGCTGACAATGCGTCGTTAATGTCGTTAATTAGGTTGTCAGTGTTAAAAACGTTTAAACGATTAACGTTAATGTTTCTGGAGCATGACACAGAGCAAACACCCAACTTTAGCAAAACTAGCAAAGAACTTTTAGCTTAATCTGCTCAAATTCGGAGACTGTGCTGCTCATGTTCATTGCCCTACAAGATCTTGTATTGGATTTCAAAAATCAAAGAAAATGTTACACATCTATGATTCACTCAGAATCAAAGATGCAGAAGAAGAGGATTTTGAGTAATAAGGATTTGCTTAAAATAAAATTAATGTTTAATTTTGCACCTTATAAAATAAAAACGTACGTCCCTACACGTATATGTAAGTATATTTTAAATTTCAATCGTCTTAATTTTCGAATAAATTTATATTGTTATAATAAACGACTACTGTGGATATGTCGTGTGTTCAATGTGTCGTGAGTTTCGAATTAACGACACGACATTGACGATGCGTAGTCAAATCTGTAGTCGACTGTTGTCTATACTTCACTCGCTGTCGATGTTGATCTTGTAGTCCATGCGGTTCATGTGTAAGCCACGAGAGCAAACTTACCAACTCTCCCTGTTATCCTGTCTGTCAGCTAGACTGTATCTCTTCTTATGTGCAGCCACAATTTAGGGTGCATTCTGGTCGATACAAGATCTAGCAGAAGCTTGCTAATGAACATTGTTGAAACCAATCGTTGGACAAAGCTACTTCCATCTAGCGAATAGAAAGCGACATTTTAATATTATCTGCTATGAATTTGTTGCATGTTGTTGTCTGTATACATCCATGTCCACCAGATTTTCCCATCAATCATTTAGCTTGATTACAGAAATTAAAGTGTCCTCGGAAAACATACATTTAGGTGTCAGTAGCATTACAGATCGAATTCAAACGGCATCAACAACAATGTCATTTAATTGGCACGATGTATTCGTGGTTGTCTTCAGTGAGGCAAACTGCATTGGTTGTCCACGCAATGAGCTGCGAACGATGAAGCAGAAGATGAGGATGAAGTGAGGAGTCTCAATGACGACGGGTGGCCTCTGAGCATCATCGTTTAGTGAAAATGTAGCTTTCATAACAAAATGTATGTATTGCAGATTTGTTAAACAAAATTGGTTGCTATTCGTGCGTGGATACAAGCAGTAATCAATTTCACAGCAGATTGTTCCGAATTTGAGGGATACTTTGATGGCTTAGTTTTAACCATGTAATTTGGTGTGATTGGTTCATTTTGTCTCCATTTTGTCGTATCCTCGTCGTTCAATGCATGACTTAAGCCGTAGCCTTAGCTGCATTGGATAATATAATTACCGGACCAGCTTTTGTTCCTGCGCACCTCCCCTAAGTTCTTCATTCAATGCTTCTACTTCGTTTCACTCTCAAACACAAGCGGACACTACCTTCATGTAGTCTAAATGATCCATCCTATTTTGTGTGCATCTTTGCCTCTTCTCCACTAGGGCTAAGGTAGCCAGCACTGCGCAGTATTGCCCTACAACGCAATAGTGTCTTAAGCTCAGAGTGATGAATAAAAGGAAGATAACTTCCGCACCTTCTTTATGTTTCAGGCGAATTTTCGATGTTTCTAAAATAGTTTTACGCCTTTGCACGAGCAACTCATTTTCAGATCAGCGACTACAATGTCTTTATTCCCTCAATAAAATTAACATGTGCATGATCACTTGTTTGATAGAACCACGACTCGCAGTAAACAGCCACAAAAATATTTTTGCAACCAAGCAACATATGTAATGCTAGACGTTAACTATTCAAACATCTCCATTCACTCGGCTCTTCTAATTTGGCTCCACTTTAAGTACGCCGTTCGCACAAGACTTTAATCGCTTGCAGAAGTAAATCTTTATTGGCTTCCCCCACTCACACAGTTGGCACATTGTGAGCGTGCTACTACCTCTAAGCTACAAAACATTTGCATTACACCATAAAATTGCAATAATCTCCTACTTAACCGTCGTATTGACGTTGCTTTAAAGCATCTCCCACAGCGCCCGGCGTTGTTACTCAAATCCAAACACGATGTCCACCCATTTCCATAAAATCTACACCCATAAGCCGCCGCGCCGTTGCTGCTGCCCACTTTGAGTGCGGTTCAATCGGCCCGAGTGGGTATCTTCGGTGGAGCAGCGCTCTGGCAGACAATAAAACCGAGACGGTCACTAACCATTTAGTGGCGTACGATTCGATTTCCATCGAAGGCAGGTAACTCGTGCTATTGGTCCGACGAGTGTGTCGAACGCGCTAATTGCTAATTACTTACACAAATCGAATGATTTAAGCTCCGCAATCAATCCGACTTTGGCAAGTGTGCTCGGATGGAACGAGTTTGCGTTCTTTGTGTCCGTGGGGCCTCATGTCACGGTCGGCCGTGTGGAGCAGCAGTCAACGCGAAGCGTCAGCTTCAAAATATTTGATTAGACGACGGACCAAAAAAACAAGCAGCCACTATTTGCCTTGGGCGATATTGTTCCTAGGCCTTATCGCTTCGAGTGGGTATATCACGAGCGCAAATAGCGTCGTATCGCGTCCAATCAATCTGCTGCTGGGCAAGGTTGACCCATGCCAGAAAGTAATCAATCAGCACTTGAGACTCGCTCTTAATGAGTGTGTTTCTATTGTTGGGGATTTATTGACAAATGATTGCCGTTATTTATTGGAGGGTTCTTCAAGATTATAAATCGTTAGACGTCAGGACTACCAGCGTTGTGAAATTGAACAAACCAAAAAAAAAAAGCCAAAATTGCCGCGGAACATGTTGAAAGTTAAGCAGTTGAAGGCCGTGCTGATTTGCATTTTCTCCAAGGTCATGGTGCCTGTCTTCATGGAAATGTTTGTCATTTAAAATTGGAGGCTTTCCGAGCAGAGCTTGAATTCAATTTGGTCTCTACTTGAAATTCACAATGCCTCGAAAAGTGTTTATTAGTACGTGGCTGACATTTTAAAATGATTTTGAGTCATATACGACGTTCGTGCCAGAGTCCGATGTAGATGGCAAGTACAGCAGCAATTTTATACAAAATCGATGCGCGTTTAACTTCCACTGATCCGGTTATCACGCGGTGTATGGGCATGGGTGGAAAGGATAATCACTGAATAACTCAATGAAAATACACGGGAAATATACAAGAAGAAGTATACCCACGTTTTTTTTTCAAATAATTGAATTTGGAGTGTGTTGCAATGCTAGGCAGGACCACAGATGCAGCTTCGGTGTATGTTGCCTTGTTTGCGTCACAAGAACGTTTCAATCATTTGGCTCCCATGGCGGCGAGGAGAGTTTTCCCTGTCTGTGGGCTGACGATCTTCCACAACTGTTAAAGACTATCGCTTTAAAGTTATGCTTAATAACCTCATGGTCCTACTTAAGCTAGTAACTAGACCTAGTAGTTAATTTTCGGGTTAAAAGCAACCGTGACTTTTTGTAGATATTACCCATAGATCGCAGATCTTCGCAGTTCCACAGATATGTTCAGTCACCTTTTCATATCAAAATAATTCTGCAAAGGTTCAGCATCGTAAGTTATTTTCGAAGAAGCAATTCTAAATATTGCACGACGAGTTCAAAATATTTGAGTTCAATTTTCCGAATTTATTACGAACTTCAACGTGTATTCCCTTTGGAGCTTAATATCTATGCAAGGGATCACAAAGTCAGGTCATTTGAGAAGACCTATCGATTATACATAAATAAAATGCAAATACAGCGCCGACTCTCAAGAAGGAAAAGAGTCAAATCCAAAGATGGTGTGTTGCTTCCAATGAGGTGGACAATGTTGCGCAAATGGGGCGATCACTTGTCGGAGCTGCTCAATACCGAACAGGATACTGAGGATGACAGACGGTGGAAGACGTCTCTTTGGCGGTAGACTGAAATTCGACCAGAAATGATCAAGGCAATGGGTAAAGAGGGTGATTTATCGTGTCGTTAAGGTGGTCTGGAAACGCGGATTGGCAAACTGGAGTATTTGACCCTCTTTTCAAAATGGAAGACAAAAGCGACTGCAGGGGCATATCTCTTTTAAGTCCCCCATTGAAAGTCTACGCGAGGGTGTTGGTAGCGCGTTCTAGAGCTATAGTATTTGCCTTGTACACTTATTTTTAAAGATGTTCCAAAAATCCCTTGTCGGGCCAGTTACATGTGCGGGTCCAATGCACGCTGGTATTTCCTTCCGAGAATAGTAACGAACAGTACGCAAAGTGCTCCAGGGATGCAATTGAAAAGTAGTGAAGCGACGTCAAACAATTTACTTCCAACAGTAACCAAAACAACAGATTAAAACACAACTTTTATTTAGAAATAAGAAATGATTAAATACTTTATTGAGTGAACACTTGAACTTCTGACAACCAACTTCGAATTGATTTCTTTGTGCACCTCTATTTGAATACAATAATTGCTGTTATGCAATAAATGCAATTCCGCCGTTCGATGGATATGACTACGTGGGCCAGACGATAGGTCAGCAGTCGTATCGGGTGTTTCCTTTGTTTTGTTCATTCGCCCCATAATACCGCATAACAATTGTCGAGTCCATGATAGGTATAAACATTGTGGCTTTCGTCCCGGCAGCTGTACAACCGAACAGCTTTTCATTCTAAGAATGGTGCTCGAGAAGGCCTGAGAGTGTGCTAAGCCAATCTACAGCCATTTTGTAGATTCGAAGAAGGCACACGACCGAGTTCATCGAGGTAAACTCAGGAGTGTTCTGCAGGAGTATGGGCTTGTTGGTCCACTTTTGAGAGCCGTTCAGTCTCAACAAACTGTAGTAGCTGCATTCGGATGAACGGTGTTAAATTTACGCCTTTCGCCGTGGACGTTGGACTTCGCCAGGTCTTGTTACTCCTTCGTGCTTTCGCTTTCGCAATTACTCGCGAGTTGTTCCTTAAGTATGCCCCCAACTTAGTGTAGTAACTCAATAAAGTTTAGCAATGATGCTCTTAGAGGAGAGGGGGTCATGAAGCATCATTATTTTAAAAAAATCTTCTGTAATCTCGGATAGTTGTGGAAATGCTCTAAAATTGAAACACTCCAAAACGAAAACGAATCGTTATGCTTGGATATCTATTAATATGCATTCATATTTTAAATAGGAGAGTATTTGGGGCTGAACATTGAAATGTTGTACGTAAAAAAAAGTTAATTAAATTTAACTGAAATTGTTTGAAGGCATTGCGATAGAATTAGTTAGTCAATTCAATTAGTTCTTTTGAAATATTTACTTAGTAGAGACAATTCGAAATGGGGGTACGACACGCACTGGACCATGATGGTTTTTTGTTCGTCGTGATTAGTCGAATTATTATTTATCCATTATGAGGACCATAGAAAAAAGAAATGAGACCTGAAATGAAAGAATCTTCCATTTCCCTAAGTCACCCTCCTTATGTTCCACTTCGGTAGTTAAAAAGCAAAGAGGATTGAATTTGCGGCTCTTGAGAATACTGACGCATGATTATTACATTTTTATTGTCTAAAAACTAGAACGAATCAATACACTCCACGGAATTACACTTAAACACCAACACATTTCCTATCGATTTTGTCCCCATCTTCTGATGACAATTCAACAATTTACTTCAAGCCACACGAAATTTAGTCAGCAACTAAAGCTCAACTGAAACCTATTCACCTCAAGGTGTTTCCATGCGACCAGCACTCTGCTTAAGTTTCCGATAAAAGAGACACAATTAATTTATCATCACAACAAAGCACCGTGGCACAGAGTTTTTCTCGGAAATTTCCTAATTTCATTACTCCGTGCTTGTGGATACAGACTTCATTCATTGTGCTGATGGGCGGAGGGCGAAGGGTAACCAGACGATTGTTATACTCCAGTGGTCAGGTAAAGAGCCCCTGGAAATACACCCTAAGATGTATACACATTTTTTTTGTTTGTTGCATTGTGTGATTTTCTATTTTTAAGGTCGCTTCCGTCCAGTCCCTTTGTTATTTAAATTTAATGATAGCAATGACCCACAGCTGAGTGTATTGCTTCCTTTGAGTTCGAAACTAGCAAATTGTGCTTGAATTTCGGAGCGAATTTGACTAAAAAAAAATACTCGTACGATGAAAATATCCAGTTTTGGTGAGGAGTGGCTGAAGCAGGAAATTTACTCGTTTTTTTTCGGGAATTTATGGGTGGTGAACCCTTTTAACTTCGTGCGCCCCGCAGATGTATTCTGGCATCCTGTTTGACTACGAATGGACTAAGTGGGTAGACAGATTTATCAAATCTGAATGGAAAATGGATGATTTTTTTTTTCGACAAACTGGACCAGACCGAGAACGCAGGACATCCGATCTGGGCAGAGGCAGATGGAAGCTGAATTCAGATGCGCTGTATCATGTGGATTAGAGGAAATGCAGCTTTCATTTAAAAAAAATAGAGAAACACGTTTTTGAAGCCGATTTTAATCTCTGTTGCACATGAAGAGAAAAAATAGATTTCCAGATACTAAATGAATCATCCCATCGGAAGATGTTATTTTTTTTTTTGCAAAATGCTTCGTACGTCAATCGTTTTTGTACTTACGTCAATCATTTGTATACAAACAGACAAGCACTGGAGCGCTATACTCGGCAAGAGCGTGGCATAATTGTGAAGGAAACGTTATTCTACCGTTTTGGCATGGCCAGCAAGATCGCCCGATTTAACCATTCCAGACTTCTTTCTTTGGGACCACTTAAGGCCCTTAAGAAGAATATTCGATAATGTTTTCCTTCACATCTTTTAGAGTTGCGTTGCTTGTCTGGCATATAGAGACGTTTTGTTCGCACCACTGTTCCACTGTTCGCATATCGCACTATACCTGAGACCATTGACGGTAAGAGTTTATCCTTGATAATTTCGAATGAAATAAGGTCCGATGGATGCAGCTACAATTTTGAGGTAGTGCAGGAGTTTCGGGGCAAACGTGAACTCCACGAATGACATGTTAGTGGAGATCCGAAGTAGAACGCCCTTGCAACCGGTACTACTTCGGTCCGTTGATACGCTCAAAACTCCTGACTCGAAGGACCGAAAGCATGCTCCACAAAACCCTTATAACCCAGTTTGACGTTAAGCAAAATAACATAGCTGATTCTTGGTGTCATCGAAAGAAAAATTCTACGTCATATATATGGTCCGGAAGGAGAATGGAATAGAAGACACAACCACGAACTCTACGAGCTGTCCAAAATGTGGATGCACTGGCTTGGCCACATCTAGCGCATGGACACCAATGCTCCAGCTAAAACGGTCTTCGATTCCGAACCTCCTGGTTCGAAAATTAAAGGAAGACCGAATCGCCGGTTCATTGACCAAGTCATCGCGGACGTATGACAACTTGTTCTGGGTGATTGGAAGCAGCATGCCCAGGGCTATTGCTCAGGATCAATCCCTCCAAGGGTCCTCCAAGTAAAGTTAGGATGCCGCCGTGTTATAAATCGCACCAAACAGTCAAATTATGTGGATGGGTCGAACGAATTTGGGTCGACGTTGATGGACAGAGACTACAAAAGATGTAGAAATCAAAATGTTGTATCATTAATTATTGCCCGAGGCTGTGTTAATTCTGTTTTATATCTTTGCAGATCAAGCTGTATTGCATTTGATCTATATACCGGGTGTCTAGATTTTTTCTCCTCTCCTGATCGCATGCAGGACATTGTCATTTGGATTAAGTTCCGAGAAGCAAGGTCCTAACAAATCAATAATTGCCAACATCCCCAGGCCCCGACGGATTCCATTGTTGCTTCAAATAGCTATTGAAAGCTACGTTCCTCTAACTCAATGAAAAAAGGGAACATGTCATCGATAGAGGTCGATCCCTGTTGATGATTAAACTTGAAACTCCAAATGGAACAGAAACTCAAACGCTGATTTCTGAAAATACCCGTCCCAAGTCTTCGCTGCGTCAAGTAGATTTATGTAAACACACAAAATCATCTAAAAATATGCGCGCATAGCCAGACGAAATGATATAAAATCCTGAATAATTCCGCTTCATTCCGATAGATCAGAGGGGCTATCCGAACCAAGACGATTCACGGGCGCCCGCCCCAATTGCGAAGGACAAAACATCTGCCTCATAGACTAGACTCCCGGTGGCGCGGCCGCTCGGCGTTGCATGCCGTCTCTGCATGTTGTGCAATTAAGAGAACACACGCATTCGAAATCATTTTTTTTTTTCCTGACACATGCGTGAGTTTTGAACATTTCCGCTGAATGGTGAATGCATCATTCGCGGAGAACGTGTTTCGAAAATCCCAAAAATCGATCCCCATTTCCACAGCATCTGACTCATTCGCCGGGTGCCTTACATCACCCAGTCTGTAATGCGATCGTCTGGTCAGCGCTGTAAAAACACTGCAGAATAAATCTCCATCCACACACAGACGCAGACGCACGCTCACTAGGTTTTGCATTTGAAACAGAGCATAACCGAAGCACATATTTCATGGGCAACGCAAAAAGTTCGTGTAGTGAACAACAGATTTCACTGAATCGCATGTAGGAGGTGGCTGACAGTGTGCCGCGATTAAGCGCAGATACACAAAATATCTCGGCACGAGCAACAATCTTGTTTACGAGGCAGGGAGTGGGTGCCAGTGTGTGTGGCGACGATAAAATGTTCGCGCGCTTTGCTGCGCCACCCAATCCCGCCGACGTGAGTCCGAGAGTAGACGACTATTTCTGTCTTTCGCCTCATGGTCAATACGGATGACTGCCGAAGCACTTCCACCCAAAGGAACCCGATGCTTGTTAGCATGGCCATCTATGCGCAGACTATGTGCACTGATTGATCGGTGACATGGACTGTGATTTTGTGGGTTTTTCTTGTGGCCGCTCGCATAGCCTGCGCGTTCCCAGGGGGAAAGTTGACTTTTCCCCCGTTAGTCCGGCCGACACATGCCTAGCACTGAGAGAGGAGTTCATGTGCGTACACAATTGCTGGGTGTACACCTCTCAATTACTCGCATAATGCACGATAATTACACTCAAATCGACCCCGACCCCGGCGAGTGGTGGCGAAGCAAGCAATTCGTCGAAGTAGTGCCGTAGTTTGGTTGGGTCGTTACGGTCCGATTCTATCGCACTCCGTTCGAAGTACACAGAGCCCAGCAGCGTCATTGTCGTTGTCGCTTTAAGAAAGAACGGGAGGGACAGAGTTAATTACCTTCATTATAGGAATTTAATGAGCGACTTGAGCACTCACCAAGGCACGGCAAGCAGCTAGCAGCGAACAGCCAGCAGCCAACAGTCAGCAGTAAACAGTCCGCAGTCAACAGTCATCGTCAACGATGGCGCGGCATGGCCCGGTCCGGCCCGACACAGCCCGGCATCGTCTCGTTCCAGAGCTCCGTCAGTGTCGTGCCTCATGAATAATTTCATGAGAGAAACACTCCACTCGACTTATCCGCGTGGAGATACTCGTACGTACAGTGTATCTGTTGGATATCTGAGAAGTGGGAACTTCTCCCTTGCATTCGTCCAAACAATCGACAGGCGTTTCAACGACACAACGAGTGTGTGTGTGGAGAGCTTAAGTATCTACACACATTTATCTGGTGCATCTCGTATCTGTGGGCATCTGACTATGCGGAGCAACACCGACGATGACAAGTAGTTCTTTGGTTGCACGATTAATTGACGTTGCGCGGTGACATGATGAATGGAAACACAAACTCAGCACTTGTGATCGCCGGAGGATCGGGTCTGATTTATGTTATGCTGGATGTGTACGCGTATCTTTGGGATCTTTCGTATCTTTTTGAAATTAACTTGTGCATATTAGATGATTCAGTAATCAAGTTGAAACCGAACATCCTCGTGCTGATCCTTTCCTCCGTTCCTCCCTCTCCGATGTCTTGTGTCACTTGTGCGTCCGGCTCCGCATTTGTGGCCCTACAGAAATAAACCAAACGACGAACTAGTCCGACAAATGCGCTAAACATGCACTTCCTTCACAGCACACGTTCATACGAGAGAGTCATACGACTCGTACGTAACAACGTGTACGCGACGGGGTGGTTTGCGATGAAATATTAATTAAATGGTCATGTTGTGTCAATCGGTTTTATTGTGGCAGCCTTTGTGCATTATTTAGCTAAGTGACATTGTGCGGCTTATTGTGCTGGCTAATGGAGCTTCATTGTAAAGGGGGATGACTGTGCCAAAGGCGACGCGACGTTGTAATAAAATTTAAATCGCCCTGCGGTTTGCAGCAACAATGGATCTGCGATACTTAATGACAGTGTTCAGTTAGATGCACCCAGATAGTTGAACGGCAGTGCCAACAAATTCTCAAATCAATATTTTAATTCGCTGTTAATGGGTGCATTATTCAGCCAATTGGTGACACAAGCATTCACACGAATTCGAGAGGAAGGTGGATGAGGATTCACTTTGTGAATGTTGAATTCAAATGAAGGCATTTTTGAAAGTTTTCAGCTGCGATAACATGCAGCAGTAGACTTTCGCTTGATGTTGAAGTGCGGGGAGAGATTTTTAGGTCACTTTGAAAAGAGCCTGTTCATGTAGAGCTTCGTCTGGAAATCAAAGGAAATCAAAGCTGTGAGACCCTGATATCCAACTTGTCTGAGACATACTGCCTCTATTCACTTTACGAGGTTCGAAGGGAAGAATTCCCACGACTTCGAAATGTAAGGTGAAATTAAAGCAGTCGTTACAAATCGACAAAAGGTTTTTTTTACCACGATAACGCAACAATATATTCATCCGGAATTGTCACTGCTATATTTCGTGAACTAACGACAAGTGACACCCACAATCTATTACATTCGTCGATTAAAAATCATGGGCATAGAGACGAGCTAAACACCACCATGACCAGTTTTGACATTCAATTCTCGTTCCTGGATATATTCGTAATTCAACCTGACGAGTCTAGTGTTGCTTCAAGATCATTCTGGAGAAGATCGTGCTGTCGCCAACACTAGAGGCACGATCCTCCAGAAGTCCGAACAAATGCAAGCTATGATGATGACATTGAACACAGCGGGTCATCAATGAAGCGTTTGCTGGCGGTGGCCGAAAGGAAAAAAGCGAATAATCATGTCCACAAAAAAGGACAGGACAATGGACGTCTTGCACAAAGCGTCACAATGGGCAACCATACCTTCGAGGTAGTCATGAGGATTTCATGTACTTCGGCCCCGCTGTATAAACAACATCGGCACCAAGACCAAATACTGAGCCGTCTATTGAAGGATGAAGCGAAATTTGTATAAGACTATCCAAAAGGTCTTCGAATGCGAACCTATGGGACTAAGCAACAGACCGCGACTATGGTGGAGCCACTTGAGGCGCATAACCAGAGATCGCGTTAGCTGGAGAGGCTTGATGGTTTAGCCCCAGGACCACCCGGGACTGTAGCGACTGTGAAAATGTGAATGTGTATTACGGCATCGCTACGAATGACGCAGCCACAGTCCTCGTACGACGTAGCTCACTGTAACCTTTTCTTGTTTCCCAACACCAAAGAATTGGACATTTTAAAAATTCAGGAGAGAAGAGTTTCTTTCGGACCAATGGTCGATGGAGAAAATCACCTCAACGAAGAGATCATTACCGAGACAGAAGCGAATATTGAAGGTTTTACAAATCTTAGTTTTTGAGGGCTTAAGAATGTGGCGGAAAAATTGGAAGGAATGTATAAAGCCAAAAGGGAAATTTCGTTGGAAAATAAAGAAAAAAAAACTAGGACAAACTTGCGTATTAATTTCTAACAGGGGTATGGATTGACCCTCGTAGTGCGATCAATGACTTATAGATGGGAAAATACACTTAGCCTCAAAAGTAAGTTTACAGCATAAAGTTGTCTTCGTTCTCAGCAAAAATTGAATTCAGACGAAACTTCAAAACAAAAAAAATATGAATGTAGTTTTTTACATTAATATGTAATGTACTTAAGACAGGTTAAACCTGAAACGTTCCTCTATCTTGGCACAAGTGGCCCAATACAGCATCTACAAGGAGATGTCCTGTTATCGAGCAACTCCGGTTCAGTGGAGCGATCTCTCCTAGGGACTAGCTATAACCTCGTAGTTCTTACTTATCGAAATTATTATAGTCATAGTCCAATGTTGACAGCTCACCAATGCTGCGGATTACAAAATCACACCTCTTGTTATGGTGTGATCCGAGTACAGCTCAATGAAGGGTATTTGAACACCTACCTTGGCTTGTATATCCTGGCACCTAAATCAGCTTTAGTTTGTTGTTTACAGCCAGTATGTTTAGTGTTTAGTGACATTCCTAGTACTGTCCCAATCCGCAACTAGTTTCTGGACACTAGCCGCGGTCCAGAAACCCCTTTCGGTTTCAGTCTCAATCCGCAAGTAGTTTCTGGACCCTAGCCGCTGTTTATCAGCGTCTTCATTGCAACGTCCTAAGCTTCTAACGTGAAGATGTCTGCTTTTACAAAATGGCTTCAAGTTCGTATTCCATTAAACGAATAAGAACAAAAAAGAATTCGATACTGAGGGAAATTGATTGAATTTGATGAAAAAACCATGAGAAAATTGAAAAATAAGGACAAGGAATTTCGTATCTTATGTGACACATTTCTTAGTCTTCCTAGATATCATTTTTTAGCTAATACTAGCAGATGAAACATGATCTAATTCGTTGCCGCCTTTAATTTATTTCTTTTTATTTGTGCACATGTTTACACAAGTGTTCAATTGCAAAACACGGAAACTAAGTATTATTTCAGGGGTTCCAATATTTTTCAACATTTTTTGCAATATTTGAACAATTATTCTAAGCAACAGATGTTAATTGTGTGCTTAATTTAGCATTTTCACTTCTACAGGGTGGTTAAATTTAAGGGTCGATGTTGAATGTGAACCACACCTAAACGTCAAGTTTTTCTCTGCATTTCATTTAACATTTCTCAATTTCAGACTAACTCAATTTGAACCATGGAAAGATACACAATCGAAAAACGCGTTAAAGTTATTCAGGCTTATTATGAAAATGGGCGTTCAAATCAAAATGCATATCGTGCACTTCGTGATTCGTGATGAGTCACATTTTCACCTCAGTGGATTCGTCAAAGGAAAATTTGCCGCAATTGGGCGAATGATAATCCAAGAGTGATTGTAGAAGAACCAATGCACCCACAAAGAGTGACTGTTTGGTGCGGCTTATGGGCTGGCGGCATCATCGGGCCGTATTTTTTCCAAAATAAGGCCGGCATTTACTGTGAATGGTGTTCGCTATCGTGAAATGATAACGAACTTTTTATGGCCCGAATTGGAAGATATGAATGTGGACGATATGCGGTTTCAACAGGACGGTGCCACTTGCCACACAGCTAACGAAATAATGGCGCGTTCCACAAGAGAGGAAACCGCTGTACAGATTTTGATCTCACAGAGCTTGGAGCTTACTGTCCTGTTGTTAAGAAGCTGGTGAATATAATCCACTGTGGACTTTTCGATCCCGAACCTGTAGAGTGCTAAGGTCATTGCTTTACGTTTGATGTTACTCAAAATAATTCAGAAAAATGTATTTGGAGTACAATTCCTAAGGAGCATAATACAGATTGAGGAGCTAAGCCTCTGTCTTCGTGCTTGTGCTCCCACAGATGTGGTCATAACAATTGTATTTCAATGTAAGCTGCCTTTAATTCAAAAATAATTTAAAAGAAAACAGCACCATTTGAAAAAAAAAAAGATTTGTTCAGTTAAAATTAGTAAACTGTGATAGAACTGTGTTTTTGCAGCAAAACTTACCTACTTATATATACGAAGAATGAAGAATAGCTCTTGCCAAAAGCTATTTCTTTGGGCTGAGAAGGCCATTGAGTAGTAAGACCCTATCCCTAACAACAAAGGAGATTTTAAGAAGGACCCCTACCAGATTGCAGTGCGCAACTGGAGGCAGCTAGATAAGGACCGTGCTAGCTAAAGACGTTAGTTAGTTGAGGCCTAGGTTCAACCCAAACTGTAGCGCCACCTAAGTAAGTAAGTCAAACTATTGTGCGCGTCTTCGAAACAAGTAAGTAATTGAAGTATTTTCCATTTCTATTAATACAAGAAATGATTTGTTTTGTTTGAAATTTAATAGACTTTAATTTCTTGAAAAAATATTAAAAAAAAATAATTTTCTACCCCATTTTCAGTGTCCGAATATTATACCAAAGTTGAGGAGCATTTTCAGTCTCCGGACAAAATAAATTTGTACATAAGCATGCATTGCCACCAATTACCACACATATGGCAGCCGGCAGACGTAAGTGTTTTCAAAAATGTGAACGATGCTGTTTAAAAGCGAGAAATGCGGAAATGTGGCTTGTTTTCATTAAACCTGTTAGCAATGTATTTCTCCAAGTGCATTACGAATAATTTTGAGAGTCTTGTAGTTGCTCATGTGCTCCAATCTTCTGATCCATGAAAATCCACTGTATCTTCCGAATTTAGATGGCTGCAGAATTTACAGAAGTATTAGCACACCATCTTAAAAATATTGCAGTTGATGCCGATTTGGTTATGAAACTACAACAAACCGAAGAATCAAAACTGATCAGCAATGCAGCAGCAATCCCGTCTCTAGACGTAACAGTGTTTTGGGGTGTATGATGGAGCGTTAGAGAAGGAATCCCGCATTTGGGCGAATGATAATCCAAGAGTGATTGTCGAAAAACCAATGCACCCACAAAGAGTGACTGTTTGGTGCGGTTTATGGGCTAGAGGCATCATCGGGCCGTATTTTTTCCAAAATGAGGTCTGTCAGGCAGTAACTGTGAATGGTGTTCGCTATCGTGAAATGATAACGAACTTTTTATGGCCCGAATTGGAAGATATGAATGTGGACGATATGTGGTTTCAACAGGACGGTGCCACTTGCCACACAGCTAACGAAACAATGGCTCTTTTGCGCGACAAATTCAATGGCCGTTTTATCTCACATGGTGGCGTTGTCAATTGGTCGCCAAGATCATGTGATTTGACACCGTTGGATTTTTTTGAAAGAAAAGGTGTACGTCGATAAGCCAGCAACAATTCAAGAGCTAAAGGATGAGATAATTCGGCACATTAACGGCATAGAACCTCAATTATGCTTCAG
Organism: Eristalis pertinax; assembly: GCA_907269125.1. Lineage (NCBI taxonomy): Eukaryota > Metazoa > Arthropoda > Insecta > Diptera > Syrphidae > Eristalis > Eristalis pertinax. Next base: position 67,203,266 of record OU026148.1, on the reverse strand, counting down.
CGTCATCGAAAATTTGGACCATCGGATGGAGGTGTGCCGATGAGGTCGCGGCGGCCATTTGGCCGATATTTTGTTCCATTCATAATTGAACCATACCAATATTATCATAATAAAAAGAAATGCCAATAATTTGTGTTTTATTCAAAATCAACATCGGCCCTTAAAATTTAACCACCCTTTATTATTGAATGGCAGGTAAATTCAAACGTTTTAGATATCAGTAGTTTTGTAATTTGTTAATCATTATGTGCAACATTGTTGGAGTTCGAGTTAAAATTACGATGCGACGTCTGCGGACAAAAGCATTTTTATATCGTAAACAAGTTGAAAAGGTTACGAGATCATCCAGAAGTACATAATGAAACATGAAGGCTCATAAGGCGTTCTTATTTCACTCCCTTTTCACTTAAACCAGTTGGACTGGTTGTGTCCATCCAAGACATCTTAATTAATGTTTTCGTAGAGACTTTGTATGACCCCTGGGATCCTTGAAGATACACCTAAGAAAAACTTGGCTCGTCTTGTAGTCGATTTTAGATTAAAAAAAAGTAAGTAGTGACTTCTCTGTCTCTCGCCAAATTATATTTTCAATTATTTTCTAAAGAAAATGTTTATACAGCTTAGCAGTAGGTAATAAATGCAATATTGTAAAATCAGTTGCTCAGATCCGAATATGAAACTAATTTAAAACACAGACACATGGTGGACAGGAAAATATCAGTGGCACCTTAAAAAATGTTTTTACGAACAACAATAACATACCTAAATGAGATTAATTTCATAAAAAGAGTTTAATTGTAATTATATTTTGTGGAATATCCTGCATTTTTAATGAATACTTGGCAGCGTCGTATCGAGGCACAGAGTGGACCATCCGCCAGCAACACTCAGGCACATTGAATTGTTTCCTATTTGTTGGCTTGTAGTTATGAACATATCTTTTAATGTCTCCCCCGATTTCCTGTAATGTTCAAGTCAGGTGAGAGCCGGCTAGCCAATAACTTGAGTCCCATTTACCCGAAACGGCTCCTTTGATTTGCAACTAGTATGCTTCTGGTCATTATCTTGTTGGAAGACCCATCATAGCGGCATTTTCTCTCAACGCAGTATGGCCACATAACATTTTGTAAGATGTCTACGTAAATATTTTATGCATCGGACCAAGATAAACTTCCCCACACCATTACTTTCGATCATTCTATGTTAACAGTCGTGGTGGCATATTGGGGCTGGTATTCGGTTTTTTAGGGCTTGGTGTTTGGGGATTCGGTGTATGTGACGTGACGTGAAGTTCTGTTCCTTTTTCCACTCCTTCTTTCTCATTTGACAGCATATTATACAGCATTTGCTATCATTTTGGCTGCGCACGAGCAAATATTTTGAATTATTTTGTACGATTCGCGTTTTTTCATTGGCGCTGAAATAAATTTCCTTTGTTGGTAGGTGCAATGCGTCGCGACCCACTTCGACAGAACAAAAAAAAAGAAACAAATGCTCGCCCTAGATCATTTATATTTCAAAATATGGATATTATATGCATTAACTGGTTTTACTTTTGTAACAGTAAAAACTTTTTTTTCACAAAAATTCTTCAAATTAACAAAAAAATTCTACTATTTAACTTTTCACTTCAAAAACGACCCTCTACAGAAAGATTAACCGTTATTCGACGATCATACGTCATGATAGTAACATTTTGCGTTTAGTGCTTGATATTTAGCCGTACACTGGATGCATACAACATTATTAACGTGTAGGTTCAAGATCAGGAGTGTAGTCGTCATGGTCACAGCTCTACAAACAGCAAACATTTTTTGTATTATTTAATTAAGTTCCTAAGTCAATCAAATTTTATTTTAAATGTTTTCACAACAATGGTAAAACGGTGGTTGAGGCAAGCATTTAAATTAGGGGCAAATACCTTGCCACGACCACTGTAAAGTGTAGAACGACTGTCGGCGACGTCACAAGCCATTTTTGCTACACAATACAAAGTCACAAAACATAACAAAGATGTCGAATCACTCGTGCGTACGAAGATTTGTATGTATTTTGTGATTTCTTTCATTTTCTTTCATTTCGTTGAAAAAGTGAAGACAATGATAATTTTTTATTTTTGAAAATTAGCTTGTCGCTATATACAACGACGTTATAAACGACGGGAGGATGGTACACAGTTGAAAGATACGAAATTAATAGACGGTGCATGTCATTATAGTCGTTATAGGTGGTTGTAAACGACTGGTTGTTGTCAGCGACTGATCTTTGTATGCACTTGATTGTCGTATTGTTCGTTATAAGCGACATAACGGTCGTTATAACAGACTTCCAGTATACAGCATACAGGAACTGTCAAACTCTCCCCAAGTCGAATTTCTCTCGAATTTTTTGTTACAATTTTCCATACAAAAAATCATCCTCTAAGTCCAACTCCCTCTAATTAGAAATAATTTTGAAATCCCGAGAAAATTCAACTTCGGGGAAGTCCACTATAGTTGCAAAATTCGTCATAAAACATTTGTGTTCAAAGAATTTTCTAATAACACTCGAAAGTACACGCAAGCGGAGCCGTCGCTTCACCGAATCACTTCAGACTCAATGTGGTTAAGTAAGTATCAACGATTCAAGAGATCTCCACAAACCGAATAACCTCCACCACTCTGCACTAAAAGTAAAAATAGACTCCATTTTCAAGTGGGGTACTGCGAGGTAGTCTAAAACATGCTCACTCGCATTTGGCTTCTGATTCACATGTATCCCATATGGTCTAGTGGCTAGGATATCTGGCTTTCACCCAGAAGGCCCGGGTTCGATTCCCGGTATGGGAAGATACATTTTTTTTATCCGTTTCTCTCATCATCTCACCACACAATGCTCAACCAGTGGTTGTCATCTTCAGGCCCCAAGCTCCGCTGGCCCGGTGTCCCATCGACCACTCAATCACACATCGCGCTGAGCATTATTGCGCCAGATCGAATTTATGTATTACACATGCTTCCAACGAAATACCTCCACGCGCGTACTGTACCGACTCTCAGATAACCCGGCATGAAGTCTGTTTCTGTTGCCACCACTTGTACGACTTCCATTGCCTCACAGAAAGACACAGCGGACTACTACAACAACATGAAGAATGTCGAATTGTTTCCTCTTTAATTGGATAACTTTACGGAGATTTATTTCCAATTTTGCCAACGAACATATGCTAATCTCTCAGCAGTCACGTGTTGGCATCGTATCCATGTCTCGCACATCATAAAGACAGACCCTTCGCCAGTGTTCCACCCCACCGCTCAACCTGCCAGGGCCCCCACCCCCCGGCCGACAGCAGTATCGAACAGAACGTCACGTTACACCACCAGCCATACACTCACAGCCAGTAGGCAGCCAATAAAATTCTGACAAAGGCAAATAACAAAATCAAGAGACGAACAAGAAGCCAAAATGAAATCAAATAAAAAAGGGAAATTGTCGTTCGTCGTTCGCTGTTCGCTGTTCGCTGTTACCCGCTTGGTTTACTTCTGCTTCTGCTTTCCATTCTTTTTGTTTTGTTTCTCCGCCGTTAGCTAACCGCTGAATGTGCGGCCACTATGCGAATGGCATACACAAGTGGGAAATCCCGAGGGAACCTCCTGTTGCGCCTTACGTCTGGCTGAACGATTTTCTCAACGGCTGCCGTATGAGGCAACAAACACAAGACTTTTGTGCAACGTCAGACGGAGGGTGGTAACTGGTAAGACAGCAAGACGGAGGATGTAAGCATCTCACCCCTCGCACAACAAAACCGCATATCCTCGGAAAATGACGACGTCCTTAGCCGTCCACCGCACTCGTTACAGATTTTCGATAACCACTCCGCTTGCCGCACCTCGTCATAGTCAGCTGGGAATGGGTCACGTGCTGCAGTTGAACGGCAGCCGGAGAGTGGGCAAATGGGCTTGCCACCCCGTTCCCTCAAACGAGCCGCGGTCGCTTCATCTATCCGCAAGGCGTACCACATAGGAAGTGAATATTGGCTCCCTGACACAACTGGGGACTTTATGAACGTCAGTTAACCATTGTCGAACATTGCGTGAGGTTCCACCTTCGCCCCACCTGGGGGGACGCGCTATTGCCGTCCGGCCGGCAGAGCAAACACGAAACGCCAAAAGGGCGCCCCAAACGAAAACGAACGTCAGCACGGCACTATGCCCTCCATCCAAAATCGAAATCCGACTCAGCCATGACGCGCGTACACACATTACGGGCGTACATATATGCGAGGCAAGCTGTAGGAGTAGGCAGCGTGTTCGCTGTTTGTGTGTTTATTGTTGCCCTACGTTGTGGGCGGAACATTTGATGTGAGTTCCGTGCCAGGGCAATAAATCTCAACGGCAAGAGCAGCCAGCAAGCCAGCAAGAGAGTCGCAACCGAGAACCGAGGCAGCAACAAAGGCGGCAGCTGCATCGACGCAACCACGATTGGGGCTCCCCCATATGGACCCAGCCAGCGTGCTGGGGCACTCCGCACTGGCTGCGTATTGTGTCAGTGGCAAATGGAGAGAGAGATGGTGGCTGAAGATCTCGGCTCTTTAATTGGTGATGCGAAGCAATAAAACACAAATTAGCATCCAGGGCTCTCTCTCGCTCGGGTGGCTGAGTTGAGATGGGTTCTGTTCTGCCTTCTTGCCTTCTTTCGTCGTCGTTGCCTGCGTGGATGCTGTCGTTGTCGTCGCATTCACGACGAATTGGACGTGATTCACGGTTAATTGGTCTTTTGGTTCGTTATGGGCATCTTCTCAGCGAGATTGGGCACACTAATGAGAGGAAGGGCAATCGGGCAATCGGGCAATCTTGTGGAACTGAGTGCAAATGGGATTGTCTGTGGATCGGCCAAGCGTTAACAATATATTATGTGTTGGCTTGGAATAATGGCTTACAAATTATATCGTTTGCAGTTTGCAAAACGAACTTTCACAGGTTTCCAAAGATTGGATAAGCGGGCAAATGGCAGTCATTTGTCAGCACTGGCAGCTCTGTTGACTCTGTTGGCAAAGGGTTTCGTTCCGTGCGTTTATCGTGGACTTGTTGGCAATTTATGAAAGTCAGACACAGAATGCTGTAAGCGATTGGGTCTTTATCGTGGTTCGCTTTATCAGCAATAACTTCTTGGCTTCGCATGCTAATGCTAGAAGAAATGTCGTGAAATTTTCAACTCACTGCTGAACAATCGGTGAAGGAGAACAAACTCTTATGGACCGTCAAGCTGTTACCAAGCAGCGATAAAAGAAATGTTATGACGAGGAATTCTCGTTCTCATCCAGAGTTATGGCGTAACGGAGAACTATTCCCCGGCAATCGTGAACCGGCCGAGGAAAGTGGCATATGAAAGCGAGTTTTGAATTCTCAAAGGCAGTTGGTGAGTGGGCGTGTAGTTTCGAAGTCTATTTATGTCACGGAAACAAAATGAACGTCTGACATTCGAGCTGCAACTCGTGGCACGTTACTGGAATGTTTTTTCCTTCAAAACAAAAAGGAATGCTTCTAAACGTTGCTGAAAGTGATTATATTTTTGAAAACAATAGCGCCATAAGACACAGATTCGAAACCAGTTCCGCTTAAAAATTGCCAACAAATATCACATCGTGGCATTTGATATCTCCCAAATAAGACGAAAGACTCAACAAAAACACGCTTTGCTGACGACCTAAGTACGTGTTGCATAAATCTGCGTCAATTTTCAGCGTAGAGAGTCGACGAGTTAACGTTGAATTTTAGAGATCCTCTCTGCGGTTTGTTTGTGGTTGGACGGTCGATGAACCGATTGGTTCTAACTTCTAATGCTTACGTACACAATCAGTGGAAACAGTCTGCGTTTATGTTCCATCAATCGACAAATATTTGGCAAAAGTTTGGTACAGACGTTTGTTGAAATTTACTTCATTTTGTTACAGTGTGAAAGAAGATCTGATTGCAACTTTATTTTTGCACTCAGAAGAATTTAATAATTAAGCTCTATGGATTTATTTCAAATCAATTTAACTATGAAGGGCGTAAGTGATTCCTGTTTTTCGATGCAGCAGAATGTACATCGAAATCTGGTGAATAACTCCTTGGCAATTTCAACAAAAAACAAAATGTAAGAAGAATGTAACCTGGGCTACACGATTAGGGGTTTAGAATTTTATAAAATTCGTTTTTGTTTTTTTTTTTTTTTACTTTTCCCCATAAACCTCAAAAATGATTTCGCAAATAATTATGATCGGAAAAAATCTCCAAGTATTCGTTTTTTTTTTCAAATTTTAGTACAAGGCGCCATGGTCTCCTTTTGTGAGCTCTCAAAGCTTCAAACGCTTGTTGGACGGACATTTAAATCAGACAATTCAACCGATTTACTTGAAATATTGCATTTATATTGAAAAATACTTGTCAAAGGAAGTACGTAGAACTTTCTTTATATTGCATAGTTTATTTGTTAATTATAATTATCTGATGATATTTGTGCTTATAAAAATTCAAAAATTACAGGAGCTGTTTATTCGGCCCTGGACCCTGGAAAAATGGAGACGTCTTCAGAAACATGCTGCACAGATGCCATTTTGAAATTAATTGCTTCAAAAAATGTTTGTTTACAATCACTGATATGTATAATAAATACTCTTTATTGGAATCTCGATTTATTTTGTAGTATTTCGAAAAAAGTCTATTTTTTCGTCGTCTAGACTGGTCTAACCCTTTAAGTGCTAGTGGGGCTCGCATTGTGATGGTTCCGTACAGTAAACAGTTTTAAAAGAAGCTGTTGCAACAATTGGCCAACAACTCCAAAGAAATGTAATTAAATTTGTTGGATGTACCACAAATGCAGCCAAATCCAACATAATAACATGCTTACGTACTATATATTTCTCAATAATTTTCCTATGCACCCTTCGTGTCTACTGCGTGCGAACTTTAAGACATAAACCACTTTTTTACTTGAATCACCAATATTTATATTCTGCATGTATCTATACGAAAGCGAAACATGTTAAATATAGACAAAAATACAAGATTGTAATAAGAAAAAATAAATTATACCTAAAAATAGTTTGGAAAAACCAGAAGGGTGGGTGTTTTTTTTTTTGTTTAAAACGTCCACGTTCTTCAATTGTTTTTCAATGCAGTACAGGAGTTGAAACCACTTACCAGAAAGAAAACACTGGCGCCTTTCCTCTATATTTTTTTTTTGTTTTTTTTAAACTTCACCAGTACCCCCTAATCTTCGGGGCTGCTAGCTAGATTTCAACAATTCTTCCTCAGATAGCGTCGAAAAGATCATGTCATGCTAAGCATATTTTTTCATTTGGAAAGCTTTTTATTCATACGGTTAGATTCCCAGTCAAAAGTTCATTGCATATAGTCCCACTTTGTATCTAACTAAATAATAGCACTTAAAATTCAGCTAATACCATAAATAAGAAGGTTTGACTGTTTGGATATTTGCGGAGATCTTCCTACATAATGCCTGCTCGGATTGTGATAAGAGTTGATAGACATCTTGATAGGACATAGGCATAGCCGCTCTGGGCTAGTACATAGGCATAGCCGCTGATTAGGAGTAGCGGAGCATAATGCTTCCCATGGGAAAATCTAAACGCCTGGTAGAAACTTTACAAAAGCGCTGCAGATGTGTTATTGAAAATAAAAAAGAAAGACACTTTTACGTTAATTTAAGTGCGGTATTTATATGAACAGCTAGTAATGTCTACAACTTTTTTCTTCACATTTTTTTATGAATGAATGAATTGTTGAGATACATTCATTTTTTTCGAAGCAAAATTAATTATTCCCCTTAATTTACACTTGGTAATTTTAAATGCACACCGCTGTAGTAAAACACCCAGGCATTGTTGAGCAGAAATCGACGATGCGACCACGAACTTAGAATGGCGTGCGCAAAGCCGACTCGTTATTAACTTCATAGTACTATCCACCGAATTTATAAAGTGAATTAAAATCGGCAAACACAGCAACAATCACCACCACTGACCGTGCGGTGCTTGAATTGTTCTTGTGCAAACACACTGATGTCATTATTACTTCAAACACATCCTCATTTTGACATCCCTTGCTCTAACCTGATCCAATCCGATTTCATACAGCAAGTGAGTAGTTGCGCTTCAGATTTGAGTTGAAATGAAATCGAAAGGATCTACTGGTACTCAGCAATAGATGAAATGAGTTGATGATAGTTGTCATGGGGTACTTCAATAGCAGTGTGAAGTAGGAGTCGTAACACGTAGAAGGATTTCGTGTTTATTGCAAAGAGATTAGCCAGCGTTCCCTAAGTCCCTAAGATAATCTAAATGTACATCAAATGGATGTCGTGCTAGGGATTTAGTAATGAAAATTTTTAGCTGATGAAATGTATGCGTGTTACGAAGAATAGCTATTATGGGTGGGGTTGCTTGGAGAAATCGAGAGTACAATTTAAATTCACGAACAAGGTTATAGAAATATCTTGAATAAGTCAAAAAATTTCAGAAAACAATTTTTAATGTTTGTTTAAGTAGAACGGATATTGGACATCCAATTGGATTGGCTTAGGGTAGCCTCACCATGTGTCGATGTGCAAAGTGTGGAGTAGCAAGATTGGTAGAGAGCTTTATGAGAAGAAATGCAGCAGCAACTTAGTGCTTACAGAGTGAAATCAAAACCATCATATTATAGTTTACTTACATAAAATTGCTCCTTTCTATAGTTGGCGGTCCCAAGCACGCTGCCTCCAGTCATCAAGACCAAGCGAACTTGCGTTCGCTATGACTTGTTCTTTAAACCGGAGATTCAATCTCACTCTCCTTCTCGAACCAGGAGGCTCAGATTGGAAGTTTTCTCCTCCTTGCACCTTCCTCGCAGACAGGACCATATACCCAGAACTTAAGTTACTAAGAATCAGCTCTACTGTTTTGCTTGTCATTCAGCTGTCGAATCTAGTATATCTTGCAAAAACAAATGCCTGTCTGTGTAAGCCTGTCTCAGTCATCAATCAAATGACACAAGAAAGAACACACAAAGAAATGTATGATCTTGTGCTGGATTTGAGAAAATCTTTTATCTCGGATCGCCCTACCATTGATGAAACGAAACAGGACTCATAACATTGCAGCAGTGCACGAAAATGATGAGTGATGACGAGAACGATGGCACAGTTAAATACAATAAAATGGAATGGCTGACTTCTACATGCCAACTACTTAGGGCTGCACAACATTCCTAACATTAATAATGATTACGTAGGGAACGCAGCAATAGAAATCTGCAAGAACTCGCTGATCATTCAATTAGCGAAAGAGGACGTCGACCCAACCCACCAGCATGTCTGAAATGCGCTGGAATTGGTTCGGATGTGCGTAAAGGAGCGAATACTGTCTGCCGCGAAGAAGAAGGAAGTGAAAGTGAAGCCGCGCTAAACCGACAAACTGTTTGCAAGGCGATGTCTTTTTATCGAATTTGTCCGACTATAAAGAACTGTCTTACACCCCCTGCAATTCGGAAGTTTTTTTCAAACAGAGTTCATTATAACCCGGCAAATTACAAATCAAAGTTCACTATAAATCGTACTATGTATGTACGTGGAATTTAGTAAATTAAACAGCACAGTAGAGTCGCGTCGAATGAAATTAGTGGTGCCGCGATATTGTTACCGGACTTCCAAGGGTCCACTGAATTTCACAAGCCAATGCACTTATGAGAATTTCAATTGAATAGCAACGGCTTTGTCCATCATTCTCATTTTTCGCAAGTGCGCGGTATGCTTCAGAGCACACTACCTTTTACTTAACGAAACTTTCAGTTCAATTATCTTCGGTCTTATTCAATTGCGTGTACTCGTTCCCTCATCCATTCGCGTACATGAGCTTACTTTAATCAAGGTTGAAGAGCTGGTCCATGTCCACAAGAGACAGAGAAGCGGAAGTACACATATTGAACGAAACACAACCCATTTGATTTTTTTTATTTTCAGCTGCAATCTAAATTCAGTACAGTTGAATCATTGGCCATGTAAGAATATATCTGCGGCCTTTATTCTTTGTCAACGTACACGAAAACAGTGCGCGATCGCCCAATGAGTCACAACACCAGTGACCCATTGCTCATGAGTCTGATTCATGAACATGAGCCACTGTGAGCCACCAGCTGTCTGCGCACCTCACACAGAATTGTTCTAATGTAAAGTATGCGATGACAAATTCGTCATAAAATCAGTGAAATAAGCAGACTACGGACACAGAATCGATGAGTCCCTTAAAACCAAATGGAATTTCCCTATAATCCATTGAAATTAAGTCACGTTCCACCGGAGGATCACATCATAATTCTATTTATAAATTACATTAACATCACAGCACACGACGTGCATTGATGCCTCTCGAAAATCCACTCCCCCAAACTCTTTGGCTGAAGGATACGAAATCGGATACCTTCTGAAGTTGTCGAGTACTGCCAGAAGTATTCAATGAACCGTATATGAATTCCGGGGGTACGCCGATGTGCACACATTCTTTTCGCGTAAATATCTCCCAAATAGACTTTTCTTCTTCACTTCTTTGGCTTCACAAAAGCAAATACTGTACATCCCTTGTACATGAGCTTCTCACGAAAAAAAGAAAGAAAATAAACGAAGAATTTTCTGAATTTAAAGAAATGAAATGCAAAACCGCAGCTGACTTGGCAGACAATTTAAATAAACCAAACCATTTGTGGTTGTTGCCAGCCGTTGCGATGAGAGACAGCATCAACTTTGGTGTCATAATCAGAGTGTTTTCTGCGAGTTGAAACTTTCTTTTTGATGTTTTTCTTTCGACTTAGCGTGTTTTGAATGAGCATTTCTTCGGTAAGACTGACAGAGGAGTGCCGTGGAAACTGGACCGGAAAATTATAAACCACTTGGGTGATGATTGTGTGTCATTTTCTCGATGACACTCTCTGTTGTTCGAGTGACATTGTTATTGGGTACTTCATTGGATTGCGTTCGAATTTTGAAATCATCAACGGAGAATGTGTGTCATGTCACTCAAAGTACAAAATGGTAGCACCTTCGAGAAAAAAATTCTGCGTCAGATATACTCGTACCCTCACTTGTCCTGTCTGTGAGGAAGGTAAATGGCGGAGAAGACACAATAGCGAGGTCTAATAGCTGTACCATGTACAAAAAGCGACTTCACTGCTTCGGCCACATTAAGCCCATGGAGACCGATGCTTTACCTAGACCGAAATAACCGTTAAAGTTGGACAACTTGGTCTTGATGAAAGGAGAAGCGACCGTCCATACAGCCCACCCTCTAACCAATCAGCCACCAAGTCTAACCAATCACCTACAAATCTAACGCCAGGGCTAGAGTAGACCACCTGGAGAACTTGGCTACGGCCCGAAGAGTGTTCCACTCGCAGCCTGTGGCACAAAGCTAAAAACCACGCTCGCCTTTAAGGTGGCCCACACAAGACGAGAAGGACCTCAACCAACCTGGGTTTCACAATTGTAGACAGATTGCTAGAAATCGCTTCAGTGGGAGAGGCTTCTTGGTTAAGGCCCAGGACCGTCTCAAACTGCAGTACCACCTTAAGATGGAGAAGACACTGTGTACAATTTTGTTTATAATTGAAGCGCACCAAAGAAAAAATGATTAATATGGTCTATGGATGGTCTAGAAGATGTCTGTGCACATTGGTCTCAAATGTCCGTGAATTGTAGTGACTGAGATATATTGGTCTGCGAAGAGCATTCCGTATTCGTATGGTACGGCTGAAAGAAAGACTTGGGGCTGAACTAATAAGCATTTCTGACGAGACGAATATTGCAAGTGAATTAAAGCAGAGGACACATGCAATTGGCTGTCTCACTTGAGCATCGTTTGTTAAAACTTCATAGTTCGGAGTCTCCACCAATCGTGTGTGAACATGCCAATTCAGGACGAGCGAAAAAGGTTGCATCGGTTGAGGAAACCTATACATTTCGCAGCATTTTCGGCGACCTGGACAGTCGATCGGTTGCATTGACTCAAACAACATTGATGCGTAATGGGTATTAAGGAGTAGCTTAAGATGTCAGTACTGAAATTCAATGTGCTTACCATACGCTGCCGTTCCAATTCTACGACGGAAACGCAGGATCGTGATTCTTCGAAGAATTCTGAAAAGCTGAGAGTACCGTCTTCAGCAAAGCAATGCCTTGGATAAGAAGTAGCGGACTGGATATCATTTATCAGGTTTTAAAAATGAGAAAAAGCGTAGGAGACCAGCCGTAGCCTTGGGGAACACCAGCGCTTAATTGGTGCATATACAACTTTTTCCAACAAATTATTAGACTCACATTTGAAGTACAATGTTGTAGACGAAAATATTGGAAATAAAAGCTATGATGTATGTTCTTTTTCCGCGGTGGACAACCTCAGCCAACAAACCTCTTCGACACGATCTTCACACGCCGAGTTTGAGGTGTGCGCCATCGGTTCCGTGGGCGTCCTCTATTGCGTTATTCCACTGGTGCGGAGTCGAAGACTCGCCGGACTGGAGCAGTGCTGTACATCCGCTCTATATGGTCCAGCCATCTTAGGCTTTGTTATGTACCCCTTAATTTGGACCATTTACTATCTACAGTGAACTTAGCTGCTTGGTTGATTTAACATTTCCTTTCCTTCCATCATTGACAAACCAAGTCAAGCCAAAGATTTATGTACTTTTGCTCGTACTCTGAAAATTTGATCATTGTCAATAATCAGGCAAATATTGTGTTATTGACAACCCACACCAGTAGCGTTCTAACTTGCCATTGTCACCCCTAATGTTGTTAATCGACCCTTCCTATTCGTTGCATTGTGGTTACCAAACATTTTCATTCGAAACAGAGTTGGCAGAAAACAAAACAAAAACTGGAAATATCATCTGTATCTAAACAAGAAGTACACGACGGAGTATGTCGGTAGTATTTATATAGTGTCCTGTTGAACTGCATTGCGCAAGTCTTTGGCACAACACAAATTTCCTCAAGCACCACCAAACACGGCTAGGGTAACGATGTGATGTCTGTTGATTACCACCAGAAGGGCCAGAATTGAAACTTATATCATCGATATGGCGTTCGTGTCGCTGCATAATCCACTTTCGAATAAAGCACTGAACATGAAGATGAAAGAATTATGCTAATCAAGCACACAGATATTGAGTCATCAAATACTGTCGAATTTCCTTCAGTCTACAACATTTCTGTAGCTCAAAATTACAATTATTTCAGAAACCAAATTTAGAAAAAAGGGCGTTGATAAGGAAGCCAGCTGTTCCATATTATTTTCTTAGTTCAAAATATTTCTTGTTGTTCATCTGGTCTCAATGTTGCACTGAAACTTCATTTTCGACCACACCGCTTCTACTTACTTGTGTCAATGTTTGCAGGAGTGCCCTCCTAAGGGAGAGTTAAGTGTATGGAAACTGAAATGCAAATACACGATGGGATTAATGTGTTCATAGAAAGCATCGTTGGAGGTACGCATGGCAGTTGAATCAATCGGACTAAAATATGATGGCGCCAGAAAAGCAATGCAAATGCAAACATTGAAAAACGTTACTGCTTTATTTTTATTTAACACCTTTTCTTATTGATTTTGTAGACATTCCTTATTTAAAAAAGAAAAAAACAATCTATAATTTTAGTCACGGCTATAAAATATGTCGACGCTGTCAGTGATATCGATCATGTACCATGCGATGAAAGGATCTGCCCTCTAAGGATAATGCCAGGCAATGAGCCTCGAGTGGCTGGAGGATCAATGAGAAATTTAAATCTTTTATTGAGTGTCACTGTTTGGGTTTGAAAATAATGTGAGTTCAAACAATATTCCTTGCCGAACGACCGGAGCGCCGCGGCGTCGCACTTTCGAGTGGCCCCTCCATTTCTCAATGACTACGTTTGAGTTGCTTAATCTTACGTCGTTAAATTGCTCGGCTGCCTGTCGCTTAGTTTTGCTTTCTTTTTTTTTTATCAAAGCTGACATTGTCTGTTTATTTTGAATGTCAATGACCACGTTAAGGGGTTAGGGCACTCTAGAATTATTGAAAAATAATTTTTTTTTATTGTCCCCTAAGACCTCAAAAATGAAGATTATGGTTGGGAAATATGTCTAAGTGCACAGTTTTCGTATTTTAGTACAAGGCAACTCAAAACTTTCTACTGCATTTTTTTAAGTTGGCTGGAAACATAACTCACACAATTTTCAAACGATTTACTTGAAATATTGAACATATCTTGAAGAATACATTGTCTGTGGAAATACGTAGGATTTATTTTTTTTATATTGCATAGTTCATTTGTTTTTAACAATTATCTGATGACTTTTAGGTAATTTTTTTATTTTCCACTTTGAAAATGCCCCATTATGTTATAATAATAATATGTTAAAAAATATATATTTAATAACTATATAAAATCAAAAAGAATTACAGGAGCTGTTTCGCCGGCTGTGGACTTTGAAATCATCGGGAAAACGCTGCACAGTTTTTTTAAAATAAATCGAGTCAAACAAAAATTTGTATATATTTACTAATAATATTAGTTTTTATTGTTTTATTATATAATTAAATTAATATTACAATATATGAATCTCGATTGATTTTGTAATATTTCCAAACGAAAAGTCAAATTTAAGAAAAAAGCTTAGTTTTGTTTTAATTTCATAGACCCCGACAATTCTTTTTTGATTTTGATGTCCATGGCTACGTCTTAAAACAACTAAATAATTTTAGTTCTGAAAGTGATATTATCGCTTTTGGCGCTCCGTCGCTCATTGCGCGGCCTTGGTCTAAGCCAAACCTTAAAGTAGCTTTTTTTTTCTTGTTTTGTATTCACTTCGTTTGCTCTTATTGAAAGAAAAGCAAATCCACTTACTTCCCGTTGGTCGCATCGAAGGGTTGAAGGCTAGTAGAAGACAATATTGCCGCCGAGTCGAAATCACAAATTTGCACTGATTTCGATTCGACGGCAATATTGTGTCATTAAATTTACAACAATAAATAAAAAATAACTAAAATAGTCAAATGGACCGAAATTTGAAATGGCGAGGACTGGGTTTGCTTCTATCACTGCACCAGTCTACGAAAAGTAGTTCAATTTAGTTAATATTACTTGAGCAACTAAAAAAAATTTGTTGTTAATTCAGGCGGTTAGGTTAGGTTAGTGGGAACTGGGTAGTCTAACTACTTACTCCTTAGTATTCTCCCAGTAATCTGTCTCAATTGGCAAAGGTAGTGAGGAGTCTCCTCTTTTTTCTCTGCGTAGCCGCAGCCTACGTCTCATTTTCATTTCGTGGTACTGCAACTCCAACTACCATCATTAGCAATTTTTTTATAGCATTGCGTGAGTCTGGTAGTTAAAGGGCGCCACCTTCTATTTGCTATCTCCATTATTGCATCGACCACTATTTCCTTTACATGCGCAAGGGGTGATTTGATCCGGGATGGGTCGATTTCGGGCCTTTACTGGCAAGTTCATCCGCTGCTTCATTGCCGGTTATATCCCTATAGCCTGGCACTTAGCATTCAGTTATCGATTGCTGCGTGCTGAATATTTCATGCTGAAAGCTAGAGCTCATCGCGGCAGCATACGACTAGCTGGCTTTAATGCCCCTTGACTGTGAAGAAATGGAGTTAAGGAGACCGCTCATTTCCGTCTGCGAATCACTGCTGAATCGCGACAACATACACTTTTTGGAAGCGGATGGTGACTGGTGGCGAAAGTGGATTACTTACGACAACTTCTAGCGAAAACGGTCGTGATCGAATCGCGGTAAGTCGACGCAAACGGTGGCCAGAAAGGTCTTGCTGTGTGTTTGGTGGAATTGTCAAGGAATCATCTACTATGAGCTGAGCTCCTACGGCAAAAGTCTTAATTCTGACGTGTACTGTTAATCATTGGACGGTCTGAAGGAATCATTCGTTCAGAAGCGTTCACCGTAGGAGAGGAATTGTGGACAAAGCCATACCACACACATCGATAGCGACTCGCCAAAAGCTCCGGGAGAGTGGTTGGGAGGTTCTTATGCATGCACCTTATAGTCCGGACATAGCTTCAAGTGATAACCACCTGTTCCTGTCCATGGCGAACTATTTTGACGGTGAAAAGTTCGCCTTAAGAGAGGTTTGTGAAACAAGACTAAGATTCTGGGCGTTGCAGTCAGTATACAGCCAGGGTGTTATTCAATGTCGGCTTCTCAATTTGGTTTGACAATCTTCCGGCAAGTATACTGTGCAACCGATGCTATTCTGTATCTTCCCAGCTTAGTCAACATACAGATATCTTGAATCTCTAAGAGGAGTGGTGTGCTCCCCGAATACTTTCCGCACAGTAGCATTATTAAACCATTCTCGGATACAGGTTTCAACGTTCAGATTTCGTATGGCGTTACATATCGCTAAAAAAATTGCCGTTGTTGAAACCTCCCTCTATGCCTAGGAAAGCTACCATTTCTCGATTGTGCCTAGCAGAGAGTGGAGTTGTGTTCCGATCGGGGGAGGGGTATAAATTTGAAACCAAATATCTGATGTCCAACTACCAATAAACTCACTGGTAAGTCAAACCTAGGTTTGCCTTTTTTGTCTTAATGTTCCCATGCAATCTTCCACATTTTTGTGTATCATTAAAGAAATGCATGACGCGGTCCCTCTACCGAATGAGTGCCCATTTCTTTTCGTATTAAGAGGAGATTCCGGTTGGGCTAGCTATGGCTGAGTCTGTAATGCTGCTGGATTTTCTCAAGGCAAGACTCAAGGCAGGTTCTAGTTACACTCGTAAAGATTATGCGAGTCCATGAAACTCAGGATAATCCGGGATTGTACCACCGAACCCGGATATCACCACCCGATTGCGTCGTCAAAAAAAGAAACTGTGGTGGATTAGAGTCCTTTTTTATTTATATCAACGTTATTGTACGTTACGTACACGAAATGGTCCTTACCTCGATTCCCGATCCCTATTAACGACGAGAGTTGGGGTTGCAGAGTATCCCCCAAAGTCAAACAGACCAGTGACTCGTAAATATTTTGTATAGAACCAACTTTTAAGCATTTACGATTGCACTTGACAGAAAAACGAGCTCATTCCCATTCAAAAGAGCAAGGCAGACCGGTTCAATGGTAGTAAGAAAATCCTGTAAGTCAGCTGGAAAGAAGAAAAATATGCACCGCTTCCATGAAAAATATGTAATCATAGCTTGGAACTGTAATTGAGAGTATTCCTCTCAAAAACTCTCCAACCCAATCCTCGAAACAACATCCCCCCCTCCCCATTCAAGCACCAGAATCTCGTCAGCAGAAAAGAAAATACCATCCATCGCCGCACCGCCGTTCGGATAAATGAAACAGAAATTTTGTTAATTTTTTTGCTAAATGACATTCACTTTAATTTCAGTATTAATTCCTTTATAATATCATAGATTTGTTTTTACCTTTACTGTTCTTAGATTAAATATAATGTGATTATTTTATATGTATATGTATCATCTATCATTTATTTTATTCGTTTAATATATGTATAATTTCAATAATTTTTTGTTTTTTTTTATAAATAAAACTTCTAAGGGCAAAACCATACAATCAAGTGTACATTTACAATTCAGATTAAAATACAATTTATATAATAATTAATGCTGCCGTCGCAACAGCGCATAGGGTACTTTGTTTACTATTTTCTAAAGTCAAACAAAAAAAAATCACACACACACACACACGCGGTCCTTATCATTAAAACTATGTTTTAACTTTATGTTTGCATATCAAAAAGAGATTAAGCATCGTGTCTATAGTAGAAGCCTGAAGTTGAATAGTTAATCAAAACAAACAGAAAACAAAAACAAGAATATTGAACTAAGTGCTATGAAACAACCTAAGAGCATAAGAAACAAACGAAACGAAAAAAAAAGAATAAAGATTGAATTGAAACAAAAAATAAATATACATACATAGGTACAAGGTCTGTGTTTATTGTAATAATATATCTATTTATATTCTACATATATGGGTGTATAGCCTAGTCACTAATTACTATAAAATTCATCTCATCTCCTTATTCTTCATCGTGTCTCAAGTATTGTTACTTTTGTTGCTTTCTGTTTTTTTTCTTTTTTCCTATTTGTTATTGCCACTCATTCGTACGTTGCCGTCTCTCATTTCACGTTCAACCAGCGAAAGAAGCAAGAAAAAAAAAAACAGAAACCCTCGAATTCGAATAGAGAACGAGGGAGGAATCACGTGGTCGAGAGCGATAAGAACATGTAAATAGCTTAACTAATCTACTTTGTCTGCTGTCTCTGAGTCAGTATATGTTTTTTTGCTGCTGCTGCTATTGCCTTTCCCGCCAAAACAACGAAAATTGAGAAGTGAAGTGATTTTTTTCTCTCTATTTTTTGGTTAGTGGAGAATTTCCATGAAATTATCATATTAAGTGTGTTATCGCTTGGTTCCTCCTCTACACTTCCTCGTTTCGAAATGTATGTATCTGGGATGGGGGTATTGAGTATTGCTTGACAAAAAGGCTTTTCGAGGTTTCTGGGGGAGGGGGGATTCTACCACTTTCGCAAATGAACAGCAAACAATTTGTCTTCGTATTTATGTATATCTTAAGCCAGTCGTACGTTTATCCTTTATTGTATCTCACACTTTTATTATGCCTATCTGCGTATCTCCTAAAAAATATCTTCACTAAAATACTAAGCTACGACTAATTTACAATTTATATTCATTTTTTGTTTTTTCTTTCTTTTTTTTTTGGGTTACAAGGGGGTACAAGGTTGTGCTAGTACATTTGATGTGCTTCACATATAATTACACGGTCTACACAGCAACTAATTATAAATATATGCATTTAATGTGTGTGTGTACTTAATTAATTATTTACTTGGAGTACATAACTAGATAACAGACCATCCATTGATGGGAGAAAATCGATAAATATACACCTCTTCATAAAGCAATCATTTCTCGTCTGATTGAATAACAAAAGGGAAGATAATAAAATGGAAACAAGAAGAAAAAAAAACGAGAACACAAGAAAACCGAATAGATGAAGTCAATAAAGAATGAAGAATATGTGCAAAGAGGGAGAGGAAAAAAATAATAACAATAAAAAAAAAAGGAAACAAAAATAATCATAAGACAGCAGGGAAAACCCCTGCTCACACTCTGGTTCTTCTCGAGCACGCACACACATCCTTACACGGGCATTCGGATAAGAAATGCATGAATTATGTATGTGTACATAGTACATATGCCGCCTGCTGTTACTGTGCTGCTACTGCTGTTCCTGCGCTGCTAATGTTATTGCTGCTTCCCGCCACCATCTAGCCGATGTTACCCGATGCATATCCTCTCAAATTGTGTCTGGTCTTCCTTTTGCGAAGCTAAGACGCCTCTCTTGTGTTTGGATTAGACGATGATGGCGTGGTGGTGGTTTTTGTACCCACACAGTCGTGGGTGTAGTTGTGTGTGGGTGTCCTTTTTATTCATGTCAAGTGGATCTTCGTCGTCTCTGTCTCGTTTTCTCTGCCTGTACTTCTGTTCATCCTTCTTCATCTTCTGGCGAATCCATTCATTCGGTGTTCGCTTTTATCATTCGCATTGGAAAAGAAACATGCCTCTTGTTGTATGCGGAAGGGACCTACGATGCAATATCCTGTAATTAGAGAGAAATGAAGGAAAATAAAAATATTGGATTTATTAGAGAACATTTACGAGAAGAGGACCCCTTAAATGGGAAAAAACGGAATGTTAAATGATGAATTATTCATGCTAACAAAAATATCGACTGGGTAAGAGGAGTTGCTAAGGAAATTCGAATGGTTGAAGGGGGCTTTCCTTTCGAATTCGACGCCGGGTCTGGGAAATACTTTAAATTTGTGTTGAGCAGCCTGTCAGCAGGTTGACTTCGAATTAGGATTTCTTTTTTACGCCCACCAGACATACAACCGACTTGAACATAGTTATTGATTTAAGGATCTATGCTCCTGTTTGTACACATAAACCCCAAAAGTGCAGCTCATGTAGAAGGCCATTGTTCAGCTTCTTTAACTATTCATGTTCGCTGTGAGTGCGCCCTTGTTTGTTCTCAGATGAATGAATGGAGGGACCCACGAATATCATGCGAATGCGCAAAAAAAGCTGCAATCATTTATTTTTGTTGCATCGTCAGAGAATGGCGAATTCAATGTTTTTTATTACATTAATCCGAGAGACGGCCGGAACCACTTATTCAATTCATAAGGGAGAAAAATCAAGTTTTAATTCTGCCATGCAGTGGTCACTGATTTTGGAAAGGGGACTTGAAATGTAAATACACACGTATGCCTACGGCACGCACAACGCAAAGAAGGATGACGAGCAGATAATTATTCACACATTACGGCGCGAAGATATCTCCATTGCGATACATGCCACACGATGAAACCTTCTCAACGAGTCAAGGCCAGCAGCATCAGCAATCATCAGCATCGTAAGTGTCGGCAACAGTGACCATACTTATGAAGCGGAATAATCAAGGAAAATCAAGGACGCTCGGTGAGAGATGAAACACGTTGCCGCCACAGACATACATACAGACGGAACAACGCAGAAAAGTGTAGACACTTGGCAAGGGTATCAATGAGATTAGATTAGTTTAGTCAATTCTGCTAAAAAGTCATGGAAGTAAAGTGAATTGAAATAAGAGCAGGCAGCGGTCGCATTGCGGGTGTTGTCGACGTCCTTTTGAGTTTTTTTCAATACGAAACATCGTCATCAATGCGTTGTATCAACTCGGTACCGATCCGATTATAGCTTAAAACAAAAAGTGTGTGAAATAGAACACATTTTCTACCATAGAGTGCCAGAAAAGTACACCCTTACCACTTTGCTATTTCTTCGAATCAATCAAGGCCTTGTTTGAAAATAATCAAAAGCAATCTACTTAATCAGACACTGGGTTTACAGACTGGCAAGACCATTGGATCTAGAAGCATGCCATTTTGGGCTGGGGTTCCATTAGGAAAGGAAGGCTCGAGAATCGATGTTTTTTTCTTCAAATCCTTATACTCCGGTGCGGAAGTAAGAGGAATTGTATACCACTTTTAATCTGACATTCCAAGACGGTGTCGACGAAAATTCTCGTCAGAGACATCACATGCTTCCCGCAGGCAGTCACTGTGCAGAAAGAAGAGAGCAAGAAGATATCCAACTTCTACCTCCCTTGCCCCTTGATAACATCTGACAGCATTTTTTATACGACGTGTCTGTGAATACGTGTGAACTGTTGTGAACAGCTGAAACTCTTCTCCAACCGGGGAAGTGAATCCGTGGATTTTGTAAAAGGATCTGAAATACAAGGAAATTCCACTACGCTCTCATTTTTCGTGGGCGTGGACAAGAGGTATTTCTAAAATTAGAATAATTTCCGTCTTCTATCCTATCAACTGGGAAAGGAACTTGTTATTTCTTGCTGGCTTCTTCTACGGAACTGATTTTGTTGTGCGTGCATTTATTCTCCCACAAGTGAAAAGGACTGGCTTTTATATCGGCTCCGAATAGCGAAGTTTAAGAAGAATGAGTGGACTCCAGAGAGGTGTAGCCGTAAAATCAAACCGGGATCGAACCATAGGCCTTCCTTGTAGGAATCGACAAGAAAACTAAGCAACGACGTGGACTGCAAAAGAACCTGTTTTTTATCAATTGCAACCACTTTTCTATAGAAAAGTAATGGGGATGTTTACTTTTGTAGGAAGAACGCATGCTTTTGTCAACCAAATATTTATCCCCCAACTACAGACAATGGATGTGTAAGACTGACGTAATATAGTCCGAAATGGACTTGAGACCAGCAGGTCTACAGCACCGTGCTATTGCTGTCCTCTCCATAAGTTGTGGCGAAGTTTGGGAAGTTTATTCTTGACATACACAGGTAGTCACAGGAGGACTTTTTTTTGGTGCCGGGAGTGGGACCTAGACACCCAGCGTAAGAGTTGACACGTCAAACTATGATGCAAACAGTTTCTTCGGGAAACGTCGTGCATTGTATTGAACTACAGTCGAACGTCAACAACTCGAACCATCACATTTAATTTCAGTTTTGGCGCCTCCCAATTTTATTCGAGTTATGAAATATTCGAGTTATCGAAGCTCGTCTTATCGAAGTCGACCGCAATTAGTAATGATAATCTTTTCGATGATAAGTCGATGAATGAATTAGAATTTGATACAAGAATACGAAATGTTCAAAACGACGCGATGAATGACGTGGCGTAGGGACTTTTATTTCAGACGATTATGGTGATCGAGAGTGAAAGCGAAGAAAGTACTTAAAATTGAAGCAGATCGAGAAGTCCACGACAATGACGTGAAATTCTGAACAAAAAATCAGAATATATTAGTTTTCCAGAACCATGTTGCCATGCAACTGAAATCTATCGAGAAGTCCGCTACAAATGTTCGTTAAAAGGGTAGTCCAGCTGATACCATCATTCCATCTGACAAATCAGAGGCCTAGACGAGTGATGACCGACATTCATGATGCAAAACTAATTTCAAACGCCAATGATCTAGGGTCTAATTTACGACATCTTCAAACGATTTTCTTCGTCTAAATGAAGCCAAAGACTTTGTATGACATTCCACTTTCTCCAACTTCGCACAACTTTTTTTGCTACGCCTCAATCGACAAACTCCCTGTAAACCTTTGAAAAAAAAAACACCAAACTATTGTCCCACGATATGTAGATTCAAGAGAATCCATTCCAAAGAGAAACAAAGATCTTCACTCCAGCTCGGTGCATTGCAGAAAAGGTTTCCTGCCAAGAACAGTAAATACAACTAAACGATGTACAAAAAACCATCTGCAGCCATTTAAATTTGCAAACTTTCTCCACACCCTCGTGCAGTTTACATCGAACATCCTCTTAAAGCACGCTAGCTACCCACTCTGTACACAACACTGAAACACTAAGTAAACTCTTTCCGTATTCAGCTCTGATGTTCACTCCTTGTGCATTCTGTGCCGTGTTCCTATTTTTAGCTTATATCCTGTGAATCACGACGCCTACAATCTAACTTCAAACCGGAACAAGAGTGTCCCCGTTCCCCCACCACCACTCGTAACATGTTTGCATCCATAAACTTTCCACCCCCTTCCCCAACGCCAACAACGAGCAGTCCTCGCGCTCTGGCAACGGCCTTTGAATACACTTGGCACTCTCCTCGTAGGTAGTTGGTATAAACTGCTAAAAGGAAACAGCGCATCCCACAGCGCCAAAGGGCTTCCACTAAATATTAAAACGGAGTAAAAAGGAAAAAACAAAAAAAAGCAACACCACCCACTCCTTGTGTTGAATTCCACCCCCGACCAACCACCAACATTGACACCCTTTTCCTGCCTACACACCACACCACACCACCCCCACCCACTAAAAACGGTCGTGGCGGGGTGAATATTCAGCAGATTACGACTCAACCCCCACCCCAGGAGTGTATCTACTCCCGGTACATATTCATTATAAATGTACGTGATGGGGACGCTGCCAAACCCCCTCGAGCTAGGGATGCAACGAGAACTTTCAGCAAAAGTGGGTTGCAGGGATTCGTGCCCGTTTTGTTTTTTTTTTTTTGTTTTTGTGTTTGGTTTGGTTTTTGTATCGCTTTTTCAGTTTTATGTGCAAAACCTTCAGTTTTACTTTGCGATGAC
This sequence comes from Eristalis pertinax, assembly GCA_907269125.1. NCBI lineage: Eukaryota > Metazoa > Arthropoda > Insecta > Diptera > Syrphidae > Eristalis > Eristalis pertinax. The sequence continues at coordinate 67,179,563 of OU026148.1, read as the reverse complement.
GACCGTGGAGCGACAACGACGGCGCGACGTGGGGGGAAACGCTGAAATTCGAACTTTTTTCGGTCTGGCCAGCCCGGGGACTATGATTTTATTCAATCCACATCGTTTCGTCATCTCGTTCATAAATTATGGGCTCATATTTCAAGAGCTCCGTCCCAAAAATAATAATGCCAAGACAAGCATCAAGACTCGGCCAAACGAAAGTCTCTCGCTCCCCCCGTTCCGGCACACACAGGCCCGTGGAGAGAGATGACGAGCGGAGCAGGGAACTGAGCAGCGACAGAGCAGCAGCTCGGCACAAAAGGCGATTATTTGCTCGACTTCATGACGTTGACATTTTAATTTGCACCTTGTGCCAGTTTGTTAATCCATTCCAGCGCTCCAGTCGGCCGACGAGCCCGCCAATATCAACTCGGCCAGCCAGAGAGCTCGACGTAAAACGCAAAAAAGAGAAATCGCCCGACCGATAGGGAGACAAAAGCAAATCACAGAGAGCGAGAGAGAGAGCGAGCAAAGCGACCAGCAAAAAGCACAGACCCGCAAAAAAAACAAACTACGGCGAATAAAAGCCGCATAAAGAAGCGATCAAACGACATGATGACGATGACGGTGACGGCAACGACGACGACGGAGGAGGAATGGTGATGGAGATGGAGATGGAGATGATGATGACGACGACGCCGCCGACGGGATGCAGTAGGAGGTGAGGAGGAGGAGGAGGAGGTGTGCTAACAGAACCATACACATCCGATCGGGGCCGTAAATCCTCGCTTTGGCGACCACGCACCACATAGCCATCGCTGTCGCTTGCACCTCCACTTCCACTCGCCACCACTGATAGACAGGGAGATACACTTCACGCTACATCCACCATCACCATCGCCACCGCCATCAGGGCACGCGGGCTGAAAGTCTGGCCGGACTTTCGAGCTGAACAGAGTACCAGCCTTCAAGCGTTGCCCCATAAATCACTGGATTGCGCGCGCTCACTCAAGCTGTGTGTGTCTTGTCTTGCGGTCGAGATTATATGCTTGGCCATTTCCATTGCCAAGTGGGACATACTTACGAGCGCGTGCGCGCCCTCGCTCGTTTCTATTCTGTGCACTCTGGCTGTCGTTCGGTGACAGCCGAAAGGCGCGCAACGAGCTCGCGATTGAGAGTTCTTTTGCTGTTCACTGGGATGGAATGGGAAATGTGACCCGTTCTGGTGGCTACGATGGGGAGCCCACTCACATGGGACTGAGGACGCGGGGAGGTTCATTGAATTAACGCCAGACTTTTAGCGATATAATCGATCATCGGCGGATTAGATGCAGTGGAAGAGCATGTCCGGCGGCGGGCCGCTTTGAAACGACGCAGACCTAAGGATCGCTGCCGGCTTGGGCTGAACCTGCATGTAGCGCTGAAGCTGACGTCTTGTTTACGGGCGGCAAGAAGCGCATCGAAATCGCATACAGTCCCACTAAGTGGACACACACTGGGTCAAGTGGGTTAATGGATCAGGGAAGGAAAACGAGAAAAGTAATGGAAAACTAAACAAAAACTGTGACTTACCTCATTTCAGGCGGATCCCGCGCTGACTGTCGAGCTCGACGAGGACGGTGCCACCAGCGAGGAGATGCTTTTGAAGGAAGTCTTTGGAGGTGTGGGGGTGACGGGCGATCCCGATTCCCGGCTGGACACCATCGTTGCGGGCAGCGAGGACGATGACGACGAGGAGACCACATTCGAGGAGGTCACGACGGCTGGTTTGGATTGCTTCGGCGGCGTGGGACTGTCCTGTCGGCTGGTCGACACCACACTGGACACGGGGCTGGACACACTGGTTGCTGCCTGCGTCGTCACCGCGGCGGTGGATGAAGCCTCTGCCCGGTCGGCCGCGGCAGCCGCCCTCATGTTGAGGTTAGCGGCTACCTGCTCGATGTTCAGGTTCTTCTTCAGCCTGGGCGGGGAGCCTGGGTTTGTGCTGCTGGTTGGACTGTTGCTCGGGGGTGTGGGCACCTTGAACTCCGGCTGTGACGCCGCAGTGGGGGGCGAGGGTGGGGTCGCAGGCTTCGTGGAAATACTGTTCAGCAGTGGAATTGTGGTTGATGGCTGATTGCGGAATGCTAGCGCCGACGGATTGGGGATATTCCGAACGGAGGCGTTCTGCTGACGCACCGGGGCCTGGGGCAGGCGGACCTTGGAGATCTCGTTCAGCTTGGGGAGTGTCTTGATGGCGATCTTCTCGCGATACGTTGCCGACTCGGAGAGCATGTGCAGATTCTGCAGGTCATCGGGGGAGTTTTCCACTTTGGGGGACTTGTTGGCCGCGGCTATGCTGTCGGGGACCGTGCTTGACGTCATGTTCTGCTTGATTTTGTTGAGGGCTGCTTCTAGACTGTTGCCTACAGTCGGCACTGGGGACATGATTGGCAGCACTGGGGTTGAAGACACGGTCGCAGTGGGCGTTGAGGGGCTCGAGTGGCTCGAGTGGCTCGAGTGGCTGGCTGGCTTGCCAGACAGGTCGAGGATTTCCAGAATGCTGTCCTTACACGATGGTCTGCGCTCCTTGAGCGACAGCTTGTCCTTAGCCGGCTTTCCGTTGGTCTCGTGCGCCGGCTTCTCTGGTTTGGGAGCATTTTCGGCGATCGCGGCTGCTGACTTGCTGGCCACTATAGCGGGGATGTTGCTGCGCATATTGATGAGCTCCGGCATGGACGCATGCGTGCGGCTGCTGGTCGTCTTTGTGTTCACGGTCAGGGATGGAGAGCGCGCAGGCGTGGTCTGGCTCTGAGTCTTCTTGATCTTCACCAGGGGAATGGGCGGCGGAGGCGGGCGAGTTGCTTTGGGAGGACTGGTCTTGGTTGGGGCCGGCTTATGCTCCGAGCTTGTCGGGATGCACGTGATCTCTAGGGCGAGCTTCGTGTTGCTTTGGTTGCCGTACGACTTGTGTTGATGCTTCGGCTGGGATGTGATGGTTACCGCTGAGTTCGGCGAGGTATGAGTGACCTTGTTGGTTGAAGTCTCGCTCATCTTGGTGACGCTGATCGACGATGGTGGCATCAGCATCGGCAAGGGCTTGCGCTTGCTCATCTCGTGCGTGTAGGCCAGCGACATGGAAGAGGAGTAGTAGTGACTATCCGCGGTCTTGGCTGTGCTGGGCGCTTTGAGGTGGCGTTGGTGCGGGAATATCGGCGGGCCGTAAGTCGGTTTGCGAGCCATGCGGTCCTGTTCGATTTTCTGCTGCTTGAGCAACGACGAGGGATGGGCATCTAGGCTGGCGGACCTCTTCAGCTGCGCTGCGTGCTTGTGTGCCGAGCTGGCTATCGACGATATGGGACAGAGCTTGGGGGAGTTTGGCATGGACTTTGGTGGCGGATGGGGAACAGCGAATTGGCTCTTCGGCACTGCCGGGAACAGCTTCGGCGGCCGGTTGGACTGGCCGACGGAATGCGTTGGCGGATTCATGGTAGTCCGCACGCACTTGGGAGGATTCGTGGCCATGGTTGACGTCGCCGTGATGGTTGGAATGGTGAGCGGGGTGGTTTTGAACAGGCTTGGAGGTAGCGGAGGCGAGGCAGGTAGTTTCATGTCTTGAATGCTCGAAAGGGGCTTTGGGACCAGGGACTTTGACGCAGTCGTCGATGTGATCTGTGATGAGTTCGAGGAAATCCTTGAGTGGATTGTTGTCATGATCTGCGGAGGACTGGGCTTTGGCTTGATCTCTGGCAGCTTCTTGGAGGCGCCTGCCTCTCGGCCGCTCATCAGGTTAGTGATATTGGACGACTCCTCGGAGAGGGTTCGGTTCAGGCTGGATATGTTGAAGTTTGATGACGCATTCTGTGATGGGCTTCCTGTTGTTTTGGTTAATTTCTTCTGATCGGTGCCGTTCACTGTTGCGCCGTTGTGCGCCTTCTGCGGGATTGCTGTCGGTGGCGCTAGTTTAGACGTCGGCGACATGAGCATCACCTCGTCACTGCTGCTGCTCGACTTCCTGACGTCCACCTTGTGCGGCCTGTGGTTGTGGGAGCCGGTGATCTTCACCTTCATCTTAAGGCTCTCGTCTGCTGGTTGAGACGAGATCTCTGCGTGTAGCTTCCTGCGCTTTCCGTTCGAGTCCTTTGGTTCCTTCGAGTGCTTCTTCTTGCGCTTCTTATGCGACGACGACGACGACTGGCAACCGTCGTTGGCCGAGAACGAGAAGGTTCCGTTCGAATGGGACGAGCCGGTGGATGACGACGTCGACATTGGAGACGCGTCAGGACTCGTCTTGGGCTTCGATGGCTCCAGCAGATTAACTGACTTTTCCATGTCAATCGGCTTAAGACCGATGTTCTTCGCGTAGGTCTTCAAGTCCACCTTGTCCGACATCGGCATCTCGTCCATGGACATCTTCCTCTTCGACAACTTCCGCGGCTCCTGCCGCACCTCGGCCGACTTGGGCTTGGGTATGGTTATCTTTGTCTTCAGATTGTTCAGCTCGATCTTCAGCTTAGGAACGTTCTTCTTCGGCGCACTGCTGCTCGGCGTTTTCTTGCCGGCGGTTTTCAGTTCGGCCAGCGAGAGATTCTCCAGACTCTCGTCCGACGAATTCGGCGACCGCTGGATCTGAGACGGCGGTATGCTCACCACAATGTCGCACTTACTCACCCCTATCTTCGACTCTTCCTTGGACCTCTTCGGTATCTGCACCCCGCCGCTGGTCGTCGACGTGACCGTGTAGTCGCTGAATCGCATGTCGTTGCTTCGCAGGCTCTTGAAGTCGTTGCTTATGTTGTACACCGACTCCTCGGAGCTGGAGCGCTTTGGGCTCTGCTTCCGGGCGATGATCATTTTCATCGTTCCGTTCCCCTCATTCTTTTCTCTCTCTGGTTCATTGTTGTTGTTGTTGTTGCAGTGATTTGACGAGTCCTTGCCGTCCGTCGACTTCGACTTGAACACCGTGTAGGTGACCTGTCGATTGTTCTCGCCGTTCTTCTCGACTTTCTTCGCCGGTTCAAGGAACCGAACTGTCTTCAATGGCACTGCAGGTGCGACCATTGCCTCACTATCCGTCGCCTTCTTCAGACGCTTAGCCTCTGTGTTGCTCGAATCCTTTTGGTTGCTCTCGCCCAGGACCCTCACCTCTATGGGTGTGGTCAACACCTCCACCGACCGAATCACAGGCGACGATGGCGAATTGTTGTGCACCAGGATTCTGTAGCAGAATCGCATCGGTGTGACCTGAGGAGAGTTGGTTTCGATTGGGATTAGAGAAGAGAAGAGAAAAGGACACAGACACGCAAAAAACAAAAGAACTATTAATTCTCTGCTCTAAGCATGGAAAAAGGTCACTCCAATGGGGAATGGCAATAAAACGGGGAAAAAGAGAAAGTCTTGTTTAACTCACCCTCTTCCAGTTGTAGCAGTAGCCAACGTCGATGAGGCTGAACTCTTCTGGCAGAATCTCGTCCTCGTAGATGATGTCAATGTCCACTCGGTCGTTGGTCGGATCGATATCGTACTTGTAGCAGAGGAATCGTTTCAAATGATTAACTGTCACCTCGGCAGGGCACTGCAGATACCGAACGGGTGGAGTTTGAGATTTGCAATTGGCTCCCAGCAGGGCTGGATGATACTCCAGAGAGAGACTGACGGGGAAGAGAGGAAAAGACGAAGACATTGCGATGATTTATGTGCACATTTTCGAATCGAGGGGTCTGCCTTGAAGGGTTGCTTACCTTATCGGTTCAGCGGGGTAGAAGAATTCCTCTTCCATTGTCAGCATTTCACAGTCGACCGTTGAGTCAAGGCATCTCCAGAACTGCAACTGCCTCTCGCGCTCACGCTGAATGAGCCCCGGCACCAGCTTGTAGACCAGCGTCCGCAGGACCTTATCAGCTCTGCGTGGGAAAAAAGACAAGAACAAAGGCAATCCAGATTACAGCGACTGCCTGCATGGCGGACGGTGTGTCAGTGAACTCACCTCAAATTGCCGAGACCGATGCACTTCGTCAGAGGCTTGCACTGCGGACAGTTGTTGTCCTTCTCCAGGTACCGCACAATGCACGACCGGCAGACTGTCGAAAGGAAGAAGGGGGTTATTCCCTGCCGTGGAAGGAAATAATTCTCGCCAAACTTACATGAATGCTCGCATGCGTCAATAGACGTGGCATTGATCAGGTATCCATGGCACAGGGAACACATGATCACATCATGGAACTCCTTGACGTGCGACTTGGGGCGACGCGCTGCCGGCTTTCGCTCGGCCAGCTTCGTCTCCGCACTGGGGGGTGTCACCTTCAAGACTGTCTTGTCCATGGTGGCTTTGGTTGCTTCTGCAGCAGGTAATGATAAAGCCGGCTGTGGTAGTGGGGGTGGCGCCGGCCTGAAGTTTGTTGTAACACCCGGACCACAGCTGATGCGTCTCTTTGTCAAAAGACCTGCAGTCGTGTGTGAAGCAATGGTAGATCTGCTGTCTTCACGTTTGCTGCTATGGTAATCAGCAATCATATCTAGCATGATAAGGCACCGTGAAGAGATGTAGTTCTTGCGTTGTTGCCGTCGCTGCGGTCTGATGAATTCAGCGGTCTTGGTTTATTTCTGCAAGTAGAACGGAAAAGAGAATGTCATTTAAGTGCCAGTCAGGGATACCAAGGCGATCAAAAAAAAACAATGAAAAAGTGCCGACAAAACGTTCAGAGATGCAATTTATGCACATGCGCATACATCGACTATTGCCGTGTCAGAAAAAAGATGGGAGCCTTTGGTTCCAAGTTCACTAGAGCCATGCACTTAGATTCAGTTTCGCCGTAAATTCTCTCAAAGTGGGTCAAACACCGTCATGCAATGCCATACACAGCACACATCACAGCAGCAGCAACAAAAATTAAATTTCCCATTTTTTCGTTGCAACTTTTCAAAGAGAGCCCCCCTTCCGCCCGCTCTAACGTGCTGCAACCATTTGCCCATATTTCACTCACTCACTCGCTTACACGTCGTCGATTGCCTCTTTGCTGTTGCCGAAGTGTAAAGATGATGGAAGGCCGATATTCTCTCCAGACTGCCATGCAAATTACATTTTTTTTTTCCTGTGTCCCTCTCTTGTTTGTTTCTTCCTTCTTTTCTCATTCGTCAAACCGTTGACGTCAAATTGTCTTGTCCTCCCCTAAACGTTCGTGTGGGGAATGGGGATTCCTCTTCTCCCCGCCGCCGGCCACTTCGAGTCGTACGTGCTTGTAGCTTCATCCGAGTATCGCCGCCGCCTGCGCGTTGTTACATCATCATCATCATCATCATCTGCATGATAATCATCGTCAGCATCAGCGACGGCGGCAGTATCTCATCTCGACTCGCTGTCATATAACGGATTTTATTGGATCGTTAATTATGAAGTCATTAATGGCACAACTACCGTGCGGCGGAGCTGGGTCAGTTGCTGCCGCTGCTGCTCCTGTCACTGGCAACGTTGGCTACGGTCACTGTGCCCACTGACAGTTGCCTCTTTTGTGGCAGTCGCTCGTGTGAATGTGTGTGGAGTGTTGCTTAGCGTGAAGGCGACGAATGAGATATTCTCTTCGTTTTTTTTTTTTTTGTTTCTCTGCTGAATGTCTGTCTATACATTTGGCACCCGGTGTCATGCCCGACGTTATGCTAATTGCACTCGTCCAATCCGTGGGATTCGACGCCACAAAGTACTGCCATAACCCCACTCACACCGTACACAATCTGAGCTTGACGCTGCCACAAGGAATGAGAGACAAAAATCAGAAAAAAAAAATCCAACAAAACAACGCTCTTGACAAAATATCGACTAAGTAACACACGAAATGTGATACTGAACTGTCTCTGGCGCACACCAACGAGGAGTGAAAGAGAGGGCATCGATAAAACTTAATGACGAGGAACAAATGAGGGCGAAACTGCTTGGCAGTGATTGGGATTTTTTGGCGGGCTGAATGTTGCCTCTGTCTGTGACGACTCGTGAAGCTGCGAGATACATGAACCGTTTAAGTGGAATTTTATGACCTTTAAACGATTGTGCAAGAGTGGACCGGGGATTAATTGAAAATTTGCTTTGCTCTCGTCTTGGGTAACGAGAAGATCTGTGATATCGTCGAACAAAGGCGCAACTGTTGTGTGGTGGAGGAACGTACATAAAAAAAAATATGAGAATGGATTCACATAACTTCGTGCAAAACAAAAGCGAATTTTACAAGACATTTCTCCTTGGCAGCAGAGGCCATCGGTTTCAAGGGTCACTGGTACCTACTGGTTACTGCAAATTTGTCTGATAAGGTTCGTAGCATTGTTCGTGCAGAAAAACGTCTGAGCGAGGACTAAAAAATAGTACTTTGGACTAGAACTTTAATAGCGATCAACTTGAACTGATTTGTTCTAAGGACTTCTTGTTGATTCTCACTATATTCGTATGTTCAACTATGTGTGCGAGTGATTGAATTTCTAAATTCTGTTGTTCTAAGGGTTTAAGGTTAAGATTTAAGATGATACATTAAATATGCTAAGAGTAGATACCTATGTTTAATATACATTAAATCACGACCTGTCATGATAGTCTTCAATGAAAATGGAAAGAAACCAGATTACACTTTTGAGAGCTTTTAAAACTTTGGTTTGCGTTGGATTTTAGCGATACTCGGCAACGGTAATCGACACTCCGAGGCAGTATCACTTGTCAAAAGTACTGCCAACTCGAAGTATCGATTGCCTATGGTCGAGTTCACCAATCACTTCAATTTAATGATTCATCAAGTACTTTCATCATTAGACGCAAATGAAATTTGTTTGTGCCTCTAAAACTGATTTTTTAACGAAAAAAATTGTTGTCATTAAATGAGAAGCATTTAGCAGCGTTCGCACACAACAATTTGTCGATACGATGGTCCACCAAGCACGGTTGTCATCGTCAATCTCAACACGGTCGTTGTGTCAGACTTTTAGTACAATACATTTCGACTCTTCGGCTTGCTTGATCCACTAATGTTGACTTGATTATTTTGAATTATACAGACAACTTTCAGCGATATGGAAAATAAAAAGTACATAATTCGAATTCAATTTTGATTACAGACTTCTTCGTACGTCGACTTTCCATTCGGAAATAGTTGCGAAAATCTTCGGGAGAATTTTCATTTAATTCTCTTGGTACAATTTCAGAAGAGAAAGTATTTGTCTGTTTTATCCAAGGTTTCTCCCAAACTCGCTTTTTCTACACTTCCCAGTATTTCACCTGTTAACGAAATCCAAAGCACTGCGCGCATCATCATTGCTTTTGAACACATCCAAGTTTCTCTCAGTACTGAAGACTGTCAAGCATTCTTTGCATATGAACGCAAAGCACCAATTCGTTGTCAAGCAAATTGTTGAGTGTGAACGCCACTTTTGTTTCTTAATAGAGCTAAGAGATCCTCGACATCAGTTTCACCCCACGCCTAGATTCCACATCCCTGTCAGGACATGATGACCAACAATTTTTCTTTCGTGACACCCTAATTTCAAGTTGTTTCAAACATGTTTTCAAGCGAGTCCCATTCCACTTAAAAAAAAATACATCACAATTAAGAAAACGCATTCAATTTACAATCTCGTACAAAACATTGCTGGAAGATATTGAACTCCAGTTCAAATATAAATTAATCCGAGTTAAATGCAAGGTTAACGAAAACAAATGAAACGCTAAGCGCAAAATTGCATATTGACGTCGAAGTTAACTGACTAAGTGCGCATTGATTATCTCAGCAATTCAGCCGTTTGCTTGCATGTGAACGGTACGTCCACTTGTGGATACATATGTACACATTTACATGTCAGCATATAGATGTCTCCAACGTTTGTCGTTCAGTGCTTGAGTTGACTGCTTGAGAGTTTCTCTATTTTCCGATTATTTTTCTGTTTCTTTTTATGAGCCGATTTGTGTGCGATCAGCGACCGCAGCAATGATGATTGGGTTAGGTTAGGTTAAGTTGGCTGACTGCTGGTAGCAGTCACACTTAGAACATTATATGCCCTTTGTGATAGCACGCCGATCGACTAAGTTTCATTCCTGGAATCGGTTCGAAGTAGCTAGTTTATCGTTCAGTTAGTTCAAATGATTGATTATGAAGTCAAGTGGTCAACTTTGTCAGATTTCTAAGATTCTTGGGGACAGAGAATTGTAGAGACTTGAGCAGTTGCCAGAAACTGAAAGGAGTAGCTGGCATAAGAAAGTAGCGGCTATTTATTTCAGTTTTTCTATCCTTATAGGTTTCTGAAATGAAGATTGTTTTAATATAGAGTCTACAACAATTTGTCGTTCAAAGGTAGTTCTCGACCTCGATCATTTCACTCCCACCTGATTAGGCAAAAGTTAACGAAACTAAACGAAGTGGTTATTATGATCAAGGGGTATCACTTCTATGTTGAATAGTTGATTTTAGGGCATCGCCTCTATGTTTTGCCTCGATTGATTAAGTTGACTTCGTGGTTCTAATTTGGGCAAACAATACTTTTTGAAGTTTGATACCATAAACTATCAACGAAACTGAACGAAATGTTGCTGAATATTCTTAATGTACAACGATAAAAATCAACAAATGAAATGAAATGAAAAAAAGTCGTTATCATTTCTGTGTTGTGTCGTTACGTTCATTATGGTTGGGCCTTAAAATTAAATCTGTGATCTGTAGCTCAAAAAATGAAAATCTCTTAAATTTTTTTTTTTGTTCGCTTTCATTTTTCTCCCTTCGATACCCAAATTTTTAACAGGAATAGTCCCTTCAGACCCTAGTTTCAAAAAGTTGTGGAAAACTCGATTGACAAATCGATCAGCGTCTCATTCACCCTCCCCTTCTGTTTGCAACAACCAGCTTTAGTCAGAACACGTTTCCGGATCTCTGAGTCCACGAAACTAGTTTCAAAGTTCAAAGCAGCACAGGACAGGGCAGACCAAGGCTAAGCAGGGCACCATTAACAGGCAACCTCAACCTAAAAAGTATTTCTCATTGACCCCTAGAAACTGGTGACCAAGGGTTGTTATTTAAGCCCCGGTCCACCCTGATCCGTAGGATTAACTTTTAGGCGGACAGTCACAGTGGCAATGAACATTTTTGTCCGCCCAAGGGAGATGTCCGTCCTAGGGATCATAAAAAGTATACAAACTGAAATGAACGTCAGATGAAATTGTGAATTTAAGGGACCTCGTCATCCACCATTGCTGTGCTCATGTGTGATTACTCCAGAAGTGTGCCCCATGGATTGAGTTAGAATAGAGTTTCAAAACGAAAATGAAACTATCAAAAGGAATATGGATCGATTCAACTACAATTACTGCGCTACCAACAAAAGGTCTTGTTACAAGCTGTGTTTCAATGAACCACATTCGACTATATTTTTAACAACACTTTGTGATACAAAATTCTAGCCTGTTTCCACAAGAGTAAATCAGGATGCTCCTCGTAAATAGCCGAATCGAATCCTTCGACATGATTACGGACCATCATCAAACAACATTTACAATCAAATGAAGAATGAATCGCATTTTCATCGAAAATCTATTCAATCGTGAGTAACTTAATTTTTGAGCAACATTAGGACACTGGTGCCTCCTAAAAAATTGTCCCGATGGATGTCTAACAAAAAAAGGGGACATATGTTCCCTTTGACACTTTTTCAGTCAGAATCAAAACAAAATCAACCACGTCAAATGCATCGTTTGCTTAACCACACGCCTAAGACTTCCATTCATTCGAAAATGGTTTAACTTTTTTTTCTGTTTTCTTTTTTTTTTATGCCATACTGCCTTGCCAACCCTAATTATTATTCGCCCCACGGCAACAGCCTTAACTTATCTCCGTCATATCTCCATTTCATATCGCGCTCACATAATACTCTTCATATTTTCCCATAAAAAGGGATAAAATATCACATTGGGGTGCCTTCAGATTGATAATCAAATTACGTAGATTCGAATGCATTAATGCCGCGCATCACCAGCAAGGAGTACGTACGTATGTGTCCTTCTGTCAATGCACTCCGGCGAAGGAAGAAGAATAGTTAAAGCAACAACAGCGCAAACGACAACGACATCACTTTGTCATCCTGATAATCCCTCTTCTTTTTATTCCTCCTTGGTCTCTCCCCATTTCATACAGCCAGTTGATTCCATTTCAAAATTAAAAGTTCCCTTCTCGTTTGCTGTGTTGTGCTGTGTTGTTACAAGTGGAATTTTTAATATCATCCCGAGGGGTGTGTGCGAGAGTGGGATGAAGATTCGTGTGCAAACGTAAATATTTCGGGGTTTGGTTATTTTCTTTTTTTTTTTCTTTTTGTTTCCTTTCATTCTTCTGTTTTTATTGCTCTCCTCCTGTTCGATATGACAAACACAGATGACGACTGCGGCGGCGGTGTGTGCAGAGGGTTGCGAGTGCTATCCGAACATCGAGAGAGGGGTGGTGTTTCCCTGAATTAGTGGAATTTACTTAATTACAGGCCCTGAATTTCTGTTTACATACTAATGTGATTGCAAATACGTCCATTTGTCCTCACTGGCTGTAAATAGCGTTTTGATTGGACATGGAAAGGGGGAGGGTTCGAATTGGTTTCTTCTTTATTTCATATTTTCATATGAATGCCGTCTGTAATAAGCTCATCTGTTGTGTGTATGTTTGTATTTCATGTGTATGACGGCAGAATAATTCATATTTTCAACCACTCTGGCATGAGGGGTTGGCGCATGGATGGCTCGCGGTTAATGACTTTGAAGTTGAAGATGAAATGATTGATGTGACGTGACGAACAGACAGGTTGAAACTTGGGATGCAATGGATTACATCGTTTTTCTTCAAAAATTAACACACAATTTTGAACGTTCGTCCTTCTTTTTGATTCTCATCACATTGGGAGTTATTCATATCACATGATACCGCCTAAATCCCAGAGTTTGCAGGCTCCATCGATCATTTTGAAGTTAATATTGGCAATAAATCTGTGCCAGATCGACTGCGGCATGCAAGAAGAATACAAATTACCGCCAGATCAAAGCCCAACACCTCCTCATCCCTCATTTTCTCACTCAGTGTCATGCTCGAGTTAGAATTCATTACCGTCTTCTTTCAAACAGCATATCTTTAACACTTAATTAATATTAGTGCACCCATTACACAGAATATCCATCCATCGCGAGCGTCTATTGATGGAGCCGTCGCCCATCAGTACGCGCCACCGCCAACACCACACCACACAACACACACTCGCGGCCACACATAAGCCTCCTCCTTCACGTTCATTGCACCAATTTCTCTTAACTAATGGCTAAGTGATGAAACATCAAATGCGGCAGCAGTAGCGGCGGCATCATCATTGTGGGGGCACCTGACTACACACATTTGGAGGCCTCTCCTAACAGTCTCAACCGCTATAAAAAGATATAACGCCATAAACGAAACGGGAAATAAAAAGGAGGAACAAATAATATGAAAAAGAAAGAAGAGAAAAAAAACTTTAACCAAAGCCGAGCCGAGATATTTCAATTCCCTAAAGACGTGCAACTGCCAACGGCAAACAGCAACGGCAACAGCGGCGCAAGAGAACTAACTCCGCCACAATGAGTGAGAGGAGCAACTCTACTGGTGCTGCTGCTGCTGCTGCTCTACGTCATCGGATGGCGGTGATTCTTATGAATTGTACAGAGTGGAGCCCTCCCATTGTGAGTAAGGAACTATTATTAGATTGGCCTCGTGTTCCCCTTTTTTTTCGTCGTCGTCGTCGTTGCCGTTGTTTTTGTTGTTATTTCTCGTATTCCCTTCTACCACCCATGGGTTAGAGTACGGCCTATTTGCTTAGGATTATTAGAGCGAAAGTGCATATCGAAGAAGCGATTGTTTATTTTTGTAGTTAGAAGAGAGTGTGTTTGTTGATGTTTGCTTGGGTTAAAGTTAATAAGCCGACTATTGAAATTTATGAACGATTCCTGAGAAGGGACTCGTATGGAGACGACATGTCAATTCTTCAGATGGACTAATTAAATTACGAAATTAACTATTTGACATTTGTTTATTTATGGCCATTAGACCATTAGATCCAACCAATGGCGACGTGAGACGAGCAACATTTCATCATATTTGATGTGTGTACACAACATTCAACCGCTCTTCCATCCTTGTTCCATCATAGGGTCCGTCATGATCAAAATTTAGAAGCTAATGGAAGGGCGAGTGAAGACGCTAGTGCAGATGAGGTTCCTCCGCACCAAGAAGTCCAAACGGAGCATGTTATCCAAGCATTTTGATCTTAAAATCTGGCCTCTTTTTTAGGAGATCTACGTCCTCGATATAGTCAACATTCACAATTCACGGCTGCACCTCTACCTCTATTGACAATGCTCAAAGAGCACAGCTTTCAAGAAGGAGCTTCTAAAATTTCTCCGTTCAAATTTGACTTAAAACTGTCTCGGACTGTAGCCATCTACATTACATTTAAATCAACTCTTCTTTGCTATTTATTTTAATTCCAAAGGACTCTATAGTCCGAGGTGGACATGGGCCTTATCCAAGAAGCTTACCCAGCCAGTACGATCTCTCGCCAGCTGTCTCCAGTTTCGCACACCAAGCCGGCTGAGGTCCTCCTCTACTTGTGTGCGTCACTTTGATCGTAGACGTCCTCTGTTGCGTTATCTCAGAGTCTAGGATTCTTTGTGGGACGGAGGTAGATTGCCCATACGATCTGCACGGCATAACCATCTTAGGCGTTGGATCCGTAGACGCCTGGCTAGACTCATATTGTTGTACAGCCCATACAGTTCGTAGTCGAACCTTCTTCTCCAAATGCCACGTAAACAGACCCAAAGATCACACGCAAAATTTTTTTCTCGAGAGTACCAAAAACCGCTTCATCCTCTACAGAGTCAACTCGGTCTTCGAGAGAGTGCCCATAAAAACAGCGGTGGCAAGAGTTATTCTAGTTTTGTTTTCGGTACTGAAGTTCTTTACTGATTGCGGTTACTCCGGCTTTCCGTATAACATTGAGGCTCCGAACTTTTTTTTTTGTTTCTCCTTCTCCTTCTTTAGTTAAGTGCGCATTGCAGGCCTACTTCGCTTCATCCTAAGCCCAGTGTTAAATGAATTCCCTATAATTAATCCGCATATCGAAGTGTTTTCCTTCAAATCACATCCTAAAACTCCAAACACGACGCAGCTAATAGTGCTTGGAACTAAACTTCTGCTCCTTGAAACAAACAAAAACGTCGACAATCTTAGAGTGGACATTCAGCTTTGGTTGGCAGTTCTTAACAATTTTCTGACAGATAATCGCTCAGTGTAAATGTAACTGCCGATCAATGAAGCGGCAGACCAGTCGGAGCCCATTCAGTTCTGATTACTTGGCACTGTCTGGCGACTAGACATCATCAATTACAATCAGACAGCCGCTTTACAAACATTTAAATTCGTCGATCATAAAATGCTTTGTTGGAAATAGGCTTTTTACATCGTTTTCCACAAAACGCCCCTTAATTTAATCGAGGAATAGATGAAGCAATGCGTTGAGCTTGACGTATGCTACATAGTTTCTTTCCAACGCAAGTCTTTCAAAAATCTCAAAATCAAGGAAATAAACATGTCAGGTGGGAAGATCGTGGCCAATTTATAGCTTGCCGCTTGGCCTAAATTGCCGACGGATAAAACAAACAAAATGCCTATGGTTTTTTTTTCTGCAAACCAATAAATAATGGCGCAGGAAACCGACTGACGATCAATGCCATTAATAGGTGTCGGTAGCGGAAAATTCAATTGCCCATAAACACTTGAGTTGAAACTCATTCAAGAGTTGAAACTTTGATTGACTGCCATTTACATGGAAGACCACTCCAATCGGTTAAGAACTCGACTCTCATGCAAAGATCTGGGCTGAAGCGAGATCAACGATGCATCGACCAGAAATGGCATTAATTGTCTTCAATACGTTTTTTCAATCCTATATTACTGCTAAAACAAGAGAACTATGTGCCCACAAGTCAAAGAAAATTAAGCCCTTTTATGTCTTCTTGTTGATTCTCATAAACACGAGTGCATCTCATTCCCTTTTTTCGTTCAGGTGACCTATTTTAAAGAAGACTCCGAGGATTCAATGAACATCAGATAACATACATTAAACAGTCGTCAGCATCAAAAACTAGTGATGAATATGTAAAGGATGTAACTCGGTTGAATGCACTCTCCGTGCATCATCCCACAGCTCAGTTAACGGGCTCCGTTTTCAAGAACCCATTTTGTAGAATTTAGGAATTATAAATCGTCCATTTAATCTACTCCACAGATCTCGCCCAAATTTGATGGTAACCCAATGCACAATGTTCAGCTCCAGCTCACGCATACAAATTAGATTGGGATCTACCTCTCAGTTACACCGCACGGAACATACATTGTATTTCGAGGGTACCCAGGTGACGTTTATAACCCCTATCGGCATGTTTTCTATGCACTATCAGTTTCGCTGATGCACTCGTGATACGAGCATTGGTGCGTGCTCCCTTCAAGAGGTAAGTCAGTTTTTTTCTATTTTTTTTTCGAATTTTGAACAGCTTTTGAGTGCGTCCCGTCTGGCGTTGACTATTTCAAGGTAATTCGAGGAAAATGTTGTCGACTTTCGCTGATGCACTCGTGATACGAGCCAGGATGTAGATTTAAAATGTCTTTCTTACATCACATCATCGTTTTTTGCACTTCCTTCGAGGACTTCAATGTTGCCGTGGCAACGACATATATTATGTCTACCATTACAGCTGATGATGTGTGCTGGACAATAGCTTCTACGACAACCACTCGTGTTGTCTGCGAAGGAAAGGAAGTTTCATGTCGATTCTGAATGGATAAATACAAGAATCATCATACGACAGCTCTCCGATAATTATCGGTGTCAAGTAGTGCCGTGGCATAAAGGCTGTGTGTTGCTTCATCGAAACGAACTTGATGCAGATTCGATCTTGGGTCCGGCTGTGGAGGAATCAACACTTGCCGCTCACATTGCATTTAGACGTGATTCTCCGACTCAGAAAAGTGACAATGCCTGCATACTCTATCAATTTCACAACAAAATGCCACGTGTCCTATTAGTGTAAAGGGGAAGTGAACGCATGTCGCTTCCACCACAGGTCGCCTCAATTGACAACCGATTCATTCAGCTTGACGGTGAAAGACAGAAGGTGCTGAATGGTAGGACGTCCATCTGGGTACGCAAACTTTGAATAATTCCAGTCACATTACCGCAGATTAGATATCAAAGACATTCTGTGAGGCCATCAATCATTTGAGCGGTAATTTAAGGCGCTGTAATAAAATTCAATTATGACCTCCTCCTTCTCCCCCGAACAACCTCAGCCCTTTTCAATTGATAGTCACAACACCACTTCCATGTTATGCCCGTCCCTGCGCCACCGCACCGCACCCCATCGCCACGAGCCTCGACATGAATTATTTCAAAAATCAATTAACAAACAAGAAACCACATTTCCAACACGAAACCGACCCACCGCACCAACCCCACCCAAGACGACAAACCAAGAAAAAAAAAGCAAAAAAAAAAACCGAAAGAAATAAATAAGAGAAAAATACAAAACGAAAGACCTCTCCTCACAAATTGGAATAGGAAGTCACTGAAGATTAAGTAACAAAACAGGCAGCGGAGGCAACAGATCATCAAACACACAAACAGTGCCACAGTCGTCCGTGTAAGCCCAGGTGACGATACATTTTTCTTCGTGTTGCGAGTGCATGTTTTTGTTGTTGCTGCGACGTGGAGTTTTTTTTTGTTCCTTCTTCCGGAAACAATTTTTATCTTTTCGTCTTGTTCAAGTCGAACGTCTGTCTGTCCTGCACACGTTTTGTTTGCATTTCCAAGACCCCAGACAATATTTGTTGCTTCACATTACAGCAACGACATGTCAGTGGTGCGCTTGTATTGTGTATCGCCTTAAAAATAGCTCGTGCCATCCATGACTCTCTTTGCAGCAGAAGCAGCAGCATAAACATCACCACCTTTTCGAACGCACACACCGTGCAATAAGCATCTCGCATCAGATACAACGCATTGTATCTAGATAAATGGGGAAAGACAATATCTAGGAATGCGGGCGGCGGCATACCGCTCTCAGGGAAACTATGCACACACGAGAGAGAAAAAAAATAACACAACACATCACATTTCCCTGCTGCCGACATCAATGAAAATAGAAAAGTGCTCATTAGTGAGACGAACGCAATTTAAATGAAAGGAAAATGTGTGAATGAGAAGTCGAAGGAGGAGAAACAACAACAACAACAGCAGCAAATGACACAGCTGAGGAGCACCATAAAATGTAACACCACACCAGCTGAACTCACGAACGAACGAATGGACGCACGCACGGACACACGGGAAGCAGCCGCCGTCGTTGTTGACGAGTCGAATCGAGATTCGGTCTTCTATCGGTCGTCTATAATTTGATTGTCTCCATGTCGTCTCTGCGGCATCATCTGTTTGGTTTGACTTTTTGTGGGTTTCCGAAACAAGTTCGTCCACCGAGACGAATGATGAATGCTCCTCCATGGCCATGTGTTGTGGTGGTGGTTTTTGCCTTTTTCAGTGTTTTTGGGTACCTTTTTTTTTTGCTGCTGCAGCACAAGCCGACAAATAACCTTGTTGGACGGAGCTCATTAACGCGCCGCGCCTCATGAAATGACACCGATTCGCACGCGATTCGCTTGCGTTCGAAATGATGCCCTTCGCTTCTTCATCGGCACAACGAATGAATTTAGATCACCCAGCCAGGGCGAGGGAGGCGGACAGGGAAGCAGTTTAGTGCTTTGAATTATTACCCTGCCATGCGATGGCATGCCATGTGATGATGAGCTCCATGAAAGATTCTCATTCTCATTTTGAATTGGCACGCTACTTGACGTGTGCACAATCGAAATTGGCTAGAACATTACTTATGCAACTCCTCGTCGTATCCATTTGAGGAGATCGCTTCGATTGGGGCTACACTCACTCACACACACACTTCACAGAGAGAGGCGGACGAGTAAGCTTCGGGACGGGTCGAGCCGGCTATGTGCATGAATGCATCGAGAAAAGCTGGCAAACTCATTTAAATTATGCACCGCATCTGGATACGGTTGTCAAAGGCAATATCGATCAGTTCAATACAGTTGGTGGCTCCAGGTATTCCTAGTGCGCTTTAAATGCATTCAACTGCACATGAAGGGTGGTGGTGCGGTGGCTATTTTTGAACTGAAATTGCCAACAGCAGTTTATGGTTGTGATGGATGTTGGTTCAATATTTTGAGGCGTGTACGTGATTTCAGGGGGGTGGGAGGGCTGCAATGACTCAATGACTCACATGTTCGAGTTTCATCGAATGGCTGAGTGCTCGTTGTGGCGTGGGGAGGGGGGAAACAAATTCAATTTTCGATGCGAGGACATAGATGTTCAGAGGCAGAGGTATAACGCGATAACTTGTTTATTTCCATTACGAGCCATCTCAGTGTAACTGCATCTCTCTTTCGAATGTCGGTGATAGCCAGTAGTATGCAGCTACGTACATTGGAAGTACTGCAACTCACAGGTAAGTAAGCTTTAAATTTTCAACTTGGTCACATCGATCAACAAGTCCGACTCAATTTTAAAGTGTTCCACTTGAACATATGAGTTTTTCTGAAAATGCCAAGATTGTCACCACGACGCGCCTTAGAAATGAGACCGAGAACATCACTGAAAACCGGTCCGAGCGCTTGGTTAATTGGAAGAGATCAACCCTGAGGATCAGTTGCTGTCACCTAAACGATCGGTTTTATTTAATCTGATCATTCCGATCTTTCTAAGGACCAGGATAATGGGAGTCAGTGGGGATCAGAGCAGACATTCTACGGTACCCAGATGGTGTATGTCGCGCGGGGGAATGATCAACTAGTTATTTACATGGCTGCAGAGTATGACGAATCTTTTCCATGTACGATCGTTAAAAAACCATTAAGGCATTCTAGAAAGGGAACATTTTAGTCCCTTTAATTTTTATCAGACTGCATATGCATCGAACCCTAATTTACAGAACAATCATAATATTATATGGGTGGCGCTACAATCTGAAGTGGACTTGGGCCTACCCTCAATTGCAACCACTCGAGTTGGTCTCTCACGAGTTGAGGGGACGTATGCTTTTTATGTCGAACGGCATTTGAAAACTTCTCTCTTAGCATTCACTAGGTTAAAGCAGACCAAAAAACACATTACGCCACCAATTTTGATCAGAAAAGCATTTAGCTCTAAAGTAAACACCGAGTCGGTGGACTTACTCGTATATAAATCAATTGAGGATCATTGCAGCGTAATCATCTCTTAGGCTTTAACTCATGCAGATCATCCAGCGCATTTTCCCAGCTTCGTCAGCAATTCCCCGTGTTTATATTTATACGCGAGTGAAAAAAGAGTTTTATGGCAAGCCCCGCAGCGACTCGTGGAAGGTTTGAGTCTGAGTTCCATTCTTCCATTCTTGAAACTGCTTCCAGATTACAACGTCCACAATCGTCGTCTTTATACAGGTTCGGTTTTACCATTCTTCTCTCGAACCAGAAGTCTCGAATCCGAACACCAAAGACCCACTCTCTTGGATCATTGTTGCTCATGCGATCGACGTGGGCAATGCATAGATCGATGACCAGTATAGTCGATCACATTACCGAGAGATGCTGCTATGGTTTCACAGTCAAACCTTGCGCATTGACCATAAACAAATACGCTGTGAAGTCTGCTTTTTGCGTAACTAATTCCTGTACACGGGTAAATACACGTGAAAATGCACGTATAGATAATTAGTTGGATTGACCCGGATACTACTCGTATTAAATGTTGAGTTTTTGAACGTTTTTGAGCCAGCAATTCTGTACCTTCGAATTGTGTTCTCTGGTTTGCCGGGGTATTTGTTGCCGCCATCAGTCTTCGATTAGGAACAGACGACGCTCTGGAGCGGTTATCTTTTGGAAAAATCTAATAAAACTGACAGCTGACGAAAAATCACAAACGTACATAGCTTCTAAATTCGCGACTTTGTTCAAGTTCAAGTCACCATTCACCATTCACGTTAATTTGTTGTTCACACATGTTTGGCACGTCGTTTCATCTTCCAATTATCGACGAAATTCTTCTCCAAAAACAATAACTTTACGACTACTGCCCAAAAAAGACATTGACTACTAAAACGCCTAATTTCGGTTAATTTTAAGGACGTGCCATTTTAGGTAAACCGATCTCACCTCAACCGCCACGATCATCGGACTTTGAACGCAATAAAGTGTCCGGTTCTCAGATCAGTTCTCTGCTGCTCCTTATTTAAAAAAATAATCTGACCTGACTAATATGGTCTGCCCTAAATTGAAGTCGTAAATATCTTCACACGGACATGGTCCATGGAATTGACCGACCGGCACGTTGTTCCAAATTCTTCGCTTCGCATCGTTGGATGGAAATCCGAAACTGGGCGATATTTTTACGAGCGTTGTTAGTTAATTTATACGCTTGAAATTAATAACAGTTAGCCCATGTCTCGCTATGAGATGAATAATTTTAGTAAATCAGAGCGGCTTTGTTCGGGCGAGCGTTACCAGCATTTTTTGTGAATCTATCTGTCAAACGAGGGTTGAACTTGCTTTTGTGTAAATATGCTGGCACCAGATGATGGTTGATTCTTCTTTTTGACGCCATTTCACAGTTCGTCATGAGCTACTGTCTCGATTCTACGGCGTTCATTCATGCATTGTTCTCTCAGTGGATTGGGGGAAACTACAGTTTAATCCCAACTTCGAACGGAGAAGCGTTCGATAGAGTGACTCGCGGAAGACCTTGCCGTAGAATGGTAAGTTCGCCATTGCCCCATCGAATCGATTCAGAATTTGGACCGAGCAGAAGAAGTCGATGTACTTTGTGGCAACTTAGTCTGAAGAACTTGCAGGGTCAAAAAAAGCAGATTCTACAAGAAATTCACAGCCCAGCTCAACAGCTGAACTCAAAACAATCCAGTACACATCTTTGAGCAGAGGAAAATCGTATTCCCCCCCAGATACCATTTGCGACGCGACAACATTTGCATCTAAATACCGAAAGACGCGCACATTTCTTCTTTCATTTCGTACCGAAAGACCGAGAGAGATTGCCGAGGCCTTTATTTTATTTTATTTTATTTTTTCAAAGAAATCCATGAAGAACACCGTCCCCAGAACGAAACTGAAGGGCATTGCATGCAGCGAACATTGTTCGAGCACGTACATGAAGTCATACCCTGTAGGGAATTGTTATAGATGTGCATTGAATCCTAATTGTGTGTGTCAATTTCGGTCAAGGGTAAGTGTCAATAGTGCGACGTTGGTTGTGCTGTTTGAACAATACTTTATGCGAGTCGGAAATGCGAGGTAGGAAAGTCAACCGTCCAAGTGCGACTTAAGTCATTCGAGAGGAGAGTCACCTCAATAAATGATTTATACTCATCCTGTCGGTACACACTCGAGAGGTAGTTAAGATGATTTACTTTACTCTTTGTGAGGCATTCGTGCAGACGCAGTCTTTTTACTGCCGTGGTCTGGCTTGTCTGATCGGATTCAGTTGAGAGAAGCGACAGGTAAGTGTCGCCTTGCCTAAAATGAAGAAGGGGAAGTCTCCGACGTCGTCAGTGACGTCTTACCGGAAAAAAAACGAAGAAGACAAACAGAAGCAGTTCAGAAACCTTTTGCAAAAGGGTCGGTTTGCAAAAGAACGCAGTGATGTCCTCCTATCACCGTTCATTTTACCCATTTTTCGTTTTCCACAAACGCGAGATTTGTTGCGATCTTGTTCCACAAGCTACAGAAATGAATGTGTTTCTGTGCGAAAAGGTATGTGTGCCTTGTTCCGACCCTACGATCAAAAGTTGCGGGCTTAGAAGTAGTAGTCGAATGAGCAAACCAAGATTTCTGCCTTCTTCAAACGACCCAGAATCAATTTTAATCATACACAAGCAAGAGTCTCAATGTGAATGACGAGTTTGTGTATTGATCACTGTTCTTTGGGGCAAAACAAACGACTTCATACTTGTTTGTTGTTCAAACTCAATCAATGACTTTTGTACGATGATAGAAATGCACTTCAAGTGGATGGAAAAATTGGTATCCCCAGTCTGTGGATCTTCAACACGGAGCCTGTGAGACTGCGCAACAGAGAATGACGACGATTAAAGTGTCGCGCAGTCAACTTGAGAGGGCCCACTTGAAGGCAGCTCGAGAGAGCCCACTCGTACCAGGCAGACATGGGGATTGAGACCTAGGTTCAAGTAGACAGTCGCGTTTGGCTTTCATTTCAGTTCTTTTTCGTCACTTTAGAGTACTGGTTTGCCAATGCCACCACTGGCTGGATGGATGATGGCTGACTCTGCTAGATTGTGCATGGCATCAGCTTCAGCAAGTGGAGACAACTTTCACGCCTATGTAAGTTCACTTACGAGTGTGAAGCAATGTGAAAGAGATGACCATTATGCTGCGAACAAGTTGTACACGGTTCCATTCAATATAGAAACGCAGTCAATGCAAATTTTGAACTTTTTGAGACACATGATTCAGCTTGATTCTGATTTAAGGGCGAGTTTTGTTTGACAAAACTGGTCTCCTAAAAGGATCACTGATTCATGGTGTCATCTTCGCCTCTAAGTATGTAGAGTCTGAGCAACGATCTTTGCGACAAACCAGTCGGCATCCGTGTGGATGATGTAGACTGTTTTCTTGTGCATCAATTGTCTGTCATTGGTTTTGCATTGATGTCCTTCAAGATTCGGCATTTATTACTACTATCAGGGACAACAAGCTTGCTGCTTGCCGACAATTCCTTGGTTTTGATCAGAAATCAAGAACTAGACTTTCCAGCTGACTTTCTCCTTGTCTACGGACGAATTCGATAATCACTCATTTTTTGGCGGTTATTCATAAATTGTTTGACATTTAATCACAAGTCATATTTTCCTACACTTGTGTTAATGCTGATATCACTGCATCATGCAAAGGATATTCTCGGATTGGTCCGTCAAAGAATTATATAAAAAAAAGCCACTCAAAAAAAGGCTATAAGTAAAAGTAGGATATCTTGATTTCTGTTTTTTACACTCGACGATGAAGGGAACACTCCATTTGGTTTGACTCGACTTGTTGCTTTCTAATCAACGCGGAGACTTGAGACTTCACTTGTTTCACTCCTTAGGCCGCTTTTACACACGCTAAATTTGTTTTCTGGCGTGGCTACGAGTCACGCAGCCTAGAGTTGTTAATTCCTGCAGTATTTGCTCGCAGATAGTTATACTATTAAATCTACTGAATGAAACAAGTGATTCCGTGTCAGACAACGCATAGAACAAAACGTTGGCTAGCCGTGCACAGGAGTTTAATTAACACCGAAGGCGACCACATACACCACTGGCTCTCGCGATCTCGCGATGTTGCCGACGCGAAATCCCATCGGGGACATGCCAAGTGTGGAATAAGATTCAAGATTCACTTTTTGAAACAGACATATTTTTGACACTCCAATTGGAGGACATTGGCATTACTCAACTCAATTTCAGCACGCCGGCTTAAGCAAGAATGATAACATGAGTGCCTACAGAAAGTCTCAGTCTTCCTTGACCGGACTGGCATCCAACTCAAGCACTTGACAAACTTTCATTCAACGGGTCTGCGTTGACCAATCGATCGCAGATAAAGTGGAGCCGACAACAAATTCCAGACATACCAAAAAAAAATCCAAAAAATCATCCAACTTGACAACAAGAGTTCATTCCATTTCACCGCTCGCGCTCTTTCGATTAGCGACCTTAGTCCAACCAAAAAATCATGATAGTTTCAAATTACCAAATCATTTAACATCAAAATAAACTAGCAACACGAAAAATAAGCCAACCTCCACCAGTTGCCATATGTTTTCGCGGAAACAGTCAAAACGGAATGGCTAAAACAAAACAACTCAACAGGTGACCAACGTGTCAATGTCATCTCAACTAATTGACTTGAACCGACCAAAGAAACGAAAACACACTAAAATTCACCGAGCTTCACGTATTCCCACCAGAAAACTTCGCCTTTTTTTCCTCCAAACCGCCGCAAAATATGTTTTGGACGAAAACAAAAAAAAAAGGTATAATGAATCTCTTCAAGCTAAAAACCATGCGCACAAAATTACGTCAATAGCCGAAATTTCCATGTCAAAAGGAGAAGGCAAAACAAAAAAAAGCAGCAAGCATATCATACCCAACGGCATGGCATAAATACCAAACGGAAGAGCACACCATGAAAATAAATGAAATAAAGCTCCCCATTACCGCCCGTCCATGGGAAAAGCTTCAAGCACATAAGGGCACAAGGAGTCCATGTACCAGCAAGTACACTTGCCAGTACATGGACTCCTTGCTGTGCTGCGATGACTTTAAAGCGCAAGCCTCTAGCCAGCACGGGGAAATGGGGACAGAAATTGATAGAAACTTCAAACACAAACAAAAAAAACAGGTCGATGGCATTTGAAAAGTCGTACTTAGATCATTAAAAGCAAAAAAAAAACACGTACATAGATACTTTCTGTAGATTTTCAGGTATTGTTTCCACAATGCGATAAAAACAATAGAAACAGATAAAAAAAATATCGAGAAGAGGGAAAAAAAAACATAAACAGCGGCTTTGGCTCTTTAATCAAAATAACCATCATCATCATCAAACACATCGACAGAGGGACGATAGCGGATAGACCCCCAAACGAAGAAGAAACACGGTGAGAATGAGCGAACAGCAGACAAGCAGAAACAGACGGGGAAAAAAATATACAAGAAGAATGAAGGAACAAAAATAACACACAACGAAGATGAAAACGTGTCACAGGCCATAGAAAAATAATTCAAGAAAGTACACTCACGCACACATGCTCCCATACTCACGTGGACATATTGGGAATAAAAGTAATCAACATCTCATGCTGATGCCCTCTTCCACACATCACACAGTAAAAACCAAGGGAAAAAAAACACGAGCATACTCACACACACACGCGCACATATCCTAAAAGGAAATCTAGAAAAGCGAAAAGTAGCAACAACAAGACAAGAAGGTATCACGAGAAAAAAGAAACAAGCCAGAGAGCACCGAAAAACCGCACATAGATACACCACACCACACCACACCAACACAACCAGCCAGCGAGCCAGCCAGCCAGCAAGGCAAAGATACTTACAGCCCAAATCCACTAAAGCATCCATCCATGAATTAATTTTTCTTCGCCCTCCAGTCCACACTCCGGTGTTCGACGTTGCGCTTAAAAAGCCGTCGTCTTTAAGGCCTCGACTTCTCGTGGGCTTCCTATCAGGCTGCTTTATTATTATTATGATTATTATCCAACAGATATGTGTACGTTTGAATGTATCCAAGGGAACTCGGTGCGCTGCTTTTGCTTGCCGTTCGTTCACAGATGTATTGAGTATCTGCGAGTGTGTACGTCTCTCAGGCATACACACCACACAGAACGCGTAATCCACAAGAAAGCGAGTAGTGTGAACAACGGGCAACTGGAAGCAAGCGGGGAGCCGCAAAGTAATAAAATACACACTGTATTTCACAAAAGGACCGATTGTAATAAATTCTGACGTATAAAACCGTCAATTAGAGACCAACACACACACGCACTAAAACACAACACAGATCAGCGGCCAACGCACACAATCCAATCCGACGGCACGTATCTGTGCATCGGAATACGAACCGAACCGAACGCTCCGCTCTTCAACGAGCAAGAAAACGAAGAAGAGAATGAATACACAAAAAAAAAAAAACGAAAACTCCACGACACGACACAAACAAAACACACACACTTTTTCGGTGTGTATCTCGAAACACCACTTTTCTGCTTCGGTGGTTGGTTGGCGCAGAGTACTAGTACGCGACGATGAAAAAACACTGTACACGCGACGCTGACGACCTCTGGCGGCGAAGGCAGACGCACATCTGAATTCAAAATCCAATAGATACAATCTCGAGGAATACGATAGGAAACCTCACACACATGCACAGTACCGCGCTCAAATAAGTGGGTGTGCGTAGGGTTTTCTCATCGGAGCACACACCAACACACACACAAGCGACGAGCCGCCACGAATTCCACCACTTCTTCTCGACACCGCCGATGCGACGAGAATACCCGACACGACCGACGACGAACAGAGATAGATAGCACGAGCACGAATCGTCGCCAGAGAGAGCGACCGAAATTCGTATTAGATTTTCCTTCGGTGTCTTCTTTTCGTTTATCTCTCGTTCTTTCGTTCTCTCCACTTTTTTCCGATTCTGTCGTATATTTTCCTATTTTTCGATTTCTCGTTTTTTTTCCTTCGTCCGTTTTTTTTTCTCACTTTATGACTTTTTCATGTACGTCTTTAATTTTCCTGCGATGGCGAAATTTTAACCATTTTCCAGCTGTTTCCGAGGGAAACTCTCCAAAATCAAAAGAAAAGAAAAACAGTGCACACACAAAATTTCACTTTAAATTCAAGTCTTCACCTCTTCCACCGGCAGGCGGCACGAGGAAAAATACACTTTTTTCGGGGTTTTCGAAATCCCACACTCACTTCCCACTTTCCATCGCGGCACGCAAATATCTATTCACTATCTGTCACGAAACCGAATTGTGATGTCTGGTATCCAAAAGTATCTGAATTCGATTAAAAGTTGACTTTTTCCAATTTTGAATGCCGTATCCACTTCTTTAAGATTTATTTACTTTAATTCTCTGCACTGTGAGAGAGATGGTGTGTGGTGTGGAAATGTGAAAATTTTGTCGAGAGCTCGGCGAAGAGAGTACCGTTCAACACGAACACTATCACTCGACTGATGTCCAACGGGCATGGCGCAGAAGATCCAACGTCGTAGTTTGCACCGTTCGCCGAGAGCAACAAGGACGGAGAATGCTCACAGAAATTGTATCTACCGGCAGACCCCGCCCACAAAATGAGTTTGCCTCTCAGCGATTGGTGTACATGGGGTGACGTCAACCCGATCAGAGCCGAACGGAGCCGAAGTCAGCCGACTCTGTCCATTTTGTTTGTGTAACGAAGGGAAAACTTGTTTGCAGTTGCAAGCAGTTGGCGACGGTGTTGGGTGGCGGCGCTAGCATCGTCGCTGGATAGATACACAGAAATCGTATCTAGTGGATATTGAAAATTTCTGTATTTGCAGGGTGTGTTGGACGACTGAGACGGCTGCATGCCGCTCTGCCGGTGGAGTGAATGCGACGCAGAGAGACGCTTACCCCGACCACTTGTGCTCGGCTCGGGATTGTAGCGATTCAATGGAGGCGAATTATTTCTCGTCTTTCGTTTTGTTATGTTTCCCTTGTTGGCTTGTTTTTTTTTGTTGTTTCGTTCGCTTTTTAAACGCGCTCTCGTCTACTGCAACTAAATTTAGTTGGTAGGCTGTTTGCGGGTATGTGTGGCCGGCGGACTGAGTTCGGGTTGGCCTTGGCGAAAGGAAGGTTGTTTTAATAAAACGAAAACGGCAAACAATAATAACAAATTTAATTGTTTATTGATTTATTAGTGGTTTTTGTTATTTTTTTTTTCGCAATCTCTTTCTCTCTCTGTCTCGCATTTTTGCGAGGTTTGGAATGAGGAACTGATATGTTTGGCTTGTGATTCGGGAGGCGAGCAGGAAGGTCTCACGTGATAGGTATTCTATTTTAAAATAGGAAATCTATTAGTCAGGGGCGTTGAATGTCTAATCTGTAGTTGGTTGCATAATTCACTAGCGGCTAATGGGTAAAATCGTCTACAATCGAGAAATGAGGATATTTTTCTGAAATGAAATAAATGCAATAAATGCCTTAAATCGAAACATGCTGTGCAATGGAGATCTTGTAAACAGAACAAGTGGCAAACTAGAAGCAGAAACGCTAGTTGTTTTCGGAAAAACAATAACATTTCAGCTGGCCATAGGTAGCTGTTTGAAAAATACACTTTTTCTGCCTTACTTATATAGGGAACCATCCCCTGTCACTGTCGATTTTAACGTCTGCGTAACCCATTGAGATGGGCAAAATAAATTGTCCATGAGTCTGAACAAGTTTTGTCAACACTGTAAGCCTCCTTTAACAAGCACGAATGTCGGTAAAAATGCACGTTTCTTGTAATCTTCCCTCAATGTACATTTAAAAGTTATTCTCTGATATCTTGTCGAAGCCATCAAGATCTTGAAATCCGTTTTCAGAACATTTTCTATTATTACTGAAAACGTTGGTGGTGTTCATCAGCGGAAGCTACTGACATGCGCCATGTCGACTTGCGTTTCATCAGCCCGTAGCTCAGTCTTGTTGCAATATGGGGTGGCAATGGTATGAATTAAAAATGTGGTTGAAGTGATAAAAGAGTTATGGAAGGAGTTGAAATGAAGCAAATAGTTTCACAATGTCTGTCTTTGAAGTTGGAAGGCTGTGGAACATTTAAGCCGACGAAAGGTTGCTTGGATCAAACCGAGTATTAGATTGCGGACATGTTGTGGTATAGTTTGGGGCTGCTTATAAGTGCGGTTAGCCAAATTCTGGGGTTTTGCCTTTTGATCGTAGTATTGGGGCGCTGCAACACGTATTGTGGGTGCTATTGTTCTCTCACAAGTTGAAAGGACATACAGTTTTATGCCGACCTCGAGCGGCCAAGTTTAAGAAGCATCTAGACAGCTATACTCTTTGAGCATTGTCAGTGATCCGAGGTGCGGCTGTGAAAATAATTGTTGTCATACCCGGAATCGAATGTAGACACCCAGGAACAAGTGCGCCGGAGTCGACGCACAGACCACAACCACAGGCCGCCGCAATGCACATCAGGAAATCGAAACAAAGTCGATCCTAAATTCGATTCATTTTGGAATAAGAAACAACTTTGGAAACGTAAAGAAACGATGGACAGCGTTCAAAAAGTTGGATACAATTACCTAGTACCTGGTTCAAGCCATTCTCAGCCCTAGTCAGTACCATAATATTTGTGTTGCAGGACGGGAAAATCTCCACAGACCCCTGGCCGAAGGATCACAGTCTCCATGATTCCGGATCCACATTTAAAGTTAACTTATTTTCTCGTCCACTGGACGATCACCATCAATCAATTGAAATCGTGCTTCCTTAGAATGAATGAAATCGTTTCAATTTCAGTGTCGCTTGAAATCTGGCATTTTGCAAAACTTAAACGAAAATTCTTTAGAAGACATATATGTCTCGTTTGTCAAAGGATTTCTTGATTATTGATAGATACACCAAAATTGCCCAAAGACGGCAAATCGCACGATGTAGCAGTTCGATGGAAAGCGAGGAGATAATTTGTCCACCGAACTCATTTCATTTCTCAATGATTGGCCAAACCCATAAAATCCGTTGCATGCGTTGCGTAATGTCAAAAAATTGAAGTGGAACGAAGTAGAATCCTTCATGCCGGGCAAGTAGACACACTTTTAACTTTTTCATGCTTTGACAGTTCCTTTCTCGTCTAAAACATTTTATTCTGATGTCGTCGTAGTGCGGTTGGGTTGATTTCGGACGAAACGTGCGTATTTATTGGCCACCTCTTTGCAATTCGGGAACTTCGTATTCCAAACTTTCCATCAACAATCCTCTAAAGGCGTCAGCAGTTCGGCGATCCAGCAGTTCGGTGGAAAAACGGGTGAAAAATAATGTTCACCGAACTTAGTTCTTAATGAGTCCATCAATTCGCTTGTTTTGTCATGTGTGGCATGCAGCGTCATCTTGTTGGAACCACAGTGCGAAAAGGTTCAGTTCGTGTAGTTCGGGCAAATAAATTTTCGAAATCATTGAACGAACGCCATTGAAGTTCTTCTCAGGGTCATCTGTGAAAAATACTGAGGTTTCTCATCAGACCAACATATGGTAGTTTCGTATATTAACTTGATCATTCAACCTTCGGCCTTGCTGTAGAAGCTATGACGGCCCTCTACGCGCTGTAGTGCCACCCATGTTATTATATTCAACCTTCTACATTTTTCATACAGCATGAAATTTTATAGTAAAATTCAATAACTTGCAAACGTTGCTTGGACGAATAAAGGTCGCTATTGTGTGCGGAACTAAAATGATAGACACTGGACGCTGCTGGTTTTTTTTTTTAATTCATTTTTGATTATTAATTCAGAAAACTTACATACAAGACAAAAATGCTTAAAGCTAGTTGGACGAACAATGTTACTATTTCTAACTTACTGGCCCTAGGCGGGCGCTCTAAGCTAAACTTAATCTTAAATTATGTCTTTCGACCTACTCTAACTATAATTAAATTAGATACTAATATTTAAACGAACAATTTTGAACGCTGCTGGTAGTTATGAAACACAACCCACAACTAAGAAATTATTTTTTCATCTTAACTCTTATTAAATTGAAATCTCAGTAAGAACTAAGAACTAATAACGTCCCCTTAGGTTTCAGCATTTCATTTTCAAAGAAATACGTGTGATTACTTTTACTTCACGCGTCTTATTTTAAATTTGAAATTTACATTAAATTATTCACATTTGAGAAGTGGAAGATGAGTGTATTGCCATTGATTTCATACACATTACACATCAACACACATTTTGAAACGAGATCGAAACAAACAAAAGCCCCCTCCCACATAAGTTTATCGGAGACGTGTGATAAAATGTTCAACCATTTTTTCTTCGTCCAATAAACTACGATGTGTAATTCCAACAGGAAAATGCTCTCTTGACATTTACGGCATTTTCAGTGACTCATGTGTACTTACCAACTCTGGCGCCTACGGGCTATACGAATTAATTAAGATAGTGCAACTTGACTCTTGTTCCACTGATAGACTGACATTTCATGACTACACTCGCTTGAGTTTGTTATCTTATTTTTTTCCTCTTCAGTTTTTTGTTCTGTTTTTTAATGCCCTCGAATGCGGTCGGTGAGTGAGTTTGCTTGTCACGAAATCAGTGCTTCAGTAAATGAAGAACAAATGAAGAACAGAATGAATAATAATTACATAGCATCATTTAATGCATTATTTGTTCCTAGATTTTCATATTTATAGATGTGATGGAACTCCAAAAAGGAAACTTGAATGTGGTTTTCTAAAGCAATTAGTAATGCTTTTAACACAAACGAAAGAGAGAGTATGCCAAAAACTGTAGGGACAGCGTGTCATAAACAAGAAATTGAAGCAAAATTCACATTGCAAAAGTAAGTACATCACATGTAAATTACGTAGAGAGATGTATCAAAATATACACACATGTATATATGTACGTACTGTAAGCGAGTCGTAAGCGTCAGATACAGTCAATCTCAAAAGTATGTATACCGAATAATCTAGCCTGTGCTCTCAACAAAAACTAAATTCGGTGGATGCTGCAGACGCTAAGTTCAGATCTACCTCCGACTGTAGTGCCACTGCACACATTTTATATTATTAATAGGTTATGGTCCCAAACAAATAAAACACCAATTAACTTTTGTCTTTCTTTTGTATAGTTAAAGATAGTCTTAGGTTAGATTAGGTCACAATCAGTTGTGACCCACATAGATCCTGTTTGGATCCATTGTGCTATGACTAACCGGTGATTGGCACCCCGATTCCTCGTTAGCAAGGGCAACTAACTGACACCTAAGAAGTACCTCCTGGTATCCAAGTGGTCTCTTCAAATATTGTTCACTTCATTACTGGGTTATAACCAGTTTGTTTTCCTAATGAATTTAGCTAAGATCTGAATTCTTATATTTGACATTTCTTCTAGGCGCCTGAACAAATAGACGCCTAGATAGTATTTAATATTCAGTCATTATAAGGAAAACTCCTAAAAACAACTCAACAAAAACTAAACAAAAACATGTTAACACTTTTAAAACAGGGGTTAGTAATATGAACCACATTGTTTTAAATATGTATCTGGAAGGTCTAGGGGAAAGATGAACTTTCTACCCAATTTAGTGCACACCACATTTTTTTTTTTTTTTTTAATTCATTTTTATTAACTTAATTCATAACAAATACTTAAATACTAGACAAAAATGCTTAAAACTAGTTGGACGAACATTGTTACTACTTCTAACTTACTGGCCCTAGGCGGGCACTCTAAGCTAAACTTAATCTTAATCTATGTCTTTCGACTTAACCTAACCTAACAATGCATATGCATGTGCTTAATATTATATGACTTAAACTGAACAATTTAAAATTAAGAAAACTTTCAAAAAACTTAATAACAGAACTGATTTTATTTAAAACCTATTGCTAACTTACATACTACCTTAAAATAACTTAAACTACCTTAATCTAAACATACATACATATATACATGTATATATAATAATATACGCACATATATCAGCTTAGCACACCACATCTTCCGCTGGACTCTGTGTCTTTAAAGCCGAAAGCCTCAAGGTGGTTTTAGAAACGTTAAATTGCATGCTATTTTCTTCAATGGCAACTAATGCTGCTTTCATGTTTTCCTTTTTACACGTTTGTCGTTGTTCGGGTGGTTGCTTAGACCTCGAAGTCATTGTCGCCTTAAAAATAATAAGCGCATTAAGTTTCATATTTAATCTTGTCTTAAATGCGGGTTGGACCAACGTCGATAACACTCTTTGTATATCTTGAAAATTGCTCCTGATGTGTGATGAGTTAGATGCGATGGTGGAAGATCGGGTGTCCTTTCGTTCGTGCGTTCTTTAACTTCGCGACCACTTTAGCCGACCATTGAGAACTATGATGATGATATAATTGTGTGTTAAATATGGACCTTAATAGAAACACCAATAGTATGAATTAAATATGTACCATAGTACCAACATCGGGTTACTTTACTT
Source organism: Eristalis pertinax (assembly GCA_907269125.1). Lineage (NCBI taxonomy): Eukaryota > Metazoa > Arthropoda > Insecta > Diptera > Syrphidae > Eristalis > Eristalis pertinax. The sequence continues at coordinate 67,145,720 of OU026148.1, read as the reverse complement.
TCTTTTAAAATATCGCGCACTTCAGAAAACGTCAAATTATGTAAATCTCACATTTTGTAATAACGCCATAAAATCATTTCCACACAAAATTTATCTAAAAACAATTAACACACAAAAACTTTAATCATCGGATGACAAAGACTAAACACGTTACAACGACCGACAGCTGAATTGAATGAATGTAAAGTGGTATGTGCAGCTTTTCTTGTTGGGAGATGTCGTAGTGGGCCATATTCCAAACACGAATCGTATTTGCATCACTTACTACAGTTTTACATCCATATCTGCGTACTCGGTATCGGTATAATTTCTTTGCAGTCGATTAATAAATTAATAAAAATAAAGCATAAAGCTTTGCATAATTTCGACAAATGAACTCTCCCAAAGAGTTTCATCGACCGAGAGAGTATGAAACAGCGCGCAGACTCTCTTTGACATCACAGACATCACTTTTGACATTAAAATATCGAGTGTATATTTATTCAAATTAATGCAAATTTAATGCTTGCATGTACGGCGAATCAAGAAAAAAAAACTGGGACAGTCATTATCACTATATGGAAATATCTCCGTGATTTTTTAAATATATCAAATCGGAAGTTGCGTAGTTCCGGATTTACATACAGCCCTTTAGGACAATTCGCCGAAGAGCTATTCCCTGTCTCCTAGAGCTTGCTTCTAAATTTTATTCGTTCTTTGACTCCCCGGATGACACTGGGGACTAATTTCTATAGTCCTTAGAAGCAATTTTTCACTTCGGTGAGTTGTTATTCTTTCACTTCGGAGTAGAGTAAAGGTGCTTTAGTTATGGCCAAGCAATAAATAAATACAAACCTTATTATTTGTTGTGGTTTTTAAATCAATTTTTGTTTTTTGTAAAATATAATACTAATAAAATAATGCATAACTAATATTCTTAAAAAGAAATTAAGAAAAATAGAAGTAAGAAATTTATTGTTTTTACAGAAGTTTACAGTAGATACATCAGATCTAAAATAGCTCAAAATAGCAGCAGTTCATTAAATGTTTACGAAAATTGGACGTTAGCTTCAAAGGTACCCACCTAAAGATCTAAGACTTAGTTGTGTGATCTTGCCTCTTGAATTGATACCAAAAAATTAAGTGTTGTCAATCTACCAACGTGCTGCTCATAATAATGGGTGTCCAAAAATTAACGCAAGATTTGAATTTGGCACAGCAAAAAAAAAAAGCTGATAATTTAGTTTTAGTAAGAATGGAGCGTCTCACGATATAACAACGTGTTTTCGCTATTGAACAATATATTAAAAATAATGTAAATGGGGGACCAGATTCAGAAAACATTCAAAAAATAAAATATGATCGGAATTGTGTTATAACTTTGTCAACTGCGAAGAGATTAATTGAAAAATTTAGGGAGACGAGATCAGTTGCAGACGCTGAATACACTGATCGTCCAAAAATCAAGCCATTAATATGCCAATATCGAAGCAGAGCGTGAGAGCGTTGGTGAAAATCTCGGCATCATCAATTCGGTGTCGTGGACAAGAATTGCAAATTTGAAGAAGCTCTCTCCAGCGTAACCACACAAAAGATCTGTGTCTCCATGCTTACAAATTTCAATTAATAAAACACGCCTAGTGAAGCCTAGTGAGTATGCACAGCGAAGGGAGTTCCTTAAATGGATTATTGAACATCAACAAATGAATCAGTCAAAAACGTATGGCAACAAGCTAACAACCACCCGAGAGTACAGACGGAAATTACTGCATCACCGAAATTCAGTCACATTTATGTCGATTGTCCTGCAAAATTTCGACAAAAGATTGCGTATGTACCAGCAAAGCCGTGGAGGCCATTTGCCCAATGTGTCATTCCATAAATAGCCCTATTCTATGAGCTCAATGATTCAATAATAAAAAAAGGACTTAAAACTAAGTTTTCTATTTAATTCAAATCTTGGGTTAGTTTTGGGACACCCTTTATCAAAAGTCCTCATTATTTTCTCGCGTTGCAACCAGAACTGATGCAATTTGAGGGCAGCTGATGACATTTAAATACAAGCAGTTCACGATAATAATTTGCACAACTGAGAACAGCTGTTCGAATAATGTTATGCCATACGACTTGAGGCATACATGTAACCAATGTTCATTCATTAAAGATCATTTCAATAATGAATCATTCCTTTTTGCGCTTTATTTTGCCCGACAGTGCATATGAAGGCAATTCTCTTCAACAATCTCTGTCGAGGTGTTTATTTTGCAGAAATTACACAAGCGTTCCGCGTTATGTGACAATCACTCATTATTTACATTTATGTATTTAGTTTTTGTTTTCTCCAAGGCCCATGAGTTGAGATGATTTCTAAATTTAGTGGATGTCGTAGTTGTAACTTGTCACTTGGCAACAAATGTTGTACTCCCTGTTTCAGAAGGTCATCAGATTCATGATTCAAAAGTTGATCTTGGTGAATTTTGACGTAATGAAGTGAAGTAGCAAGTGTACTGATTTGCATTGCAGTTTTTTTGAATTGTGCTGCGAAGGGACACTGCTGTACACTTGAGCATCGGTGTCTAACATTTTATTTCCATGAAATTTTCTTTGTTGGCAGATAGTTACGGGGATAATTCGCGACTAAAAATAGTCGTGAATTTGTGGTCTGTGAACATTTTGGAGGTTGCTGTTCATGAGTATTTACGTCACTCAAGAGAGGCACGAGTCATTTGGGTCCAGTAACATCGAAATCAAGTCAGCAACGCCTCGTATCATGTTGTTAATGAATTTGGTGTCATAACCTAGAAGGATTGTCCGCTAAATTTTGAATCATCCGTCGCGAAACAATCTACGATTACGAGAACAACCAACTAAGAAGAGAAGCTCCTCCGAAACGGAAACTATACAGCATTGGAAGTCCTATCAACAAAATGGTTCATCACATCCACTTTGAAGATCATTGAAGTATTAGGTTATCTCTCTCCGAAGATGTTAGCGAAAAATAGGAAGAACAAGACCTAGAATATCGAAAGCGAATATCTTAATCGAGCAACGATAGCTGCGTGAGTGTGTCATGCAAGCAACGTCCATTGCACCTACCACCTTGATTAGCGGCGACCTCATTTATAAACATTTGTAATTAAACTTGTAATTTGCTCATCATTGCAGGCATTTAGTTGATTTACTGTCTTCACTAGAGTTGACATCACTTTGAGCGAATGGACACCAATGGCTCAGTTAAGATGGCCTTCGGATCCTTGGTTCGAGAAGAGGAGGGATACAGAAACTGTTGTATTAAGGCTGATCGTGTACTAACCACTCGATCTTTGTGACTGGCAGCAACGTGCCCAGATCGGTTAATCATTCAAGTCGGCTTGGCACAGACTCAAATAGCTGGCTTGAGAAGTAAGTAAGTAAGCTTTATGGCATACCATTGAAATGAATCGCGGGGCTTCTGCGATAATGTTATGTCGGCGATGTGTAAGATGATCTAAGCATGCTGTTATGCCTTTTTCATATCATACCACTTCAGTCTTTCGAAAGGGTCGAAGGTATAGCCTCTTATGCAGATTTTTAATTGATTAAGATAAGCCCGAGATGTACGACTAATGACTGTGTTCATAACTCTGAGAGGAAATCCAACTGGAGCAGGAAATGTTCCACACTTTCGACCTATGGTGTGGTGTTCCATAAAGGAGAGTACATATTCTGACACAAGCTAATTCAAACTTTCATCTCTCTTCTATCAGCCGTGACTTCAACTGAAACTATCCTTGCTTTAATGTTTTGCTTTTCTTCAGTGCTGATTTCAAACATGATGATTGGCCACTTATGACATTAGCAGATTGTAGTTGGTATGAAGGAAAAATCAGCTCATCAGCTCAACCATGGTTTGTCCATGAGCTGCCCTTGTTGCTCTCCTACTTCTCATTTTCTCTTAATCCTTGACTAAAAGGGTATCATCGGTGACGTGCCTGAAATCACCTGAATTCATATGAAAAACAAAGCTTCTGGTTCTGAGAATCTGAGAATATCAGTTGAATCAGTGCCTTATTCTCCCATATTAGTGTGCGCCGCATATACTGACTAATCTCTTTGTCACTGAACACGTGCTGTGGAAGCTATTGCAAGGTGATCACGTAAAGCGGTTATTTGATCTAAGCGAACTTACAGTTTGTATTTCATCATTTCCACGAATCCAGACACCAACCGACACTGCTTCACACACAACACTTCCCGCGTGGCTCAACTGAAAACCGTATACTAACGCTTCAGATTTGAGTTAGAATGCGTTCTTGTATATATTTGTATGTTGGCCATGAAGGGCTGCGGTTAGCTGTCTAGCTATTCAATGAATGAAATCAGTAGGCAAATATGATAAGGATGTCGCGGTAGCTGAGAAATATTTTCCTTTCATTTGCTTTGCTTCTCAGTTGATAGATGCCACTGAGCTTGGGAATTTTTGTGATTTAAACTACATTTTTATTTTCTAAACTTGTTTTGCTTCAGTGACAGTCAAGTGACAAGAAACTGGGGTTGCTGTGGAAAGGAAATCCCATCAGACACTCCCCGTGAAAATGTGTCCGTATTCGACAAATGGAGCATTCTTTGTCGATTCTTACACCGAAGGCGATAGAAGCGTCGAGTTGCGAGTCTGTCGCAACACACAGAAAGTGCGTATAATTGACATCTAAGGCTTTCAAAATTTCCAAGTTCGGAGTCAGTGTAAAACTGACGGTCTCCTCTCATAAGACTAGAGACATTTTATGCACACGCAAGTGGTGGGGTGTGACACAAAGTCCAAGCCCACATCGAACTGTGGCTCACCTAGCTTCCAATTAACTATTTTAACTAAAAGAACTTGACCTCTTAAGGGACGAAAGACAAAGTCTCAAAATATAGTGCTCATCCGAAAGTGGTGAGTGTTTATTAAATTCAGTACCAGTAGAAGCCACAGTCGGTTTGAAAATACTATTTTAATACAGAGTGAGGCCACTAACTCACCTCACCGAAAGCCGCATGGGACGCTCATGTGAATTAATTAGTTCAGCAGTTGAGTGTTATCCCCTAGGCATAGGACTAATTTTGCAGAATGAAAAAATGAGGGAACTCTACTGAGCTGGAGCATCCCTTTCCTCTATGTATTCCGTAGCATCTCGGTAGATTTCATAAGATAGATTGTTGTTTCGCAGAATTTGAACAAGACTGATTACAAAAATTATCAAAAATAAACCTCATGAACGTTAAGGCACGTACATAGATATTGACTCGTCAGAAGCTCCGTGGACTTGGTTGGGGGATTTTTATGCATCGTATAGTGCACCCAATAGACCGGTCCTGGCGCTAAATGATTAACACCTGCTCCTGTCATGAAACCCCTCTTGAAACAAGACAGTCTCAGTTTATTGACAATATTGGAAAGGGCTTCTATGAGAGAAGATCAGATGAGTGTTTGGATTAACGTGATCATCTGCCATTAGGTTCATTCCACGAGGTCTTTTACCATGTCTTGTATGATTATTTTTAAATGCGGCCTTCGTCTATTGTTGTGTTCCAGTATCTTGGAGTAGAAGGCTAACTCTTCGCGGCGAAGGCATGTTGTGCGTATGCTCTAGATGGCCTAGCCACCTTAAGTTAGGTTAGGTAGTTGGTTAGGTTAGGTAGTTGGCCAGGAAATCGCCAGCACACTTAGATCATGTTGGTCTGTTGTGATACCCATGGTCAGACAACTACCACTGATCGACAACTCCAGTGATAGTGCATGTCGCTGTCGCAACTTACGAAGCTCGATCGGAGGCTATTTTTTGGTACCACGAGGGATCAGAGGCCCCTGGCCATGCAGTCGACCTCATTGTGAAAGTGTCGTCGGTGCTGTGGTTTAAACGCAAAGTTTAAAATATACTTAGTATACCTTAACTACTACTTATGGTTGACGGGTTTGACTTTGAATGTGAAGGAATCATGATCAAACTTGGCGTTGCATTGAAAACTTGCGCTGCTACTCATAGACCAACAGAAGTGTTACATAGGCCTCGACCTAAAAGAAAAGAAAGTGATTGTCTCTTAAAGCATAAACACATGGATTGGATTTCGGGGAGAAACTCGTTAGTCGGCGATTTCCTAACTGTGCGTGTAAGAACAGCTTGTTCAGTGCATGGTGGCCAATTCTCCTATCTCAATGATCATCAACGAGAACATGAGCAAAGATCGCACGCAGAACTTTCTTCACAACTGCAACCGGAGCTTCTTCATCCACTTTTGATATTGTCAACGTTTCTGCAGTTTAGAGCAGGATTGTGATGACCAATGTCAGCTGAGTCCTTCGAGAGATGCCCCTGTGATGTATTGCTTGTTTGAGCCCAAATAATCCGCGGTCGGTAAGAGTTGTTCTGCGTTTCATCTCGCTGATGATGTTGTTCGAAATTTATACTGGGAAGACCAGACAGACGAAATTCCTAATTTGCTCCAAGTTTTATGTACCCATTGTGATGGTCTGGTTTATTTGTTGATGTCGATGCGTCTTTTTTTAAAGAATTGGTGTGCCTCGTTTTGACCTCGCTTAGCATCATGCCCATCTTAAACGCTTCCGCATAAATGCCAACAACTGCTTCGTTGACGGGTAGCTGTTCATCGGATGTCCCTAGCTCTTAAATTGTAATTTTTAGAGAACTGAACTTTAGTCTCCAAGACTACCATAATTAAAGTACAAAGTTAACTTAAGAAATCGAGCAAATAAAGGCTCAACTATAATGCGCATGAGCGAGCATTAGCTAGTGTCAAATGCGCATGGGTGAGTGAGCGAATACACCCACCCCTATGAGGCAACCTATAAAGTCGTCCATGAAAGATTGCGAACATTTCGTTAAGCATGTTCAAAGCACAAAAGTTTCGTTAAGCATGAGCTAGTGCGAAAAAACACAGACAAGAAAACAAATTTGAAAAATGAGCAAATCAGCTGATATTGTGTTGGTATTCGTACATACATACACATATAATCGAATTGGAACATGAGAAATTCATAATAAATCAAAATTAAATTAAAAAAAAGCAAGCAACGGAATAATTTCTGACAAGAGGCTATGCGCGCATGTGTTTATTATAGTTACTCATGTTTTTTTTTTAGCAAAAATGACGAAACAGTTCGTCAAAACTTGACACTAGCTCATGCTCGCTCACGCGCATTATAGTTGAGCCTTAAGTATATAAACATTTCCTCAATTTCGTTAAGTTTCGTTCACTTTTGCTCAACCATTTGGGGGTGAAGTCAATGAATTACTCTTTTCAGTTTTTCTACGCAAATGACAGTTGGCGTTGTAACTTCGCATAAGTCAGCAAATACAATTATGATCACTTTCTTCGTTGGGTTTTGCCATATGTAGGCTTTTCCTTTATTTCGACTATTGGCCCTTAAGTTAAAATTTTCTTTAAAACTAAATAATTGAAAACAATTAATAATTCATCCCACAAACGTGACATCCAACCACTTTCGAACACAGGGATCGCATACACTACCCTTTAAAAGAAGCCTCTCAGTCCCAATGTTTCATAAATTTTCAAGAGCCATCTCGAACAACCATCGAATTTATGCATCCATTTAATTTCAATAAAATCTCAAGTGATGTGTCTACAAAAAATGGTCCCCATACGACAACTGGCCGTTTTGTCATCTGAAGTGCACCGAAGTGATAACCCAGCAGAATATATATTAAATTAATAATAACATTTTTATGCTAGAAATTTTATTTTGTAATAATCCACGCGCAAGTTGTTACTTCAGAGACGTCCATCTGGTGCAGCAGTCCCTTTAGACACTGGTTTATTGTATTCCGTCTTCTTCTTCTGATTTTCATCCCCTTTCAAGATTGGGCAGTGGCAGTGGCACTTCAACCATTTTATGGTCTTGCCGGCTCTGAATTTGGATACATGTGCGCGTCATCACAAATAGATATTGAAGTAATATAATTTTAATGTCGTGACGTGTTTGAAAAGATAAAATTGTGTTTGACACGCTTGACGATTCGAAAGGAGTGCGGTGCCCGTGGAATGGGAATTCTGGTTTTGAATTACATCATAATTTGGAGTTTCAATTTGCAGTCTTGTCATGTACATAGGCTTTAAATGATGCACGGAAACTACATATGCCAAAAAGGAAATCTCTGCCGCTAATGTGCGATGTGAGCTTATTGGTTTTTTGCCTCCTTCAAGAGCTGCCCCGTCTGTTCTTCCGTAGGCGGATCTGAGGAAGATTTTCCAATCACTTTAAAATCACTTTCTGGGGGAGAAAGTTGCAGCGCAAGTGCACGCCTAGAGGCAAGAAATTCAATTTCTTCACTCAATCTGGATAAGGAGCAGGATACTGGAAGCAAACACGACGCACAACGGACGAGGAGGAATCAAGAAATTCCAAAGTTTTGCAGAACTTCAAAACGTGTGGGAGGGGTGTCTCCACTTTGTGTACTTTACATCTAATCTCGGCAGCAACAGACCGAAGTTTCCGAGGGAAACTAAGCACATTAGTGTGTGGAACAAAAAAGTGTCTGAACAACTTTTCCTGTGTTCTTTAAATTGATGGTGCATATAATGTGGGGATAGTTCACGAAATGCCTGAAACTGGGTGACTTATGAGCAAGAAAGAAACAGCCGCCATTCCTCCACCGCGACCGTCCATTAAATATTTACAAACGATGTCTTTGTTCGGCCTTATTCCCACTGGCTACGCCATGGTTTTGTGAAACACTTGTGAATCCATAGGTGCACACTCCGTCAGCGACAGCGACCCTGATTTCGGCAATTATCAAACTGGCCACACCACAGACTTTCGAAATCCAATTGTCCAACGCTGCGAACTGTCCTTTTCAGAGAAATTCCCATTCCCACAACTTCACATCACTACGCGGCAAGTATCGTTGCGTGCTGTACTCGAGTGTGACGTTTAATGTACACGAGTACTATCTATTAATTCCAGCTTGACATGTTGAGTTTCATAAGTGTTTGCCGCTTTTGGAGGACCACTTGTCGGCGACAAGTCATATTGTGTTCGTTGACGCTCGCTGGCGATGGTGAAGGGTAGGCCCGCAGTATCTCATTTTCCGGGTAATAAAAGTTATGTTTTTCATGGACCAGCATTGGAGAGAAAAATGAGAATAGATTCTCCAGAGAATTCGAATGGAATGTCATTGAGTTCCGTGAAGATATGGAAGATTGACAAGTTTAATCTGGTGGATTTGCTTTCAAGGGAGCGCAATCATTTCGGATTGCTGTTTAAGCTTTGGAGTTGAATATTGTATAAGGCGTAAACTAATCCACTGATATCCCAAGTTGCGTCGACAAATCATAGTGGCTTCGAAATTGCGAGTTGGGTGTTTTTTTATGCATACAGGTAGTCAAGCGAGTCAATGATGACAGAATTACGGGAAGAATACCTTCCAAATCTTAACACCCGTCCCCAATAACTGAAAATAATGACCCCTCAAGCATAAGACGAAAAGTAACCAAGAGCATGGTTTAATTTGAGAATGCCCATGATTGATTTGACGAACTTGAACAAAATTCCGACACCAACGTCACTTACGATTGATTTCGCTCCCATTTGAGGAAAAATTAGTTAACGAAACTGAACGAAACTAAATGAAACTTAACGAAACCGAGAAAAGTGTTTATTATGGTAAGTATGATACGATAGCTTGAGTTGACTTAATGCTTCTTACGTCGACTATAAATTGGCCTTTAATTGTTTGGTGTCCTCCACTCATGTGAAATCAGAAACACGCGCAACCCGTGTTGTCGGTGCGAGAATTAAATCCAAGTCCCACTTCGGACTGCAGCTCCACCCAAAGGAAAAGAAGATGATACGCAGGTTGTGTATGCAGGCGTGATGTAATTGTTCTGAATTTCCCACCTATTGGTTGAAGTCACACAATTCCGTCTACAATTCTTAAGTATTTACTTACCATGACACATGGAGGCTCTGATCCTAAGCAAAAGCTGCCTTCTATCGTCGACAATCCTCTTCCACACTGCTTCCAGGCATCAAGACCAACCTGTCTTGCGGCCGCGACACGGAGACGTTCCTCACTCCCATCTACGATATGTCTTGCTTTAACCATCATGTGGTTGTTAAACGGCCTGAATTATCTATTAGCAATATCTTGATGAACAACATATGTGTGGCTGTGACATATTATATTTCACTATGACATTCCTATTCCATTTTCTGTAGTCTCATCGTGTACATTGCACGTGCCTCGTGTCAAGGACTCCCCTTAGGCGACAGGCGCAGTGCCAACTTGTATTTGTTCCGCACTGTGTTTGAAAATATCTGCCTAGTCCCCTTTCACAACTGCTGCCGTACATAAATATTTCATTTTCATTGCCAGACGTTCTACTGTGAATGGCTTAGGTCCCAAGGTTTTGGTATAACAAGAAGTTTGATTGCACTCGTCATTCAGATATCCATATGATATGCACTTCATTGACTGGTGCAACATGATGAGTTGATTTCAAACGTCTGAGAATATGCACAGTTGTTATCGCTCGACGCTGTTAGAGTTGTGCAAGCGTTAACTTTTGAGTAGGCAGGCACGATTACTCACACTTCCCATACTGATAAGCATTTCCAGACAGTCTCACACAAGATTTGATGTAATTTCGAAAGTGCTAGGAGTGGTCCTTTACTATCCAAGAGATGTATAAATATTTGTGTTTTCATTTCTAGTAGATTGATTGATAATCCTGAACCTGTGTTCGAATTGGTAACAGTCAGCAGCTTGGATGGGTTTTTGCTTACAAACCTTAAAAAAGAAATTGTTATAAAATGCATAAGCATAAGCAAAATATGAAAACTTTGGTTTTCTGCCGCCAAACAATGATCATTCTTCGATGGTGTATGTTTTCCATCGTGTGGTTACACGTCACTGAGACAGCTCACTCTACCACCACTGCCCTGGTGATTTTCATTATTAATATGGGTGGCGCTACAGCCCGTAGAGGGCCAGGGCCTAGCAACCACTCGTGTTGTGCGTGCTATTGTTCTATCACGAGTGGAAGGGACCTACAGCTTTATGCCGACTCCGAATGGCCAAGTTTGAGAAGCTTTTTCTAGACAGTAATACTCTTTGAGCATTGTCAGCGACTCGAAAGAGGTGGGGCCGTGAAAAGTATTCTTGTCGTACCAGGAATCGAACCCTGGCAGGTAGGTCCAAGTGCGTAGGAGTCGATGCACATACCCACAACGCCACGGGCCACCATTCATTATTCATTCTGTGTAACTAGGAGACTTATCCACCATGCAGTATAATAGCACGAACAGCTCAATTTGTGGAGAAGGGATCGTCTCATCTTGTCTTTTCGTCCCTCTTGATATTACATTTACGCTTGTTCCGCCTATCGTTTCTCATTTTCTAAACGCCACCTATTTAAGCGCTCGTCAATTCTTTCTTTTCATTTTAGGTCTTATTCAATGTATAGAAGATCCGCAACATTCAAACAAAAAACACACATATAAAGCAGAGCGTTCATGAATTCAATATTTTATACCACTTTACCTTCAGCGAAGGGTGTCCAATGACGTTGGTTGATCAGCAATTGCTTCAAACTAAAGTTTTCCAATAGTGATGGTTGATGACATTTTGACAATTTCCCTGCCTTTTTATATATTGAGAGTTAAGACCCTAGAAACATCAACGATGTAGTGTTACATCGTCGAGCAACAAGTGCAAATAATAAAGGATGATTTTTAGAGCGCTTTTGTCAAGAAATAACACAAGAAAATTTGCAAAAGTGTAACAATTTTAAAATGAGTTAATAAATCAATGATTGCCATTTTTCTTTCGAAAATTACTTCTTGTAGATCTTGACCAAGACTACATTGTGAGTGGTTCATACGGAGTCTAACTGTAAGTCACAATTGATGCTGGATTTTCTTATAAAAATAGTCGAATGGCGTCAAATCGAACGATCTAGTCGACGAGACAAATTGCTCACCGAACTCCTTTCTCAATCAGCTCTCAGCTCCATCTTGCGGGAACCACATGTCGACCAGGTTCAGCTCGTGCATTTTGGGCAAAAATATGTTCGAAATCATTAAAGGGCATCGGGCGCCATTGACGTCCGTCAATTGTTAGTTAATCTGTCCATCATCGAATGATCTGCCACGAAAATAGCCGCTATCCGTAAGAGCGTGTGAAAGAACCCGATGCAAACAAGCCCGTGTCAGAAGCTAAACATCAACTTGGCGGGTTTTGAATTAGTCCTATGTAGATCCATACAAAGTCCAACTGACCCAGGAGCTGAAAGAAAACGTGCGTGTTGTTGGTTGCCTGAATTTTGGAACTATTGGAACCGGACCCCAATTTCACAAAAAAAAAACAAGAACTGTCTTCTGCGACGAGGTCCCTTTTTGAACTGGTTGATAAGCGTTGAGAAGCACCATTTGCCGAAATTGCCATTCCACATAACAAGTGGCAGAAAAGTCACTGTTTTTGCTTTTGTTTGAATTATTCTACGGCGGCTGCATCGGTCCGTACTTTGTCGCCAACGACGATGACATTGCCACCACTATTAATGGAGAGCGATCACGATCGAATTAGACTATCCGATCCTATTAGACTAGCTATCGTGGGGTATCCTAAAGCCAATAAGCCATAGCAAGTAACCTGAGCGTTAACACAACACGTCTTATAACTCAAATTCAGTCTGATTTATGCGGCAGGAGCATGGAAAAGCGTCACCACGCAAAACGAAATTATAGACTTGTCAAATGAAACAACCAATTTGATACTTCCACGCCCTTAAGATCTGATCTGCCATCAAACAGTGAACTTGATCCTGCAGGTTGTCTGTTCACATCCCACGAAAAGAAGAAAATCCCACGAATAAGTTGTTATTTAGAAGCAGCTAAATGTATTCTGTGTCGGCTCTCCACTGGACTGGTGTTAATATTTAATTTTCCTGATGACCCCAGTTCATGATAATGAATTCCCAAGCAACTGTTTGTTAATTTATTTCAAAAATATTGTTTTTCAGATTACACCGAGTTCTGCTCGCCCGTTTAGCCTACCAAATGTGTCCTTCAAACTGCGCGCGAATGTAAAGACTCTCGTGACCTTCTGGCTTCAATTACCGAATACCACATGAACTTGTTTCGATCTTCATTATTACATTTTGCTTTTAAAAAGTACATATCTCAAAAAGACAGGTTCCAATGGCACATAAATCTGAACAATCTGCCATTTTCAGACTGAACACGCTTAAAACTAATGTTCAGCTCGGACGATCACACAAATCAGAGGTGCGACGTAAGCAAACTAGTTGCATGCTCGTTGAGGCATTCCACCCGTGGGCGTTGTGATTCACTCGTGGATGGAATTAATGTCAATCTGTGGTGGCATTTGACTGCAAAAGGTCAAATGAATTACGCAAACTCAAATGGGACACTGGAAAATATTCTCTGATGAATTCTGTCCTCGAACGCTGAGTCACTTGCGAATTTCGAAATCAAAATGAAACGTAACGACGCAAGTAATCGATTCCCATTCCCCGGTAACAACGTGCGAATTGACAGACGTGTCACGTCATGTTAACCTCATTGATTGACGTTCAAGCTGCATCTCGGTAAAGCTTATATCACTTACAGGGTAACATCAGTCAAACGAATCCAAATAATGGCATCTTCTCACGTCAATCATGGTGACACCTCTGACAAGAAACACGTACGTACTTGCTCTCGCCAGCCATCATCAGATGACGCAAAAACTGGAAGCCCCAGCAAGCGGATGCAGCAGGCCCAGACACACATCGAAAAACGAACTAAATCCTTGTCAATTCGAAAAGTCGATAATTTATGGTTTTTTTTTTGCTCCGAAATGTTGGTACCACTGCCACGGAATTGAATACGAAAGGTAAAGGAATTGGGCGCTGTGGTAAGTGTGTGACGTGTCGTGAATTTTAATGCTTTTGGACTGTGTGACCAACTGCTTGTGTGGATCACAGTCTTGCATGTGTGTGGATGTGATGTGTAAGAAAAGTAACAAGCTTTGACATTTTAAAGCTTTGCTCGCCCTGTTAGTGTCAGCAGAGAAATTTCATTTCTGTCGTGGTCTGGACGAAAGGGAATTTCAGCCACAACTAGTAAAGAGGGACGAGATCGTGGGATATATGCGTGCAGAAAGAAGCGCCTTTTGATGTTTACCTGAGAAACAACAAGAGTCAACTTAAATTACCTTCATATATAAATCACCCGAAACGATCCTTAAGAGGAATGCGTAAATTATTTTAATGAACTAAGACATACAAATTATTATGGGTGGCGCTTCAAATTTGAAATGGACCAGAGTCCAGCTTCTACAGATTGGCTAATACGAGTTAGTGTTCGCAATCGATGGTGCAGTAAGATGTCATTAATTGAAATCGAATACTTAATCTTGGTATCGAAAATCGATAATGGGCATCATCTAATAACCCAATTATTGTGATCTTCTATTGGTCTTCTATCGGTTCGCGAAAGTGAACGAAACTTATCGAAATGGGGTGATATAGGTGACGAAGTGGTTTCCGAAGACCAGAAATATAATACTCGGTTAATCACTTATAATTCTATGGCCCAAAAATAAAATGTCATAACCGAACGAAAAATAGCCAGCATCGTTAAATTTCATTCAGTCTCTCTCTCAAAAAAAAAGCTATACAACCAGCGACCATTTACGGACTTAGAGGGCGATCGATTTCGCACCCAATTAAGGAAGAAAAAGTGAACGAAACTTGACGAAACTAATCGAAGTGGTTACAGTGTATCAAATTTGTGCATTCGCTCCAGTTGACGTACATAAGTCTGCTTAGATAATGCACATGTTTGAGGCGGAAATTACATGAAGACAGATCATCAGTTGCATCACTGAACGAATCGATGAGCCGAACTTTGAGTTCTGTAAATTCCCTGACTCGATGGAAAAACGGAAGCAAAATGAAAACGACGCTTTATTCTATGAATTATCAAAGTATAATCTGTGTGTAGGTCAAACGACGTACCCGTCAAATTGGTTAGAACAAGCGATACACCCATTAAGAACTCGACCCTCCCCCTTGACGGAATGGAAATTAATTAAGTTAGTGCCGAGCTGATTACCCGGAATAGTGGAAACCGAACTTATCGCAGAAGGTTGCAAAACACTGATAAAAATGAATAAAACTCAACAAAAACTAATTTACTATGTGAAACCTAAACGCAACAAAAATAGATAGGTAGGTAGGTGGGTAGGGTGACTGCTTTCTTTTTAGTATAAGCCAAGCTCCACCTATACCATTGTGGTCCGATGTGCTGTCACTATCCGGCTAAAAATAGATAAAATGAAAAACATGCAAACGTAAAAGTAAATACGGGTAAGAAGTTAGTTTGGCACAAGCCTTAAAAAATACGAATTCACAGAAATATCACTTATGGTTTTTTTTTTTTTTTATTATTCATTTTTGTTTATTAATTCAGAAAACTTACATACTAGACAAAAATGCTTAAAGCTAGTTGGACGAACAATGTTACTATTTCTAACTTACTGGCCCTAGGCGGGCGCTCTAAGCTAAACTTAATCTTAAATTATGTCTTTCGACCTACATTAACTATAATTAAATTAGATACTAATATTTAAACGAACAATTGTATATTATGAAAAAATGAAAACATAATGACTTAACATTGTATTTAAAAATTACAAACTAACTTACATTCTACCATAAAATAAACTTAAACAACTAAACAAATCTACTTATATATGCATATACATTTATGTATACTATATCCTATACACATATGTATACGCATATATCCTTATATACATTATAATGTATAAATGTATCTACTTGTATAAATGTATCTACTTCTTGAACCTTCTACCAGTAAGCATGTTACACAATAGGTACAGCAGTGGTTTACTAATGCCTAGCCCATTGAGCTTGTAAAAAAGTCCTTCTAACCATACGGTGTCGAAGGCCTTATCCAGGTCAATCAGGCAGGCACCCGTACATTGTTTCTGGCTCTTGTTCCATTGGATATCCGACACCAGTTTCGACGCGGCATGAATAGTGTCATGCCCCGCTTTGAAACCGAATTGGTTATCCGGAATAATATGTTTGTCCTCTGTCCAGTTGGTCAGAGCTCTATTTATCACCTTCTCGAATACCTTGCTGATGTTCGGAAGGAGACTAATTGACCGGAGGTTGCACGGATTCGAAGAATCTTTACCTCGCTTGGATATGGGTTGCACAATCGCAGTTTTCCAATGTTCCGGATAATGTGCATTATTCAGAGCATTGTTAAACAGGATAGTGTACATATTAACCACATCTAGGGGGAGATGTCTTAGCACAATGTTCGAGATCCCGTCGATTCCAACTGACTTTTTTTTCTTAAGTGATTCGAAGACCGCTTGGAGCTCTGTCTTCGCTATGAACGGGGGATAAACCCCTTCGTCGGCGATGACATTATCTGCCATGTTATCTTCATTGACCACGACAAAGCCGATGTTCTCAGATCGCCATTGTTGCATGTCTTCTCGAAGTTGCGAGTTGCTAGATTGTACGCGATTCTCCAGGTCGTGGTTCGGGCGAACACTCTCATTCACCTTATACACTTCCTGAAAGACCGCGCCTAGTACCTCCATTTTTTCTTGCGGGTCTTCGACCACAAAGAAGTTATCGTCGAGTACCGCGTTATCCGGATCAATACCTGCTGTAGTCAGTATTTGTTCGTTGTCCGTCGTTCTGGGGAGCTTAAGACACTTAAGATCGCTACGCTTACTGCGAAAGAATTTGTTTATTTGCGGGAACATGCTCGGGTTGTTGGATCTAACAGCCCGAATCTTATTGTTCCAATGCAAGTTAACAGAAACTCTGTAATTTTGGACAATTAGTGTTTGAATGTTCTTAATGAGCGATTTCAGTGTCCTAATTTCCTCATCTCGTCTGTCAGTAAAACGTCTATACAAGGTTTTTAATCTTGCCAGCAGTCTACTTTTTTGTTGGTGGAGTGCGTCAATTGTCGCATTGCGATATAAGTTTTCGTTATTTGTGCGTGTATACCGTGGTATAGTACTGTCCATTGTTCGTTTTATTGTCTCGTCCAATTGTATAAGATACATGTCAATCTCCTCGTTTGACAAGTTTCTATTGGACGGTATGTGGAGCGCATTCGAGGAGACTGCTCTCGTCATTTGTCTGGAGAAGCGTGTCCAGCGTGTCCTACTGTAATTGTAGGGATACGTTTGAACAAACTCTCCTAATTCCGCAATATCGTTGGGGATCTTGATTTCGGCACTGAGTCCGCAATGGTCACTGAGATACCGAGATACTGAGATACACTTATGGTCAATGAACATTCGTTTCAAATGAGCATTAGTGCGATTACGTATCTCTTTAAACTTGACTTTAGATATGTAGCTTTCAAAAGACTCTATTATCCGGAGTATAATAGTTCATGAATCAAAAAATTTATGAATTTCGATGATTTGCTCCTGCTTGACCCCTTGTCCATAGGCGAATCTGTGAGACTTTTTGACAGTTATTCTCGAATTTGAAGGGATATTCACGAAATGCTGTAAATGGCATTCTCTGATTGGTCAGTTGGTTTTGAGAAAACGATATAAAAAAACGATGTCAAAAGGTTTTAAGCCAAAGCGCCATTCATATAAGGTCGCTATGAATTGCGAACTTCGCAAACACTGACACTTCATTCATATGGAGCTTTTCATTTTTGGTCGTAAATTTGTGGATCGCGTTTGCCTATTTGTGTATTGCGTTTTTAGCTTGACAGTTCGCAAATAGAATGATTGATTCGTGGAGAATTTTTATCAGTAAAACGAATAGTTAAACCATGTTTTGTTGAGATTTTTGTCGTTAAAAAATCTCGATAATTCAATGCTCATCTGTAACATTTTGTTTATATATACTGGAAAATGGTTGTTTCTAAAAGTTCGCGTTCGCAGTTCGCGGCTCTATACTACTTTATTTCTGATTTGCTTGTAATGTGCAAAACGTAGCGAATATTTTTGCAGTAACGTCAACACATTTATAGCGGATGGCAGTTCGAATTGACATACATATGTACATATGTGATTGAAACAAAGACATCAAATCCAGACCAGGGAATTGGATGACCCTATACTTTGTGATTAATCTGCCTGTAAATTCTCAAAACAAAAGTCACTACATACCTACATTTTCGTAGTTTTTTTTCTTCGTTATTTTAACTTGATGCATCATTAAATTTCGATAACAATTTGTTCAGATTAGTTGCTCGCAATGGGGTCTCAAGCAATTAGATACTGACCATTTTGAAAACAGGGGAAACGCAAGACATACAAGAGATAATATGGGCGCTAATAAGAAAAGTAAGTATTTGAAGATACACGTTCTTTGAGCCGAAGTATTAAATGCGGGCGCGGTCATGTGATACAGTCTTGGAGTGTGTACTTCGCTGTGGTCTTCATTTCTGGGATACAAATATGGACAAATAAATTGAAAAGGCATGGAAAACGAGGTCGTCTGAATGTTTATATGAACGACTATTTATTTTAAGCGAAGTCTTAGGCCTTTTGTGGGACGACTATGCAGGTACCTTACAAATTGAATTAGAGGTTGCATATTAGATAAATAAATACATTTAAGACGTTCATTAAAAGATGGAACAAGAGCACCTGTATGGGAAGTTGATCTTGATTGGCTACCTCGCATATTGATACAAGACTCTGATTTTGGTTGCTTCACCTGGGATGGGTATCCTCCCAAAGGTTGCTTGCCCATTCGAACTTCGACTCATGAAGTTCTAAAGACGACATCACACTGTGTTATTCATGTGAGTCAAGGGGGGCGGTTATTTCTTTTCGATGGGTGGTTTGCTAACATGGATAATGGCTCTTGGGGAACTTGTTGAATACCGTGAAGTTCCTCCCGAAGTGTTAAGTTTTAAGGAAGAACTGTGTTTTGTCGGGCGAAACCAGCTAGTTAACGGCAATGATAGCCCTAAATATGTGCATTCGTACGAGGGCATTCGTAGTAGACTCCCACCTTAGACCGAAGAACGTTGACTGATGGTGGTGGCAAAAAGTCTTCCAGTTGGCACATTAAGAACTTCAAACAATTTATTAATAACACGTTTTAATTCTGAAACATCGCGAAACCGGAGTGATAATTGACGAAAACACGTGGAATGAAAGGGGAAAATATCATTATTCTTGTTTTTTTTTATTTTAACGATACATGCTACGATGCAGTGTAGGTACTGGCATAAAAAAATGCTAACTGGTTCACGGTCGGAATAGAAGTGCGCACTTATTCTTTACAGAACACCAGAGTCCCAGTACAGAAAATTCTACTCCAATGAGGTTTTATACGGCGGGGCGAACCTGATACGAGTGGACAATTTCCTGTTGAAACTGATTCGAGGCCATACTGCCAGAGCGATGAACTCAGTCAATAACTTGATCTCTGGGGCTTACTACCCCAATCCTCAGTACCATGAAAGGGTACGTCACAGTGGCTTCGTCCCCCCAGAAGCTTTTCTCCATTTAGACATGTACGGTCTGTTACAAGACATAAATGCGGTACCGCTCATCTTTCACATCGCCCGTTCGACTGTGGATGGGCGACTCAACCACGACCGTTCCGTCGCACAACGAGCTGAGGAGGGTCTCCTCCGGTTCAGTACAGCGGTATCGAGTCGGGATGTGCGGGATGTTGCTATGCAACATCGAATGTTCTGGTGGCTGGGGAGCGAGGGAACTCCAGCTTCGAACCCTTTAGACCCGGGGTAGATAGGGTAGTGCGTATCCCCTTATGGGACGCAGTCGGTCACTGTCTTGCAGTGGATAACTTCAGAATCCATCAGCTGCAACCTATGGCCGACTTCCATAGCGTAGGGTAGGTTTAAGGTAGTATTTAAGATGTATATATTTAAATAAAAAAAAAAAAAAAAAAAAAAAAAAAAAAAATTGACGAAATATGCATATATTTATACAGGATGATACATATATGCATTTATGTATATAGGGATATATGCGTATACATATTTGTATATGGGTATACACATATGTATATGCATATATATGTAGATTAGTTTAAGTTAGTTGTTTAAGTTTATTTTAAGGTAGAATGTAAGGTAGTTTGTAGTTTTTAAATAAAAAAAAACAGTTAAGTTATTATGTTTTTTAAATTTGTTCATAATTTAATAATCAGTCCTTCAATATTAGTATATATTTTATTCATTGTTAGGTTAGGTCGAAAGACATAGTTTAAGGTTAAGTTTAGCTTAGAGTGCTCGCCGAGAGCCAGTAAGTTAGAAATAGTAAAACTGTTCGTCCAACTAGCTTTAAGCATTTTTGTCTAGTATATAAGCTTATCCTGAAATAATAAATAAAAATGAAATAAAAAAAAAAAAAAAAAAAAAAAAGTGCGCACTTATTACAAAGATGCCAGTGTCATTATATGTTTTTATGTGACTTCAGAATAATTACTCCAAGGGTTTTCAAGAGACATAATCTTGAAATTTTCATTTTTCAGAATTAAATACGGTTTGCAATTTTTTTTGATTTTGTTTTTGCAGAAATTGAAATAAATGGAAATCAATTTGAATTCATTCGAAGTCATTTGTAAAGTAAAGAAGATTTCTAATGATTCAATAATAATAGACAGAGATGTCTTATCATATTTTTCCGACAAAAAAGTGAGGTAGAATTATTTTTCCTAGAATTGCCATTTTGTAGACTTATTACCAAATTAATCCGCTTCAGTTTTGTTAGATGTTTTATCATTACACTTTGTTTTTGTTTACGAAAAAAAACTTTGTGTGCCTATTGGACTGTGAGCTCTAACTCTGTGAACATTAAGTAACTTACCCATCACCAATAATGTGGCTACAGTCTTGCCTGAAACAATCACTGTATACCTATGATTTTCCAATTATACATCTGTCGATAGGAACTTCTACTCGCACACCGGGTGAACACGGCTAACTGCTTTAATGTTTGATGAACATATCCCAGCAGAAAAAGCATGCCAAATTCTATGAACAAATCTCTTCAGACAGACTTTAATTGTCCAATCTAATCCACTCCACTGAAGTGTCATACGAAGATGTCCACGCAAAGTGTGCATTCAGACCAAGCGCTGATATGCGTCACCCTAAAGAATGAAATCTAATCTGAAGAGAACACGTCAATAGCTCACTAACCACCCCTAATGTCAGACATAAAGAACACGTCTCAAGCTGTCATTTGCAATACAAAGCCCTTTCAAAGCCCGTCAGTATAACAATATAATAGCCGATCAAACGACGGAAAAAAAATTAAATATTTCCACCATTTTGTGACGCAACGAAGCGAAATCATATATACATTGTACACTACATACAACCGATAACAATGCACTCTTATATACAAGCCAAGGATATACACCATACACACATGCTCTCACAAATCCATTCATACAGAAGAACATGCATATATGTAGCTGCGTTTAAATAAGTTGAAATGTGTTAATTGACATTCCCAAGCGTATCATTTGTATGCACTGCAGAGATCATAAAATTCTACTGAACACGCTCGCATCTAAATTTAGAACTCGATTCTGGCTGCTCAATCGAAGGTACATGTTTCAAATGGAATCTATTTGCGCCTCACAGTCGAGGAATAAAATATTTAAACAATTCTTTACAAAAGAAATAGAAGAAAAGAGCGTTTTTTTTTTGGTTTCTTCCAATCCGTACATAACCTCACAAAAGTGTATGTAGCCAAGCAGCAGCATGCATACAGGCAAACACGTTTAATTGCAATTAATATTGGGTGAAGTAGACCTTTGGTCGTGTATACACGGGGTCTCACAATAGAATTCAAATCCGATAGTCAGCAGGATCTGTATGTGTGAGTGGATTTATGCTATGTACGTTCATACACGCTCGGTATTTTAATGTGAAGCGAAGAGTTTGGGATATTGTTTTGTATTGTTTACTTGGGTGGAAGATACAGGGTGTGACTGAAAATTGATGATGGTTTATTGATTTTTTTTTTTCAATGATATTAGGAAAATGTTGAGAAAGTGCTTGGGATATTTTGATTGGCAAGTGATGCCTCTAAAGTATTTTGGAAGTTTTGAACTTGAGATAAAAGAGGCATGGAATTTGAACATGAATATAATTTAAAACATGATTTATTTAACAAAGAGTCCTTAAACCTGGACAAGAGTGCATGACGAGAATTCCACAGACAGCACATATTTTTTAATGACATCTCGGTTTGTTGTTGGAGACTTTAAAAACGAAATCCAAGCAATTTCTTTTGGAAACTCAATGCCATCTGACACTTACTTACTGTCACGCAGAGTACGATTCGTGTCAGTCCCATTTGAGTAAACAAAAGTGAACGAAACTTAACGAAACTGAGCAAAGTGGTCATTAGCTACTTCAGTTTATCAAAAAAAAAAAAACTATGGTCATCTCACCTGTCTGAAATGACCAAAAGCATGTTCTACAGATTTTTTGTTCTGGCAGTATTGAATCTATGGAGTTGAAAACTGGACGATTTGTAGAATCTTAGTAGAAGATTCTTGGTTCCTTCGAAAGACAATTTATAGGTATCTCCGATATTTCGTTCTGTCTTCTTCGAAGGTGAATGAAGACACAACACCAAGCTCTATAAGCTTTACAAAGATGTGTCGTCCGAAGGACTATACTGTTTTGCATCATAAGCACCTGGTCTTGCTAAGAGAATCTTCGAATACAAACTTCCTTTTCCCACAAGGAAACTTCGTGCAAAAAGACCAAGTGGTAGCGGATGCAAACCAACGGGGTATTGATTATTGTTCACAGTATGCCCAAATGGAAGTCCGAAATAGGAAGGCAACTTCAGCTCATGTTCAGCTCAGTTCTATGTGAGGCCGGCCGGGGATGTAAGTAAGAAAATTAAACAAGTTTAGAAAGGTACTAGCTACTAGTGTGTCGTTGTGTTGTGTTGTGCTTCTTTCTTCGGCATCATTTCAATGAAATCTTTTACCGCCAGTGCTGGTTTTTAATGAACTGCAATGCAAGACAGAACATGGTCTGTAGCAGCATCAGTTGGAATTAGAGCACTCATTGCAATAGAAATCAAGATAGTTGTACTATCAGAGACTGAGCTTTGTGCTGTAAAATATATCAGCGGATAACTGATGTGTCTTTTTTTGTGGACAATGTTTATCATTTTACTGACAGAAGTCGAACAAGAGCGGCTTATATCAGTCGTGTTGTGGCAGTTTTTGTGGAACTACAGTAGTATTCGCTCATAAGTACCACTGACGGGAGAGTAATTTGTCGCTGTTATAAGCGATTGTCGCTTTATCGAATTTTGTTTACTAATTGTTGTAGTGCAACCCAGACTTTAGGTTTTTACTTCGTCGTTGTAACCGAAATGTCTGTATTGAACGAGCATGGATACAGAAACTCATATCTGCTCTTGCTGCTAGGACAACCAGTCTGATTGGAGACTGAAACCAAAAACCACCGCAGTTTATATCCTGTCATGCTGGGTGTACGAAATATCTCTAAAAATGTATGTACGACTGTTCTCCCAAGTGTCCGAAACTCAGACTTTACTTAGCAGATGAGATAGCGAATACAGAACTCATTTCAAATGTGTGACGAGACGTGGTTTGAAATGTTCTCAAGTCATTTGTGACAATTCTGTGAAGGAACAAATAGACAAAACCAGTCCCAAGAGTACCAAAAAACACTCATTGACATCATATTCTCCTGTATTATTGTCGAAAAGACTCTTCGAAGCCGAACGATCCGAGAAGGACGTCTGAAATTGTCCTTAACCAATGTCTTATGCAATTACTTTGCTACATTCTACATGTAACCCTTTCCTCAATATCAGAGTAAGTATTTTCCAAAAATCTTCACGAATTTCGACACCAGTCATGTATGATTTGATTAAAATCCACACATTTTCGTTGCACCCTGTGCAGCTCATTAATATGAACTAAAAGCAATTTCCAAAGTAGAAGGAGCGATGACAAAAGAAAAACATTAAACTCACAACCGAACTCACTGCTCTGCTGCTTCATCATTATTATCTACATCGTGCACTTCTCTACCATCAAACAATCATAGATACACCCATACACACACACAGTCGTTCTGGCATAAGCCGCACAACTACATCTCCATTCTCACCCATCTGAAGCCATGAACAAGCATTTCATTTTTAAATAGAAACAACAACAAGAAGCAGGCAAAAAGAAATGCTTTAAGGAAACATGTTCGTTCCAAAAAGGGATGGATGGCATTCCGAGTGTTCTGTTCTCGTTCCTTTCGGATGGCTCTCTGTGTGTATCTAAAGTGTAGTGTGTAGTGGATCTACAAAGCATTTGCTTTGGCATTCCTCCCTTTGCCCCTGCGGCATTCTGCTGAACGACAAACATCCGTTCTGCACTGCTGCTGAGCTCTGTGCTTTGCTTGCCCCGCTGCCGCTTCTTCTTCTTCTTCTGCTGCTGTTTCTGTTGCTGCTTCAGCCGCCGTTGTCGACCGTCGTCATCATCATCGGCGTGTCGTCGTCGTCGTCGTTGCCGTTGCCGGTGTCGTGTCGTAGCAAAGTCGTAGTCGTTTGCTGTTTTCTCCTCATGTTTGGGATATCTGCAGCTCTCGTATATATGTTTGTACATACAGCGATACTCGTTCGTAGCACTGCGTCTATATACAGTCATTCGAACGGGGTTGCTAGCTCGTTCGTCCGGTCTTACCGAGTCGCTTGGCGTATGTATTAATGGATGGATGGCTGCATCTATGTATGGACGGGCTGGTGCCGAGCGCTGTCATGTCGTGGTGTTCGACTCCGTTCCATTATTAAATTTATGTACTGTCCCCGGTTTATGTGAAACTCGATTATCGCTCGTTTATATACTCGGTAGATGGGTTTGTTAATACTTTGGCCGCTGCTGGTGGTGCTGCCTGCCGGTGCCATTGCATACCCTCAGTGAGTGGAGCCAGGATTTATGTTTACGAGGTTCACCGCTGGATGGCGCGCTATACACCTCGCAGAGCCCACAGAGCAATGTACACACAATGATGATGTCGAATGCGATTACCGTGTTATTGTTGGTCACGTGACCGCGATTTGCACCACAAAAAGGCAGAAAAGCAGTCAATGGAGATGCTATGATAGTGCTGGATGTCGACTGTCGGAAAAGTCAACATCGCAACGGGGGAAAATGCAAACTGCTCATTCCCTCGAATAACTATCGGCTTACACTCTTGAAACACTCCCATTAACTGGCGCGCGTACTTCGTGCTGATTTCGCTTTAGTTTTCGTATTCATCAAGCGAAAGATAATTTTCCTAATAACTCCTCGGATAGCCGTGCTGATGAGTGGTGCTGCTGATGTTCGTTGTTCGTGTTGTTGCTTAGCTCCCCCAGTCGTTTGCAGACTTTCAGGAAGTCGACGGTTATATTCCGTCAGCTGATTGAGCGGGTGGGTGGTATGGTGGGTGGAAAAAATGCTGGCTTTTGATGTTGGTGGCGTTTATGGCGGATTGCTAAATACAATGCGATACAAAAGCGAAGTAGTAATGAAGTCGTGGTGGTTTTGATACATTTTTTCTTTCGCCGGGAAAATCTAGAACAATGATGGTTGGATATACAAAAAAGCAATGAAACAAGGACGATGCTCTCTTTCATCAGGGAATCATCTGTTCATCTGTTCATCTGTGCGGAATTGTTCTTAGCCAGCCAGGCGGAAACGGTGTTTGTACACTTTAAAGTTTGTCAGCCTTAATTTCCAGAAAGTGTTCTAAGGATATTCGCTTAAAAAGACCAATTCGTCTTCAATCAAGCTTCAAAGGAATCGCTCATTCCTTACGTAATGGCTGCTTCGATGATTTGTTGTTTGTTTCCTCCTTCCTCCGCTGGAGTGTGAGCACTGTTTCCAATTGGAAATCACATCCCTTTCACTTTTGTGAATAGATCTTTGGTTAACGAGCAAAAGAAAGCTTACTTTTTTTCGGAGGATTTCTTTGAATTCAAACACGACCATCGTCTGTTATAGTTGGACTTCTTGTTTTTTCTTAGAAGACATTAATTTGTGAATGGCGTTGCTGCTGGTAGATTGTCAGAAACCATGCAAAAAAAATGTAGACAGTGGCCGTGGGTTGTAGACGGGGACAGACGTAAAGGCTCCGTTTTGCGCAAATCCACCCTTAATTACATTCTGGCCTATGGAACACAGGAAAAAGACTATTTCTAAATACGCCTTGGCGCGGTCTTTAATGCCAACCACAGAAACACCATTTGGCTGGTAAATGACGGGATTGGAAGCTTTGACTCCGAACATTGGTGCATACAAAAGAAACCACTAACCTCCACTAACTTCTAACTAACTTCGAATGATAGTCAGAAAGGCTTTCTGGTTAAATGTCCACTTTCACTGTACATCGTCCCACTCACGACGTATTTTAATCACTTACTGATGGCCGTTAAAGCCGTTCAACTTCAAAATAGAAACTCTCATGAGGACATTGCTGAGGAGAAATCACATGCGTAAGGTCGGATCTCGGTATTTTCCGCCACATACCGAGGCGCATGGGCATGCGTGTGTAAAGGGACACTTCAACATGTATTCACTTAATGTTTAATTTATCCAATCGTTCCCACGGTTATGGATATTTTAACGGATTTAAAATTAAACGGAAAAAAATTCTTGGTCTGTCTGTGTAGGTTGCTGTGGCCTAACTGATGCACTTACATACACTTGGTATCGTCTTTTGAACGGCCTTGTATTCAGTTTAACTGAATCCATTATCTAGACATTTCAAGTCTGTTGCTGAACTGGGTGGAGAAGTATGCTTGCCGGAATCTGTGCCTCAGGGATGGCAGAGCCGTATTGGTAAACAGTAGGTGTGGAGCATTCTCTATCTCTTCCGTTCGGCAGAGATGGTTCGTGGGCGTGCCAGATAGGCTTGTGTTCTCTTTTTTCCGGTAATGATACCAACAAGAACATTAATATTCGTCCTCTAAGGACAAAAATTAAAGAAGTATTGGAGCTCAGTTTTGTTCACATTAAAGATTTGGAGCTAGTCATAATGAATTTACGTAGACTTCAGAGTTTCGGAGAATTTAAACAAATTACATCACCAACTGCTATTTCCGTTCATACTCAACAATTTGTCGATACGATTTGCTTGACAACCATGCTTGATGGGCCGAATCGTCAAAGTGAACGCACAAGTCGGCAGACTTGTAGCACGGTAGACAAAGCATTAGTCCAATATGGTGGTGGCCCGTGGCGTTGTGGGTATGTGCGTCGACTCCTATGCACTTGGACCTACCTGTCTAGGTTCGATTCCTGGTACGACAAGAAATACTTTTCACGGCCCCACCTCTTTCGAGTCACTGACAATGCTCAAAGAGTATAACTGTCTAGAAAAAGCTTCTCAAACTTGGCCGTTCGGAGTCGGCATAAAACTGTAGGTCCCTTCCACTCGTGATAGAACAATAGCACGCACAACACGAGTGGTTGCTGAGAAGCTAGGCCCGGGCCCTCTACGGGCTTTAGCGCCACCCATATTATTATTATATTAGTCCAATATGGTTGAGCACTTAAGCACGTTGTGTCCTCCATCCATGTAGCAATGGACAAAATGGGTTATTGTTTCACGCACATGTGGCTAGGGTGCCAGGGTATTGATCCGTGTTCAGTAGTGAGGACAAAAACTGTCACTGGTGTTAGTCTCATATCAAATCCCGGCCCGATACTCCCCGATGAAAGGTAGTTTGCTACCAATTAAAATCTCGGAGACTCCATATCTAAACCACCTGACTGTGTATGAGAACGCAAATATCACGAGGTAATGATACATTCCACCTTAGCCATGACATAATCCATTCGTTAATCATCATAATTTTCGCATGAGGCACGCAATTCTTTGTCTCGTTCATGCATTCCAATTTGGAATTTGCATTTGCCAGTTGCATCAAATGCTGTCTATACAGTAGAGGCTACATCCCCTTTCAAAAAATTAAAATCCACCTTTGCGATAAATCATCTATCTGGTCATCTAATTGGAAAAGTGTTATTCTCATTTCATTCAAATTGGCAGCACTTTGAGAGAATGTTTAACCATTGCTTGGTTTTGTCAGTTGGGAAGTGGGTGCCCCTTCCTGCTTTTTGGTTGGAGTATTAAAGTTGGTGTGAATTCTAAAGATGATATTTGCACTTGTGCAACCCTTCGAGAGAGGCACAGCCTCATTACACACCTAAAGAAATGACTTAAAAGGCGCATGTACACGTTTAGGAGCTGAGTCCTCCTCGACTATACAATCCATTAAGACTCCAAAGAAAAACTCTGAAACTACTCACCACTTCACCTGCATCGAAGAGTGCCCCCATTCAGGGCGCATAATTATGTGAAAGGTCTTCCAGATGACAAATCATTACAAGTGAGGCTCCCATTGCTGGCCTTTCTTTTGAACTAAGTTTGTCGAGCACATGTCAGTGAACATAAAAGTCCATTCAGACACGATGTCCCCGCAGCTAGCGCTATCTAAACTGTACCACCGACCCTTCTCCATTTCAATTCCCCCTTTCAGAGTCTTTTGTTCGTTTCAAACACAATAGATTCGCATTTCTTTCGAACTGTCTCTCTAATGGACATTTTATGTTAATGGCAAGCAAACGTACAAAAAACCGAGAAGATTTTTGCATTTTTTATGAACTTTCTTTTAGAGCTCCATTCTTGCCATTTTATTACTCACTTCGCACAATGCAAACTTCCCGCTGGTTTCGATTCATTCGCCGACTCCCGTCGTTTCTCTTTCGCTTTCGGGTTGGATTGACTGCGACGCGAGACATATGACATTTAAACAGAATTTCCTGCACTCAACCATTTTAGCTTTAGCCTTCACCGGGCAAGCGGAGGCGCACTCAAGGGGGTGTAGGAAAAAATTACAGCACGCTCTCGTTCGAGTATCGAACGTTGGTGTCAAACAAGCTGCACTGGCTCCTTGTTTGGATACACATGCGTCCTTAACACGAGAACATGTTGCAAGCAGCAAGATGGAAAAGGGAAAAAAGAACCGAAAAGGAAAACTGCTTGAATGCAGACAATTAGTAAATTGACTTATTGAGTCCGTGAGGGGTGGGTTCTTCGGTAACACACCGGCCTTTGTGTTAACACCGATTGCGTGCGATAGGCAAATTACCTCTGAGCAACACGTGCGCCTGGGGGGAGGGGCAGGTTTCGTTTTGTGGTTTTCATTCCCTGTGCCTGGTGGTTGATTTGATTAAAAATAGATGAGAACTCTTGAGTTGAGTGCCAGTTGAATCGGCCATAATTACTTATCGTATGACACCCGGTAACCTATAAAAGCGTATTTTACGAGTACTTGCCTTGGAGTCAACGCAGTGTGGTAGCTGGCAGTAAATCGGCATTTTTATGAACGCTTGAGATGCAATTAAATGAAACGCGTTCTGGACATGACTTGAAAACTCCTCAAGCACGTACGGGAACTTTAAGACTTGGTCGTGATTTGATAGTCGTCTCGGTACCGTTTAAATGGACATTATGTCTTCAGAATCAATTTGATTTTGACACTCCATCTATGCTTCTGGTGTCTCTTGATCTGTTTTGTTTTTCTTGGTGGCTTTTACTGGTCATAAAACCGGCACAAGTCTCGGTTTGCGTGACGTTGAAAACATAATCATTTAAACACCCATAAACTGCTCAGGACAAAATCAATAGGAATAGATTTAGCAGCAGGGAAATTCTCTCTGAAATGAGTCAGTACATAGTCAGCGTCAAGCGATCAAAGGGAAAAGAAGCAATTAACCTTGGAAAGGAGAAATAAACCAAAGAACTGCCGATCGCATGGTTGATTTATTACTTCAGGTGTGGAATTGGGTGAAGATTGCTCAGGATTTCTCGTGTTTTTTTTCGTTTTGTTTTTGGTTAACCCATTGTCTATGACGGTAGCTAGCATTGCTTGAGCATGCGATTGTTTACTGCCTTCTGTTAGGGCTGGGGAAATGGATCCAGTAAACCGAAGAGGAAGAATGTTGTGAGTTATTGCTTGTCAGTTATCACTTGAAACAAATGCTTATTTTTATATACTTAGTTCTTTTAGGGACTTTAGCTAGTCCTTTTCGGGCGCGTCCAACGGGTGGTTCGTGTGGAAATCAGAAACCGCATTCATATGTATTTTATGGCTTAGTTGTTCTGCCCAAAATGCTACTTTCCAAATGATGCAGACTAAAATATAATAGACGTATGATTATTTAATAAATTATGATGGCAAATGTGTAGGAATATTTATTTAGAAGAAATTACTAAAAATATGTATAGTCATGAGCAAAACCAGTATAATAAGTGTCCCAAATATGGCACACTCTTAACAATTTTGTAAATAAAACAGACTGTGCATTAATTAACTTTGTCATTTGTTGAATAGTTAAAGTAAATATTTAGTATCCACTCATTATAAGCAAAACACATCAAAACAACTCAACAGCAAATAAATACATAAAAACTTCAAACAAACTCATTTTAACACCTTAGAAAAGATGTTGTTGATGTAATATCGACCACCACTGTTCTGAAAATGGACCAGGAAGATCTAGGGGAATGATGGACTTTCTACCCAATTTACTGCACACCACATCTTCCACTGCACTCTGTGTCTGTGTAGGCAACCGCCTCAAGGTGGTTGTAGTCACGTTTAATTGCTTCCATAACTTCGAGAAGTTTATTGGCAACTAATGCCGCTTTCATATTTTTCTTATTTCACGTTTGTCGTTTTTTTTTGTATGGTTGTATGCGAAAGAGAAATTTTTTCTTCCTACGATGGAGATAATTTCGTTGTATTAATATGCATAATGAATATAAAGCAGAGATCATGATACATTGTTGATAAGGTCAGCTGAGATCAATTAATACAAATTAAAGTTCAACTCCGATCAATCCTCCAGATTACTATGGAAACAGATCCGCGATACTGGGTTAAGTAAATCAAATAAACGACTTAGTGTTGACGATACCAAGCCTGATGATTTAAATGTTCGCTTCGCGTCAGCTGCCTCCACAGTCCACGTCAGTGTGTATCCACCAGTCTCCAAAAAAGGATCCGTTTTGAATTAGGTAGATTACGAATGGCCATTGATGAAGACAAAATGACATTACTAGCCTTCCTTGACTTTTCGAAAACAAACTGTCCTCCCAATTTAACTTTTGTAAACCCACTACTAAATTGATCTTCTCGTACCTAACCGTGTTCAAGCTGTTTCTTACAACACTAAACTTTCCTAGTTTTGTGATATTTCAAATGGTGTACCCCAAGATACTATCCTTCGACCGTTATTATTTTCAATGTTCATTAATGATCTTCCAACAGTGTTGTCTTACAGTAAATACCATATCCAAGGACACGATGTTCAAATATGCTTAAGCTTTCCTCTTGGTATGATTGAAGATTCAGTTTCAAAAATAAACGAGGATTCAAACTCTTTTACCAGGTGGGCTATCAAGAGTGGTCTCATCCTCAATCCTGACAAGACTGACTTCCCATATTCTTAACTCTATCCAATTTCACACATATTACATCTAAATTCGTGGTGACCATGCATGCCAATTAATTTTACATTGGGTTTAATGCTTTTAAAAGAATTTAATATTCTAATGTGGTCGCCCGTGGCGTTGTGGGTATGTGCGTCGACTCCTACGTATTTGGACCTACCTGTCTAGGTTCGATTCCTGGTACGAACAGAAATACTTTTCACGGCCCCACCTCTTTCGAGTCACTGACAATGCTCAAAGAGTATAACTGTCTAGAAAAAGCTTCTCAAAGTTGGCCGTTCGGAGTCCGCATAAAACTGTAGGGCCACCCGTGATAGAACAATAGCACGCACAACACGAGTGGTTCCTGAGAAGCTAGGTCCTGGTCTGTAGCGCCACCCATATTATATTATTATTATTATAATGTACAGAGATCTAATATAATAAATCAATGAAAAAAATGATAAATTAAAAAAAAACATGTGTAAAGCAATTTTCAGCTTAAAAATAATAAATTTATATATCTCACATGTGATTACGTCGGGACCAAGGCCGACAACTATCTTGGTATCGTTTTAGCACTGCTCCTGATGAATTACAATCGATGGCGGAGGATCGGGTGGCCTGAGGATATATCATGCGTTCTTTACCTCATCCTTTAGTGGAACACGCAGACCACTGAAAATTACGATGATCGTGATACACGTAATTCTGTTTTAATTATGGGCCATAATAGGAACACCTATGGTGGGCCATATTACCAACATCAGGATCTTTTACTATATTTTGAAATATTTCACACTTCATAAAATTTTAAATAATATTTGAATTGAACATGTTGATATTTTAATTTGAACACTACACAGTTTTAAAATATCATTAAATCATGTCCACACCAATTTATCGAAAAACACTTTTAAATTAAAAATAAATAAATCTTCCATGTGCTCTACAGTGCTCTACTACCAAGTATGTCAAAACTCGCGGACCGCATGCGCAACACATTTCCGCAACTCTACTGTTTTCATTAAAAATTCTAAAAAAAATAAATTATTTAACAACAAAAAAAATTATAATTTTTTAATTCTGAGATGTGTGAAATGACATATGATGATAATTTTTTTCTTAATTCATAGCTATGATCATATTCATAGCATGAATAATACAAATTTTAGTAAGAGGATTCGAACTAAAATTTTCGAAGAATTTGGCCCGCACACTGAAATGAGTTTGACATGCCTGGTCTACACCGTACATCTGTTGACGAAGATTGAACACGTTACAATGACCGATAGCCAGTTCGAAAATGAATGAAATGATGGCTATTGTGGTGGACTTATTGCTGCACTTATTATACAATCGTTTAACCGCATTAGCGAGGAAGTTACTAGGAAGAAATGTCGATTCGGTGTCGATCAGTTGAATTGGGCATCGCCAGAGAGTTGACTCGGATTCTTTTGTGGTTGGATTCAGGCCTACATCCGTAGAAGATTGTGCTGACCAAGCCTATAGACATATAAAGCCGTGAGTTCGCTAATTGGCAGCTGAAAATGTTTGCCATATATCCACATTCTCAGACAAAGACGACTTTTCCCTCAGCGGCTATGTCAAAAAGCAAAATGGCCCTTATTAGAGCGAACACAATACACAACTGTTCCACCGAGCATCAATTCACAAAGATTAAAAATTTGGTGCGGTTCATGGTATGGCGGCATTAACGGATTTAATTTCTCGAAATGAGGAAGGAGACACCGTTATCGTCGTAAAGAAGTAAAGAGCATTGTTGATCGACTTTTCGTAGCCAGAGCTCAATAACATGGACATATCTAATATGTGGTTCCAAAAAGACGATGCCTCTAAGATGTAAAGAAAAAAATTGGCGACGGGGTCCATTCAATTGGCCGACCCGATCTTGCTATTTGACACCATTCGATTGCTTTCTCTGGGACTATGTCAAAATAGAGTGTCAACCACTTTGGAAATGCTCGAAACCAACGAAACGCTATTGTCGGAAGAACGCCGCACATAATGGACCAAGTCATACAAAATTGGAGCGAGGTGGGACTTTGAACGTGGATTTAACTGCAAAATAAATTTTGTTTTCCTATTGTTCTCTCCTGGCCACCCCCTGTATTTAGCCGAATTGCCGACCGGTAAGAGCTGTAAGCGTTCTCATAGAAAACTGGATAGAGTCTAACAGGTGTCGCTGAACAGAGATGGACATAGATAATCCCTCCACGAAGTAGGATCTACTTTATTCCAGAACGGGCAGATTATAAATGCATGATGGTTCCATATCATTATCAGACCAATGGGGTAAGATTTTGTAAAAACCATTTCATTAAGAAAGGTGTTGATTTTATTGGGCAATCACTGATAGACTTAAGTAAATGCTGCTACTTTTTGAATTTCATATGCTGTGTAACTTTCACCAGATCCCTACCAATCGTCAATCGCCTTAATCCCATAGGAAGCACTTAAACTAAGCGGTCAAAAGTCTGTCCTTTGTCGACTGTTTACACAAAAACTTTGTCCCAAATTACGATCTCCAACTCTCCAACCCCTTTCATTTGGAATACCATTAAATTCAGAAAACAAAACCCACCTCGTTCCGAGAAATTGCACATCTTTCACATAAGCCTTAAAGCGTTCTCCAACAAAACAAGACGAGGTCATTTTAAAGCTGCATCCCACGCCCATACGAGTTAATGTATTCCATGCGAAGTGTGCATGCAGATAGATACTATCACAATATCAGCAGCAGCTGCCTCTGAAACTCTCAAACTCAGAGACGTCACTCAGAGAGAGAGCCGACCTTCTTCTACTATGTACACACATATGTGCGCACCACACAACAATCCGTTTCATTTAATGGCTCCTGGCCGTTCGTTACGTCCCCACGTGGGCTAAAATTCAAATTAAATTGACCAATAAAATTAAATTCCCCAAACCATGTGAGGAATTCGAAAACGGACTCTCGAACCTACACCAACCGGGCCGATGTCTCCTCATAATTAATTCAGTTCTGCACCATTTCTAATGAATAAATTTGAATGCCGAACGTCTGTGGTTAGCTCCACTCGGCAAGCCACTGCGGTGAGGCCTGTCCTCATCTGGATTTACATAACACCCCCCGCCGAACAGCCGAAAACTAAGTAGAGTCCGAAGTAATTAAGAAGTGAAACGGGCCCTTGCCTCCGGCGCTTTTGATTTCTTTGCAAAAGCGAACAACTTGAGGAAATCTTTTGGGTAGCCGTCTAAGACTTTGAGCAGCAGGAAGTGTGAGAGGCCAGTCCACACAGTTCTGGACGCAAATCGGGGCTTTGCACCTCGTTGGCAGTCGTCTTCGACCGCCCACACCACAGTCAGTCGAGGGCTGCATTAAACCTCCCCGGGTAATCCGAAACCATCGGCGAAACTGATACGCCACTGAGCACAAGTCATTTGCACTCTGCGGTCCTGAAATGTAAATTGAAGCGTATGTGCCTGTGTGCGTCTGTGTGGACGCCCTTTTTGGCCGTTGTTCGGGGGAGTAAATGAATGAATGACTGACTAGCAAAACAACCTCGACTGGGAAAAGGTTAATCGCTCGCAGGGGGTGGACTAAAGCCGGTCTCGATTGGGGTTCGTGCATCAATGCTAGTTGGTTACGATTTTCCTGGCACCCTTTTGTTGTTTTCTGTTGGTTTTTTCTTTTGCTGTTGTCCACCGATTTGCTGTGCGAGTGTGGA
The DNA here is from genome assembly GCA_907269125.1 of Eristalis pertinax. NCBI lineage: Eukaryota > Metazoa > Arthropoda > Insecta > Diptera > Syrphidae > Eristalis > Eristalis pertinax. The sequence goes on along the minus strand of OU026148.1, from coordinate 67,110,461 downwards.
TGACACGTGATTCATTAAACTCGCTTCAATTTCCTTTGCTGCGTCGTGTTCCCTTGTCGGCTATTGGCGCTGAATGCACTGTGTCCACTTAAAAGAGCCAACAAGCAATCAATTTAGGAATCCCTAGGGGGCAAGTGACTATGGCGTTTGTGTTCACTTTAATTGCACACTGCGGAGCTTTGTCGGACGGGTGCCCGAGCGCTGTGAATGGAGCAGCAATCTTTAACTTTTGTGGAGTTATGAAACGATGATAGAAACGTTAACATTTTTGACGTTTACATGGTTTGCATGGCAATCGGTTAAAAGGTAGAAGCCCTCAGGACGAGTTTCATGAGCGTCTGTATGGTGTTGAGGTATGCGTCAAGATTAATTATGAACTTTCCGTGTGCTGTCAGAAAGATTTCAGATGACGAGCCATGGCTGAAGATGAAGAAGGGCGTGGTCAGCACGAAACCCATTCACTTCTTGAATTTCCATCTTCGAGATAATTCTCGGAAGAGAATGCCGTAGATATTATGACTGAGTTTGTCCTGCGACTCGATTATGTCGCCATCTATGCGAGCGGTGACAGCAAAACCAATGGTTGTGAGATAGGATACACTTTCTGGGGATGGTTTGGGCTAGTGGGTTATTGTTTTCAAATTAGTTTGATCCTATTTACTCAGCAGTAAGGATAGCATACATTTGTGTGTGTGTGAACACACTTCCATTCACTTTTTACTGAACAGAGCAATGGCGGCGAAGGGTGAAATGTATTTTGGGGTCAGGATGTGAAGTTTGAAAACGTTTTGTGGGTTTGAAAATTAATTGGGATGTTGTAAGTGGATGTTTTTACATAACTGGGAATTTACAAAATATGTATCGAATTAGTTCAATTTATTATTAAAGAAAGTTCGTTGATATGATCGAAACTTTGGAGAATGACGTGAATAAATTAATTATGTCAAAAACTAAAGGCTGACATTTTTTTAAATTAACAAGAAATTATGCAGCGTTAACGGGGGAATAATTTTTTGTAGGTTAAAAAATTGTTTTTTTGTGTTCCTTGTCTCCTGACACTATTTCAAAAAATAAGGAATTGTCAGTAGGCTAGACGTAACAACGATTTTTAAGATAGTTAAGTTCGTTTTAAGTATATTTGTGTAGCATGTAAGTAAAATGAATTAGAAAATAAAAAAAACGACTGCGTTGCAAAAATCTGAACACAGTATGTAAAACTTCCTTTCAATTAAATGGAAAAACTCTATCTAACGCACCCAACCTTAAGCACGACTTATATATGCTATTCATATGAGCCACGAACTGCTAACGCGATCTCAGAAACAACCATTTTCCATCAAATATTAACTAAAATTATATTAGCTTATATTATTTACTTATTCATTTGTTTGCTTTTAGCTTTTAAAATAAATAGCTTCTCAAAATTTAGCACTATATTTAGTAAGACGACATATGGAACGTCGTTTACAAACTCGAACTTTGAGGCGTGAACTCCGCCAGACTATGTACAATATACGGGTAGATGTCCATTTTGTCCAAGAAGCCGGGATCGACAATCGAGGATCAACTGCGCTTGATCTGCTACCATGATCAACTACCAATGTAGCATAGAGGATTTGCAAAAAAATTCAGCATTCCAAGGTGAAGGCCCAAACCAATAGAATCTGTTGCGTGCGTTGCGTAAGATATACAGCAAATGCGTCCCACAAATGGAATGCATCACGACGGATGAAGTTGGTCAGCTTTTAACCTCTTCATACTTTGACAGTTCCTTCCCACCTAAGCCTAGTGGGGCTGTATAGATTTCGGACACAACGTACGTATTTCTCTTTAAATCCGGCAAACTACGACTGTTGTGGTTTCTATAGGGTTGGTCGTTTATTTTTTGCAGATTTATTTTTCTGCAGCTCTGACGAAAATCAAGTTTTTTAAGTTCAAATTGTTAAATCCGAAATAACGTCTAGCACAGCCTATTCTTCAAATATTAAAATGAAAAAAAAAATAACAAAAATAAAAGTTATTCCAACAGAGACTTTGACAGTAGCTGGCGGCCATATTGTTGAAGCTACATCATTGTCATTTATTGAATCAGCTTTGCCAAATCCTCATGGACTGACATAGGGTTCAGCAGTATGTGCGAATGATAAAATTGTTTTATCAAAATGTCAAAATCTGTTCGAGCAACGTTCCGCGTGCTTCGCTCATTTTAGGTTATCCATAATATAAGGCCCACAAAATTAACGATACCATTCGACATGAGATTCAAGAGCGTCCAATGCACCTTAAAAGTCAGTCATTTGGTCTGAATTTCGGAAAGGCGTGGCGGCGTCATCGCAGAGAGTACGACGTTGGCCAGGCTATCACCGTCAACGGCGAGTGCTATAGGTAGTTGATTAGCAACTACTTTTGGCCTGAATTGGATGATAGGACACCAACGACATTTGGTTTCAACAGGACGGCGTTACGTGTCACACAGCTCACATGCCATTGCTCAAATTCAGTCATGGAAAATGTGACATTTTGTATGCGCGCCACCTAGAGAAACCCCGGTGGATCGTTCAAATGATGTTAAATTCCATACATAATGGCATCGATAGGCTACAGTCTAATGTGAAACCTGTGCTTACTCGTTGTTAAGTTCAGACTTTACCCAGTACAATGTGTATAGTTCCCGTCGACCTGGCGATGTCATAGTTCACAGCAGGCACACCTAACTCAGTTGAGTGACCATTCTATCGCTTAATTTCCTCTTTAACCCCAAACTAATTCGGTTGATAAGAGCAATCCCCTTACTGATCTCCATAAAGTCCACATTGGTGGTCCTTTTTTTCATATTCATGATGATCTCCTCTCTAATTTCGATCAATTAAAATTGCTACCGTTTAATTGCAAGTAGCAGCAAACGGGCTTCATTGTCGGCTGTCTTTGTTCATTCAATCACATCAATGTTATCCGCCGTCAAGCGCTGCCTGTAGGTCGTGCATAAGCGAGCTGAACATCAAATTCAAGTCAATTAAGATCAGATCAGATCAAGATTGGATGGCGATTGATCAATTATACATCGATCCTCTTTTAGAGTTCGGTAGTCTATCAGTTCTTGGTTGCAAAATTATTGGCGTTTCTTATTCCCCAGCTTATGTATTTTGATATGTTGATTATGGTTGTGAAAATAAAACAACGTTTGATGCTGATGCGATGATGACTCTTTAATTGATGTCACTGCTTTCAACGTATTGCCACCGCCACGACAAAGTTATTCAAGTCGATTTCTGGAGTGGTCTTCAACTTCGGTTTGTAATTTAATGATGGTTCAAACCGAGTTAAATTTATTTCAAACCGAGTTGACGAAAACTAAAACCGAATAATTTTTTGTTTTTTTTTTTTTTTTTTTTTTTTTTTAATAATTTGCGCGCGCTCAAGGGATTGCTAATACCCTTAAGTGTCCGGGGTCAAGACACAGCACGGGCCGAAGGTATAGAGGGAGAAAGGGAGAGGAGGTACCTGTGCACATTGGTCTTAAATATCTGCGGATTGTAGTCTGTGGGAAATATAGGGTTGGGAAGAGTATTCCAAATTCGCGTAGTACGGCTGAAGAACGAGTCTCTAAATTTAACTGTGCGTCCGAAAGTAGGCTTAAGGGTAAACTGATGAGCATTCCTGGCGAGACGAGTATTGCGGGTGAATTCATGGAGAGGAGGAATGCAGTTGGCTAGCTCACTTGAGCATCGTTTGTTGAAATAGCGATAAAATACTGACAAAGAAGAAACGGTACGTCGATGTTCGAGCGAGTCTAATGACTTTGCGACATTGTTGTCTCCTATAAGTTTTATCGCTCGCTTTTGGATTCTATCTAGTAGGTGCAGGGTGGTCTTTGGGGCACCAGACCAGATATGAGCGTTGTACTCAAGCTTGGGGCGGATATACGCCTTATAAATGAAAGCCAAATCAGAGGGGGTGAAATATTTCTTGCTTCGATTAAGGAAACCTAAACATTTCGCAGCATTTTTGGCGACCTCAAATATGTGATCGTTCCAACTAAGTGTTCTGTTGATACACATACCAAGGATGGAAAGCTTTCCGGTTTCATCGACACAAGCACCATTCATGGATAATGGCTGATTAACAAGGGTTCGCTTGAAAAGATGAAGTGAACACACAATTCGCTTTCGGTTGGTTAAGACAAAGCGATCATCTTTGTATATGTACATGCAGTGTATTCTGTTCAAGCCGATTTATACAGCCCGGTTCGACACCTAGCGGGAGTTCGGTACTGATTCTGTTTCTCATGACTAGGCCATGGTAGCACGTTGTCTACTTGCTCTTCTCTCGTTGCTTATATTTGCACATGAAGTGTACTCGCGGTGGTCCAGCCCCTGTCTTAATCGCCTAATAAAATGGTTGTTTAGCTTTATTAAATTCCACGTACCACATATGTATGTACGTAGTGATTTACAGTTTATGATTTACACTTCACTTCACTTCGTACACTTCGATTTCAAATTTGGATTATTAAGAATTCTGTTTCAAGAAGTGCCTACAAATTCGTAAGACCGACACGGCCTTGCAAAACGTTAGTCGGATTACCGCAGGTCAACTGTAATATTGTTTGAAACCGAGTTAGTCAATTCCAGTTGCTTAAATTCCAACTCGGGTTAACCCCATTTAAGAAAGTTTCGGTTGGGCACATCACTTCTCAATTGTGTCGTCTTGGACTCCCCGAAATGGTCTCCTGAGCTAAGCGAATCCCACGGTGGTAAATCAAAGGCTGCCATGAGTTGAATTTGTAAGCGAAATATTTTCTAAGAACCAATGAATTGTAAGATAAGTGCAATTTGGTGCATTTTCTTGATGCAAAAACAGCGTGTAGAAGAATAAGTATTATGCGGTATCATACTTGAACCACATAGTGTAGTGTGAGATTATGTAATGCACTGTACCTTTTGCCAGCTGCGATGCATTATTTTGTAACAGCGACCTTCTGATCGGGTGAACGACCTGAAGTCTCCAAAATGGGATAGTGTCATAGTAATTCCGTAATTGTGTATAAATACACTGACCCTCACCGGGTCAGTGCAAACTGCTGTTTTAATTGATTGGTGGTGTTAAAAGGAATTCTCTCAATCAATAAATATGCCCACAAGGATCCGGAATGTTGTGCATCAGTTGTTATCGATGGTCGGCAGTTAAGAGCATTCTCTGCCTTCTTGGAATTGTTTGTGCCACATGCGTAAGCATTTCAAGTTAGGTAATTTATTATGTTTTTTTTTCTTCAATTTTTTATAATAAAAATTTGTTCTTTAATATTTATTATTTAATTTAATTATTGTTAGGTTAGGTCGAAAGACGTAGTTCAAGATTAAGATTGACTTAGAGTGGCCGCCGGGGGCCAGTGAATTAGAAAGAGTACATACATTGTTCGTACAACTAGTTTTAAGCGTTTTTAGTGTGTAAGCATTTGTTAGTTATAAGTTCTATGGTTCTTGAGGAAAAATTGTATTCCGCAAAAAACCGTCGTTTTCAGTCTCGTCTATTATAGTCAGGCGTGACAGCACTGATGAGTTATGAGTGGAGTTGGAATTTAGTATTCAATTTCGGTTTATATTTATAAGTAGAAAAATTCACTCAAAAAGTGATTAAGTAAGGCTGCACAGCTTGACTCTCGACAACTTAACCTTCGACTAACAAAGTTTCCATCACAATTCAAATTCGTATAAGAAAAAACCGAAGATGGGGGATGAACAGTTCTTAGTTATCCTCACATTCACTCAGACGGAGTTCTAACGCGCGCTCGATAGGTTTGTGGGCGTATGTTCTGATGCTGGGATGAAAGTTAACGTGGACAAAGCCGAGGTTATGATTATTTCCAGAACGCCTGTTCAATGCACGCTACATGTTAGTGGAGTCCCATTGAAACAGATGGAGAAGATTAAGATAAGTTATGCCAAAAGAGTTGCAGATAAGTCAAAATGATGGAATTAGTGAAGACATTTCATCGACACACCTGCATGGAGTTAAGAAAATGGATCGTGAATTCACATACTATCAGAGCATCATGGTTTCCCTAAAATATAATAGGTTTAGTATGCGGGATTAATTCGGTTCAGCGGTTCAGCGCGATCAGGAAGCGTAGACTTGACTTACATCCTATACCAGGTTGCGACTGATCTCATTCTGGTCTTCAATTAAACGCCTATTGGTCTAGGTCATCTGCATTAGCACAGCATCCTGGAATGCATATCCCATGGGCTAACCAGCCAGGAATGTCAGCACTTGATCGGCCATGATTCATCTTCAAAATCAGGCATAATCCGTTCGATCAAATAAGAAATATTTAACTTCGCGCTACATTATGGCTCTCAGCGCGGCAAGCAACTAGATAACCTCATCCGAATCGTAATGCGTGTAATTGATTTATCGCTCGAAAAAGTTGTAAATGCCTCAACTTACCAACACGTACGCCTCGTGGTGCAAGTCTAGCGCTCATGCCAGTGTGGATTAATTCGTGTGGCACGAAACATATCGCAACAAATATCTCATTCCACTTCGAATGCCAATAGAAATTAACAACTTCTCTGGGCCGACAATAAATTAATCAACAAGCACAAGCTGTTTCGAGCCGAGACTTGAGTGGAGGAGAATGAAGACAAAAAAAAAAATAAATAAATAAATGAGAAAAAAGAGGGAAAAAAACACCTCTCGGTGGTATTAACCGCCGAAGTGAGCAGCTCTTAGGCCGGCCTTGCAGCATGTGCTCTGTAAGCTGCGCTACCTCTGCATAGGATTACATTTCGATCTCTCTCTCTCGCTCTCCCTCTGTCTATATTTTCCCATTACACCGTACACGTCGTTGAACCGCTCGGCCCGGGGCCAGAAGGTACAGAATCACTGCAGATACATATTTCCCCCAAAACTGGTTACGTATGTAGGCCCTTACTTGCGTATATGTGTCCCAGTGGTATGCTTCGGACAGCGTTATTTATGACCGTGTTTATTAGGATGTACTGCAGCAGGGATGACAAGTCAAATACACGAAGGACGCCGAGGAAAACCGAAATGAAATTTAAATATCGCAAATGCTGTCCAACTCTTTGGGCCAATTGACACGATACGACCGGGTATTGTGATTTATTTAATTTGCCTCACGTCACGTGATATGTACGTACGCTGCGGTGCGGTGCGCTGTACTGCGCTCAGCCTGACAGTTGTGGTAAGATCAAAGAGCTTTTATCGCGTAATATCGCGGGAAAGTGTGATGGTATGTCGATGTGTCTGCCGGTGCCGGACGGGCCGCTGCAATGGTGTTCGGGTTAATTAAAATTTAATTGATTGGTATAAAGATATTACGGTCATTAAAGGCTTTGTGATGATGTTGACGGTGCGTTGGGTGTTTACGGCGTGGATTAGTTTCAGCAATTACTTTTGAGCTCAAATATTTGTTCGACCGCATGCCTGTAATCAATCGAAAATGACAAATTTGTGGGTGGTTGCTGGTTTAGATGTTTGCATGGCAACGCAAATGAGAGATGGAGAAATGCGGATGATTGGGATTCCTGCTTTGTAGTTGGTTTTCTTTCAGAGTTGTTAAAGAGATTCAGTTTTATTGTTATGTTTTCTGAAATGATTAACATTTTTTTCTAAGGGTTCGAACACTTCAACTGTCAACTTTTCAAAAATGCAATGACATCCAAAATTGATTGGTCGGTGTTCTGACTTCTGACTAGATTTCTTATTCTCTTCACTGCCAGGTGCTACATTCTTTGATCGTTCACGCCACAATCTGGTGAGACGCAGAATCACATGTGACTTTCTTTTATTCAATTTGTTGGTTAAATTAAACTTAAGTCTTAATTTTGTGCACTACACTTTTGTTATTGCATGGCGCATGCTTCGGGAACTTTCTTTTCATCCGTCTTTTTTGAGTTGGACACGTTAGTACAGGATGAGGCTTTGCACACCGTTTTGTTTTGACAGTTGTATTGCATTTTTTCATTCAGTTTTTGATATCCGATGTTCGATAATAAAGGAAAATATGAAAGTTGATTCAAAATCAAGCCCGAGAGGTTTTAAAACGAAACGGCTGAAATGGCTTAAAAATTTCAATTAAAAGGCTCCAAACTCAATTTTGAAATCTTTACCCGAATTCATTGTTGGTCCCAATGGGGTACTCATCTTGGCCCGCTGATCATTCAACACAATATCGTGGATTTTATTGTCCATTTCTTCCGTTTAACGACATGCGGTACTCAGCAACTTGTGTGCTCGCATGATAGAAACGAAATTCAATGGAATAATTGTCCACCATTTCATGTGAGATTCTGTCGGATACATATTCCTTCAGTGTCTTTAATGGTTTCGCAGCCCAAAAAGTTGTGCTTTGTTGGAAGATGAAAAACACTCTTTTTCATATTGGCCAAATCTCACAACAGACAGTTCTTTCGATCACTGTGAAAGGCAAAGCGTTTGAACTATCTTGTCACTTCTTCTCCATGCTTAGAAAGACAGAAATGTGTCATAAAATATCTTGGATGCAATCCGTGTGCCATCTCGCATCAAAGTCACCGACTTATGAAACAGCCCTCCTATTAGACTGTACAGCAACAATTGCTTGCCGACTACATTTTGAACGAACGCATTGTGACAGTGTTGATACATATCCTGGTATGAAATTTAATAAAACATTAATCCATTGTATGGGAGTACAAAATGTTTTGAAATATTAAAACAGATCGAACTTACTACATGTCACGATTGTGTAAAGATACTTGTTTACTCAAGACTTACTAACTGCTGTCCCAACACTTTTTAAAAATGAAGTTTTAGTTTTGCAAATGAACAATGATATTTTGTGTGTGCTTCTAGTTCGTTTTATGATTTTATGTGTACCTTGTTTACAAAAGCTACTTGCTCGTATAGTTTGAAGACGTTTTTAAACTGATTTGTTGATTGTAGTTTGTCTCGATTAGAGTTTAAGAAGTTCATTCCCACACTGATCTCTTACTAATGTTGTTTATTTGAAGTAATCCATGAAATGCTATCTATGTATATAGATGATGTATAGTCGCGCAGCAAACATCTACTGTCTAAAGCGATACTGAGAGTTCACACTTGCTCTGTGATGAATAAAATAAATGTTTTGATTTATTATCCGTGCGGTATACCTCAAATAATGATGTGTATACGCACGACACGTTAATCTGTTAAATCAATTTCAGATGAATGAGCTGAAAAGAAAATTGGAGTATTATTCCTTAAAAATCTTCCTTCCGTCATGGCTATAAATGCCAGAATTGGCAAAAAGGCAATCGACGAGGAAATAATGACAATCTTATTTTTTGACCTTCTTTTGCTTAATAGATTCTAGACGTTGTTAAACTAAACAAATTGTTGTTAACCTGCAGAGTGTTTTTTAGAGCATTGATTTGGAACTGCGCAGCACTGATTGGCAAGAGTTTCAGTCAGATACCAAGCGCTGTAGTCGATTTTTACTTCTCGTCTTTCCTCTTAAATTTGAAATTTGATTTAGAACTCATGATGTAAGTATATGGCTATATGAACGAACCATTCAACCCCAATGAAGGGGACAATGAACATCAACAATTCCGTCCACCCGACCCAGATGAAGTGTGGATTGCCATATCAAAACTGAAATCCAACAAGGCTGCGTGAGCTGACGGCCTACCCGCCGAGCTTTTTAATGCCGCAGGCGATGATTTGATAAGGAGCATGCACCAACTCATATGTAAAATATGGTCGGAGGAAAACCAAACTCGTCCGTTTGTGTAGGATGACGATGGAGAATGCACGCTGCTCCATCAAGGTCGGTAAAGACCTAAGCGAGACGTTTGATGTCAAAAAAGTATTCAGACAAGGCGACGCGCTGTCATGCGACTTTTTCAACATAGTTCTTGAAAGAATTGTTCAAAAATCGAACGCCCACCAGAGGTACAATCTTTCAGAAGTCCGTCCAACTATTCGCATATGCCGACGATGTTGACATTATCGGAAGAACGCAGCGTGATGTCAATGGCGCTTTTGTGGGTACTGCAACGGAGGCCGCGAAGATGGGTTTAGCGGTAAACGAGGGTAAGACCAAGTATAGCTGTCAACGAGAAAGGACACCCAACACCGACGTCTCGTTCAGAACGTCACATCAGAAAGATATAACTTTGAGGTAGTCAAAAACTTTGTCTACCTAGGCACCGCTATCAATTCAGACAATGACACCAGCGCTGAAATCAAACGAAGAATAACTCTTGCCAATCGCTGCTTCTTTGGGCTAAGAAAGCAATTGGTAAACAAAGCCCTCACTCGAACAACCAAGGTAACGCTTTACAAGACCTTAATCGTCCCATTCCTGCTATACGTCGCGGAGGCATGGACTTTGTCAAAAGCGGATGCAGCTGCTCTTGGTTGCTTTGAGAGGAAAATTCTTCGTGTGATTTTCGGTCCCGTCTGCATAGAAGGTGAGTGGAGGAGGAGATATAATGACGAACTATACGGGCTGTTTAGCGACATCGACTTAGCCAGAAGAGTGAAGATCCAACGATTGAGATTGCTAGGTCATGTAGAGCCAATGGAAACCAATGCTCCGGCCTGAAAAGTCTTTGAATCCATCCCCGAGGGACGGCGCAGTAGAGGAAGACCGCAACTCAGGTGGCGCACGCAAGTGGAAAGGGACCTCAACCAACTATGCGTGCGAAACTGGAGACAGCTAGCTAAATATAGAGCTGGCTGGAGACGCTTGTTGGTTGAGGCCCAGGTCCCCCTCGGACTGTAGCGCCACATTAAGTAAATAAGTAAGATGTAAGTATAACACATTCACAGATCGGTCAGATAATACTATTTTCATGGTGCACTGATATGTGTTTTCACAAATGTGTGCATAAATAAGAAACACTGTTCGATGATTCATGAATAGCCGTCAACAAACTTGCTTGATTTCCGATTTCAATATATCTTTTGAATCGTTAAATTAAAGTAAAAATGAATCAAATTAAATTTGAAAATCACAAGTGCTGGTATGTCCCAGAATTTTTCTCTTTCGACTCTCATTCTTATATTCTTATATTATTGACCTTCTGAACGAATTTTGTGATCCACTGAATTGGTTGCTGACAACAGCACCTGACAACATCTCATACACGTCTTTGCCTTGTGAATACGAAAACGAACTACGTAAACGATTAACTCAATCAATTCTGACCTCGATGACATCGTTCAATGGAGACTCAAGAATTCAGTAGAAACTGTCATAACTCAGTGCCGTCTATTAAAGCACAATATACCCCAGTTGACACTGTACATAAAAAAGTTCATATATGGCCATATAAGTCTTAGGGTGAATTGAACTAAATGTAACTACTATATAAAGCTACCTCAATTCCAAAGTCCCCCAAAATCAAAATCTTTTCCGATGCATATAAATGTGAATAACAACGGTATAATTTCTTCTAGGAAAAGGGTGACTCAATGAATGGGTTGCGTGTGTAAGTCACGTCCACAATTTTGCTGTCGAATCAGAATTTAAGTAAATTGAGCAAATCTGAAGATTATACAATTTTTTTTTTCAAAAATCTCAAAAGCGGGCAAATAAGGCAGGCAGTTGTCGTTTTACACAATAGTTCAAGGATGACCTACTCTATAGTTTACGGGTGTTCCAATGTATGAACGCGTTTCTAATAGTTTACCTTTCTTTACCCTGACTGGTAGTCCTTCATCGAATCGATGAACACCAGTTTTATTTTTTGTTATTTCTCCTTAATTATTCCTCCGTTATGACTGACTTTTCGTAAAATAACAGTTGCAATACTAGAAACAAAGTTATTTTATGCGTTTAGAGAATACGTCCAGGAGTTAAAATTCAATGCTAACATAGTTTTTAAACAAGATAAGTTCAAAGACGGTCTTCTTCGATTCGACGAAGCATACCCAGGAATGAATAATTTTCGTTGATTTGGACAGGATTCAATGAGATCAGGCTTTAACCGTTTGTTTTAGGCGTAAATTTTTCGTTTTATTGAGACTACGATGCCCAACTGTAACTTTCCATATCTTCACTACCGCAGCTGTACAAAAACACAACTAAGTTTATTAGATTCAATGAAAGAAAAACTTCAGTCGTGTGGGGAAAGGAATCCGAAAATGGAATCCGAAACAAAAACGCCGACATTGCGATCACACAAAAGACACAATTCCAACCGACATCCTGCGGGTGATTTCGCTAAATTGCTTTCAAACTAATCACAAAGCTTCTCGATTAATCTGCATCGTAACGAGGAAGCCGTCTCTACACAATAGGCATCTCCTCGTCCAAGAGCCCAGAGCAATATTTAGCAACGAAAGACAATCAGTGTCTTTAGCTATCTACAGCGCTTTCGTCAGATTCAATCTCACAATCGTGTTATTTTACTGTTCCTTAGCTCGACCTCGAGGTGAAATCATTCGGGCGCACCTTGAATAGCCATGAATTCAAAAATCCTTTCCAATTTTTTGCGCGCTTCTCCTCTCCTGGCCCCCCCTCCACAAGTCATTACCTTGGACCGGAAGGTATACATGCATCCGACCATAACTCAATTAGACATTTCCAATTAGCGTGCGCGCTTTTAGTAACTTCTCCACATTACCGCAAGCGCGGCACCATCACCATCAGCACCAGCGCCAATACCAGCGCGCCACTGAAATCTCCATCAGCAACGTCGACATATCTGAGCGGAGCGTGCACCCCACAATTGGATGGAAATGAAAATTTTAATTACCCCCAAGTAGAAAGGACTCCGGCCGCGGCGATATGAAGTGAAACTTTCGCGTGACACAAAGAAATACCTCACGAGACCCTTCCGAGTGTACTCCTTCAGCTCGCCTGCTCCTCCCTTCTGCTGTGTAACTTGCCCGTGGCCTTGCCGCAAGCGAAATAAATATTAATTTCCTCTGCGCCAGTGTCCCTTATGCGCGCTCAAATACACAAAACACACACCAACACGCGGAGATACATATTTCGCGTTCAAATGTGTGTATTTTTTTTAAAGAGCAATAAATTAAGTGGAAAATTTAAATGACGCCAATTATGATTACGAAGCGAAAAACTTTCGCAACCCCTTTTAATGCTTTCGATCGCTGTCAATGCGCCGCGCCGCCGTGAAGTGGACTCAGTCTTTCCCCCCCGCGCTCATCCCACTCGTAAAGCAGTTCGCCTTTAATGGAGCAGGGGTGGACCCCGGAAGGCATTGCGGTATCCCTTTTCGCATCCCTTTGGTTCGATATTTTAAAGGCAGCGCTGAAGGAGGGAAGGCTTTTCATTCAGCTTTCGATTTGGAATTTCCCCATGGAATACAATTGGATCGGAATCGATTCGGAATTCAGTGCGACTTGGCAGCGGGAAGATGGGGTAATCCCTGACATATGTGTGTCTGTGCGCATCGCCCGTATCTCATCTGCCTATCTCGGGTGCGGAAATGTCTTCCAAATCGTTTGAGCTGAAGTACACTCCACCATTCGGGCGACAGTTTGGACGCGGTGGCCTTCCGTCGATAAAACTCTAAAACTTGAACGATAAAATCGAATACGATTCCGTGGACACGATGGAGCCATACCATAAAATCGAATGACCACGATTTCGCCGCGCCACGCTGCTACCTGGTTTCAAGAAGGTGCCTCCCCGTCATCGTCATTCGGTCGCATTTTTTTGATTTCGCTTTTATCTATTCGTGTCCTTTGTCGGCCGCATATTTGCACAGTGATTGGTAGAACATGTCCTTTGCGTTCATCGTTGACGGCGACGGCGACGACGATGATGGCACGGTGGTCATGGCGGTTCCACCGGCAACTCGCTGTAAAGATGGAAGGATGGATCTGGTACCCTGATAGAGACGTCTGCGGCATTGGATGGTAAATCTAATAATCCCACAGAACCTGCACCTCAACAGGTGTGTTGTGCTGTGCTGTTCAAACAAAGGTGTGCAAGTGTGCGACGTCTCCGTTGGAAAAAGTCACAACAATGATGCTGCCTTCTTCCCTATCATCGCCGTCGCAGTTTGTCTATCCCCACCTGCATCCTCCTGCTCTGGCCGTGTTGAGTGTAGCATTGTTCTACGATTTGTCGACGTCATGTTTGGTCCTTTTGTAGCCAGCGTGCTGGGTTGGCTCGCAGCTTTACAAATCCTTTACCCGTCGTCGTCATTATTGTCCTTGAAATCGGGACTTGACGGGCGTTGGGTTTGCGGTAGAAGGTAACTCTGAGAACACAATTTAGTTGGCAAAGGTATTACGGACGTGCCATGCCCGCTGGCACAGCAACACAGCCAAACAGCCAAACAGCAGCGGGTGATGGCTGCGGCGGCAGTGGTAGTGTGCCATCACGGTTGAGCGTAAACTTTTCGGATGGATTTAATAAAGTTTCCTCGGGCACTTTTTGCGAGTTCATAAGCACCGACAGACGGAATTTTCAGGGCGCTCTCTATCCCTCTCTCTCTCTCTCTCTCTCTGGGATTGTCTTCGTTTATTTTTTTGTGTTTCGTTCCGCCGTGCATTGTCCCTTTTTGCGAATGAGACGATAGCGGAGCTGGGTGCAGATAGTCAGCTAAAAGGCAATGGTCTGCACTTAACTGTGGAGTGTATTATGAAATTATTTATTATTTTGATACTTTTTACGTTTACTGCAGCCATATTCATTTCGTTGGATATCTGACTTCCAATCAACTTCAGGGGGTTGCTCGGTTGCTAGCTTGGCTCGGTTGGTCGTGAGGCAACGTGTTCATTTGACTGAAGTACATAACTGCTGCGCTAAGAGTTTTCATGCTTCCGACGAAGCGATACGAGAAGGAATAAGCGCCCGGGAGCAGTAAATTGTTATTACTACTTTCACACAAAAGAAACAATAATCCAGGTTCTCGGAGCGAACACGAACGACGACGATTGCGAACAAAAGAACTGCCATTGTGTGATAATGGAGTCATATATTTTGGACGTCATACGCACTTTAATTGATTTCGTTTTCATTAGTTGCCAGTTGCCGGTTGTCGGTTGCCAGTTGTGAGGGGTGTTTTCATATCTTTGGAATAACTTACACAGCTCATATCGCAGACCATTAATTTCTTGATTAAAATGTTCGTTGCTTACCCGCAGGCACAGCATGAAATATTCGTCTAAGATTGTGTGTGACTTTTGCATTGTCTTAGACGAGATTCATGAAAGTTTTCAGTCTTTTGTTGGCTTTCGCATATTCAATTTCGAAGACAAGGGTTAACAGCGACTTCGGTCATGTGGATTAAATACTGCCGAAAGGCTTTGTCAGCTGTTGTGCGGGAATGTTTTTTGAATGAAATTTTGGTGGTGGTTGACTCGCCGTGTGTGGTGTCTTATTTGACTAACCAAGTAAGTGGCCTATGGAAGTAATCTCTGCTGAATACAATGCTCAAGAGCTATAGAGTCAATCTTAACCTTTTTCATTTACTGCTTTATGATGAACACTGGAAGGTATCCCACCCAATTATTTGTTGGCATTTAAGGCCCTCTTCCCTACTGGGACATACTGAGAGAGTCTCTTTCCCATAGCCTCCCTTGAGCCAAACTTTTCACCAGCAAAGTCGTTAAAAAGGGGCATGAACAGGTGCTAATCACTTGGTGCTAGGTCTGGACTGACATAAGGACCTCCCAACCAAGCTCCTGGGGCATCGCTGTCGATGTGTGTGGCGTTGTCCTGATGGAACATAATTCCTCTCCTATGGGCCAAGGCTGGCCGCTTTTGAACGATTCCTTCCTTCATACGGTCCAGTTGTTGACCCTCCAGGCCCGAATCAAGAATTTTTCGTAGGAGATCAACTCGTAGTAGATGATTCCCTGCCAATCCCACCAAACACACTATTTGATCACGACCGTTTTCGCTTCAAGTTGTAGTATAAGTGATCCACTTTTCGTCACCAGTCACCATCCGCTTCAAAATTTGGTCGATGTTGTTTGATTCAGCAGTTAATTTAGCAGATGGAAATTTGGTCATGAGGTTTTTTGGTGTTAACTAGTTGGCACCCATACATCGAGCTTCTTTTTGCATCCAGTCTTGTTCAAATGCTTCCAAATGGTTTTTTGTGCTATGCTCAGCTCCTGGGCAATCAAAACAGTGCTTACATTGTGATCAGACTCCTTTCAGAGAGTGATGCATCTTTCGACCTTACCGGAAGAGAATGGACGGAAATAAAACGGCGCATGATTTACTGTTACAGTATCAGGACAATAAACTTTAATCACATTTTCAGCCGTCTTGCATGCGATTTCGCCTTTATCGAAGAAAACAGCAAAATATGGCGTATTTTCTCCTTGCTGGTGGCCATCTTTGACGCGAGCTCAAACAAAACTGAAACCGTCAATCATAAGACTGTCTGTAAAGTTAGCTATTACGTATCTTTCTATCGGCTTTTAGTTTGGTCCGATGGCCCGTATACAATGCGAGATATAAATTTAAGAAAAAATGGATTTATTTTTACTGCCCCTAATATACAGTCAAACTTCGATAACTCGAACTAACTATTTTTCCACACAAAAATTCGAGTTATGAAGACATTCGACTTATTGAAGTTCGAGTTATTAAGAACAAATTACGTGCAAATTTCAATCTTGGCACTATTGCCAACCAATTTCATTCAAGTTAGCAAATATTCGTGTTATCGTTGTTCGACTTATCGAACTTCGACTGTATATACATATTTTTTGGTATTCTGAACGACTTGTGCACTTATTCACTTAGTCATCGTTAGCTAGCACTGACGGCTTAGCACCCAGGTTTACAACTCACGGGGCCAGAGAATCGGCATGTCTTAGCGTGACCTGGTACAACCCTAGTTTAATGGGTCTAGTAATTATTAGTCTGGCAAAAAACCATAGAAGTTTAGTAACAGAGCCCTGTCAACAAGGATCAAGATGGTCTAGTGCTTAACCTAGACTATAAATCTCAAGAACCAATTTTGGAATATACTTATTACTTATGGACACTTTGCTCCACCTTGGTAACGAGTGAGGCACACTCATTCGTCTGCTGGTCTTTGGGTCGCAGCACCCGCTGCATAAAACACCACATCGACTAGGATCAAAGCTGCACCCTCATCACCTACATATCAGACCGACGACCCAGGATCTGAGCATGAGCAATAGCTACCTTCCATAGCTGACGGTCCTAAGCGTATGCATCAGTTTTGCGCTGAGGACAACTCCCTTCGAGGCCCTGAACGTACTCCTTAATCTCCCGCCGATAGATTTATTCTACTAATCTCAACTGTTATGGATACTGACCTAAAATCACCGACCTCTTAACACCTAAGCTCGTCGTCGTCGATTTCTCAAACAGCATTTCTAAATAAAAATCATACTTTTCACGAATTTTCATGCTTGGACCTACCTTCTAAAGATCTAAACATTCGATTGTCATTCCGACTACCGACTAATGTAGCGTTTTTCAGGCAGAAACTACAGCGATTAAGAAAGCTATGTCTTGGCAAAAAAAAACAATGTAATATCAAGTACAGGTTTCGCCATCCATGTCTATCGCTACTGCAAGGCATCCACTGCACCTTGAACACGGAAATCGTACTGGCACTATCCAAAACGCTCATGCAGCCTGGCCAGATTGAGTAGACTTAACCTCAGAACTACTATCGGTGTAATAGCCGGATATTGTGCCATTGATACACATGCCTCCAGATGAGGCCTACCCCATAATGACATCTGCAGAAGCTGTAGAGACGAAGAGGATGAAGAAATTATTGCAAAGCTTCAATGCGATTGCAGTGCTCTCTCCACCCGTAGAAACGGAAATAGGAAAAATGAATCCGCGTGGTAGCACAAGGGGCATACTCTGGCCTAAGTGTGACTCCTGCCATCCAGCAGTCAGCAACATTCAGTCCTATATGCGTATAATGAAAAAGAGAGGTGACAAAATGCACCTTTGGCGAAACCCAATGCCCAGAAAGGAAAAGCTTAGTTAAGCGAATCGTATTCTGATCCATTGTTTGGATTAATGCTGTTTATGTGCAAAATATGCAAATATGTGTATCATTATCTGTGTAATAACAACATTCGATATGTCGAATGTCAACCCTTTTTCTATATAGAGTCACTAAAGCATTTGCATTGGAAAATAAGCGTATGTACGTTATATCGACAATTTGTTATTCTGGATATCGCTGTATGTCTAAATGATGGTAATATTCTGAATTTATGCTAAATTATGCACCATAAGTGGATAAAATGTATACATTCAGCTCGCGGCTTAAAATTGATATGTATGAGACTTCGTCCCTTACGATACGATGTATTCGATAAACATTTATTTTCATTAAATCATTTTCCTGGTAACCCTGTTACCATCATATCCTTGTATAACCTCTGAAAAAGCTTTAAATTATTTCGGTCAAAACACATAGAATATTATGTACTCATTTCAATTCGTTCTCTCGTGAAAAATAACAGATTGATCGAATGACGTTTAAACAGTTTAAATCTCTGTACACAGCTTATTGTACAATCCTTTGCTGTTGTTTTTGTAAAAGATCTTTCAAAGCAAGTGGCCGCCGTGGCCTTGTATGTCTGTGCGCGACCCCTACGCACTTGAACCTCGGCGTCTAGATTCGATTCCCAGTACGACAAAAATATTTTTCGCGGCCCCACCTCTTTCGTGTCACTGACAAAGCTCAAACAGTAAAACTGCCTAGAAAAAGCTTCTCAAATTGTGAGAACGCACAACACGAGTGGTTGCTGAGAAGCTAGACCCTGGCCCTCGACGCGCTGTAGCGTCACCCATATTATTATTATTAATCTTCAAAGCATCACACTTTATGTAACTCGCTAGAATGTAAGCCAGTCTTAATAAAGCGTTCGAGAGAATATGATGGTTTTTTTTTATGAGTTTTATTTTGTGAATTTGATTTCTGCACGTTTAAGAAAATCAATAACAATTTATAAGCTTACAGATATTACCTCGATTCACTCACTGTGTTAAAAATCAGTCTTCCACGCCAATACTGAACTCGACTTCGGATTAAAAGCTGGGAAAGCTGGCGGCTGGAATATGTAGAGCGGATGGTTAACTTGGATCCCGCGGAAAGCGTCTTCCACTCCCAGTCCGTGGGACGAGGTAACCAAGTTCAAGGTCCAAGATGATGGTGCGCAAGAGAAACACCACAACCAAACTGGACTGCACAAATGGCCAGAGATCGCGCTGGTTACGAGGGTATGTTGGTTCTGGCCCATGTCCGTCCCAGAATTTCGTTGTGGGCCATGAACTTCTGTTCAAAACTGCAGGCATCCCAGTGGGTTAGGCTGAGGTTCCTAATTGACTGGCAACTCGTGTCAATGATCTCATGACCTCCATACCATAGGAGGTACCACAAAATATGAAATGCTTATCCTCAATTGTAAAGAATGGGCTAATAACCCACATTGGATAAACTATTGCACCCAAAACAAGTTACACTCATGGATCCCAAACTATCACTGGATATGGAGCAGGAATAATTGTGAGCCGCATTTCCCGTCTGCAGAATGTCTGGGTAAACCAACAATTACTCAACAATCGGGGTGGCTGAAAAAAGGGTGAACCTTGTGTGTGGGTAAGGAAAAGGGACCCATGAGGCCAGCGAAAAGGTCGACATGCAAACCAATTGAAATACCCTTTATTTGGCCTTTTTCCTGCTTGCGGTTTAATGATTATACAACGGTTTTATGTTGGAAAAGGGAGACACTCCAAGAAATTCGGGAGAAAATAGCAAAAGAGTCTTTGAAACTCAAGTAATTTCGTGTGGCAATTGGGTAAGACTGGAAGGGACATGCCTCCATTACATCCGTAAAAGGCTTTACCGCAGATATGTAGGGAACGCTCAACAGATTAAACGAATGGTTTAATGTAAAAATTCATTAACATGATTTTAGTGATTTTTTGTGATTAGATTCCTAACCAGATACAAATAAACAACATGTTTGAGTTCAAAAATGATGGAGTACAGTTGCCCAACTAAGTTAAGCAAGTAGATGGTGAATGAAATGCGTCACAGGACCATTGAACGCTGAGGATGCAGTGGTCAATCTACGGCCTGGCTTCCGGCAGTTTAAACATAACGAAGAAGGACTTCTAAAAAATCCCATCAAGGGAGGTTTTATAAAGATGGCAGTCACAATCAATGATGGGGTCATAGTAGTCGCAGTGCATGCGCTTCCATTTAATCCAGTTTATCTCTCATGCAATTGTAAGAGATGCTGCACAAAGAAGGACCACAGTGCGAATCACAATTATGAAATGACTGTGCATTGCAGTCACTATCATTCTGGGCTCGTGTAACGAAGTCTGAGAGAAGCACCCTTGTGCACACAACACACAATAGGTCGAGGGTTTGGTGACAAACTGATTTAGTGCATGCATAAAGAATCATATGACACGTGGCTGTTGCCGTGACAAATGGTATTTTGCTAAGAATGGCAATAAATGATAAATCCCCATGCGACTCTCAGTATCTATTTTATTTCTGAGCAACATCTACTTGCGAGCAAAAATGTGGCATATTACTAAATTTATGGGGTATCTACAGTTTATTATGAAACGCATATTGGTGGCGCTTTAATCAGTGGTGGACTTGAGTATGGCTTCTACAGCAACTACTTGTGTTGCGCGCTGTGTGGGGCTCAACATTTTCAAGGTGTGGTAGATCAGAAGAAAGAGTGTGGTTAATTTCAAAAAAGGTGGTGGATTTTGTTTTGAAATTGTTTTGAAAGAAATGAAACAGGCCCACAATATGATGTTCGTTCACATGTGTGCAGCACAGTTTTCAGTAATAACACTTCATTGTTATTTGAAGTACAGTTAAACTTCTCTTTACGGACGCCCCTGTAAGGGGCACCTCTCTTTAAGGACAATTCGTCACGATCCCGGCATGAATACAGAATAGTTCGTGTATTTCCAAACCTCTATACCGGACACGGACATGAATTCCAGAGCATATTGAGTAGTTGTATCCCTAATAACGGACACACAAGGCAGAAACGAACTTGGACGATATGCATCCCCTTGGAATAAAGACTCACAATATTTGGTGGGTGTGGCTATCTAAAATTTCGCAATATAGAAGTCGATCTAGCAAATTGTGTTAAAGTCTCAACACTGGCTGTGCTTGATATTGCATACTCAAGGGACGTGACATAAAGTTTTATGCCGACTTCGAGTGGAAAGTTTGGAAAAATTCTTTTTGAACTTTAAAACCATCTGGGAATTGTGAGTGGTACAAGAGAGTTGAAGGTGTTGTTTTTGAGATCCGAAATTGACAAAAGGCTCTGCATCTACAGCAGTCCAGATTCATCCCCAAGCAATAAATCAAAGTTCGCTGGTCCTGTGTTTTATTCAGCATGTTGTTGATTGGACGAAAAATTCATTATTCCTTGATGAATTCGTGCGCAGAAGTAAGCGCTCTATAATACTTGGCCAAGCTCATCGCATAACTAAAGTAGCAAATGTTAAGTTTTTGAAATAACTTAAGAATTAAAAGGCTGAGTTATTATAACTTATTCTAATTTTAACTCACAATAAGAATAAATGCCGGATAACCTCTTAGGTAGAAAGCTGAATTCAAAGTAAAAACAAAGTTATCTATGAACTATGGAAATTCACATGGAAAAAAGGTTTGCAGAAATTGTTGAAGAGAAAGTTAAATGTCAAAATTTATTTTCGATAAGATTAAGCAAGAGTCGCCAATGCACTCAAAGTGCAATTCGGTTGCTGATGCAACAGTGAAATCAGAATTTGTTCGGTCACATTTCCACTCATTTCCATCCAATTTTTGACAAAGTTTTAGACGAAGCCATGAGAAACAATGTTCGCCAAAATCTTCCGAGAATACTGTCAATCTGTCTCTTGAATTAGATTTTTAAAAGAAAAAAAAGATTAAAAATTTTGATTGTTTAAAGTCTGGATGAACTGCAGCAAGGGAGTGTTCGTAGCCCTCTCCTTTATCTGTGATACAAGATGAAGAAACAATCCTTAGCCACGTTTGCTCACGATGCGGGTAACTGGCAAACGAATTAACAAAAGTTTATCGAATCGGGCTTAATGAGATTATGCTCGTCCATATATTTTGTATAGCCAGAATCTTGTGAATACCATTTCTTCCTTATGCAGTACGACAGCATCTCTAACACGATCTGCCGTGGTCTGGCTTCAGTTGCGCTCACCTACGTGGTTCAGATTCTTATCCACTTGCTTGTGCCACCTTCGATGCTGTCCTTTAATGGGTCGTCCTTCAGGCTCGGAATCGAAGATGCATTAGCTCTGGGCTTGTTTAACAGATTTTTTTAATGAACAATTCCCAATATGGCTCGACTGTATATAAATGCGCATCAGTTTACCTTCGCTTTTGTGTGTACGGTTAAGTTTAGATACTCGTTTTTCAGCGTCACTACACGAATATGGAGTGTTCTTTCCAGCCTAACATCTCACTGCCTAAAATCCACACATATTTAAGACCAATGTCCACTAATTCCTCCGTTCTCCTTCGGCCGGTGCTGTGTGTTGTTGATGTTTGTAATACATTTCGCGCGTGCAAATTAGAAAAACAGCAGATTTGGCGCTGTTGTTCGAGGGCGAATCTTCTCCTCCAGATGTCATCACCGTAAACAGAACTAAAGATCGATAAACACCACTGACACGCAATCATTTCAATGCCGAAGTGATTCCTTTTATATCCTCAAACGGCCAACAAGAAGCTCAAAGCGACGAATTATACAAAAAATCGTTGAAACATGCGAGTGAAAGATATTACCGCATTCATTCACCAGTCCTCCTCATAGAACTTATGTCTAAGGGCAGAGGCAAAGTTACATAAGCCAACCAAAAGCCACACATCAAAAGGGATAGCGTTGGCGAAATAGCATTTATCAACATTAACAAGGAATGACAATAAACTATAGATCCCACAACGACGTCTGGGTATTAGGCCTCGCTATCAATTTTCGTTGAGGGCAACACCCATTTACTTCCCATCGCTGTTTGCTTGTACATACATACAATGCGACTACACACGTCTGCAGAGACGGATATCCTGTCATTCGGTTTTCCAACCCCATCACTGACAAATTCATGAAAAAATAAAACAATACAATTTTCACACAGAGACTCTTGTGAAGTGGGTGAATATTTAAGGGCTTTCAAGTGAAGGCTTTATTCAATAAACATCAAAGAACTCAATGAAATCGTTGATAGACTAAGCCTTGTGCCATGGTTTGCCGAAGAATTCGATGACATGTGACAGCTTCTTCTCGGCTGATGGCTGCCACATGTGTTCGGTGTTATGTCTCATCTCATTGTACTGACGAATGAAAGAATGTGAAGAATAGAATCAATACGTTTCGTATTGCATGCAAAAAATGCCTTACTTTCCTGTAGACATCGGGCAATGAAAGCTAGCAATACCCGTCGCGTATAAGACGTGTTTTATTCTTCAAAGAGGGTGCTATAAAAAAAAAACTGAAAGAAAGGCGACATTTGGATTCTTAAAGCGTTGATATGCGTCTGAAATTATCATCTTCCCACTGAGCTCTTATTATCACATCCACGTGGTGAAATCTGGGAGCCGAGCACCTTCGATCGAAGATGGAGTACCCCACGCCAGTGGGACATCTTTGGTGGCCGCAAACGAGAGAGAGGGGATAGGGAGTTTGTTCCAACATACATTACTGCAAATAAATTTGAGTATTACGGAGGATGATTTCGTGACTGACTGTCAAAAAATCATGATTAACTTTCAAAAAAGTCCTAAAATGCGTCGTTGGACAAGGGAATAATCATCTCTGAAGTCGGACATATCTACAAAAATTTGATTACTGTTTACTACACACCACCAACTGGCAGCCTTAGCCATAATAGCGTCCCCTCATGACACGTAAGTTCCCGTCAAACTACTCAAGGTCTTGAAATAGACACGAGAATCAGTTGATTCAAATTTGGGTCTTTCAAGCCCAAGTGGCTGCGATACATGAGGCAGCGCTGGCGTTGAGAGATCACAACTTAACCGACAAATCGATCACGATTTTTTGATTGCATATCGACAAGAAATGCCTCAGCATCAGACATTCTGACACCGAAGCTGGTTAGGCTGTGTAGACAGTTCCTTGGAGAACGCGAGGACCCTGTGCTGGCTGCCGGGGCATACTAGAATCCATGGAAACGAAAAGGCTACTTCTTCTAATGGCACTATAGTCCGGGGTGGACCTGGCCCTCAGCCAACAAGCTTTTCCAGCTGCCATGATCTTTAGCCAGCTGCCTCCCATTTCGCATGCCAAGTTGGTTCAGGTCCTTCTCCACTTGTGTGCGCCATCGAATCCGTGGACGTCCTCTATTGCGTTGTCCCATTGGTGAGCAGTCAAAGAATCCTCGGGCCTTAGTTGTGGGCTCTACATGTCCTAGCCATCAAAGGCAGATAGCCTCGCGAAAAAAGGGATCGGAGCTGGGAGTATCTCTAGGAATCCCGTGAGCGCATACGCCGCTTAGCTCCAAAGGGAAAAAAAGGGGTACGAAGCCTAGATAGAGCCAGATCTCCATGGCTTGGTCTGAGTGTTAGAGCAACGACCAAGACCTATGGCTGGCGCTGCGCAAAAATGTGATTAACGTCGGTTTGAGTCACAAGGATGTACGAATGCTAATAGGTATCCTTACCGGACACTGTGCCAATGGTACACGTGCTATGCGTCTGAACACAACGCATAATGACTTTTGGAGAAGCTGCAGAGATGAGGAAGAAACAGAATCTGTCATCTGCTATGCGATTGCCTAGCACTGACAAAGAAAAGGAGGCAGTTCCTAGGAAAGCAGAGCTGGAGAAGTTAAGCGCCGTTGAACTGAAATATCCAAATATTGCTATGTGGATCTAAGTAGTTTTAGGGATAAAAAAAGGTCCCACTGTGTAGACCACCCCAAACAAGGTCACAATGGACAAAACATGGGCTAAGTGAGCCAAGGCCACAAAGCAGACAGGGCACCGTAGTACCTACCTATCTACCTAAGGATGCTTGATACAACACCCCCATTACACAACTCATACTGTTTAAGTTATTTCTTACTTAAGCCCGCTAATAATATTGATTCGACTTCTTAGTAGCCGTTAGCGTAGTTAGTGTTAGTTAGTTAGTTCTCGAGTTACCATCTGGCAAAGAGTTCAGTAGATGCATTCTATAGTTAATACATTTGCACTCCAATATATCGCCGTTGAAATTGTGTCCGGATTGCTTTACATTCATTATAACTTCGTTGTGTTTTCATAGGAACAATTTAAATACACACATCACGGTCGGTAGTGGTGACTTATGTTGATGCCAAAAGATTATTGGACATCATGTTGCGAGAAAATGTTGGAAAAAAAATAGGTTATGTCCTAATCCAAAACACAAACAGTCTATTTACCAAGTTCCATCCAAACTTAATCATCAGTTAAGGAGCTAGACCTCCGCAAACATCGAAAGTTCCCAATTCCGTAATCATTCGTAATCAGCAGAAAAATAAGCACAAAAAATCCTTGCAAAGCGTCGGATTAAATTCACCTTCTTCTTAATTTCATTAGCACCCTTTTCACAGAAATAATAAAAGGTCATAAAGTGTTGCATCCTAGGGTTGCTGTAATTTATTGCCACGGTTTGCTTGTGGTCAACTTAATAAAGACGGATTTTGCCAAAAGAGTGTTTCCCAAATTTCTTAGAAAATTCTTCGGAAGGACTTGTGGTTAAAACTTTCCCTAAAGAAAGTAGCTCACAATAGCGTGAACTCTTGAGGGAGTGTTTGAGCAACAATGTGTTTTGCGTTTACATTCGTGCTTATGGACCGTTGTCTGTGATTTGTGTGTTTTGGTAACAGGAAACGAAAACGATTTATTCACAGGAATCGAATCCGAGAGAAGGGAATAAGCAGCTTAATTATCTACTTAATTACAATTGAACACATTTCAGACGTGAACGTAGATATGGCTTGTCTGACATCGAAACCGACATATCTCATTTTGTTGGCATGCGTTCTTTCAGTAATCATTTCCTGTTACCACTCTTTGAATATCAAGGTCCACGCAAGTGGGGTGAGAGATTGATTTGAGAGATTCGCCTTGAACCACACTGGCAACTTCAAGTTAAGACTGGGCAAACGAAGGCCATTTAGCAGATTAGCACCACCCTTGTATCAAGATGGCTGCTGTAATTCAACCCCCTTGCCACAGAAAAAGCTTTCTTGGCTATTGTCAGAGTCTGCCACATATATCTTACTACGATACTTACGGCGCATAGTGCTGCTTCCGAAACTTTTCCAAAGGTGTTTTGGTCGTCTCATTGTTGGAACTTCATTGTTGGGAACAGAAATCAATGGAGACATTCAAAAATACTGTTGTACGACTCACTTATAAAGTTATCGAAAATAAACTTTTTCGTAAGTTTGTTGTGAGGCAGTTTGCAATAATATCCTTTGACATTTCTAAAGAAATATTTGGCATGTCATCTTTAGTCCGTGTTGGGTTGACGGTAATTGAAAAATAGACGACACCAATCTGTACTACAATGAACAAGAAGTTTCTGAAACGTCTTCCAGTAATGAATATGGGATGGTAACTTGATCAGTGTGGTGGCCCGTGGCGTTGTGGGTGTGTACGTCGACCGCTGCGCTCTTGGACAAATCTGTCTAGGTTTGATTCCTGGTACGACAAGAAATACTTTTCACGGCCTCACCTCTTTCCAGTCACTGACAATGCTAGAATGTCTAGAAAAAGCTTCTCAAACTTGGCGTTCGGAGTTACATATATATTTGGACTAAGAAATGTGCTCGTCTGGGGTTGCTTCTTTGGTTGGGAAATAGGGCCAATCCTTAGAAGAAATGACACTATGAGCCGGTACAATTATTTAGATTTTATTTAAATCGGTTATGCACCTTGATACTACTGGAAAACCCGAACTACTTGTAATAGTTTTTCCGATTTCAAGTTCACTGAGATCTTGACTAATCGCTGAGAACCAGTTAGACGTTCAGTTAGTCTTAGCTTTTAGATTTAAGATCATGATTCTGGTTCTTCGAGAAAGCAGATTTGAAGTTGACAGGCGGATGTTGCAATGATCGCCACGAGTGGGTCTTGGTCGGATTTCTTCTAGTATGTCGAGTGTAGTGTTCACTCCTGCCAAAATTATAGCTGTCGATCATGACGTTTTCTCCCATGTAGTGAAGGATGGATGAATTCCGATTTGTGTTCTTGTTCTTGTTCTTCAGTTGTCGTGAAAGCTTCTACAACGAAACGATGATACAATGTCAAGACATCCGGAAATGCCTTACCTTCTTATCTAACGTTACAAATTGTATGCCAACAAGATTTAAATCGAAAGGAGGCTTAGTTGTTAGTTTTTTTTTTTTGGCTTAAAAGTGGAACTATATTATAATTTTGAAATGCATCACAAGAAGCGCTTGTTGGCCCATAAAATTGTAAGCGTCCAACTATTTGAATTCGTCATTGCAGCTTTAGAAAGGTGACGTCAAATAAGGACAAAATGATTAAAATATTGTGTCATTCTATTTGCAATGCGAACCACGATCAAATTGTTTGTTTCCAAACAGGCTTTATTTTGGCTGCCTTCGTCGTGAATAAAAACATTATTTCAGTTATCACATATCTTTCTACTAGCTGTCCTTTACGCGCTTTCTTTATTTCAATTCCAATTTCCCGGTGAATTAGCACTTGTATGAAATACGACGAATTCTTGATGAAGAAGATATAGAGCCATTTAATGAGGACATAAATGAGAAACCCTGAAAATGTGAGGACAAGGGTTAGAGCAAGGATTAAATGGATGGATGGTGTGACTGACGAAAACTAAACGTTCCAAATTAGAAATATGCGGCGCTAAATAGAACAGAATGGAAGCACCGCGTCGTGGAGACGGCTAAACCCATGTAACACCACAAGAAGAAGAAGTCTGAAATACGATACAGACAAAAGCGCACTATTTTGCTCGATACAGACAGTGGCTCTTTTAGTGCGATATCTTCCAGGACTGTCGGGCACTCTGTTCCTGAAAACGAAATTGAATTAAAATGTCGGGGACTTCTTCCCTGCGTCATAACAATTGATCGTTAACGGGACTAGAAGGAAAATCGATATTTTTAAGTCAACGTTGAGTACTGTGTACATCCACTATAAGTTTCCAAGATCTCAGTACCTGCAAAAGGAAAAAAAAACATTATACTGAACAAAAAAACTTATTCGAGTTTAACAGTGATTGGTCTTCCTTGGCCCACCCTGTAATTAGCGTTGTTTCCATTATTTGTTCGGCATACGTCAATGGTTCGATGTGGAAAAGGCAATCAAACTTCCAAATGTTTTCAAATCTGCAATCAAGCTCCATTCCACTCGAGTTTATTTCATTTCATTGGATCGCAGCCTTATAATCACATCTAAAGTCCTTGCAAAACGTAAGCTCGCAAGCAGGTCACTCCTTGGCGTTATGAAGTTCCTAAACTCTCTTCACAGCTCCCTTCCAGCTCAATCATTGTCGGATTCTCCTTGACCGAAATTAATTAGATCTAAAAGTGGAAAGCCCCATAAAACCCCCATCAGCCAATCACTCGAACTTAATTAGTTCTAATTGAACTTTTCAACGCAGGCACTCAAGTCGTCAAGTGAAATACCTTTCAATCCCCTCGGCTGCACGTAGCCAACCAAGGGAATAACACGCACTTGACCCACATATTCGCGGAGTAACTTTCTCACAGTCCTTATCATCGTTCCCACAATTAGTTTCATTATCTACCAACACAGCGCACATCCCCTCGGTCCGTTTTGCGTGAAGAAAAAGCAAACCCTATTTGGCGCAAATCCGCCTCACATTTCTCCGGTCTCCTCTTTCCCGTTCCCGTTCCCGTTTAAATGAGATGCGATCGAAGGCGCAAAGTGCAGCCGCTTCCTGCTGTACCTTTGTTTCCAATCGAATGCAGAAAAATAAATCACAATTCAATGTTGGCTGTGTTTTCTCACGTTTCCCGGCAGCAGCGGCAGCGGCAGCACCGCTTTAAGCCTCAGCAACATCAGTAAAACGATAAACGTTGATGTTGAAGCCACGCTGAGCTACACCGGTACACACACCACACACAAACTACGTGTGTCCAATCCAGCACCGTCCGTCCGCGGCCACGTCGAATCGGGAATCGAAGAGAGCTCTTTGCATCGAACCACTGCAAGCATAATAATGTCCATAATCACCTGTTTTTGCTTACTTCGACGTGGTAATGGTAATAAAAGCGCACTGCACAACCTCCAGCGCTGCAGCGCCCTACGCTGGCCGTGCTCTCTCACGTTTTTGCCGACGCGACCCGGCATATTCTCTGAAATCCGTCGACGACGTGAAGCAGGAGCCTTTTTGAGAGTTCGGACTGCGAACTGCGGAGTGTCTTGCCTCGCTTCTGTTGCTGTTGCTTTGTGTCTTCGCCCCAAAGTCGGTATTCTTCTCCTCCTCGTTTGGGTGCCAGCTCGTTCGCGGGATTGCCATTTTGATTCTCACTGGCGCTGCACTGGCAGCAGAGCGACAGCAAGTGCAGACAGATGATGTGGTGGCTGTGGACGTGGATGGACTGGGGCTGGGGAAAGCACGGAAACAAAAAAAAAAAACAAAAACCCGAGAACAAAAAAACAAAACTGCAACCATTGAGG
Organism: Eristalis pertinax; assembly: GCA_907269125.1. Lineage (NCBI taxonomy): Eukaryota > Metazoa > Arthropoda > Insecta > Diptera > Syrphidae > Eristalis > Eristalis pertinax. The sequence continues at coordinate 67,080,777 of OU026148.1, read as the reverse complement.
AGAGTTGCTCGTTCCAGGACGGACTGTGCAGAGCAATTTTTCTTCATTTTTATGGGCTGCGGTCGCCCCTGCCATTCGGTCATAATGAAAGCCAGCGCGTCGTTTGCCAATTAAATTGCCGCAGTTAATGTGATGCCAGATTGGGCTCCACAGTGCTGGCCGGTTCGTTTAATTGCAAATGACTCGGTGCTGATGATGTACGGGGCTGCTGCCTCTGCGGCGGGCATCGGTGGTTGGCTTCGCCGTTGCCGGCCGATACCGATAGGATGGGGGCTGCACTGGCTGGCTTTGTGGCTTTTTAGGGTTCGGCTAATTAAATCTCATACGATGCACGGGGGGAGGGAGCGCCGAGTGCCGTGTCGACTGCCGGAATGCTCTTTTTGTTTTGTGGCAGCTTTGGTGGAACCCAGTAGCCCCGGGGCCCTTGGTTATACTCCATCGACCATCACGACCTGTTGCCCGCATCGAAATGTGCAATTTGAGATTGTCCTCGACTGGAGCGGCAGCGGTGGTGTTGTGATGGGGGGTTTCACCGCGCCAGTGGAGGAGCCATTCGAAACTCAACTCGGAAACATTATCCGCCCTCCGCGACGCAAACGAAGAAGTGTCAACTTATTGAACGCTGCCTGGCGCTGGTGGCAGGGGCGAGCTTGGCGACGGTTGCATTGGATTCGAAAGTAAATGCAAATGCTTGAGGAGGAATTTTTGAATATAACAACTGAAACGGTGGCAGACTATTAATGTAATCCGCCGCCATTCAGCTACCAGATGGGGTCATCTAAGTCATGCGGCTGCTAGCGGTTGTGTACAACTGCAACATTTGCAGTTGGCCCCGCGCTGCCACCGTGCAGAAGTGGATCTGGCTGCGAGATTAAAATTCTAAGTTATGGGATAGCCGTCGCTCGTGTTGTATCATTTTGCGCTGGCACTGCTATTCGGCCAAATTTACTGCGGCCGATGAAGGCGCCCAAGGGCGGAAGAGATGTTCTATGTTCGGTGTGTTGTAATTTATTGGAAAAGGCTTTCCGCTGTAATGGGGTCTCGCCAGTGAATGGGAGTGCTTCGGAATTAGTCCAGTGTAACACAATATTTATGGGAGCCAGTCTTGCCCGTCTGATGCTGATGCTGATGACCGGATGGGAGTCAATTCGCTGGTGGGACTGGGCAGAGTGAAATGTATTGTGATTGCAAAAGTATTGTGCTCCAAACTGGGGTCATTAGTCACTGTGTTGTGGGGGGGTGTTGAATCGTAGGGGCAGAACAAAGAGTTGCCAATTTGGAACGGAGCTGTATTTGAGGGGCTCTTATGCTGCGGTGTATAAGATCAAGGATGAGCAGGAGAATGTAATTCAATTAGGGGCACTCTTGCTGCTTGTAAGCAGCTTCGAAATCGCTTAATTTGAGATTAGCATTTTCTAGTCAGATGGTAGTTTTGCAGAACTCAACTTTCATTAGAGTTTAACCGAGTTATTGTTTTGTTTGAAACCAGTTTCATCGATAAGCATTATTTTTGTGTAGTTTTTGCTCCGGTGTTGGCTGCGTGAACGGCTTTAACAGCATGAAACACCACGAGGATGAATGTCGTGGTACGATAAAAAAAAGAAGAAATCATAGACATAACTTTAGAATCTTTCTTTAATATTCTACGGTTTTGCAGAAGGAATAAGGTGCAGAAGGCCAATTTGTTTATATTTCAAGGAAAATGGAACTTTGTCCTAAGTATTAGGCAACTGAAGACATGCACAAGATTACGCACTAACTACTGAACCAACACCAAAGTTGTGTACTTTATTGTAAATTACCCTAAGATTCGTCACATACTGCTCATCCTACTGATAATCGCATAAGAGTTCCTTGAAGGGTTGATCAGCTAATGTGAGGGTTGAGTGGCATCAACAACAAACTTTACTTTCATTCCTTTCAGGCGGAAGTAAATTTGTCTTGACCTAATAGATTCAGGAAAACTTATTCCGTACAATGTAAAAAGGGTTGAGATGTTAACAGGTAGTAAACAGGGGTGCGTCAAGAATCATGGTTGAGTAATATTTTATTAAAGATATTTAAAACTGCTATTTCATTAAATTTTAAAGACAAAAAACATTTTCGGAACATAAGAGTTGTTTAAATTGCTTTTGGAGATATACGAGTGCTGTTCGATGACTTAGTGACTTTGGAAATGAAATATTATACTTGAGCCATTCGATTTTAGATTGTCTTTAATAAATATTGCCTGGGGGGGCTATTATGTGAAGCTGATCCTTTAAGTTTCAGGTCATAAAGAGAATTTAGAATTTTTTGGATGGCGCAGTTGCTTGAGTGCCTGCCATTGGTCAGAGGGGTCCCCAGTTCGAATCCCAGTGAAAGAAACGCTTTTATCCGGTTTTCAAATTAGGTCCAGTCACCATTTGCCGTTGGGATCAAATTAACGGCACTGAGTTGTTGGCTGGGTGCTGTGGGAATCGGGTAGGCACTGACTGGCGTCAACCTGGCGATGCCCAGTGTTGTAACTTTTTCTACACACCAATTGTGCTTATTTTACCTCCAAGTGGTAGCCATCGGGTACTGGTTGTAGTTCACCCGAGCTCAACTTGCCAAACTTATAAGTGCGACCTCTTGTCCTAGGGGTTACAAAAAAGGAACTGGCCCTCCAGGTTGGGGGTTGTGCCGTCGGGGTAACTGCCCGGCCACACAAAAAAATTGCTAGTTACGAAGCAACAACAAGCCTCGGAAACGGATGATTTTACTGATGACGACCCCTGCAAACGATATACGGACAACGATCTTCGGATTTGTACGTGGAATGTAAGGTCCCTTTATAGGCCACGTGCAGCCGAACAACTAGCGGAAGCCCTAGACTGCTGCAAAGCAGATATAACCGCCATCCAAGAAGTGCGATGGGATGGACCGGGCAAAAGAAGGATGAAAAACTGTGATATATACTACGGTGATTGCTACAAACAACAAAAACAGCGCCTATTTGGATGTGGATTTGTCGTTAGAGGCAGACTTAGGCAAGAAGTCCTATCGTTCAGGTCCGTGAACGAGCGCCTCACGACAATTCGCATCCAGGCTAAATTTGCCAACATAAGCCTTATATGCGCACATGCCCCCACAGAGGAGAAAGATGATGACACCAAAGACAGGTTCTATGAGCTCCTGAACAAAACGTATGAGCAATGCCCTAGCTACGACTTTAAAATTGTCCTTGGCGATTTTAACGCAAAGCTAGGAAGAGAGAACATCTTTGGTAGTACGGTCGGAAAGCACAGCCTACACGACACCACATCCGATAACGGATTTAGGCTGATCGATTTTGCTGCGGGGCGAAATGTTGTAGTAGCTAGTACAAGATTCCCACATCTCGATATTCACAAAGGAACATGGCGATCTCCTGATCAATCAACCGTCAATCAGATTGACCATATTGCGATAGACGCAAGGCACTCCTCCAGTATCACAGATGTCCGAACGTTCCGAGGCGCCAACATTGATTCGGACCACCACCTTGTTGTAGCCAAGGTAAGGCTGCGGATATGCCGAATACCGCCAAGACAAAGAAATACTGTGAGGAAGTTCAACGTCAGCCGGCTACAATCGCAAGAGATTGCCAAATCCTTTTCCGATAGTGTCTCCCTTAACCTCTTAAGAAATCCTACGCCGCCAACATCAAGTATTGAAGACCAGTGGCAGCATTGCCAAAAAGCCATCAGAGATGCCGCCTCTGATGTGCTGGGTTTCAATCCGCCACCACAACGAAACCCCTGGTTTGACAACGAGTGTCGGCAGGCGAATGCAGAGAAACAAGGAGCATACAAAGCGGCACTGCAAAGAAGGACAAGAGCTGCTCGGGAGCTCTACGAGCAGAAGAGGAGAGACGAACACCGGCTTCTCAGGAGAAAAAAGAAGGAGCATGAGAAGCGCGCGATCGGCAGAATAGAGGGATATTACTGCAGGAATGAGGTGAGGAAGTTTTACCAAAGGGTAAAGTTAACCAGTCAAGGTTATAAAGTCCGAACCGAAGCCTGTAAGGATGATCAAGGGAACATCGTAGTAGAGTCACAGTCGATGCTGAGGATATGGAAAAACCATTTCTGCAGACTGTATAACGGCGACGAAGAACCAAATCCCGCTGTCAGGCAGAACGAACCATTCAACCCCAATGAAAGGGACGACGAAGATCAACAATTCCGTCCACCCGACCCAGATGAAGTGAGGATTGCCATATCTAAACTGAAATCCAACAAGGCTGCGGGATGGAGAATGCACGCTGCTCCATCAAGGTCGGTAAAGACCTAACCGAGACCTTTGATGTCAAAAAAGGATTCAGACAAGGCGACGCGCTGTCATGCGACTTTTTCAACATCGTTCTCGAACGCCCACCAGAGGTACAATCTTTCAGAAGTCCGTCCAACTATTCGCATATGCCGACGATGTTGACATTATCGGAAGAACGCAGCGTGATGTCAATGGCGCTTTTGTGGGTACTGCAACGGAGGCCGCGAAGATGGGTTTAGCGGTAAACGAGGGTAAGACCAAGTATAGCTGTCAACGAGATAGGACACCCAACACCGACGTCTCGGTCAGAACGTCACAGCAGACAGATATAACTTTGAGGTAGTCAAAAACTTTGTCTACCTAGGCACCGCTATCAATTCAGACAATGACACCAGCGCTGAAATCAAACGAAGAATAACTCTTGCCAATCGCTGCTTCTTTGGGCTAAGAAAGCAATTGGTAAACAAAGCCCTCTCTCGAACAACCAAGGTAACGCTTTACAAGACCTTAATCGTCCCAGTCCTGCTATACGGCGCGGAGGCATGGACTTTGTCAAAAGCGGATGCAGCTGCTCTTGGTTGCTTTGAGAGGAAAATTCTTCGTGTGATTTTCGGTCCCGTCTGCATAGATGGTGAGTGGAGGAGGAGATATAATGACGAACTATACGGGCTGTTCAGTGACATCGACTTAGCCAGAAGAGTGAAGATCCAAAGACTGAGATGGCTAGGTCATGTAGAGCGGATGGAAACCAATACTCCGGCCCGAAAAGTCTTCGAATCCACCCCCGAGGGACGGCGCAGTAGAGGAAGACCGCGACTCAGGTGGCGCACGCAAGTGGAAAGGGACCTCAACCAACTATGCGTGCGAAACTGGAGACAGCTAGCTAAAGATCGAGCTGGCTGGAGACGCTTGTTGGTTGAGGCCCAGGTCCACCCCGGACTGTAGCGCCACCTTAAGTAAGTAAGGAGTTGTTGATCAGTGGTAGTTTATGACGATTTCGCTGACTGCCCACTTCCCACTTACCTACCTACCGAGGTGGCTGCTGGTAATACAATGGACCACTTTTGAGTCTGAGTGCTCCAGTTTAGCGTTAAAAACATCTTACACAACAAAAAAAATCTCTTTAGTAAATTAATGATGGTGAATCGATAAAAGTCGGTTCAGCATTTCAGCTTTAAAATGTCATGTCTTGAGTTCTGGATATAAAATATTTATTCAAAAAGCATGATAATTCAAATATGAACTTAATAAAAATGTGAGTGGCGCTACATCCCGTAGACGGCCAAGGCCCAACTCCCCAGCAGCCACTCGTGTCGTGCATGATATTGTTCTCTCACGAGTGGAAGCGACCTACAGTTTTATGCCGACTCCGAACGACTATGTTTGAGATGATTTTCTAGACAGTTTTGTCGTACCGGGAATCAAAGCTGGGCAGACCCATAACGCCACTGCCGCCACTTAATAATTATTTAAATTTTTTTTTACTTATTAAATATTCACATAAAATAAATAAAAAATAAATATAACCTTTAACTAATGTCCTTACATATTTACATGTCATATAGTAATAGTAAATTTAACTATTACTTAAAACAAAAATATTTTTTTGTGTACAGTAAGAAGTGGTCACCTTAGTCACGCGGTTTATTAATTGTACTATATTGTGTTTTCGCACTATTGAAATAGATATATAGATAGATATAGAATAGATATAGAAAAAAACTGAATAAATGTTTTTTTGATTTGTATTATTTATTTGTTTTTATTATAATAATGGTTTTAATGTTTATACAGTCTGTAAGCAGAAAGGCCGATCTTGGTGTCAAAGCCAAGTTAGCGGTTTTCAACTCAGTATTTGTTCCAACTCTCACATATGGTCATGCAATTTGGGTAATGACCGAAAGAATAAGATCGCTAGTGCAAGCTGCTGAGATGAGATTTCTTAGTGCTGGTGTGGGAATTACTCGCCGGGAGAGGGTGAGAAACACGGCAGAGCGCGAGGAACTCAACATTGAGCAGCTGCTCCTTCGAACGGAAAGGGCTATGCTTCGGAGGTTTGGTCACGTGGCACGAATGTCCCCATCATCACAACTTCCGAGGCGGGCGTTGAATGCGATTCCATCAGGTAGGCGACCGCTTCGCAGACCCAGGACGAGTGGTTGGTCCAAGTCCAAAAACTCGCTGGGTTACGCTTGGGCATTGCTCCTGATGAATTAGAGTCGATGGCGGAGGATCGAGTTGCCTGGAGATCTCTCGTGCGTGGTTTACCCCCGCGACCCCTTTAGTGGATGATGATGATGATGTTTATACAGTGTAATCTCTCCTAACTGACACCCCTCATAAGCGGTCACCTCTCTTGACAGAACAAATTTCAAACAACGAAATTATTTACACGATTTCTAATGTATGTAGTTCTCTCAAAAACCGACTCTCTTAAAACCGGACGCGGACACAAATTTGCATAGCCGCAATAGAATTCCACTCTCTCTTTAACAAAATGCATCTGGCACACTTCGGGATCTTATATTTTGTTTGCTTTGCTTTCCTTTCCTTTGCACTTTGCCCTTCTTACCAAGTAAGAAATTAAAAAATCCGACTATAATTCCTGTTGCACAATACGTAGGTTTGAGAGCAAGTGTATGCATAATTTGAAGCATGAACACCATAGATGCAAATAATTATTTTTGGAATTTTTGAAACATTTGTTAACATTAAAGGCAAAAATTGAACTTAATATTTTCCTTTTGCATCACAAGGCACGCCCGAACCACTACGTTCTCTTAGCAAATGCCCTCAGTATCGCTTCACACAGCAGATGTTTGTTGCGCGACTAAGGATCATCTACCGATCTTACATCTCACAGATTACTTCAATAAACAATAAAATTATTAATCTAAAGTCAATGAAAAAAAAACAATTTTTAAATTCGAAACGAGATAAGCTAAAATCAATTTCGTTGCAGAGTTCATTAAATGTTCTTATGCACCTAGTAATAGGCTCATTGCACCCGTAAATGTTCTATGCCTTCTATCGAAAAGTGTATTTCTAACCTGAAGAGATCTATACTTATTAGCAAAACTAATTCTGGCGAATTTATATGATAATTGATTATGTCTCAAATAAGCATGAATCTTCCGAATGCATCTTCCGCTGAAACTTAAGGTCTGCAAGCCAATGCTTTTGAATCTTTCGTCATAAGAAGGAAGTTCGTCAAACATGTTTATTTTGCGGATGGCATACCTTGTGAAATTCTTTTGAACTCTTTCGAATCTAAGTCCCCTTGAGCACCATCCCAAATAATGGAAGAGTATTCTAAATGAGGCTTGACTAACGAGCAGTTTAAGGCTTTAAATTTCTTGGAAGTCTTTACTATTTCTACATTCAAATGCAGTGACAAATTTAATTTCGTGTCAAACATGACCCCCAGATCCTCGACTTCAACAAGACAAGACTTCAACAACACAACAAAAATCAGAGTTCGTACGTTAGCGGCAAAATATAAAATCGGAAAGACACATGCCGCGGAAATTTTACGAAAAAAGGAAAATATGTTATCGGAGTGGCAATCTAATGATAATGCTAATGAAACAAAAAAAAACTTTTTAAAATCTAAGGTTTTTAATATTGCAGACTTTTTGTTAGTTAGTTTAGGCTCGTAGGACGACCATCGTATTTTTTCTCATACGCGGACAAATTTCTTGGTATCATCAATGTCCACTTATGCGAGAGTTCACTGTATAAATTAAAATAAACCACATTTTCATCATGTTCTGCTACACTGCCTTTTAATCGGATTCATTAATTTAGATGCAAACTAAAATTATACTCATACAAATTACATACACATTTTGTTGCAACCGAATGGAAGTAGAAAAAAAAAATACAGCACTGGAGGCTGTTATTATTTTATTTGTGTCCCTCGAGACAAAAATCATAAATAATTTAAACCATTTCATAAAGAAACTTCCCCTTTTTTTTCGCAATGCATTCACATTTGACTTGCTGAGTGCATCCTCAGCTCAGGCAACGCCAAGTAAACTGCTCTTTTGTCAAATAAATTACATAAAGTCTCTACCCATATGGTTGGCAAATGCGTACATTTTTGTGCGGGTCCGTGGGCTTGACAGATTGCCAAACTGCTAATTTTTGCAGTTATAGACAGTATAATAAAAATACAAAACAGAACATTATTTAAAACATACCACGTTGTCCCATCAAATTTGCCATTTATAGCCTTTAATGGTCATAAAAAAAAAAAACAAATACTTACAACCGCATCGCCGTCGTGGAAAACTAGGATACATTCAAATACTATTCAAATACCGTCTTGGCCAAACGATTACATACACGTCCAGTGTATATAAAGCACGTATGATTTACATAAAAATCATGAGCGAACATGCGCGTTATATTCCCCCCGTTGGATTCTTTCATTCCTTCATTCGCGAGTGAAACTCCATTTCTAAGCCATCAAACATATGACTTCACCTGTGATTATTCACAAATCAATCTCTTCTGAGACTCGAAACGTGGCGGCCACTGGAATGAAATGAAATTCAAGATCCTACAGCCTGCTGCACGGAGCCAGACATTCCTTTGTCCTCCAACCAGCAGCGGATAGAACCGACTCAATAAAACAGTAAATTATTTATAACCAGAAACGTATTTTTTCCATTTTTTTGAGAAGTTACTCAGTTTCTTATTGGCACACTCTGAGGAGTCTCATTACAACCACATGCCCCCTTGCTTGCCTGTGGTTTCCAGGGTGACCTCTCATGTTTCAAAGGAAAGGACTCTTTTTCTTTTGTGCTGTGTCATGGCACGTAAGTGTCACAAGACATGGGACACATTTTTTTCCCAATTTTTTAACCTTCCACCAGCATATCTCTAACAAACGAAATGTATATCTCGATAAAAATAAAATAAAGAACTAGGAAGAGTTCGCTGTTATCGCTTATCGAATGGATTCCTCGCAGACGGGTCGATTGGATTCTCCTTCTGCAGCGCGGCCGGAGAGGTAGACTCGCAATCGTTTTTGGCCAGTCATCCTTCTTTTGAGTCCCGACGAAATGAAAGAAATTAGTTATTTCAAAGGAAACTTGAACAAAAAAAGGGGACCTTGCCGTTGCCGGTATTTTATCAACGTCCACAAAGGAGTCCGGTTATCGATTTAAAGTCTGATTAAATTTTGAGTTAAACCCCTAAATGGAGCACATTTTGAAACCCATCCTTCTCGCAAATACTCCTCACATTTGCGTGCGCAAACTTTTGAGTGTATCTTTGGGATATTGCACGTAAAATATCAGGTCGGCCGCAGCAAACATAAGCCTCATACCTGGAGTCCCACTCTCTCACAGCCCGTGCAGGGCCTTAGGAAATGAAATTATTTCAGTTTCATTTCACTCTCGGGCCACATACACGTCTTCTACGCCCATGTCCAGCACTCGAAAGGGGACTGCTTGAGTTTGAGATTCTTGCACAAGTTTGCAGAAGTTTTAAGGGCATTCACAACGTCTGTCTTTGCAAAGTGTTTAACCTGTTTAGCCTGACAGAATCACACTGAAACATACACAGCGCTTCGCATAACTCTTCCTCGTCCGGAGTGCGAACACGAAGTGTGCAGTCTCCTCCGTACACACACACACACACCAACACGCACTCATGGTCAGAGAGCAAAAACATTTCCTTGTGTAATGTAAATGGCGTGTGTGTGCATTGAATTCATAATGAGTCCAGCAGCCAGCAACAAGGCAAGCAGTCCACTCCACACCTTCGCACGTTGCACGGCCGATGCAACACAGTACAGACGGCAAACGGACGGTGGAAAGGTCAGAAGTGGAATTCTGCCCACAAGAATTCAATAACATCAGTGCAGAGAGCAGTGTTTTGTCATCTTTTGCATGCAATCCGTCGGAAAGACCTCGCTGATTAACTTGTCACACATAATGCTCTGTGTCCTCTCGAAGGTCCTTGCGAAATGCAAACATTTCACGGCCCATACCGACTCTGACCCTTCCATGGGAACACGCACACCCGGCCAAAGGTCAATTCCAATCTAATTTCTGTCCGCAGCGGGGGATGGGGGCTCAACAGTGGCAGTCTATCTACCGTCTGCCACCCGAGGCCTCACACCATCACTGCCACCGCCACCGCCACCGCCAGCGCCCACTCGGAGTTAATACGATGGGCGACGTGTATCCACAGACTCTGGGTGAATACATAAGTATTCAGGTGGAATAGATACTGGCTATTATCCACAGATACATCGAACGTCACGTGCTGGGAAGATTTTCTTTCTTTTTTTTCTCTGTTTTCTTCCTTTTTTCTGTTGTTGTTTTGCTTTCTTGCCTTCGCCGGGACCACGTAGTATGCGAGCGGCCCCCGGGCGGCACAGCACTGGGGACTCTGTGGCAAGGGGCAAGAAAAATATGTTGCGAATGTGAATTTAAAATGCATTCCGCACTGACAGCACGCTCGGTCGACGAAAACTGCTTTCAGCTTGACTTACACACCGTCGGCTAGACAACCAAGGGCAGCACAGCAGCCACCACCACCGCCGCCAACAGTAACAGAAAAAAAATGAACCCAAGCTGACCACACCGTTCTTGGCGCCGAAAATTCAAGATATTTCGTGAATAATTCAAGCGGATTCCAAATTTTAGACCACCACCTACCTCTGGGCTCATTTTGTATGCTAACGTGGTAATAAATATGCAAACCTCATGTTTTGCTGTTTATTTGGATGCGAAACATATGCGACCGCTGGCCATGCCGCGCTCTGACCGACCGCATAGCTCTGCTCATTGCCGACAGTCGGACAGGCTGCTGAGAGCTATAGATCCGCATAATCGAGTGAGCGATGCCAAGCTTGATTGAATTTGTGGGTAGAATCGAATTGAAATGCCTTCCCCAAAATGACCAAAGTGCCCCCCTCACTTGGATCACATCGAAAATGATTAAATTATTTATGAATAACTTTAGAGAAGTGCGAATGGCCATCGACGGCTGGCCGGCCTCGTAAAATCGTTTTATTGCTAAGTTCGCACTTCATTCATCACACCGTGTCGAGCAGCGAGTGTTGAGCGTCTGGAGCGTGTGTCGTCGTTGGGTGGAAAAAGGGTATCTCATTGCCAGCACATTATTTTTTTTTTCACTGATGTACTCGCATTCTACTCCGTGTAATCCCTGAAATCGCATCCCCTAGTCATTCAGTAAACACTTGGCACTTGTGAATCGTTGTAACGTAATGGTGGCTGCAACAGAATCAGCATCAGCGGAGGTGGCGGTGGCGTTGGCGGCAGACTGCCACAAGGGAGGGTGGGCGTTGTAAACAAAAATATTTTCCATTAAACTAAAAGGAATGCTGCTGCTGCTGCTACTGCTGGACCAGGATTTATGGTATTCACTTAAAATTTTCGAATTTCATACACCAGTAGCTGAGTACTGTGTATACACGTTGAATCCGCTGCGCTGTGCCGAGAAGATATTTCAATTAGAGTCTTTCATTCGTTCGGATAGCGAGAGTAAACATTGTGTACATGGCTGGGGATTAATGGGGATGGTCAACAGATTAGGCGCACACACACAGCCAGACACACATTTGAACAGCAACGAGGGCAGAGAGAACATTTCTTTTCACTTTTGGCTGCGCTGGAATGTGGAGAGGCGGAGGGAAAACTATTTGAATCTGTTTTTATATTCATACGTGCCAGTGGGAATGTCATAAACATGTGCTTTTAAATTGAAACTATTTAATGAAGCGTTTGAACCGAGGATGAACTCAGTTGGAAAGAGTGTTGTTCAACGGCAATTATGGTGTAAAAAGGGTGTAAAAAAAAGACATACAAGGGATTAACTAACTCCATTGTGCGCGCTGTGTCAGAGATTAACTTACGATTTACATGGATGGCAAATTGGGGTGATTTAGCAGCAATTCCCGCTGTCATCAGCGATGAAAAAATTCAGATAACTAGCTTAAAAAATGAATTAAACAGATTGGCTGGCTGTGTGGGGGGAAGGTGTGAATCCAATAAAATCGCTTGACTTAATTTGATTGATCACGAACGGCAAGAGGCGACAAAGTGTGTACCTGATTATGGTGGCAGCTGTGGGGAGAAAAAGAGCGTCGTTAAGTAACAGCGAGAGGAATAAGACTTGGTGAGAGATAAAATCAAGACGGCCGACGACGGTAGTACGCTTCGGAACCTCTTTCGACGCATGCCTATCTGAAGATTCTAGCCGCATTTCGCGAAACTGGTGGAGTTGAAATGTAGAGAGTTGTTGTTAAGAGACAAGCAACAGAGAATGAATTAAAAATGGAAAAAAGCTATTTACAGCAGTGTAAACATTCATCATCGCATATTTGTGGTTTTTGTTAATAATTTCCTTGCTCACAGTGGACTAAGTTCACCTTATAATCTAGTTTGTACAGAGAAAGCAACATGTTTAGAAAAATAGTTGAAAGAAAAAATCAGAGATATTTTTGTTTCAATTGTTCCATCGATGGAGTCCGAATCAAACGGAGAATTTGGCATGCACTTATTACTTATATTCGAATCATTGAATTTTTTTTTCTAACATCATTTATTTTCTGACGTATTAATTCACACAAACCACATATTAGAAGAACTAGAGGAGTTAGAGATTGAAGAAGAGGAAGAAAGAAGCAAAAACATTTATTTTGGGTTAATATTTCTCTTATGCTGAGAGAGGCTTGCTTTCTTATCAGGACAACGACCCATGGAAGGTCTGAGTCTGAGCAATAGCTGCCTTCAATTGTTGAAGGTGCTGGGCACGCTGCTTACAGTCAAAGACCAACCTGTCTTGCGTCCGCGATTACTTGGTTCGGTCTTCCACTTCTTCTTGAACCAAGAGGCTCGGATTCGAAGACCGTCTTTCCTGGACCTACATGCGTTCTATGTGGCCGGACTACGACCATATCTTGGGACAGCTTGTAGAGTTCGCGGTTGTGTCTTAAGTGCACATGGGGTCATACATATGTACCTACATCCGAGGTAGAAGTGTTCTGTCGAAGGCACCAAGAATCAGTCTTTTGTTTTTTTTTTATAAAAGGCCCTTATTTTTGTTTTTTTGGAGAGACTTTTCTCCTGGCAATTTCCGGTGTGCTCAGACATCCAATGTTAAAAACTCCTCTATGTTGGCTGGTGCAGCTTTCTGACATTGGACAGTCGAGCTCCCAACCCTGTTGCCACGAGAAAATGATCAGAGTTCACGCTTACTCCCCCGAATGTTCGCACATCCAGGAAGCTAGGATACTTTAATCAAAGCTAACCATGACGCCTGGTGCGAGATATATTGGCAAAAATTAGGAACGTGCTTACCACAATTTCGATATCAGCGTGTTTAGTTCTAGGTTCGCTATGCATTCCCAAAGACAATTAACGAATCACTTTTATTTTAAGTAAGGTTAAGCCTCGGCGCTATTCGTTTTCTCTCCGGGTGAACAAAAAAATTACTATTCATTGATCGACGAACTGAGAAACGGTTATAATTAATCAATAGTTAAGCTTCTTACATATATCCTTCATTAGTCAATTGAACCCGTGCGAAGCCGGGCAGGTCGCTAGTAGAAAATAATTAAGCAGAATTAATTTATTCACAAGTCTCGGAGGACTTCTATCGAGTCACTTTCCGCATCCCTGCTGAAGACGAGGATGGCGATTGGCGATGCATGATTTTTAGGAAGAATATTCAAAATTTCGGCATTGAAAAAAATTTCTAGTTTAATTAGTATATATTTTATAATTTACACTTAAACAATAAAAAAATTCATGGCAGGTAATTTTCCGATTACAATTACGAAAATATTACCATTTTAGTTTGGACAACTAATTAAGAACACTTCAACAACAAAACAAAGTAAAATTTATTTTTTTTGAAAGTGTATGTGCAGCGACCTCTCACTTATAACGGGTGATTTTTTAGCTATTATCTTTTTGACAACACTGGTTTAGGCAGCTGACGCATGTTTCGTGTTTTGTTTCACTGTCAAACATCTTCAGTTTGGTTAACCATGAATCGTCTTACAAACGAACAACGCTTGCAAATTATTGAATTTTATTATCAAAATGCGTGCTCTGTTAAGAAAGTTCATCGTGCGCTTCTTCCATTAAAATTGTGTTCAGCGACGAAGCTCATTTTGGCTCAATGGGTACGTAAATAAGCAGAATTGTCGATTTTGGAGTGAATATCAGCCAGAAGCATTGCAAGAGCTACCAATGCATCCAGAAAAAGTCACAGTTTGGTGCGGTTTATGGGCTGGTGGCATCATTGGACTGTACTTCTTCAACGATGATGCGATTCGTAACGTAACTGTGAATGGTGAGATGATATCCAACTTTTTTTTGCCCAAAATGTAAGAGCTTGACTTGCATGACATGTGGTTTCAACAAGACGGTGCCACATGCCACACAGCTCGCGCAACAATGGACTTATTGAGGGGAGAGTTCGGTGAACATTTTATTTTACGTTCGGGACCGGTCAATTGGCCGCCTAGATCGTGCGATTTAACGCCTTTAGACTATTTTTTGTTTGGCTATGTTAAAGCTCAAGTCTATACAGACAAGCCCGCTTCAATTGACGCATTGGAAGACAACATTGAAGCATTTATTCCTGAGATAACGGCCGAAATGTTGGAAAGAGTATGCCAAAATTGGACTAAGCGGATGGACCATTTGAGGCGCTGTCAAGGTCAACATTTGCATGAAGTAATCTTCAAACATTAAATTATATGGACCGTACTATCTATTCAAATAAGGATTTCATGCATTTTTCTGATTTTTTTTTGAAAAACTTTCCTATAGCTTTTAAAAAATCACCCTTTATAACACCTCAGTTATATGAATTATTCCAATATATGAACCGCCAAATATTTGTACTGGAATTCAGTTATATGAACTGACGCTCTAATAAATGACTGCTCGCGTCATATAAGTGAATTTCTTTTGAAATTTTTTAGAAGTTAAAACAGTTATTTTGTGTTAACACAATTCTTTTATGTTTTCTTTTGCTTCATTTGCAATTGCAAGTACAAGTCAGATAATATCTTTTATCGAAAAGGCAACATCGGTTGGCGCGGGTAGGTAATTTGTTTTGTTTAAAAAAAAAAAAAATATGATAATGTCGATGCGTGCTCGGAACCTACGACAAAAATCGTTTTAAGCTCCGTGCATTAACGGGATTAAGTAAATATTATATTTCTTTTCAGTTTTCAACCCAAATACGAATATACGAACTTTTCATTTATATGAACTGGCACAACAATCAGTAGTTCACATAAGTGAGACTCCACTGTACTTAAATTTGGTCTAGGTTCAATATTTTGTTGGATTACCATTTGCTGCCATAACAGATTGACATACTCTTACTCGACTAGCTTTATACAATACATGGTGCACTCGCTCTGTTATGCGGCGAGTTGGACCCACGCCAAACCATAATACGTCATCCACCATTCAAGTCAAAAAAGTGGAAAATTGCTGAAGGGTTCACTTTGCTGATTCTACAAATAATACGATCTGGAGACGATTTTATTGGGCGCCGCTTCCGTTTTACATTGCCGATTAAAAGCATTATGAACCATCGACGACAACGCTGTTAGAGCAATGTGGAGGGATTTTCTTTCTTGAATAAATTTAAAAACTATAATTTTGGGTTACAGTTCTTATTATAATATAATAACAATAATATAATATGGGTGGCGCTACAGCCCGTAGAGGGACAGGGCCTAGCTTTTCAGCAACCACTCGTGTTGTGCGTGCTATTGTTCTATCACGAGTGGAAGGGACCTACAGTTTTATGCCGACTCCTAACGGCCAAGTTTGAGAAGCTTTTTCTAGACAGTTATACACTTTGAGCATTGTCAGTGACTCGAAAGAGGTGGGGCCGTGAAAAGTATTTCTTGTCGTACCAGGAATCGAACCTAGACAAGTAGGTCCAAGTGCGTAGGAGTCGACGCACATACCCACAACGCGACGAGCCACCACAGCTCTTATTACGGTCCGAATTAAAGATGTTTCGATATACTTACTTAATTACGGTCCATCGATAGCCACATCCATATTATTGTAATGCATTTTTAAGCCTGAAACTTTTAGTATGGCATTTTACATGTACAAAATACCGTGATCCGCTTAGCCTAATGGGCAAACCGTACGGCTATTTCTCATAATATGAATATGAGACAATGGAAAATGTCGTATCTCCGGCAATGGGCTAAAGCAAGGTCAAACCAAGTTACCATCTATCAAACGTGCTAGCACCAAAAAGTGTGGAACATATGAAAACAAAGGATAGAAACCAACTTACCAGCCAAATGGCATGTGGTAGCAGGAGTAAATCTGTGTCGATTCCCTGCAAATTGGGGATCATGGAGCTATCGAATGCACCGAAGGAGAAAGAAACACGTACACCGACGTGCTTCAAAGTTTCATCCCGAAATGAAAATGACTTTGTGATCCCCAACAAATGTCTGCAATTTATTTCTTCTTTCAAAGCAATCCCTTTCCCAGTAATGCCGTCTCGCAACATTGTTGCAGCATGTGGACACGACCAGCAGGCACACTTGTTGGTTACACTTCGACTCTGCCACTGCCGGTCAAAGCTCAGTGAAGCATCTTATTTTCATACATGCCGCGCCGCCGCATGCATACAAATTCCTCCAGAAACCATTTAACCTCATCGACGAACGCCAATGTAAATGTCATAACGAAATCGAACAGAACGGAAAATACAAATAACAAATATTTCTGTTGACTTCTTTGCAGGCATCACGATTGCCCGGACAGATAAATAAACAGAAAACAAAACCACACACATGGGCATTTGTGGGGCTGGCAAAAATCAACGAAACCAATCGACAGACTCGAAATACCTCCCATGAACAGGGCCAACAAAAACAGTCGCCAGTTTCCCAGAAACGAAACGCAAAATCGAAAGCAAAAAGGAAAAACCAAAAAAAGAAACAGCACAACACCGGCTCGGTACACAATGTGACATCGAATGACAGCCATAAAGCGACCATAAAAAGAGAGAATACAACAATTATTCCATGTTAGCAGCCACTGCGTCTATGAACCTGAACAGCGCGCCTATTTGCCAATCGGCAGGTTTCATAATGCACGCGTGACACGTAAGTCACACGGAATGCGTGCGCGATTTGAGAGAGGGGGCCGCCTGGGAGGTAGCTTTACCGGCGGCAGTGGTGGACCACGCTGAGTTCTCCCCCAAAATGCCCCCACGACGAGTGAATGCTGTGAATTGTGAAGGTTCATTATTATTTAGTCGTGATAAATTGTCGCAACTACGCAGGCTGACAGGCTGAATGTCAGGGCATAGGACCGGTGGAACGTGTTCTATTATTCCTTTGATGATCTGCTATGGTTTCGGGCAGAGTGTGCAATTTGCGCTGGGTGTAGCCGCCAGATTGCATAATGAGGCATCTGTTGTGATGCAATAATTTCAAAGCGTCCACATTTGACAATTTGCTTCTATTGCAACGGTAATTACACACACGTGTGCCTTGCATAAGTCAACGGTGATGTGGTTCCTGGCTCCTGCTGTCTCCTGGTGACTTAATCTTCCCTCTAGCTTTTGCACACTTAATCCTTCTACAGGTTATTTTTCATGCATAAGAAGGGATGATAAATAACCTTGTACTTGGCCAACACATACACACACAAACACAGAGAGGGGTATGCCCACACATACGTGCCATGTGTTGAAGTTGAGGGTAATTTTGCTGTCATGACAGGTTATTGGTTTAATGATAACTTAGTTGTCGTATCCGGCTTCTCTTGTCAGACTCCACTCTCACTCTGGGTCTCCTCATAATTGGATACGACTTGGATAATTTCACCCGAGGCTAGGGGGATGCCGGTGAAAATTTACATACACATTCCGTTGAAAAATTAAATTAATTTAAATATTTTACGGCGACCACCATTTCCTACGAGACCGGGCTAATTTAGTCGATACATATTGCGAGAAGGGAGGAGTGGGGGATACATGACCGACGGAAGGGTTTGGTACTTCGATCGACAACTGGAATTCGAGGCAATTAAGCGAATGGTTTTTAACATATCCTAGTCACTGCCTTTGTCATTGTCACAGTTTTAAGTATGATCCAGTGTGAGTCCTTGTCCCTCACCGCAGGGGACAATTTGCCACAGCTACAAATTTAAGGTGGTTATTGGGTTTCTCGACCGCAGGCAAACACCAATTCCACAAAGGACGTACCATCATTTATGTCCATCAACATTGGCTGGATATAAATAGTGGAAATGGGAGCTATAACTTCATGACGACTCCGAAAGACGTCGAAAGTGTCCTAAAAGTGACTCGAGGGAGGTGGGACGATAAATAACTTCCTGCGTGAGAGTCGACGCACCTACTCACTACGGCCGTGATCTTTTGAAAGAAATCGAAACCCGGCTCGAAGGACCAAAATTACGATCAACGAAACGACATTCAAGGCGGCAGAACTGATTGTTGGTGCATTCCAGGAAAAGAAGTCTGCACATTTTTCGACAAAACTCGTTGGACAGCAAAAGAGTGTGCAATATTCTGGCGAAGAGAATATGTCGATGTCTTTCCTCCTCGTTCGAAAAAGACAGGAACACCGAATCTGTGTATAATCGCTGGTGTATGACAACTGGGTCCAGATGACCAAAAAAACATGCCTATGACCATGGAATCTGGTTGAATTGACAATTATCTGAGAGAACTAAATACAGTGCATTCTCGATTGGCAACTGATTAAAACGAGGGTAGTTGCAATTACCGAGGCTTTTGCAATAACCGAGATAGTCTCAATTCGGGATGAAACGCCAATATCAGAAAGAAGCGTTAGAGCAGACGTGAAAGGTGATTCATTCTTTCGCCCAGGAGCTGATGATGACTTCGCAGCACAATGACACATTTAGCTTTTTCTGATTTAGGAACCACTTGTACAAAGCTTTTGTCCATCTTAGGATATTCGCACCGTAATCCTCTCTCTGGATCCACATTCAGCATTAGAAACAGACTTTCTTATTGCATCCTATTTTCTTTTTATTCAGCTTACCTGCTGTATACTTATGAACATACAGTCTCTACCCTAGCAACAGGAGACTTTACGAAGAAGTCCACATCAACCCTCTACAGCAACACATAGTAACACTGTTCCCGAGGCAATTGCTCGACATCGGCAACCATCAAAACCACCGACTCGCAAACAACAATCCCACAATGCGTTGAATTCGCCAAACGAGCAGACATTCCCATTAACATCAACCAACGGACTGTATCACTTCTATCAAAGTAGTGATAGCAGTCATCATCGCGACTAAATAGGCAGCCATAGCACCACCACCCTATTCCGAGAAGAGACCAACAAGGACACACGAAACTGAACACCCCGATGACAAAACAAATCAAGGTTTAGTATTAAATAAAATAAGTCAATAATTATCATAACTGCATTTTAAGTTTTGTTCGGATGTACAGGGTGTCGCATAAGAAACGTTAAGATTTATTTGATGAATAACATTTTTCTTTCTATCCTTGGCATTTATTCAAATATTGATTATGGTTTGGAAATATGTTCGCATTGTATTTTAAGGATAATGTCTCTCAAATGGTGCCCATTGTTTGCTTCGACGTGATATTCTCTTTCCACAGCATTTCCCATTATTATTCTAAGAATTTCAAATTCGGTATCGGATATTGGCCTTAAGCTGTTGTATGGTTCTTGGCTTATGGGCATACACCTTACTTTTTAGATAGCCCCAATGAAAAAAATCCGGAGCAGTTAAATAAAAACGCGGTGGTTAGTTAAAATCAGAAAAAGATCCGATCACCAATCATTTACCTCAGGAGATCCATAGTTGGACGAGCTGTGACTGTGAAAAAGGTGCAATTGCCTTACGATACTTTGCAAAGACCACCTAGGCATCACCAACTGCTTGGTTTCGGAGTTTTCCTCAATACTTGCTTACACCCGAGCAATGTTCGCATCATTTCGAACTGTACAAGGTCTCCCAGCACGCGGAAGATCACAGACAGCCCCTTGTCGCTGAAAACGCTGGAATAATCGGTAAATTGTTAGAGCACTGGGCGCATTTCGAACATGAAAGAAATTTCGATATAATCTGTGTGTCTGAATAATTGAATGTCTACTTTCAAAATAAAATGTATCCACTTAAGTTCCTTGTGTTGAATCTTTGCAACAAAAATTTCCCAAGTTTTTCAAAGCTAATTCTGGAGAAAAAAAATAAAAAAAAAGGTTTTCAATAATTAAATCTTAATATTTCTATTTTGGGCCACCCTGTACATCCGCTGGATCTTTGTTGAGCAAATAGGAAGAAGTAAGATCAATAATTGCATACTTTGTTAGTTTATATTGATGACAGTCTCAAGCACACAGCTTTAAAACGTATATGCGACTTCCTCATCTTTCGATGACAGTCTGAGCGAAATTGAATGCTGAGTGAGCTGACAAAATTAGCTACGCTCAGATGTGCTGGCAGTGAGGGCCATTCAGTTGACGTCCTCATTTTATCGAAAATAACCACCTTAACCATTTGCCGCGCAGTGCAATCCATTACTCTATTCAGCTCTACAAACTGAACGCATTTCAATGCAAGCGAAGTAACCAAATCACAGAAAACTGACGCATCTTTTATTCTTCACTCAACATATGGCAAACCTGCTCTCTTGATATGCCCATGGCCCCTTCTATCTCTCTGACTTTGGTTCGACAGTCGGTCAATCGTATGTTTACTTTTACTTTTTCTATCTATTTTTATTTTGTCGGATGATTAAAACTAGTTCAACTAACTTCCTGAAACTAATTTATTGCCCTAGGCGACTACGCAATCGCATTTGGTTAACATGTTGGATGAGACCGATGGTGATCACTGATCACTGATCACAGTTTGTTTTTGACGTCACTCACACTCACCTAGCTGATACAACAACGTTCAAATTCAGCTGTTCACCGTTTCATGAAAGCCGAGAAGGAAAACCTCAAGATACGAGCATTTTTTTTGTGTGTCAATTCAAACAAGAGATGTTCAAAGGAACGACATTCTCGCCACAGGCGATCCAAATACAAAAAAAAAACCGAACGATGAATAAGATCTCAAAAGAAGAAACAAGATAGCCATTCTTTGGTGCAAATCTGGTGCGAAATTGGTGCGTAACAAATGCAATACTAAACAGTTTTTGCGGCATGATTCGCTCTGGATCCCAAATGAGATTGAAACACAAACCAAAAGTAAATGCATTTATAGTAGCGTAGTGAGACTAATTTTTGAATTCCTCTTATGCAGTGCAACATCTGCGGATGCCGAGAACATGACGAGATACATGATTGCTTTCTGCCAAATGATTCATTGTAAACTGCAGCCATTTTAGACGTATGATGATGCAATTGGAATCCTGTATTTGTGGCGTCTGTGAATCATTTGACTTTAGATATGTTCAGCATCTGTTTACAACTCTGATTGGATTTGGGACAATCACCTTATTTAGAATTTAAAAGATTTGTGTTTACGATAAGCCTCCATATTCAGAAGCAAACATTTGCTCAAATATCACGGTTTTCTGACTGATTTGCTGTTTGGTTTTTCACTGATCTATTTTTGCACTTCCGTCGCCGTTGGCAGCAATTTCGATTGTCACTCGACTATGTGGAAGATTTTATGCAAGGATCCCGGTCTGAAACATTATAAAACACGGTTCGCAGAAGAACTGACACCAAACTGTATTTAATTTCTTTTTTGGTGATTGAACCTCAGAAAGGCGCTGGCGCTTGCTCCGGTTTTTTTCAAAAAATTGTCTTCTGCGGGGTAGTTAATTTCTTTGTGAATGGGTGCGTTTATAAATAAAACTGCAGTATTGGAGTGGCCCGTGGCGTTGTGGGTATGTGCGTCGACTCCTACGCAAAACTTTTTCACTGACCCACCTCTTTCGAGTGGTTGCTGAGAAGCTAGGCCCTGGCAATCTACGGGCTGTAGCGCCACCCATATTATTATATTATATTGTGTAAAAATGGAGAGACGCAAGCAATGGAACAATGTGTGTTCATTATTGAACAATATCTTAAAAGTAATGAAAATTTTATGTCGCATTTAGAAAAATTCAAATAAAATATGATCGGAATTGCGTTATAACTTCGTCAACTGCGAAGAGATTAATTGAAAAATTTAGGAAAACAGGATCAGTTGGAGTCTCTGAACACACTGGGCGTTCAAAAATAATCCCTTTACTGTGTTGAAACTGTGTTTTCTCTATTAATTCAAATCTTGCGTTAATTTTGTGACACTTTTAAAAAAATAAATAAAAAGATAAAAAATATGTTAATATGAATAGCACATGCGCATGTGTATAAAATTGTGTTGCTTTGCGGGTTTTCAATTAAATTCCTATTAAGCGGGCACATAAATGCGTTTTTAGGAGAGCATTTTCTTAAATTTATAAATACACACATAATTAGATTAGCCACAATTTTTTTTTTATTTATTAATACAAAACAACAAAACAAAAAAATATTGCACTGGACAATATGTACGTATCTCAGTCTTAAAAAAACAACAAAAATTAATATTAATTAAGGTATCCATTAAATTGTTAATATGTACATTTAATGAAAAAGATTTGTAATTTTCGTTTGAATCATTGATTTTTCAGTAGTTTTCAAAAAAATGATCCTCTATTTCACCTAGAGTTCTGATAGTAAGGCTGTTTCCAACCAGGTACGTTACTAAGGTTGCTTGAGCTTTAAGTGCATCTTACCTTGAAGGAATTGAACCACATTCTCGATTACTGGAATTTTCATCTCCAAACCTTCAAAACCCGTTACTGAACATTTTTCGAATGGAACCACATCATCACAAATTTCTTGATTTGTTAAACATCCGGACATTGTAATTCATTATCGCTATTCAGTAGCTCGTCAAGTTTTTCTTCTGTTAAGAGCACACCAATCTCTTCCAACACTTCTTTATCCCCAATAACTCCATCTTTTACAAACCCAGCTTTCTTAAAACGCTTTTTTGAAACTCAAGTGTAGCAGCGGGACGCCCTAGGCAAACGTGGCGCAGAACAGTTGAAGGGGAATCGAGTTCTTTAGAAATGAGTTGGAGGGAACTTCGAACGAAATGGCGTACAGGTATGGTTGACGCCCTATGCCCCCCGAAGGGTTAAAAGACATGAGTAAGTAAATGTAGCTGCTACCGTTGCAATTGGATACACACAAATTTGTATACAAATTGCAAAGCATAAACAAAAGGATAAAATACCAGGTAAAGCTCAATTTTTGTTCAGATGTTTATTTGGCAATAAGAAGGGGTTGCTTAAAACCGGGTTGTTATAAAACACGTACAATTGCACAGGCGTTAATAAAACTCAACTGAATATAATTTGTTGCTATTAAAAGGGTTTCGATATTAAAAGGGTTGCTTATCCGGCGAGAACTGTATATAAGTATGGTTTAATAAATAATAAAAAGTACGTACTGAGCTTTTTATTACGCTTCATTTGAAATTAAGTTAGTGGCAGATGAGAATCAGTTTTAGATTGTAGAATCAATGTCAGCTATTTGATGAAGTTCCTCGATGGAGAAAAGCCATCGTAAATTGAAAATAATTTACAAAACTTTGTTTCGAGATATCTAATGAAGATGACTCTTTGCCAACTTGCCCGATAAGGGAGAAGTTTTTGTATTTTCAACTAAAGAAAATTGCTCGAATCTGCGGACCATTAAATTTAATTTTTCTAGTGTTATAATATGCTTCGAAAGTATTAACGGCAGGTTCAGCTTACGAACCGTCACTATGTAAGGCAATGTCACAGTTGGGAAATCTTGGCAAATCCGAAGTACATACATACAGTGGGTGTCATTAATATTCGTTTTTCTACTTGAGAATGCTAAAATTTGTATTTCGAGGTTACAAATAAATGGTTTTTACACCATTCCTTTCCAGCTCGGTAACACACTTAATTTTCTTTCAGATAATCAAATTTTTGAATAAAAATCACTTACCATTACCACAAGATATTTAATTTACACCAAAAACTATGAAAATAACTACTTTCATTAATATTCGGTTTTGTATTAATATATTTAGTTAACATTACAAAAAAAACACACACCAAAATTTATTTAATACTTGGTAGCGTATCCTTTCTGCAAAACAAGGGATAAACGCTTTGGCATATTGCTAATAGTTTTGGTGATGTACTCTTGGGTTATTTTTGTCCACTCTTGCTGCAGCCTTATTTTCAAGCCATTTAGAGAAGAAACAGGGTTCTCACGCACTCGCCGATTCAGCTCGTTCCAGAAATTTTCGATGGGGTTAAGGTCAGGTGATTGTATATGTGATGTATATATGTATGTATATATTTATAGTATATATTGTGACATATGTATGATACATAAGTTAAAAAGGAGCTGGGACTGTACATTGTGGAACACCAGCGTTAATTTGTTTGTCTTCTGTTTATACAGCGTTAATTTTTAGTCCTTCTGTAAAGAAAGTGTACGATTGTTTTACTAACACAAAAAAAAATAGAATAGATTTTCGAATTTAGTTAAATAACAAAATTAATCATTTCTCGTTGTTAATGTTTTTATTTTTTTCTGCACACGGATATGGCGACATTGATGACCACCGGTTATAACTACCGCAGTTAATCAGCCCCTTCACCATTCTGCATCCACTATACATAAGTTATATATGTACCCCGCAATAAATGATAAATGAGAAAAAACACAAAAAAGTGCAAAACAATCATGAAACACACACTGTTCCTTAAAGGTAAATACACTTGAAAACGCTAGCCATTAAATAATTTTGTGAAAATCGCACAAAAAATCACTCACATTCAACTGAACTACGTACACACACAGATCACATAATTTATTACATTCACCTCACATTTGCATTTTAGATACACATTGATATTTGCAACAACATTAACCATTCAATAGCTGGTGACCAAGGTACATGCCTAATCAAATTAGGGGAGGCAATGAGCTACGTATGTGTGTATTCAGTTACCTGTTTTTTTTTAGATGGGCAAACCTGATGTTCAGGTTAGCTAGTCATTTTTTCCCTACATTCAACGACAAATGAATGATCGACTTTAGTGTAAGCGGACTTAGATGTTCACAAGATGCATAACGAAGCCAACATCCTTAAATTTGATTAATTTTTCGAGAGATGTAGAGAATTATGAATCATTTTGAAAATTGCTATGTTGCTATGCCGCCTGTCACGTAAGCCACAATTATTCTTGTATTTCGATTAACTATGGACATCTTATGGCGCAGTGAGTGTGTGTCTCGACCACTTGAACATTGGTGTTCAATTCCCTACAAACAGTTTTCACGACACTGTCTGGAAAAAGAACTTCTCAAACGTAGTCATAACTAGAAATATGGTTACGATGCCTGAACAATACACCTTCAGTTCATCATCGACTTCGATTGCAGAGGTCTTATAGAGTGGCAAGCCTATTCTCGTCTTATTTTATCCTCTGTCATACAAATCGAATTGGATGTGAACTAGTGAAATCTCAATATCGTTTAGCATATCGACATAACAAGAAAACATGTCTCTTTTACTGAGCCAATTATTGAGAAGTAAGTCTCTTTAATATCGCGTACCAGATCTTCTCTGTTTTGTGTGCTCACTTGAAACCATTTACTAGCAATCTAGCACAATATAGCTCCTTGTCATTGCGACTTCAGGCCAAAGATAAATAGACCAGATCTCCACGCTGCAGCAGAAGCAGAAGGAACCCAAGAAATACAGCTTGACACAGAGCACATAATCGTTGATTTCAAAAGAGCACGTCCAGTTTTCACAATCTCATCCCTAGTCTCGGGTTTATATAGTAGTGAGTTTTAGTGAAAGATTTTATGTAGCTTTTCCTTCTGAAGTCTTTTAAAATGTTAACAGTGATATATTTTCTTGCAATATATATACAGTGGACTGCTCCTAAGTCGAATTTTTACGGAATATCGAAATTAGTTCGAGTTAGAGGGTGGGTTTTTGTATGGAAAATTGAGGTGAATGCCAAAATATGGCGAACAGAGACGATTCGACTTAGGGAGAGTTCGACTTAGGAAGAGTTTGACTTAGAGAGAGTCTACTGTGCAATGTTGTTTTCTTAAGAAAATGTAATTTTTAGCTACAATTAAGAAACTGTAACTGTAACTGTACAGTCCAACACGTCACAATGTGCAAGATTTTTTGCTGCCTTTTGTATCGGTAACTACGTCACGATAGACTTTTTATGTTAAACAAGATTTTAGGCACGGCAACCTTACTGACACACTTCTTCAGCTCCGTTCTAGCGTAGATCGTGGAAAACTCACAGGTCTCGAGACTCTAGAGAAACGATCGATTGCAGAAGCTTATTGCGGATGACATTGCCGGGAATGTGCTAACGCAGAGAGCCAATATGGCGATTTCTTACCATTAGAGCTGTTCACATGGACAAAAATACTGAACAGACCTGGTCGGATGGATGTGGCGCAGATCGATGTCTTTAGCGTTCGCACACGCATGTCGTCAGACCTCATTTGTAATAGACAAGAGTTTAGAATAAGAAAAAAATCTACGAATTTGTTAACACCTTTATTTTTGTATTGCTCACTTTTTACTTTCCATGTCTCCGGTAGGCTCCTATACACTTCAAAAAATGATTACCTATTTTAATTTTTTCGCGAACAGAAATAAAATTTCCTACAGGTCGGACAGCCTCTCGTTCACATGATCGACTATATCTGTCCAACCACCAAAAATATAAGAAAATATAAAAAATTAAAATTGAAAACCCTCCGACATACCCTTCAGGCCTTCGTGTCTTGTGTTCACATCGCAGCTATATATTTCAATGTAGTAAGGGCCTTCGCCTATCTCGGCTCCGTAGCCAACAATACAAGCAACATCAGTAACGGAATAAAACGCATAATAACTCAAGAATATTAGACTCCTCTCTAGAAGAACAAATCTACTTTATACTAGTCAATGGTCATCCAAGGCGTGCTCTATAACACGAAAGGTTGGGAGTCCTAGGTTTCTTGGACAGAAAAGTTCAACATGCGATCTTTGGTCCTTTTTGTGTTGATGGCATCTGAAGAACAAGTTTCAACCACGAATTATACGAGCAACATGTTTCTAGCTTTGCGTTTATGGATTCAACTTTTGGCGTGGCTGAGTCAACTAGGGGGAATGTATAACTTGGCTCCCGAGCGAAAACTTCGACTTAGAATGCAACAGACTACGACCGCGTCTAAGATGGCACATAAAAATCGAAAAGGATCTCAACTATACCTTGCGTAAATGGAGACTAGCTGCCTTGCGATCTTACCTGAAGCCTTGGTTCACCGAGGAGACATGCATACATTCAATCTTGTCTTCTCAATCGTACTGGAAAAATGTACTTGTTGACTGGGGCCCAGATCCATTGCTCAGAAAAAAAGAGGAAGGTACGTCAAAGGTGTTATCTGGGAAAACTTTCTGTTCTTTAACATTCAGAAACAGTCTTTACACCTTTCAGTTAAAAATACTCAACCCCATTTTTACTTATCGCAAACATACCAACTCCCGACGACTCCCTCGGCGTTCCACTATCGATCTATGTAATTATATACCACAGGTTGTTGTTTAAGCTAAGCCCAAGTCCATTACGGGCTGTAGCTCCACCCATTTTATAGTCAATCAACTTCATAATTCAATTGATTATACTATTTTTATTTTTCATATAGCGCAAAGAAACAAAGAAACCGTCACCGGATACATGGATCAAAACTAAAATATAACCGACTCTTTCAAATTCCGCACGCGTTCCCTGCCCGCCGAGCTGATGAACTTGTGGATCACATCATGGCCAATGATGCGCTTAAACCACGTCATTTGCAGCAGCCGTGCGTGAACGTTCTCACCGAAGATGTACATGTCGATCGGCTGATAGCATTTGTAGTCGACTTTCGAAATCGGTGCCTCTCCCTTGGGGACCTTGAAGTCGTCCGTTTCCTCCACAATTATGCGTGCATCCAGTGAATACGCCACATGCAACATGAATAGCGCTCCAGTGTACAGCGAAGCGATGCTCTGCCATTTGCTCGTTTTGAAAAACGGGTGACGAGCCTCTCCATAGTCGGAGAGATACATCAGTTGGAAGTCGTGCTCCGCATAGTACATCGAGAGTATGGATGACAAGATGTAGAAAAACGATGCAATGGTGCTTATCAAAGTCTCCATGAACAGTGACACCCGCAATCCCAAGCTGGTTCCGATGATCGAAAAAATCATGATCGCTGTGAAGCCGAAATACGGCCCGCAGAAGTACATTTTATGCGGCAGCGGTTGGTCGTGGTACAGGAAGCCGTATATGTGAATGCCCATGCACAGGAATCCCATCGCAGCTTCCAGGCACTTGAAGAAGAACCAAACTGTTTCCATGCGCTCCACGATCTCCTCTTTGGTTTGGTCGTTTCTATCCATTTTGCCCAAAATCGCGAACATTTTGTGTGACGACTGGACTCGATTTGGAAATTGCCTTTTATTTTATTCCGAAAATTATTTTAATTTCGTTGCCAACCGAGTTTTGAAGGGACAGACGAGACTAGGGCACTTTGCGCTTGTGGATAAGTCATTTGGGTAGAGTAGGTTGTGATGTTTGCCTTGATTTTCCAGCTGCTGACTTCTTCTTCCGTTTCAGAGAAAATTAATCATTTGACATTTGCTCGAACCTTCAACCTAGGTTCGGTATCATCCTGTGTCCTATCCTACAAAACTTTATTTAGTTTCGGAAATTATCAACATGATCAACAAACCATGCTTCAGCTACAGTCGCTCTGTGTGCTCCACTTCAAAAGAGTAAGCTTCTTCCTGAACATGAAGGGGTGCCCTTCAGCTCTACACCGAGAAGTCATTCAAGGTCCTAGAGCTTAAGACATATCGACCCTTGTCTAAATGCAATGTCATGGATTATCAAGATCATGCACAGAATTATCTTCATCTTCTGGCGCAACAGTCCGGGACGGCCCTGAGCCTCAGCCAACAAACATCTCGATCTGGCACGATCCTTATCCACTTGTGTGCCCCATCGATTCCGTCTATTGCTTTGTCCCACTGGTTCGCAGCATTGTGCATGCGATGTACATGTCCTAGCCCTCATAGGCGCTGATTCCGACGTTTCGCTTTACCTCTGATCGCTACACAGACTGCTCACTCCATTAAAAATGTTGGTTCTTCTCATGAGACATTAGTTCCGGCGGCGCTCATTTGCGATCATAGCCATTTTATCATCTTCTACTTCAACAAAAGCACACGCTTGTCAATAAAACAACAGTGCCGACAACATTTAGCGTGACCCTGAGTTCGACTAAAAGTAGAAGAAATTAGAACAATTAGAGCCGCTTACCATGACCAATGATGAATGTGTATAAATATTGTTCAAATTTGATTCTATGCTGTGCGTTTATTTTATCACATATGAGTACAATTGTAACAATAGGGGACCCTTATTCGATGTTCCAGTTCCAATGAATGGTATTAAGTCGGTTACTGGTTTCTGGAAGCTTTCTTTTTCGGTGGAATTAATTGTCGTAGCCATTAGGTACGACAGGTCTCACCGTAGTCAACTTGATACCGGGTTGATACACGACTCTAGTCCGGCCAGACATGACATGCAGTAGTCCAGTGTGGTTCCACGTGGATCCTTCACGGATAGAGCATAAGTGTTTCTTCAAGGCAAGATAAAGTATCTCTGACTGTATCGTACACCTCATCTGAGTACAAAAAGTGCTATTATATCAAAGTCCTGACGTACCCGCTGTGATATACCCGTAGGAGCCATTTCTCCTCTTAACACCTTCCTCCTACCCGTCATGTCAGTGTGTTGCACAGCCATCTGAAACTTGAAAATAGAGGTTAGAGGGAGCTGTGTTAGATCCTGTTGTATTTTTAACACTACACTACAGCACTCAAGCTCAGAAACTGGTCCTTTTTTAATACCGGTTAGTACCTATATTTACTGAAATTTCTTGCTCTTCCAAAAAATACCAACAGGCGCTTCTGTGATGAGGAGCCTACATCATCAGCTCTCACTACATTAGCATCGAATAACTGCCACCTGATAGGAGCAAAGCGGGACAGTGGCAGAGTATGTGCTCTGCAGTGTCATCGTCTTCTCCTCAGTCCTCGCAGATGGTTTCATCGCGTAGGCCACCTCCGGTTGTGCTCTCGAGAGGTCTAATCATGGGTGGAAGCCCTAACCAAAGACGAAGATTCAGGTCCTCAGAGTACCTCATTTGATGCTTGTCTATCAAGTTCATCGGCGATCTAATTTCCGGTGGTGCTGTGATGGCCCGGGACAAGTCTTAGCGAATTTAGTCTTCCGATTTGCATTCCTGTATTATCCCGGAAGTGGTTAAAGGTCTGAGAAAGGTCTTCAGCTGTCCCTACAGACACAAATACTGCGCTCCTTCCACATGCTGTTCACAATATTGTTCGTGGCCATTAGGATCGCATAGGTTTCCTCTTGGAAAACGGACGGAAATGTACCTATGTAACGAAGTGTGCAGTAATATATTGTCGC
Source organism: Eristalis pertinax (assembly GCA_907269125.1). NCBI lineage: Eukaryota > Metazoa > Arthropoda > Insecta > Diptera > Syrphidae > Eristalis > Eristalis pertinax. The sequence continues at coordinate 67,049,886 of OU026148.1, read as the reverse complement.
CATCCACTAAAACAAGAGCGCCAGATCCTTCTTTCCTGGCTCAGATTCATGGCCAGTTATTGCTCCAACTACCATCTCAAGCAACTTTTTGTCGCACTGAAGGAGTTTTTCGGTTTAACTTGGACCAGAGCATCCGAGTTGTTTCGCAGGTGATTAGAGAGTTCCACTTTTCATTTGCTAGCTCTTTGATTTTGCTATTCACTTTCTTCCTGAAATTTGCAAGAGGTGCCTGGGGGTTGATTCGGTTTCAGCGGTTTCCTATTAAATTCATCATCAGGCTCATTTTCGACTTGCTGACATGGGACCCAGAGTGTAATCGAGTGCTGCGCGCTGAGAACTTTGAGCTGTACGCAGTATCATGCGACTAGCTTCGACTTGATTTCTGCTTAATTGTCAATTATAAAGGTAATCTCAGCCGATGATATTCCCAACATTGATATCATTCAGTACCAGTACGTCCACTTTTAAGACACTTACATAATCATTAATTCTGATGAAGCAGTTAATGTAGAGACCTTTCGGAGAAGATGGACGAGCCTGTACTTTTCTGCATCTTCGATCTATCTGCTTCAATATCGAAGCAACTTTTTTGCTCTCATTTTCACCTTCTTCACTTCACTGTCTTCTTCGTCAACATATTGTTGGATTTGTAAAGTGGACTGAAAATTGTCTTCATCAGAAAATTCGTAAGACTTCATTTTGGCCAGTTGCCCATTTGTTTATTTCATCTGTAGATAGTCTTTTGAGGTTACAATGTTACAAGAAGCTAATGAAATATAAGGTTTCAGAGTGCCCAAAGCTCCTGTTGACATAGAAGAAGGACCCCGTTGATTATTGTCCTGTTGGACGATAGCATACAAAATAAATTCCAAAATTTTGCCCGAGAGACAGATAATTACTAAATATCAGAAGAAATTAAACAAAGACTGCTTGCGTTTCATGTGTGGTCGTTCGTCCTCTTGGAGCCAAATATTCTGCGTCGAATTTGTCAAGTCGTTGCATTTAGAAGTCGTTACGACAGTCAAACGGTCATTAACGTGGTTTCCTGACATGTAGTCGGAGAAGAATGATGCAATCAGCTTTCATCCGAAGCTTTCGTTCCAAACAGACGCTTGGAAGGGATGCAATGGCCAATTATTGCGAAATTATGTTATTCTCCTTAGCACCACCATTGCGCTCTACACAAAGCCTACGACCAATTGTTTGTGAATTGTGTGCAATCCGCTGGTATTCACTAGACAAATCCCACATGACACAAGACACCATTTGCAAAATATTGTCGAACACGTCTACCATTTGATTAGAAATTTACTCTCTTCCGGTTCCAGTGTTGTCACAACAGAAGTTCACTGTCCTCAGAAGAAAAGAAAATCCCCAAACTAGTAACGAATCAGAAACAAAAATGCGATACGATCGCATCAATCGGCATCTGCCGCGAGAGTGTGTGAAATGCTAATCCTCTCAAATGAAAATTGGATTAAAATCCACAAGCCACTCACCATTTTCTCACCAAACCACTTGCCCAATCGACAAATGCCTCCACTTAAGCACCGAAATGCGATTCACAGCAATCGGCGATCGCAAATACCACCACTAAGAGACTCATTTGAATGATACCGAAACGAATCGCATTTCGAGCCGACCGTTAACCACTCGAAAATCAACAACGCTGTCGTAAACCGAACGCAAAAATTTGAATCACAATGCATTTTGATACTTTTACGATCGCTAACAACGCACAAGAGCCGTCTTTAACTTCCAAAAATGATACTGCGTCTATTTACGACGACGTCTACAAATGAGCCTACTCATAAAACCACATGTTTAATTTCAATTTTCATTATCAAACCGACCATAGCCAGTACGCACACAGGCGTACGGTGAGGAATTATTCAAATCCCCAGTCGAACAATAGCGTCTGTCGAGTGGTGTGCAAGTTCATTGGGACAATTCAGCGCAGCAAAACTGCATAATCAAACAAAATTAATGGATACATAAACTCATTGAATGCATAATGAACAACTTCGGTGCAATAAATTATTAATGCCATTCGCCTCACATGCCCCGAGAATGCCTCACAATGCAACCCGAATCCACTGGGAATGGAAAGTCGATACGAGATACAGAGATACAGTTCGGCAAACAAAAGCTTCATTTGCTTTCAAGTGATAACCAGCAGCAAGAAATTTGCGAATTGGAGCGATGTCTGCTGCTGTTGCCTGTCAGATTATGGACTACATATTGTATGTATCTGCTTTCTTTTCTAACATTCGATTCAAACTGCAGACCACAGACGCGGAGAACGAACCGAACAACAATTGAAAACTCATTAGACTCACGGCCGGCCCCCCGGGCAATCTGAACGAAAAGCGAAATTGTTTGTAGGGAAAATAAAAACGGTTGGTTCCCCTCTTTCCAATCCAGTGCTGCTCTTGTTGTCCACCTTCTAATCCACTTTTGATACGAAAACGAGAGAAGGAAAGAATCCATTTACAAAGGGAAGGCGTGGTAATGGCACGAATTGACTGAAACATGATTAATGGCTCTGATTAATGATTCGAGGTTGAGGTGTTTTGCAGGCCGACACACACACACACAATCGCTGCTGACCACAATGCAAACCATTTACATCTCGGTCAGGGTGGATCTGGATACATAGAGGTGCACTCGGGCAGTACACACGGGCGGGCGGGCGGTGTGTGTGCGATTCCCAAAAAGGAACAAATTGTATTGAGCTGTTAATTTTTTATTGGCAAATCATTTCCCTGAATAATTGATTAGACTGACTTCTGTTTTGGATATTGATAAACTAAAACCGAACGATAGGTGGACGTAATCGTGTTCTGCTGGAGTGTGGCAAACCTGCACGGGCTGGCGGCTGTCGGATTGAATAATTGACAGGTATAAAAATATTGACATCTGTCAAATGTGTCAACAGAGGGGTAATTGATTGATTCATCGAATCTAATCCCTATTCTTGACAGGAGTTTTATTGATTGGGACTTAAGGTTAAATTCATGGAACTTGATCTTATCGTTTCGTTGACATTTCATGAATTTACAACTCCATTAGACTACTTCGGTGGTGGGGAGAAGGGGAGTGGTGGAGTGTAGAGGGACGTAGATATTCGTTGAGTTTTCAAGGTTGTCTTCTCTCAGATTAGACTGCATGAAGAGATTTACATACATTTTATGTTGAATGTAAATAAGTTGTACGCTTGCGTCATCTTTTGGGACACCATTGGAACCTGGGCGACTGGTTTTTGGACGTGGGGAGTTATTTTCTTTACAAATAAATGTCAAAAATATTTGAAAAATGTGGACGCCATATTATGTTTTGTAATTTGACGATTAAGTTGAAGATTCGATCCTGGGCACAGCCACATTCATTATCACAGCATCGTCTCTCTCGAGCCACTGACAGTGCTCAGGTGAAATTAATGTCAATGACAACTTCTCAAATTACGCTCATTAGTGAAGATCAGAATCACTATGTTAGGTTGGACCCATTGTGATGGGCTCCTAATTCGAGCTTGTCATGTGTTGTTCATGTCATGTGATATGTTAGAGGAAAGTTTTTTTAGATCCTGAAGGTTTTGGAAGAAATGTTCTCCCTGTACTCTATGTCCCAACCCGCTGAAATTGGGAGAATGACAGAGGTAGTTAGGAGTATCCCCGTTTACCTCCTAGTCGCCACAGCGTCTGCGTTTAAAGTCGTTGGTTATTTCCATTTTCGTATCATGGTACCTCAGATGGTTATTGGCAGTTAGCGTTACAACTACCATCGATACCATTTGTCGGCTTTTGCACATCAGAATCACAAACTTCTCTCATCTGTTAAACAGGCCCCCGGCTGACTTATGCTGATGCCATTTAGTTCTCTCGAATTGTTGGCCCTGGATCGGAGTTCCTATGGTAATCCAGAGCACTGCAAGAGCGGGCGAGATGAGGCCTGGTCTCCTTATCCTCTTACCATTGGACACTGGTGTCAGTTTTGACTCAGGACTCCTGAGTGCTGGGCTACTTAATCTGAGCAGACGGACTGAACTTTTGAAATTAAATGTTGCCAATATTTTCTTTGTTTTGCGTCATTTCTAGCCATTTGCAATTAGTTACTTTGATTGAATGTCCGTTCAGAAGATAGTGGACCTTAGCGTGAGACATGTGGGTTGGAAATGCTCAGGCGAAGGTTCATCATTAACTGGAGCAAAATTCATCAGTAAGTAAGCTCGCATGGAATGTTAAGGATCCCATTTAAGTTGATTTCTAGTTCAGACTCTACATTAAAGTGTGAGTAAAAAAAAACATAGAAAGACAGAGTTCGAAAATTTTTTTGAAAATAGTAGAAAAATATGTATAACCTTTACCGGCGAAAAAAAGTATATTTTGATGTCTTTATTTATATTTTGGTGGACAAGAAAAGTGCTCATGCTGTCAAAACAGAGCCGGATTTTAAATTCCAGGAGGGAATTTTTTTATTTCATCAGCTCATTGACAGGCATCATCGGGCGAAAGTCTGCTCATTATATATTTCGCAACCTTTCACTGTTGTGACATTTTCTTTTCAAAATTCCAATAAAAAATTAATGAAATCCTTTTTTTCCAATTGTTTACTTTCTTATATAAGAAATAAAATTGTGGTAAGCTGAAGAAACACATCTTTACAGTATCAAAAACGACCCCAAATGAGGTAGCAAAATAAGAAGATGACGATGTTGACAAGTTGTCCAGCTCCTAAAAATGTATTTGCTGACTACTGCAGCTAAAAAAAATATCAAACAAAAAAAACATTTTACTCTCAATTGTTTTATATTTGTTTTGTACCCAATATTTTATTGAATATTGATTGAAGATGGGCAGATTTAAAGGTCCAAAATGTGCGCATAAACTTTTTTTTGTCCAGACTAATGTGTCCATCCTGGTTTTCCTCATTTTCACGTGTGGTTTGTGTCTGAACTAATGTTTGCATCCAGTCATGTTGGCTTTGAATACGCTCCTCTCAACCTAGAATATTTGCAACGCCAAATTCAGCTGTCCCGTTCTCAGATTTGCTGTTCATGCGCGCTGACGAAGTTAGCGCAGAGTTGCACATCATCTGTGTGTGCAAGCGTATGTACATTGGTCATTGGTTCGATGTTGATTATCCTCGAATTTCTTAAATTATTGTTCAACTTTCGGCGATTTCAAGACATTCAGTGCAGACCTGTGGTGTGCCTTCAGGGCTTTTGTATGGCAATACGTCAAATTACTAGTTCATGCCGATAAGCCAGCGTCAATTGCAGCCTTGGTAGACAAAATTACGCGTTACTGGAAAACCGGCTCAAAATTGAACTCTCCGTTTTGAACACTTCAAACATTTGCTTGAAATAATCTTTGCGGATGTAAATGACAGTCATTGATTTAATAAAACAAATAAAATTCTACACATTTTTGCAAATTTTTCTGTTTCTTCCCCTTCTCCGACAGTTAAATCCCTAAGCTTAAAACCACCCTTACCTGGTGCTAAAAACGAAGAGGTTAGTACAAATGTAGCTGTTAAAATATCAGAATAATCTCATCTTTTTTCTGAGAAATTCACCAAAGGATGTGATACTTACTTACGTACTAATCGGGTTGGGGCTCTGAGCATGGCCAAGAACTGTCTTCCATCGTTGACTGTCCTGGGCAAGCTGGTTCCAGTCACATGACCAAGCTGTCTTGCATCTGGATTGTCTTGGTATTTTTTACCGGAGAATCGAGTTTCCGGTCCAGTTCTTCGGGTTAGGAGCTTAGACGCATTTTGTTTCAACCGAACTAACACTGGCTGCCAAGGACGATTCTGCGTCCGATCTCCACTAGGATGTCGTTTGTGGAGTTCACGTGTGCTCCGATATAGACAAAATTCTAACTAAACGTACCTTAAAAATTGTAGCTAAGGTTGATTCTTGTTCTAAAGCAAATATTTTGTTTTGTCCTTGATGACCATAAGACCTCATTTCGCATGTTCTTCAATCGGCATCAATGCTTCTTTATGTGTTCCCACAACAGTTGGACTGACTTATAAAAGATAGTGCCTTCAGTTGTTTACCTTCAAAGCTATCACACGACGACACAACATGTACCAAGTGCGGTACAGGTTCAAACGCAAACAGCCTTGAACCGGACTGCAGGGACATCGCATAATTCGACACAACCGGATCAATTTCCCCCGAAATTCGGTAATCGCATCAAATAGTTCTTTGCTATGAATACTGCAGCTTTTAAATCGATTAATTGACGGTGTATATCGATCTGGAACTGGGTAGACTTTCTCAGGATCGGCGTTAGTGTGGATATTGGGTTTATTTACCGGTTCGAAAGCCGCAAAGGTACGTAGAACTTGTCCTCCTCTGATCGATTTTAAAGCTGCATTCAAACGAAAGCATTCAAAGGCTTTATACGTTCAGACGTTACACACATTTGGACCCAACTGGAGGCGGTGCCATCACAGTCTCGACTGTTTTCTGTAAAAATGTCATAAAAAAAGGAAAAATCTACCATCGATTATTAATTCTCTTCAGCATGTCACGTTATTGCGAAAGAGGCGTGTATTCTTATAAGTAGGATATTTTAATATTTTTATTTAATTTTGAATATTCGAATTTAATGTAAAATCTCTTTCAGCACCTATAGTGTCACATACAACCCAATCAGCGCTACCCGACTGTTGGTGTCCGAACAACTGAACTATAAGTTTAAGTTTAATCAATTTCAAATTTACGAAATTAACAAAATTGTTAAATTGGTAAACTCTTTTATTCCTCTCCATTTCCTTCGCTGTCTATGACAACTGAGAACTTCCAAGTTATCTGTTATATTTATATGTATTTTCTCTCCATTCCTGAGAGGAATTAATCTTTAAAAGAAGGGAAGCTACATTTAATTATTTATTTATGTTTTGTTACATTTTCTTCAAGAACAAAAGCTGCATTATCTAAAGCCTTGAGCATATCAAAACAGCACTCAACACCTTTCATAGGCGCGATTAAATAGTGTTTATAGGATCAACGTGTTCAAAGCTGTATCCACCACCCTTTTCAACGTGCTGTCTGTGGAACATGACAGTAAAAAAAAAAACCACCACGCTCCATAATGGTGCACAGAGGCTTTTAATGCAAAAAAAAGAATTCGTTGCTATATAAATTTCATCATAACGTGCCTCAACCGACATCAGTGCAGCAATCTTTCAAAAGACTCCAACACTTCCTTTTGTAAAGCTCTGCCGATTATTATTGGACAAAGCCACCGCGCTGGCAGTAATACTCTCGTGAGCACCGAAGGGAAAATGATGAAAATAGGCTTGGTGGTGGAGAGGATAAAGACAACTTACACGATGTCGGCGGAAAATATTAAATCCACCATCTACTCCGTCGATGACGGGGAGATACGCGGCTCTGTTAATATGCGATGGCAAATGTTAAACTTCTTTGCATACGTACCCTGCACAGTGTACACACATCCATATTCAAGTAGATGGAATTTCATATCATTTCATTTCGTATGCTTAAAGCTCGTATGACAGAACCCTAAGCTGTGAGCACTCCTCCTCCACCCACACCCCGCCTAACAAACGACAACATCAGTCTAACAGCCACTGACTTTCAAGGCAGGAGATTGCAAGGCCAAAGTTTCCACCGCGACGACGAACACCTCATAATTTATGCATTCAACAGTCATGCACTTTTCCCTCACCACATTCAAATTTAAATCTTTATAATAATTTTCAAATTTTCAACTTAGCCGCAGCCCGTGTTGAGTTGATGTGCAAAACTCCTCTTTACATCTTTTATTTTTTTTTTTCTCTCTGCTCGTTGTTTTTGCTTTCCCAGCGAAACCCTGCATACCGTATAATTGCAAATGCCTAACGTGTACACGTCCATAAATAAAATCCTCCTTAACCACTGCACTCACTGTGCACGGTGAAGTGATGTTATGGAATAATCCGTTGAGTGCTGCTGCAACGTTGTGACAAAAACAAAAAGAAAAAAACAGTTTTCCCTTCAACGGTACCCGTTGCACAGTGCACGAGCATTCCAAACGAGCAGGATTATGCAATAGGTTTAGCTTCTTTTTTATCCGCTTTTTTTTGGCGTGAAAAAGTTGTTGTGTTTTAGGGACGTTTGGCACACAAGCAACTTGGAGGAACGATGAACAGATGAAGCCACCAATGCATTGGAAGTGCAACTAAAAAAACTGGATGTCGTACATAGTGCGGCGTGCAAGAAAAACTTGTGAATTTGTTTAGGTGGATATTTAGGTTAGTTTTTTGCAAAAGTTTAGTCAGGTCTATTTAAAATGCAGCGAGCCTGAATAATGTGCACCGACTTATGCAACTTACAGAGGGGGAGAGTGTCAAAGTTCTAGAATGGGTGTAGCTCAACAAAGAACCCGCTGACCTCAGACTCAACCAAATAAACCCTTTTTCCTGTCAAATCTCATTGAGTACATGGGTAGGTACTGTCATCTAGACCTCCACTCTGTCATAAACCCTGTCTTGAGGGTGTTATACACATGTTGTCTCCTGTGTGCCTCTTACAAATTATGAGTTTAGGGCGAAGTGCCTCGAAGAGGTTAAGCTCACATTTTTGTTAAATCATAAGTGTTGGCACCACTTTTTCGCGGTACGGTGTTTTTTCTGGAAAAGACCGGGCAGCAGTATAAGTTGTTCATCTTCGGTCATACTAGGCTGCAATTGCAGAAAATGTTTTCATTTTCGTTAAGATCCATCTCCACTAGAGGATCCATCTTCCACCCCTTCGATCTGGAAAAAATGTCACTTTGAAGCTATACTTCGAAACACACGTACTTGGACCTAGACCTAGCTTCTGCACCAACAGGCATCAACAAGAAAATGTCCTACAATATATAAACGTTTTAGTCACTTAACTTCGTCACTGTGAAGTAATTAATGAAAAAAAATCAGGGAACTAGTTGAAGACTTTAAACACATTGGTCGTTGAAAAACAGGCCAATATGTTGTTTCAACAGTATAGTGACATACACCTTACAGCCCGTGAAACAATTCAATTAATGCATGGTAGTGTACTCTCTCATTTCGACAAAAGCATACGTATATGCAAGCAATGCAGTGGATGTTCTAAGTTTTATTCCACAAATAACGCTATCCTGTGTACCTTATGATTCAAAAATAAAATAACAATCCAAGAATTATCTCTTGCGAGATACCTTGACGTTGTGCAGGCTCTTAAGCCGACCCGCAAGCCTGCTGGAGGAGTAAATCTATAATGCCGGGCAAAGGTGCTCCAATCGGAAGGATGGAGTGATTGGCGACCTAAGTCTATCACCTCCCTAAACCAGGGTGTTAGTGATCTGTGCCCATTGAATGTTTCGCAGCAAGGGGTAATACTGGCTGTGATCTAATGGAGCCTCTAAAATACCGGCCACCTTCGCTAATGCGAGGCTCTTGCGCGGCCGACCACTTCCCGTGCGAACGAAATTCCACAAGAAGAGGAATACAATAAAAAGTGTTCTTAATGAAATCCGGGGTGCAACCGCAATGAGCCGTGTTGAGCATGGGCTCAACAAAAAAGACAAAGGTGTTAAGCCCGAGACAAGCCGAGGGGATAGCAAGATGCAGATGCAACATAGAACCAGCTACGAAGCTGCGAAAACCATAAGGTTGCCAATGGGCAAATGCACACAAACTGCAGAAAGGCAAGCGGAAGCAAAGCTCTAGCTTCCCGACCTCTAGCTGAGGCAGTAGGAGAAGAAAGTAAAAAAAGCTCCTTGATTCCTCAACCCTCCACGGCCAAGGCGACGAGGAAAAGGCGCAACTTTTCAGTGTCCACAGATGCCCCCTCCGGAACAACCCGGGTGAATGGATGATCCACTCCGTGAAGGGTTCAGTGGTGCTTGCAGCAGGTGGTACCTTCGCTACCTTGAAAAAGAGAAGAGCACAAGTCCAAGGCATTGATCTAGACAGATAGTAAACCATCACCTCTTTGTCAGTAACTCAAAAGAGGTTGAGCTATGAATTATGAAAGTGCTCGGGTCGAGGATTAAACCAGAGTCATACGCGTAGGATTCGCCGCCACATTTTTAGTCCCTCCTCTTCTAAAAAAGCACAGCCATCGCGAGTTGGTTAACGCGCCATCAGCTTATATACACCTATTACCTCGCGTTCCATTGCGCGTAAGTAGGTAGATAGGTGTGCCTACCTACGACATACATTCCCGGGCTGACGTAGACCATGTCACAAAATTCTCCAAATTGTTATGCCAGCAGACATCTCAGTTCAATTGAATTCAATCAATCTTCCAGTTAATCAAAGTGTTGTCTACGCAGAAATGCCCTCCTTTTTCTTTGAGCTGCACACATTCATTGCAGATGTCGAACCGATTCCATTACCTCTTCGTCTCTGCAATGGCCACTTTAAGGGATGCCAAGACGAAATGCCTGTGTAGTGCGTAACAATAACACAGTTTGTCCGTTGGACAAGAACCTTAAATGGTAAAATTTTAAATCTTGTTTTTACGCTGATAATGGTCGGTAGAATTTCGAACGTCGTAATATTATATTAAAATCTTCCTTAATTAATGATGTTCATCTCAGGAGTCGACTACTTCTACAGGCAAAGTCTAAGACCGAGTACAGACACTAATGTTTCCCTTATTTTTCCAGTTCGATCTGAAATAATTTTTAAACATTTCATTTGCATCGTAATTGCATTTTCTTATTTACAAATTTACTTACTTCTTATCAGGCGTGAGTTGGACCTGAGCAATAGTTGACTGCTATTGTTGACGGGCACGCTACTTCCAGTCATCAGGACCATGATGTCTGGTGTCCGCGATGACTTGGTCTATCGAAGGAGTCTTCCTCTCATTTTCGAACCAGGGGGCTCGGATTCGAAGACCGTCTTAGCTGGAGCGTTGGTGTCCATACGCTGGATGTAGCCGGGGTGGTAGAGTCGACGATATTTTCCCTTCCGGACTATATTCACATCTTGGTACAGGTTGTAGAGTTCGCGATTACGTCTTCTCCTCCATTCACCTTTCTCGCAAAATACATATGTCCGAAGTAGAGCTTTTCTTTCGAAGGCACCAAGAATCAGCTTATCGTTCAGGATTGGCAAAATAAGGGTTTCGTTTAGCATGATCTTGGCAATGGTTGCTAAGGATGATCCTACGTTGGATCTTCACTGTGATGTCGTTTGTGGAGTAGAGACTATCGTTGACCGGGATGTTTTCATTATTTTGGTAAAAAGGTCGTCCGACGACAACACCACAACGACAGACAACAAGGCCGCATGAAACACTTTTCGGGATATAACGTTTAAATAATCTTTTAATTGAAATGAAATCCAAATTCGACCACAAACTCCGTGCCTTATGTTTATTCTAGCTCTTTCCATTATTGGTCACATTTCAGTTTTGAGACGAATAAAGTTTTCCTAAACGTATTTATGTTTCGGCCTTGAAATAGAATTCGCTTTCTCTTTCCGAATTAAACTCTATTTCATTTGGTCGACTGACCGACATCAGTAATAGAAATTTAATTAACAGAAGAAAAAAAAAATCACTCTCTTAAACCGAAACCTATTCGTACCTGTCAGAAGAAAAATGTCAAATGACCGAACATAAAAACCCACTCGATTAGAGGTAGCTCCAACACAATCGATTTCTTCTCATTTCTTTCGCTCATGTGTTTTTCCCTAACCGTCTAAGTTGCCAATCTATCATCCAACAAGAACAAGCAACAAAAAAAGGAAACCAGAAGCAGAAAACCTTTTAGCAAAACTGCAAAAACTCGCATCACGCCACATACTCCAATCCGGGTGATCATTATTTATGCCAACATGACCAATGTCATATCCAGACGCTGGTTTCCTGCGAAATTGATTATAAATGACAGCCACTTTTCCCTTCGATGTGAAAATAATTTCCATTCGAAATTTATAGAGAGGCGTCCTAGATTAAAAGCTACCGCCACTTGAATGGGAATTTAAATTTAAAATACGCCATGAATAGTGCCAGGTGAAGTTTATGGCTAATGGCGATGAATAAATTGATGGTTTTATGCGCGAACTTATTACGTCATATATTTTCTTTTTATTGGTGCTTTAAATCAGGAGATGTTCGCTTAGTCTGAATTCGATGCAATGAATGTGGCAGATGTCGGAAATTCGGGTACGCTGTGTCAGAAGGAATTTGGGATGCCGGTAACCCCACGGGTGTGCTGGCAGAATTCTATTCAGACGTTATTTGCGATGACTTTACATACATATTGGGGTATAACTCGGCTATAGTTAAACGTTTTCAAAGCGTCAGGAATTTTGCCGATTGTGTGCATAAACACGATAATCACAAGACACCCAGTGGCGATAAATCACATGCTCTTGGTTCACCACCACAGAAGCTTTGATAAACCCCCCAATTTCAAAGAGAATTACGATTACGATATAATAGTTAAACCACTCCATCGCTTCGCGTAAAATTGAGATTATCCTTGGAATCATTTCCAAGAATAATCGTTCATTAAATTCATAAAACATAAAAATTCAGTAATATTTATGGTTAATAATTTATAGAAAATAAAATTTAATTTTCATAAAATTGGGTTTGCGGCCCTCTTCGGCCCCACGTGTGCAAGGGTGTGTTTTTTTGTGAGTGTTAACTGAACACTGTACAATTTACAAAGATGTGGTATATATGAGGTTAGGTTAAGTTGGAGTAGCTGACGGCAGAGGGCAGTCACACTTAGGTCAAAGTAGGCCCATTGTAATACCACGAGGATTAACTTCTCCTAACCATTCATGGCGATTTATCTGGCCTATACTGGCGTTGTTTAGCACAGATTACTGAAATAGTGGGCTCCTAAGTGTAGGAACCTTCCACTAGCCAGAGCGCTCCACGAACAAAGTAGTAGGTTTCTTCCTCCTATTCATCCATGAAGCTTCTTACTTTTGAAAGAAAGGCTACAGAAAACAACCTTCATTAGCGGCGTTCGCACTCAGAAATACGATTTGCTTAAGTACGAACAAGTATTGTCTGCCAGACTTGTAGTATGGTAGACAAGACATTTTTTGACCTGTAGTCAGGTGTGAACACTTGTACAACTTCAGAACATTTTTTTTTTTCATTTCTGATTGGGATTTTAAAGAGTACACATAAGCGTAATGAAAGATGTGAAAAATGAATGCTAACTTGATTTTATTTTGAATTATATTTACATATAAGAAGACTTCCACAGGTTTGGAAAATAAAAAGTGTACAATAACAAACTGTAATAAATTCACGAAGAATTTTGATTCCAGCCTTCTCCGCACATCGGTGTATCCATTCGAAAATAATTGTGAAAATCTTCGGGGAATTTTTTTTTTAATTTAGTTCAGTTTATTGATTATTTGTCTGTTTTATCTAAGTTTTCTCCCAAATTCGTTTCTTTTTTCACTCATCTAAAGGGTTGTTTTTTTATGTACAGAACTTTAAGTTGGCAACACAATTTTAACTGGCGGCCATTTTGTCAGCTGTCAAGTGATTTATTTTTAGTTTGGTTTGGCATTTTAACATGAACATGAATAAACTGACGCCTGAAATCATGGTTATATTCGAAACACGTGTCGCGCACTATGTCCATTTTCACCATGCTCACTTTTGGTTCACAGCATACGTCAATAAACAAAACTGCCGTATTTGGAGTGATGATGATCCCCAAGTGTATGTTAAGACACCGTTACATCCACAAAAACTGACTGTTTGGTGTGCTTTATGGGTTGGTGGAATAATTGGTCCGTACGTCTTTAAAAACGATACTGGTCAGAACATTACAGTCAATGGTAACCGGTATATAGCCATGATTACTGACATTTTCGTTCATCAATTGAACAACCATGATGAGCTGTGGTTTCAACAAGACAGCACAACATGTCACACAGCTCGTGCCACAATTGATTTATTGATGGAAACGAATAGTTTTACATTACGCACCGGTGAATTGGCATTCAAGATCTTGCGAATTAACGCCGCTTGGCTATTTTCTGTGGGGATATGTGAAGTCGCTAGTCTACGCCGATAAGCCCGAAACGATTGTCCACTTGGAGAACCGCCGCGATATTGCCGATATACGACCACAAATGTTGAAAAGAGTCATCGAAAGTTGTTCCTCGAGATTAGACTATAGACTACGTCCGAGCCGAGTGGCGGCGGTCATATGCCAGAAATCATATTTAAATTATAAGGCCAGAAAATTATCTTTCGAATAAAGTAAATTTCCTGCCAATTTAAAAAAAAATCATCTTTGTTTTATTACATTTCAAAGTTCAAAGAAAGTCAAACCTCTAAAAAAAAACACCCTTTATTAACAAACACAGTGCGTGCGCCGCCATTACATTATAACACTATTCAGTCTCAGATCTGAAGTGTGTCAAACTCAAATTTGTTTAATTTGCTGCAACATTCGAACATGTGAATTATCTATAACATGAATCAGAAAAAAAATTGGCATTTGTCATTAATATGAACTTTGTAATTTTGGGATGAGTACTGTAGATGGAGAGTATTGATGACATAGGCGCCTGCCGAATGAAAAAGTACCTACCCCGAACGGTGCCATGAAGCTGCGTGAGCGGGACCTGCCGATCTGCGGAAAGAGAATTTAAATATCTTAGTCCCGCGAAGCTGGTCACCCAGGTACTGCGAAATAAGACAACTGATAAAAACGCCAGATGTTTAAACTATTATTCATTCACTTGCCTCAAAGGAAGACCACATAAATGCCAAAAATAAAAAATAAAAAATAGTAATATTTGGTCTAAACTTTGTTTTTAGCAACATTTCGAGTTTGCAGTTTCAAAATTTAAATGCAGTATTAAAGATCAGGTTTTACGCTTTCAAGACCGGTATAGTAGATCATTGTAAGTGTTGCCGTTGTTTTTTTAATAATTTTTTTCATATTTAGTAATTTTTTTATTAAATTGAACCTACGCTTGTTTTGGACCCCTCTAACAAAAACAGTTATCAATTCTTAGCGCCAAGTTATCGTACTCTTGCCTAACTTTTCATTGTTCAAATTGTCCATGCCCCAACGCATGCAATTGTTATTGCGCTGTCACAACCCATTAAATTGGGATGAACAACTCTCTCTTATTTTGCCCGTAAAAACATAAAACAATCATCTGACATCAACTGCCCAGTCTACTGTTCGAAAAAGAGAGATCTATCAAAAACAAGCCCTCAGATTGATTAATTTGCGTGTTCTTCTCGAATGATAAAAACAAGTTTTCTGAAAAATCTACACTTTTTTCCCACACTTAGCAGCACGGTTGATTATTTCTGAATTTTATGAAAAATGTTTCTTCAATTCGAATAGTTAAGTAATTCAAAAGAAGCTTAATAATTACCATCCATGGTTACCCGCACTCTTGGACAAAGTTACCAATTCTGCCTCTCACTCTACAGTGTGGCCGGCACATAGACCTTAATGAGCATGTTTCTCTGGTCAGTCACAGTCTTTTCCCAGCAGTAACCAGCGCCGAGTCGGTTAATGTCGCTTCAAATTGTCCACATCTTCACCTTATCTGTGAGGGTCCCCTACTGTGTCTTCCACGGGGACATATCTGTGGTGTCCCCGTCGACTTGCCACCTTCAGCGTTGGAACCATAGACGCCATCTCTTTGTTCAACTCATGGCTACCACGCAGTATCTTCATCCCAAACCGGCCACAGGCTCCCTCATCAGCTATTCAAAAGCTTCAAGCTGCTACACTGCGCAGCACGACCGAGATGATTACGCTCTTCAACAAAAAAAGGGGTCTGCAACTCACAGCGTTCCCCTTTCGTCTCGAGCTTTCTTCCTCTTTTTGTGAAAGACCTCGTTAAACTAAAGTAGGATGCACCCGTCCCATTGAAAGTGTCACTCAAGTCGGCAAAAAAGAAAAACGATCCTCACCCAACCGACCGACGGGCTCTCGAACAGCTTGAAGTCCACACAACGGCCCCCGCGGCAACTCCTCTCACCAGACGCACAATAAAACGCCGCATTTGTTTCTTGTTGGAAGGAACCTGTTACAACGAGGACGGACAACAAACGGAAATCCCATGAATTGGAAACCATTCACTATCGCATCACGCAGCGAACACAAATTCATGTGAAAATGATGAATTAAATATTGTGCAAGAATCAATCACTTTCCATTTCACTTACTGGCTTGTTAAAATTCAAAAGAAGACGAAGCAAGGCGAAACAGCGACGACGAACGAAACGAAGGAAACACAATTAGTGTGCACCGGAGAGCCATCCATTAATCATAATTACACACCACGCTCCTCCAATTGCTGCGAGAGATCTATCTCCGTCATTAATAACTTTTCATATCATTCACCACGTGAGCCATAATTATCTCTTCGGCCCCAATAATCGCTGTCATCATTTGTCAATCACGTCAAAAGGGTCTGGCATGCGGCACAGTCGCAGCCACTCGAAGCGCGTCAAAATGTTTACATATTCATATCTACAAAAACAAAAACATAACCGAAGCCAATCAAACGTACAGGTACCTCAAACAAATTACCGCCACTGCCAACCACCGCTGTCGTTGCCGCCGCCGCGCCTTGCCGCTGTCGCAATAAGTCTCAAATCCCATTGAGGCGACGTCGAGAGGCAGAGAATAAAAAAATACACACTCGTGAAAAAAGAAAAAACAGGATTACCACATCATCATCAGCACTGATGACTTCACCTTCGCCCGAATGGGCACAAGACTTGGTCCTTCGCATCCCGCCGCACACACACACCCACACGCACACACACTCACCTCCTCGCCGTCGTCGTCGTCTCCGTCTTCCTGGTGCGGGCAACAAGTGTCCAGGCACGTTCCACTCTGGGTCCAGCCAGCCATCGTTGTCGTCATTCCATCGCCCACTCACAATTATTATTATGCTGCTGCTGCTGATGCTGCTGCTGGTGCTGCTGCTGGTGCTGCTGTTGCTGCTGGTGGTGCTTCAGTTGTTGTTGTGTTCGATTTTTGTCGGCGACTCAGCTTGGTCCCCCTTAATGGCAAGCAACCCTTTTCACATCTATTTACACAAAACATCACATAACAATAGGCTCATCCTGTTTTTCCAAAACAAGGACACACGATGGGAGTGAAATGCTTTCCGTGCAAATCCTTTTGTGGACAGCCGTGGGGAACAAGGCAACAAAAAGGTTGAAAATTCCGCACAGTCTCCTGCACAGACGAACACCATCGTGCTATAAACGCTCCAAAGGACAGTGTCCTCTTTAATATTAAAGCAGCGAGATGCTCCACTCGTGTCTGCTACCCACCGTGAGCCGCGCCGCCGTTTGGCCGTGTGTGGGGATGGCGAAAAGGGGGAGCTTATGTGCTCGCTTTTGTATTCAAACCATTTGCCTGGTGCTCTTATGCCGAAGCGGAGGAGAAAACAAAAGCAACAGCGGGCTTGCGGGTGGAAAGAGTGGCGAACATGGGGCAAACAGCAGACACCCGAGAACGAATAAATCGCGTGTTCCACTGCAATGCTCCACCTACCCGTGACGCGTTGCCAAAGGAGTCCTCCTCGCAATGGAAACGTTCTCCTCTCTTCTGCTTTGCGCTTCGCGCTGCACAATGCACATCCTCGCGAAAACTTTTCGGGGGATTAGAGATTAGTCGTAATGTGATTGAATGCACGTTCAAAGAACAAGAACAAACACTTGTTAGCGCATTAATGCGCGTTGTACAAGAGCTTGAGGTTGAGGTTCGGGCCCGACGTTACATAATCTCCTTCTCTCTCTCTCTCTCTCGTTCTGTCTGCTGCGCTTGAAGGCGCCAAGCGTCTTTCAGGGCACAGGAGGAACGCAAACCAAAGACTTATTTGAGATGCTGTAAATCAAAGATTATACATACTATGTCCTTTTCAATAAATCATGACATATTGTGATGCTTTTGAATGCTGTGCACGGGCACTTGCAACGAATGATGATTTATTAGGGACTACCGCTCTGCGGAGGACTACCTCCAGTGCCCGTCACGTCGTCCAATTCCATTTTTGATGTTTTTTTGACAATATTTTTGGGAAAAGAGAATGCATGGCGAATGGTTTATTGGTTTTCGTGGTGATTTTTAATTAAATTCAGGTACGAATCGCGATTGCTGGGTACTCTGTGCGGGAACGTGCTGTCTACCTGCGGCCACGCAATTTTAAATCTCTTGTAAATGCCATTAATCTTTCACTGTTGTCACAGTGGAAATTATGAATAGAGTTGTTTGGAACAATTGCGTGTGCATGCCCGGAAAACCTGCATGTAGCACGCTGCTGATGGCACTCACGCTCAGTGGGACCTTTAAAGACTCAATCAAAGGGAACGTAGCTCGAGGACAAACAAACAGTCCTGTCGAAGGAAACCACAGCGAGAGTTTAAATTTAAATCGGTTCTGGTGTCTATCGTTGACCACGTCTTAAGTTCAATAGGAAATAAAGCTTCAATTAAACAGTCCCTTGCGGCGTCGCGAAATGTGTTCCAGAAAATGTCTTGAATTACGAGTGTTTTGAAATCCACTTCACGGCAAATCAATAAATCACAACTACAAGGGATGTGATTAATTTTCCAAACCGAAAAAGGACCTCTTCAGCTCCAGCCAAAAGGAGAGAAATATTTTTCGTGGTCCACATTCACGGGCTACCTTCTCGCAGTCATTTATTTACGTTTAATACAAGATGCTGCCTGCTGCCGTGGGCATCCTTTGCTCTTTTCCGTAATTCGGTAATATGGCGTGTAGACCAATTTATTTACCATTGTTCATCTATTTTTTCAGTGCACCCTTGCATCAGCTTTACGATTATATCGAGGCTATTATAAACGGTTTCATTCTTCGACTATAGCGCACGGATGTTAAGGCATTACCTTTTGTGTACCTCACATATTTCACCCTAGGTTTACAATCACTGAGTAGGATGAAGCTGGGCAACCAACGGATACTCTATTCATCGGAACAATAAACAGTTGCTTCGGTATTTCACTTTTTGTTTTATTTAATTGTATGACTAATTGTTGCAACTGTCGATGATTTGTTTACGCAATTTGGTCAAAATAGTTTTATTAGCGGTGCACCTGACCGATACCGATGGAATGTAGCTTTAGCTCCTTGGACGATCTATGAGTCGATAATTACTTCCTTACCAGGCCATTAGGTAAGCTTGATTTAGGGTGGTCGACGAAGTCACATAGTCTGCTCCACGCCATCTCTGATTCATCGATTGAAGTTTGTCAACACATCGTCCGTACATTCTCTCACCGAATGTCGTAGATTTCCCATTCTATCCTCAGCCTTGAGGATGTCAGTCGAAGCTTGGGATGGATGGTAGCACTCGTAGTGTGGGTAAACTGTAGGACAGATTGTAGACCTATTTTACATTTATTAAAATTACTGAACAGATTAATAAGCCCGGGCCGTATTCTACAATTCTCTGGAAAGTCTCTTCTGTCCTATGCTCGAGCTGGACAGTTCTATTGAGGCCCTGCGTGACGTCATCGAGGGAATTACTATGTCAACAGAAACCTAAAGGTGGAAACAGATAAACATTTTTCACATACATAAAAACAAAAACCCTTGTCAGTATTGAAAGTTACCCCAGCGAACCATCATTAAAACTTTTTACGAGCAAGTCGATGATGTGAGGAAAACAATGTGGGCTGGACAGATTGTCAAAACCAATATCGTTTTATGTTGTGTCCCCATGCAGGGTCCGTTCTTGATACTGAACAGATGTGTGTTCGTAAAAGTAAATCAATTCGTCGTTATTTTGAATTGAATTAAATGAAATAAATTGCAATACAAGCACGATTTACGCAACCCTCGATTCGCGCAACACCTCGATTTTCGCAACACTAAAGTCATAGCTCGTTTTGACGACTCGACAGAAATTGAGAGCACAAATGAAAGTGAAGCTGTTTACCCTTTATTGAAAGTTAAAACAAAAGTTGCTGTTCAATCATTCAACATATACTTAGTGCGATGGATATACGATGGTATACGATGGAATAGTAAAAACGCATAATATTTTCACTTCATTATGTTAACTTCTTCTTCCTCTTCTAGAGCCACTACAGTCCGGGGTGGACCTGGGCCTCAGTCAACAAGCTTCTCCAGCTGGCACGATCTTTAGCCAGCTGTCTCCAATTACGCGCACCAATTTGGTTGAGGTCCTTCTCCACTTGTTGGCGCCATCGGTTTCGTGGGCGTCCTCTATTGCGTTGTCCCACTGGTTCGGAGTCGAAGAATCTTCGGGCTGGAGCAGTGTTGTCCATGCGCTCTACATGGCCTAGCCATCTTAGGCGCTGAATCAGTAGACGCCTGACTAGGCTCATGTCGCTGTACAGCTCGTACAGTTCATGGTTGTATCTTCTTCTCCAGAAACCATCAACGCAAACAGGACATAAGATGGAACGCAGAACTTTTCTCTCGAAAAGACCAAGGACTTCTTCATCTGCTCTTGAGACTGTCCAGGCTTCTGCGCCATAGAGCTGGACAGGGATGATGAGGGACTTATATACTGTTAGCTTGGTCCTTCGAGAGAGAGCTCTACTACTCAATTGCCTCTTGAGCCCAAAGAAACAGCGGTTGGCAAGAGTTATTCTGCGTTTAATCTCGGTACTGATGTTGTTTGTACTGTTTACCTGGGAGCCGAGGTAGACGAAGTCCTTAACTACCTCGAAGTTAAGGCTGCCTACGTTCTGGCGGAGTCGTCGATGTTGTGCGTCCTTTCTCGATGACAGCATGTACTTCGTTTTGCCCTCATTCACTGTTAAACCCATTTTTTCGGCCTCCGCTTCAATACCAGCAAACGCTTCATTGACGGCTCGCTGTGTTCGACCAATCACGTCAATGTCGTCCGCGTATGCTAGCAATTGTACGGACTTCTGGAAGATCGTGCCTCTAGTGTTGGCGTTTGAGTTTCGCATGATTTTCTCCAGGATGATGTTAAAGAAGTCACATGACAGCGCGTCGCCTTGTCTAAAACCTTTTTTGACACTGAAGGTCTCGGTGAGTTCGTTACCGACCTTGATGGAGCAGCGAGAGTTCTCCATCATCATCCTGCACAACCTGACGAGTTTGGCAGGAATGTTAAAACTAGACATGGTGTTGTATAGCTCTTCTCTATGCACGCTGTCATATGCGGCCTTGAAATCGACGAATAGGTGGTGGGTGTCGATTTGCATCTCTTTGGTTTTTTCCAGGATCTGCCGTAGTGTGAAAATTTGGTCGATGGTGGACTTTCCCGGCCTGAAACCGCACTGGTAAGGACCTATCAGGTTATTCACGAATGGTTTCAGGCGCTCGCACAAAACGACAGAGAAGATCTTGTAGGCGATGTTTTGGAGACTTATCCCTCGGTAGTTGGCGCAGTTGAAGGGGTCTCCTTTTTTGTTGATGATGATGTTAACTGGTTTCTTAAAAAAATATTCAAAGTTAACGGTTTGTTTTCATTTCAAAAATGTTTTTGTTTCTATAGAAACATAGACATTTTGACTGTAAAATATGCATAAAAAAATGTGACCCGGTGAGTGCAAAAACCTCGGTTATTGCAACTGCCTTAATTTCTATTAGTTGCGTAAATCGGGTCCGTACTGTAATTGTATGCATATGCTTGCCGGTAAGGTGGTGTTGGAAAGTCAGAAAACTTCTTATTTTGAACATAACATGCAGGGACAACTATTTTAGAAAACCTTTTAAAAAATGTTGTTATTTAAAGCAGTACCCGAGTTGGTTTTCAACAAAACACAGAAAACTGAAATAAATAGCCATTTATACTAGAAATCAAGTTTTATAGAGATAGACGACGTCAACCTCTCTTGCCCTTTAGAATTGTTTGACACCGTCTTTTTTAAACATTTGCACGTACCAATCAGAAATAGCAATTACATGGTACACTGACACATTCACACAATTGTGCGTACATATTTTGAACAACACAGCGAAAAACAATGTCCGGTGAATCAATTTTCGTGAATAACCATCAATAAATGTGTGATTGTCCGTGCAATTAGTCTGTGTACTAGGAGACAATCGGGTGTAAAATCTGATATCTATCCAGTCTCAATCGATAGGACACTTTTAGCAATTAGTTTTTGAACACACCATCGGGGACATTTGTGGCGGCCGTGACGTGGTTGATGAGAAGCTGGGCCCTGGCCCTCTACGAGCTATAGCGCCACCCATATTGTCATATTATTATATCGGGAACATTTTATGAATAATCGACAAGGACAGTCGAAAGTATTACAGTATCAAGAAGCTTTATGATGAATCACGTTTGAATCGCCTTGCAGCAGTAAATGGTGACGAGGCACCCGAAGAACACGATCCCCGGCCAATTCTTTGTCAACCCGCTAAATCCGCTAAGCATACAGAACTTCTCGACGACATCGAACAACGAGCTACATCACTTGTACCAGAGCAGCGATAGCTAAATCGGCTACTACACCACCACCCCAACATGGACACACGGATCTGAACAACGATGAAAGCACTGGACATTGTGGGAGATAAGAAAATCGCCAACTCAATATTCTAATTGATGAATCATGTACATCAGTTGGGTTCTTATTGTTGAGCGAACAACCTGACCCTTAGTTTTAAGTTAAGTTGAAATCTTAAATAAATTTATCCGGTTGTGTCGCTCTACGCTTACATATACGCGATGCTCCGTGCAACTCGTACAAGGACTTCCGATACATTTGAAAGCTGTACGGAATATCGATGGTACTGGGGAATAATTGCGGTGGGCATTCAATTAGGAATACGGAGTGCCTTTTGTTGAAAGCATTCAGTTGAAAGTAAAGCAAAGAAAAAATGTTAGGTGTAGTAAATGCAAATAAATTCATTTTTTTGCATGTAATTGAGTGCATTACTGTAACATTTCTAAGAATGTTCCGATGTAGCACAAACATGAGCCAATTTGTTCAATAACTTGTCGCCATTTAAAAAACTATTCCATTTTTTGTATAATTTGCTCGTGCTCAAGGATTACTGCCTTTATTGGATCGGGCTTGGGTGCTCCTTTCTTGGTCGTGAGACATCAAATGCTTAAGAAGTAGAAAAGTAAGATGATAGTGTCTACAATCCACGTACCTTATCTTCGGATTGTCGCCCTTAGCTGAAGATAAATGTTTAAAGCAATCTTAAATAAAACTAAAACTAAAAACTAATACCCTTCAGTGTCCGGGGCCGAAGGTATATAGGCACATTTTTACGTCTGGCTCGTAGAACCTTCGCAAATCTGTCAATAGTCGTTCTTCACAAGCTTTTCTTGCGGAGAATTTTCCACCACCAAGTGTTAAACACTTGATGCCAGGCCCGGCCAATAAAATGGATGCATACGCATGTCACACCTAAGCTCTCAGAGTGTGGATTGGCGCTCATGAGATTTTTTGGCATTAATTCGGCTGATTTATTCGATCTTGTTTTTGTATTAAATGGTTCCAAACGGTTTTTTTTTGTGCAATGACATGACTGAACTCCTGAACGATCGCAAAATGTTATCGGCTTTTAAACACGACTATTTCCATGATTTTACTGATATTTACGTACTCTTGGCCTTCCAGAGGGTGGCTGAATTTAGACTTGGAAAAGATTAGAACGTAGTCCACAAAACCAGGAGAGTACAATTTTGCAATTTGACTGTCAATGGATCAGGACCATAAGGACGTTTCACACTTCTGCCGCCTGGCTAGAGCTTTCGCCTTTATCGAAGAAGAATTGAAAAACATTGCGTATTTTATCTATACTGGGATCCATCTTTGATCATATCCTTGTTCGTAAGAATAGCTTCGTTCAAAAGAGCCAACGATGCTTCTTTTCGTCAGTGCTAATCCCATATTTATCTCTTAAGGCTCAACTATAATGCGCATGAGCGAGCATGAGCTAGTGTCAAGTTTGGACGAACTGTTTCGTCATGTTTGCGAAAAAAACACGACTAACTATAATAAACACGCTTGTTTTATTTTTTTATTTAATTTTGATTTATTATGAATTCCTCATGTTTCCAGTTCGATTATATGTGTATGTACGTACGAATACCAACAAAATATCAGCTGATTTGCTCATTTTTCAAATTTGTTTTTTTCTGTCATTCGCATATGCGCGGTGCGATTCATATCGCACTAGCTCATGCTTAACGAAACATTTGTGTTTTGCACATGCTTAACGAAATGTTCGCAATCTTTCATGGACGACATTATAGGTTGCCTCATAGGGGTGGGTGTATTCGCTCACTCACTCATGCGCGTTTGACACTAGCTAATGCTCGCTCATGCGCATTATAGTTGAGCCTTTACACTTGACCTTGTGTCCGGTCACTAGGACTGTTCGGATACTAGTGCCTTTTTCCTAACACTTGTATGTATGTAAGTACAAGTTGGTAGCTTACTTGTACTTACAACTAACATCCGAAAAAGACAATACAATAAGGGGGAAAACTTGGAAAATAACCAAAAGCTAATTTTGATGACCATTAGGGTTTCCATCTTACCACTATATTTTTTTCTCATTGAAGTTTACCAACCATTTGCAAATTAAACTCACTCACGCAGCAAGTGTTTCACTAGGAATTAACTTCCCGAATAGACACTGACACCAATATGTGAACAACCATGCAGAGGCAACCGTATAGACTTACTCTTACTCTTAGAATACAATTAGGGACAAAAGCAATTTCACGTACAAAACAAACTATGTGAAGTGGAGGGCTGTCAACGTCTAGGCCGAGTAGAAAATCCCACTCGTTCCATGCTCTCCACTCTCCGGGCAATTGATGCTACCAGTCCTCCTCAAATATCCGAACGAAAGATTATAAGCATGAAAGCAGATATGTCGCCCTTGCGAACATAACAACGCGACATTATTCGGTTTCCCCCACTCCCGCCAGCTCAACTATTGTCTGAATGCGGGTGTTGAGCAACAGAAATCGAAGCTTCGTGACTTGAAAATGTGTTGACGGTTGTGCATGCGGGACGGTGCGAGAGGAGCGCATTTTCATCAGCAAACACAACATGAAAGCATTTTCTTTGATACAATATTCGTTTTCGTGACCAGAAACAAGGGTGTGAATTCGAATCTGAGAAAATTTCTGTAAATAATGCGTAACACTGCTCGTTTACGATATAATCGGATACAGAAAGAACTGTCGGACGGGGGGGCTTCAGACCGTAGAATAAATAAAAGCAATTTAATCTGTTCGCTTGTTCACGACGATGGGTGAGTGTGTATGTGGATATGAATTAAGTGCCAAAGCGTGCAGTATTTTGTAGCTGCATACACAGGGGAACGACTGCCCAAACAGGTCTTTCTGGAGGCGAAATTCAGCTGATTAAATTCAAATGGGGAGATGAACGATAAACCGACGTGTATTGATAAGAAGTATGTGATTTAATGAATAATTATGCAACAAATTAGTTGCGGACATGACGGGAATGTAATGAAGGTGGGGGAGTGGCCCGCCCGAACAATGGGTGCGAGAGGATGTCATAATATTGAAACAAATGTTTCACTATCAACGACAATCTGTTTAATGACCTCTAGGCTGTTTGGAGTGATTGGACGTGGGGAGTTGAAACTTGTATGGTTCGTGAAATCATCTTGGTAATGGGCACACCCTTCTAACTTTTGGTAACGTTCATGGTTTGAGGGCAAAATGTCTTAAGTGGTTATCTATCCACGTGCTGAATTTGAATATGTGGTCGGAGTAGCAAGGAGGACACAGAAATTCGTTACACGACGGATTTTCATTTGAATCTTCAATCGGGCGCCATTTATAATATAAGCCGTGTTTTTTCAAGTTACTCAGAAAGCTGAGTAGGAAAATTTCAACGCAAAGCAACAACAACACCTACTCAAACTTTTAGTGAAAGATAATTCTGCCTGCAGCCTCTACTGAAGGTTGCGCGTTGAATAATCTCAAGCATAGGTGGCGTTAGGCGAAAAAACACGTCCATAGATTAAAAACCGCACTATTTCCGTTTCTTATATTCAAAAATATCAGACATTAATAATGACATTCAAAGTAGATATTAGTGTCAACAGGCTAAGTCGCTTGCGTACTTAAATGAGGATTCAATCGAAGGTTTCACTTAAAATGTTGCATATGACACAAAAGTGGACAATAACCGGATGAATACTTCCGATTAAGGAGTACTGTGGACGCTTGTATGGTAGAAGGTTCGTTTGATATTCGTCATGTGATTTATCATGTGATTTATCAGACAGTCGAATCGAGATAGTTCGTACCTCGATAAATCGAGACCTCAATAATTCATAACAAACTGCTAGTTCCTTGAAAAATCGTCGCTAATTTGTAAAATGTTCCAATATATTGCTCCTCTCGTTATTTTGTTGATATGTGAATTTAACACAAAATTCTTATAAATCGTAATTCGTTTTTAAACCTCTTATAATTCGTAATGCAAAATGCAAAAAAGAACCTTTTCAGTTCAATTACAGTTAGACTATATGTATTATGTGTGTGTATACTGTATACTAGTACATATTTATGATGTAATTACATAAGGATATGTGAATATTTACGCTGTGATGAATAATGAGCGCTTAGTATTAATAAAGTTAAACAATATGTATCGGAAAATCATATGAAACGTAAAGGCCTAGTTAATTCGTATTTTTATGTTTTCCATCTCGTTAAGTAGAAATCTCGATAATTCGTAAAAAATGTTGTTCCCATGCCATTTCGATTTATCGGGATCCGACTATAATAGGTTCTTTTTGTCAAGGTTTTTGTTTCAGTAATGACCTGTTGGAGATGGAGAATACAATAAATAGCCATGTTAATCCTCAAAGATGACTTTCCACCCAATTTATGGATGTTTGCTACTCCTATGAAAAGTTTGGCCTTATGGTCGAGAGTATGATCAATCGCGACACCCATCGCGTGGACTACTTTAAATATTCATGTAAAATGTCGTGTATCCGCTTATGCTTAAAGCGACATCCCTCTCACGCACTTTAATTTTCCGATTCATAGATTTTATCGATAATTTCTGGTGTGATGATGACTTTAGGGCGATCTGAACGGTCGACGTCACTTGTGCTGGTACGACCACAATGGAATCACTTAAATTAATCACAGAAATTGAAGGTGCCAAAATTATGTTTATTCTGCACATGCAATTCACTTGATTCCATTTTCATTAAAATTACGAAGTTGTCTGCTTCCAATGACTGTCAAGAATGACAGCTAACGGGGGCAGTGTCAAAAAGTCACTGACTTATCAAACGACTCCTGTATCGAATTGGTGAACATTTTTGTATGACATAGCATGGTCAGTGGGGGCCTTCTGCAACTTTTTAAATGTTTCCGCAGCAAACATTTCCTCCGCCGACGAAATTTATTTTTGTTTCACTACAAATGTCACCACCCTACAACAAATCGTCATTGCTTCTCATTTTCCAAAACAAAATACAGTCAAAGTCCATAACTCGAACCTCCAAAAACAAATCTCTCTATAACTCAACATTTTTTTTAGCATTCGTATTTCAACCCTATTTTCATGGAGTTTTGGAAGGTTTTTTTTTAATATTTGGAAGCAATGACCGCAACCAAAGCCGACAAGAAAATCAAATTCAAACAACGCGCGCAGGTTTCTTGGTGGCTGAGAGGTTTTCTTTTTCTTTAATCCCTGTATCCTCTGGTGGGGCATATGGACTCAACAACACCTACGCGCCATCGCTCACCGTTCAGCACCAAGTTTAATTCGGACCGATAGGTCTTCTGCCGTCCAGTGTTCAAGGATCTCATTTGCACAGCTTGGTTAGCTGAAAGATCACCTACTTTCGAAAATATTTTTGATAAATGCCGATTTTGATGTTGACGACGCAAAGGATATATATAAAATCAAAATGTAATCTTTTTTTTTTGCCTTACACCCTATCCAACAAACACCCTTTAAACAAAATGACGAAAGCGACTGACACTAATGTAGCTTAATTCAGGCGGGTTATTGAAGGAGTAAGCCAGGTGCAGAGAAGGTTACAAATTGTTTACTCATTTTACTTTTCGATTCCCTCTCTTAAGCACCAACACTAGCTGCCGGACTTGACCGCTGTACTAGAATTTGTCCCTCTACTTGTCTAAACGTAATATTGACCAAAGCTGGTGTGCGTTTTCACTCAAAAGACCCGAAGCGTATTCTTCTACCTTCGGGAAGTCAATTGGAAACCATTTCATTTTCTTCTCCTTATTTCTAGTATTATCCCTGCAAGTTACCACCATTTCTGACACAATTCAAGCACACAGAAATGAAACAAAAAGCGCAATAGTCTTATCAGATTTTTCGTTGACGATGGCAATCACCTCTCTTCCACAAGGGGTAAACGATGACTGCTTGCCTCGAATTGTAACTCCTTCACGAACGAAGGGCAGCAAGAAGAATAATTCTCCATCAGTATCCATTAGGCCTCATTAACTAAAATCTGTCCCCCGAAAAAGGGTTGTCGTCGTGCCTTAATTACGCCAAAAGATTGAATATCTCACCCTCTCATTCATGAAACTGCGAAAGTACATGCTTATGCCCCTCTATCACAAGATCTCTCTCACTGCTCATCAAAACGACATAAAACATCCCACAGAGGATGTGACGGCGTCAAGACTTTCGGTTAATTTCACAGCACAACTGCAGATTCCTGTTGAGAGCACGACTTTCGAAACCGAGTGACTCATTCAATAAACAGAAACCAACAAAGTTTCCTCGTAATAACGTCTTAACTCACGCTCCACTAGATAAACGATTCATAAAAGCAACCCTTATCGGCCAAGTGAAATGCTCTTCTCGGAAACGTCGACCGGCAAACTGAACCACCACCACATCTTCGCAAGAGATCTCAAGAAGTTCTAAGTAGATACTCGTGTATATGCGCACCACCCACTACTTCCTTCTGAGCGACACACGTCTCACACACAGCGAGAGAGAAAGACAGTTTACACCTAAAGTACATTACTCACTTTCTCTATCTGAGGAGTATTCAAATTCAGTGAAGACGCCCGTCCCGCAGGTGTCTAAGCAGGCGGCAAATTAAAAATGCAAACGTTTGTATCTGCTCACAAAGGAAGGCATCACTAATTGTCAAACAGAGGCCACCTTGTTGTGATGCGTGCGACGTGTGATGGTGGTGGGCGGCAGCCTGTCACGCTTCACCGATCAAACTTCCTTTCTTGGCTTCCATTCAACTTCTTTCGACTCAGTTCAGTGTGTGCGTGTGGGTGTGTGTGCGTGTCAAGACTGTTGTTGGTGGTAATTTGCCTAATTTCAATTTAATGCTCGCCCCCCCCAACTCGCCGGTTTGCGAAGCGACGTTGGTCGTGTGGAAAATGTGCCAAAACAAACACTCATCGCAAATACACCTTGGGCCCGGTCCAGCATTCAGATGCAAACCGAAGCCGAAGGCGACCGATGCCGGCTTCTGTGTTTACTTAGGAGTCATCTCGCATGGACTAATGTGCGTGTAGCACATTTGCTAGGTGATACAAAAACAATTTCGTCTCGAGCCGTGTGTGCCGGGGAGATGGTAATCTAGGAGAGGAACTTTTGTTTGGAAGGGTTGGCAAAATACTTTTACGATTCATTAAGATTTGTTTCTTCAGACCGTCCAAACAGATGTGCCTGTGAAGGTCTTTTGTCTTCCGGAAGATCTCGTATCTGTTTTGATGCATCCCTTAGTTGCTGCTATCGCCGATTGATCATTGTTATGTGGCTTGCTTGGATATGAAATTTGTACATAGTTTGTATGGCGAACATTTGAATGGATGTGCCTTGTGATGTAGATGGTTGAGAGGAGATAGTGGTACCTGGTGAGATGCCGTTCGGTTTCGCACAACGGAAGTGATTGATGTTGAAGAGATATAAACACATCCATTGACTGCTGGTGGACGTGGGTATATAGGTGTTCGCGTATGGAAGTGTTGTACATGGTGACCCAAAGCAGGTCGGGAAAATGCTTTAACAAGATTCTTGTATGTGACGTTGAGTCAATGTAAAGCATTTGGGATTTTCTTTATGTGCATCTGACAATGGGCTTGGTCAATTTCAAGCACCTCGAGACAGTCAAGAAATACATAACATCTGTTGTATTTGAAAGAATGGTATGTACCAATCTCGGGTGTTTGATTGTTGACCCATACTAGGAAAGGCCGTCCACTATAAGGTTTAGAAAAAGGTGTCTTCTCTAAAGACTTAAACGTTCGTCTTTCCAAGAAATCAACCGACCATCGCAGCGTGTTTCAGACCTTGTATATATGTACATTTTAGCTCGTTTCAATTTCGTAGAGAGACAGGCAGTGGTCAACCCATTGGAAATGGTGACTCTGAACTCTAAACTGGCGTTTCTTTCTGGATGAGATGTGTGAAATGTTTGACCTTGCCAAGCAACAACATTGCCTCATTCCCTCAGTTGACAGGTGCCATATGAATGGACTGCACAATACATCAAGATGCTCTGATCTAAGAAGTCCAGCACACAGTCCTAAAGACTAAAGGAGAACATGACTTAAGGCTCAACCATGTCATCATGGTACGTACATCGTACAGCGTTATTTTGCTATAAGAATACTAATAATGATACACTGTTACCATAATGACCACATCACTCGTTGTTTCGTTGAGTTTCGTTCAATTTTGCTCCCTCCATTGGGATCGAAGCTGTGAATCGTATGATTCTGTCAACCTGGCTACAACTTTGCTACACTCCTCTGAGAATAAATCTGCATGTCTGCACCTTCTTCACTTCAAATATTTGCCGGTAGCGGTGCCAGATGGCACACCAAAATTATATGCATTTTTATGTGGCAAGAACTCCTCTGCTAATATGCTTGTATATAAAGGGTGATTTTTTAAAAGCTATAGGAAAGTTTTTAAAAAAAAAACGAAACACATAAAATTCAGAAAAATGCATGAAATCTTTATTTGAATCGATAGTACGGTGTTTGAAGATAATTTCATGCAAATGTTGACCTTGACTGCGCCTCAAATGGTCCATCCGCTTAGTCCAATTTTGGCATACTCTTTCCAACATTTCGGCCGGTATCTCACGAATAAATGCTTCAATGTTGTCTTCCAATGCGTCAATTGAAGCGGGCTTGTCTGTATAGACATGTGCTTTAACATAGGCCCACAAAAAAATAGTCTAAAGGCGTTAAATCGCACGATCTAGGCGGCCAATTGACCGGTCCCGAACGTAAAATAAAATGTTCACCGAACTCTCCCCTCAATAAGTCCATTGTTGCGCGATCTGTGTGGCATGTGGCACCGTCTTGTTGAAACCACATGTCATGCAAGTCAAGCTCTTGCATTTTGGGCAAAGAAAAAGTTGGATATCATCTCACGGTAGCGCTCACCATTCACAGTTACGTAACGATTCGCATCATCTTTGAAGAAGTACGGCCCAATAATGCCACCAGCCCATAAACCGCACCAAACTGTGACTTTTTCTGGATGCATTGGTAGCTCTTGCAATGCTTCTGGCTGATATTCACTCCAAAATCGACAATTCTGCTTATTTACGTACACATTGAGCCAAAAATGAGCTGACCATAAAATGGAAGAAGCGCGCGATGAACTTTCTTAACAGAGCACGCATTTTGATAATAAAATTCAATAATTTGCAAGCGTTGTTCGTTTGTAAGACGATTCATGGTTAAATTATAGACCAAACTGACGATGTTTGACAGTGAAACAAAACACGTCAGCTGTTTAAATCAGTGTTTCCAAAAAGATAATAGCTAAAAAATCACACTTTATAGTCACTGCATGACATTCCTTTTTTCAGTAACATGCAAAAGGACTTAAGGCCAACCGTAATAAATGTTGTTTTATCTTAAGAAATCGAGCAAATACACAGAAATGAATGTAATGACTTCTCTTAGTTTCGTCGAGTTTCGTTAACTTTTGATCACTCACGTGAAACCAAAATGAATTGCTCTCTAACCGGAATGTAGAAGCGTAAGAGCAATTGCTTTAAAAGGTCGCGATGCTTCTGACCACTTTTTCTGCGATAACGTAAGCCTACGTACATTTATCATGGTTGGCCCTTCAACGGCCTCACTCTTTCTGCAGAACCTGTATGGACGAGGAAGATTTTGGTCCCCTAGACACGAATTACAAGTACCCTTCAACGATATTATCGGCCAAGTCTTTATCTTCGCATCATCGTAAGCTCTAAATGTTTCCCACCTTCCCAGTGGATAATGGATTAATTCCAAATTAATCCAGCACGGCAGTACAATGGACCATACAAGGCTTATCTACTTAGCCAGCACAAACTGCCTGCCTAAGCTGATTGTGTGTATTTCAGTGCACTTTAAATACAATCTCTTTTCCTATTCACAGAAGAAAACTAGCCACTCTTTGTTCGATTTTATTCCTTTTTCTAAATTATCTTCCGGAAGTTACTCATAGGTTTTGTTGAACGTTCCGTCGTCCAATAGAAAATCAGAATTTCTCCTCTCTCTCTAAGCATCTCCACGCATATAGAGAGTGTATATAAGCAAGAGTCCAGGTACACATATTTATTTACAAATCTATTTTTAGTTGTGGTCACACAAATGCCAGTACCTTCATAAAAATCGTACAAAACATTAATGACCTTGTGTTTTCTTCTTCCTCTGGCTCACATTAAATGTGAATGCTTCAGGAATGCATAAACAAGCAATGTCTTATCTTTTAGATAAGCGTTCATTTCCATCTTGAGCACTGGAATAGAAAATTGAAATGACAATGATAAGTAAATGGAATTTTTTGAGAATATCTTTTGAAAAAATATTGTGATGTTTTATGAAATTGAACGTAGGTAGAATCCTTGTCATAGCTCGGATTTTAGGAATGACGGAATTGGTACTTCTTGTGTATACCGAAGCATCGCTTTCGTTGAGTTTCCTTCAACAATTGATGCCTTTGAAACCGCCAATTGTTGTTCATGACTTCCGTTAAACTCTTTCAAAAAAGAGCCTTCTAAGTAGTCTACTGACACGATACACAGTAAGGGGGGAGCAGAGACTTATGTTCATGATATTACCTATACAGCTATACCCACAGGATGTGAATCCGCGTCCTATGTTAGCACGAGAAAGTATACAAAAGAAGTTCAAGTGTGTGCTCAAAACGTGAACCTCTGGTGTTCAGGACTCCTCAAACCTAGAAGACAGCATTGGATGAGGTTCAAACCGAGCATGAATCGGCCATGAATCCTGGGCCTAATAAAGCATAATAAAAATAAATAAGGATAAAATAAAGTCTAGTTTATTTTTCTCAACTTTTGCTTGCCCCACCGAAGAGAAAATAAATAAAAACTAGCACGTGCGGAGACAAAACAAACCGAGCAGTAAAGTGCTTTTGTTCAGGCTCATCTTGTATCTGAATGCAGATACATATAGGAAACAAACAACAACAAGGGGGTGGTAAAGGAAGCAATGTACGAGAGCAAGAGAGGAATCGTGTGCTTGTATAAACAGGACAGGACGAGAAATCGACAAAGCAAATGCAGAACGAATTGAATTTCAAACTGATGTAATTGTGGGAAGAAGAATTGAAATAATGAATGTAAATAAATGTAAATACACCAATTAGAGAAAAGAAAGTCAGGAGACTGGTTCCATAGCACACACAGCAACGTTGGGGGCACTATTGGGAGAGACGGGTCTCGTAACCGTTTGATGTTTCATTAGATAAAGTACACTACGGGGCCTCTGAAAGTCATGCGAAAATTTTCCATTGACTCGAACTAATCAGAAGAAATGTCCGGGCGAATATTTTGGAAATTGATTAAATTTTTTTCGAAGGCAACCAAATTAGCAACAACGTTCCCAAAAGCATATCATTTAAGGTTTTCATCGAATGACGCGAAGAATTGGCTACCTAATCACCGAAGAAGACCGGAGAAGTATAGGTTAAAGTTTAAAGTAGATCGTATTGTGTTTAAACGACTGTCCTCGTTCCGGTTGTCCATACAACAGTACCAGCGACAGAAACAGTCTGCAGATCATCACGTGGGCATTAGGGCTAATCTTGGTATCTCCATCGGATCGCTCCAGAACGTCATACAGGATTTTCTGGGTACGAAACGAGCTGAAACGTTCGTGGTGATAGCGAAGACTGACAATTGACAATTGCTTGCAAAAATTGTGATCAATTTTGTACCACTTTTCTTTAACTAAAATTAAATGCTGTCTAAATTGGGTAATATTCTTCCAATGACAAGTAGGTTTGTCGATGGTGGTGTAGTTTCTCAGATGTGTACATTATGGGCCTTACACATGGGATCGTTATACTAACAGAGGTGGTAAGAGTCGTATATCCCCAATTCACACACGAATTGTTGTTTGTATGTGCGAATACATGTGCTATAAAATGAAACGATTTCATTCGCGTGCGTACAATACCACTGAATTAATAATATCATACGGTAACGTGAACTCCACAAACGACATCACAGTGGAGATCCGAAGTAGAATCGCCCTTAGCAACCGATGCTGCTGCGGTTTGTCGAAACAACTGGGATAAAAACTCCTGACACGAAGGACCAAAATCATGCTCTACAAGCAAACTCTTATTTTGCCAGTCTTGCTATATGGAGCCGAAAGCTGGACGATAAGCAAAAGAGCGGAACTGATTGTTGGTACTTTCGAACGCAAAATTCTGCTTCGGATACATGGTTCCGTCTGCAGCGAAGGTGAATGAGGGAGAGGCACAACCGCGAACTCTACGACCTGTAGCGAGATGTGTCCGGAAGGCAAAAATACGTCGACTCCACTGGGTCGGCCACATCGAGTGCATGGACACCAACGCTTCCAAAGTTTTCGAATCCTAGCCTTCTGGTTGGAGAAGGAAAGGAAGTTTTAAGCCGCAGGCTGGGACTTCCTTTCCTTTCCGACCAAGTTATAGCAACAGCAGCGTGCCCAGGACCGTCATCGATGGAAGGTAGCTATTGCTCAGGTTCAGACTCTCCAAGGGTGGTTGCCCTGATAAGTAAGTTAGTACATTTTTTTTGTAAATAATTCTGAAAGGGTCCCCTTTGTATCCGAGTTTGACTTTTCGATGATTTTTAGAACTGTTTTCAACTCGAATTGTTTTTTAGTTACTAATTGGGTCGAGCTGTTGTCCCTTTTGTTTGTTAGTAAGAAGACTGCTTGTACTTACTAATAAACAATGTACTAAACTATTCGTTTTACATGAAAGTGTATGAATTTCTGACCATTTGTGCAAAAAACTGATTTAGGTTTTCAGGGTTTTCGTGCTGACACAAGAATAGGTAATTTGGTACCAAATTATTGAAAAAATCCAAAAAGTGTCGGCGACAAGGTGACACAGGTCAATTATACTTTTCAAATCAATTTTACTTTGTATAAAAGTAAACAAAATTAACAAAAAATCATCAAATAAGAACATGTGTGCATATGTATGAATATGTACCACCATGAACAAAGCTCAAAAAAATCTACCCCGCCACATTCAACATTCTCTAAAGTTTCCAACCCCAATCCATCGCAGGAACTCGTCGGTGCAATCCATTCACCGCAAAGCCTCCATCAAAAACTGAGGTAGGTTCCCAGCTACAATTGTGTTTCAACGTTTTACGTCACGTTTACATTTTTAAATGTCACAAAGTTCCCATTCAACAGATTAAAAGTACTTAACGTGAAATACAAGAAAAAACCGCATGCAAAAGCAAAAACAAAACTCATCCATCCACCAATCATGTCACCCTGGTGGCATATTTCAAACATCAACTTCAGCAGAACACTCGCCACCCCAGCCCGCCGTCCCACCCCAGCCGAGTCTTGTGTAAACATTTCCATGGAATGAAGTAGATTCCTTAATACTCTGCAATAAATCAAAATTCAAACCATTTCATTCCATTTCCACGCTAGTGAGCGTTGACTCCGTAAGGACTCGCATACACACACACACCCACCCACACGCGCGCGGCCATCCACGGCTGGAGCTGGAATTTATTGTGTGCTTAACCGAGGAAATAAACATTACCATCCTCGTTCTGGGCCGTTATACGCCAAATGAAAATAGAGAACATAAATAACATCATCCATGCGGTCCATAAAGTTCTTCAACCAAAGAATGCTGTGTATGTGGAATTTTTCCTTGTTGTTTTCTCATATTTTTCGTTCTGCTGCTCGCACATCCTAGTGTTCATTTCGAAAGCTGCTGATGATGATGGTTCGTATGAGTTGCTTCATAAAAAAAACATTCGCGAAAATATGTCCCTGGCGATTTTCATGTGGCGTGTGGGATGAGCGGTCTTCCCTCAAACCAGTTGAATTGAAACTTTTGTTCCGTCAGACGATGTGTGATGTGTCTTTTCTCTACGACGCCGCTGCTGCTCGTCTGTGTGAGTGCACGTATTGTGCCTTTCTACGTGATGTTTGTGAAAAATGAGCACACTCCAAGTTTTCGTCATAAACTTTTAACAGCTCGACTGTAAAAAAAACACTTCGCGAGGGCTAGGAGAGTGCCCCGTCTCAACACACAACTTAGCTCACTGAAGTGTTGCTCTATAGAAACCACCGAGTATGTTGGCACTTCCACACGCGTCGTAGATGACGATTAAAATATGACTTCTCAAAAAAGCATAAACCGTTATCTTTCGATCAGCAGTTACTTTTGTGATGTAGTGTGCTACTTACCCACTTCACAGGCCAGCGAACCATTGAGGGTCAGAGCAGTGGCAAAAGCTGTTTTTCACGAGTCAAGATTAAGAGAACCGTCCGTATATCCGAAGGAGTGAGGTTTTTTTATGGGTGGACTGTTATCCGGACATTCGCCTTATGGTGATGTTCCGCGAACTTTCGCTGCCTACAGAAGCAAGTTTTGTACCATTTATCCAGAGGTCGCGGTGGGGTGGGACCTGGTCGAAGCATTTACAGAGACCGTTGTTGCTACCAGCCCATCATGTTGAGACAAATCAGCAACTTTGCCTCGGAGGCGCAAGTGCCAATCTCAATAACGTGTCAGCTTTACACATCAACAATCTTACGGGCCTATTTCGTTGAGGATTCTGAAACTATTTTATGGATTATTGGGCGCCCAAGTAGACCCCCGCTGTAAGTTTAATATTCTCGTTCTTTCGGGCCTAGATCTCAACCATAAGACTCTCCAATGATTCTTTCTCGAATGGACAAAGGACATATTCTGCCGACCATCGATCTACGTGGTGGATGGTTAATATCCAGTGTAAAGCATCAATTATCACCACAAAAGCCATTACCAATGGGGACTACAGCCTCGCATCAGACACATACTGCTGTATGAGTCGCGATTTGGTGGCTCGATAAGGAATTTAACTGCAAACCGCTCGATAGGGTACCACGGATGGCATGCGTATGTATCAGCGGAGCGTTAAGGACTCCGCAGCTCTGAACATACTCCTCAATCTTCCGCGGATAGACTTAATGGGCAGACAGACAGCAGCCAGTACGTCGATCAGATTGAAATCTCTTCCTATGTGGAATAAACTCTCATCTGGACACTCAACTATCCCTCAGACACGTATATGAAGACACCGATCGCATGACACCTAAGCTTCCCTTCGAGAAAATATTCTCAGCCTGCAGATCGTACTGGAAGTCGGAATACCAGACGCTGGACTGTCATCTACGATTCTTTATAGGTGGATAGCAGATGAGTTGAAAGTTTGGGCGTCTCCTTTAAGGATCTAAATATTGAATTGTTATTCCGACCACGAAATAACATCAGCGGCTTTCAGGCAGAAACTATAGCGTTAAAGGATGCTCTGTCCTGGCGTCATCGGTTCTGACAGGCAGGCAGCGATAAAATCTCTGGCTGCTTGTGGCTCAACTCCACGAGATGGACAAGTATTTTTGTATCCAAATCATATGGTTGACGGGACCCTGTGACATTTCAGAGCATTGGAAAGCGGACGAGCTCGCTAGAATGGGCCTAGTCTTAGTACTGTTTCCGAATGGAGATTTGCTTTCCACGCCAATCGCTACCGTGAAATATCTACTGAAACTTGAAACGCTTGCTCCCACAAATCGTAGATGGTCTATTGACACAGGATGCCTAAACACTGAACAATTATGGCCTACTCTCGATTCAACACGCTTACTCAGCCTGATCAGAATGACTAGGCGGAATGTCAGAACTATTATCGGCGTAATAAGCGGGCACTGGGTCATTCAAATGAACGACTCCACATTAGGCCTTACCTCCTCAGATCCAGAATTTGCAGAGACGAGGTAACTACTAGAACAACCCTGCCAAACTGTTTTCACCGCTTTATCAGAAGCGAAAACTGAAAATAGGATAGGATCGAAATAGGATCCGCATGGTAATACAACGGGTCCCCACTGTCATATGTGTGCCTGCTGTCAACAGTCAATCACAGTCAGTCACTACATCCTAAGCTAACCTAATGTAAATACTAAACAATACTCTAAGCCTTCCTCGTCCAACAGAATTCCTCCTAGTGAACCCTGCCCATGGACAGCTCTATGTTTGATCATGATCCTGTACAAACCTCTGTTGAATTGACTATTATTCACCCCATTTGAATTCTATGTTTGCACTCTAAGTAATCGGTGCTGCCGAGCCACACCGTTGTTGTTTTATTTACATTTCTTTCCCTGTACTTCTTATCTGGTCACCCTGTACAACTTTACACTATCTTACAGTTTGTAGAGAAAGAGATTGATTGAAATAATTTCGTGTCCTACTAAAAGAATGGGACCCTTTTTCTCCGAGATTCACTTTTAGGTGAAATTTTAGTACTGTTTTAGTTACATTTTTTTTTAGTTACTAATTGCTTCAAGCTATTGTCTCTTTTGTTAGATAGTAAGAAGAATGCTTGAACTTATTAACATACAACTTTAATCTGCCTCACAGTTTGTAGAGACACATTCCAAGGACTTCGCGGCCGCCTGACTGCCAGTCAACGTGCATGTACGCCTTTCCAAGAAAGTGCTTCCCTAATTGCTTTCATCTTCACCCGAAAGACGTCGCACTGATCACGAGGGCGGAAAGGGAGATTAATTACTAGTTAATTTGAGAGGACACCACCTCCCACTGCTTCCTCCACTTTGGAGCCAGCAGCGTCGATGTGTACGGCTTCGTCGACGGATAGTTTGCCACATTTCACCGATGGGTGGTTTTCTTCCCTCTTTCCTTTGTTTTAATTGGGGCTGCGAAGTGACTGTCAAGCAAGTCGTGTGCTGGGAAGCTGTGTGGTCGATGTTTTCTGTTATAAATCCCGGTTAAGTAGAAAAGGTTTCTCGTGGATTAAACTAGTCTATTCCTTAAATTAAATTAATCCATTGAATGAGAGGAGACGTTCATAGCAGCTCAGCTCGTAGCTTCTCCGCACGACACGTAGAGCTAGGTTTGAGGCGCGTGTAATGTACACTAAAAGGGCAATTTTACATTTAACGACTAACCCTCGAGAAGAAGGTTTACCTCATCAGCAACTACCCGCATTGTGCGCTCCATTGTTCTTAAAATATAATCCGAACCGCGAAGCTCTACACGACTATAATAGCAAGATAGTACATGCCGTGCAAAACATATTCCGCGAATGTTTGCACGAGAGCGTTGGTTGCGTGAACATGTACTGCTTTTGGAACCTTAGAGTATAGGACTGAGAAAAGTGAAACAGTACAATCAATCTCGCCGTTGGCATTGTGTTAAGCAAAAGTCACACTTGCTCCCTGACATACCACGAGTACGACCACATTCAGTCACACCCGTGGTCAGTAAATAAGTCTCATTAATTCCTCTTGTCTCAAAATATCCACCCCCCCCACCATTTAAAAGTTCGGCAACCTACTTAAAGTATAACACAAACAAGGACTAGACCGACCGGCAACGTCTGACCGGATAAGTTGCCGCTCTGTTATGGATAACCCAATTATCAAGTGATTCTTCAGCTTGATTTTATTACAGTCGTTTGTGGGAAAGATACCACTTCGGCCCCCCTTCGCAACCCGAGCGAGCGCATGCCTTGTCTCCGCACAAGACTTTTATTAAAACACCACAACCACCACCGCCGCAAAACAAAAAATGTGGATTCATCACATGAGGATTTTTGAATCCACCCCAAGTCGTCCAAGTCGTCGTGTGTTTGCCAAGGAACCAGCATGTCTTTCATTTATGTTGGCTCTTGATTTATTTTTAAACGAGAGAGATTGAAAATGTTGGCAATTTTGATGATGCCAGAGTTGCCACAGGTTCCATTGCGGATTAGGAATCTATTTGCGGGAAGAGCGCGAGAGAGAGAGGAAGAGGAGTTCGTTTGAGGTCGACGCTTTTGAAGGACACAAATTTGATTAGGTGTACGTTGGCTTCGACTGGACCAGCATTCGATGGGGTCGGTGGTTGAAAATCTGAGGAAATGCAATTAGTTCATGAAAATGTGCTTTGGTCAATCGTTGGAAAGCTTTTGATGAAACCACTCCCGACTGGAGATTGACTGATGTTTGGAAGTAAAATTGGGACGACAATTCGATTTCATTTTCGAATGCGAAATAATATGACATTTTCTGCGAATTAAAGCTAAGTTTTACAGAGAAGGCAAAGCAGAGAACTCTATTGCTGGCTTCTCGTGCTGTCGTTACATTCCACTTTTCACGGACGGAATGGAAGTAACCCCCACTAATAGCCCTGCGTAGGACTTTAAAGGCAGTCTGAACTCGTTAACAGCAGTCCGCTACGGACCCGAATTCGTTAACAACAGTCCGGAGCGGACCTGGACCTAGCTTCAGCAGGAAACACTCGTGTTGTGCGATCTTTGAACCTTTCCCCGGCAATGAAATGTGACTACTAAAATGTACAAATTGTCAGCACTTTATCTTCGTTGAGTAGCGCTACAGCCCGGCATAGATCTGGGACTCAAACAACAGCCTCCCAAGCCATCGTGATGTTTTTCTAGCTGCAGACATGTTACGCACACAAGTTAGTTTAAGCTTGTTCTCCACGGGCGAACGCCACATTAGACACATGCGTACACTGTTGCGCTGTCCCACAGGATCGGAGTCGAAGATTATTCGATCATCTATAACAACAAACAATGAGACATTTGTAAAGAGTGTTTTTTTCAGAGGCGAAGAAGCTTGAATTCAGATAAAACATGGAAAAATGAATTAATTTAATAATTTTACATGACCGCCACGGCTGGAGCATGCTTTCCTTAATCTGTAGGTCCAACTTATCGCACACTCTTCACAGTACATCAGGCTATATTTCGGCAATGACGCTTTGAATGTTGTCTTCCGAGGCCAAGTATGGCACGAAAAAGCAAGTAATCATGTCTCTGTACCGCTAATGAGCATATTAGATGAAAGTGTTGCCTATCCTCCTGGGCGGGCATTTTTGATGAGCAGGACACTAACTTCTGTCAGGCAGTTGGAAGAGGTAAGCAACCAGAGGATTAAGTTTCGGAACTGAAACTGCGATACGAATGTACGCCAATGTCGTTGTTGACCCATTCCATAAATCAATTCAATTTGATATTGAATTTCTTATTACTTTGCTTTATTTGTTTATTGTCTTCATCTTCCGTTGACTGTCACATTTTGGCCATCATCATTTTTGAAGACGACCAACCCACTTTTTCTGAATGTATTGGTGTTTCAAAATTTGGCTTCCGTTTGATTTTCCCGATTTCAACCAAGTTTTTCCAAGTAAATTCGAACAATTTGTAAACGTTGCTCCGGCGTGAGTCAATTTGTGATGAAATGCTGAACCGTACTAACCTCAAAAAAGCCCAGAACTGTCAAATTAGCTGTCACAGAAAGCAATGCTGCCAATTTAGAGTTCTCCGTCTCGGAATAAACACGCAAACATTCATGATTCATATACATAGTTTCGTCAATTCCTACGTTGAGTGACTGGGTTCAATTCGCAACACGAACATTCAACTTTTCACTGATAATTCTCAGAAAGTGTATACGTCTGTAAGGAGCTTCTCAAGACTGCCATTCGGATGATGAATGAAATAATATGAGACGTCGTCCCGTGAGAGAGCAATAGCACGCACAGCACGAGTAGTTGCTACAGAAACTAGTCCCGGATCCAGATCGAATTGTAGCGCCATCTAGTTATTACAGAAGTTCCAAGAACTGAATGTTGGTTACTCAGATTTATTGAGATTTCCCCTTTTAGAGGACATCTACATTCGAGGACCCGCCACGGCAAAGGACACTTGAATGCATTATGAACAAGAATTCATTTGAATTTGGCCAACTTTGGTGCTCCTCTTAGCTTGTCGGAGCGCTGGTGTTTCTCTCGAATGAAAGTTGATCCCACGGACGTTGTATACGGACTTGTTTTTACTTCGCATTCGTGACGTTGTCAAATTCACCTGACCAGATAAGCGATCGATACTGACTTTTGCAGCGATTAAGGGGGGTTGCCATGAAGTTTTAATTCGATACTTTTTGCAAAAAAGAATGCTGAGTCATTATTCCGTGGATGTTTGTAGAAGGAGGACTTTTAAAATCTGGCAGTTTCATGAGGGAAAGCAGACATCGGAATTTCGGAAGTGACTAGTAAAGACAGGATTTGTTGACGATTGAGATTTAGATGTCTGCCGTTATTTGCAACATCACCTAAAGCGCTTATCCCATCCAGCTAGCAATTCAAATTCATTCCAATTCCATCGTCGTCATAGGAAAAAATCCATCTCCCCATTAAAGCCAACTTTAAAGCTGTCATATCGAATTACAACTCCAGCCAGACACAGGACCTTTTTTGCATTCAAATCCCACCAACCCAGCAACCCCCCCAAGAGAATCTCGTCGTCGTTGCTGCTGTCGTTGGCTTATCCTCACGTAGTTTACATAAATCAGTTCACAAAACCCTAGCCGCTGTCGATGCGATTTGGTGGCTCGAATTTTCAGTCGAAATGTCGCAGAAAAACGCCTCAAACATAAATCGGGATTTTCCATGAACAATATGAATGAAATCCAAGTGTCTGCCGTCTAACCCCGAGCCTCGTCTCTATTGTCCATCGGTTACCTAGGAAGCAACAGGAATTATGTAGGTCTTTTCAAAAACACCACTCCATTGCGAGCACACGAAGTTGGTTGGATATACATATCTATAGCGTGTTCCAGTTTCCAGTGTTGTTCTATGTACTTGCTGGTCGCAACTCGCAGGCGAATGTAAATGAATGAGATTGAGCTGGTAGTGACGTGGTGGTTCTTCACAATACACTGATTCCCTTTAGAGACCTTTTCTGGTGGCGGCTCCTCGGTCCTCTCGCAGAAGGGGTCGCTTTCAGTGGCTGAGCGTGCACATTGTATGCCCGTGTGTACGTAGAAGGAGAAATATAAAATTGGCCTCCTCTAGGTATCGGCCGTTGCGGTGTTCCCTTGTCGTTCGTCTGGTTAATGCATAATCATCTGGGCATGTAAGAACTTACATATGTACTCAAGGTTTGTGTTCTC
This sequence comes from Eristalis pertinax, assembly GCA_907269125.1. Classification (NCBI taxonomy): domain Eukaryota; kingdom Metazoa; phylum Arthropoda; class Insecta; order Diptera; family Syrphidae; genus Eristalis; species Eristalis pertinax. The sequence goes on along the minus strand of OU026148.1, from coordinate 67,006,437 downwards.
TGCGCAGCTACGCGAAGGGTGTGCATGTGTGTGTGTGTGTCGGTGGTTTAGATAAGTACGATACGCACACACGCGTCGAGCACAAGCTCAACATCAACTCACTCGCAGAGCTGGTTGCTTTTGAATTTGATATTTATTTGATTTCTTTTTATTCATTTCCACTCATTCTCTTGATTTCTTCCATCTCCGGTTTCTTCTTTCTTCCATCAGTAGGGCTTTTATTATGCTCTAGTGCTAGTCGTTGATGGATCAAGCATCATTAGCAGCGACGGCGGGGTAATGTGGATGAGTTGGAATTTTAAAGGAGACGGGATTATGAACTCTCAGATAGGCAGTTGAGTGGAATTAAATTTTCTGAAAGTTGGGATAGCCTGGCGAATGATTGGAGGAATTGGATGTTTGTTCCACAGGGGAATGCTCCGTTGGTGGGGAGACGGGGCCTTTCGTCTTCTCTCTTTATCTCAAAAGCAATGTATGTACGGCCACACTTGAGACATGCATTCATTGAGTTAAAACACAGATCCAAAATATACATATTTTGTGTGCACAGGCATATGCATCCATAGGCGGTAAGTAAATACGTATGCCCACTTGTATATAGAGACGTCATGTGTATGTGCAGAATGTGCATGCAGCTTATTCGCTCGGCTGTTTAAATAAACAAATGAAAGGAAATGAAAATTTATTTTGCCTGCACGATATGTGAGGATGCGAGGCTCGTTTCTGCACATGCAAGTGACATTTGTGTGTTTTTTTTTTGACACATGGTCATTTGTTTTGATGGCATGGATGCGAGGAGAAATGTAGGTCAATGTAGCCAACATGAAATGTAATTAATTATGCATGTACATGTGGATTTCCTTGCTTTTCTTTTATTTTTTGAAAGTTGAATGTATGCTCGGTGACCTTGTTGGATGTGCTTACATATTTACAGCTCACCACTCTCGATCTTGTGACTTGCGACTTGCGACTGGAATGTTGTCTCAAGTGATTTAAGCATATGATGGCTTCGCACCCCAATTATCACAGTTGTTGAATATCAAAGGATGTCTGAGTTATTTCATAATATGCAGCTTTTCTCTCAAGAGCAAAAACCGTCACCTTTAACTTTTTCAACGAAAAAGTGTTTAATTTAATGTCATCAAGCCCACGTGCTCATCCCACCCGAATTGACTGCAATGCGCATACTCCACAACCTCTGATAGCTGCGAACACCGTCTCACCTCATTCGTTTATCCTCTCTGGCCTATGATTTGTTTCCATTCAAGACATTTAGGGATATTTTCTTTGGGATGTATTAATTTTGTGCTTATATTAAGTTTATAGGCAACAACATTACGAGTGGATCCACAAGCATGAAGTGAAGGATTATGGTTTGGAGATGTGTTACTGGGTGATTCGTCAGTTCATCGATGAGAATTCAAGGCATTATGGAAGGCGAAGATTACTTCAAAGTTCTTCAAACCATTTTTATTTATGAGAGCTGAAGGAATCATCTTCCAGCAAGACCGTGCCTACAGTAAAAGTTGTTCAAAATTGGTTTAAAAAGTTCAGTCAATGCCAATGGTCTGCTCAGAGACTATTGGTTATTTGCTAAAAACAGGCTGGGTGCGTATGAATAAATCCGCCGAAAACCTGGGAAAGCATCGAAAAAGAATGACAATATTGACCAGGAAATAAACTAAAAATTGGTGGAGAAAGGTACCTCAAATAACTGAGATTTTTTTTAAAAATAAAGGACAAAATACTGAATTTTGTTAATTGGTGGCGAATAGACAACTACAGCTTAAAAAGATTACCAATGTGTAAAACTGGACGATTTCCTATTTTTTTATTTCTAAATTTAAGATAACATGTAATGAAATAAATCAAACCAAAGTATTTTATCCATCACCGTTAACGGCGAGTGCTATAGATCGACGATTATCAACTCCTTTCGGCCAGAATTGGATGATATGGACACCAACGACATGTGTTTTCAACAGGACGGCGCTACATGCAATATAGCTAGACGCCACATTGGAAATTCTGAACGAGCGATTCGAGAGCATGGTCAGATCATATTGAAGGCGCGATCGGTCCAGTGGGTGGATTCTTGAAGCGTGGGTCAGCTCTTGTTCCAATTCTACCACCAGGAGAATTACAGCGCACTCTCCCAGTTCAACTAAAGCACCTAGCCTGTGCTTTCAGTGCATGTACTATGTCTAGTTTCGCATAGAATAATGGAAGACCTCCACGATATGGCCGCAAATGGTTATTGTTGTCTGACATCTGACAGGAATCTCAGGACTTCGGAAGCAGTGCTTCAAAAGGACTCCTGAAAACCCGAATGGATCATCTATTAAGATAGCCAATACCTTGGAGCAGTGGTCGTCCGTGGCGTTGTGGGTATGTGCGTCGACTCCTACGCACTTGGATCTACCTGTCTAGGTTCGATTCCTGGTACGGCAAGAAATACTTTTAACGGCCCCACCTCGTTCGAGTCACTGAAAATGCTCAAAGAGTATAACTGTCTAGAAAAAGCCGAAATTGGCCGTTCGGAGTCGGCATAAAACTGTAGGTCCCTTCCACTCGTGATAGAACAATAGCACGCACAACAGGAGTGGTTGCTAAGAAGCTAGGCCCTGGCCCTCTACGAGCTGTGGCGCCACCAATATTATTATTATTAATACCTTGGAGCAAGTAAGAGTTGGCAGGAGGCTACGTCATTTTCGGAATAAAAAAAAGGTTTCAGGGCCCGTGCCTTACTTTGTCGGAAAAGACGAAAGACTGGAATATGCCAAGGCATTTGTACCTAAATGGAAGGAGATCTTAACCAAGGAACCAAGCTATGTACAATATTTGTGATTGCTCTCATGTCAAAAAGTCTGCTAATATAAAATTTTCTTCGTTTAAGATATTTTAAGTTGATTTTAGTGATACTGGCTTCGTGTTTTGCTTGATTCACTGTGAGGGATATTTTCTTTAAAAGTCCTGTCCCGTTTTTTAGCTGACTTTAAATGGAAGCTCTATGAAAAGTACTTCTACAGGAGTGCGATTCTTAGGTCAGACTGCGTGGGTAGACAATAGCCATGTTCTCACCACTTTTGTGTTACACAACGAGAATACTCGCCTTATCTCCCTGTCTCACAAATTGTTTTAATGAATTGTACGTAAGTTTCCCGCTAATTTTAAATTTAAAAAAATAATCACTGAATTGTTGGTTAATAATATTAGTCTTAAAACGACCGCAGATACAATTTATTCAACAAATTTGTTGTTTCATTGTAAGAGTAGTCAATTTAAATAGATAAAAAAAAAGCTTAACAACGGCCAGTCATGCGTCCGAAGGTTCTCTCTTGACGTAGAACCGTCGAAAATAACGACTGAAACACGTCAGCGCTTGTGAAATTTTACTTGATACGGAACCTTCTTGTAGGAATAGATGAAGTTACATATTCAGCTGAGGATGAATCTGTTTTGGTCTGTTCACATTTCGCTTAAGGCTGCAATCATCGCTAATAGTTTGCTGGGGGGACCATATGGGTGGCGCCACAATGCAAGGTGGACTTGCGTCTAGATTTTACAGCAACCACTTGTGTTGTTCGTCAAATTGCTACCTTACGATTGGAGGGCCTTAAATCGATTCTGAATGGCGTTCGTAGATGGCTTCTTCTAAGAACAGCATTGTCTGCGGCTCGAGAGATTGATGCCTGAAACGCAATGCTACGTTGGTGTTACAGGCGAGTGACGTTTAACTTCAAACATCAGCACGTGCGCACGGTAATCTTGCGTAACAACGATCGCTTTGTCAGTTCCCTTCACAATTTGAGCTTATTTTGTCTGTCGACTGATGTTTGAGTAATGAAAAGAACGGTCAGTTCCATGTCTGGCTGCAGTTGGCAGTTGCGGAAAAGTTGCAGAGAACTGAAGTAAATTGCGGCGAATCGAACACGATGGCACGTAAGCTTAGTAAAGGACTTTTGACCAACAATGCGATACCGGACAGGCACTGAAGCACTGAATGTGAATAATTGAGGAAGCATTGAGGCCATTGGGATTACAAAATCAAAGGCGACATGTGTTAGCCAAGCTTTTTTAGGGTTTGTGATTGTTGCCTCCGCGGCGTAGTGGATACATGCGTCAACTCGGGCAATCGACTTCCGACACGAGCAACTAACACAATTAACGGCCCCACCACTTTCGAGTTATTGACAGTGTTCAAAGAGTGTGACTATCTTGGAAAAGAGCTTCACAAACATCGCCGTTCGGCGTCGGCATAAAACTGTAGGTCCCCTCCACCCAAAGGAAACAATTGAATGTTTCATTAGCTTAACTTCAAATAGCCCGACCATCAAATTATAAAAAAAAAACATTTCCGTTAAAACCCCGGTTCTCATTCGTTATTTTCACATAACCTTGCAAAAGACAAATCTCATTCAAAATTCGTCCCAAAATCTATCGATTCATCAACGGAAAGAGAGAGAGAGAGAGAGAAAAAAAAAGCAGAAGAAAAAAACAACAACAGACCCTCAAAAGCAAAACTCATTTCCTTTTATGTCGACTATTCTTCTCTGCACCGTTATCACACAGCTCCAACATTTAGCGCGCTGGTAGTTCTTCAGATAACTCACTAGTGGCAAATACTCACAAAGCGCACACAGCCCAGAAGTGGAATCTCAACAAAAGCGAATAAACACACTTCCATCGGCAGTGGTGGCGCGGCAGCGGCCTCATACACCGCGGATAGCATATCAAATAATAAAAACCGAACGAATGAATTTGTTGAAGAGGAGACCGAGATAACAAAAATCGAACCAAAGAAACAAAACAGACAACAACAAAAATGAAACGAAGAGAAACAACACGGCGAGTTGTACACATCTGTCGTGACGTCATCGCATAGCATGCGCCCAATTGAAATCGGATTCAATAGTGTGTTGTGCGAATAAAATATCGTCGTGTACCAGAAAGAAAAAAAAAAGGCACGAACGGAGAAGCAGAGGAACAGACGAAATGAGAAGGAGAAAGAGCAAGAGCATAATCAAATAAATAAATTTCACACAAACACACACCCATGCACCCGATGTGCATGCAAGAAGCGCGTAGCCGTAGCGTACTTACTAGAGAAGACTGGAGAGGGGAAGCAATACTGCAAACAAGTACTGCGCACGGCGAAGGCTCGCTCTCATGTTCTCTCTCACCTCTCGGGAGCGGCAAAACATAATCACTGATTACAGCATTTTCCTCTTCGTTTTGCGCTCTACTTCTCCCCCAGTTGAGTACATATAACAAACTACACACTACACAGCAGCTAGAGCAGAGCATACAGATATTTTTTGCCTAGTTTCCTTGCATGCACTTTGAATCTAATAATCACTTGCGTGGTGGTGTGCGTGCGAGTGTACATATCGGCGGGCACCCTGTTCAGTGTGTTCTATGCCCCCTCGCGGACTGATATCAAATTACAAAACCGCTCAGTTTCGTGCTTGCTGTCGCTCTCTCGCCGTGAGCGGTTTGGCCGGCAACTGGCAAGGCAAGGCAATTGCCGATCGGATTGTCGACGTTGTCACAGTGACAGTTGTGTGCGCTGCAACACTGAGATTGCGATACTCTTTCTTGTTTCTATCTTGTATCTGGTTTTGGATGTCGGCTCACTCTCTCCCTCTCCCTCTCCTTCTCCCTCTCTGGCCCCGTGGGCCGACGGATCTGATAACGTGTAAACAGTGCAAGTTATCCTTGCAGGGCTTATCAGCGCTCTGAGATCGGTTTATGTAAATTATGTCATTGATAAATGGTCGCCTGTTGGACCGATACACTGCACATGCAATGCTTTGTAGGAATACACATTAAATCCACTGGCATGGCACTCCTTTGACATGTGGTCTCGATGTACGAGTATGCGATGGCATTTCGGAAATCCCGGGCCGCCCCGTTTGAACAGATAAAGTCCGTAAAACGAGTAATTAATTGCAAGGTTTGCGCCGGCAAATTGGTTTGCTCCACTCAAACCGGATAGGGCAGGCAGACGGCAGCATAAAGTGACATTTCAAAGCACTCCGCTGAGTATAGCATAAATTCGCCGCACATCATCCCCCCATCGGCATCGTGACGGCGGCAATTGAAACGAAATGCCACCCACGGGGAGATAAAAATAGGAAAAATGTTGCATCCACATGTGTATTGTTACATGTAGGCAGTGTAGATATCCGCCACACCGGCACTAGTTACTGGATGAAACAAAAAATCGATCAACAGTGCCGGCGGGTGGTATTCCCAAATCACATGTTGGAGCCGTGTACCTATGAGGATTCGTGCGCAGTGATGGATGGATGTCAATTGGATAGCTTCCCCTTTCCCACTAACTGGGGAGAGATTCGGACCGTGACCTAATATCTTTGAACTAATTATTAGGCCCAGCCAGATGACCTGACCCAAATTTAGCCATCGCATGTGATACATACCGAATGCATGTTTGATTGTGAAGGATGGCAGCTACATAGTGGATGTCATCCATTTGCAGTGCACAGATGAGATGACCTATATTCGAGGTTTGTTGGCAAGCAATGCGGTGACCTAAATTTAGTTGTTTTCATTGATTTATCATCCTCTACAAGCGCAGGCGAAAACATGAAGATATGAACTTTAATGCTGCGACTGCGGAACTTTAATGTGATGCCTTAAGCATTTCAATACAATTGCCAAACTGTTTCCAAAGGGTGCCAGTTAAATTCATCATTAATTGAAATAGACTACCTGGCATTGTGATGGGAGGTTTGAGTGCAATTCGAATTGCTAATAAATCCCTTATTGTACACACTTCATCCCCTCACAAATTGGCGAATCTGTTCTGTTGTTGGTGTTCGGTGAACGAAATTTCGACGGGAAATGTTTGCGTGAAGCTGAGCTAGCAATTATTACGTATTGTTGTTCTTAAGAATTTACATAAATTTCCACTCAGACAACATTTCCTGTTCTTATTTTCACATCGCCTTCATCGACCTCTTGCTGATATCCCATAAGGCTGTCAATAAGTTGACGTCTCACTCAGCATGATTTTCTTCATCTTCACCGAAATACACAAATCTGTTACAAATCATAGTCATTAAAGCGTCATGTTTAAATGTTCTTTATCTGATTTGATCTTTCGATTCTGAAGGAGTGTGAATCTAGTACCCAACCCAACGAAATAAACCGGAATACCAAATTTAGAAAACAAAATAAGACCAATTTCGATCTCGCAATGCAGTGAGAATAATGTCGATTCACATACACGTTGGCGTTTCCCTGAAAGATGTTGCGCATGTCCTTCGAGGTCGATGTTATTCTTCCACAGCTAGTCAACTTTTGACAGCAAAAGTCAAGAAACCATGTACAATTCAATTGTTTTCGCCGCGAGACTTTGACTTATTCGAGAAAATATGACAAGGTTTGGCCATTTCATACCACTTTTAGTCGACCTTTATCGATGCATTTAACGAAGGGATCTATAATTGCTTCGGAAATCTAGAACAAACCAAAATATATTAGAAGTACTTACATACATGTTTGAAAATTATTTAACGATGTTGATGGAATCACTTTCGTAAAATGAAAATGTGGCAACATAGCAAAGTCCTATTCAGCTTTGAATCTACGTACATCTGGGGATGAAATGACTGGCGTATCGAAACAAACATTAAGGACGATCGAAATCGTCTAGGCGGATTATATTGCCGTGCAAGTACATTAATGTTAATGTACAATTTAATGCACTAAACATAAAAAATTGGATAGATTAAGTGCGGTAAATATGGCCCACCCTTAACATTTAACGCAATAAAACCGTGAATTCAATCCGAATTCATTTACTTGTTCTATTTGCAGCAATAGAAATTGTTTAAGCTTGAGTCTGTAAAAACTTTAATGGTAGAAATAAACAAAGATATAAATTCAAAATTAAAGGAACTTCATTGGGAGGCTAATATGGTCTACCTGGTGTTAAATATGTTATGTACATGTATGTATGTGGTTTCCAATTTTGACTGAGCTAATATTTTAAACAAGCTTTGCCTTGCTTATCGTCAGAGAACAGGCTGGCGCAATAGATGCATCTAGCATCTGGCTGCTTACGGAAGGAGATTGTCCCCACTTACACTTGATGAAGACTGTTGTTTGGGATATTTTTTTCTACATAATGCTTGGTTCATTATTATTCCCAGATATCAAACCTAGTCAGAGGTCATATTATAAACATATGGAGAATGCTATATTTCCCACACTGTTGCTGTCTATAATCATTTCCAATTTAGAGACACTTCGTCAACATTTTTTATACATCGATATCCCACGCAGATTCGCTATGAAAACACTTAACAAAGCCTGGCAAAAATTACAACGAAAATGAAAAAAAATAACGCAATTAAACTCATATATTGTAAAACTAGACCAAATACGACGGGCTGAGTTACACATGATTTCAAAATGATTGTAGGATGCCATGTTTCTCGCACATTTTATACATTTAGCTTTAATATCCTTACTAACATCATTAGTTTCTTACTTTGTTTTTGCTTATTGCTATCAGGTCGTATCCTACTTTTCAAATTGCTAGAAGCTGCATCCTTTTAACATATTTTTTGTGTACCTAATCTTAATTAAAATAGCAAATTTAAATTAATTTATACACATATGTCTTGTAAGGATTTATTGCAAAATAATAAGATTAATTCTTAATGTTCTACCTTTATCTTTATCAACTTAATATAATTTAAAAAATGTAAATCTGCATTCGTCTTAAGTGCTGTACAAAAGACTCGCGAAGTGCGTCTGCAACTTTTCAGAATGCATCACTAGTTTTCAGCAAAAATAAAGAAAAATGTACATATCCCTTTTGATTTGCTAAAAGTTGTGTAAGTAGTTATTTATCGTTCTTTTTTTATCGAGAAAAAATGACACAAAGTCATCATTTTGGGACGATCGTACTTTACAAAGGGCGGGTTGCAGTCAACAAATTTACAACTAAAAAGTTGGTAATTTCTCCTCGCAGCTATCTGCGAACAAAATGCCTATGTTAATGAAATGCCAGAGTTCGCAAGTCACGGCTTATGTGCACAGCACTTAACTTTTTCAGTGTTTCAACTGTCTACATCACTAAAGTCGGCAGGACCAATGGAAAGTGATGACTACATGTCTGGACCAGTTTGTTATGTTCTAATTTCAGGAAAATTCCCCAGACACATTTACTTTATCCAAAGCTTGTCATTTCCATCATTAAGGAATAAATACACACGTTTAAAAATATTGCTGCCTTAAGAAGAAAACCATGATGTCTGACAATCCTGATCAACCACAATAAATCGATACCCGGCCTAAGTCGAACAAAAAATTAGGTAAATACGACAAGAATAATACCAACTTCACACAGTCCTTCTGTGAATAGTCTTCAAATAGGGGTGAATGGAAACAACCAAAAAAAAACTCTGCAACAACATCCACTTACGGCATAAACTCCTGCCAGACATGCGTTGGCTCTTAGCACAAATCAATGAAATTAGATTGAAGAATGTTCACGAAGTTTGCGTATATTTTTACTGGGAGAAATCGTTCCACTGACGTTTTGTGGCACGAGTGCGATAACTTTGGCGCCAAAAAATGATAACTGTTTTCGTTAGAGGGGTGCAAATCAAGCATTTTTTTTACAACGGGGGGGGGGGTCTATCTAGCTCAGTTTAGGAGGTAATGACTATTTAAGAAAAAAGTTGCTTAATATGAAAAAACAATGTTAAGAACAACGGCAACACGTACAATGATCTACTGTAAAGCCTTAAACCAGTTCTTTAATCCTGCATTTAAATTAAATTATTATTATTTATTGTCTTTGAAAAATTCGCATGCAAACAATACAATACAACATACTACATATGTACAACTAAATTATAGCCAACCTCTCGAAGGTATGGAAGTCAAAATGATGTCAAAGGCGATTTTAAATTAGAAAACGAGAATAGATTCTTCGTTACACCTTTCTCGTACCCATCGTATCCATCGTATCATGACCGCTAATTGTCCAACCATACCGACATCTTGATAATGCTGAAAATAGAGTTTAAGCCTGCAGGTCCTGGAAGAATTGGTCTCCCAGAGTTCTATGCCTCAACTGGCAGAGACTGGGGCATTGGCAGAAATAGTGAGGAGTATCCTTACCTCTTCGTCACCACAACCTCTGCATATAAAGTCATGGATAAGTCATATTTTAGTTTCGTGGTACTTCAGATGGTTATGGTAAGTTAGAGCCCCAACTACCATCCTTAGCAACTTTTTGTTGCATTGAAGGAGTTCTAATTATTTAATAATAATATATAATATGAGTGGCGCTACAGCCCGTAGAGGGCGGGGGCTAGCTTCTCAGCAACCCCTCGTGTTGTGCGTGCTATTGTTCTTTCACGAGTGGAAGGGATCTACAGTTTTATGCCTACTCCGAACGGCCAAGTTTGAGAAGCTTTTTCTAGACAGTTATACTCTTTGAGCATTTTCAGTGACTCGAAAGAGATGGGGCCGTGATGTAGTATTTCTTGTCGTACCAGGAATCGAACCCAGACAGGTAGGTCCAAATGCGTAGAAGTCGACGCACATAACCACCCTTATTATTTACGTTCGACATTAATTCACATCTCTCAAACTGACATTGGTACGAAAGCTTTTGGTTTACATTCCTTCAGACAACCAAAGGAACTCAATTTTTTTTGTATGATATCACTATGAAAAGTATTGCATTTTAGTCGTAACGTCAGAACTTATTTAAGATCACCCAGTTGTGTTTGTATGATTTACAGACATTTCGAATGAATCCCGAAATTGTGAAAAATGCAAAAAAGTCTTTCGCCACATCGAGAATAAATAGCACAAGTCTGCATTTCATGGCGAAATGTTCAAAGGCAGCCAATGTAATATTGACAATCTGAATACCAATGGCAGAACCATGAAATCGTAATTTGTCCTCATTCATCTCACATAACGTTGCCAACAACAATATCCACTCATTTAAAATTCGTCCCAAAATCCATCGATTCATCAACATTTTCTGAGACACAAATTGAAAGAAGTAAACAGGCCGCCATAGAAGGAAAACGCATTTCCTGCCTACTGTTCGTTTCAACACACTCTTATCAGACAGCTCCGACGTTTATCTGGTAATTCTCGATATAACTCACTCACTAGTGAAATACATTTAAAAAGCGCATGCTGTCCAGATGTGGAAACTCAACACATTTCGACTGGAGTCGACCGACAATCAGTGACATTGTGTGACTGGCTAATTTTGACTTGTTTGATTGAATGATTAATTGCATGGTGAAAGGAAAACAAGGTTCCCGTGGGCAACATATGTTCATAAGTGCCGAGAACAACAAACGCAGTTGCCAACCGCTGTTTCTTTGGGTCCAGTAATAATTTGTATACCCTTCTCTCGATAAATCAGGCTGTACCAGATAGTGGTCATAAAAGCCATGTTCAATGTCACAGAAGCATGACAACTTGAAGAGCAGATGAAGAAGTTCTTTGTTGCTTCAAGAGAAAAGTTCTGCGAGCTGTCTTTGTTGCCGATTTAGTTGATGGCATCCAAACCTTAATTGTACAGACTGTTCAACGGCATGAGTCTAGTCGGGCGTCTACGTATCCAACGCCAGAGGTGGCTTGGTCGAGAAGATATTGACAGCTTGTCTCCGATCCGAAGATTCTTTGAGCCTGTAGGACAATGGAACAGCCGGCGCACGCATGCTTTCAAGTTTTTGCACACATGTGAAGAAGTTACTCAAACAACTTGATGTGCGTAGGCAATTGGAGGCAGCTGGGCAGATGTAGCACTATCTGGAGAAGCTTTTTGGGTGAGAAGCAGGATCCGCCACGGACTGCAACACTGGACGAAGCATTGGTAAAGATGTGAATGCTAGACACTGCGTTGATGGTGCCGCTTTTGCTTACCGCTTACCGCTGGAAAAGAGTCTCCTCCAATATTAGCAGACACACAAAAAGGTCTACATTTTTAAGAGTCAAAACGCACGCAAATGGTTCGACATGCTGAAAGACTTGCGTGAGCGAGCGCGTTGATTACTGCAATCAGATAGAAATACCCGACTTATTCTTCACTTCACATATTTTCCTACTGTTATTTATAACATTTTGTCGAACCAGTCTCACGTGTCAATACTTTATGTCGACTTTATGTCACGTGTCAATACTTTATGTGGACAATGGGGACAATCAGCTGTGAAGTCGGATATCTCCATTCTTTGATTTTTTTTAACAAGCGTATGAAAATGCAGTATTTCGTGTTCTGTCACTCGACGTTGCTCCAAGCATTACATCTAAGTTCGTTGAATGCTAGTTTTCCTGCTGGACCAAACGCGATTTTCAAAATCTTTTCACACCCGGTGAACAACATTCGCACTTGGCTGCTGTTGTTCACTACTAGAACTTTTTTCCGTCGTTTCTTTAATGACAAGCTGTTCCTGTCACTGTTCTGAAACCATTCTGTTAAGTGCCAACTTTAAAACCATTTATTGGCATGATTGCAGACAGTTTTTGTCTTAATGGCTTGTATGTGACCTGGATTTGTTCGTAGTCCTTTCAATGCGCGATGGGCACGTCCCTAATCACATAAAATAACACATCGATTCGAAGTCACAAGGAGCGAACTGGAAGCCCAATGTTCCACCAGACACAGGTGCAAGGTGAACTGCAGTCGCACTTATGCCAACATAGGCCCGTTGTGACAGACGAGACATAGAAGTTTTTCCCATAAATGGTATATGATTCCCGAACCCCCTGTGCATGGACTGCCGTGCCAATCACAATGACCACATAATTGAGGTGAATTCCAATCGATACTGTGGCGATGTGACCGGTTCAATTTTGGTGAAGGGGAAGAAAAACTCACTAATCATTCTTATTTGGTGACACTTTTCGAGTTGCTGACACAAGTCGGAGTTGTCATTTCACTTCACCTCCCCTTCATTCGGTTTCATTCGGGTCTGACTGCATGATGTGAGTGGTTTCTGTGTACTTTGGCAGTCGCTTTTTAGGACAAACTTCAGCTTGTTCAAATCACGAGAATCGACACAGTCTGGCATACGCACCGCATCCCGCCAAGAACTCCAGGCAACGCCAAGAACAAAAAGCATGTGATCAACCGTGTCTGTCGACGTATGCATATCGGAATCCACTTGCCACAGCCCACAGACCATCTGTTCCACTCTTGGTTACATGAGAATATGAATTCTTGTTCTACGTACATTTGTGTCTGAGTCATGGAGCACTGTCGGGGAATATATGGTGTCTAGTCCGCGCGTCAGTTCTTGGCAACAACAGCTTTTCGAGGAGTATGCACTTAAATGGCGACAATTCAACCATGTCCGCGTCTTAACTGGTTCGCAAGAAAACGGCGAAAAAACCGATATATTCAGCGAGACGTACTGATTTTGGCTGCGCTACCAAATGTGGTCGTAACGCTGGAGAACGTCTACTATCTACGAGGGGTATGTTTGAAACTTTTCTTGTCCAGACATCGTGACGGCATTTGTGAAATTTTCGCAGCTGACCTCGTTATCCGGTCTGAGCGGGAGCAGACACTGGACAGACACTGAGTTACATTGATGGTCTTTGACTTGATGTCCAACCTGGATATTTGGCGGCATCTTGAGGAAAGTCCCTCGTTTGAACGACCACCCCAACATCTCCCCCTCGTCGAATTCTGTGACACTTCAATTCAAACTCCACACGCTCGACATTTACGACACCCAAGATAGGGACTCCGAATTGACTTAAGGCGATAATTATTATCACTTGCTAAATGAAAGAGCACGCAATTTGTTTGCGACAAGCGTGACTCCGTCAACAATGAGCGAGCGAGCGAGCCTCTCGGACAGTTGCAATGCGCGATGTCATAAAAATTACAAACAGTTGCATGTGCAATTGTTTGATTAAATATAAACCGAACACCAATTACGTTAAGTGGACGTGGTAGGGTGTGTATTTATTTTGAGTAATTCAAGCGGAACACGTGTCGAAAAAATCGATCGGATATCTATCGGTGCAAGGGGTGAAGGGCTTCCAAATACACAGCGAGAGAGGGTGGCATTTCGAGCAGTCATTCAAAGTGTGCATGGAGTAACTAAACTTCAGCATTCGCTTTAGTTCTCGATTAGTTCATGAAATATTAATGACGAAATGAATAGAACGCGGCAGTATCTGTGCGTTGATACACAGCCCAGTCCGCTTTGTGGGTATTCCTGATAATTTGGTTTCCTGTCATGTAGTCGTGGGGAATGCTTGAGGAAAAGATGTAAATTTCTGTATCTATCGTTCATGTCAATGAACTGCCCGATACAGCAATGTTTCGAGTTCGAGTGGTGTGTTGCCTGGCTGGCGCTGAGATTCTGGTGAGCTGGTGTTGATCGTGCGGCGAGTGCATGTGTGCGTGTGGAAAATCCAACAACAATAATTATTCGAGGGCGCATTCGCAGATCGTTAATGTGTTGCCCGAGGACACGTTTAAATGACCTGCGCAAGGTGTGTGTATGCGTGTATATATGAGTGGGATCCTTCATATACATTCAACCAAATTTAAAATGGAGTCGTGGTGTGTGAACATGTATATATTTCAGAAAATGTGCACGATTTTTGACTGCTTTCCAAATAAGATCCACCATCCTTCAGATGTCCATAGATGTATGTATATATAAATGTACACAGCTATGCAAACACCTTTGCAGGTGGCGCTTATAATGCCAACTAACTAATTTTAATTGTAAGGTTATCTATACGTATAAAAATCAATGTTTGTTTGTCCTTTATATACTCTTAAATTATAAGAGATAGAGCACTGATGTCTTTGGCAACTTTGTTCAGAATTCCGTGTAAAAGGTTTATATTTTTTAATATGCGTAGCAACGCGTGCCGTTTACAGCTAGTAAATTCTAAAAAAATAAGGTAGGAAATATATACTGTTGGCCAACACAAAGCAACTCAGATGTCTGCTACCTTTTTTTGAATTTTAGAAATACGTCTGAATTTTAATCCTCTAACGCATGAATTGATGTGCATAATAAAAAAAACGGTTGAAATAGTTTATTTCGATTTTAATAACTATATTTATTTAAAAAAGGAAAAAATATATATTTAGATATAAAATACAGTTTAGTATCGATTTTTGTAACACTCCCTATATGCAACCAATGTTTAGAGTTTTACATAGAAATTGATTTTTTTCTTATAAAATATGTAAATACAATAAAAGCTCTTTAATTCGGAACTCGTTTATTCGAAAAAAAATATTTTTTGCGAATTGAAGAGTTTTTTTCCGAATAAATGAGAGTTGGTTCTCATTTTTATACGTTAACTTAATTTAAATTAGCTAAAATTAAATAACGCATTTTTATACGTTAACTTAATTTAAATTAGCTAAAATTAAATAACGCAAAAATTTAACACGTATAGGTAGCAAATAGATCTCTAATATGTAGAAATCGGAACAAATCATCAAAATATCTATTGGAGGAGACTCGGCCATTCACATTTAGAAGTCGGGAAAAAACCATAAAAAAAGTTCTAGTGGAGGAATCCCGGTAATCCACATTTAGATGTTATTTGGGTTACTAAAATAGTTTTAGTGCATAAAAAAATCTCTCATAAATTCGGAAAATTCGTTTATCCGACGACCCGACTGTTCCGAATTAACGTGCTTTTACTGTATTCAGGTTATTTATTTTATACATTAAATAGGTGCGTACGATTTTTTTAAATGTTTTAAATGTCTGTCCAATTTTTTGCAACAGATCATGCCTTTATTACTTGCAAAATCGAAATTACACTGCATATTTTTTTTAAAATAAATTATATGTAAACGATTATGTAATAAAGGTATGTATTAGCAAACGTTTTTTTTCTTACAAAAGTATTACATTAATTTTATAAGAAATTAAGAATTTTTATGCATTTTAAAGCTATTTGCACATAAAATTAATTTGTTTCCCACTTTTATTTTTCAAGGCACAAATGCGAGAGGAATTGAAGTTCAAACAAATGGATTTACAGAAAAAATGGTTTTACTTCAATAAAAACACAACAAATATAGGTTTTTCATATAAGATCAGAAACTAAAGCAACTCTATTCTACTCCGAGGTGGAAGACTAATAATAGCAACCCACCGATGTAATAAGTAGCTTCTTAGGACTATACAAATTATTGATTTACGTCATCCAAGGACTTAAGCGCTAGTACAATTGGTCAAATGCATTGATTTTCTAATAACTTCAGCAACAAATATTTTTTTACTTAATTTTTTATTTTCTGAATTCATAACAATCTTACTTACTAGAGAAAAATACTTAAAACTAGTTGGACGAACAATGTTACTTTTAACTTACTGGTGGTACTCTAAGCTAAACCTAATATGTCTACTATGTCTTTCAACTTAACCTTACATTCCATATGTTTAAACAATTTATTTTCACTGTACAATTTAGGATTAAGAAAAATTTGAAAAGAAAAATCTTAACCGAACTGTTTTAAATAAAAAAAATATATGCTAACTTACATACTACCTTAAAATAACTTAATCTACCTTAAACTAAGCATTAAATGGGTCTTTCAACAGGACAACGACGCGAAACCAGCCGGAAAGCTAAGCGGTAGTTTCAGGACAATAGAATTGAGGTCATGGAGTGGCCTGCTCAATCCCCCGATCTCAATCCTATTGAGAATCTATGGGCGGATATAAAAAAAATGTTTCAAATAAAAAGCCAAGAAATAATAACGAGTTGTGGATGACAGTTGAGCAGGCTTGGAAATCAATCCCAGCGGAAAGGTGCCAGTGTCTTGTTGATTCCATGAAGCGGCGTTGTGAAGCTGTTATACGCAATAAAGAACATGCTACAAGTCACTATTGTATTGGCAATAGGTCTTCATTTATAATTAATTAATTTCCTTATTTATTTCTCGTTACTTTAACCTTTTGAGTTGGTCAATAAACAGCACTGCTATTATTTTGCTCGCCTTGTTTTGGAGTCTTTTTTAGAAAAATGGATTTATTCTACTGTAATTTATTAAAATCAATATTCCCTTAATGTAAATATTAGAACAAAATATAGTTTTTTATAATAATAAGAACAAAATTTTAAATCATTACTAAATTTTTTTTTATTTTCGAGTAATGGTACTTTTCTTTTTTTTTTTTTTTATTCATTTTTGTTTATTAATTCAGAAAACTTACATACTAGACAAAAATGCTTAAAGCTAGTTGGACGAACAATGTTACTATTTCTAACTTACTGGCCCTAGGCGGGCGCTCTAAGCTAAACTTAATCTTAAATTATGTCTTTCGACCTACCCTAACTATAATTAAATTAGATACTAATATTTAAACGAACAATTGTATATTATGAAAAAATTAAAACATAATGACTTAACATTTTATTTAAAAATTACAAACTAACTTACATTCTACCATAAAATAAACTTAAACAACTAAACAAATCTACTTATATATGCATATACATATACATTTATGTATACTATATCCTATACACATATGTATACGCATATATCCTTATATACATTATAATGTATAAATGTATCTACTTGTATACATAAATACATCATTTGTCAATTTTTTTTTTTTTTTTTTTTTTTTATTTATATACAACTTAAAATACCTTACAACTACCCTAACATATGGAAGTCGGCCATAGGTTGCAGCTGATGAATTTCCATAACCCACTGCAAGACAGTGACCGACTGCGTCCCATAAGGGGATACGCACTACCCTTTCTACCCCGGGTCTAAATGGTTCGAGGCTGGAGTTCCCTCGCTCCCCAGTCACCAGAATCTTCGACGTTGCATAGCAACATCCCGCACATCCCGACCGATCGATACCGCTGTACTGAACCGGAGGAGACCCTCCTCAGCTCGTTGTGCGACGGAACGGTCGTGGTTGAGTCGCCCATCCACAGTTGAACGGGCGATGTGAAAAATGAGCGGTACCGCATTTATGTCTTGTAACAGACCGTACATGTCTAAATGGAGAAAAGCTTCTGGGGGGACGAAGCCACTGTGACGTACCCTTTCATGGTACTGAGGATTGGGGTAGTAAGCCCCAGAGATCAAGTTATTGACTGAGTTCATCGCTCTGGCAGTATGGCCTCGAATCAATTTCAACAGGATATTGTCCACTCGTATCACGTTCGCCCCGCTGTATAAGACCTCATTGGAGTAGAATTTTTTGTACTGGGACTCTGGTGTTCTGTAAAGGCGAAGGCAAGCCCTAAGACAAGCCCTCTCAAACACCCGAATCTTTTCTATCAAGCTTGCACTCACGTTGAACCACACGGGACAGCCATAGGTGAGCATTGGCCGGATGAGGGCCATGTAGCAGATCACCTTCACCCTCGCATCGAGGTGGCTGTTATAAAACAGTCTCTTTGTAAGAGCGAAAGCGCCTCGGGCTCGGGCTAGAGCAGCATCTACATGTTTAGAGTAATGGTACTTATTAAGGAGCACTGCTATATTTTTGCTCGCAGCTGTATAAATATATATTTATATACACATGCATTCAAATATGTACATTAGCATTCACATCAGTACACACACTTGTATGTATGCGCATGCAGTAAAAGCTCGTTAATTTGGATTGGATAATTTGGAAAGGTCATTCAGAATAAACGAATTTTCTGAATTAATGAGAGATTGCACTAAAACGCATTCGTAATGTTGAAAGAATGCAAAAAATTAAACAAAAAAATATTTTATTAACCCAAACAATTTTGCATTTCCGTGACACCCTAATAGACATTTCAATGTTATGTATATGTTCCGACTTTTACATTTTTGGGATGTATTTTCTATCTATACGGGTTCAATCATTGCTTTATTCAATTTTTGCTAATTTAATTTAAGTCCAAATTAAGAAAAATCTCTCTAATTCGGAAAAGAATTTTTTTCCGAATAAACGAGCTTTCCGAATTAAAGAGCTTTTACTGTACTTCATAATTTAATTTTTTTTTAGTTTGCCATAGAGTATTCATTAAATATTAAATACAATTTAAATTTCTATAAAAATTACGAATTAATAAATATGCACACATATACAAAATTACAACTAAATACACCTTATACATCAAAAATATATATTTATTATAATTTTACATTTTAAATATTACGAAATTTAGAAAATTGCAAAAATATTGTACCCATTTCAATATTTTGTGGAATACCCTTTATTTGTGATCACTGCACAAAGACTGCAAAACGCGACCGGGGTGTGCGTGCTACATGGTATGGCGCACCAATCTGCCTGTATCTAACTTCACAATTATTCATTACTGTTCGATTTTTTAAACGATGACCCTAAAATTTACTTCCAACTGATTATGGATTTTTTTCCGTCCCAATTAAACACCTGGCGAATCGCGTCATCCGATCCCACCTTTGTCCCATAGGATGACAGAATATGTCGCCACGACCTATGGATGGTTGGACTCAAAGATATTGTCATGTGTTCTGTTCAACATCCCAAATAGTCCGGCAAAACCTCCAACGATTCCAATACTGGGAGTCATAATGGGAAGCATTACAAAGATTGTATGCTTCCCAGTCAGAGATGGCTAACCTCTGTCTTACGAATGTCACAATAGCCGGTTGATCAGGTCTAGGCCATAAGTTGTCAGTCTTATACATCGGCACTAGAAGGAATCAATAAGCCTCAGACCTGTCATACGTGATTCGTGGCATGTATCAAAGTCAAGCATACTCAGTTAGCGATGTCCTAACATCGTGGAAAGCAAGACATACACCGAACGACCCGCCACAGTGACTACTTTATGTGATATGGTCGAAAAAGCGACGATAAATAGGTCACCCTTCAGAAAGAGAAATCCCAAACTGGCCTTCGGCAACCAACGTAAATCGATAAGCCACGAGGATGTCACTTCTTTCAAAGTAGGACCGGTCAGCATTTGATCATTTTATTAGTACTTATAAACAGAAAGAGAGAAGAATCAGACCTCAGGACTTTAAGAAGAACCTTTAATGACACGTTTTCCAAAGACGTTTGTATAAATTAAGGATCTAAGGTATTGGGCAAATATTTTATGCTAAGCTTCCTTGTTCGAGTTCTCAAAAGTGAGTCGGTTAAACAGTAGACACGAGTACGATAACTATGGTGCCAACAATTTATAACTGCTTTTGGTAGAGGGGTCTAAAAGAGGCGTAGAGTGTCTATCTCGCCCCATTTAGGAGGTTGGGTAATTTTAAGAAAAAATTACCTACTGCAACACGCAAACGGCAACACTTACAATGATCTACTACACCGGTTTTGAAAGCCTAAGACCCGTTCTTCAATCCTGCATTTAAATTAAATTATTATTGTAAATAGTTTTTGAAAAAATCGCATGCAAACTCGAAATGTTGATAAAAAAACAACTAAGTTTAGACCAAATATTACATGTTTTGTTTTTTTTTTTGCGTGAAAGTGAACTTTAATTGCCCTGAAATTCTATTACACGTCGCCGTTGACGTTTCTACCCGGGTATCTGACTAATTATAATTACCAAGTAATTATCTGCATATTCAGGGGACAAAGTACAGTAGTATACATACTACCGCTTACCACTAAATCACGCGAATTCCCACAATCAGAAGTTCTAAAATATTCCAAACAATCAGATATTCGGCAGCCTTTTTTTTACGGAGCCGCAAAGTAAATCCGACTCATAATCAACGACGCCCTCCCCCTAACACGATCTATCGAAAAATCTCATCGCTCGACTCCATAAGAAATTCCGAAAACGTTTACACTTCGAACTGATGTGATCTCTAGACTCTGGGACAACAAAATCGATTAAGTCAATTTGTCTTGAGTCGAATTATCGTTAAGAAAATCAAATAAACAAAGGCATCCATCCAATCGTCTGAATATCAATTTTTCAACCCTATTCCTCGTGCTTTTCCACTCACAACACGCCCATAACGTTCACATAAAATATGATTACATCGTTTGACAAATAATCCATGCTTCGCTGAGTCAGGTGGGCGCACATGTGTGCGTTGCGTCCGTGAGTGAATAGAATTTTCTTAGACGGCCTTCGTAAACGAATAAATCATAGCAACCCTTCACAGCATTACTGGGCGGTCTCGAATTTATTAGATTTCTTCTAGTCAATATACGAAGTAATTAGTTCCTTAATGACCTCCTCGGAGCATCTTACTTGCGTGTGTGCGCTCTTCCGACAAAGGAGACTAAAGGCATACACGCCACTTCGGCACACATCGCTTAAATAATTGATTGGATATTATGAGTCCATCTACAGGCACCCTCATAACTCAGTTTAAGATTGATTTGATTTCTGGGTTATTTCCTCGCCTTCCTTTCATCGAGATGTGGAACTTGAGTGCACATGGTTTGTTTCAAAGGATTGACTTCGATCAAAGTTTGGTTTCGGTGTGTGTCATTTGGTGGCGAACGCCTGGTCTAGGCGGGTTAATGTTGGCATGTTTTAATGGAGTTCGTATACCCGCCGCGGTTTAATAGCTAAGATCCGCGACTGCTCCGTGAGAGACGAAAAACTGGTTTGGTTGCTTTCGAGAACGAGTCGAGTAAGGCGAATCGTATACACTCGCTCACTCACTCGGGCACACATGTCAAGATTCGTGCAGAAAAGATGATGATTTCTTTCGACGAAGTCGTTCTGTTAGGCCTTTTGAACTCAATCAAATGGGCATTCTGAAAAGCGATTCTCTGTTGTGCGTCGTTTAAAGGTCTTGGCAGATTTTTGTGAAGTTCGCTTGGTGTGTGGGCTTTCAGGAAACTTAAACAGGAACTTTCAATGACCTTCAAGCCTCCAGCTTCTTTATGGGTACCTTTTTGTGAATGGTTAGTCAGTTCAGGTACCAGGTAGGCTCAATGATTATCCCCCCTGGCGGGGGTCATCCGGTAGATTGATGGTCAGAGTAATGGCTTTTTTTTAAGCAAAACACTATACACCTTGGAGCATACTCAAAGGAACGATAATCACACGGAGACAGGGTACATTTGGAAATACAAACATAAGATAGCAACGACTCGTCGAGGCCTACTTTTCCATGCGTTCTACATCTGCATCGTCGCCTGGGGCTACAGTCAGTCAACGCGCCTCTCCTACTAGCACGGTCTTGCTCCTCCAGTTTCGTACATTCAACCGGTCGAAGTTCATTTAGTTCCCCTGGTACGGCATAGGAGGTGCGGTCTTTCCGTTGGCGTACACCGGCACTAGTTGAAAACTTTCCGAGTCAAGATTTTGTTGTGCATTCACTCAACATGACCGTTCGATGTCGCTGTACAGTTCGAGTCCGAGAGATCGATGTTCAGTCTCTTCCTCCAAATATCATTAGTGCAACGAGATTGATGATAATCCGATCTATTTTTCTGGCAAAGCGACCAAGGACATCTTCGTCCGCTAATGTCCATGCTTCTGCGCCATACAGCAGCACTGCGACCATAATGGTTTTCAATAGAGGGAGCTGCATCTGTTTCCACCTATTATGGCTCTCGAGCCCTTGATTTTACCAAATTTACACATTGTGTCAAAACTGAACGAAAAAGTAAAGTTCGCCAGAATTCATAGTCGTCGAATTTCAAAGTGCCCACAATTGCTTCTGGGAGCTTAAGCAAAACTTTAATTCCAAATGACATCTGCCTACGTACAGAACGATTGATTTTATTCCCACTTAAGCAAGCAAAAATAAACGAAACTTAACGAAAATCAACGAAACTCATCGAAATGTTTATTGTGTTCACAGTGTAATATTTCTGTGTGTTGCCTGGTTACACATTAAATCTTTAACTCTGTCTTTCGGCATGCTTCTCTTCAATGTCGAATATATCTTTCACGTTATTACACGTCACATACCCTATATCGCTCAATGACAGTCTGAGTTGATTAAGTTGGTAGGCTTCCTTAAAATTACTTCTGGGTCATCCTTAAATGTGTGGAAATCATTTATATTCTGTTGGAAATGAGTCTCATTCTCCCTCAGCACATTCAGCTCTTTATGTGACTTTGAATAACTAACTTGTTTCATTTTTAAAATATGTGGGACTATCCAGTGTTTGCTTGAAATGAAATAACACGTGCAACAAGTCAGGATTCTATGAATTCAACACTTGGAATTGCTGGCCAAATATTTATTCGATGGTTGGTTAACTACAACTCAAAATATTCGTCGATTTAAAGTCTGTAGAATAACGCAACACACGACGGACACGCGCAAACAAATTCTGTCAAAACTCAACCAACTTAAGGTGCGTGCTACTCAAGGGGCAATTAGTGAAAGTTTGATATAGTTGAAGAGGCTCGTTGGTTAAAATCCACATTCTCCACTTGCTCTAGAGACCACCAAGTGGAAGAAATTTACGCTCTAATGCCGTCCGTAACGACGTCAGCCTATGATTAAAAAATCACTTGGATGCAAAAGAGTGCAATTATATTTGACATGGGTACGTACACATTTCTCTGCGTTTTTTTAAGGTTCCGTCCTCTTGAATAAAATGGAAACTTCATAATGTTTGGTGTGTCCGTCCGTTTGTCTGTCTGTCACGCGTGGATTGTAAATTTGGTGGGTTACCAAAAGAAAGGTAATTGTGTCTGCTCCGTTTCAAAAAACCATTCAGACTGACTGAGTGATCGACTAACCGATTCAGCGTGATTTGACAGGACTACAACTTTATTAATCCGCAACTCGGGTGGTAGTCTAAGATGACTTCTTTCTTAATCGAGGAGAACGGTCTGTTTTCTAACAGCAGTATACCCTTTACATTGGTAGATGCTGTCGCCTATCAGTAGTCAAACCCGGATGGACTACCGGATATACAGCCTGTACGTGTGTATCAGTCTCAGATTAATTGCATATTCATTTTGGGACGATAAAGTACACATATCAGTATTCAAGTTTATTAACTCCAACTCCACAGTACATTGATGAAAACATTGTTGAAACATGAACCACGTGAATGTCCAGATTTCCCAACATTTTTCAACTCCCAGCCTAGAATAGACTCACGTTCCAGGTTCGTTTAATTGACCTTGCGATTACATGCAACTCGCACATATCGCACCAGGAACATCAACAGTCCACACTAATATCCTCCCATATTTTCGTCGCATAATTTAAGCTAGGTGCGCTCTAGGTTCTCTAGAATAATAAGGCTTCTCCTCAAAATAAAGAATTTAGAAGAATTTTCTATGAACTTTTATTTGTTTATAAAATAATTAAATAATATTGGACCGTGAAAAAACAACTTTTATTACTATTTTTACTTTTATTACTTTATGCCGATTCTGACGGAGAAATTAAAAAATCTTTGTAAGTCGTTTTAGCGTTTTTAGATGTGGTGGTCTTCGACTCCGGGACAACGCAATATGATGGCGCACACAAGTGAAGAAGGACCTCAACCAACTTGGTGTGCGAAATTGGAGGAATATGGCGTCCAGCTGGAGAGGCTTATTGGCCCAGGTCCACCCCGGACTGTAGGACCATTAGAAGGAGAAGAAGTGGTGCTGCGAAATGCAAACTCCGGTGCTTGCCTCATCAGATATCTCGCAGAGAGAGAAACCAGAGCGCCTCTGGGTCAGTGCTGCCAATACTCGGATTTCTCACATCAGAGAATTTTCCGAATAAGCCTTAGCAACAGAAGTATTCCTAATTACAGAACAAGTTTACATAGGTTTATTTTAAAATTTAAAAATTAAAAATGGTTGGCGCTTCTGTACATGGGCGTCCTCTGTTGCGTTGTCCCTGAAATCGTACGTAAAACTCGACCCATAGTCGTCTTCTTTAAGACTTCAATCCACAGAATTCGTCAAAAAAAAAAAGAAATGTCAGCTCGCTGTAACCAGTGGATTAGCTAACTTCAAATTGATGGTCAAATTCATTGTTCATTGAATCAAACTTACAATCGTTGGGCGCCATTCGCAAGAAAGAAACAAAAAAACAAAAAAATAAGAGATACTTATATGCACATGTAGGTAAGACGGCTCGCTACAGGGACCCAAATTTTTGGGATTATAATTCCTCATTTCGATGACTTGGATTCAAGGAATATCGGATGGCAATTCTGCTGACTCATGGGTTGATTTATTGCCAGCCCAAGGCGAGATGGCTGGACTGTTTGTCGGGGATAACAATCTTTAATCTTTAATCGGGAGGGGGATGAGACCAAAAATATGTACGCACGACGGACAGTTGGTTCAATATTTGGGTGCGAAAAGTGACAAACATCGCACGACAAAAGCATGAACTTCTAACAGAATAGAATATTCTTAATGACATTAAATATGTAAGCAAATAAATAGGAATAAAATTAGGAATACGTACTTAGAAGAAATGTACGCATTTTTGTATGGATAACGAGGAGGAATGAAGTCGCTAATTGCATTATGGACAAAGCGCTACTGAAACTTTACGCAGAGAGATCCTACCGCAATTGAGTGGGTAAACGGACGTCTTAACGAGGGCATAGAATTTCTGCCAACGAATCCTAAATTAGTCGAATACTGCGACAATGCTGTCCCAAGACTAGCTTGCTGAAGATGACAAAAGTTCGTGGCACTCCAGAAGTTTGCAGAGGAAAAAATAAGAATTTCTACAGATCTCCATCGAATGGTTTAATGTTTGTCGAGGATATTAAAAGTCAAACATCCAAACAGAACATGCCAAGTGAATGGATGGGTTAACCCAGGCATAGTCAGTGACCTCGATTTATGAGTTTTTCCCTTCCCACCAATTCGCTTGACGTGTGTAGCCCATAAAAACTATTTCAGCCCTATAAAAATGTGGATTAAATGGTCACAAGTCAGGTCATTTTAGTCAATCGAAATTTCCCAAAACAGACCGATATCTATTCAATTCACTCGAGGGTTTGGTAGCTCAAACAATTAGTTCGAGTTTAATTGAAGTTCTTTGTTTTATCCCGATCCTTTGTGCCAGAGTTCGACGTTTAGAATGAAACTACGCGATCAAATAACCGTCCAATTAGCACATGTGTTTGAGGACCAAAAGCAAACCAACCGAGATGACTCTAGCGTGTGGTTTGGTCTGTGTGAACGAAGTTCAAATATTTACTCAGACGCGAAGGGCAAAGATTCAACATTCAATTCTTTTTTTCTTCTTCTTCATACCATTCAACCATCAGTTAGAATACAAAAGACCTGTTTCATCGAAACAAAAAAAAAAAAGAAGAAGACTAAAAAGAAAGAAATGAAAAACCATGTATCCGCGTATAGTCTCATCTGCAATTCGATCGGAATCATCAGCAACTGTGCAAACTGAGCAAGTCGATGACTATCCCTGTTGTTCGGTTCGGTTTTGTATCTTTCTCAGAATTCCACCGGCAGAGTCCTGTTTTTAATTGGATATTCGATACACTTGTAACAACAAATCCACTTTGTCAAACCGATACTCTGGCTATCACTCACTGAGTAGAAAGTGTCATCCTATACATAGGTATATGTATTTCATTTATTTTTTTTTGTTTTAATTGGCAACGACACACAAGGAGAGGGAAAGAGAAATCAACTGAAAGATAAATTCATTGTATTCATTGGTCATTGTTACGGTTTTCTCTTATATACTCGTGCATATATGTACTTGGAAAGTGTGAGGAGACCGCACACACATATGGGAGTGTGTGCGTGCACGAGTTTTACCAAAGAAGCAAAAAAAAAACAACACGTCAAGAAATGAAAAGAGGAAAAAAAATATGTCAAACAACCCCATGGGGTGTATATAACCACCAAGGAGACGAGACAAAAAAAGCGTACATAGGTAAGTACATTCATACAAGAAGCAGAAAAAAAAGTGAATCGAGAGGAAAAAAGCCTCATCACCCTGCCTGTGGTTTGATGAAGGGAAAGCATCCAGGAAAAAAGCTCACGCCACAGCAGAACATAATGGAAGCTGTTCTTTATTTTTTTTTTTCTTTGCATTTTAGAGTGGCCTGCATAAATGAGGGATCCCTTTTTCAACAGCAACAGCGTTTAACTGAAGGGGAATCTAATGAATTGGAGAGCCGATACGATGTACATACATACCTGTACACAGCAGAAGGGAAATTGGTAAGCGATCCACGTTTAAAAAAAATCATATCTCTCTAATTTCTCCAAAAAACACACATTCATGCACACTGCCATGCCTAACTGCTTATGTACGCAGCAGAGGAGAGAACCTCTACAACACCTCTTTGCCCATTCTCGTCGGTTGCCTTATGATAATTTGTGGAATTTCATTCGGCAATTTACATAAACTACAAGACTCGACAAAAGGCACAGTGCAGCCTGTCCGACGACGTCTTCTATTTACACATTCAAAATTGGTTTACATGCTCGGATCGGTTCGGTTCCCAATCCATTTTCAACTCGAATCGTCGTCGGCAGTCGACACTCACCCTCCAGCATTAAATATTTACTCGCTGGATTACGTTCGCTCCATCTCTGTCTCGCTCGGCAAGCGATAACTAAATTGCAGAGGGGTGGAGGGAGGAGAATGGGGAAAAATCAAGAAAAAATATGCCCGGTACATAAGTGGCACTAATTCATTGGTAGCAGCACAAAATAAAGAAAAAATCCCTCTCTCTCTCTGTTGTGCGAGCACTAAAGTTGTCTCAGTTTTTTTCGTTGTGTTTTCCTGATGACTACTCACTCACACACCCATGCGCAGCGCTCACCGGCTCTCTTTATGTACAGGAGACGGAGAGCTGTTGGCGTTTTTTTTTCCTCTTCAGTTTTTGTTTTTTCTTTTGGATTGTCTCTCCCTCTGGCCGTGGCAATAGCTACGCGATTCACTATTTGGCTGATTTAGTTTAACTTTACCGTTCGAGGCGAAAGTACGCACATCGCGAACGTGATCGAACCAGTGAAAGAGGGGATTTTCTTTTGATTTGCAAATTTCCCTTGGTTTTCTTATTTCCATTTCAACCGGAATAAGTTGTGTAGACTTTTGAAGAGATTTGTTCATGCAAAAAAAAAAAACAAACCGTTTACCACACGAAAGTGCAGATAACTTAGTTCTTCAAGTTTTTTTTTAAGTCATTTTTTTTCTGTGATCGACAAATCGGGAGTTAACCTCACTTTTGTCGAGATTTGACGGCTGAGCTGAGCCTGATAGTGGATATCACACATCAAGAGTGCGAGTGAGAGAACTCTGACACACGCATACACACCAACACACCGTAGAGTGCAGAGTACGGGATTGGGTGTGTGTTTTCGCTCTTTTTTCCCTCTACCGGGTTTTGTTGTTGTTTCTCTGGTGTTTGTTTGTTTTGTTCTCCTGAGTGTGTCTCCTTTTCATGCAAGAACAAGAGAGAAGTACACGGAGGATATAAAAGTGAGAAAGAGAGAGCGAGTGAGAGTGAACACAGTGAATAGAGTGGAAAAGATCAATGAACGATTATGAAACAGTAGTGTGAGAAAGAGAGAAGAACAATGACAGATGGTAAATAAAATTCTTCATCACATCGTGGTCTTATTTACTTTTTGAAAACGACTCAAAAACTTCCATCGGCACAAGAGTGAAGAGAGACAGAAGAGGGTACATTGAGCACTGACGACCGTTAGCCTTGGCGAAGGTATTCATTCCGCGACGAACAGTCGTAGCGAAAGGTTCTCCTTATCCTTATCGGTTTATTATTTGTGAAACAGACTTCTTGACTGACTATCAGCGTGTGCTACTGGATAAAAGCACATACAAATCTATATACATATTCTCATAATCATACATGCATAGGACGCCATATAGTGTGTCCCTAGCTCTGTTTGTGTGGTGAAAAAAAAAAAAAGCAAATATATACATACAACCCAAACTTGTAACGCTGTGTTTCGCCTTCGCGTTGTCATTCGCTAGTGTGGATATTATTACATTGTTGCCCGCCGTCGCGTAGTAGTTCACGATACGAAGTAAGCCCAACGCGCAGCAAAAAAAAAAAATAAAATAAGAAAATTTCCCAAGTGATAGTGAGAGAATTGAATTTGAAAATAAATGAGAAATATTCAATCAGTGAAAGCAAATTTGGAGTGAGAAAAAAATAAAAAAAATTAAGTGTGAAGAGAAATAAAAGGGAAACAAATTGTGAAAGATCAAATAACAAACAGCACACAAGACGAGTGTATGTTTAGTTAATTAAAAAAAAAAACCAAACAAATTAATACTCAAGCTCAATTTGAGAGAGCCCCCCTTCGTTCCTCTCAACAAATGTGGATTATTAGGTACCCCATCCTGCTGCTGCAAGGATAATTAAGTGGATTTAAATGATTTACCAAGCAGACCAAAGGTATGTATTTTTTTTTCATCATTTTTTTTATGTACACTTTCAAAGTTTAACCCACGGCTCATCCAACATATTTTTTTTCGATTCCTCTTTGTTTTTCTGTTCCTCCCCTTCCCAGAAGAAAACACAAAACACCAGAAAAAAAAAATTAAATTGGTTCGCCTTTTGTATTTTATTTTTGAAATCCCTTTCTACTATTTCCCTTTCACTGGTTTGGTATATATAATTTTTTTTTTGTTCGCTTCTCATTTCGTTGGCCTGTCACGGGTCGTACAGATGTTTGTTGTCACACACAGAAAATGTGTTTTTTTTTCTCTTCATTTTTGTTCTTCGTCTCTATTTCGTTAGTTGGTTTGGTTTTTTTTTTTTGGGCTGCACGAAACGATATCTTGTATGCATGCAGTTGTGCATATGTATACATATAGTTTTTCGTCTGTTTTAATGGCACCCCTAAGCCGTTGCGTTAAGTCAGCATGCGTGCAGTGCCGCTTTCATATACTCTGCTTCATTGGTTGAGGTTGCTTATTATTATTTTTCTTTCCTTTTTGTTTCTCGATGTTATGACAGGTGGAAGGAAGTTAGAAGCAATTTATTCATTCCCCCTATACCGCAATTTTTTCCTCTCCAACAAATCATAATTACATTAATTTCGAAGCTTGTCTGAAGCTTCACAGAGGCTTCCATCGATTTCGACACGAATTCACAAACCCAATTTACGACGTGACGTGAAAAATAAAAGGTATTGTTCTGTCTACATAGACTAAGTATAAAATTGAAACCCTCACATCCGTCATTCTGACATTTATTTGTCGTAAAGCCCAGGCGTAGACGACGACCGCCGATCCCCCCTCCCCCCACTTGTCAAAAAAACGAGAAACTTCTGCATGACGCTGTCGTTATTAGTTTTATGCCCAAGGCAGGCGGCGCCGAATACATACCTCTAGGTACACACGGTTATGTAAATTTTGCAAAATATATAGCCACACTCATTCTACGCACATAATAAATATCCTTTTTGTAAAACTAGTTATACAAATGTGCCCTGGCATGCGTTTTATATAAGAGACCCCCCCGTTCTAAGCACTTTTGATACATATTCAAACAAAAACCCTTCGCACAGCCAGAGCTACCCTTTTCGCATTTCCCACTCCCGGTTCATTCTCATCCGGGACACTTGGAAAATCTAACTTATTACCATGTACCCCTGCTATTTTATTCAAACACACAAATGTATGTATGAATGTTCATTAAAATAAATCCGTAGATGTGCGTGAATGTGCTCGGCGGTGGTACCCCTCTCAGCAATTGCTCATGGCTTAGAAGTCACCCTTAACATGCGCACAAAATTCAGACACTGTCCCAAACGGGAATATTCAATTTTTTTTTGTTCCTTTTTTGCTTGTTTCCTTTTTATCTTGTTGGTTACTTTAAACGATGGCAACGCAAACTTCATCAAATTATAACCGTCTGAATTTAAATTACGACGACGATGTGAACTGTGGAGTGAGTTGGAGAGATGGGCCGTTTTCGAATCGATGAGCGTCCAGTTTTTGCTGTCATGGTGACTCACTTGGAATGGGGGGCATATTCATCATGTTTTGATTGAAATTTCATCATTTGATGTGAAATTACGTGTGCTTTAATGTCATCTTGAATCGAATTATTCTTCCGAAACCCATTCCCGTTGGGCGTCGTCTCTCTGACGAATATAAGGGGGGCCTGCAGTTTTTCTTTGCCTCTCCGATCGCCGAACTTGCAAAAAGGGGTGTTGGTGCATGGAATGAGGAGGCTGGTCTTGATCAGCTGAACTGAAGCACAAAACCCCGAAGCCCAAAATTGTCACCAAAACCAGTAAAAAAAAGCACGTCGTTGCCCATTCATTTAAAAAAAGGGTAAAAACCACAACACGATCAACAGATCCGATCTGACATCTGACCTGGAACCTTCAAGAGTCTGACTCTCATCTCAGGTCAACACATTGGTCCACACAATCAGCCTCTCATGATCTCTGCCGCCACACACACACATCACATCACAGCATGTCTTAGCAGGTGTTATCAAGTACAAGCCGCAAACGAGAGCGAAAACAACGAACACATGCAATAAAAGTGTAAATCCCTCAACTGGCCATCGCACATAAGCCTCGTATCAAATGTTTGTGGTAATTAAGGGGACTGGACTGCAAACTTGTTTCGAGCACCCGATACCACCACCAGCGTCCATTTATGAGGAGTGAACACCGTCGAGGTAGCCTTCGAGAAATCAGAGGGAAACTGTCCCGCGTAAGCGTGCGTCGTCGTCTTATTAAGTCTGATAAAGAAAACCCCCCTTTTCCGAAGATAAGAGGGTTGGAAAAACCGCCCCGACCTTATGTTTCTAACCGGTAATAAATTACAAATGAAAGGGAATTTCTAAACGAAAACTACTGCAGATAGCGGTAGTTCAACTTTAATTATCCTTTTGCCGGACAATTGAAATTCGAAATTTATTCGTTGCAGGGGTCTCCATGGATATGGCCGGGCGCGAGCAACCCTTTGAAATGTCCCATGAGTGGTGAATT
This sequence comes from Eristalis pertinax, assembly GCA_907269125.1. Classification (NCBI taxonomy): domain Eukaryota; kingdom Metazoa; phylum Arthropoda; class Insecta; order Diptera; family Syrphidae; genus Eristalis; species Eristalis pertinax. The sequence continues at coordinate 66,974,568 of OU026148.1, read as the reverse complement.
AATTGAACGATGGTCTCGACACAACAAGAAGGGATTTGCCTTACAAGGTTGCCACGGAAGGAGGTGGGGAGTGTTTGGTTGTATCGCCCCTGTCTTAGACGTTAATCTCGACAGGGACCACAATCTTCTTAAAGGCTCTTTAACTCACTCAGGTGGTGGTCATCCTGTTTAGAGGGCATTTTCCTTCCTTCCTTTTCTCGCCTTAACTCACTTGCGGACGGTCATCCTGTTTAGAGGGTTTCTCTCCATCCCCCCCTCCACCGAAGTCACTTGGAAGGACTTCTCATTCCTTCCTCCATTCTTATCCAAAGTCAGCCCTTGTCTTTGGAAACATTCGTATAATCAATTTTAAATGAGTTCCAGAACAGGACTGCCACTCTCACCCTCAGCGCTGTCATGCCATCTTTGACTGTCATTCCAACCCGTCGCACATACATGTCACATTGTTTTCTTCTCGTTATGAGGATATTTAATTTGTCAAGCGCTTTGGAAGTTCTTCGAAACGCTTGCATGCCGCCCCGAAACTTTCACAAGAATAACTACTTTTGAATTAACTTTTCGAAGTTTTAATGCGCTCCTTCCTGTGGAACAATGACTTCCTCCTTCAGCCGTTCACAGGGTGGCGCTCGTACATTCGGTAACGGCTGCGTAAATACAGAAGATCCTTGAGAAAGGGACAAAAATAACAAACATCGACTCGATTACCCCCCGATTCGCTGTGAAATGAAAATATTTTCTTAAAATGATATGTGCACCTAAAAACACTTGAGATTCGATGATTCTTTTTTCAGGCCTCATCTGTGGCTCAGCGGCAATCCCTTTCCAGGTAGATGCTTAATGCCATTGTCCCCTGCACATCGTGCGTCGTCGTCATCATCATCCCGTATTTCATATTTATTTCCATTGCACCCTAAACTAATTAAATGGCGGCAGGCGGTATTTTTATTTTCTCATTCCCACCACCACCACCACCAAACGTCGTCATCGGTTGGTACACACGGATGTGCGTGCGTTGCATTCCTTCATTGGCAATTGGCAACAACTGTCAGATGGATATGTGAAGACAATACGTGTGGCTGGCTCATCGTTCCCTCCTTCCAGGGGCGACCGAGCGACCGGGGGATTAGAGTACTGTGTCTAACCCCCGGTGATGTGTCAACGATTGTATAAGATTCGAGGTGAATTGTGAACGCAGTCCCGTACGGAGATATGGCGAGTGTGCGTGTGCGTGAGAGAGATGGCGAGAGGGATCTAAACGACTTAGGAGTTAGGAGAAGGGTCGTCAAGACAACTCAAACGAAACATACAAATATACACACGCTGCTGCTGCTGGCGTACCCAATTTCCTTTCAATTTCTTATTTTCATTCCTCCTGTCTTTTTTTTTTCTTCTCTCACTCTCTTCATTCGTGTGTTCTTTTGTCTGTTGGTTGTTGGGCTGTAAGAAGGATTTGACACGGTCGGTTGCATCGTTTTACTAACTCTCCCCTCGGCTAACCCCGTCTCCTCGTTCCCTTGTCCTATTGTGTTACGTAACGTGTACATTCCATGAACATTATTAATTTCCTTTTTGTATTATTATTATGATTATTCTTATTCCCTTTTCAGGTTGCATGAAGCGAAAATGTCGCCAATGCCATTGCCAGGAGCTACGTCGATAATGGCGCCAACGGAAACCCCATCGCATTCCATGCCGACAACAGAAGTAGCGGCATCTGTCACACACAATCAATTAAAGTCCACAAACGAGGTGGATACAATGAATACAATGACAGAACAAACGTCAACGAGACCAGTTGACAATAGTTGTAACAGCAACATCAGTCACAATGACTTTTTGACAATCAAAGACAATAAAGAGTCTTCCTCCGAATGGCCTCCGCCATGCTCATCATCCTCATCATCATCATCTTCATCATCTTCGTCGTCGTCATCGTCATCGTCATCATCATCTTCGTCGTCGTCATCGTCCTCTTCATGCTCATCCACATCGTCATCTCCGTCATCTACATCATCATCGTCGTCGGCTTCATCAACATCATCATCTTCATCGTCGTTGTCGTTGTCGTCGTCGTCGTCTTCAGCGTCGTCTGTATCTTCATCAGCGACAACAGCTAAATGTGATAGTAGCAACATTGAAATTAAGACCGAATGCGATGAAGTTGTTATTAAGTCCGAGGAATGCACTGCCAGTGACAATTTGACATTGGACTCAAAGCCAATGACAGAGGCAATCACAAAGTGTAGTCCCAGCGACAAGAGTTCGAACAGCATCACCACCACCACAACCCCAATCGCTGCCAATAGCATCGTGATCAGCGGCAGCAAAAGCAACAGCAAGAGCAGCAGCAGTGGTGATAGCTTACCGTCCACCAAAGAAGTTGAACCGGAAATTAAGACTGAAGAAGAGGAAGACTATGATGACGGTGATAGTTTTGGTAAACCCCGTCGGGTGTTGCTCACATCTGTCAATGCACATATCATATGCAATCTATGCAAGGGATACCTAATCGATGCCACCACCATTGTGGAGTGTTTGCATTCATGTAAGTACAACTCAAAAATAAATAAACCTTACTTATCCTTAAGACACAGATACCGTCGGTATTTTGACAAGGAACACTTCCTACACAAATGCCCATAAAATGAATGACACTTTTGATTCTCAAGAGAGCTCTCACTCTCGGTGCAGTGCAGGGTAACCACCACCGCACAGTGTCAGAGCGAGTGGGGAGAAGACCTTGTCATCATAAATTTAACGATCGTACAACTAAATACTTCTTAATGGACTTGATTGTAATAAAAATTTAATGATGACGAAGATTTTAACTAAAATTACACACAGAAGTTGAATGGAAAATGAGACGACGAACGAAAAAGAAAACATCAAAAACCGTTGACAATCAAATTTGGGGATCTTATGGGGAATTGATAAAAATTTATGGGCGGTAATAGGGCAGGAAAGAAAAAGGGAGTTCAGTTTGTGTTTTTTTTTCTTTTCCCTCAAATGTATTAAACATGAGGCAAGACCAAGAGCACTGATACGAGGGCCAACCACACGGAGGGAGGGTTAGACTTTATCTCTTTCTGTGCGTGGCCTTCGAGGTGTGGTCGTCCCCTGTTCTGAGATTTTCGAATGGAACCACAAAAAAATAAAAATAAAGGGGGTTGCGGTCGTCTTTTGCTGACACTTTTACAACTCAGGCCTCTACGTTGGGATTGATAAGATTTTCTACTTATTTTGTGCAATCTTTGAGTGCAGCATTAATTAGATTGAGAGCTGAGGAGAATTCACTGTGGTTTGTAACTAGTTTCTGATTGCATTTGAACGAGTCTTAAATGTCAACCTGGTGGGGTTTTAATTCTGATTGGTACTTTGTCTGTGGAGAGAGGGATTGCCTAAGCCTTTCTTGCCTGCGTGCAAGTTTCGACTTTCATCCGATGAAGCCATCACGTTCCAGACTACAAACCACCATTCGGGCAAAACGGAAACGTTCACTTTGACCACCAAGTTACCCATAAATTGCGCCTGTCCCTACGGACATACTTGCCAATTCTGTAGAAGTTGTAAGGACGACGGTCGGATGCCCCACACCACCCCACCAAGCACTGTGGACCAAGAACAGCCTCAGCCAGTCTCAACCACCCCCCCTCATTTGTTTACATAAAAATCCAATTCAAAAAGGCGTTAAATTCCCTCTTTACAAATTTCCTAGCCTCAAACGCGAGTTCAAAAACATTTCACAAGTGTCGATGAACAAGCAAGAGATCTTATCGTCAGCAGCAGCAGCAAGCAGTCTCGGAGCTCGTACCACATACTCATTTGCACGCATGGTCGCAATTTAAATCGGTTTGATGAAACCATATGTTGATGGAAATGCGATTTCGCCTGCTGATTTCCTTCTCATAATTCCCCAGTTGGAATTGTGCCCTGCAACTCGGAAAGTGTGTAAACACTTCTTTGGGGGCGAGCGCCTATGTACATGCGCAGTTCAGCTCTGGAGTGGCTCGTTCCTTCTGGAATGAACTCTGCGTGCATGTGTGTGCTCGTGTGTGATTAGTTCTGGTTGATGCCCATTCTGAGACACATAGTTGAACAAAAACAAAAGCTTCATGCGATTTTAATCATTCACCATCTAATCGGTGTGCTTGGAATATCATCCGACCTTAAATCATCATGTGAGTTGTGTTCGTGTTCGTTACGCTTTGCATGTTCCTCTGTAGTTCATAATCAAAGTCCTGCGCCCCGGATTCCTTATTGACTTCTGAAGTTGCTGAGAGGGCCTGTTTCTTTTTTTTTTTTTTGCCGTGGTAGCTCGTTTCGCTTAATTCATTCGAACTCATAACATTTTACGAGCACTTTATCTCCTGTGAACTCCTAGCAACACCCTCATCTTTAAATGCTTCGACGAAGTTTGCAGTGGATTGACCTCACTGGCTGTGCAAAAGTGTGCACATTCTCTGCACCTGCAGCATCTGCGGCAGCATACCCTTAGAAATGTACGAATTCAACGCCCGGCACGGGTCTACCTGTTTTTGGTGGGTATCTTTCCGTGAATTTACGAGTGTAATTGCAAGTGTCAGCTGCTAGGGTCTCATTTGGTTAATATTTTGTCAGACAATAATACGAGCAACGCCACCAGAACGACGATAGCAGTGTTTTCTCATAGTTTTCACAATGTCCTCCTTTGTGCAAGTGGAAGAAGACGTACGTGTGCAGCAGTGTCACTCTCACCATGCATTGAATGCACTGTGAGAGCGTGCACAGAGAGATGTCGTGGCACTTTGGTGCAGACACCCATTGTATCTTGTCCTGGGCGAGACTGTATTGATTTTTGTTTGCAAAACTTTCGATTATGGCTTCTATGTTGCTGAAAATTGTCTGCGAAAGCTAAATCTCTCTGATTCACTGGAAGATGTTACGTGCATGGCGCCCGCAACGACTGTAATCGAATGAAGATCCGGTCGATAAGGTTTTAAACACGATTAAACTCTTCGCCTTAATTTGTTTCATTCAAATGAACCGTGACAGAGACTGAGACAGAGGATAAGCTCATGAATTAATGAGTAGCCCATCGTGTAGGGTTTCCCAACTGCTGATTCCTGAGCAAAGATATAATAATTTATTTCATTCTGTGTACACAGAGATTTCCATTTATCCTTTCATATAACTATGATATATTTTTTGTAAAAAAAAGCTCATTCGTTGACCGGAGAAAATAAAATAAAAAAGTCCCAGCCAACCTCTGGGTGCAAAGCGAAGCCTCTTGACTTTTTGAAAAGGCATAATACCCCTATTACCAACACAACAAGCCGTCATATTTGCATATCTCTTCAGAACTCCATTTGAATACATATTGTGTACGTACAAGGTTTGCACGAGAGGACCCAACACCCCCAGTACACTTAAATGCGTTCACATACAAATTCCATTTTAAACTCACATAAATTGTACACGAGAGCGTATGGATAGCTCAGAGATCCAGAACTTTCCTTTATTTTTTGTAAAAGAAACGAAAGGAAGAAGGAAAGGAAAAAAAAGTTCATAACCTGATAGAGAGATGAATGGCAGCGGTGCTGGGGTTGGCCGAGGTCTGGCGGCGGGAGAAGGCAGCGAAAGATAAAACCAACTCTCCTTGCATGACCCCCTGATTTATTATCCCGTCTTCATTCGACGACCGCCATAACCACCGAAAAGCATCACAAAGTCTACCTGCTGATATCTCCTTCAATGGAGTTCCAATATTTTGTGAGCGGGTCGACGGCGACGGGTGGGACGGAGTGAACGTAAATTCATTGCCAATTCTATTGGCATGGTTGCACTTGAATTGAAAACTTGGAAAATTGCAGTCCTTGTCCTCGGCAATAATGACTTACATACCCACACGGACATGCTAGGGACTCTCAACCTTCACCCACGTTGGCCGCCCATCAGGATGTCGCCCGCTCAAGTTACGGGTGTATTGTGTATTTGTGCGGCCATTGTTCTGATCCGGACGTTTGTCAGACTAGAAATCTTGAGGTTAACTCTCCAACCCCTCACCGTTGGGCAGCTGGTGGGATGAGAGAACTTTGTGTTGATTTTCAGCTCCCGATCATTGCTTTGAGGCGAAAGTTTTTTGAAAGAAAAAATTCTAGAGTGTATCCCGCCCCGGACCATGTCCTTGAAAAACCATCCATCCTCATCGGAGATCCCGAAAAAAACTCAACTCAATCTCTCTCTCTGTCACTGTCTCCCGTTCTCTGTTTGTCACAGGGTTATAACCGGCATCAGAACTTTGAAAAAAAAAAAAAAAAACAGAGCTCCATCCACCACCCTGTGCCAGCAACAGCGCTGGAACAGAAAACATCCCTTCTTCGAAGCTACCACCGTGAGTGGGGTGGGTGGGGGTGTTGGTGGCTCTGTTTGGTAGCACTCCGTTGGCATGGGGTTGTTGTTCTCTTCTCGTCACTCCACAAAACCTCCTCCTTCCTACCCCCACCCCGCCGGCACTGAGCATACCTTACCCGTCGGTCGTTCTGTTGGTGGCATTGGATGTTAAAGCGGAACTGCTGCGATAAGGCCTACTCAGCTGTGTGTGTGTACACAAAAGCGCCTCTTTTTTGGAACATTTTCTCGCAGTGGGGAGGGATGAAAATTAAAGCCCAGTTATTGCAGTTCGCTTTGTTCTCAGCTTATCATCGGATGGCGCGTGGATTCCGAGGGATTCCTTATTTTATTTCATTTTTCGCTTGGCAAGGAACATGGATCTCTCCTCTCTCTTTGCTCCGAGCGTATAACTTCATTGGCCCACTGGAGTTTTTTGTGAGTTTCGGGTTTATTATTGTGTTGCTTGCCTTCTGGGTATAGTGGCGGCGTCGGCTTGACAGACGAATATTCTGTTGTCTTCAGTGCAATGGGATTTTTATCTGCAAACGCGCTCCCCACAAAACAAGAACACACAAAATTCCTTTGTGGAACTTAATAATAATGAAACAAAACACAAACGAAAGGCGACCTAACAAAGGGCCACTGTGTGCGGAAGTAAAGGGAAAACGACGGTTTAGCTTTATCGCGGTTTTCCTTTAAGCCCTTTGTGGTTACTTTTTTGCCGATGGGGGGTGAATGTTGTGCACCCGCCTATTTCTCCACAGCCGCACACATTTGTGTTTTAATGTTCTTTGCGTCAACCACACAAAGCCAATGCCAATGCTGTTGCCGCCGTCGTCGCCGCCAGGGTGCGTTCAACGAAATTAAATAAATCACGTGACGGGTTTTCTCAAACTTTTAAATTTGGCAGTACTAATTTTTTTCCGCCCTCGGCAGTTCTTTTTTTTCCCTCGTATTTTCGTACCCAGACAGGGTGGGGAGCAATTTCCCAGTGCGTGTCTAGCTGGGGAGGCACACCAAGCCAGGGGCCAGGAGAGCACATGACACCCGTTAAAACGCCATCGAATGCAGACATTTTTGGGAGGGACCTAATGGTGGTGACGACAACGACGACGACGCCAGCAGAGAAAGAGAACACAGTTGTAAAGTCTGCAAAAAGCACCTCCCGTACTCCGGTTCGCTTAACGATGAAAATTGAAGCTGTAAAGTGCCAAAGCGTCTAAAAGTTTCTACGACCAATTCCCTGCTTCTGCCGCCTTGTCGTTGTTCGCCGGTTCGGTTTTCAGGGATTTTTTTCTTCTTCTCGTGTCGTAGGAAATGCTATTCAGTGTCAAAATTGTCGTCGAAAACAAGAAGAGTCCTCGTTGTAGTTGCAGGGAAACGATGAAGACTTCTTTTCTCACATCTTCCGCATCCCCCTCAGTTGTGTGAAAACTTTCCGTTTGCATATTTGCACAAAGAGAATTCATGAGGCGACAGGGACATCGTTCGTGGACAGCTTGTTGCAATGATTCGAGAGAAAAAAAGTGGACGAAGGAAGACATCAAATTGAAACTTTGTTGCTACCAATCAGAAGACCAATAGACACATAGCCTCGTTGCACAACCACAGAGTGTGGGAGGGGGGTGCTCAAATCTACAATCACCCACCCCCACCCCCTGACGGCATCCAATTGAATTTGTAATTTACATGTGTACGTACGCCGGAAGTTAATGAAATTCATGGAATGCACCCTTGTAGTCATTGATTAACTGGGATGCATCCAGCAGCGTCCCGTCCATTCGTCGTCTCATGTCTCCGTCCGTCCACCGTGTGTCCAGTCGATAATGTCATCCAATTTTCAACTTCACCACAGACTCCGATCGCTGTGGGGATGGGTAAATAACATTCACTAAAGTGATGAACGACTAGGATGTGTTGTGCCTCTATGGTCCGGTCCGTTCGGAGGACATGGTAACCACGTACAGCAAAAGTTCAAACCCACCACCATCGTCATGGCATACTCAGCCACACAGACTGACTCACTCACTCACTATGTGAGCAAGCCAAAACAACCAAGGACCACCGGGACAATTAATCACTCGACAAGTAATCGGCTTAAATGGAAATTAGCTCCACAGGCAGTCCGTTGGTTTTGCTTAAAGCTAGACCGGTGGCTGTACGCGGATGTGTTGTCTACATGTGTGTGCGTGTGTGTGTGTATTCGAGTGTGTATACGGGCGCGAATGATACCCAGCGACAGCCGCAATCCCAGCAGCTCCCAACCAAATTTCGTCCTCTTTAAAGTGAACGAGGCCCCGAGGTCTTTGTGTGCGCAACGTGGCATCCGGGGCCACAAGTTCAAGTGTGCGTTTGAGTGGTGCGTTCGCACTAACGACGAGGGGGGCGAACTGGGGAGAGGAACCTGTTTAGGGGACGCCTGTGCATGACACACAAGGTGGGTGTGATTTGCTTTGCAAAACAAAACAAAAAAAAAAAGCATTTGTGGAAAAAGCCTGGGCGAGGCATTTTTTAAGCTTGATTTTTGAATGGAGTGTGGTGTGTAAACACGTCACCCTCTTTGGCTGTCTGGAGTTTTTGAAGAACACGACTTGAATGGCCAACGACGACGGAGTGTTCGGGAAACAATGGTGATCCAATAATTTCTGAAAGAATAATGACGGGGAGAGGGACGCTGATGGTGTTGCCAATTATTCATTTAAAAGCATTTTACTGTGTTTTTTTTTCTTCTGGTTTTTTCGATGATAAATCTTGACTTGAAGCGTTATCGCGTATTTGACAGGACTTTGTGGATGTGATTTGTATGGTTTATTGAATTTCTATTCGCGTCTGGAGGTGACTTTTAGCTGGTTTAATAGATTGTCTGTGGATGGTATCGTTTTGTTTGCACTCAATCCATCTTCTATTTTAGGTGACAATAAAGGTTCTCTTATTGCCATCGGAAACAGAAGACAAATTGAGTGTTAAGTTTATGGGAACACACCGAGAAGTGGTCAGTCGTCAAAAATTTAAGCAAAATTGATTTGTTTTCGGTGACATAATTTTTGAAAGACTCTGATTTATCGTGTCCATAACAGCTTTTGGGGACGGACAAGAAGTTGCAATACCAACTGACATTTACGTACAACATAGGCAACGATTAATTTTACTCCCACTTAAGTAAGACAAAATTAACGAAACTTAACGAAACTGAGCTAAGTGGTCTTTATGGTCACTCGATCGTTTACGTACAACATAGGCAACGATTAATTTCACTCCCACTTGTAAGAAAAAATTAACGAAACTTAACGAAACTGAGATAAGTGATCTTTATGGTCACTCGATCGTTTTAGTTGACATAAACCATGGTGCTTTCATCATGGGTGGACGTTTAGTTCCTTTTCCTTGCAAATACTTATCACAACTGTTAACAATGAACAATATTTTTCAACAACTCCCCCCCTTTTCTGTTCTCTTTTCAGTTTGCCACAGTTGCATTATGAGGCATTTAAGGACAGAACAATACTGCCCATGCTGTGAAATGATGATCAACACCGCCAAACCAAATATCAAGTAAGTAAAAATCAATTTTCATTCAACCCGTTTTTAGTCTGGCAATTCCCTGAACACATACTTAAGCTTTATGAATAAACTGAAAAATTGCAAGCAGGCTAGGTTCGCTTTTATTTTAAATCACAGGCGAAACAATTTTCTAACGAGACATAATCCTTGAAGCGAAAAAAAAAACTCAAGCAGGTTTCTCTTGTGCGCATACCTTAAGCAGCACAACACACAAAAAGGATTGTGGAGAACAGGAGAAACACGACAAAATGCAAAAAAGAAAGAGGAGAACATTTGAAAAGGATTCCTTTGGGAACGTGTCCCTTAATAAATTCCATGAGTTAATCCAACTGTCAGCACAGAGATTTAAACCCCAACCACCGACAGACGCAAATGTCTGATTCTCTGAGTTGTTTGTTCCCAAAAGTCTGGCATTCTGTGGGTTTTTTTTTCTTTCTTTCTGGCAACACTGGGATGGTAGTTCGTAGTGTCATTTGAACGGTGTGAGGTGGGATGTGATCGAAAGTTTACAAAGTCAAAGGCGTAATGACTTAAGATGAGATCTGAGATAACAAAAAAAACTACCCATCCCTCACCCACCACTCCTGGGCCATTTGATTTCCTTTCTCGTTATAGCCTGTTTCCGCATTTAAACACTTCCAAACGATGTAGCCCAACAGAGAGACCGTCTTAAAGATATGCACGCGCTCTCCCCTTCCCAACACACACACCGGATAAGTGCCATTCTCGAGAAGCAGCAGAAGACGAAGGAACTGGTCACTGAGATGAATTTAATGACTCCCCGGGGCAGTAAAACCGACTGACTTACGGTCATCCTTGTGTCGTACCTTGCGAGACTTGCGAATGAGTCCTTGTAAGAAACACAAAAAAAGGGATATTTTCCACCCCATTTCGTATCCCCGAATTTGACCTCTTAGACAGGAAATAAAAAAAATCGTTTATCAGCCGACGGACAAACGGAAGCCGGCCGAGAGAGTGAGTTCAAGAGAGTCCATCGTGGGCAGTGAAAAAGTAGCCTGTCTCCTGTTTTGTCGTCGTCCTTCTCGATATCAGATTGGTAATCGAATTCTTTATGTGATATGCGGTCAGGATGAAAGTAAATCTAATTTGGTCCTGTATCCTCACTCAAGCTCAAGCCCAGGAGGTGTGTGTGTGTGTGTGTGTGCGTGTGAGGGAGAGATAATGGGATAGAATTCGAAAAAAAATGTTCTTGTTTTGACTGAAGATGAACAGGAGAATGGGTCAAGGGGGCAAGTAGCGAACAACCTGCAAGGAGACGCTCCGCCGACGACGACGACTGCGAGAGGTGAAATGTGTCTGACTTGGTATTATTACCCTTGCTGCGATAACGACCTTGGTTGTACGGCGGAACAAGCACGAGGTGGGCGCCTGCCAATTCATTGAAGAGGAAAAACACAAAAGGAACAGATAAAACGAAATCAACGAGTGGGTCGACAGAGAAGCGAGGCGAGTCAAAAAGGGAATCAGCTACATTTCCATCGCGAGGGATGGAGGTAGGTGATGCTGTGTGTGTGTTCTGTCGTCGATGGCTGTTGCCTGATTGGGAGACCTCGAGGCGTACTCCACACAGCAGCCTCCACGGCTCGCTGGAGCACTGAAAGTGCAAAAGCGGAGGAAATAAAAAAAAACGTAAATTCATTTGATTTGATTTGTCGTGCACATTATTATCACCCCAGGAGCTACTACGCGGAACCGGCATCAGGAAAATGTGCGGTACGTGGAGCGCTGACAGGGTTCGGTGGAGGTGGCGGTGGCGGTGGCATGTATGGTTGGTGGGTTAATGGATGTGCGACAATTTCCGGGGGGTTTTTAGTACGATTGAACAATTTCGAAAATAGATTGCGTAAACGACGACGACGGCAGCACGCCCCCGACCCCACGGACAGATTTTCCGCTTCGATAAGCATATTACGGTTGCTCTCTGTGCGCTGTGCGCCTGTGTGTGTGTCTGTTCGATTGGGGTGCGTGGCGGAGTGTGGGACAAGGGGTCTGGTGGACAGCTCCATGTCGGCGCGATGCTAAAGAGCATCGGCAACAATTTGAATGGAGTGCGAACAATAAACATAACTCTTAAAGTATTCACACTTTCCTGAACGCAAAGAGGAGCGTTTTTTTGTTTTCTGTTATCAACATGTTCGGGTCCAGACCACAACGCATAGCGTCGTCGTTGTTGTAACGTACTCTAACCGCTAAGTGCTAATTAAACCGTTTTCAAATGGAAGAGCAAACAAATTAGGAGAGCAGCGAAACCCAAATGTGGCCAGCATTGTTCTGGGAATTCTTCTCTCGCAGGCCAGACAGCGAGCCAGCCAGCCTGTGTGTGTCTACCGACGGCTGCACAAACATCGCCCAAGTAGCATCTCAGCAACAGCAGCCGTGGCCCATGAAGGTGGAATCGCGGAGCATGTGAAGAAGAAGACGACGACGACGACGGCGATGTAGAAGACGAAGAAGAAGGAGAAGCACAACAAAAATCAAGAAGCGCACCTCTGGACACGACCAAGACCCACTGAGATGGGGGCCTGGCGGCTGGCAGGTCGTCGCAGAGTGAAGACGGACAAAACAAGCATCGCGCCCATCGTCTGGTAGGGGGGAGGAGTGGAGGGGATTCTCTCACTCTGTCTCTCTCTCTCTGTTTCGGAATCTGTGGCGGTGGCCATGTACTATTGGGAATTTTTAATGCGCGTCTGGTTCTCGTTTGTCTTGTTTGCTTGTCAGTCAAAGCCAGGGCTTAACCTATGGCCGGAATCGTTGGCAAACAGCAACAGCAAAACGGCGAATGGTCTTGGTTGGCTGGAGAATATATTATTTCTATGGGGGGCGCGCGCACACACTGGCGGCAGCGGCAGCGGCGAGCACCTGAGAGACATTGTCGATGCGTTGTGGGCTGGTGGTGGGTCGGCCACTGTTTGGCTCCACGCGATATTGGTTGGCTGTCTGTTTGCCTCTGTTTTTCCTCTTTTTTTTTTTACATTTTTTGTTTCATTCCCCTTTTGCTGTGTGTTAATTTTATGTTGTTTTTTTCGCTTTTATCTGCGCGCTGCTTGCTGGGCTGCCACTGCCGCGCTGCCGTTGTTGGTGGCAACGATGCGATGTCGTCTGGCGCTGTGTTGTTGTGCGATGCTCTTTATGGGGTTTTAATGATTCCAAGGGCGACAGGTCTGTCATTTAATTGAAATGAATCGAGGGATTTGGGGTGTGTTGGATTTCTGTTTTTTTTATTTCTTCCTCATTTCTTGTTCACTCTCTCGGTGATTCAAGTGTGTGCGTGTGTGAGAGGGGACAACTGGTGTCATAATTCCCTGCCTTATTAAGACGTCACATCACCGAGCGCGAACGCGAACGCACAACACGGCATGGCACGACACTTCGGGGGCGCATTGCTTCTGATTCAGAAAGATGGCTGAGAGAGAGACAGAAAAATGAATATCTTCTCGTATCATCATTTGTCATCTCGTCAGTGTGATGAGCTTAACCCACCTATCTCGTGTTATCTGTCGTTTCTATCTCTTGGGTTCCTTCTCCTCGCATTTATCCCTCATCCTTGGTCCTTTGTGCGATTTGATTTATGAATGGGAATTTCAAAAAATCTTCTCTTTCTCTTCCTTTATCCCCTTGTCCTCATTTGGCTGTGCTGTGCTGTGCGCGTACGTTTTCCCAATTTACAAAAGAAACGAATGAAATCTATTTCAAGGAATCCTCCTCCTGACGGTGGTGGTGGAGTGTCCTTATTTCTGTATCTCATACCTCCTCGGGCGTTCTATTTCCTCTTGCTGGAGGAGGATTATCGAACCAAAAGAGCACAATGAGTGAGTGGTTGGTTAATGAGTACACAAACGAGATACGATAATGCATTCATAGATATTCTGATATTCTCTTCTTACCGCTACGTTTGCCGTTCTGCTTCGCGTCGCCTATCAATGTGGACTCAATGAATTGTAAAAATGATGATAACGAGTATTGATTTTGGTGTTTCGTTTCTGCCTCTGTTCGTTCTCACCGTTCGTTCCAGTAATAAATAATATATTCCAGTGACTCAACGACGCCGGTGGAGGAGGGGGTGCATTCGATTCCTTGAACCCTTGTATCAAGTTTTGCGCGATTTTCCTGCGTGCAGAGAAGGTATGCCTGGGCGAGGGATGATTGGACTGGGAATTACCAAAGTATCTACTCTTGAAGTGGATTGATTGGCAGGAAGTACATTATGTGTACGACGGCAGTTCGTTGTGTGCTTCTTGCAATATTAATGACAGTTCGTCGGTGTTGTCGTTGTCGTTGTCGTTGTCGTCGTTGACGTTCTAGCTATCGTCATCATTTGCCGGCAAGCGCTCTTGGTTGTATTTACTGTTTTGTTTTTTGTTGTCGATATTCGCGTGACAGATTGTGGGGGATTTGTATTGGCATTTTGGAGGGAAAGCAGGACAAATTTTAGAATAAGTTTTTTAATTAACTAAATGTAAATAAGACAGAGAGGGCGGAGATGTGCTGTGAATCGAGAATGCTTGATGTTGCTTAAAGCGTGACGTATTGACGGGATTGAAGTTGTCCGATTGGAGATCCACCCAAACCACTGAATGTAGGGGGAGGCAATTTAACTTGATGGATATCTTAGCTGCGGTCTTAGCAGAGGGTGTTTTTTGTTGTCGTTGTTCTCCGTGAATTGCGTCTATTCCTGCCATGATGTGTCTAATACACTTTATCGCTTCAAGTCTGGTCTGGTGGAAGTGACATTTGTGTCATCAAACAATAAATTCGTCCATTGGCCTCTGCTATTCCATTCCAATGGACAGAAACACTGATTTAAAGTCATCTGACAGGGACTGCGAGATGGGTCCTCGTCTAATCCACGCCTTAAGTCTGTACCTCTGCCTCAACAGTGGACATTTTTGATAATTTCGATAAGACTTGCCAGCTTTGCCTACTCACTATCTCTCCTCTTCTCTGCTCATAGACTCCTTGCTAGTCCTCCTCTCGGTATCCCCTTCAAACATCCCACTTAGTCATGGTCCTGCTTCAGTGATTCAATACTCTGTATCTGATTCGACAAAAATTGGTTTTATTTACAAAAGAAACGCCCGGCTAAAGTATTATTTTACACTTCATTTATTTTCTCTCTCTCTCTATCAAGTCAATGCAGTCACCCTTTTCGGGTTGTTTCTGCATGTACAACACCGTTTCAACCCTTCATTCCACCCCCCGGTCGGGGAGAATTTCAAAAATTTCACTGATATTACAAAATCATGAAATTGCTTCCTCGCGGGCGCCATCCCCCCCCCCCCCCCAATCTTTGTCAGGAAAATAGCAATTTATGCAGATTTCCCATCAGCTTCAGGGATTGACTTAAAAAGTTACTCGTTTCCTGCCATCATTCTCAATAAAAAGATAAAAACAACACGTTTTGACATCGATTTTATCGCAGATCTCGGGTTCTTGCGAGGAATTCTTATTCCACTTTTCGTCCTTTGCAACCCCGAGAACTGCTGAGACGAAACTAAAGCCGCGCTGTTTCAACGAGTCCCACTTTGAACTTGTGTATATTTAGGCGCCCACAGATCTAGCATAATTTTTTGTAAACATTTGAACAGTGCCATGCCGTGGGTCCAAATGCCAATCGCTATGACACTCAGTTTGAATTAATTATTCCTCTTCCCTTCACTCTTCCCCCTTCGGCGACCCTCAGAACCTCACTCAAGGTGGGAGCGAGAGTATCTTAAATTTATATTAATTTAAAATCACTTCCTGAATATATTTACACTCACCATCACCCTCATCTCCTAGCCTAGCCATCAATCAAAAAGCAGTTCCTGTTCGAAAAAGGTTCCATCATTTCGGGGTTTTCCTTAACACCTTTTCGCCTCGAAAGTGAAGCATGTTATTTGCTTAGGTCTTTACCAGAAATACCTCAATATTCATGTACAGGCTTATCCCCTAATCCTTCGTCTGTTAAGAATTTTACACGTCTTGTTAGCGAGGTGATGTGCCAAAATCATGTTACAATTCTCTCTTCCTCTTTGATCAGAGTGAGAAGTACTTCTCTTGATTGACGTTCGCTTTATGGGATCTTTGGTGTATTTCACTCACTTCGATGAGGGAACTGGAAGGAGGACGATTGGTTGATGCCGGAAAACCGGTCAATTTCCTTAAAAAGTTTGGATAACTAGACTTATCCTCTCAGTCCAACCGACTACGACGACGAGGACGACGTGAGCTTGCAAGTACAGCAAAAGTTTTTCACAACTTGTCCGTTCGAAGTTTTCTATCGAAACATCTTACCCTCCCTTCCTTCATCCCTCCTCGATGTATTAATTTCCCTTTTTACCAACAATTCCATCCCCTTAGATTGTTTATAGTGTAATTTGTTTCGATAGTAAAGTCCTTACAGGCAAAATTTAATTTCCATCCATAAAGTCCGACGACTGGTTGTTTGGCCATGCTGGCCGTCTCTCATTCTGTCACGAATTGATGTTCAATTACGGAACTTCCATGCATAAACTTTGACAACTAACTTCTTAAACTGTGTGTACTCAAGCCCCCCCTCGTGCCAATGGGTCGGGTCTCATATCTCTCCCATACGATAAATGCTCAATAATGTTTTGTTTGAATTCTGTTTAAGTCCTTCACAGGATAATTTATGAGCTATGAAGGGAATTAATATTGACCCGAAAGGTATAAGTATGATTTGAGCAATTATGAGAGAATTTGTCTTGTTGTTTGAGGGGGAGGCAGACGGAAGACCGATGATGAGGACGGGCTAAATCGATTGGGGTGTACGTGGAGATGTGGATACGACTCAATTAGGCACAACATTTGTCGGCATGAATGTCGTCTCATTGAGATTGTGACTGAAGATAAAGATAAACTTCATTTCAAGGAATGCCCTTTTGACAGCAAGCACATGTAAAATGTGACTTAACAGTGAATGGGACTTACCATATTTTACCTCCATCTGACGGGAATCCTGTTGTGAATGTGACACCTTTTCTATCAGAAATAGAAAAACTGTTTTGGAAATTTCATCTGTTTTCGATGTATCAGTGTCAGCAACTGAAGCAGGTTTGGATTCTTTTGACATCTGTCATAGTCAGTTGGTTTATGCTTAGTCTAGATTATGTCATAAATTATAAGAAACTGTCATAATCGGGCTGTGGCTGTGACACGTCAAATGTCGCATTCATTCTTCTGTTTTTTTTTTTTTTTTATGACAGATGAAACGTCAGATTTAAGTTATTCTATTTTTGAAAGCTAATAGAGGAATTTTTTTACATAACAGCTTGCAGTTTATGAGACAATGTTAAAAATATAAAGACTCAATGTGACAGATGTCAAAAGCACTCTCCAACTAGTGGCTTGGATAAAACGTCGAACTTGCAGGAGTAGTTTAAAACAAGATATCAAATCAAATTGAATTTAACTTGTCAAAAAACGTCAATGTCCTGCAATTGCGACTGAAGTCTCTCCACTTCTCTCCTATGAGTAAAATATGCGTTACAAAACAGCTGAAATTGAACATATCCCCTTTGACATATCAGCTGTTGTTGACTGTCATTTAAGTCAAATGACAGTCAAGTCAAGTTAACATTTCATCTGTCATCATTTTTATAAATGCCACCAAATCTGTCATATTCACTTGCCATTCAGGTTCTTTTGCCTGTCAGTTTTTCACATCCAACAAATCAGTCATAATACAGAGAAGCTCCGTCCCCAACAAGTGAATAATGAAAATTGTTCAAATTTAAATTCTTCACTGTCAACCGCACTTGACAGATTCACTTTTAACTGTCAGCAGGTCTAGCATAAGACTGATTACGAAGATGCGCCAATAAAAACGTTGGCAATTAACATACCAGGACTAGAAATTAAAACATTAAACCCTTTTAGGAGTGGATACAATTTTACAACGCCTTGGGGATTAGTCGACGCTACCTTCATAACCTCACCATCTCTCCACCTCACAAAAAATTTCTCCAGAATGTCAATTGAAAATGTCTCCATTATGCATTCCTCATTACATTCCGTTGCTTGTTGGCGCAGGAAGAAGCAGGAAAAAAAGAGTGAAATGAAAGAGGAACGGTGGAGGGAGGCACACGATTTGAATGAATGAATGAATAGCCCTCATACAAATCACACGTTACTTAAAGAACTTAAACTGAACATTTCCATGAATATGTAGGTAAATTTCAACCCCTTCTTCTTTCTCGTCGGCGATGAATACCGCCACAAGAGCACAGCTCACCACCGCAACAGCATGAAAAGAAGAAGGAAAAAATAAAAAAAGGAATCTCTAAAATGTCAACAATTTCATCTAGCGCGTTCAGATTTAATTTCACTGACAGCCAGGAGAAGAAAGAAAGAAAAGCGCCCGCTCGTGAGCGCGGTAGAGAGAGGAGAAAAAAAAGTGATTCCGTCTTCACACAGGAAGTGTATGAATGGTAAAATAGAAACAGACTGAAAGAAATTATGAAGCGTCGGCGGGGGATAAAGTGCGCCGGGTACGGGATGAGATTAATGCATATGATGTAAACGGTAATGTAGGCGGGTAGTAATATACTCATTCGTGAGTTGAATTCCTTTTGTTCTCTCGCGTATCTACAACCCCCTGCCCGTGCCACATACATATGTGTATGGATATGCGTTCGGATGTGTGTCCATATCGGTGTTATGACATTTTCAAAAAAAAAAAAAAAACAAAAGGCATCAATCCCGCGCGCTCCAGGGAATCGTAAAAGAAAGGAATGAAAAAAAAATACAAAAACTTGTGTTTTCTCAAAACAACAACGCACCGCTTTTTCCTCCCTCATGTCGTCCCACAAACAGCTCAAAGATTATGTGTGTCCCGTCCCGGCATAGAGTCGAGTCATGTATATGCGAGCATTATGTGTGTTTGCGGCCGTGTCGTTCGCGTCGTCGTCGTCTATGGAAATGGTTGTTTCTCTCTTTCAATGCCATCTTTATTTAATTTAATTCCCATATCTATTTTCGGGATCAGCAGTTTGTTTTTCACATCTTCTCTCGGTTTTCCTGTTTTCTTGGCCGGTTCTTCTACAACTCGCGCTGCGCTATATCTATCTCTAACAGAATAAACAAACATTCATTTCACCGAGAGCGGCAAACTGACAAAAGAATCAACTAAAAGGAATGAAAAAAGTGTGAGTAGTGTGCTGTGTGTGTTGCGTGTGAGGGAGCGAGAGCGAGACATCCAGCGAGATGTTTAGACGAAATAAACAATTTTTTGTTTTCATTTCGTTATTTTCGTCTTTCTTCTGGTTCGGTGTTCGCTTCGTGTTCTTCTCGATTATTATTTACAACATCGTCGCGCACAGCTGTTGTTGGTTATGCTTTTCGATTCTTCTTCTGGGTTTCTTTTTTGTGTGTTTGGTGGGGTCTTCGAAGATGGTCTCTTTCATCGGCAATTTGTGACGGAATGAGTGAATGAGTGAGAAAGAGCCGAAGTCCTCTTATCGCGGGTAGTCAAAAAAAAAAAAAAAAAAATGCGCGGAGGTTGGGTACACAAAAACCAACGAAAAATCCTCAAAAAGGGATTCAGTGATAAATGTGCTCTACTATTGCGCACGGGGTTATTTTTCTTTCTTTTTTTTTTGGTTCGTTTGCTTCGTCGTTCTACGAGCAGAGGGAAGCCGTTCAAAGCAAAGGAGAGAGGTGAAATATATAAAATAAAATGCTCCTTCCCACACGTTCGTTGGTAGGACGCATACGCATGCTTCGTGTTATATACTCGAGTTCACCTCTTTCTGTTTTTTTTTTCTCCGTTTAGTTCCTCGGCACTGTAGTGTAAATATGTATTAAGCAACTCGACAGTCCACACACTACTCCGATAGCGAGCCGAACCGCATATCTGAACAGGGTGTAGTGCGCGCAGGGGTGTGTTCGAAAAGTATAAAACACATAATTATCATTATTATGTGAAAAGAGAGGAGAGGTAAAAGAAAAAAAAATGTATATACATACAAACAATACATAAAAAAACGAATTATTCCATGTTCCGTTGGATTTTAGACGAAATTGCTCGTTTTCTTTTTTCAGTTCGTTTTGTTTGGAATTCGTTTCGTTTTGCCCTCGTTTGATGCAACACAATGTTATGGGCCTGTGTAGATACATACATCCGCACACACAGTATATACTAAATTACACACGTTGTATGTTACACAGCACGGCACAGAAATATGCCCAGTAATTATAGTGTTTCGCTGCGAGCGCTGTGACCTGTGTTGGGAAAGGGTCCCAACTCTCACGGGCATTTATTATTCATTTTTGTAATACATACTGTCAACGTCGCCCAGGCGCCATTTTTCGCAGAATTTTACAACTTTCTATTGAATGATGGGGAAGATATTAAAATTTTATTTCACATGTCAGCGGTTTATTGTATTTCGAATTGAGCCATATTCATCTGTCAGCCACTTCAGTCATTGTACAAACAATCATTATGATATAGGGGTACTCTTGATGGTCGGTCGGAGCCGCATGATCGCACATAAAAGAAGAACGCATCACTTGACCGAAAAGAAGACAAACACTTGACACCCAACACACATCGGTGTCTTTCTCATCTCTCTCTCTGTTGGAGTACCACTCCATTCCCATTCACCAGCGCAGTGATTGTGACGCGTTTTTGTCTTCGGCTTCTCTTGATGATGGTCCACCACCACTCAATTAAGGCAATCATCCATCATTTGTGGATGGAAAAGAAGAAGATCCGTCCGTCCGTCCGACACACTCGTAAACAATCGTATAAAGGAGCCAAGAAGTCCCAAGATCATCGAAGGACCCTAAATGATGACCCATGGGTCTTGTTTTTCGGTCCACCTAAGGCACAAATGCCGGTTGTCGACCCACACATCCGCTCTCTCTCTCTTTCTCTTGCTCTCGGCCCTTTTTGTTGCTGATGGAAATATCTTGTTGCTCTGACATCTGAGAAATAAAAGTGAAAAAATAAACCCAACCACACACACATCCTCGCATCTCAACACAAAGGGCAGACAGAATCCGTTCTTTCATCCGATGATTAGGTCTCTTATTTTATTAGTCTACTATTGGCTTGACTTGAATTCGATTTAAAACAGATTTGTAATGTGTGTTTCTTTTTCCTTTTTCAGACCTGATACAACACTGCAAGCCATTGTGTACAAATTGGTACCGGGATTATACGAGAAGGAACTGAAACGTAAACGTGCCTTCTACAAGAGTCGACCAGAGGATGCTGCGTTGGCATCACCCGAACAGAGGGGTGAGGACACTGAACATTTAATATTCAGCCCTTCTGAGTACATGTCGTTGTCATTGGAATACGCTGATATTGAGTAAGTAAATCGGATTGTTTTCAGAAATCTTTTGCAGACATTTTACACAGTGCTTCACACTGCTGCATCCATTCATGCGCCATGTGCACCTTTCCTAACCATAGAACCCCATTTCTTCTTTTCTTCTTCTCTGCAGTGAGCACGTATCGCCAAAGGATGAGATGATGGCACAGCTCCTAAAGCCAAAGTATCTACAATGCCCGGCCATATTTACCGTCGGTCTATTGAAGAAGTTTGTGTATGGGAAGTTCAACATCGACATAAGCATGTTCAGCATCGACATAATGTACAAAGTTAAGACTATTGTTCTGCTGGATCATTACACTCTCATGGATGTGGCGTACATCTACACGTGGAAACGTGACGCTCCTATGCGTTACTTCTTCCGTGTGAAGGAGAGACCGAGGAGAATCGTACCGAAAGTGAAGCATTTCCCGAAAGTGATAACCAAGCAGGAGCAGTGTGTGGATGATAATTTAATTTTGAACTTGCCTCCGCATGGGATGACAATAATTCACAGCGAACCGGCGCCGCATTCGAAGGGTGACTTGTTAAAGATTGCTCACGAGATTAAGAGGGAAGAAAAAGTTGAATCGGAAAAGCATCGTCTGGTAGAGACTGTATCCCAGAAGACCAACAAATTGAAGATCACACTGGTCAGCAAGCCCAGCAAGCAGTCGAAAACGCTGCCATCTCCAAGTGGAGAGCACCCGGGCAAGAGCACCAGCAAGAAGGATCGGCAAAAGGAGCCATCGCCTCCGGTGAAGGACGAGCGCAAGGTCGAGAATATCAAACTGAAGATCGATCTGTCCAAGCAGAACAGTGTGACAATCATCAATATGTCGGACCCCGACCGCAAGGAGATCGTTAAGCCAGTGAAGCCCGAGAAGGAGTGGAAGGTGAAGAACAAAAAAGACAAGAGCGCCGAGAAGGCTCTTTTGAAGTTATCCAAGGATTCCAAGAAGGGACATTCCAGTCCTCCACTGACCGTTCCACCGCTCACCATCAAAGCCGAGCGATTCACCGCGCACAGTCCGAAATCGAGAAAATCACCATCTCCACCGGCCGTCATTGAGGATCCCCAGTCGCAGTTCCTCAAGTCGTTCGCACTGACTCCCAAGAAAGACCTGAAACTACCAACAAAACAGGAGAAAAAACTTGAACCTATTACCTTGACATTGACGCCTGTATCGGCACCGATAGTGCCTAACACTGTTTCCTCCCTCATGGGACCACCGCTGAATCTGCCCACAAAGCGCAAGAGCAAGGACCAGATGAAGTCAGCGGCGAAAAAGCAAAAATGCGTCTTTGCTCCGCCACTCACTCCGGAGAACTTCAAAATCAAGTTGCCCAAGATCAGTCCGGAGACGAAGATCGATGAGAAGCCGATGAGCGAGGAGGAAACCCGCAAGCACGAAAGTGAAAAGGCCGACGGGAAATTAATGCCGCCGCCGTTGGTGGCCACAGTTGTGCCTGTTGTACAGTCACCACCAAAGGTTCAACCGCCGGTGGTACTCATGCCACCGACGTTGCCTCCTCCACCTCCACAGCCGTCGTTTGCGCCTCAGGGACTGCCCGCACCACTTGCTTCACCCCCGTCGAACGGACTACCCGCGCCAACCGGGCCATCCGGACCATGTGCACAGCAGGCATCGCCACCATCGCCAAAGAACGGCATTAAGCCACCCGTTGAACCAGTAAAGAAGCCAAACAAGCTCCCAGTGAAGTTCGCTCCACCCGGCTCGCTGACCCCACATCCGATGAGTGTACCACAAAAAGCAGCGCCTGGTAGCAGAACGCCGGTGGCGAAGCGCTTCCAGCCGATATTGCCCAAGGGAGGAAGGCCGAATCCATTCGCGAACATTCCCAACGATGTCAACAAGCTGCTGAAGGACGCCGGTACAGAAATCAAGTCGATTTCGTCCACGGATGGAGCTAAGAAGAAGATCTACGGACCAAAGACGCCCGCGATGGGTCCACCTATGCCAGCTGCGCCCAAGCCTGCGGTGGCAAATGCAAGCACGTCGACAAACAACAAAACCGGCCCAGCGCCAAATTATCTGAACTTTGCGCTCTTCAATGCAACCAAATCCCGTGGCAATGAAGTTCCACCCGGCTGCCGTACCCCAATGTACACGCCAAACTCACCCATTTACTCGCCCAGTTCGCCGCAGTACGTCCCGAACTACAACATCCCCACTCAACCCACCTACAAATACACACCAAAGCCGACCCCGACAACAAATTATCTGCAGAATGTCTTGGGCGGAAACAACAGCCCCCAGCTCTCGGGCCTGTTCCCGGCTCCACCGACAAAGAAGTCGGAAAACATGGGCAACCGCTCATCTCCCCCATCACAATCACCGTGTCAATCGCCGTCTCCACAGAAGCTCGACGACAAGCAAAGCATCTTGGAGAAGCAGCTTAAGCGGGTGTACCCATTTTCAAAGAGCCCCAGTCCAATTGAAGATCCCCCAGAGAAGCAGTTGAAGGTCAAGTCGCTGCTCAACTCATGCAACATCAACATTCCGTCATCCCTGTCCATCACAATCACCCGGGAGGACAGTGAAACGCAGGCAAACAATGCCGCATACCCCAAGCACAAGAGCCCCGTGAACAACTACATCGAGATCTTGAAACTGCCCGACACACCGATGAGCGAGGCCGACAACAAGCGTTCCCCGCAGTCGAAGTCGCAGCCGCCGTCAAACCAGAACCTCCAACAACAAAATCAAAAGCAGAATCAGAATCAGAACCACAACCATAATCACAACCAGATTCAGAACCAAATCCAGAATCAAATTCAAAACCAAATTCAAAGCCAGATTCAGAGCCAGATCCAAAATCAGATTCAAAATCAGATGCAAAATCAGATGCACAACCAAATGCAAAACCAAAATCAGAACCAGAGTCAGCACCTGAACCAGAATCCGACCAACCAGGTGGTGACCTCGGTGTCGATTCACAGTATCATGACCCCGAAACCGACGCCAGTCGTCAAAACAACAATGCCTTCCAAAACATTCACCACCACGTCGATGGTCACACAGACGGCCCCCAAGCAACTGCCGCCTCTGAACCCAATCGAGCGCAAGAACAAATCGGTGGCAGCCTCCATCCCTTCGCCTGTCGATGGAAAAAAGACACCCAGTCCAGATAAACGCACCTCTGGCAGTGCGCCGAACTCGACGGAGAAGAAACACGGTCCGGAGGCAATCTCTCCCAAGACCCCCATCGAAATGCCAGCATCGAAGAAATTCCGGCACATCCTGCCGCGGACCACACCCGACCAGCGTCCCGGTGACCAGGTGACATCGTTCATTCCAAACGGAATGCCGTGTCTTCAATTACCCGGTGCCGCCGCTCCGAAAGCCTGCGCCAAGAAAACCCCGGCAAAGAAGTCACCCACTCCATCGCAGATGTCTGTTTCTCCGGTCAACGGCAACGTGGTAAGGAAATCCCCACCCACCAACTGTGGAGGCAAAGTCTCAACCCCCACCACGTCCCCTGTGTCATATAACAATAACACAAACAACAACAACAATAACATCACAAACAACAAGGGAAAGAGAGGCTCTCCAAACACCACCACCGCCACGGCCACCATCACCGTCACATCGCAGGCCCCACAAGACTTTGTCTTGATGCCGATAAAAAAATCGCCACAAATGACAACGGCAGGCACACTCAGCCCGCCGATGGGTCCCCCCTTGGCTTCGCCGCCGGGCAATTCCCAGCCCGAATTGAACAAGTTCATCAACGAAAGCCTGCTGCGAGCCAAGACGCAAGCCGCAGCCCAACAGCAACCACCGGTAGTCAATCCAGGTGCAACACCGACGATGACGCAACCCGTTGGCGGCCCGCCAATGTTCTTCCCCTGTCAGACGCCCCAATACGCGCCCGTCTACTACTCGCCGGCTTTCTTCATCGAGCAACTGACACGGATGCGTCGCGCTGGAAACGAGGCTCTCGAGCAGTACATGCAGAAGCTGCGAGCCGATAACAAGGGTGTTGACTTGCCCGTTCTTATCGATGGCCGCAGAAGTCCCATAACAACGAAGACCACCCCAGTCGTCTCCAGTCCGCCAGCCGACGCGAAGGCCTCTACAAAGTAAGGAATTTGATTCCTCTCACTTCCTGCCCTGCCCGCCCCCCATCACAAAAACAAACACACTCAATTCCAAATCAAAACGTTCCTTTCACCGCGTTTGCTGTTTCTCTTGTGTTTAGCCCCACCGGTTCAGTCACCGCGGAGCGTCACTGTAAATAAATAAATTTGAAAAAAAAAATGAAACGAAAAATTAGGCTAAGAAAAGAAGAAATGTATTTCTCCCCCAAAACGACTCAAACACACACAAAACGCAAACGAAACGCCATTTTTAATTATTATAGTAAAATTTTATTTCCTTGTTGAATTTTTTTTCTTTGATTTTTATTAAATAATTTAATGATTTTTTTTTTGATTTTTTTATTGCTAATGAAATGAATTTGTTATAAACATAAGTTATTTGCATTCGAACTGTATTTAGGTGGTGTGTGGAGTGTGCTAAAGTGAGACACACTCATCACACACGCACACATTTCTTTTTGTTATAAATTATTATCTAAGTTAATTTAACTTGTAAATAGAATTATTATAAAAGGTAAACAAAAAGAAACAAAAAAAAAAAACTGTACTACTAGTAGTAAACGTCTAAGTTATTATTTATATATGTATATGAATAACGGAATAAGAAAGTGTAAGATATATATTGTATACGGTCTGATATATGTTTACAATTGAAATAAACAAAAACAAACAATAAACATATTTTTTAACGAAAAATTTATGACATGAAAACAAAAACCACCTTTTGTGTATTCTTTCTTTCCCTTTGTCTATCTCTGCATTCGTAAGTTTTTAGGAGGGAAGGCATTTTTTTTTCCATTGGTTTTAGAATAGATTGGTGAAACCTTTGGAGTGGAAAAGGACGACATCTGATACTTTACAGACGCGTGGTGAGGGTGCTATTGATGAAAGGAAAACTTCTCTGTTGTCACCTATATATGACGGATGTCCTTACACGCCCTCGTGGGAGCAGTTTCTTAACAGAGTGAAGGTATGTGCGCTAGTCTTCGTCTAAGTGTGGCCACCATCAGGAGAGATAGGTCGAGTTCATAAACGTCGAACTGCGGCAGCCCTGCAAAATTTGAGTTCATAAATGTAAATTCACTACATTGACTATGCATGACAGCAGTCGAAAACTGCGTTCATAAAAGCAAAGCGACAGTCAAATTGCGATCAAGTTGGCAGTGATTTTTGTTCTGTTGCAGGATGGCAGGGAAACCGAAAGTTGGACTTCTTCATTCGAGAGTGGTTTCTAAAAACATTATCCGGAAATTGTCTTATAATTTTAAGGACATTTCGGTCCCGGAAAACGTCTTGACTTCCAATTCTTTTTATCTGAAATCATCGCTCTTTTGCTTCGTGTTTTTGTTTGGCAATAGAATTAAGCATCACTCACTTTTGGATCGCCTACTGAATATTTTTCGACAATGCTGACCTGCTGCACATTTGTGGCAGCATTTGTATTCATGAATGCATCGAGAACATATTCTGTGCGGTGCAGGGGCAACAATGTTGCAATTATGAACTCAGCAATAGTCACAACGTAGCGGCAGCTCTCAGAACGCAAGTAATGCCCCAATAAGTTGAGAAAAAAATCGAATATACAATTCCCTTAAGGTCAACACCGAGATTCTAGTAAAATTGACAACAAAATTGCGATTCTCCGCGTGTTTTGTTCGATAAACGAATCAGTGTTTTCATAAACGTCGGCAATCTGCGCTAGTACAACCGCATTTCTTTTCTCATGCGTTTTTGAACACACACACGGTGCAGAATTTTTGAACGCTTGCTTTAGTACAAAATATGTTTCTTCCAATCGACCCTTTTTGCAGTAAAAAAAATAATGAATGCACAATATGCCCGACATCGATGTACTATTGATGTTTATGAAAAGTATGTACTGCAGTTCTTCTAAGTTAGTACGATCGTAAATCTGCATTAATGAACATGGATAACGCAGTCCTTCGTTAGGCTGACGTTTATGAAAACACCCATTATCTGAGACCACTCAGTAAACGAAGCGATTTCCACAATTCGCAGGTAGCAGCTGAGGTGGATATACTCGTAGATGCATACATATATATTATTTGACACGATTTTTCCGAACGACAGTCTACATCAACCCCCAGAGTTGTATTCATTTCTGGAAAGAAAGTGCAATAAAAAAATATTTTGACGCTTGCATAAAGAACATTCATCCCTATCGCAGAATACGCAGTATCTGAGATTAACTTTCACTTATCAGATAAATCGTAGAATACCGCGGGCGGACTACCTTACCGATGACTATTTCGAATTCGCAAATCAGCTTTGTTGTGATAATATATAATATGGGTGGCGCTACAGCCAGTAGAGGGCCAGGGCGTAGCTTCTCTGCAACCACTCGTGTTGTGCGTGCTATTGTTCTATCGCGAGTGGAAGGGTCTTACAGTTTTATGCCGACTCCGAACGGCCAAGTTTGAGAAGCTTTTTCTAGACAGTTATACTCTTTGAGCATTGTCAGTGACTCCAAACTCGCATTGTGATAAGTGACGGTAATTAATGCTGGAAAAATTTCAAATTTAAATAAAGCTACATAGCCAAAAATATAAGCGAAATAAGAAAATTGAATAGTAGAGGCTAATACTTGAATGCATTTGATAATGAGGACGAAGTAGCTTCTAACATAAAAAGGCGTGGTGGTGGTTTGCAATAATTTTTTGCAATATCGGGATTTAATTTCATTGAATGAATCAGTTCCCTGAACTGATTCTCGGTTAGTTGTTTTCTTGCTCCAATAGAAATATATATGTATTCAAGAATAATTTCAAAAAAATAAAACAACACCCAGATACGAAATAAATCGTCTGCGTTTGAGAAACGTCAGAGTTTGTCTACGATGGCCTCAACGCATTCAATTTACCTAGTGAAATCGAGTGTAACGTTCCCCCCGTCAAATTCTACGATAATGGTGAATTGACTACAGACTTTGTACCAAGTCTGGACTTCACGTCAAACTATAACATCACACTAATCAAGAAGATGGGTAATAACGGATCGGTAATAATCCACTGCATTGGCAGAGTTGTAAGTTCATTCTGCGTGTTTTTGGGTGAATTCAGAATCGCATCACCGCCTATGGTTTGCATCACGTTTCTAAACGCAAAAATTGGCGTCACTGCAAACGTCAAATGTTCATTTAAGCATCGTCTCGCGCATTAAAAGCGTAATCTCTAAACATTTGAGCATCGCTAGCGGAAATTGCAAACAATTCCAGAAATTGCTGGATAAGATAAAAGAACATTCTAAAATGATTTCGGAAGACATCGTCTGGAAATTATCAATTGTGATTATATGGGGCGTTTTCCAAAACGTCAAATAATTTCGCATCACGCTGCAAAAGCGATGTTGCAAACGCAATGATGTAAGTGATTCATTTTGCATCATCGCATTTGCCGATGCTCTGTTTGCTTTTGTTTGCGCAGTAGATCTGTTGACAATGCGTTTTGGAATACTATGCGTTGGCATTACCATTTTTACTTGCGTTTTGGAATGGTTGCCATTGCAGTATATCCTTCATTTAATTTTCATTGTCATTGTGCTCACCTGCCTTAAGCGCTTTGTTCTTCTTTCTACATGCTTGGGGAAAACAAAAACCATCCATCATTTTCCGAATTATTATTACCAATTAATAATTTTACTAGAACTAGAAAATCTTTATCATAAACAATGCGTTCTGAAACGTCAACGAATAGTTTAATCAGTATCGCCTCGTATGCATCTCATCAGCATTGCAAAGACGCAGTGACAGCGCAAATGTATGTTTTCGTTTCCGTTTCTGAATGCAGCCTTTGTTTCCTTTTGAATATGCATTGTTTTACTAAACATGTTTGCTGTCCATTGCTACTCTCGTTATCTTAACAGAGTACTCTTTAACTCTAGAGATCCACTCAAGTCAACTTAAGCAATCAAGTTAATACCCGAAACTGTGATCATAATAACAACTTCGCTGGGTTTCGTTAAGTTTCGTCCAGTTTTACCTTCTTAAGTGGACGCGAAATGAATCGTTTTTTACGTATGTATTATTACGTATGTATTTAGAAACTTTAACGTGTGTCAAGCAATTGTGGGCACTTTGAAATTAGATACTTTTGTCTACTTTCGGCTTTGACAAGGCTGAAACCACTGTACCTTTACTTGACACATGGCATTCTGAGAGGAGTAATTCTTTGTAGACTGTCGGTTTTCCTTCTAGGAGTGATTAAATGCTTGCTCCACAAATCAGTAGAATCTGATAGCTCTTATCGTTGTCATCACTGGGCACAGCACAATTGGAACTAGCCACACAGCGACTTCTGGAGATGTTGTAGGAACGATGAGGGGACGCACCTGTATAGTTCCTGGAACCAGATGCCCACTGCCAGAACTAGTTGGAATAGTTCCGCATACTGCACATATGTCCCATAGTTCCCACATGTTGGACGAGATGTATGCATATCACAAACGCTTGTATTCACATGTCAAGCAACCGAATTTCCCAAACATAATTCACATTATGTAGTTATCGATAAACTATCGATGTCGTTTTTATATGTGTAGGTAGGTTCGCAGTTCTTTCACAAATACATTTTGAAGGGGGACCGAGGATTATCCATGCATACTCCATACATGCAAATCAACCTATCGTGAATACCTAACATGCCAATCGAAATATGTACATAAGTCCGTAAAATTTTACCAGAAATTGTTTATTTCTTCATTCGTTCTGTGGGTCTGTGTGATTCCTTCAGTTCCAACAAGTCACTGGAACTACAAAGTTCGCCAGACATGTTATATTCCATAGTAGCCACAAGTGTTGTATGCGATATTGTTCTCTTAAGATGCTGAAGAGCCGCACAGCGATGTTTGAGGACAGAACTCTCCAAACACTGCCAATGACTCGAGACAGGTCGGACCATGTCTTGTTGTTCAATGCGAGTATAGAAACCAGGATCCAATCCACGATATTGTGAATATTTCCGTCATTCGAACAGTAACTTAGGAAAAGAGCACTGACAAGAATCGTGCCCGAGGCTCTTGGCAATGCACTTGCAAATGACCTAAACAGTCAAAAGTCTCCAGCAAAGGAATCCTTACCTCTTTTTATGCATCATCCATATGCAAGCGAGTGCAAGTTCATGCATTTGCATTCAGTCAAGTGGCCATCGATTCGGCATCCAACACTTGCCTTTACTCAGAAGCAT
Organism: Eristalis pertinax; assembly: GCA_907269125.1. Taxonomy (NCBI): domain Eukaryota; kingdom Metazoa; phylum Arthropoda; class Insecta; order Diptera; family Syrphidae; genus Eristalis; species Eristalis pertinax. The sequence goes on along the minus strand of OU026148.1, from coordinate 66,943,969 downwards.
AACGAAACTGCGGGCCGGTACTGAAGGTTCGTCAACAGTACAGATGCCGCAGAAAAGTTAGAACCTGTAATAGTTTTGCTTTTGTCACAAAGGTTCAATCATTTCACGAAGTTAGTGGCATCATAACGACGCACCCTGGTCCAAGTGGGGTTTTCCCATTCCTAAGGACAACATTACCCCAACCTGCAACTACCATCGCAAATCCTCGCCCATTAAAGTTAAATAAAAAAATTACCCATAGTGTGCGCGTATCCCAATCAACAGAGCCCGCGTTCGGAGATGTCATCGAGAACTTTTAATCACAATTCAAGTTATATTCAGCGAACACCCACCGGCGAAGCCGTAAAGTGAAAGGGTTACGACTTACGATCCCTTCATCCGGACTCGAACCACGTCGAAAGGAAAGAAGACATAAATGCCTTGTTTAAAGTTTCTAAGTATACGATTATGCTTCGGCTTCTTATCTGGCCACCATCAAGAGAGATAAAATTTACATAAAATTAACATACCACAACAAACTACCTGCCGTTCACGTCAACAGCACGATGAGTCCTCTGAGACTGAACACATCCAAACTGTAGACATCCCTGTGTCTGTAGCTGTGTGCAAGCAAATAGCTTATCTCTCAGAACGGCAACATGTAGAACAGCGCCCGACTCTGAAGCACTGCCAGCAAATTGAAACATTGCTTGTGTGCTGCAAAACACTTTTTGAAACCGTCACCGTGGAGCTAATGGTTCTGCTCCTGCTCCTTGATCCAACTCCTCACTGTACCGTGCACGCACTATCGTCGATTATCATCCCCATCCCTAGTCAATCCACACAAGGGGAGTGACATGTGATGCGGTTAGACAATTTTCTAAACCCCTTTCATTACTGGTCGTATGTAGGAAGTTTTGAGATAAATTGATTTTTAACACTGTAAATGGGTCCCGTCTTATCTTCATTAATCTCGGCACTAACTCATCTCAGTCGTTCCCACTAATTGCCGTGACAGTTTGGATTATTCCGGGAAAGGCCTATGAAAATGTGTGTTGACTGGTAAACTTTAAACTATTCCGAGGTCATTAGTGTGCACACACATCGTGGGTATGTGACGGTTTTTTTTTCGTTTTTTTTTTGTTGTGCTAATGTGATGTGTTGTGACTTGTGCGCTGTGAACCGTCAATGTTTACATGGGCCGCTGTAACCGTCTTTTGTGCCTTTTAGCACATTTTACAGCGTCTGTGACAGCATTCCCTTTGAGGTTCCCATGCGAATAATCATTTGTGATGTAACACGGTGTGTCAAAGTGGCACCCGTGTGGGTTCAGTGGATTTTCAAGAACCGCTTCTTGAAATGGAAACATACACGTAATTATGGATTTAATTAACAGCACGGATCTTTGAATTTTTTGTTTAGGTTTTGTGCCTTTGTGAGTTCGGGTGAATAGCCCGCATCGAAATGTCGTTAGACATTGAAGACAGAATGTCGGTTCATTAAGAATACCAGGTGGAGCTTCATGAGTGTTACTACAATAGTGGGGACAACCTCTGCGTTGTGGTCTTTTATTTGCAGTCGATTGTTGTTTGAGGTGGAGTAGTGCTAACCACCCACGTCGTTGTACAGTCCGTGATTGGACCTATTCAACAATTCAAAGGGGAACAAATCGCGCGCCGTGATAAACGCTTCCAAGTGAAGAAACAACTATGTACCTACCTCCTGCGTACCTCTGCGTCCTACACAAAGGAGGATTCTTTCGCTTAGTTGGCTACTGAAATGGAAACGATCCTAGTTGAGCGTTTCTCGTGAATGATGCTGTGGTCGGTATATCTGCTTATAGGAAGCTTGACGCGGGATGGTCATCTGCCAATATTAGAAGACCGCCGAAGTGATGGCAACAGTTGTCTTCTTCAAGATCGTTGTCGTCCTGATCAAACAGTCGCCTGGCACGTGAGAAATGTAATATCTATAGTCTTCTCGGACTACCAAGTTGACTATTCCCTCAAAGACATCATGGTTCGTTTGCCTCTTGATGAACTAGTCGACCATTTCAATATCCAACTCTTCATTGTGTACATTGTGACATGACCGACCGATTGCAATGCCAGCTAATGCCTCTATGCGTCTCGATACATGGTAGTCTCGAGCGTGCCGCATTGCAAAGCAGATTGGGACGACATTCAACCTTAAAATGCAGAAACCTTAAACGTTCACTTTGTCTGCATAGACTAAGGCCACTCATTGGCGTCATAATGATTGACCTAATGTCATGCAGATACCAAGAGCACCACCTCTGCTAGTCCAGTTCCCTCACTGCGTAAGCCAGCTAAAGCCATTCGTAGCAAGAAGCCACTGGTTCTGGGAGCCGGAGATATAGGCCCATAGTGGCCTTATTTTCACTGCTCCCTTCAATTATCGAATTCAATTTTACTCCAGACTTCAACCAGAGAAAGTTCTCTCGCACCTCTTAGTAAGTCCATCGAAGCATGCCCGACGACTAGAATATCAGATCCATATGCCCCATCTCGAGAAGAGGCAATCCCAGCCTCTTCAGCATTCATCCCAAGGATAACTGCACAGGAGATAATTGACCGCATTGCGCCGTTCCATAGAACATACACGATGCACCGCGCAGTTTGGTTCAGAGATTTCCAAACCGCTTAGGACCAAATCGTTCGCCATGCACTGTGGCGCTATAGTCACCACCCACTATGTGGCGCTATAGTCGAGACGGACCACGGTCTCGACCTCTAGCGCGAGCATTGCCTAGCCATTCTCCAGTTGTGTTCGCCACCTTCAGCGCGGACGTCCTCTTGTGCTACACACAGTTACAATCTTTGAGCTGATTTTCTACCTCGGGGTAACCGGTAACCGACCCTTGGTAACCGGTGCTATCTTGCCCGCTTCAAGAACTCTCGATTCGATGGACAAAAATCACGCTCTACACTCTGCCAGCCTTGTAGCCGAAAGCTAGATGGTAAGCAGAACGGGAGTCACGGTCGATTCTTGGTGTATTCGAAAATCAAATTCCAGATCGGATATATGGTCATATGCGTGAAAGATGAAGCATGTTTGCTGTAGATGAAGGAAGGCGAAATGTGTCCACGCTCTCGGCCAATGCTCCAGCTGCACGGGTCTACGAATCCGTGCCTCTCGGTTGGAGAATGAGAGGCAGGACCGAATGTCCGGTATAAAGTTCAGGTAAACGCGGACGCAAGACAACTTGGTTTTGATAACTGGAACCAGGAAGCGCGGAATTGACGCCAGTAACCGTCTCTAGTGAGAGCCAGTGTGACTCGTACGTTACTTGAACACTACTTTAAGGAATTCACATGCCAGCCCACCGGTTTAACAAATACATGTTGTTAAACTTAAAAGTCTCAATAACCGGCTTCAGTTGATCGGCGTCGTCGTTCACATACATCACCCGTATAATACGTGTATAAATCGCCATGTTAATCCATGCTGTTCACTAGGCACTACACTTGCCGGACACAATTTTCTTGTGTATTTGGTTCAACATGGCGACCTAAGTATAGTTGCTTACTAAGAACTTCGTACCGGGCCATAGGTTCATCGCAGGAAACTGCAAAGCGATTGAGCTGCCTAGGCAGCTCCGAGTCTGTCCCTTTCCCCAGATCACGACACACGTTTGACATGTCAATTTCAACGACAACCTCAATGCTCGACCTAACTCGAGTGTGCACATCTCCAACTGTATAATAATCAAACGAAATTAATTTAAATAATTTAGCATGGACCTCCAGAGTCCAGACGACTGAATCAAGTTGTGGCCATTTGCTGAGCAGCAGCAAATTGCACCGGAAAACAATTAATTGATGCTGATTAAGCGATGCAAACTACGCCAAACTCAAAGGCAATAGCGCGTTCAATTCATTCTCCTGATGAGTGCCCATCAACAGAAGAGTGAATATATTTCACTTCAAGCGAGAAGCTATGGGAATCTATTCAAACGCCAAGACGCAGGCAATTCGATTCCGTGCAGTAAGACACGGACGTGAATCCATTAAAGTACCCGCACATTCGTTCGAGACAGCGTATGTGTTTCGGGAACTGAAGAAAATCCATTCAATTGATTACTACCATCCCAGACAAAAGTGCCCTCAATTATGTATGAGAAGTTGGAAAATACCCTGCAAATTGGAAGTTTCAACAGGTTAAGCTCACGAACATTGAAAGTTTCAGCAGAACAAGCTCACGGACATTGGTTTCGGGGTAACTTTGTCATCGACTTTATTGAAAAACTTCGCTGAAATTAAAAATGTTTCAAAGAACGATTTGGTTTCACGAGTTTGAGGATGTTTTTTGGTAGCCTTCGACGATTGTGACTGGCGATGTGGATAGGTTTGTCCGTCTGTGTCGATTTTTCTTTTTCATGCTACTGCACAATGGTCGTAAGTAATAGGCATCTCTAGTTAACACCATCCTTTGCTAGATGACTTCAGTTGCTTCCACCAAGATGGCTTAAGTGCAACACTGGTGTGCGCTACCTCAATCCTGTACGCAATCTGATGTGTTGTCGCAGCGGAAGCGGAAGCTACGACGTGTTTCAAATATATTGACAATCGAAGTAATTCTCCGTCTCTCATACTAAAGCAGAGATTAATGGAAACGAATAGGACCAAGATGTAGCCTACACATTTCTCTCTGCAAGGAAACAACAATATATCAAGCTGAACCCGTTTGCAATCAACGAAGGTGCTCCTTGTATTAGTGACAGACAACCTACTAACATCAAAATATACATTTATTTTCTCAGACAGCCAGGCGGTTCTTAAAGCGCTAAAGTGGTACTCATTCAACTCTAAGGTCGACTGGGAATGTCGTAAAACACTAAACATGCGGGCAGTAAACTACAGCTGATTTGGGCGCCAGGACATGAAAACCGTGCAGGTAATGAAAAGGCTCATATACAAGCCAAGGCAGGTGCTCAGATACCCTTCACTGTCCCTCCCCCCTTTATGGATTCAATAACACAGACACAAACCTCCATTTACAAAAATGGATGACTAAACAAGGGAACCAGTCTCGGAACTACCAGGAGTGAATAAAACACTCAAAGGCGTTCATGGAACAAAACTATGATCCCAAACGAGCCAAAAAAGATCTAGCACTTAAAAGGGCCGACCTTAGATTGCTTTGTGGAGCACTTGCAGAACACGGAGCATGTAATTACCACCTCCACAAAATGGGTACCACCGGCACAGAAATCTCTAGGCACTGTGGCCAGGCTAAGGAAACTATGGCACACATACAGACCGACTGCCCAAGCCTTGCCAGAGTAAGATTCAAAACAATAAATAGAACATCCGTAACAGGGAAGGACTGTAAAAAAATCCCGTCTTGGAAAGTTGTAAAATTGTTGAAGACAGCAGTCAAATTCTAGACCAAAGGAAGGGGGTACAATATATCTTTACGATCGCAGTACTATTGCCTCTGTAACATACCCCGATTTCTTCAATTCAATTCAATTCAAAGTCGCAGTCTTCTAATGCAGCTGGGGAAACTGCAGTATATTTCCTGTGGATCGTCGTTCGCAATTGCAAGCCAGGAGAAAGACACTGTACCATACCCATTTAAGAGCATCGACCTAGGTTTGAAGTGACCAGCGAGGGCATCAGATAGTCGCACGCCTTCTTTCTACACGCCACCCACTTGGCTCCGTCTATAAATTTGAATAAAACACTTTTTACGATTCGATTTCTATTCGATTTTGGTTCAATGTACGGGGATTAGGTTAGGTCCGTGGGTAAAAACGAAAGCCACGTCTCCCTTAGGTCCTGATGGACACATTGTGATGATATATGGGGATTACATTCGCCATTTGCATTTTGATTAGGACTATGGACTGGTTGGCAGTCCTTGATGAAGGGTACTACTGCAAGACTCTAAATAGAGTGTCCGTCAGCGGAGCAATAAAAAACATTCCATCCGCTGCACTAAAGACATTTGTGTAACTTTCTTCCCCTGTGGTTGTAAAGACACTAAGACCGTTGACCCAGTTAGGCATCGCACTGGTCGCTACACGATACTCCCAGACCAGACCGCCCACTACCTCAATTTATCTTCGAGAAGAACTTCTCGACCAGCAGTCCCCCCAGATCAGAGTGAAAGTACGATTGTCAGACACAACGGGCGTGAAAGATGGTAGTTGGTAGTTGGCTTATGTGTATATTCCAAGGAAAGTAATGGTCAATGGACCCAAAATGTTGGTATAAGTGAGCCAAGGCCATATGCCCGAGAGGGCACTCATTTAACTGCCTTAGTACCTTGCATCGCATTGTAGCGTCTTCAAACATGCTTCCTTGTTCAAAAGCAACATTCGCATTATATATAACGTTTTCTAATAGTGCAAGTGAAAACTCAATTGGGTGCCGAAACACGGTGGCATGTTAAGCCGATGATTCGTCAGACGAGGCACTGCTTTCCATCTGGTACCCTCTGGTATTTCTACAGATATGTATTGCCCTCGCTACATCAAATTTATTCCTCAAAACCAACACAATCAGACTAATGTCCAAGCCAATAGGTGTCACATAACAAAACATATTTGGTCCACACTTCACTACACTCATCGGCGTTATAAGGGGCCACTGCGCTATAGGAACACAGGCTTGCACGATGGGTTATGACGCCTTCTGGAGAATAAGCTGATATGACGAAAAAAAGAGACACCCTTTGGATAGTTATCTTATCCGCGTGCTATCACAGCCGGCCTATATTTGATTCCTCAGCCATTTCTACCTCACCTACCCTAGTTCGATTTATTGCCTGGATCTCAATATTAAGAAGGGGATATAACATTATTCTAATATCCTCTACGTGATGAGAATAAGCATCGTCGCTTAGGAAAATGTTGCGTGGAAATTGGTCATCGACTTACATATGTAAATACATCCTAGAACTTATTCTCTCATCCACCTCGGTCTTTATTGTCGATGACAATATTCATAAATTGTGGAATTAACACACCAATGTGTTCACACGCCCTTTTGAGCTATTGGTCACCATAAACATCTATTAGCAAGCGACGACATTGAGCAGCGTTTTTGCTGAAATTTGAAAAAAAAAACTTATTTTTACAATTGCTGACAATCTGTGACTTTGTTTTGGTTTGTGCCCGTTTGTTAGTGCAGGTGCAAGCCTTCATAAGGCACTATCTCCATCTGCTCATAATAGTTTGAGAAAACCTCCAATTAGCCATTATATATTCCTACATCTGAAACCCGTCGCGTTTCATTTTGTGGTCCTTTCACTCGCTTTTTACGTCAAGAATCATCCCGGGGAACTTTACTTCATTTTCGAAAGACATTTATTACACATTTATAAAAACGGGGGACAAGTAAGTGAAGCTTACATAAATCGACAAACGTAATCTCTTTCAGCGTGGTGGGCCATTCCATTCGTGTATCCATATGTTGCAAATGTATTATTCTCTTTTTGACTGTTTCAGCTGTTTCCAAAATGACACCGTCGTTAGCAAGTATGCCATGTACGGTTCATCCGTGTTGTGGAATGTCGTATGTATGGAGCTATTAGGTCGTACCATGTGAAATGTCCCATTTTCTTTCGATTCGCCACATGAAGCTCTTGAGTAAGCATCTTTAGCAGAAATCAAAATTTACTTAAAGTGGTGTTTGTGGTTGACGTGTTAGACTTTGGGTGTTTGTTGCAACAACCGATTTTTTTTAAAGAATTGCTTATGACAGTTCAAATTCGGACGGTTTACTTTACGAAGTTGTTGTGGGACATCACGCGTCACTGGTAACATAAAACATTCTAAACGCGGTAAACGACCGTGATTTGCTAAGTTGCGGAGGTCTTATCCTTGAGAACGTGTTCGACATTTCATCTCGTACAACCCATGGCATTGATACGAATACAATTTGTATTATATTGCATTGATAATCTAAACTACTAGTAGTTGTTTGGCGGTATGCTGTTTAAGTGAAAGAGAATCTGTCGTGTAGTAGAAGGAAGCTATGCTCGAACGAACCACTCACAATCGCACATTTCATGTGGTCAGTACAACCTTCTAGTAAAGAAGAGCGCCAAGCACACTTCCTTGCGTTAATCCAACTTTTGTGACATTGAATTCAGGGTATTCGTTACCATGCTGCGCACAAAAGATCTTGTCCGAGAGATAAATCGCTAAATGTTAAAAAGTTGTCTCAGAAGAAATTTTATACAGATTTTTCAGGGATTTTTTTGTCAACGTTATGGGAAACGCATAGAAATGTCGAAAAATACCCCTCATTTGAGTGAGATGGAGTTTCGGTGGATTTTCGGTCTATTCCGTCAGCAAATAATGGGACACTTTCTCAGTGTACTCCGATGTCCGGCACCGATTGCAGCTCACAGGGAGCGTTGGTCCGTCGAATGGCTGGCTGTTTCATCTTCGTTGGTCCTTTGTCCTTTCTGAAAGTGCTTCTGGTTTTTTCCATCTTTCCAGAGTGGTACAAATCATATGTAGCAGTTTTCCCATCTGTTCCTGTACATGTGCATGTCCTGAAGTTAAGTTTCTTATACTAAATGTTATCAAATTCAAAGGAGGGTCTTTTGGTCTTTTAAACTTGACATTGATTTGTTTACATGCTTTTGTTAGTTGCTATGACCCGCCGTGTCTTGATATTTATCTTCCTACAAAGCGTGCATCGCAACTTTTCCTCAAAAAACTGTTTATGACTCGTTCGGTGAGTCGACTATCTGGTGTGTGGTCATAGGTTATATTTCTTGTTCACGAATGTAGCCCTAGCTCAACTAGCTGTGATCTGCTTCTTATCAAGATCACTGAAATTTCGAGGCTACGGACTTTTTCGCTCTCACACGAGCCAGAAAAACCCAAACATGTGACAGGTTTTTTTCCCGAACTAATGCTTCACTTTCAATGACCAATTTGAAATTGAAAAGTTCATGCCCTCCTAGGCAACCATCTGCCATTCATTTCGGTTTCGCACCCGTTCAATCCATCGTCCGCTATCTAGACATCGCGAATATATCAGTTCCACTCCCAGTCCCAGTCCCGGCCAATGTGAGCGCTTGCATCCAAGGGGTGACTGACTCACTTTCCGGTTTGCCAACTCCACTCTCGACTCACAGTCCATACGCCAGTCTTGCCTCATTTTGCGTCCCATCGAAATCTACCGGATTTTAATATCCTGACAGTACTTGGCGCTGCTGGTGTACTTCCGATTGTATAATTTTGTGAATTTACGCGTTCATCAGCGCGTTTTGTTCTGAAATGTTTACGCACGGAACCAGTTTTCCTGTTTTTTGGGGCGGACGTTCGACATTTATTCGGCATGACGAACAATGCAAATGGTTCGTCTGTGAATTGTGATATACTTACATGGTCGTCTAGATTTCATTCATTTGCAATACGGCGGTATTTTTAAAGCGCGTTGATGACCGATTATGACCTTTTTGGCGAAGGTTTGTCTGTGTTTCAACTGCTCTGTGGTGAAATGTTGAAGTTTCCTTCTTTTTGGACTGTTTCTAATTGCGCTTTGAGGCCTTTACTTAAGATTGATATAATTACTGACAATATGCTTGACAGTGTCCTGCATTGAGTCAGTTTGGCTCGATTGTGTTGTTTCGTAGTCATTTGTGATATCTTTCCTAGTGGCTCTTTTAGTTAAACTCATTTTAATGCTTGAGCGACATTAATGAGATTCTGTTCTGCACATCGCTCATTTACTCTTCCAATACAATATGTCGGATATTAGTTCTGGGAAAAAAGGTGAAGGTCTCCCGATGATAGAGCGGTTGACGTTACTTTGGAGATGATGTGTGTGCATCCTCTGTTTGCTCCTGATCCTGCATGTAAACTGATTTAATTATTGGAAGAATCAGGCAAGACAGGGACTTCACAAATTCGTGTACCAAGAGGTTCCGGGGAAGTGCTGAAGAGTCTCCAGGCTTTGACAAAGAGACCAAATGTACGACAGAGGTCGTGACAGTCAAAGAAGGGCTTCGAATGATCGAAATGCTTGAAGTACCACAAGTTGATATATCATCACGGCACGTCATGATGCACTCTTAAGACTTAACCATCATAATAATATGGGTGGAGCAACAGTAGTGGACCTAGGCCTAGCATCTTCAATTCAAGGAAGCGTCCTGATGTGCACAGCGATTGTGAGACCTATTTTGACTTATGGCAGCTTAGTCTGGTGGGAAGGTCCTCCTGAAAACCACCAAACTGAAAATATTAACCAGAATCCAGAGACTTGCATGCCCGGGTATCAGATGAGCAGGTAGTACTACTTCTACGGCTGGCTTGGCCGCAACAACATCACATCCAGTGGCTCCTAAATTTCACTGGACATGCAATTACACTAGATAGACTACAAATTCATAAAGTTAAAAGCGACCCATGTTCCTTGATTTCGAAATACACTTTCGGTGTTATTTCCCAACAAGGGACGAGTGGAATACAAATTAACCCATCGTCCATCCACGTTTATACAGATGAATCGAAGGTGCTAACAGGCACAGGAGCACTCATTTTTTCCGAGTCAGATTCAAGTTCACAGGAGTCGACGCAGCTACCGTCACTACCATCAAGGCGATTATACTGCAGGGACGGTTTAGGTTTTTTTTCTTGGATAATCATGCGACCATTATTTGTGGAAAGCTGTAGCTCGTTTTTGGATGAGATGGCCGAGCATCAAAATACTTCTGAATGGCAGTCGGCAGTGGCATCCCGAGGAACTACTACAACATCCGCCTTTCCATACGGAATCCTCTCTCCATTCGCAAACTAGGGGTCGTTTGATAAGTCAGTGAATTTTTGAATACAAACTATATACATATATCCCCACAGAAAATAGTCCAGCGGCGTTAAATCGCACGATCTTGGAGGCAAATTCACGGATCCGTAGCGTGAAACTGTGCGTTTACCAAACGTTTCCTTCAATCAAATCAATTGTGACACGATCTGTGCCGTCTCGTTGAAACCACAGCTAATGCACATCATGGTTGTTAAAACAGATGAGTGAAAAAGTCAGTAATCATGGTTCACTAGCGGTTACCTTTGACTGTAACGTTCGTTTTTAAAGAAGTACGGACCAATTATTCAACCAACCAATAAAGCACACCAAACAGTCAGTTTTTGTCTATGTAACGGTGTCTCAACATATACTTTATTGTTCCATAGAATTGTTGGTTGGATTTTCTTCTAGAAAGATGGAAATGTTTTATAATTGTACGGCTTAATACTAAGAACGACGAAAATCCACCAGCAGGTAGCTGTATGGTGTTTCTTCGTACACCCAACTTTCTGCAGCCGTGGTCCATGACATGAATTCCTTCTCATTGAACCACAGAGCGATTTCCTTGTCGGCAGATTCAACAGCATCGGAACCATGGAGAATATTGCGACCAACTAGGATGCAGAAATCACCGCGAATTGTTCCTGGCAATGAGTCTGGCTTGGCTGGGTTGGTGGCACCCAACATTTGACGTCCAGTCTTAACAATGTGGAACCACAAGCTTGGAGCTCATGTAATTGACCAAACCAGGGAAGAATGGGCGGCTTGACAAATCAGCGTAGTGCTTCTTGAGCAAGTCCTTTGTGAGCCAAGTGAATTTCATGGCGACCAACTTGAAACCCTTCTGCTCGAAACGTTCGATGATCTTGCAGACGAGTCCACGTTGGACTCCATCGGGCTTGACCATGGTAAAAGTACGCTCCTTATTCGATGCTTGAGAACAACGAGAAGAATGGGAATTATTAAGAATTGAGAAATGAGAATTATCACCACTCCAAATACGACAGTTTTGTTTATTGACGTATCCATTCAACCAAAAGTCAGCTTTATCGCTCAACAAAATTCGCTTATGAAAAAAGGGATCAACGGGATCAATCTTGTTCTGGGCCCATTCACAGAATCTACGCCTTGCAACTTCAAGTTCTATACCTAAAAAAAAAACACCCTTTAGTAAGTTATGAAATTGTGTTACTCCTTTGAGGAGCGCACACGTTTGCAGCTTTATGGTTGTGTGTAGGCATCGCGGCACCCAACCACAATTGAACTCAGTAAATCACTTCTTAACCGCTGAAACTGATGGTGTCATGTCTCCTTAGCAGTTATCAAACCTTAGCTTGATGTCAGTAAAGGTTTTTTTATGCAAAATCTAATTTTTTTCCTATTTTTGCTAAAAAGCATGTTGTTTACTTTCAGTGGCTGTTAAGCACAAACTTAATGACGTTACTCAAAACTTAACCGTAGATTATTAATAGATGTCAGTTGACGAGAGGCGCATTGCATTTTCTGCGACGGAAACTCAAAAAGTCAGTGACTGACTTATCAAACGCCTTTCGAATGCCTAGCGATACAGCAACCACACTGTCCGAAACTAGATGGGTGGAGTGGACGACGTAACTAATGTCCAATATAATCTGGCCTGAGCTGAACCATACACTCAAGAAGAAGTTGCAATACTTATAGTTTAATTCACGGCAACATGGCGCCATCATGCGTGACTTCTGCATGATGGCGCCATGTTGCCACATCTTCTTTGTTCCTGCCCACGCTCTGGCATTTCTTTGACATTGCAGATTACTAGGAGCCGACTTCTTCAATCAGATCAAAGAGTACTAAGTGAAATCCCCATCGAACATTTGCATTGCTTCGCCGTAAGCGACCACTGCAACCAACCAACGACTCTACCTCGCTCGAGTGAGATTTTTAATTTCCATTAACTCAATAATGAGAAATAAAAACCCATTCCAATTGCAGAAGAAGATGCAGACTTGTTCTCAAGAAGTTCCCTCTTCCACTTACACAAATGCTCCCTCATTAAACGCAATCAATTCCTTCCCGCATTTAAAAGGTTTCTAATCAATCAATCGAATGGTTAACAAGAACTCTAGATGATCCATGAGTGTACAAAGGGAGACACGAAAGATGGGAAAGCAACAAACAAAAGCAAAGTCAATGAGAAACACAGCGAAACCGAGAGGCGAAGATTGATGTTTGGGACAAAAATTGTTCAGCCTTCGAGTACATAAAATGCAATGTACCGCAGAACCCCATCAGAGTGTGGAGATTGAGATTAAAGTTCTGATGGAACTAAAATGGCAGATGCGTGCATCGCTGCAATCAGAGTACATTGCTGCAGTTATGCGATGAACAGCGTGGGCATCAGGCGTTCCGTTGCAAAGGGGGATACATGCATGCGAACTGCGATGACAACGAGAAGGCGAAGGAATAGTTTGTTTGTGCATTTTTGTGCGCACGGATGTTTGCAGATTGATGAAAACTCTGATTCGGAAGTCTCTTGTGTGTTGGAACTTTCCGTGGATTACTTTGTTGGAACCAACGAACTCTTGCAGACGCACTGACTGACGTAGTCCTTCTTGAAGCCGTCTGTATACACTTCCGCGTGGCAGTCTGTGAAAACGTTACCGCTCCTGCCGGAAATTGAACGGCGAAGCAGTGTCAGAAGTCTAAGCTAGGGACGCTGTAATCTGTCGGAAGCGCATTTTTTTTTTTATCGGATCTCGGCTCCACGGTAATCGTGTGGCTGTGATAAATGTGTCTGGCGGTGCTTTTGTGGTTTGATGTTGAATCGAACGGGATTTAAGAAATATTGATTTCCCAATACCACCTCTTGCGTGACTACGCTTCAAAATACCTTATGCAAGAGCAACTCATTCTTTTGCAAGATATTTTTGTTTCGTTGTTGTCGTCATAATAAATTAATGTCGCAGGAATCATGTCACAACAGCAGCTGCGCGAACATCATAATTTGTTGCAAGTGAAGGAATAAGCAAGAGCATGGTGTGTACAAGTGCAACCTCTGCCAGAGATTAAAATACTCGCACAAACTTTGGCTTTGTTGTGACATAATAATTTCTCTTCGGCAACGTTGCTACCTCGGTTTAATTACGAAGCTAATGAATAGCAACACAAACTGTAATTAATTTCGAGTACGTAGTAAAATGTTAATGAAGGACTTTTTTCATTATTCTCTAAAATTATTTGCTGATGCAGAGAGTTTGCGAACGATTCAATGAATCCATAAAAAGTATCTTGAATCATCTAAATATCTACGTCCGAGTCTTCAGCCGGATAAGGAGAACACACGCAGATATGTTCTTCGTGTAACTTGGAGCGAAACTTGTCCACTGCAATATTCAATATTTGAGTGTCGTCCCACGTAATCCCTTGTCTCTACAATGGACAATAATTTGTAGTCCAAAGGATTGATTGTTTGGGCTTCCAGTTGACCATTCATCCGTGAAACTAATATCTGGAACGTTATTTTTTGGCCATGTTTGTATAATAAAATACAGTCGCCTTCCTCTAAGTCGAATATTCACGGGATATGAAAATTAGTTCGAGTTAAAGGGAATTCGACTTAGGGAGAGTCCACTGTATACCAAAGCCTGGACAAAAACCACATATTTTTTAACTTATCGACTTTGACCGTGTCCCGAAGGGGTCAAAACTAGGTCCACTACTTTATATCATACATACATACATGTCAACAACTTACTTTCGGGACAATGTGACATACCAGGCAACTGCAGAGGCGATGAACTCTCCAGGTGTGGTACAACCTCCTCCCTATCAATAGCAGGGGTACCACCTTCCATGCCGATCGCTACAGCCTACCATCTTTTGGAGATTCATACAATAAAAACCACCAATAACAAATGGCTAAAAGGGACCACCTGGCTTAAAACAAAAGAAATCTGGCCATCATTTAACCTAAAACGGTCACTCAGACTACTTAGGCTCAGCAAACACTCATTAAGGACTCTCATAGGAGTCATAACCAGGCACTGTGTAATTGGCACTCATGCTAGCAGGATGGGTGCCCCATATAGTGATTTCTGCAGAAGCTGCATGGATGAAGAGGAGGTAGAAAACACTCATCACCTACTCTGCTCGTGCAGCGCTCTGGCTAGTCGAAGGTTCCTACATCTAGGGGCCTACTATTTCAATAATCTCAATGAGCTAAACAGCGTCAGCATAGGCCAGCTAAATCGCTTCACTGCAAGCACCAACTGGTTCCGATGATGGGAGAAGTCAATTCGCGTGGTACCACAATGGGCCTACTTTGGCCTAAGTGTGACTGCCCTTAGCAGGCAGCCCCTACAACCTAACCTAACCAGTTCGAAAGTTAACTACAGGTTACACGTATGCGGACGACATAGCGATTGCAGTTGGCCATAGGAGCGCTGACGAACCCACAAGCCTTATGCAATTTGATTTCAATAGAGTCGGTACCTGGAGTCACGAACATGGATTAATTATCAACGCATATTCGTCCGCCGCATATTCCCAGATCAAAACTTATGATTAAGATGCACGGCATAGCACAGAAATATTTACATGTGACGGCACCAGAGCTATATCTAAGAAAAAAATATGTCAGTCTGCGTACTTTGCTACCCAAACAACTTCAGCACACCAGCAGTAATCAAACAATACTAATTCGGAATGATGGAATTAAATTATAGCACTTAAGATACGGAATACAAGACGTACAAGACTTCAAAAATGAGTGCAAAGAGCTGGACGTAGCATCGATGATATCAGCAAGGATCATACCAAACAATACGCTTATTAAGCATCTCTCAACTATACAATCTGGAATCCTGGCGAATTTTGACAGCCACATCATCTACAGAATGCAGACGCAACGGACAAGGAACACCATAAGCAGCTTCTATATGAAGGTACTGGAACGAGTATGGCCGAGGAGTGTTTGAGGTAGCAGTTTCGATGGTACTCAATCTCCTTCCAACGGAGTTCCGCAACTTAACAAGGAACGGAACATAAAAGTAAAATCGTAACTAATTGTGATTTGTAAAACCTTTACGATCTTTGGTCCTATCTGCGTTTGGCATTTGGAGAAGAAGGTTCAACGACGAACTAGATGGGCAGTACAGCGACATGAGTCTAGCCAGGCGGCAACGGATCCAACGCCTAAGAACTAATGGACAGCTTACCTCCGGCCCGAGGAATCATCGACTCTGAGCCTGTGGGACAACGCAACAGAACAACGGCGCCATACAGCTGTTCAATAATAATGGAAGAGTAACTAGCAGTACTTAGTCTTGGAGTTGATGGCAGATGCGGAGATGTGCTAACCAAGTGGTCTGATACACGCTAGCAACCCGTGCTTCTGGAAACATCGTCATATTCCGTATTAATTGGCTAAAGCTGTTGCCATTGAATAAATCTGAACTACGATTAAAGGCTCTATGAGCTACACAATCATGGTGGTTTACCGATGCTATGTGTGACGTCATCTTGTGCATGTTCACACCTAAATTCGTTTAAGGGTGTAAGCAAAATAAGATTCTCTGTCTAATTAAAAGTTGTAGCCCTGGCACCCTTTCACTGCACAGTGTGAAATTCACTGCACAGTGAAAAATCCTTTCCTCATCCTGATTTTAACTTTTCCATACCCGAAGTTTCTTGTGGTCAGAGCTTAAGAGGCATCGATTAATGAATGTCACTAGTGGTTTTGACAAACTATCAGTCACAGTTTTGTTTTGTTTGACCAATACAGTGGAAATTTGCCATCGTTTCTAAAAGAAAATCGAATATTGAAAATTCTTCCAAATTGGTGTAAAAAAATCGATCCTAAGCATCAAATATTGTTCTTTATCGCTGGAAAATGCAGCAGTCAGTTACCATATCCGTCACTGTCTCCGCTTAGTCTGCCTTCCTCATTGGCCTCCCAGTCATCTATCATTTTTGGTAAATGCGAGACTTCTTTGATCTCACATTTTAGATTTGACATTAAAAGTTGCGTTCACGTTCGCTTGGCTCACATTTGCGGGACGATTCCCCCTCGTTGTCGTTTATATGTATTTTCTGAAGGATAAACTTTTTTTTGTTTTGTTTTGTTGTTGTTGTTCCGTTGGGGTGACTCCATCCCGAAGGCACTATCAACTCCTACATCGGCATTGTTAACTTCGTGGGGGAGTACGACTACGAATACGTATGTATACGAGGGAGGAAAGAATTACTCCCCTGGAACTAACTTCAGCAGCCCACCACACAATTAGAAGGCCATTAAATTCTCCTTTTTTATGTGCCAACACACGGCGAGGACAATACAAAAGGCCACCTAGGAAGCGAGTACACACACACACACACACACAGAGGGTGAATGAATGGGAGAAAGACGCACAATTGTTTTCCATTCATTGTGTGTACGAAGTGCAACATTAAAGAAGAAAGTTAGGGGTGCATTAAACTAAATATAAGTTGTGCCAAAGTCCATTATCGACTGGCCTCGCAAAAATCTCACAATGAAGCAAAAGTAATCCATTGTAGGAATAAATGTTTGTAGTTTCGCACGTCCAGTTCGGCGAGGGTGGTTGCGGGCTTTGTCCCCGTCATGGTTAGCAAACATGTTTCCTCGGAGAAAATAAAGAGAAATAATAATGTTTCGACTGCAAAAAGAATGACGCTCATCAGGACCGTGATGCGATTACTAACACCGGCGTATTTGAAGGAAAATGTTTCAATCCAGTAGTCCACCCGCAGAAAGTGCTCCCTGATCGATGGCATGATCTGAACTTCCTACCCCAGGCTCATGCAAACGTCGCAAGAAAACATTCTGCCAGACTAAAAACATAATTCATTCAGTTAAACTGGAGCAAAAGGGACTGGAATTGTTAGGATTTCCAATACAATTTCCACGTAATTCTCTGCGCGTTCCTCGGAAATATGAAAGTACACGATAGCGGCAGGGAGAAAAGAAAAATCGCTTGGTCAAGGTTGGAGTGTCCCTTTCATCCCTCTTGTTATTGGTACTTGTCTGTCGTCTATCAATGGATGGCATCGCCTTTTGTTGACGTCAACAAAAAAAAAAAGACTCACTTTTGTCACTCCTGTCACAATGAGTAGTCGCAAATTTGCAAACAATCGCCCGCCCGCTGCGTTGCTGTCATGTAAAATTGTATTTAATAAACCCGACGTACGAATCTCTTGTGTATTTCTTAAGAAATGAATCACGATTATGTACGAATTATTTGTTACATGGACTGTGTGCCATATGCCAAGAGGGAATTATAATAATATCCATCCTCTATCGTATAGCTTGTGGTGTTTGTCGAAACCCTTGAGAAGATGTATGGACAAGTGGTGTACATGGCCGGGTTCCCTTTCACATCATGTTCCGACTAACCACTTAAAACCCGCCACAAATAGACTTCGTATCCAACTAATAATCGAAAAAAAAGTATTTTGACTATGGTACGAAAGTTTCAAGTGGATGCTGAAGTCCTAATGATGCAAGTTGTACTGCGCCGCCATCATGAGTCTGAATGGACCAATCTATTACATGTACATATATTCGTCGGCATAATGACGTATCGTCGTCCTTCGGAAATGAAGTCGAAGACGATGAAATTCTCGGCATACCTCTTATTGATTTTTTTTTTGTTTATTTTAGATATCTGTTATGTTCCAGCAGATGTCACTGCTATCCAGAACATTCAGCTGTGAAAATATTCATCAATGTTGCCATTTCATCCTGCATCGATGCTCAACGAACGTGCCAAGATCATCAATATGATCGAAATTCCGACTCTGTAACTTGCTGTAACGCAACGTGAATTTCCTCATAAAGTTGATCCTCATAAAAGCTTCAGTGGGCATCGAACCGTGGAAAAGCGGTAAGCCACCAACCGGACAGAGAACGAATCAAAGAGCCTTTAAATTCAAATCCTGACGTCGAACAGGCGGCTTTTCGCTCTGAATAACCCTGCATCAACCGCATAAACACACCTTACGGATCATTATCGAGCAATGCGTTCAGAGCAGGACTCCGCTACATCTACTGTTTATCGACTTCGAGAAGGGTTTTGAATTTCGAAAGCTTGAATCGAGATGCAATCTGGTTGGTTTTGCACCGGAGAGGTAGGTAAGTTGTTAGGGGAGATTGAGGTCCAAAGTGGAGTTCATCAAGGGTGCATACTGACACCACTATTGTTTCTGGTGGTTATCAGCAATGTACTCCGTCCAGCAGTGGCGGAAGAAATGTATGGCATTTGATAGACTATTACATCATACCGTAAACACGTCGACTGCGCTGACGATGTTTGTCTAATTTCACATCTGATAATGGACCCACACTTGATCGCACAGAATCTAGAAGCTGAGGCAAACAAAGTGGGGGCTCGGCATAAATGAAGTAAGAACTAAAACCCTTAGCATTTGGGAACATTGCTGGACAGGAAGTCGAGAAAGATTATAGCGTTCTATATTTAGGAATCGGCTAATCGTGGTATCAGAATCGGGAAGGCCAAAGCTGCGTTCGAAATGCTGTCCACGATATGGAAAAGCGACGTAATCAGCCGCCCCAGAGGTGGAGTGGGCTGCTGTCGAAATCACCAAGCTAACTTAGTACCTACCACTGATCGACAACTCCAGTGATAGTTAATTTGATACCAACGGCAAATGGTGACTAGACCAGATTTGAAAACAGGATAAAACCGTAGTAATTTAGCTTTCACTGGGATCAAACCAGGGACCCCTCTAATCAGGGGCTGGCACTCAACCGGAGCAGTTCGGTGCTGCTGTATGGATGTAGTACCTGGAAAGTGGACGTCCTTACCAAACGAAAGCTGCAATCTTTCGTAAACGGATGTTTAAGGCACCTGCTTAGGATTTCTTGGCCGAAACGGAACTTCAACGAGCAATTGTACTTGAGAACGGGCCGATAACCTGTAAACATCACTATTCAAAGGAGAAAGTGGCAGTAGATTGGACACATCCTACCGCGCGGAGACAACGCCATGGAGTGGAATCCGCACGCAGAATAGTAGAACGAATTATGCAAACGTGGCGCAGAAAAGCTGAAGAGGAATCGAGTTCTTTAGGAATGAGTTGGAAAGAGATCAAACGCGTTGCAGAACTCCTAACGAAATGGCGCACAGGACTGGTTGACGCCCTATGCCCTCGAGGTGGTAAAGGACATAAGTAAAAGTATGCATCGGTCAGTATTGAAGGGCATCGCCAGAGAGTCAACCCGGCTTATTTTGCGGTTGGTTTTGAGTTGGCATACTTAGAGGATTGTGCTGAAACAAGAATGTTGGCCGGAGATCCGGATTTTGGCCAATAAATCATCTTTTCGGACTAGGCCCAATTTTGGCTCAAGCTAAATGGCCGTTCAAACATGAATGCATCCACAAAGATTGACTATTTGGTGCGGTTTATAGCATGAATGCATCATTGGACCTTATTTCTTTCGAAAAATGAAGGAGGCACCGTTACCGTCAATGGTCTGAGACATACAGCCATGTTAACCTCGACAACATCGATATATCAGAGATGTGGTTACAACAAGATGGCACTGCATGTCATTCAAGCGACGAAGGAGCAATTTAGGGACTGGGTCAAGTTGCGGCGGAGCGTTTATGAATTAGCCGCCACGATCTCTGGGGCTACGTCAAGTCTATGCTGGGTAACAGGCCAATGAGCTAGATGCCAACATTCGAGACGCTATTCCCGAAATAATACCGCGCATATTGGTCCGAGTCATCAAAAATTGGACTGACCGCTTGAAGTACTGTCAGGGACGTCGAGGTGGACATTTGAATATAGTGCTATTCCATTTAAAACATCATCAACGTATCATCATCAAATAAAGCTGGAATCAGTGCACATATGTGGCTGTTGTGGTGTTGGCCTCAGCGTTTAGAAGGAGCAACTCCTGCATGCTGAAGACCAGCAGTGCTTAAGAATAATAGTACAGTGAAACTTCTCTTAACAGACACCCCTTTATAACGGACACCTCTCTTTGTGGACAATTTGTCATGGTCCCGGCACAGGACTATTTGTGTATTTCAACAACTTTACAGCGGACCCCCTCCATTCTGGACACAGGCATGAATTTCTATGAATTTACATGTGCATTGGAGTCTCACTTATACGAATATGAGGTGGAAACAGAAAATGTTCCGTAGAATTAATACTTTTGTGAATAGTAGCGGGGTTAAATGGAGTATCGCCGGGGATCGAGACATTTTTCGTATATCTGAATAATACTTTAAGTGAGCTTCGTATAAGTGAGACTCCATTGATTGCTAATATGTACACATAGAAACACAGAAAACTCAGCGTAGGATTCACACAATGAATGCATAAATTTAAGCATTGATGTACCCATCCCATGAAGAGCATGTCCTGGTTTTGTCCGGCATGTCCCATAGTTAGTGCCAAAAAACACTTTGAAATAATCCCACAATACGGAATGGGATAACCAGAAACTCACACAATTTTACAGTCGGCACTGGTAGTGATTAGCTCGTGAAGCCATTCTGCTAACAGGCTTGTCACTCACTTTAGAAAGAAAGATTGCTTGTTATCCTTATATACAGGCATACAGAAAAAAACTCCTTTCTCTATTCCTGAGCTAGAACTCTGATCGATCTCTAGCGTATTCAAATACAACTCATTAACAACTCGTCATTGAAGTGGATTTGGTTGCAATCATTGTTGCTGAAATTGATGGCAGGGGATTTTGTTGTTCCTCTCGACTTGACTATGCAACTGTACTCTAGGGGAAACAGGAGAGCGTCACCTGAAAAAAGATCTGCGAATTGCCTGCTCATCACTTATTCCCGCAGCACACTCAGCCTACGTTAGTCTACTCAATTCAACGACAGTCATATTAATGAATTGCAGTGCACTTCTCTGGCATAGAGCAGACAAGACGTAATCGGAAAAGAGCTGAATGAATATTCAATTTTTCAATTCTTTCCTGTCGAATGAGATATCCTTCCATTGATTGTCGTCTTCGGTTCGGCTCAAGGGAAGAATAAATAAAAAGGAATAATAAGTGATCCCAGTAGCTTAAGCCAGTCGTTGGATGCCTCTGCACTTGATGAGATATTTGCCACGTTAAGAGAATTTTTACACGCTCACGTTCTGTTGATCTAACAACGAAAAATTGTAGGCAGGCGGAACGACGAGCAGTCCCGTGAATTTTTCGCCTCCCTACTCCACCCACCGTTCCATGTAAAAGGGCTCTCCGCCGTTTTGCGCTGTCATGAATCCGCAACTGCAGTCTTAGTTACAAAATGATATCTTTTCGACTCAGTTTCACAAAGCACATCTCTTCACGAGAAAGGTGACACCTCTCTATGAAAAAAAAAAAACAGACAGGTAATTGCTTATACCTCCAAGCAAACAACTGCATTACTAGACCCCGCGATGAAATGAAACGTGTTCATGCCTCCATGTCGTCCTAAGCAGACACAGAGTGGTGTAATTTACGAACCAAGTGAAGATGGAAAAAGTTGCAGAAATTTGAAGTGCGTTGCAGACAACTGAACAAGTTGGTGCGCAGGAGTGCTTCGCGTTCTCTGCCCCTCGTGCAACAACAAACTCATTTCAAAGTATATACAGTCGCCTTGTATTACAGAAATAAATTCAGCTACGCTATCATCTATTTTCTTTTCAAATTTACATAGCCATGCATACACATCTTCGCGTACTCGTACAGCAGTCGGACGAGTTGTGCTTTAAGATTTAAATTCGCTTTTAAGTTCACTGAATGACATGAAAGGGATGGTCGTCCAGCCTCCTTGTACGAATCTTTTCGCGGCGAAGTTTCTCTTTGGCTGCCACTTCAGTGATTCGTTTCAACTGAATTGTGGCAGTTATGCAACTTAATTAAACGGAACATTACCTGAATGGCCATGGAGTGGTGTCGACTGTCTAAACTAACTTTGACTTCAAGGCACCAGCCCCGTGGGCAGCATTGGTAATTGTCTGCGAGTGTAAATGTAATGGAAATCTTCTTAAACTTTGACGGCGTTCAAAGTTGACTGTTACACTGATCGTCTTTGCGTCTATGAATAGGAAGAGGCCCATATTCTGGAAGTTAATGTTCAAATTTGGCTGCTCTTCAATATTAGATCTTTAAATTTGATGCTCATAATTTAAAGCCTGACCCACTGAGGCGTCATTCTACTTGTTTCTTTGACTGCCAGAAGGGACTCTTGGTAAATGAACCTATATTCAGAAGCTTCCACTGAGCTGTGCAAGCTTTAAGTTCCAGAAAATATTCAGAAAGCCAGTGATTCCTTCTTCTTCTTGGGTAGTATAACAAATTAATCATCCAATTTTGTTTTTGAATGACTTTTTTTCACAATAAATAAAAATAATGGTTTTGAGTGATTATTTGGACTTTTTCAATTTTTTCTGCTAAGTGGAAAAGATGATATCCGCCAAGTGGCTTCCGTCAGTGTTGATACACATTTGTGCCTATCTTATCGCATTTTCCATGACTTTCCGCAAGATTATCGGTGATAACTGTTAGCATTCTGTCTGCCTGTCTGCTTGCAGGGATAAGTCCGTGACTAGACTCAAAGAAAGAAGTCTGGGATGGTTAAATCGGCCGATCTTGGTGGCCATGCCAAATCGTCGATACGAGAGATTACGCGACCAGGACACGCTTCCTTGTTCCTTCACCTATCCATTGTGGCGCGTGCTGTGTGTGCGATTGAACCGTCTTGTTGAAACCACATGCTCACCAAGCTCTGCTCATCCCATTCCGGCAGTAAGAAGACGTTTATCATGGCCCGGTAACAGCGACCGACCTCCCGCGTGAACGACGCACCACCAAGTGTCTTTGAGTGGATATAATTTCTCTTCGAGCATCACACGCAGATTTCCAGTGCCTCAGAAACGAAGATTTTGCTTCTTGACGTAACCGCTTAAGTGGAAATGCGCCTGGTCGCTCCTGATGATTTTCGACACAAAATCGTCCTCTTCGCTATTGAGATTGTTGATACTCTTGCTGAGTCTATCGCTCCATTGCTTGTCTGTTGGTCTACTCCAACTAACTAGTTCACAAATGTCAAATATGATTGACGTACGATGCCATTTGCAGAAATTACAACATCTTCCGTTAAGATGATTAATTTTGCGCCACCTTGTATAACAAATCTTGAAACTTGCTCCACATCCATTTCAACCCCCATTCTAGCTTTAAGTCGTCGAGAACTCCCTTGTGAATTATTCCCATCAACTATTTACTAGCTGAGAAGTGTACTGTATGTTATGTTGTGAATAGAAGCACACCGCAAGGTGGAGTATTCACCCCTCCATCTTTGCATCATCGTGGTCAGCGAACTGCACTTAATATTAGAAGGAGCTGGTTGGAAAAGTAATTGTATATGTGGACGATGTTGCTATAACGATATCTGGAGTATTTGTTTCCCCTCTGAGACATGATGCAGAATGCGCTTCTCAAAATCGATACGTGGACAAACCTTCGGCACAACGCTGTCGTTTGCTCATACTGCTAAATGTGTGGAGCTCATCATTGACAGTAAACTAGGATGGGAATCCAAAATTCAGGAACGAGTTAGGTAAGCATTTATTGCGGCATATAGTGCTGCTCGTTGGAAGTATATGGTGGTTAGAGCCATAGTATGGTGGACGGCCTCCGACCAAGCCTGTCAACTGTGAAAATCTAAAGCGTGTGAAGAAATAAGTCTCGTATCAAAAGGCAAATGTGGCCGAAACTCAACATTTAACTGGTACTCATTCTACTCAGCCTATAACGGACAGTACTCTGTAAATTCATCGTTGTCATAAGCCACTGCGCCGCTGGCACACACGGTCTAGGATAGCTCAGCCTCACAACTGCAGCCAGCACAGCACGGGCTGGTCAGTGTGTTGTGTAAAGCCAGCTGAGTAGTTCGTAATCACATTGATTTTGTTATGCATTTTTACAAATTCATTGATTTTTTTTTTCCAAAAATTGTTTAAGCTTGTCCAAGCCGCTTGCCCGATCATTTAGGTAGACAAATAGATGATATTTAATATTTATTATAATCATTTTGTATATGACAGTTTTTTCTCTTATTGTTTCTATATTTGTTGAATTATAATGTACGATTTGTTCATAATTCCTGCACGGTTAAGTGAAGTTCGTACTGTTTGATCTGACACATAATTGACGTTAAAGATGTCTCGTCTTATTTCGAAATGCAAGACGTCCTCGCGTTCGTTGGGGTTGCATAGATTGCAATAGCCAATCGGTGTGGTCTGATCAGTCCCATCAGCTATCCGCTGATGATTTTAAAAATGGCCCAATCAGTCCGAGTTCGTTTTCGGAGCGGAAGTAATTCAGCTCAGACAAACTATGGTTGAGTGCACTATATATTGCTCTATGAGCAGAAGATGAAGCTTTCTTTTATGTAGTCCGTCCTACACTGTTCATCCACCATCACTATGAGTTCTAGAGAAGCTGCTTGCGAGATCCTCCAACTTTGTATACCAAAAGTTTTGTTTTCAAATCGTTTGCAGCGCGATGATTTTGTGGAGCCCGGTACGTCTTGGAACCTTTACAAAATACTCGACATGAGAAGTTAGGGCTTGAATAAATAAGGGAGAGGTAGTCCTGTCTGTGTATGAATCATGTAGTTGGGGGTAGTTTTCGACTCAAAAACCTCAAAAATTGTTCAACTGATTCGTCTTTTTTTTTTATTTAAATCCTAGTTTGAGCTGCCGCAACATGATAAATTCGGCGACTGGGACAAAAGTCTAGTGTATTTCACGCTATGATTTATTTATTTAAGAGAAATGCATTTTCTTCTATGTGACTTTAATTCCACTCTTAGCGTTCATTAGCTTCATTAGCAACCGCAATGATTGAACAAAGCAGAAAAGAACATGTATGGATGTGATGTTAAGGCTCTTTGAAATGTTTCCTTTTCTACATTTACGAATTAACTGTCACTTAATTTGTACATTTTTCAGTTCGCGCATGGCACAAGAGCATTATTATTGAACATATTATAATTTGTGATTTTTGTACTGCTTAATATTTCAGTGTTTTATTTTCGACAACTCGGGATTGATTCATGACATGTGTCAAGATATGTTTAGTTGAATGTGAACCACGCATTTCATTTGACATTTCTCAATTTCAGACTAACTCAATTTGAACCATGGAAAGATACACAATTCGTCAATGGTCAGAATGGTGGCAAGAAATGGCAACAGTGGATGATCAATTTTCGAAGAAAATCATCTTCAGTGATGAGGCACATTTTCACCTCAGTGGATTCGTCAATAAGCAGAATTGCCGCATTTGGGCGAATGATAATCCAAGAGTGATTGTCGAAAAACCAATGCGCCCACAAAGAGTGCCTGTTTGGTGCGGTTTATGGGCTGGCGGCACCATCATTTTCAAAATGAGGCCGGTCAGGCAGTTACTGTGAATGGTGTTCGCTATCGTGAAATGATAACGAACTTTTTATGGCCCGAATCGGAAGATATGAATGTGGACGATATGTAGTTTCAATAGGACGGTGCCACTTGCCACACAGCTAACGAAACAATGGCTCTTTTGCGAGACAAATTCAATGGCCGTGTTATCTCACGTGGTGGCGATGTCAATTGGCCGCCAAGATCATGTGATTTGACACAGTTGGATTTTTTTCTTTGGGGTTATTTGAAAGAAAAGGTGTACGTCGATAAGTCAGCAACAATTCAAGAGCTAAAGGATGAGACAATTCGGCACATTAACGGCATAGAACCTCAATTATGCTTCAGCGTCATCGAAAATTTGGACCATCGGGTGGAGGTGTGCCGCCAAGGTCGTGGCGGCCATTTGGCCGATATTTTGTTCCATACATAATTGAACCATACCAATATTATCATAATAAAAAGAAATGACAATAATTTCCTAAATAATTTGTGTTTTATTCAAAATCAGCATCGGCTCTTAAAATTGAACCACCCTTTACAAAGCGAAAAGCGCTTATTGAATTTTTGCATGAAATTCATGCTCTGTGAAAAATACTTAACGAAATCTTAACGCTCACTTCCATCATTTTACACTCATCATACAGCGAGGGTTAACTCGAGTTTAAAAACCGCATCAAACCGAGTTATGTACATCCTAACCGAGTTGAACCGGGATAGGCTAGATATCAGCAACGAAGGTAGAAGCAGTACACACTGCAGCAGCCTCAACCGACTTTTCTGTGTTCTCCCTTGTCAGACCCTACTCCCATCATGGTAAAGTTCTTCATGACCAACAATGGAGTACTTGATATCGCCGAGTTTTTTTGGAAGAAAATGGCAAGCTGTGCAACGTAATTTCAGCCAATTGGCTGGGAATCTTTTTCGGAGATGTCTTCCTCCGGTAAGCAATCGATAGCGTCGTAGTACAAGAACTGGAATATGGAAGTGAATATGCTGATGCACGACTTGAGCACTTCTTGGCAGCAGTTGCCAGCGTATGTTTTTGAGAAAGTAGGTACCAACTTTTCAGCTGAAAGAACTTCTGGACGTCTTCGTTATTCCAGATAGTCTGCCGCCTCTCTTGTGAAGTGCTGCAAATGCTGTGTGTAATGTGGTGGGATAGTCGAACTTTGAAAAGTCGGAGAGTCGAAGCCTCTATAAATGGCTTGAAGTCTGCATTATTATTTTTTTTTTTAGAATTTGCTCGCTCAAGCTGTTGCTTATATCCTTAAGTACCCGAGGTCAAGACACAGTGCGGTCTGAAGGTATAGAGGGAGAAAGGGAAAGGAGGTACCTGTGCGCATTGGTCTTAAATATCTGCGGGTTATAATCTGTGGGAAAAGCATTCCATATTCGTGTAGTATGCCCAAAAACGAGTTTCTAAATTTAACTGTGCGTCCGAGAGTAGGCTTAAGGCTACACTGATGAACATTCCTGACGAGACGAGTATTGCGGGTGAATTCATGGAGAGGAGGATTGCACCTAGCTCACTTGTGCATCGTTTGTTAAAATAGTGATAAAACACGGACAAAGAAGACACGGTGCGTCGATGTTGGAGCGAGTCGTATGATGTTGTTGTCTCCTATAAGTTGTATCACTCACTTTTGGATTCTATAGAGTAGGTGCAGGGTGGTCTCGGGGGCACCAGACCTCACATGGCTCCATATGTATTCGTTGTTCGCAGTTGTGTCTCGAATACTGAAGGCGTACGGTCCCAGGGCGTGGTCTACTTGTTCTCAATAAATCAAATAATAATGTTTGAAACCAGATAGTTGAGTCGAGTTGCAATTCGGTTCGTTTTGATTAGACACTTCACGCATACATCATAATGGACGAAGTAAGCAATTGAAGCTAAATTTTGTGAACAAAATGTCACTCTACTGCACATGAAGCCACCACACGCATGTGTAGAGTGTGTGCGGAGCAAAATATTACTTCTGTATTCGCCAGAGTCAATGATGAGAGTATTTTTTCGAAGATGAACGTAAGGATTAAGTTAGTGTCAGTGGCGTCCCTTACCATGGATTCGAACATTTTTTTCTTTGCCGAAATGCACGAGATGAACCAGGTCAACTTGTGGTTCCAACATGAAGGCGCTACTTGCCACACATGCCAGCACGCGAATCGATGGACGATTTGTGAAATGAGTTCGTTGAGCAATATATCTCTCGTTTTGGAACTGTGAACTGGCCGGCCAGAACAAAGGATTCGACGCATTTAAACTCAGTTGCATGGCTTATCACTCAACTATGTCGATAAGCTGGAGTCAATTTCACTCAAGGAAGGCAACTGTATACGTGTTATTGACGAGATACCAGTCAATGTCATCGAATAAGTGACTCAAAATTGGACTGTTCGTATTGATGAGTGTATCGTGATCAAAATTTACATGGCAAGACACTTTTTTTTTTACAATTAAAAACCAAACGACACAAAAAAATCACCCTGTCCTCAATTGCATCCTACGTGCGTACATTCGAAAATAATATGCATGTGCCTTGTACACAAGGATGTCAATGTGAAGATTGATGGCGTCTTGTGTTTGCTTTCCTCTCGTGAATGGATCCTTTAAGAGGACACACAACACGGACCTATTGTTGCCTCTCGTGTTATTCATAAATCATACCCAAGCCAAGGTATAGGACACACTTCCGAGAGTCACCTTTGCAGCGAGGAATTCGGTAATCAATGGCATTGCAGTGGAATTTGTCGTCTTAAACGGATTCTATAGATTCCATGAGGATGCACATAACCATTTCCATTAATTATCTTTATCTACGCTGGAGCTGTTTAGATGTTTTCACAAAAAGGCAACTTGCATCACACTTTCATCCCTCAAATTGGTCTTGCAATGTGCCTATGAATCCCACATTGCAATACCAATTTGAGGGATGAAAGTCTGATCAGGAAGTGATCCGCTTTTTTTCATATTCACCGTATTCTACAGGACCGCATTGGAGTAGAATTTGTAGCAGTCGGATTGTGGTGTTCGCTAGAGGCGAAGGTAAGCCTTAGCCCTTAAGACAATCCCTCTCGAACGCCCGTGTGTTTCCATTTATTTCACGTTTAACTACGGTTACAGGGCATCTGTTGGCAGATGACTTTCACTCTCGCTGTTGTGAAACAGTGGCATTGTTAGAGCTATCACACCTCGATGAAAATCGGCTGAAAAATAATACGAAATGCTACAAATTCTCTGAATGCAAAGACATTTGCATCTAAAAATGCACCTGCATCCATTCATTGAGAACCTCCTCTCGGCTGTGCGCTAATTGCAAAATCGTTCTCCTGCGACATCATGTGCACCTCCTTCTGCAGTTCCTACCGTCTGAAAGAACCCATTAATTCAGCATTAAACAGAATGAATAATAAATCACTTATTTCCCGATTCACCGTGCCCATCTGTCGGTGGCGTTAATCACACTCTCAATCCAGACCCTCGTCTCTTCATCAAAATCCCACTTGAATAATGTCCCATCTCCGATCTCCTGCCAGAGAGAAGGACAGCAAGAGAGAGAGAGAGAGGGAAGGGAACCAACAAATCGCTTAGAAAAGCATTTATTTTCCAACACAAAATGCCTTTGTGCCGCCAAAAACTGCTCTTAACCGCCCAAAATTTGTCATTTAACAAGAGAACTGTCCCATGGGCATACGCCAGCCTCGGAGCTAATCCATTTTGAAAATTGCACACTCCACATATAGTTGTATGTGCCAGGATTTCAATTATCCCAACACCCAGACCACTCCCTTTGGCAGGTCTCGCGGCTACGGTAAGCACAGGGCAGCATAAGGGAGCACAAGGCGGCGTGGCACCCAGGAATGTCAGGACACTAAGGACAAAGCAATCGAGTCCACAGTCCACACACAAGCGCGACATAAATCAAAATAAAAACATCACGTTTGTCCCTCTAGCCTGCGGTGATTTCTATATTTGTGCTCATCTCACATGCGGGCGGGAGAATGAATTCGCTGAGATGCGCAAAGAGTGTACAAAAGAAAAGGACCCTTGAACGTTGTTGTTGTATGATGGGGCAGCAGTAGCAGTGGCAGCAGCAAATGTAAAAAAAAAAGTGAACAATCAACGTGAAGGTAGGAAAGAATACGGACGCAGCTTAAGCGATAAATAAGTAAATGGCTTTCATTCTCACATCACACGTTAAGAACAGCAGTGGCGGTGCGGCGGTAGCACCACGAAACACGTACACCATCAACAGACAAACAATCAAAGGGAATGAATGAAAAAGCACTCCGCAGTCGGGGACAGTCCTGCCATCATCATTCAGGATTTTCAAGGTATCCGTTCGTTCGTTCGGGTGGTGTGGCGTGGTGTGGCTTGGCGTGGCGGATGGTTTCTTCACCGTTCGCTCTCACCTCAGAGTAGTTGTCATTGAAGCACACGACGACGACAACGACAACGACGACGACGACGACGACCACCACCGCCACCACCATCGACACCGCTGAGCAGCACCATAACAGCCAGCGGCAGCAGCAGTAGCAGCCGTAGCAGCATCAGAAGCATCACGCAAACGGAGCGTCATTCACACAGCAGTTCACCTTGAGTTATTGCTCCATATTTTTCTTTTCATTGGACTCGTTCCGTTCGTTTGTTTGTGTCCTCTTGAATCGTTGAAACGCAACCCGTATCCACCACTTGCCATTCATTCAGCAAGCCGCCCACCGTCCACCGCCCACCGACCACCGACCACCACCCCATCCCGGGCCGTGTTCTCGCTCTCCCACTTGCTCTGCGTTCGGCTGTCTCTCTATGGGATACTTCCACATGAATTGGTCCTTCGAACAGTGGCACCCAGCCAACCTGTACAGATTGTCCTCTACTCAATGCATGGAGGGAAAAAGGACCTTTTTTTTCCATATAAACCCAGTACCCGGTACGCAGTGGCGTGGGCCGCCTGTCATAGGGACTAGCGGGATAAAGGTACATGACACGTGGGGGGAATCAATCACATAAATTGTTTCGTCGTTTTTCCCTTCGCTGCACGGGCGATGGTGACGCTGCCGAGAGCAAGGTGTGAGTGTGTTGTTTCTTTTTTTTTCCATCTGTGCTATGTGCACTGGCAAAGGAGCCGTGAAATGAAGCCTTTAAGGAGACAGGATACCGGCTTTCTAATTTATTTACTATGTTCCTTCTGCAGTCGTCTCCCCGATGAGGGCGCCTGTGTGTTTGTAAAATTGTGTGTGTGTGTGTGTGCGTGGGTTGGATTAAAGGTGACAGCAATTGGGATGCTTTAAAATTGACTGCTCCCGGTTGTCGTGCCTTTTTGTCGCAGGACTTCGGATCAATTGATTGGGTGATTCGTCAGTTGGCAAATTGAATAGATCCGCATCATTTGATGGGAAAATTGTTTTACGAGCAAGAATCCCCAAACCGAGTTGCAGGCTACGCTACATGTTTCCTTTAATTAAAACTGTACTCTGGCTTGTGGTGGAGTGAGTGGGCTCAAGTCACGTCACAGACCGGCAGAGGCAGAGGCAGCGGTAGCGGCAGTGGCTTTGTTGTCCCTTTGAACCTATTATGTCGCCGTAGTCGGGCTAATTAACGTTGTTTTGTTAGACCGTCACCATTGTGCAGAGAGGGATGATTATTATTTTCGGTTTTTGTGTGTGTTTTTTTTTCTTCTTCCATTCAAAGGAAACGAAAATAACATTTCTTTAGTCTCTCGAAACGAGGATAAAGGTTCCGGCGTATTCACTTGTGGAAAAATATGTTTTAATATCCTTGAATATTTACCTACTCCCTCCGCGTTATCCCCCCACCCGCAACCAGGATGGAAATGGAATTTTTCGTCTTTTCACAGAAAAATATAAAAGTTCAGATACACCGCAGGGTGCGTACATAGGGACGGGCTCCAGTGCAAAAATATACAACATTTTGGCAAAGGGGCCAAAAACCCTCCTCATACGTGCGGAAATTATCCTTCCCCCCCTGCCTATCCGCGGGCTATATCAGTGCTGGTAGAATGAACTAAATTAATTGAGATTCTCGTGTTTTTTCCTCGTTCATTCGTTTGTGCGGCGCTCTCTGACCGATGTGGACACGTATCAGTTGCTGTTTTTGCTTTCGCTAGCGGTATTTAGTTTCATAATTATTTTCGATTATTTACACGTGGCCCTATTTGCAGCAGAAAACGAAAAATTGGATTTGATTTCCTGTCAATGTGCATGGTTCGCGGCAAAATGCATTTTCTGTGTGCGTGTGTGCCTGAAGCATTGCATTGATTTTGAACCATTTAAAGGGACACACTGCACTCAGGTAGGGAAATTTAAAGTTGGCCATGCTCGAGAGAGGAAAATCGATTACCTGTCAAGTTCATTGCCAGCTTTTGACTGTTTGATATTAAATGATGCTGAGTGTATTGGTGTCGTTGGGGGGCTGTGTAAACGCCTACGTCACTGGGTGAATGGTGTGATGTGTGACTGTGTGCTGTAGTAATGATTTCGTTTCGTTCGACTGTCAGTGAAGTGTTCATTCAATAGAGCTGTCAAATTAGTTTCAACTGACATGGCGTTCAGAGTGGATTTCTTGTGAGGCTTCTGAAAGATCTGTGTGCTATCAAGTAGATTCAGTCCCTGAATGGGGAGGAGACTCCCTTTTAAGTTATTTACATTTTTTTTCATCCGAAAGAGGTCACGACTTCCCTGGCAGCCTCTTGTTTGTCCAGTCAAAACCATCAGCATCCACCCCGAATGATCTTGCGAATAGGGAAGCACTCGGAGATGCTATCCAGTTTCCCGATAGGGTCACAGAGAACCGGTTCTCTTCTTTCTTAAAAAGAGAATTTCTACAAGGGCAACCTTTCACACTTGATTTAATCACAAAAAGAATCGGGTCAAGACTCTTGGAAGGTCCTGAACCTAGAACACTAATAAATACCCCTTCATTTGGAGTGGAATGGTTTACTTTTTAGGTTTTCGATGTTTTTCTTTTGTTTTTTAAGAAAAACCCATCTGGTTGTTGTGACATCTAGGAATGTTGACGTTTCAGTAAATTTAACTTAACTGGAAGCAGTTTCTCTTCCTGTTTGGATGACCCTGGTAGAGGGGAACTTAGTTTCTATAATAGCGACCCACGAATGGTGTGCTATTACTTTTTGCTGCGCTCAGTCACTGCGAGAACGCAAGTTAGTGCAACTGGGATCGAACTACGAACGTCTTCAACATATGAGTTGATGCTCCACGCTACGTCGTCGAACGAAATACGTTTTACAACAAGTCCGGGGGCTGTTCGTCTCTCAAGTGGAAGTGATCTACAGTACCTGCTCTGAAGGATACACTCTGAGTATTGTCAGGGACTCGAGAACGAGTGAATATGAAAGTTGGGATGACCGTAATCGAACCGCGAACTCAGGTGGACGTGGGACTAGCATCTTCTTATTCTTGTTCTCATTTCATGAGTGAATGTCTATTATTCTGTTGACACCCTGGCATAGTGGGGGCGTCGAATACTACACTGGCTGCCTAATTGCCGCAACGTGTAACTACAATAAATCACGGATCTATGTCCTTCGTGTTACTGACAACTCATAGAGAGCACAACTGTCTAGAAGAAAGTTTCTCAGTTGCTAACATAAAATGTTCATTCTGAATTCGAAAACTGCGTGCTTCACTGAGTGATAGTCGCTATTAATCTAAATGTCCATCCAATTCATGGCCCTGATTTAACAGCAATGTTTCAATCACAAACTTCAAACCGATCTGTCATCCAAGATCGCCAACGCACGCATTTAGTCTAAGGTTGCTGTAAACAAGGTTAAAAGTATGTATGTATCTGGGTTTTATTTATTATTTTTGGGGGTTACAGTCACTCAGTTCACCTCGATAGTTAGAACGACACTATCGTACGGAATCTCAGTTTAGTGTACAGACCGAAGTGAATCTTTTAACTGTGACACACTCAACTGAGTGCAAAGACCTCCCTGGATGTGTATCAGCGGAGAAGCACTCCGTCTGCTGCACTTGTTCACCTTCCTTCCCAGGACTTATTTGGCAAACAGGTAGCAGCCTGTACTGCCTTAAGACACTCAAGACACTTTGACTGTGGTTCAAACTCAATAGCTGCCACTCACCCATTCTACAGGTTGGGTACACTCACACATTCTCAACGAATTCAATGACACCCATCGCCTACTATCGAAAGAAACAGCGCTATTGTTCGGACGGCAAGGCCGCAATCAAGTCCTGACACCCCCTCACTGTCTTTTAACGAACTCGCTGCGCAGTTCAACACAGACCTTATGTGGATGCGGGGACACTGTGACACTAGGTGTGTTCCAACCTCTTTCACCCTCTATGCCTCTAATTAGGTTAGGTTAGGTAGAGTGGACTGCCAGCGAAATCGCCAGCACACTTAGACTATGTTGCTCCATCCTGATACCCATAGTCGGACTACTGCCACTCATCGACAACTCCAGTGATAGTGACGTTAATTTGATCCCAACGGCAAATGGTGACTGGACCAGATTTTAAAACCGTATAAAAGCGTAATAACTTTGCTTTCACCGGGATTCGAACCGGGGAATCCAGGGGCAGTCACTCAACCACTGGTGGCATCCAGCTGCTTATACCTCTAATTACAACCTGTGATCTCCTAAAGACCATGTGCCTTGAAACAAAGGGCTTGTGGCCAGCACTCTATCTTAAAGTGTCACTCTGCTTTGCTCTGACTTAGCAAATCTGCACTCAGGACTCTCTTATCGGCATATTAACAGGGTACTGTGCAATTGGCAGAGAAGCCCGGAGGATGAACCTGTAGTAGGGAGTCATCGCGCATTATGAACAGCAGGTAATGGTCGACGTAGTCGTTTACCCGAGCGTAAAATAAGCAAATCTATGCAGACAAATTCATACACATCCCTTATTCTCCATCCCAATGGCGTATTTTGTAATTGGATTTGCATTTCTACCCTTATAAATTGCAGTTCTCTCAAGATTTGATGACAGCATGAATTGAATGAAGACCATGAATCCGCGTACAACATGAGCTACGGGTTGCTTAAATATCAGCGTGTTAATGACCAATTTGCACACAATTTCTTTCTCCATGAGGCTCACTCTTCACTCATTGCACAGATTTGTCGCCACAAACTTTGTTGGCTTTAAGTCGAAGATATGGATGTGGAAGACAGCACGGTGCCACGTCTCACACAACACGACCAATATTGGCTTTACTTGCAAGACACATTTTGACGAGTTATTCCATCTCTTTTTGGTGATGTGAACTTGCGCCACCAAGATCGAGTGATTTGATGGCGTTGGATGTCTTTTTGTACAGCTGTACTTATTACTTTCATTGTTATTCACGCTCAAACTTCATATTTCCACTAAGCCCTTGCGTTCATTTATGCCTAATCGCTCGGTCGTCACAATTCATTGTATTAGCATGCATTGGGAATGTTCACCTGTCAGACGGTTACCGCAAAGTAGTCAATTTCATGTGACACAATTGAGACATTCTCATACACATATTTCCGCACGTTAGACCTGCTGTCTTCGCATTCATGGGACATTTTATTGCGAACCTCTTACCAATTGCAAATATTTTTCACGGACTTATGTTATATGCTGTGATGCCAAATCACAAAACAACACCAAGACGGTATTTGTTGAATACAGTGCCGTCGTCTTCAAAGTACATCCTGTTCCGACGGTGCTATATTATTATTATTTTTATTTCGTTCATAAGCTTACAACGTAAGCCACCGCACAATCTATAATTCAGTGATTTGATATCTTATTCATATTACATCTTTCTACTGAAATATATCTCAAGAATCAAGGGTAATTTTAAATAATTATTCTAAGCAAAGGAAAGGAACAACAAAAACCCTTTATTTATAAAAAAAGATAATATAACACACAAATAATTATGTAAGCAAATAAAGCAAATAATATATAAATAACTCAATAAATAAATAAATAAATAAATAAATATAAATAAATAAAATATAAATATATATATATAATATAATAAATAAATAAATAAATAAATAAACAAACAAATAAATAAATAAATAAATAAATAAATAAATAAATAAATATATAAGTAAGTAAATAAATAAATAAATAAATAAATAAATAAGTAAACAAATAAATAAATAAATAAATAAATAAATAAATAAATAAATAAATAAATAAATAAATAAATAAATAAATAAATAAATAAATAAATAAATAAATAAATAAATAAATAAACAAATAAATAAATAAATAAATAAATAAATAAATAAATAAATAAATGATTAAAAAAAAAAACAAATAAATAAATATGTAAATAAGTAGCAAAAAAAAACATCAGTCTTGTCGGTTATAGCTATTGTTAAGTTCGATTACTAGTGGATTGCCAGATAAATTACATCTGTCCATAAATCTTTTGGTGAGTGCATGCATCCTAACAGAGATCAGTTTGACACTAGCTTTGCTGTGTAAACAGCGGGTAGAGTGATGGCAAGGAGGGTGGAGCATCATTTTGAGTATCTTATTTAGCTGCACTTGTAATCTTTTTATGAGACACTTAGCGCAGTCACCCCATTCTTAACAGCCGTACAACAGAAAAATTACCTTACGTAATAGTATTTTATTGTCATTTGATAGATATTTATGAAGGGAAATAACATTTTAATTGCTGTGCCCGTTTTATGGATAGTCTTTGTAATATGTCCGTTATAGGTGAGTTTTTTGTCCACGCGAAACGAAACGCCCAAGTACTTCACCGAAGCCTCCCAATGTATATGCTGCCCGTTTACCATTAAATGGTCGGACGGAAGATGACCGTATTTAGCAATTGCTTATAATTACAATTTGATCGAAATCTAAACCATAAACAGCTGTGTTCTATTTAAATTTGCGTTTGTAACAACAGGGTGGATGCCGATAAAGATATCTCTCTCACTCCTGCCTATCAAGCACTTCGAGTGACCTAAGACGGTGGTGGTGAAAATTGTGAATCTAAAATGTCGTTCTTCCCTCCAGTCCAACGATCACATGACCACACGTGACAACCGCGTGTCACGGATTAAATTTCTAGAAAACATTATTATCATCGTTCGAAAATTAAGCAAAGTGCCAAGATTATAAGACTTGGTCTGGATTCAAAAAGTTCCAACAATTAAACCGAAACCAATTTATCGATTACTTTCATCTTTTCGAAGCAACTCGCTTCATTACGTGCCGCTCCTCATCTCTAGGCAATTATTCAGTCCATCAGACTGTGTTGCTTTGTTTAGAGAGACCATGCATTTATAGATTTTCTATCCAAAATAATTATATTAAGATAATCACCCATGCGTGTATGTAATTACATATAATTTCCAAGCATGAAAGTAACCGATTTCCATTGACCCGATTCAACCCGTCATAAAGCCGTAAAACCTCACTAGAACAGGGTGTGAAATGGTGACAATTTTGTCTTCAATAACACGCTCATTTCTGGAAGAGAAGCGAGTTTTCCCGGTCTCTTGAGATTCATATCGGATAGCTCTCGGGCAGGACTTTTAGGATGTGACACAGAAGTGTGCGATGAACGTCACCTCAATTCAGGACTGGTTTGCGAGGAACCGGTCGACCCCATCCCATCTCATCTGCAGCATCTGATCTTTAGGACCATATGATGGTACGGCAGTGTCGCTTGATCTTATGACCTTTTGAGGCATTTTTCACGGCCCAAGGTGGTGAGAAGAAGGGTGGAACATAATGGGCATATTCGTCGTCAATTATTTAATATATTTATTGGTTAAAATAATTGTTACCCTCGTGGCAGTCGATGACTTGTCATTCATCACGTCTAGGTGATCAGGCGAATTAAACTTTTTCCGAATGTTGTGGGCTGATGGGGCTTCAGCACTAGAAATAAGATTCTTTTTGACACAAACGTGAACTTTTCTCTAATGTTTGGCGGCCGAAAACATGCTTTTTCTACGACCATGTACATTTGGCAATACCGGACCCCCAATGGCGAGAATGAACACACATTGATTTCCGATTGCCGGTGTGGGATTCGCCAAGCGTGAGTTATTCACCGCGAACACAGCTAGGAACAGAGTGTCTAGTGAGCACCCTTGGAGATACGGCCAAAGTCGTTTCAAGCCGCTACACTGTTTCTTTGAACTTTGCTCAAGAAAAATGCAACTTGGTGGAGTGAAGGGACATACAAACAGATACAGGATGACACTTCTAAAACCGATTGAAGATGAGCCATCATTGCCAGTGGATGGGGTACTTTAAGGGGCCCTATACTCACAAATGTGGAAGCTAGCATGCAAAGCATGATGATTGTGAAGAATAAATTCATCACCAGTCTACCCATCAAACAGGGAAGAGAATACGCGTGTGTGGCTTCTTTCTTGGAGCTTTCTAGGTACTTTAGTCTTGACACGTATTACTGTGAGCCATTTGCTAGTGCGGCTGAAGCTGAACACTTTTTATCCAAGTTATCCAAAACGTAACATTTAAGTTAGGTTTAGTAGATGGGTAGACTGACGTGCTTCACGTCTCATTTAGGTTCAGCTGGAGCCATACTGATGTCTGTTAGGAGATTTCATGGTACTTCCAGTTAGTGCTCCAACTATCATCGCTAGCAACATTATGTTACACTGAAGGAGTTTGACGGTTTTTGTGATGTTGAACTTGTCCACAGCATCCGAGTGGTTTCACAGAGTTCCACCTTCTGTCTGATATCTCTCTGATTGTGGCATCCACTTTTTTCTTGACATACGCAAGAGGTGGTTTGATTCATGGAATTGCCCGAAATTGGTCATTATCGGCCCCTTTCATGGCAAGTTCATTCGCTGCTTCATTGCCGGTTATGTCACTATGCCCTGGGACCCAACATAGATCAATCGAGTGCTGTGTGCTCAAAACCGTAAGCTCCTCGCGGCAACATGCGACCAGGTTGGACTTGATTTCTATTGCCGAAATTGGCTTAATGACTGGATGGCTACATTTGTAGTATTTCGAAGTCAAGGATCGGAGGATCGGGATCGGACATACATTCCCTTTGGACGTGTTCAATTTGCAATCGATTCAGTATACTTCGAGAACAATACTAGCTCATCTTGGTACTTTTACTTAAAGTATTTTTATGTAAAGTCAGACTACCATCAATCCCTTGGACCTAGTCTACTTGATCGCCATTTAACTGTCAATCATTTCAAGGGAAGATGATTGAACAATTCAACATTGTCTGGTTTTGGGTACCAGGCCACAGGAGAACTGTGAAGCAGACAAACTTGCCATCCACGCGACCACACTGCCACAGCGCTTTACAATAGATGTATAACTCTTGCTGCGTGCAAACTGTTATTGCATTAAATAGCAACCTGACTCGCTATCGACCGATGGTCACAAGGTGCTACGAACCCATCCTTAAGGAGAGATAGATCCTGCTGCAGGCCCACTCGCTCTCTCTTGTTTACGCTTGCCGCCGTCAACAATGTCTCATGGGTTCACCCCGGGCCGAGAGTGGTCAGCTTGCAGATTTCACTACGTGGACGTTTGAGTACCAGTTAGTTAACAGAATCTAAGTGTAGGCAAGAAAGTAATATGTCAAGAACGTTGCAGAGCACTGTATGTTATTTAGAGCGTATCCGTTGCAAGCCTGGACACATCTTTGCAAGCATTCCCTGGGTTAATTCGATTGAGCTCGTACTGGATACCACGGCACTGTGGCATCTTCGGAAACTGTGAAGCGGACGAAGTTGTCAGGCACGCGACTGCTCTGTCACCCGTCCTATTATAGAGGCATAGTTATTTCAAATTGCTAACTTTTGTTGTATTCCGACCAATCAGCAACTGCTGGACCGCAAATATTTCTTAGAACACCTCAAAAACTCTCATCACTTCACAGATCCAAACCTACTAGACACTTGTCTATTGGACAGCAAGTGACTTGTCGCATTCGCTAGTGATTTTTGAAGAAGTACTGATAAGGAGAAAAACAAAAGCGTTTACTGTATTCCAGGGACCTGCCCGCATCTAACGACCCTCAGACGACGACACTTTGGAGCTCACTTCGTCGATGACCTTATGACTTAAAAGCTACATCCGTTAATAGCCAGTTCCGCTTCATAGAAAGCTCAAGCTGGTTTCTTGCTGGCAAATATGTACATAGATTGACTTCGCTGTGTACTATGGGCTATGTGTACTCCTTATCCACTTCAACCCGCCTACCAACCGTGACTTAAAGCTAAATGACATGCAGCTGTCACAACATCCAGCAATGTTTGCCATTTTATCATGCATAGTTTCACGATTGCCGGTCGTGCAGAAATTATTAAAAAATATCGAAATTCCGGCTCAGTTGTAAATACGCACGTGAGTTTCATCGTTACGTCGATTGTCATCATGGCTTTAGTGTGCAGGAAATTCCTCACTTCGTGGACATTTTTTAGTGTGAGTACACTCTTTTGGACTGTAAGCCACCAACCAGACAGACAGAGGTGCAAGATGAAGGTAACGTAGTCGCGACACTCGAATTTGGAATAAAGAAGACATTTGGCGACTTGGTCAGCTCACGGCGAGTTTATCAATGGCTAACAAGACAACAACTTTGGACGACCTCGATGGGAACATTCGAGACGCTATTGCCGGAATAACGTCGCACATATTGGACCGAGTAATCAAATGTTGGAGCGACTGCTTGAAGCACTAGCGGCGAAGCCGAGAATGAAGTGCTATTCCATACAATATGAAGGCATTAATGCAGCTTCCAAATAAAGCCGATGTCGGTGTTACCGTTGTTGTTTGATTTAAATTAATTTTCCTATTCCTCATATTTGGTCATCGGGAAGACAAGGTCGATTGCGCCCGGAACTCCTGTCTTGTCGAGACTCTCTTGTCTTGTCTTGTCGAGACTACTATAAGCGGAGTCGTTGAGAAAGAGACCCGACTGAATTCTGCAGGCTTTCCTTGGATTCCCAATTACCTTCCGACGTGGAATCCGAAATGTGGTGAATTTGCTTTAAAAAGAAGAAGAAGAAGAAGGTGTATGGAGGTACATCAAGTGAACGTCGCCTTTGGGCAATCAGCTGATGAGCTCTTCCGCCCCCATTCTTGGACGGGGGAAGAACCCTTGTCACATGCGTGAATCATGATTGACAGTGAATTACATCAACTTGATGCGCGTTCTCGTCTATCTGTCTTCAGGCTAAGCGGACAAAAGTGAGATTACCGCGCACTCAACAGAGATCTCTTAATCTAGTGAATTAAAATCCCTACTCAACTGTATAGTATATTTATTTTTAGAACAATCATCCACTTAAGGCAATAATCCGAAACCATGTGGTACTCCATGGATCCAGCTCAGCTGACCATAAAGCTTCTCAAGTACAGCCAATCATTCGCCACTAATTTCTATTCTCATCACCATGTAATGATGCGGTTGCATCTCTTGCTGAAATTATCGATTAGACTCAAGTGGCC
Organism: Eristalis pertinax; assembly: GCA_907269125.1. Taxonomy (NCBI): domain Eukaryota; kingdom Metazoa; phylum Arthropoda; class Insecta; order Diptera; family Syrphidae; genus Eristalis; species Eristalis pertinax. The sequence continues at coordinate 66,902,285 of OU026148.1, read as the reverse complement.
AATCAACGACGGAACCTATCATTACCCACAGCCTTTTGCACTGCTTCATCTTCTGCATGCACAAACACCAAGAGGGTATGACTGTGTTCCCTATATAAACACTCCCGCACACAGCCACGAATGCGCTCTTACGTCATACAACACACGAAACCCGACCTCCGTAAAATACAGCATTTCTTGGAAATCCTTCTTTTTTCTCTCGCTCTCCTCGGGCAAGCAGCAGGTTAACGTGAAAGGAAGGAAACAATTACAACGGCCATCAGCCAGCAGTACATAGTCGGCATCTTCGTGTCCTTCAGCATTTAATCTCCTTTCCGGCGGAGTTTCCAGATTCATCTTCAACTGCACAACTGCACCAGGGATCCTACATACTCACTAATGGTTGTTATTCTTCCTTCTTAATTTATTATCAGTTTGTGACCGAAAATGCCATTGAAAGGAGCGCACAGGAAGACGAACGAAAAGGAAGAGCCTATGTCATCATCATTGTTGCTCAGCGGGTCGCATCCAGTATTAGGTTACAAGAGAGCACCACTGCATGCATTCTGTTCGTTTAGTTTCACTTTTCCTTTGAAATTCATTTCGACACATACCCGCCATGTACATCCCCGTCTCCCTGCGTATTAAATTACTTGCTTGCTCGTTTCAATTGCACTAATGCGCTTATGGCGCACACTGGTTGCCGTTGGAAACACCTCGAAGCACGCACTACGCTGTAGTTGCTCCAATTAAATTCATAGCTTCAAACAAACGACGCTAATTTTATGTTTAATCGTCTACCGACTTCCACACGAAGCCCCTCAATCCAGTTCAATCGGGTGAACAGAAAAATAAAAAAAAAATGAATACGGAAGAACGGCGCGGCGTACGGATGGGAATGGGGAAGCGGAGCACCTCGCCGTGTTCCGTCGGCAGCGAGAAGAAAAATATATTCGAAAAGGATATTAACTTTGCCTGAATATGAATAACGGCTACTGAATTGAGAAACAGAGAGAAAAAGGCGAAAGAACGCCACGAAGAGGAACAATGAAAAGAAAAGAAGGAAATAAAGTGAATTGCTGGCAGGATGCTGCAGCAGAGTACGGATCTGGGGCTAAAGCTGGATTTTTTTTTCTCCACTAATCCCGTCGCACCCCGACGCCCCGCTGAGGATTCCAACCCGGTCGCAGTGCAAATGAAGTCCAGGTTCAAGTACAAAGTTGATTTATTAGATTCCCGTGCACGAACGCGATTCCGCAGGTTCTTTCCTCCCTCCCCGCCGGTGGCGCGGTCTTCTTTTATTATTTCCTTTTATTGCTCCACATTGCTTCTGTATTCACCTTTACACTGATTATTATTCCGGTAGTTGCCGGCGGAAGGTGTAGACGTGGGCGCGCGCCACGGCTTACTTCTTTTTGTGGTCGAGCTTAGGTGGGTGACTGGGTGGCGATTTTAACCTCATTAGTGGCGGAAAAAAAAAAAAAGTAGAAAAAATTGATTCACTGGGGAAAGTGGTGGACAAGAGAGCCGGCGACGACGGCGGTCTTCCACATGGGCGCCGGTTGCTGCGGCAGGTTGATTGGCGATCGGCATTGGGTGCAAGTTTTTTCCTTGCCCGCATCGTGCTCGGGTGGATTGGCGGTTCGGTGGGCTGGGTGTTCGGTATCGCTTTGCATAAATTTTGTGGTCTCGTGGCCGTGGGTAATTGGGAAATTGAATTTTTATTAAAATTTCTTTTAAGAATGGCTTGTGGGTTTTGACGATGGTGCGTGCGATAGGAATACCTCCCTTTCGGTGTTGTGCTACTCAAGACACCTCTTCAAAAGTTGGCTTAAAACGAAAACTTTTCAAATTTCAAAGAAAACTTGCCAAAGTGGGGTGAAAAAGAAGGAGAGCGCGGATAGGCTTGCTTTGCTGCTCGAATTTCTTTTGTGTTAGATAAGGTCAGGGTGGATTTTGTGCTTCATATTCGTGTGAATGATTATGTACAATTCGCGTGTTTGTGGGCCGTGTTTCGGGCGTAACAAGCGCTGGACAGATAAATTGAATTTAAATCAGTTGCACGTTTCCCCAGAAGGGTAATGTACACCAGACCTTACATCAGTGGGGTATGGGGTTGCATTTCACCTGGGACTCAGGGACCCTCAACCACGCTCGTGTTTGTATTGTGTCAATTTATTTTGACTAGGACTCACTCCAACCTTATCAAGAACCACATCAAACAACAGCCACCAAGGGCACACTTTGAAGGCGACTTATCTGAAGAATACGAAAAATCAACCCTTCTGTGGAAACGATTAATCGTCTTTGTCCGTTTGACTGATTTGTAAGAAATAAATCTCTTGTCGTAAGACACCATAGGCAAGTAGCTGAAGTACCAATTTGTGTCTTAAGGGGCACTTGCTCCCCCTTTACTCAAATGTGAAACCTATCTAACGAAGATGTTGGCTCAGCACTTAGTTCTGACTCGCTTGGGAAGTAATGCGAGTGTGACACTACACGATGGCATGAAATAAGGCGAAACCAAGTTGGGTCGAATTTGGTGTTATTTCATCTTCCAGGACGAAGTGAGATTAACATGGCTGCACTTCGTTTTCTAAAGTGAAAAAAACCCAATCTGAGATTTTTGCCTTGTTTCGATTTGTGTGCAGGCTTGTTTTGCCTTACATTGTACAGTCTAATTTCATGTTCACACCAGGTTTGCTATCCTTCGGACCTATGCACTGTTCTTCAACAACATTCATCGTTGTAGCCAACTGTAAGGTGCAACCATAATAGACGTATGAAGGAAAAACAGAAGTTAACTTATGCCATCGAGCGAGTAGACAGTTTCGGTAAGTTCCGTTCAGTTTCGTTAAGTTTCGTTGAGTTTCGTTAAGTTTCGTTAAGTTCCGTTAGGGAGCGGAATCAATCGCTTTGTTCGATTTTTATATAAATTGACTTGGCTGAACTACTTTTTGGCCCTCATATGCAACTTTATTTGACTAGATTGACCCAGATGAGGGTCGCGCAGAACACCATTCTACAGATTCTACCCACAGGAGAATTGTGCATCCCTGATTGTGCAGAAAATTTCTTTCACAATTTCTACTTAGGTGGCTTCATAAATAAATGCATTTTCAGAATTAATCGGTCAAGGAAAGGGGCTATTGAGTGACTTAATGTCAATAGGGGGCTACTATTGACATTAAGTCACTCAATAGCTTAAGCGATGACGCTCACTAACTGCCCAGACGTCCATCATTATCTCAATCAATCGTCGTTCACTACATAGTTTAAGCAGGACAGCAGGACTAAGAGCGACATTATACACCTCGCTATGCCCACCACATTCAACAACTCAGTCGTTTTAGAAACGAACGACATGTTGCATAGCGTGTGATTAAATATGTTTTTTCTGATATCCCGAACTGGTCAATTGCATCCAATAGGTCCATCCGGACACATTTCCCTTGAAGAGCACAGCATCTCGTTAAATCCAATTGTCTACCACCTCATGCTCCTACATACCCAAGCAATGCCTCATGACACAAATTTTAAACATTATATGTATTAGTAAAAAAGGGTAAAATCTTAAAGTCAAAAATCCATGATTCAACTCAGCATTTATTCGGATATCGGCAAAACACAATTCCAGTAGTAGTTTCCTACCGGAAAGCAGTACAAATGGTTCTCTCCTCACAAACGCATTCACTGCTCTCCATTTATTGAAAAACGGAAGCATTGAACATAAATTTCCTAGACAGCTCTTCCTATCACAGCAACCTCCTTGAGATGACGAGCTCATGTGACCCCAATAGTCGCTCCATTCCCATTTCCATGACGTAAAGAATCGTCTGTTTATCTTGACGTGATTGCCAATTTCAATTTGTTCTCAATGGACGTTGCATATGGCTCCAGTAGCGTGTAGTATTGCTCAAGGGGTCCGGGGGTCAGGTCCATTGCCGTGGCAGAGAATGGAAAACCCATTTTTTCCCGATCACCGAACCATGACCCGAACCGGAATGAAAGACGAGCGGTCAGCGCTTGCCGATTTCAAAGGGGAATATCAAAGAAGCGGTGGTTGAATTGTGTCTGATGGGATATTCACGAAGAGCAATAAGTTAACGAAACATAAACTTTGACTATGAATATGCAGAATGACAGTAAAATCCATGCGCCACGTGGACCTTTTGAAATTCCCTACAATTTAATGCGACATAAGCTCCGAGAGTCAATGACAGTGTCCCGAAAAGCTTCTCGAATGAATAGCTTAAAATTGGAATAAAATTGCTATAAAAAGGCTGAACGATGACTGAAGGCACTGTATATATGCATATCCAATGTCTATTTTTCATGGTCAAAGCGCACTTAACCACAGTTAAGAGGTACTAGTTGAATTGAGGGACCAACGGTTGGGCGCCACTTCAAACTTACTCAAATGGCCTCCACGCCTTTGAATAGTAATTCGTTGTCCGAAACGACCTCGATGATTCTGTTTATGATAAAATTATCGATTCAAAGCTTCGTACATGTGCAAATCAGCTCAAAGGGAAGGGATACGGTATACCAAAGGATATGAAATAAAGGAATGAATATGAAAAACAAAAGCAAAAAAAGCACACATGTTATGGGGACTGGAATGTAATGCCATTTCGGAGCATGACGATATCTATTTGCCTCTTTTCAGTTCATTATGCAATTCAATGTCGTGGCAAGGATGGAGGGAGACTTGTTTACTCGCAAAACATGAAATCATAATAGTTTATTAGTTTGCTGTTTATGGAGAAATGGACAGCCAATTTACGTATTAAAGGGGTACAAGGGCAGTAATGCCACCAAAAACATTTAGGGTGTTTATTCAAATGCACTAGACGTTGGTAAATGCCAAAGTGTGCCCACTGTGCGTAGTGTTTGTACTGTGCCCAGTGTACATAGTGTGACTAGTGTATCTGTCGCCTAATGTGGCTAGTGCCTAGTGCTTAGTCGAAGTAAATTCGGGTCAGACATTCGAAAAACTGTTTACCACTGTTAGTTGAGCATCTAAGTACATTTGGGGCAGATTGAAGAGCAGGTTTTTGAGCTATATGCAATTTATTGCTTCACGTTTTATAATCGCGGGTTTATTGGATATGAAAAATCCATCAGTGGCTCAGTCTCCTATAATAAATGGCTACAAAGCACAGATAGGCTTACAAGCCTTAAAGGGGGTCCCATGTATTGGCCGGAGTATTGACGACGATGTTCATGTTGAGGCGGTAAAACCTGAATTAACTGTGAAATTTCACCTTTATGTGAACAAAATCGAGAAAAATCAATATTTAATGGAAAAGTACCCGCGGATTGAGACAGAAACGTCGTTATTGTGCAACAAGATAATGCCACATAATGGTAGCAGGCAAGTAAGCAGTGAAATAGAAGAAGAATTAATTGGGATAGAGGTATTGTCCAGCCCACAGATGGATGGATGTCAACAGGCATAGACTTCTGCATTTCCTTCGAAATGTTACGCATGCTGTTCTCATTAAGACTCGTTGACCACCTGGCAGTCAAATAAGCTGCCGGAATTAAAACTATGATGGAAGTACCAAAGCAAGTAAGTTCTAGTCGGTTGCATTTAGCTCTCTCCTTCTGAGTCACTGATAATGCTCGGAAATTATATCTCAAAACTTCACCATTTACACACGCCAGCCATATCTGCCATTCGTCACGTAAGACTTTCTAGCATGAAAACTACCGGAAACGGACTATTTTCACACGCGAGAGGTGTTGCTGCTTCCACGATCATCAGCTAATGACGAAAATACGAAATAAATGGAATGGGATGTAGACTGAAACTTGTTTGTTTCACTCGACAATCCACTTTAATTTCGACTTTCGGTGGGTTGCACTTATCTCATTTCAGATAAGAGAAACTTTTACTCCGATACTCCGGATTGACTCGGCGTATGTGAACGGGTACATAAAGGTCGTCTTCAGCGGTGAGACAACAACATCGCGGGTAACACTAGAGGTTGTTGCAGAAGCAACATATAGACCACATTGCTTCTTTCCGGTCCCCCAGGGAAAATGCCGAGCACAAGTATAAAAGAAAAGTCGGATAATGTTTCCCTAAAACCCTTTCTCCATGATATTCAACATTCTCCGGACAAGTCTACAATAATTTCCATCTTCTTCTTCACTGTCCAGGAGACGGATTCCGCAAGCATGTGTTTATCAGGAGGGAAAGGGGAGAGTGAACAATTTTTATTTTAGAAGCATGGAACCTTCCGAATATGTTCTCTAAATAGTTTCGTATTCAAAATCGCCGCCAAAGAGCTGTTATTTTCCTTATTCGTTGACTTAAGCCACACGTCTTATTTCGGAACCTTGGAAGGATTCTCGACGAGCAAGGCCCCATTGATCGCACTGTGTTCCGCCTCCCAGTTAAAGAGCTTATTGCGGCCCCAGACGGACATCCAAGCGATCACAATATCTTAACCCTGATCGGAGACTCAGTCAGGCTTCTGACCTCGTTGTGAGACTAAAAGAGCACGGAGTACACGTTCTCAAGCGCCTTGCTACTGGTCCTCTCCAATCGCAGCATGAAGCCACTTTAGCAACTCCACTGGAAGCCGCCTCGAGTATTCGAGGACGCATCCCCTCGGACCACTCGTCGATGTCCAGGCACTTCTTGCGATCAACGTCCATCTTGGCAACATCAAACGGTCGCACCTTTGAAGAATCGGAACAAACTCGCTCAGTGTGCTTTCGAGTTGCGGCATCTGAATCGAGGGTGGTTTTGGGCATAGATTCTCTAACAGGCGCTCGTAATGTGCGTGCTGTGTTGTTTGCTCACGAGTGGAGGGGGAGTTTTGTGCTGACATCGAGTGATGGAGTATCGTCTGAGCTGCAGTTCTCGAATTTGAGACGGTCGGTGGCGTGAAATATGAAAATGATTGTATCCGGATTCGAACTTAGTATGTTGTCGACGCAATTTAGCGCCACCCCCGGTCACAAAATGTGTTCGAAGGTAGAAGTACCGAACTCTGTATTCGCCTATCTTCGTTGAATCATATTGAATAACCAAAAAAGTTAACCAAGCTGAATCGTAGTTTGGAAACTTTCGTTCTAGGAAGTTTAACGATTTTTCAAATTTAATGTAATGCCATTTCACAATGAGGCTGAATAATTTGGTGTTTTGTGTCCTTAAAACCCTCTCTCTATCCCCTTTCGTCTGCGTCAGTTTCTCATTTCCCTTCCCTTTCCGGCAACTCCGATAAATGAAGGGTTGATTCTTGTTTGGGACATTAGCTTGCGTCCTGCATTTTGATATGTTTCCCCGTCCGTTTGTTTAGAGGTGATGAATGGTCACCAGAGGTCCATTCCACAGAGCAACATCGCAACACATATGACCCATGAACAGAGGCACACAGTTCTACGTTAACAAACGAGGGCATTGTCATCAAGATTCGAACGGGATGATGATTCTTATGTACATCATCCACAAGAAGTGTCTGTCTGTTTGTGAGAGTGTCCTCAACTCCGTCGCCAGTTTAGAGATTAAATACATGCGATGGCACGTCCTTTCGCGAAAGTTGAAGCCAGATATGCTGACGTAGCGACCATCAAAACCAGAGGAATACGTGTAATGGACAATCCCAAAAAAAAAAAAAGCAATCGAAGCAATTTCTTCGTAGAATAACCATCAAAGTTATCCCAATTAATTGGCCGTCTTCCACCAGCCGAAGCTGTCCCATGATTAGCAAGTTTCTTTCCATTTGAAGAGTGTTCCTCGTCTTTTTGGAAAATAAGACGCCTTCGCTTAGTCACTGAGCAGGCTGGGTATATGCCGTTTGCAAACACTGAGGGCTCAAGGATGATTAAATTCCCTTGATGGTACACCCGTCCAGTGCAGATCACATAGACTCCATCCCTTATTTATCATCCCAATTCGGGTGGGTTTGTGAATAACTAACATCACATAGCCCACACTGCGGAGCGAGGGGTTGCCTCGGGTTCGGGTCGGTTTGGTTAGGCCAAAAATATACGGGGAACTTTGCCCATAGTTACATGTCCCGTTACGGGATATGTACTCATTGTACGAATTTATGATGCTTTTAGATAATTTGAAGATTTTATGCAGCAGTTGGTGCGGTGCGAGATGTGTGTACTCTTAAATATTTATGTAACTAGACTGTGTGTGTACACTTTAGTGGAATTTTGATTAAATTCTGATATTCACGTCGAATGAAGTCCAAATGCTGGGCGAATCCGCATGATTTCAATAGAGTTCTTGTTGATAAAACGCCTATTGACGATGAATTTGAATTTGAATTCAAAAGCATCCAGTGTGCTGCAGGACAGTCCACACAAGTTCATGAATAGTGCATGCATTTGCAATCTGTCATTAAATTCCTTCCTGGGTGTCCTGTTATGGGATATCTTCGACTACAGAAAAGGGGTACACACACATTGTATGTATGGATGTGCGTATGGTATGTAAAATGTTAGAACTTGTGTTTCGAGGAGATAAGGAAAACACAGTACATAAGAGGAGATAAAGCCATGGCAGACAAATTGTTTACGGCCATTAGTGTGCTGCGTGGTGGCGGTGGGGTGGTGACGTCCGTAACTTGTGCTTAGATCAAATGCACTGCAGAATGGTGGAATACGACATGTTACAAAGCGCCCGGAGACACTCATTTATCCACGTCCCATCGACTTCAGATGGGACAGCCATACAATGGAAAAATTTGTAGAAAATTTAAGGTTGACATTTGCCGTCTATCCCTTTGATTGAGATCAACCGCCAGCATGGCTAACAGTATTGATTTGCAAAGGTTCGCATCATTTTAGAACTGATTTTGATGGTGATGAAGGACTTGGGACGACTTTCCACAGCCTGAAGCGGAGTTTTTCAAGACTTATGTGGTAATCCATTTGACAAACGTCAAGTTACGCCTACGGACTTCTGTACGTCGTTGAGACAATGGCGGGTTGAAGGAGAGATGAGAAGTTGCTTAACCACTGCAGCAACCATTTACTTTTGAACAAAAGACAATTCATTTAACAGCAATCGATAAAGCAAAGAATACCGCAAAATCGACCCGCAAAAAGAGCTCGAAGTTAAAGTCGCTAGAAGGAGGATGATTTCTCGGTAAAATATATAAAATATTAAATATAGAAAATGTTTAAAGTTGCATTTTAGGTTAAAATTTCGTTAAAAATGTTGAAACTTTAAGATAAAACTTAAAAACTAAATAAGTGTAAATATAGTAAATATGGTGAATAAACATTTATGTATATTGCGTATATAAAATGTATACAACATAAATATAATAAGAATAAAAAATATCGATTTTCCTTAAAAATCTGTAAAATGTTTAAATTTTTTCTTAAACAAAATTTTTGGTCGGATAGACGACAAACGAGTAAATTGCTGCAGTGCTTGTTGAAAAAAAGAAAATGCCAACCCACACTCTATACACAACCCCCCACCTCGTACGGAGTATTGTTGTGGTAAATTCTGTAGATCCTGTATACCCCAAGGATGTCTTATTGGATTTTAATCCGGTGGGCATGCTGCGTTAACCACAGTTTGATGTGCTTACATATATGTACTTTCTGGTCTCTTATTGAGAGACACGATTCTTAAGGCTTCACGTTGAACCCAAAAATTATGTGACATTATCTTGAGGAGCTCTCATACACTACCGAGCTGTTCAAAGAAAAGCCAATAGGATTTTCTTAAGGGATGGAAAAAGCATCGCAAACCACCACTACAATATTACTTCAAGAAAAACAACGAAAAATATGTACAGTGAGCATTTTTACGCGCCGTATATAGTTGTGGGACGGTGTACATTACAAGTTGTAATTTACAACCCTTAGAGAGTTTCTTCAGGATCTCGTCGAGGGCGGGTTGGGTTCTTGGAAGAAATCAGAGACCGAAGTAACGATTTTGTGAAGCTCTTCACATTGCATTGTCAGTGACTCGCGAAGTGTGGCAACACGATATGTCTATGTAGTGGTCTCTGAATTGTTGCAAGAATCCAATCCCACTGAATAGTGAAGAAAGTCAGTTAGGGTTGTAATATATATACATCGTCCCACAACTATATAGGGTCATGTAACAAAAATCTATGTACCTTATCCACTTCGATTCACAAGAATTTATACAAGATTCACTAAATCGCTGCATCACGAGACAAGATTGTGATTAGAAAATCCATTTTTATGGACAATGTGACGTTTTGATTCAGTAAAATTAAGCAAAAATTGAACTAAGTGCAAGTTGAAGTTGATCTGTACTCACCCGGGTGAAGTTTTTGGTAGTCACTCATGACTTTTCATGACTATTTTTGTAGGGATTTTTCATATACAGAACTTTCTCGATTATCGCAGCTAATAGAAACTGGGGTGGTTGCAATTATCGAATTTCTGTCTATACGAAAAGTTGCGATTACTGCGTCAATAATGATACAAAATTCAATTTAGGTGGTGCGTAAATCGAGGGTTGCGTAGTACTGTAGCAATTATATATTTTTTTCTTGAAAAATGTATTTCAGACCATTTGATTTGCAAACGAGCGCGTTCTTTTGTGGTTTGGGAAACCGATTGTACCGGCTTTTGACATAACATTCAAGTAAGCTCGATAAACCTCGTACCAACGCCTATTTGGGATTTGGTGTTAGGATTAAAACAAAAAGTAGCCAGAAGTAAGGTAAAATATCAAAGTCCACAAAGTCCTTCTTAAGTAAAAATGAACGAAACTTATCGAAACTGAACGAACTGGTTATTTCGGCCACTGTCATTTATTTGCACATCATCTCTGTGTATTTCCTCGATTACTTAGTTGGACTTTAGTCTTCTTACGTCCATTATGAATTGTCTTGAGGGTATTTTGTAGACAAGACTTAAATGACTAACTAACTATACTAATCCGTCAAAAATTACATTGCTGTAGTGCTGAGTTGCACCAATTTCCTTTTGTTAAGGGTGACTTTGTTCGTCTCTGTTTGAATTTGAACGCCCATTCCCCTCTGAATCCAGTAGGCAACATCATTAGTGTTGTTGGCGATCCTATAATAGCCGTCTCAAACACTTGTGACCATACGAGGACATAGGACGTACACGGGTGTCCCATTACCGCCAATTGTTACAAACATTACAGAGCTACAACTCTCTTCCGTTTTCCAATAATCTCTTCCCAGCTTCAGCTAGGGTGGGTTTTTTTGCTGTTTACATTGGAAAAATATGTACACTGGCTGTTCCAATTCTTGCAACCGGAATTCTGAAATTTATTCACTCTGTTTTCAGGTGGAATTAAGTGTGTAGGAAAATCAAACTCGGTCCCATAGAGTCGTAAGCTGAGCGTTTGCGTTAAATTTATTTATGGTCGCCGTGGCGTACTTGATAAATGCGTTGCCTCTGAATGACTGTAGATCAAATCCCGCGAAGACATGTATTTTATGTACGCCAGCACTTCTTTGGACTCACATTGCTCATAAAGAACAACTTTATAATTCAAAGTCGGCAATAAGTAAGTAAGGTAAAGTAAAGTAAGTAAGTAAAGTTGAAGAATATTAGTGTTAGGTAGGTAGGTTACCGGGAGTCCTGTCGGTCTTAGGCCGTGGCTCACTTAGACCAATTTCGTTGAATCCATTGTGCCCTTGTATTTGGGGTGGTTTACCACCATGAGAGCTACTTTTCAAAAACCACCCGGATCCACATAAGAATCTTTAAGTTCAACACTGCTTAGGTTTTGGAAGGGGAGTGTGATGGTTGAACATCACTTCCACTAGTAGGCTTTAGACCCCATTGTGAATCTTTCATTTGTGGGGTACATATTCTATAAAGCTGTCCTGTCGGGTGGTGGCTTAAACGACCCAGTGCTTTTTACGACTTTTAAGAGATCCGATATGTCTACATAGGCTATGTCCACAGTCTCTGTGAAGAACTGTGGCCCAGCCCAACTAGGCGCCGATTCTGGAGAGCTGGGCAGTGGCACAGCAGATGTTGGATCGTCTCAGTCTCTTCCTCGTCGCCGCATCTCCGGCAGAGATCGCTAGATTCCGCATTGCATTGCCGGAGCATTGCTCCGATGGGTCAGTGTCCTGTGATCACTCCGACGAGCACACGGATCGATTAACGGTCTAACGCCAGAAGCTTCATTGTCTTGCCGTTATTATGCTCTTGCCTCGTTGATCTTGACGATTTCTTGCGAGGTGGGGCCAAGACAAGGTGTATTATGTCGCGTATAGTCCGGTAGGTAGCGGTCGCAGTGATGTGTCCGCTTCGCATCCATTTCAGACCCTTGTCTGGCTAGTTCTTCTGCTCTCTCGTACCATATGCTGGCTGATGAACCTTAGTGAGTAGCGGCAGTAGCTATTGATCATTGTACAGGATCCTCTTGACTTCAGTGCAGCCTGGCTGTCAACAAAGACGGTGATTTGATGGTGGGATATCGGTGGTTTGGCTGGTTTCTCTCTTGCCAGAATCTCAGCTTGGAAGACCCTACATGTATCAGGGAATCTAAGGGATTCCAGTGTTCAAGTAGAATCCTGCTCCAGTACCTGTGTCCATTTCGTTCGGTCGTTGATATCGGCGTTTGAAAGCCACTTGCCTCTGTCGGAACACCGCCCAAGTCCTCTAGCTGTACGAAGAACTTGCTTTCCTAGGAGACGCCTCCTTTTTCTTGCTACGGCTGGACAAACGCCGAGCAGATGTTGAATAGATTCTGTTTCTTTCTCATCTCTGCAGCTTCTGCAAAAGTCTTCTGCGGTAAGTTCAGACGCATAGCACGTGTGTATATCGCGCAGTGCCCGGTAAGGACTCCCATTGGCATGCGTACATCCTTGCAACTCAAACCGATCTTTCATGTAGATCTCATTTGTCTCAGCCTCGACCATAGAGATTTTTCCTAGTGGAGCTGAGGGGTGTATGCGCTAGAGAGATTCTCTCAACTCCGAACCATGTTTCGCGAGACTGTCCGCCTTTTCGTTTCCTTGGTTTCCAGTATGCCCCGGTACCCTATATTAGTGCTAGAGTATTTGATATGCAAATTAGGCCCAAGTACACCTCGGGCTGCAGCGCTTGGAGTGTGGCTCTATTCATTTGGACGGCAGCTTCAGGCAAAAAGAAGAATATTGTAAACCTTTGAGAGCGGTTTCCATCCACTGCACACTATACCCTCGTCTTCATTAACAGGCACTTTTTAAATGAATTTTTTTCATTTTGTATGTATATTCTCAACTCTTCCTCTCTCTCCATTTTCTTGTAACAAATGAATTATAGATTCCATGGTAAAAAATGTTTGCTTTAAATTATTCATTCAACACCTGTGCTTAGACTACTTTTCTTAATCAAAATCTAAGCGCATGTCATTAATGTGAGCAACACTAATCGTGTGTTTGTCCATATGTGTCATCTGAATAATTCCTTAATCTTCTTACCTCTTGATGAGGTTGGAGTATATTCAAGCAGCTGTTGTAGGTGTCATTGAATTTACATAAGTTGGTAAGTAGTCGATAGCCAAGCTTCACGACCATGAAACATCAGCAAGTCGTACTGAATTATGTCAACCCCTCAGAAATCACGTCTTCTATTAAGGACAGAAACATCATGTAAGTCTTGTAGGCAGCCAGAAGCCAATGACCTGAAGCTGCATAGGTGACAAACAGGAGCCCAATGTCAGTGTCATGACTCTTTCTTAGTTCAGATCTCCTGTGAAGGATATCATCTCTCGCATCAGTAATTCATCAAGCATCTGAAAGTAATTTACATACTCGTAAGTACATACATTTCTTGTTTCCTATTCATGGGATATCCCAGGTAAAGGTTTTTGATGATTAACCTTCTTCGCTTTATTAAGAAACTGGTTCACTAAGGTTTACGGTTGGAGTTCAAGGTGGTAGGGTTGGGTAAGCTATTCACTGTAGTGACTGTGGTTGAAACGAATTATCCACGAGATCACATGTAATGAGCTATTTGATGGCATTCACACATACGATTGTATTGAATGGCGCTACAGTCGGAAGCGGACTTCAACGTACATTCAATGGCCGGCAACTCGTTCTCGTACGAGTTGTTTGGGCCTTCAACTGTGTAAAAACGCTGAGTTACTAGCTTTGCGAAGCTCCTTCGAGCATTTATAATACCTAAGCATTGTCAGTGACTCCAGAGAGGCGCAATCATGAATTATGAAATTTATTCTTGCCTGTATCTTGGACATATATGTTCCTAGTATCCATATGCTCATTTACAGGTGTAGTAGTGGAATCATAGAAATCGTCGACCGTGATGTTCAGGATCGATTGGAACCATTTGAATAAGTCTGGACACAAAAAGAAGTTCAATGTATGCGTGCCCTGCGAATTAACGCAAAAAAAATACACATGCACCATATTTTCATCTGCAATTTGGAACAATATCAACCCATTTCTGGGTTGATGATGGTGAATGGTGGTGAAAAGGTGATCACTTACGATAACTTCAAGAGAGAACGATCGTGGTTGAATAGAGGTGAGATGGTTTAAACGCTGGCAGAGCCTGGTACGAAGGAAATCATCTACTAGGAGGTGTTTCCTTACGACAAAACACTACTGTAACAATTGGACCGCCTAAAGCAAACAATCACCTTGCATTGGCCAATAGAAGGGGAATTGTGTTCCACCAGGACAACAGACATCGATAATGACTCGCCAGGAGCTGTTGGAGATTGATTGCGAGGACGTGGCACCAAGGTTACCACGTCTTCCTGTGCATCATGAGTGATTTTACTAGCCTTAACAGAGGTTTGAGAAAAACGACTGTCCAAGTTCTTTTGCCAAAAGAGTCGAGGGTTTCTATGAGATGAGCATTATGGAATTACCCCCATAATAACAATAAGCCATATTTGACCCGACTAAGGCCATTCTAACTATGCCTAGCAGAGCCTTTGATATCTTGCAAAAACAATGCATTTTTTTCACTTACACTCAATATATCGGAACGTACATAAACGTACCTGTTAGCATTCGTTTAGGACGGATCTTACTTACTTATTTCTCAGGCCGACGGCCAATGGAGGGTCTGAGCCTGAGCAATAGCTGCCTTCCATCGATGAAAGTTCGACGCAAGCTGTCTTGCGTCCGCGATAACTTGGTCTTTGTACCGGAAGATCGCTCTTCCTCTCCTTCTCGAACCAGAAGGCTGGGGTTGGGAGACCCTCTTAGCTAGAGCATTGGTGTCCATGTGCTCGATATGACCGAGACAGTGCAGTTGACGGATTTTTGCCTTCCGGCCTGCAGCCACATCTTGGTACAGCTCGTAGAGATTTCTTCTCTAAAATCACTGGCGCTACAGCCCGTAGAGGGTCAGGGCCTAGCTTCTCAGCAACCACTCGGCTGTATGTGCTATAGTTCTCCCACGATTATGGAATGGACCTTCAAGTGCGTAAGGGTCAACGCACATACCCATAACGCCACGGCCGCCACCAGACGGACCATATCCGTCGTAGAATTTTTCTTTTGAAGGCGCCACGAATCAGCTGCTGTTTTGTTTAACGTCCAACTTTCGGCTCTTTTAACTTATAGTAGGACAGGCAAAATAAAAGTTTTTTAAGAGCATCATTTTGGTCCTTCGAGTCAGCAGTTTTCACCCCAGTTGTTTCTGGAGTTCGAAGTAGCATCGCTTGCCAAGGGCGATTCTACTTCTGATATCCATTATGATATCGTATGTGGAACTCACGTTTATCTCAGGGTAGGCAAACTCCTTCACTACCTCCAAAATGAAGCTGTCGAACGGGACGTTTCTTAGTCGATAGCTTATATTTCGTTTTGTCCTCATTACCCTTAAGACCAGCTCGTTTCGCCTCTTGTTCAATCGCGGCTTAGACTAAGGCACCAACATCACGTGAATTAATTTCACATGCAGTTAGGTCGTGTCATATAAAATTAGACCCGTCAAAATAAATTGGACCCGTGCAATACGATCACGTATTATTTGATGTTGGCTCAAAATCTGGCCACTACACAACGGAGGCCACTTGAACGGGACTCATTATTTACTGTGTTCCTTTCTTGAGATGTTACACCTCCTCGGTGTCGGACTGAAGCTGTGTTCGTAGGATCTATGTCCACAGGCTAGTTCGTCTCTGTCTTTCAAATCAGAACTTTATAGTTTCTGTGTACCCTTGCGTACGCCTATCTGCTTGTCCGCCTGTCCGCTGGCCCCCTGGTCAGTCCATCCTTTAGTCATGATTTGCATGAATGTTTGAAGTAAGAAACTTTAGCCGGAGTAGTATTGAAGTAAAGTTCCATTAACTACTTTTTGATTCAGAGCTCCACTACGGCGATATTAAGCCCGAAAGTGGGTACAAGTTGGACCACTCCACCATTCACAACCACTTTGCTTAATAATCTTGAAAAATGGGATACGAACAGCTGTTTATATATACAATTATTTATTTCGAACATTGTGGCCATAATAGTTTTGAAAATATTGGCTAAAAATGGTAAAGCATCGGGGTGAGAATTTGCACACAGAAACTCCCCGCTTCGATCGATCACTCATCGTCGCACAAATTCATTTCACCCTCATAGCACGCAACAAAAACACAGTGAGCGGGCGTAGTGAATGCGTTCGATACTGCATGTGCATATGGTTGGATGGTAGTATGATGGGATGTGGATATGAGCTGAAGTATGCATGTGTCGAGCCACCCTCCGCTCGAGCCACCCACCGCTCCAGTTCATATTTTGCATTTTGTATTTTGTATTTTGTATTTTGTATTTTGTATTTTGTATTTTGTATTTTGTATTTTGTATTTTGTATTTTGTATTTTGTATTTTGTATTTTGTATTTTGTATTTTGTATTTTGTATTTTGTATTTTGTATTTTGTATTTTGTATTTTGTATTTTGTATTTTGTATTTTGTATTTTGTATTTTGTATTTTGTATTTTGTATTTTGTATTTTGTATTTTGTATTTTGTATTTTGTATTTTGTATTTTGTATTTTGTATTTTGTATTTTGTATTTTGTATTTTGTATTTTGTATTTTGTATTTTGTATTTTGTATTTTGTATTTTGTATTTTGTATTTTGTATTTTGTATTTTGTATTTTGTATTTTGTATTTTGTATTTTGTATTTTGTATTTTGTATTTTGTATTTTGTATTTTGTATTTTGTATTTTGTATTTTGTTTTCTGTATTTTGTTTTTGTATTTTGTATTTTGTATTTTGTATTTTGCATTTTGTATTTTGTATTTTGTATTTTGTATTTTGTATTTTGTATTTTGTATTTTGTATTTTGTATTTTGTATTTTGTATTTTGTATTTTGTATTTTGTATTTTGTATTTTGTATTTTGTATTTTGTATTTTGTATTTTGTATTTTGTATTTTGTATTTTGTATTTTGTATTTTGTATTTTGTATTTTGTATTTTGTATTTTGTATTTTGTATTTTGTATTTTGTATTTTGTATTTTGTATTTTGTATTTTGTATTTTGTATTTTGTATTTTGTATTTTGAATTTTGTATTTTGTATTTTGTATTTTGTATTTTTGTATTTTGTATTTTGTAAACTGAAATTGTTTGATGGATTCATTTTTTTATATTTGGCCAGCACGGAACTATTGGTAGTCTACTCAAATTTGACCAACAATGAGCTCACATGAAACTACAAGTAATGACGACTCAAACCTGTCTTCAGGGTCGTCTTGTAGAATCAACGTAAATTGTTACAAGATTTGTCAAAGACCATGCCAAGTCGTGCTCAAGACGTTAAAGTGGGCCAACAAGAAGCCAATTAGACTCGCGATAAGGTCCGTTGGTACTAAAATACATGCAGTTTCACAAACTTTTTCAGTTGCAACGCACCCACGCCTCTACTCGAGTAAATAAATGAATAGCGTAGGCGTGCTGGCAAGAGGACCGAAGAGACGAGTGGCCCTCCGATCCAGTTCATCCCTTCCATTCGCAATATGTAGAAGCCGCCAAACCAAATCGTTTGTCAGGCACAAACAAGTCTCGACCAAGCATCGTGACACTTTGTCACCCATATCCTGCATCATGCAGAACGCCACAAACGATTTCCCCAAATCCCTCCCAACTAAATGACATCCCGATGAAATGGGTCGTGTCATCAACGTCCAAGACTTGCCGTCCACATCTTCTGTCAACCACAATTTTGTAGCCAAATTCAATGTGGTTTTGATGTGAATGCACGCATGTACGCGTATCTGTACACATGTAGAACTAATTGGCTCTTAGAGCTAGATTAACCCCAGCCGCAAATTTCCCCTTTCCATGATTACCTCGAATTACGAGCGTTTAGGGAACAGTCTGAGGCATTTCGAGCCTTTTCCGATATGCATACGTCCACAAATACCACATAAAACCATTGAAGATGCTGTCGCACAAAAGCATGCCTGCTGTTGAATGCTTTCTCCACTTATTCAAAGAAACGATCCCTCTGCTCCCCATTAAGGAAATCCCCTCCGCCGGCACTTCACAGCACACACGCTGTGCTTGTGTAATCATCGAGTCTCAGTCAGCTCCACCGTGCCGACGCGGCGTGTAGTATCTTATTCCATACAATTTATTTCTTCAGTTGAGCTATTTAATTACGTGCGCCTATAACTAACTTTACCCTCTTTTCTTTGCATTCATCACATCCGTGTGCATTCATTAAATTAAAATCCCGTTTACGTGGAAGTAATGTATCTTCACAAGTTTAGTGTGCCTGCAGATTCACAGGCTTACTTTGCAAATACGACGCTCTATGTGTTTGGACTGCACACACACACAGGCTGACTGACTACTGAGATATTCGGTATTCCCCTCGTCATTCATTCGACGTCTATGTGCTTATAAATTAACCACGAACAAAAAGCTACAGACGATTGTCTGATATAAAGTGTATCTCATGAATGTGTATCCTATTCACCACCACCAGTGTAGCACGGAGAGTGTGTGCAAGAGCGTGAGAGAGAGATAGAGGAAGAGAGAGAGGTATAACAGAGGGCTCTCTTCACAGTTTTGTTGAATTTATCTCGTAAAGTGCTCTTATAACTTACCCCATGCAGACGATGCTACACGCCTTGTTACATTCTCAAGATTCTATAGAATGCGGGACTTTCGAGAGACTGGGAAGACAGAGAGCCGACAGAATCCGAGGAGAACCGAGAAGCAGACGATCGAGATCTGGTTTGGATGCGCCTTTGCATTCGGTGCGTCCCGTCGTCGTCGTCGTCGGGAGGAATGTTCTTTTCGAATTAAAAATTCAAAAGGACCCCGCAGCTAGGGAGAGCAGCGTGTAAGAAGCATGCCACTTCAACAGCACCCCACCGCCACAGGGGCACACGAGATTCCTCGGAAATACTTTATTATCATCCCCAAAATTTAATTAAGCCTGGCATGCCACTAAACATACAATATTTACAGAGTACTTTATTAATATAAAATATAGATACATCCGAAAGTACAATGTAGACATCACACGCCCTCTTAATTCGCTTCACACTTTACCTTCTCATTCTGCTTCTTCATCATCGGCATTGCTGCTGTTGTACGGCCTTTGTGTTTGTTTATCTCAGTCAGTCCGGCACGCAATCTGCATGAAGCATCCTTTTAATTACTGGACTGGCTTCCACCCTTACGCACATCCACCCACCGCTCCATTGCCAGCCCGCACACCCGCACACCGCAGCCGAGGAACGAGATGAATGATAAATGGCTAATGGCTTTGATCTCCTCCCACGAATGGTGGTGGTGTTGCGGTACCAAACCGAACGTGGACTTTCAAACTCTGAATGTACTCACTCGTCTCTTCGCACATAATTGCGGCTGATTCAACAAATGCAACCAAGATTTCATTTATACGAGCGTTAACCGCAAGGATGACGACACAACAACGACGACGTGGACGAAGATGCGCCACCGGAGGATGAGAATGAAGGTACATCACCCCAGCAGACCCAACGACCGGTAGGAATGAGCAACAGCGACAAAAAAGAAAACAAAAACTCGCCGACTAAAAGAAACAGATTTACGAACCGTGATACGACAACCAGCCCCAGTCACAGGCCAGTCAGCCATCCAACCAGCCAGCCAGCCAGCCAGCCAGCTAGCCATCCAGCCGACGATGCAGATACGAACGTACAAAAGTTTCTGTCTGCGAATTTTAGCCGAATGAATGGAGTCCACCGTCATGTCATCATCGTTGTCGCCTTCTACTACTTCTTCTTCTTCTTCTTCATCATCGGGTGTCCGCCCCACGACCGCCTCCTCCTCAACAAGTATGAAGTGGAAAAGTGGAAAACTTCCTTCCATTTCAAGTTCAAATCTACAAGCCATAGTGGTCGTCATTGCCGAAGTTCAAGTTACAGTCGGAGTTAGAGTTTGGAGTCAAAGTCTTCGTCTTGTCACCAAATGTCGTTCCCGCACACCGCTCGCTGCTCTGCTCTCCTGCTGCATGCATAATCACTTCTGTTCCGGTTTTATGTCCGTGGTTGCTTTTTTTATTTCTTTGCAGTGCCTTCTCTCCTTTTCATTCCTTCCCTTTCCTTTCATCTCATTTCGATTTTCTTCTGCGTCGTTTTCTGCCCCACTTGGGGTGGCAGCGGTGGCGGTGACGGTGGCGGCAGCAACAACGCTGGTAATCTTGACAAGAGTAGGAAAGAAATGGAAATCTCTCCTCTGGCAAAAGTTGCGTCCTAAGCCGGTTCAGCTGGTAAAAGTTTGAGGCGACGCAGGACGGTGTGGCGTAAATCCTACTCAAATATGCGTCGGGATCCTCTTACCATGCCCGCACTCAGTCAAGACGTAGTCCAAGGGGCCGGAGGATGGGAGGAATAGAAGGAATCCACAAAATCCACAAGGAGAAAGGGAAATCCTTTAGCGGCAAACCAGACTGGAAATGCGGTGGGCGCTTGGCTTACTGTCAAACACCTCGAGTAGTAGCGGCAGTAGGCCTGACGAAGAAATTTGACCTGCTTCCGTGCGCTTCCAGGCACCTCTGTACCCCTCGGCGATTTAATTGAATGATTACCTGTCACATTTATCTATTTTTCTTCTTCATCTCATCCCCACAAGGCTTTGTCGGCTCGACTCGGCACGGCTGGCTTTGTTCAAAAGGGTCCTCATTGTTCCACCCTTTCGAGTGGTTTGCGTGTGGAATTGGAGGCCAATAGAATATGTCGAAGGCAGGCCAGTCAGGCAGGCAGCCTGCGACGCTGACGCGGACGTGAACAGTGGGTGGGTGGACCGTGTGTGGACGTAACTTATGGCCAATTGTCCATGGCGTGGATTATTGTTCCACGTAAGTGATGGATATGCAAAGTGTTCGAACGATACGTGAGCGCTGGCACACACTACGATGGGGTTGAAACCTTTTGTGAGCGGCTCTTCAACCCCATGATCCCATTCATCGGCAGTTTCGCCATTCCCTATGCTGTTCTTGTTGTTTTTTTCCTTCTCTTTTGTGTATTTTATATTTTTTTTATTCGTTTTCTTCAATTTGTTTTACTCACCACCTCGGTGTGGGGAGGGTGGTTGGGGGGCAGAGGTGACAAGGCACATTGGGGGGAAATATTTTTTAATGAAATTGCTCTCCGAAGGGTTGTTAGCGGATTTAGCTCGAAATCCTCTCATGAATTTTTATGTTGTTTTGTTTTTTCGCTCGTTTTTTATCGCTTTTCAAAGCTGAAATAAAACGATGGACCTTTTTTTTTGTTTGTTCCTTTGGCGCAGCGGTGTGGACAAAAAGGACGAGACCGGAATATTAGAGTCGTATGTTCCGTTCTATTTCTCATTTTTTTGCTTCGTTTTCAAAAAAAGCGACGTTAAGAAAATCCCGGAAAAAAAAGCTTAAGACACGAGTTTGGGGCCTGGTCTGGTGTGCCGGAGGTGTTTGCCTGCATCGTAGGGGATTTTTAAACCAATTAACCACGGCTGGTAATCAAATTGAAATGCGGTCGGCGAGAGCACCAATTTGCGGCCGTACGCAGTCGGAATATGTGCGCTTGAGAGCAGATCTAAATACTTTGCATGTAATGATATTTGCCGCATAATCGGGACCTTATTTTTTTATTTTTTTCCCCACACAGACTTGACCCTTAATTGGTCGTCTATCCCACATATTATTCAGTACCCCGTTGGGTGGTAAGAACCTGATTGGGTGGACTTATGCTCTCTGCATTCCGGCATTGATTTATTGCCCTCGACAAGGGTGAGTTCGGGGACGTCGAGCATAGACTTTGTCTCACTACGGATCTGATGAAGTTATAAAAATAATATTTTAGTGGACTATAAAGAGCACGAGAAGTGTCCCCTTCTGATGCGGACATTCCTCTCCGGTTAGGTATGACAGAAAATATTTTATCGCATATTTGCCTGCTAGAAGGGATGATGTCGCTTTTTGACATTTATTTCTGCCTGAAATGAAATAATAAAATATTTATTTTCCTAGTCCATTAAGGTCCCTCGTCCTGGCATTAGATGCTGATAAAGTTCAGGTCCAAGTAAACAGCCATTTGGCGTCCCGCTTGAAAGTAAAAATACGTCTTTAAGAATCAATTATAGTCGTTTGGATTGCATTCGTGACGGTGTCATAAAATATACTGTTATCCGTGGATTTGAATTCATAAGAACTTCGTAATTGGATGCATTGTTCCTGCCCTCTACTGGTGAATTTTGAAACCATTAAAATTTCAAAATATTTACAGCTCTCGAGGACTGCTGGGTGTCCCATGCTGGGTGTCTATGAAGACAGCAACCACCCTTGATATCTGTTTAGCGGACCTGCCATTATGGAATTCTTCCAACCGGGACACGCAATTAGACACGACAGAGTCAGCCCATGTCCTTAACTTCCAAGATTGCTTCTTTGTTCCTCTTCTTCTTTCTGTGGCCCTAGAATCCGAGGTGAAACTAAACCTAGACCAACAAGCCTCTCCAGCTAACGTCGTCTCAGACTGGATGCTGGTTGAAGCCCTCATCTACTTCCATAATAGTAAGCTACAACCTGTCGCGGAGTCGGTGACAATCCCCACGTTCTCTACAAAAGCCTGGTCACTTTACGATCCATAGACGTTTCGCAACACTCATGCTTTTCTGCAACCCTCATGATTTTATCATCTACTGAAAGGCGTTCTTCTTCCGATTGGCTGTATAAAATTAAGAAGATAGTTCTGAAACATTGACCCTCTTGGCCAGCACATATGCTCTATGGTTGCCCTCGAAATCAATAAGCCCTCGGCTCAAGATCTAGACATGGGTAAGGTTGAACTGAAAACAAAGATGTCCCAAAACTGACTTCCACCAAATGGTCACCTAACCCTTTGAGCTGACACTCTCACATGAAAGTTAAACTATGTTCTTCTGCATAGTTCTTCAGGCTGGCATCTGATACTCTTCATGGCCTAACTGGGTCACGGACATCATACAGCAGCCTCACCTACCCTAACCGAAAATATGTTTCTCCTGACTTCTTTATCAGCATTCAAATCACTGCCCGTACGCAGGAAGGTTTTCAAGGGCAACCCTTAATGTTCGTACGATGTGGGGAAAAACAAATTACCAATGTACACCCTTTTCTTCGTGCTGTGCAGTTAGCAGCCCTGTTGACGAGAAATGGGGTGAAGTCCTTTGGATTTGAACTCATTTGAAACACTTGGCATGCACACCGATTGTTTGCGCTTAAAAATGGTATTAAATATTCACTTTGGACGTGACACCATCAAACAACCGATGCGAATTGCTGGACAATCTGTCAAGCGAATAAGCGGAATTTCAGAGACACACAAGGAGACAATCGAACTGTGTCATGTCAAAGTGGACTTGTAACAAGGAGTCCACAATAAAACGTCCGCTAAACAGACATTTGGTGCCATCATCATGCTCAGCCAGACTGGTATCCCCTAACTGGGTAATCCCAAAAAGAGTCACCTAACCAAACACTACATTCAAGGCACTGACTGAGAATTTATGAAGCAATCCAATCAGCCTGAGGCACTGTGCTTGCTTCCTTTTCATTGACCGAAGTTGTTCAAATTAAATTCATGTTCATCTTGCGAACATTCTCGTGTATGCATGTCCAATTTGGGAACTGTCCCTCACGGAGGACACCGAAAAGTTGTTCAACAGGAGGTGTTGTCGATGAATAACCAGATGGTCCCTTATCATGTGAATTAATAGAAGAGTTTTCCTGTTAGGCATGTCGGAATAAATGTCCAATCAACATTCACTCAGTTGGTACGTTGTATTGGGTTTTTGACATCTGTTTACTGGGTTTTTGGGACTGCTGAAGAAATTCGAAACGTAGACTTTTGATGTGGAATTGGTAAATGATTACCCGGTTGATGACGTCCATTGATTAATTGGAAACTAGACAGGTTTTTCAGACGGGATTGCAGTTAAATGTCCTTGGTATGTGGTACAGTGACTCTCTTTTGGATACCGAGGGATACTGGTAAGGCTTGCCAAAGAGAGCAATCTAGAAAGACGAAACCTCAGATAGAGCCAATGCTCTATGGTTGAGTTTGGACATGGAATCAACAATTTCGGTCCTATGGAAGACACTGCACATAAATACGTCATCAGTCTCAGTCCTTACCAGGAACTGTTTAATTCACATTCACGCACAAATGCACTGTCTTGCTAATCCCCAAAGAGACGTTCATGTAAGCTGTAGACGACAAAGGAGGAGTAAAATATGTTCGACATCTGCTCTTTCTTTTGTGTATTTGGAAACGCTTAAGAAGGGAAAACGATTTGCGCCATCGCTCGCCTTAATGTATTTCAAGCCACTGACTAGGTATGGCTTGAAGGAAAGGGTGATTTTTTAAGTGCTTGGTTTTACATTGTCAAAGAAAAGCGACTCAGAACTGAGCTCTGCGCATGGAATGTCTAAAGCGTGTACGAATTAGTTAACATTTATGGTGTGGAAGACGAAATAAGAAATTTCGACCTATCCGCCGACTTGAAGGAACAAAAACCACCACGATGTAGCCACATTTAACAATGGTTGAATCAGGTAGTTTTCAGGCGAGCACACTTATACCGAGTTTCGCAATGAAGGCTTAAACATAAGTTCAGCTGAACCTTAAACCGAGTTCAAATTTTTTATTTAATTCTGTTGCGTAATGCGATCGATTAGAATATGCCAACACTGTCCATTTGGTGCACTTATTGGCTAAAATTTGTAACGGCTTTCGATGTATTTGGTGGGGTTTGCAGTTCTAAAATTATCTTGGTGCATTGGATGCATGGTGTTATCGGAAAACAATGATTTTGATAATCAACCAAGGAAGGAAAAAGCTGCGAGGAATGGGAAACCATTGAAAATGGTTTCAATGCAAGGAATGACATCAGATGTCAGTGAGAATAAAGTACGAACGCTTGAAAAAAAGAGCGTGGAGTGGAGTTTAAACGTACCTTGTCCAAACTTACGGCATTAGAAGCCTAAACTAATGCAATTGAATATACGCTATACAGGCGACTGCTACGTATCAAACATCCCCACTTAGGGTCATTTGCTGATACTCATCTTAGCGATGTAAGTTTCAATTAACAAGTTAAGTTGGACCTACCGGTTTGCACAATCCGAAAAGAAAACCCCATGTACAAGCTGATGTGTAAAGTACTAGCTTCAACGACGCCTTTAGAGTGCTTCTTTTCTGCATAGGCTAAGGACATACCTCCGAAGTATGCAATCACGACAGATTGAGGAATTCGGCTCCTATGGCAGCTGAAAAAAAAAAAACATTTGAAAGAGCTGAAGGAAAGTAACGATTTTTAAAAACGAGTCATAGACAATTTTGTGTTATTAATAATGTTGCACATCTTTAGAACTCGTAGCTAACTCACTAGGCAAAGATTCGCCACTTCATTGGGGCTCCTTTTAGGAACTAAGACTTAAGTGCTATTTTTAAAAAAATGTGTCCAGTCCACGTGGGTCTCTTTGGAAGTCAGTCTTTTTTGAATTTGTAGTCATAGTCTTGAGCATTCGCTAAAAAATGCTTCCACTGTTTTGTTCGTCTGTGGGCCGAGCCTATGACAGTGAATATATATATAAGTAAAAGAAGGCACGGTTTTTAGGTCCCTTTCCAAAATCAGTGAATCTGCCACTTTTGTGAGTACATGGTGTATCAAAGCTTATTATTGAAGATAACGCAAAAAAAATGCAGTGGTGACAAAATATTCAGTGCTAACCTAAAATTCATTGCCGATCAGAAAACTCTGCACTGACCTAAAATTCACATTTGATCAAAAAATCACAGCTCATCAAAATGCAATCAGTGTGTCAGTGTATCTTGAGAAGATCGCTTATCTGTCAGGACTTCGAACTCGAAGTCGATCCCTGTTTCAACTCCATGACAACATGATAGGAAGAGCACGATAACTTTGGCGCCAAAAATTGATGACTGTCTTTTATAGACGGGTCAAAAACAAGCATTTTTTTACGATGGGAGTTGGTTTAGGAGCTTCGGCAATTTTTGAAGAAAAAAAAACTTAAAATAAAAATATATCCTTAGTGGAAAATGCTTGTTTATACCCCTCTATAAAAAACCGTTATCAAAGCTTGGCCCCAAAGTTATCGTACTCGTGCCGATGATCATGAAATCCGGGCAATAATCATAAGGAAACACAGATTTGTCCGTGTGAGTTTTTCTTTTGTCAAACTTCTGATTTTTATAAGATGTACAAGGGCTCGGAAAGAGCTCAAAGGGGAGCGTCTACCTTGGGTATTGGTTTGGCCACTTCAGATCTGTAGCTGGAGACCACAACAAGGCATCTCAACAGGCACCACAATCTGCCCAGTAAGTGGTCTGTGGCCAATTCTCGTCTACCTCCTAACTTACGCTAACAATAGTAGATTGAACATGAAATCATAAGTGAAGCGTCGCGTCTTCCAAAATGTGCTTAAAATACCATTCCATCTGGAAGCGACTGTCGGGTAGGTCCAGGATGAGGCCATTGCACTAAGAGCGGCTACATTTTTGCTTTAGTTTTGGCGGTTGTCTGAAGGCCGCCATTAATAAATAATCGACAAGATTGTAGAGCCCTCGTCGCCATCAATCTCATGTAGAATCAGGCAAGAAAACGTTGAAGAACTTTAACCAGGTCCAAGTCCTTCCAAGTGAATAATCCCCAGTCCCCACAGTAAAATATTGCCAATCCAACAAATAAACTCATATCAATTCAGTCCTCGAACTGCACCGCCACAATAAAGCAGTCACCTCCAACTCACCCAATCGCGCCTTCAAATCTGCCGTCTCCATGCCCAAGCAGCATCCTTGTACAAGGGGTAAATGTACGTATAAATTCCACCACCACATCATATCACAATCAATTAAGTAATAAATTCCGTTCTATGAGCTGTAAAAAAACAAACACAAAAATAAATCGACCAACAACGGTCAGTTAAGCGTCCTTTCCTAGAACAAGTTACTCATTTCCGCTTCATCAATTATTACAGCTACCACTTTAACATTCCATTAGACGTCAACTCTCGGTCCTTCTCAAAATAACAGTTCATTCAAGTAATCACCGACGACATTTTGTACAGGTTGCGATAAATACCGATACCATCAAATAAATGAGATATTTATTTACCGTGATCGTCCGCACTGTGACAGGCGATGTATCCTCCTGTTGAAAACGAAAAAAAGAGGAACACACCAACAGTCCCCCAGCCCCTCTGCACACGCACACACACACCATTGTCACTCGTTTGCTGCTCGCCACAACCCTTATGGAGATAGCATCCGTTCACGGACGGATTACATCTCACACGCGGGGCTGTAGGTAAGTATCTACATGTGCTTTTTTCAAAAAAAAAAAAAAAAAAAGAAATATACATATTTCAACATAAATCTTCGTTTACTGTTACAAATGTAGGAATTAAAAAAGAAGACCACCACCACACCGAGATGCATGCACAGATAGAGATTTTATCGATTTAAAAACATCGAGTTCATCAGCGATTGTTGCGCTCTCTCTCCCACTCTCTCTCTCTCTCGAACTCGAATGAAACTTTAATTGCCCGCATTTTGTTGTCTTTTTCTGTTCCGTTTCGGGTTAAGCCAAGTGCGGGGAACGTGTGTGTAAAACTTTCACTTTCTTGACAAGTTATTAAGTGACAGTCATTAGGGCTGTAGTTCATGCAAGCGCAGGAGATTCTAATCTGCCAAGCGAACCACAACAAACTGAATGTATGAATATTAGGTAATGGCTGCAGTGTTGTTGATAACGAAGTGGGCTGGGTGAGAGACGGATAGTAGATAACCTTTGGCCCCCCACACACAACCTCTGGCCCGTGCATTGGCGGGGTGGTCCGTGTTTGTCACTATCTGATGTAGCACAATATACCTAATAACTGCGTGGTGGGGAGTACTCGTTAAATTTAACGACTTTCGAAAGGTGTTAATACTGTCTTCGGTTCGTGGCAACACTGAAAATTGTATGATAAATTATGTGTTGCAGTTCGTGCATGACGGGCAAATGGGTGGGATGAGGAAATTCACACAGAATATGACACCAAGCAATGCGCAACCCTATCGCAGTGCACGAGTGATGAGAGATTAGCGGGAACTGCAGTCTCCATTGAAAGAGATTGTCTCGAGTTAAGCCAACGGATTAAGGCACTCCTAAGAGAACTGCAATGTTTCTAGACAAAATGAGGGATATCCGCATTGAAGAGGAATTCAATCAACAGATTGCTTCGCTCCGTGGCAACACGATGGCAGCTGGAGATGAGCTTGTAGGGCTCATGCAACAACTCTTCTGCCGGATGAGTGGAGTATCGTGTATCGGATCCTCAAAACAGGAGACCCCTTTAACTGCGCCAATTAATGAGGGATAAGTTCACTTCAATCGATACTCAGCACATATTCGTCGATTTCAAGGCAAGGGGCATAGGGACGAGCTACACATCGCCATGTCATCGCACATGGCTCGTAAGGTTGTGACGATGGAGCACTCTCGCTGCTCCATCAAGGATAGTAATGAACTCATTGCAGGCGTCAAAAAAGGATTTAGACAGGGTGACGCGCTGACATGAGACTTTTTCAACATCACTCTGCCGAAGATCGTCCAAAGCGCTCAGGACAAAACTAGAGTCTCGATCTTCCAGAAATGCTAACAACTGTTGGCATACACGGTCGATGACATTGAGATGAACAAGGCGGGATCACTGGGTGCCGTCAATGAGCTGGCATAGAATCGGTGGCGACTAAAGTGGGCCTGACGGTGAACGAGGGATCTCTCATTGCACATGTCTCCGACATAGCCTAACATTGAGCCCCCAATAAATTCGAGGTAACCAGGGACTGCGTCTACCTCGGCCCTGCGTTGAACACCATCAGTGTCGAGATTCAACGCAGAATAACGCTGTTTCCTTGGGCTCCATAGGCAATTGAGCCGCCTCTCGAAGGATAATGCTGACTTGTTATAAGACATTGATCATTCCGGTCTTGCTGTACGCTGCGGAGGCATGGAACATCTCAAAAGCCGATAAAAAATCCTTGGTATTTTCGAGACAAAAGTACTGCGTGCGATCTTTGCCCCTGTTTGTGTTGCATCTCTAGAAAAGGAGTCAACCAAGAACAAAACGGAGTTTACAGCGATATGAGCCTAGCCAGGCCTCTATGGATTTAACGTCTAAGTTGGCTCGACCATGTAGAGTGCAAGTAGCTGGGGGCAGAGCAATCGATATCAGCCTAACTGACTTAATCTTCGTGGATAATGACTCTTGCACGGTTGCCAGCTCAGTAATGTTCAGTATCATCTCTGAGATCCCTACGCAGTGAGATCCGCAAAAGCAGGCAAACGATACGTAGGCTAAGTGGAAAGAAAGAACTTAGGTAGAAGGAAAGGTCAAGGCTTAAAAAAGCACTTCACTTCCTAGAGGAGATATCCTAGGGTATGGACCAGCCTCTTGCTGTCTGCCCAATGATCTATCTGAAGGAGTTGCCTGCAGGCATGGACCAGTCACTTGCTGTCTGCCCAAATGCCTCTCCGCAGGAACTGAGCAGCGATGAAGTCAGAACTTGTTCTGCTCCGAAGCTGTTGGGCACTATTGGTAATAAGGAAAATGATGGACAGAGTTGGTGACAAGGTAAAGGCTATTATCTTCAAACCTAATAACTGCTAGGCCATGCCCTAGTGCCTACACTGTACAATGAATCCACCACTCTCTCATGTGACCACTGGAAAGTCTCAGATATCTTCTCTTTTCGCTGGCAATCCTATGTACCTAAGAATGTGCATCTCACGGTCATAGAATAAGTTAATAAAAGATGGAACCCTCTAACCAGCTGTGAGACCACTTCGATGCTCTGGCCCTAGTTGAAAAAAAAGCAAAAACCGACACACTCCTTCAACGCGACAAAAATTTGCTAGCGATAGTAGTTGGAGCACTAACTGGCCATAATCATCTGAAGTACCAGGTAATGAAAATGGGACTAGCCAACGATTTTATATGCAGAGTCTGCTGCGACTTGGAGGAAAACGGGGACACTCCTCTGTCACTGGAGCCAACTATCAAAAATCGCTAAATGCTTTCACTGTGGCAGTTTACACCCTAAGCAGAATACCGACATCGACACTGGTATACGATTGGGTTTCGCATCCTGTGGCTTACAAATTGGGACTACACTCGTCTGCGAGTTTGTTAAAATATTCAAAGAGTTTCCAACTTTATTCAGCATTCCACCGTCTGTCAAGAGCCTTTAATTGTTTTAAATAAATCAAGACGGCCATAGATTCGAGAATAAATGATTTCTTAGTCGCTTTGGGGAATGGTCTGAAGAAGGTCAATTCTTGGAACGTTACAATTACAATTTTACATACGAGATATTTGACTACATCATAATATAATAGATTTTCCGTCCTTGTAAAACATAATGACGTCCATCATATGAGAAAGTATGTTCAGACCAAATTAACACAAACTATTTGAATCTGTCCAACATTCCTCCGACCGAATTTGTCCGACTTACGTGACCACATACTCGTAATCCTCCCCGTTGAATTGAAAGCATTTATCGAAAGCATTTGAAGTAAGTGAATAAGACTAATCGATAGTAAAATTCGTTCCGAACACTAGTTTCAACCCCAAAAAGGTGTAGACTGCGATTAATTTTAATGTAATTGTTCTGGCAAAACAAAGGTGTCCAGTGGAGGGTTTATTTTATGAGTGCCTGGATCGGGCGCCAGTTTTAACGACGATTAACTGGAAGTGTTTAAGCTTATGCATATTTTTTAAATACGATGTGTAATAACCTGTTTACATGAAATTGCTCCCTTTTGGAAGATAGCCTAAAGACATCATATTTCGAAAGGAGTTTGTTATATCTTGACGAAGAAAATCATGTTTGGTATCCTTTGTTACCGAAACAAACTTGTTAGCTCACCTTCCACACTCAAGGGTCTGAGTGGAGCCATTTCAAGTATACAAATTCCGCGATGGGACTTGTCATCAGTAGATTATTTCAATTGTTCTAAAGGTGCAGCCAGCATTGACGTACGTAAACTTAAATTCATGTGAGCACATGATTCTGGAAACAAACGATAAATTGCACCTAATTTCCACTTACGTATGAAGAAAGCGATTATATAGGAATAGAATATAGGAAATGTGTTTAATTTCTGTGCAATCGTTCGGCAGCTTAAGCAGACGTCTATTATGGTTGAATATTGAGGTGGCAAGCCTACATAGGGCCCGTGAACACTTCAGATCCTTCCCAAAGCATATTCGATCTCGAGTCGGTTGGATGAGGCAACGGAGGATGTCTAAATTGGTGCACGCAACTGCAGATACTACGCAGTCAGAGATCATCTCAACTTCGGTGGCCTATTGGTTTAGTAACCTTTGAGCAGTAACTTCGTCTAATGAAAGGCAATTTTCGATGACAGTCCTAGCTTCAAATGTTGTTTCGCGTATGTGTGCTTAATCATATTGCGCGATCTCTTTGAATTAACGAAAAATAATTAGTAATAATAATATACAATATCATGGGTGGAGCGACAGTCCGTGATAGACCTAGGCCTAGCTGCGTCCTTTGGAAAGCAAAGCTCTTAGCTCTATTCTCCAAAAATAAGGTCTGCGTCTTATTAAATCTTAAAAGAAAATGAAACAAGGTCCAAGCCCTGAGGCACACCCTCAATTCCCACATGGGTCTATTCCAAAAAGACGAACATGTCTCCTTTGAGCAGAATAACTCATAGACGAATTGTAGTTGTGTAGGAAATTGTAGTTTGTTGAACATAAAATATACATCAATGCAGAAAGCAAGTGGTTCCATTTTCTTTGAATTGAGACTTAGTCGTGAATGTTACTGAAAAGGACATTTAATCACCTTCCAGAGAATACGAATACACGTCTTCAAGCAAGCACTTCAGAGAATTATGTGTAAGTTCGTACTTCAGAGTACACCGCAGACACAAAAGACATAAATCTCGCATTCCTCGGAAGAGTACGCAAATAATTAATTAGAGTGTTTCTGGTTAGAACGACTAGAATTAATCGCCTTACATCTTTCAGGTAATTTGAAGTCAGAACAAATGATTTATATGAGATGCAAGGATTCTGAAATTCGAAGATGGGTTGATGACTAGCGAAAGCGGATGCAAGCAATTATTTGATATAATTCTAGAATCGAGACTAATGTCAATTCGGAGTGCATTGAATAAAGACAATATTTCTGAGTTTGTGCTTCCATATCCATTCACGTAGAGTTCACTAAAAAGGAATGATAAGTTGACCGGAAGAGTACGTTTTCATCGTGGGATATTTTATAGGGACACAGAGTATAAGGGTCAAAGTATTAAGAACAAATACACATAAATGATACATAGTGACGATAATTAGCACATCGTTCAGTTTCGTTAAGTGTCGTTAAGTTTCGTTAAATTTTGATAACTTAAGTGGCAGCGATAACAATCGCTCTCTACGTACGAAAATGACAGTTGATGTTGGAATTTTACGTATGTAAGTTCTATGATGCAATTGTGATGACTTTGAAATGACGCTGCCTTGGCCTACTTCTGCTTAGCCACCTGCTCCTTCGATCAGAATCGAAGTAATCTCGAAAGTCTCGACAGTCGAAGCGTAATTTCTTGCTGCTTGCGAAGACCGATAATGGAGACACAAGGATCCCATGCACTTTCACTCAAAACGACAAGGCATTCCTCGTTCGCCTACGCTATTGCCTTTGCTCATTGTTCCATTTGGCTTTTAAGAGGGGACTCCCTTACACAAATATCTCTTGAGTCCAAGGAGGATGCACTTGACTTCCTGTTACAGCCAATCCCTAATTCAGGGCCCCTTCGTTCTCCCAGTCATGTTGATGTTATCCACGCTGGTTAGAAACTCGATACCTTGCCAGACCAGACAATGATTAATCAGGCGATATTAAAAGGACTAGCTTGCGCTCATCAAGTGATTAGAGTTCGGATGAAAGTGAACATTGACTTGTTGTATTACTTACTTACTTATCAGGCCAACGAACTTTGGAGGGTCTGAGCTTGCGCAATAGATGCTTTCTATCTCTGCCGATAATGGACACGCTGCTTCCAGTCATCAAGGACGCAATGACATGGTCCTTAATCGGGGGGCTCGGTTTTTCTCTCCTTTTCGAACCAGGAGACTCGGATTCGAAGACCCCCCTAGCAGTCTACGGATTTCTGCCTCCCAGACTACATCCACATCTTGGCACAGCTCGTAGAGTCTTCTCCTCCATTCACCTTCCTCGCTGACAGGACCATATTTCCAACGTAGAATGCGTCAAGAATCAGCTCCGCTGCTTTGCTCATCGTCCAGCTTTCCGCTCAATATAGCAGGACTGTCAAAATAAGAGTTTTGTAGAGCATCATCTTGGCTCTTCGAGTCAGGAACTTGATGGGTAACTGACTGATTCGAGGGTGTTGGCGATTTCATGCAACGACTTCAGTTTATGTGGATGTGCTTTTGCCATCACAGCACACATGTACATTCATATGTAAACTGTCAACTGCATACATCAGCAACTGGAGGTATTGCACCATTCAGTTGAAGTGTGAATTTATTTCATCATCAACAGCACTCGTCCAACTGAATGCACTCAAAAACAAAACTGCTTCAAGCCTAAATTCAGTGCGACTTAATGCAATAATGTCGAATTCAAGTTAATAAATCTGCCTACCCCGAAGCTGAAAAATTGAAAATATCCCCTCTGTTAAGGGGGGATCCGGGGACCAACATCCAGCGTTTGCAAAAATTTTATTATCCAAAAAGGAAAGAAATACTTTACTGCCATGAATCTTCCCCTGTGCCCAGGCAAAGCCATGTAAATATTATCGTTTTTATTGCATTGCTGAAGTGCCCATTAATCCCCTCAGCAGCTCACCCAATCCGTTCGAGGACGTACGTACGCCCACTCGAGCAACCCTCAGAGCTCCACAGCAAACGATTTATCGAAACACGTATCGCATCGGCACTCTGGACACGTGACGCAAGTACCATCTTTGTTTGTCGAAAAGATAAAAGAGATCATTAAAAAATTGCATCAGTTGCCCCGCACCCGAGGCGGGGATGCGTTCACAAATGCCAAAGGGGTGCCTAGCTAGCCACATACGCATACGTTTCGGTTCGTCCTGGCCAAACCCACATTACGGTCGTCAATTTCCTGTTCGAGAAGCAAACCGCAAAACCCGAAGACAAATTTTCCGGTTGCCACATAATGGAATGATAAATCGACAAATTATGTCACCCAAGGAGGAAAAGCGTTAAAATTTGATTATCGACTTTTCATTGAATCTAACCAAGCAATTCTCTGCGACTGACTGATGGATTGCTGGACGCGCTCTGTGTGCTGTGTGTATGTGAGTGCATGGGCTTGTTGGTCAGGATGACTTGCGACTTTCTTTCAACGGCATCGACAGAAGTTTGTCTGAATCCACTTAGAGGCGACACCAGCTACGGCGGTGAGGTAAAAGGCCCACGACCTGCATACATCCGTACATATGTCCGTATCAATGTGTACATTAACCAGCGTGGACAATGGAGTAGGAACCTCCTGTCCTCTGAATAACTGTGTGTACACAAATGACTTTGGAAAATCAGTTTTACTCCCCTAATTGCTTCGACAGGCAGAGCATTACGTTGCAGGAAACTTTTGACAGACGGTTGTGTCATGTTTTGATGGAGGACAACGAGGTTGTAAACAAATAAACGAGCTACCCCGGGAGACGGTGTACGCTGATGGTTTGCCGTCGCCGCCGCCAGTTGCTAGGGAGCCCAGGCGAACCACCATACCGACCACTTACAGTCGCAGGTTTCATCCAATTACAGGCGTATACTATGTATCTTTCGTCTTCGTTCGTTCGTTCGTTCGCGTCGCGTCGCTCTCCGGGATGGGGTGGCATTTCAACAAGGAGACACTTTTGTCCAACAATCAAACCCTTGTCGATGCAGTACACGAATAGTCTGCCACTCTGCATGGGGTGTAGCGACGCGAAGAGGAGACACTGCTGCTCTGTGCAGTGTGAACGTAGTAGCAATCGTCAAAATGACAGGATACGAGCGCACATTTTTCACTCAAATGCCGCGTCGGCAGCGGTGAGAAGTGGGGTGAATTACCTACGCCACTGTGATTATTGGGCATTGACAATGCCATTCACACACACACACACCCACACCGACGTTCATAATTACAGCGATAAGGACCTGATTAATGCCGCATCCTTTTTTGCAACGTCATCTTTATCACTTTTTTGCTTTTGTTCGCCTCCTGTTTGCACTGCGGCCTGCCTGAGCATCGACCGAGCCAGAGTTGAAATTAAAGGACGAGAAAATAATTCAAAAGACGGGTCCATCGGCGGACTATTCGTCGCGCGTCCTCGGGGATGATGTTTGAGTGAACTTCACTTTTCTTTTTTTTTGCGTTTTTTTTTCTGCGCCCCTCTCAGTCGTCCTTTGTGAGAGGATGAGTGCTAATAATTAAAAAATAATTTCAAGTAAATTGAA
The DNA here is from genome assembly GCA_907269125.1 of Eristalis pertinax. Taxonomy (NCBI): domain Eukaryota; kingdom Metazoa; phylum Arthropoda; class Insecta; order Diptera; family Syrphidae; genus Eristalis; species Eristalis pertinax. The sequence goes on along the minus strand of OU026148.1, from coordinate 66,866,355 downwards.
TATTAATCCAGTTTACGTGAAAGGATACTGCGCAGCGCTCCTGTGTGCAAGGAAGGCAGAAGAAGAGAAGAAAGCAGGCGCTGCCAGCCGACTCGTATAGAGGTGAAAGGAAATAATCGATTTTCATTAAATTTTTTTCTTCTCCCTTATTTTTCCCCCCTCCTCCGCCTCCACCCACAATCCGCTGGCTATAATTTGATGCGATTTTCAACGAGCTTACTTTAAAAATTCCCTTCAACTAGGGGAAATATGTAGAACACCGGCACGGTGGGGTTCCGGGAGGGGGGCACGAATGGATGTAAGCACATTTACGTCAAGTTGCGATTTTGAATAGAAACGAGATAGAATCTGAGATCACGAGGTAATTATCTGGTTCGCAGGACCATATTCGCTTCGAGTTTCTTTTTCTCACAATAGAAGTAGCGTTCCTTTTTTCTTTCTTCTCCTGTCGCCGTTCCCTCACTTGACTCGGCATCGAGGATATGATCTGAGCTCAGGAAGTCATTTATCTTCTCACCTTCTAGGGAGTGAATTTGAAAAGAGTGCGACAGTCTTTTGGATCAGCCACTTAGGCCGGGGATGGGGAAGCGCTTAAATGCTCTTTTTGCACATGGAATGGGCGTATGACGATTCCTGATGACACTCTCCACCTCCCACGCGCCTTGTCGAGAAAGGGAAAGTCGACTGAATGAAGTAGATCGCTCAATGGGATAACGAAACAATGGCTAGAGATTAGTCGACTCATTTCGCGGGGCTACATTTAATTGAAAACATTTACGAGATGGATGGAGCAAACAAAAATACAACAATAGGCAGGGAGTCGTTGCCGAGAAAAAAAACCTCGAACACAGCATGTCCTTGGGCCCGTAATAGCATCAGAGTATGGATATTGATTTTTCCCCCGTATGCCTGGAAAGTTTGCCGAACAATGCCCGACCGGAAGGAGAAAATGTGTAGATAGCTCTCGGATTTTGAATGCATGTCTATTGTTGTGCCCCACGGTTGGAGTCAACTTCAAACGGTTCAGTGCCGGATCTACGGTTTCGTTTTTCACCTGTAAACATTTTTTAATGAAGTCGAATAAATTCCTTTGTTTGAAATATCTACGAACCCTTTTTTACTAATTGACTGCGATTCATAAGGTTGGCTGTCTGCCGTTTCGTTTTCATTTGCTGCCGAGAATGGTGCGAGGAACCTGGAAAGTTGTTGTTGGCAGTGTCAAACTACATATGGTGCCGTTCCGCGAACCCTTATCTGGCTTTAGACATTAAATTCTTTTCTGGTTGGATTTGCTGCTGCTGCACAATTTCCAAGACAGGAGTTGGAAGCTGAAGCTGCGATTGACTCGCAGGTCGCTGCCAAGGCCGGGGCTTCTAAGTTAATGACTTCTGTCGAAGTTGCAAAGGCGATGAGGAGGATGAGACAATAACTCACCTGCTTGCCGCGCATAGAGCCCTTTGTTCCGGAAAAAATTCCATACCTCTTTGATAATCCAAGCGAGCTGATGATCACCGTCATCAGTCAGCTAAATTGGGAGGAGAAAGCACGAACCACGTGGTACGACAATGGATTTAAGTTCGCCTAAGTGCAGGTGCTTGGTTGTAATCTGTACCGGATGTAAAGCGAATGAGTGAAGCGCCTACCAGAAAACTTAATCATTTTTGATGGATGACTCTATTACTGGTAAACATTGCCTCTTGAATAAATGCTGATTATCTGATTGATGAATAAGAAAAATCGCGGGATGTTCAAGCAAAGAAATGGACAAGTAATCCATTCAAACGCATCGTTGGCCCCGGTTTCCATGGTCAGGTGGTCTAAATTTTGAACAAGTCGAGGTATTTTCCATTGCCACAAATAAAACGCAGCCTGGTATGTAGCCGCAACATGTAGTGCGCTATCTACTTGACACAACCGCAGGTGAAAATTGGGGAGAATAGCCTTGCCTGGTCATAGAACCTCATAATGACTTCTGTATGAGCTATAGAGATGATTAAGAGATAGAGACGACACATAAGAAACGATTTATGAATAACTAATAACTTAAAAAAGTTCATAAATGTTCAGTTAAGAGATTGGTTATGAAAGGTTAGGATAGGCTGACTGCATACAGAAGCGTACTAAGGCTGGCCCATTGTGTTACAACGCGGTTCTAGTCGTCAACCAGTTGCTATTAACAAAGCGATGTATACGCTTGATTCTAATGTAGCTTAGTCCGGTCAGGTTATGGAATAAGTAAGTCCTTAGGAGACTGTTCCATCAGGCGCAGGGGTCGATGCAAGAACAAAGAAGGTAAACGATGGAATTCTTCTGTTCCTCATCTGAGCAACTCCAGCTGAAGTCATTACAGGTACTCACCCCTCCGGTATAAGGATCAGGTTGACGTGGGTAGATAGGTAAGTAGGTGATAGGATGCCCTGTCGGCCCTTTAGATCGTGGCTCAAATAGACCAACTTCGCGTAGGTAAGACTGATTGATTTTGAAGCAGCATGCTGTCAACACTGGAAGGCAGCTATTATTCAGGCTCAGACCCCCATGGGTCGCAGGCCTAATAAGTAAGGAAGTACTCCCCTCTGTCATTGATTGCTTCCCCAGATTGTATGGTGCGCGTCGGCATCACACCCCAGAGTGAGTGCGGTTCTGCCACTCTCCGCAGAGGGTAACCAACATGGTCATGCGCCATTAGCCATAGGGCTGAGTGTCTATTTCTAGAAATAAACTCACTGAGTCACTCACACTGTGATTAAAGTGAAGAAAGGCATTTAGGGTACTCTTTGCAAGATCGCAGTATCTTACCCGGCTTACCCGTACTTCTAGCAAAGAAGATATTATAGTCACGTAGCCTGAGTCCGCATAACAGGTAATGTTGCGGACGATGAAGGAGGCCGCCCGCAGCCGTGGTGGAGGATGCTAGTTCAGGTTACATAAAGCATAGCATTCGGGTGCCAATATAGCATCGCACTCATAGGCCTCCCCATTCCTCATATATGTATACCATAAGGCTTACCATTCCAAAGCCATAGTTAATGACACCATTGGTTGCAAAAACACATAAACATCAAGGATGTGCGACGACTTCTGCTAATAGGAGTCTTTACCGGGCACTGTGCCATTGGTACACATGAAATATGTCTGAACCTACCGCACACCACAATGAAGGAACAGAATCTATCCAACATCCGCTCTGCGACTGCCCAGTCCTAGCAAAGCACTTCTCCGTAGAGCTGGAGAACTTAAGCGGCGTTGAATTTAAAAAAAGAAAAACTCCTTAGACTCATATGTGGATCTGGTGTGTTTTAAGGCTGAAGTAGGTCTCATGGTGGTAAACCATCTCAAACAAGCGCACAATGGACCCAACCCGTTGATCTAAGTCTAAGGCCGGCAGGGCACCCAATTACCTACCTACATACCTTCACTTACTTTGGCGACCTAAATTTTTCTTCAATTTTTGGTTTATGACCCGTACTTGGGCTATTCTTATAAAGGGTGGTTAAATTTTAAGGGCCGATGTTGATTTTGAATAAAACACAAATTATTTAGGAAATTATTGTCATTTCTTTTTATTATGATAATATTGGTATGGTTCAATTATGTGTGGAACAAAATATCGGCCAAATGGCCGCCACGACCTTGGCGGCACACCTCCATCCGATGGTCCAAATTTTCGATGACGCTGAAGCATAATTGAGGTTCTATGCCGTTAATATGCCGAATTATCTCATCCTTTAGCTCTTGAATTGTTGTTTAGCTGGCTTATCGACGTACACTTTTTCTTTCAAATAACCCCAAAGAAAAAAATCCAACGGTGTCAAATCACATGATCTTGGCGGCCAATTGACATCGCCACCACGTGAGATAACATGTCCATTGAATTTGTCGCGCAAAAGAGCCATTGTTTCGTTAGCTGTGAGGCAAGTGGCACCGTTCTATTGAAACCACATATCGTCCACATTCATATCTTCCAATTCGGGCCATAAAAAGTTCGTTATCATTTCACGATAGCGAACACCATTCACAGTAACTGCCTGACAGACCTCATTTTGGAAAAAATACGGCCCGATGATGCCGCCAGCCCATAAACCGCACCAAACAGTCACTCTTTGTGGGTGCATTGGTTTTTCTACAATCACTCTTGGATTATCATTCGCCCAAATGCGGCAATTCTGCCTATGACGAATCCACTGAGGTGAAAATGTGACTCATCACGAATCACGAAGTGCACGATATGCATTTTGATTTGAACGCCCATTTTCATAATAAGCCTGAATAACTTTAACGCGTTGCTCGATTGTGTATCTTTCCATGGTTCAAATTGAATTAGTCTGAAATTGAGAAATGCCAAATGAAATGTAGAAAAAAACTTGACGTTTAGGTGTGGTTCACATTCAACATCGGCCCTTAAAATTTAACCCTTTATATATCTTTTTTGTTTTATGTACATTACTGTACAAAATTGCATTCAAGATCCTATTCTTGGAGTCCCGTTCACATTTTTTTAACAGCGCAGGCAACTTTATGCTGTACACTTATTTTTGAGACTGATAGTAGGGGATCGGGATCGAAAAGACTGCTGTGATGCCAAAGGAAGCACATACAAGTTTAGTTGTATAGCTTTCGTGCAAAATAATGTATCAAATGTTGAAAGCGCTACAGTCGGGTCTGGCTTGTGTGGATGAGTGGAGAAAATTCAGAAGCAAATTGAAATTTTTACTGGTTGACTGTGTATCCTCCCAAAGCAACATGACAAATGAAGTTCCTTTATACAACGTGCGGGCTCTAACCTCTGGTCTGGAAAGCAAACAGCATGTTTAATGAAATCGACTGCCACCCAGTGTGGTCCCGAAATAATCCCCCGTTTGCTGGGACATATGAAAGTTCCATGTTTTATTAAATCCGCCCTTCAATCTCTATTCACAAACGATGCCGGAGATTGATTTCACAATTCCCAAAAGAACAAAAGAGCTCCCATTTCATGGTATACATGTCCGTTGAGCTCAAAAGTGAAACCCAGCAGACCGTGAATTCCCCCCTCACGTCATGACGGTGTATGCTTATTAAACTTTTTCAAACAAAACCGTCGTCAATTTTAAGGCTCATTTGCTCTTTAAATGACAGCCGAGGTGAAACTTTAAGGCTGTCTCTCATGAAATCGAATAAGCGTTCACCGGACTCCTCGGTGTTCTCCGAAACCCCAATTCGGCCTCAACGCGGCAATAGTGATTGGCGAACGTAATCGAAACCCGACAGCAAGATGAAATTCACATCTCTCATTGGATGAACATGATGTGATCTAATACCCAAAGAGGCAACCACCCGGCTGGCAGAGTGGGCAAACTGGTTCAGCAAGCTTCGGTGTGAGCCATAGTTTCGGTCGCCAGGCGATGTTCCATGCAACAAGCTTCGTGGTTTTGTTTCTCTGCCGCCTATTTGTCTATGCAAATTACGTCACAGACGTTTGTGTAGTTGAAGCACGAAGTTCGACGTGTGATTTATGAACCACCGCCGTGTTCATGACCGAAATGGAAAATGTGTTCCCCGAGAGGAGGATGCTGGTTGATTTTTTTTTAAATTAAAACGTGTACATACATCTACATCCAGCATTAATTTGACGTCAGAATCTTTTCCGTCCATACGGCGGCATTCTCCTGACCTATCATCGTAGACTCACGCTGCGAAGTGAAGCAGCGAAATGAGTAATTGGCGTGCCGTGTTGCAACACACAGCAGCAAGAGTGAATGCTCCCAATCCCTGCTGCTGCTGCTGAACAGGACATCCAGACTTTAAATCTCTTTCTTTTCATCAAAACGAAGCACTTGGTGTGAAGTTTGAGGTTAAGATTGAAGAGGCATTTCCCTCGTCGGATTTCTGAAGCAGAATGTCGACGGGCGGCTTTCTTTTCTCCGCACGACCAATTCTGGTTTACAGAGAACAGAGAGACATTGCTCAGGTACGCTTTCAATCCTCAAGCGACCTTCAAATTTGAATAGCAGGGGATAAATGGTATATCAAATCGATGCCGCAGGCCCAGGCAGTGTGTAAGCGATAGACAAAAAACGATTCAGTTTCACAGTCACACGTCGCATAATGCATCTGCGTTCGTTCGTTTTACGGCAACCCTAATTAACCTTTTAAATCAGATTTGCTGCTCTCGATGTGACCTGTGTGTTCATCTGGTCCACGTACACCGATGATGAGCAGAGAAAGTGACAATTAAAACAGATTCCAATGAAAGTTGAGAAGCAAACCAACTTTTAATTAAACCTCACATTCACTGTGGACACCGGTGTGCTGTCGGTTGCAAGCGGAGACGGGTTGCTGCTCGGAGTGACTTCTAATTCAAAGTTGATTGTACTCATTCAGGTAGTTAGAGGCAACTCTGCCGTGCCGTGCAGTTGAGGTAAACTTTGTCCTCTCAGACGAGTAATGATATGCTGATATCCCCACTTTTCGTAATTAGATGTTAAACATTTCCAACTGGAATTGCATTTGCACATGACTACGACGTGCTCGTTCCGACTGATTGCTCGTGGTTACACATTTCTGGTGCTCGCTCGGGGGACATGCTGTGTCTGTAGGTGGCCCTGACCTAGTTAAAAGTTGAATGGGTGCAGAAATAACGCCAGCCACCCCGTGGGATTCCTGCTGCTGAACGCAACGAAATTGGTTTCAAATTTGACCAGAATTTCAAGCAACAAACCGATTTCATTTCCACAAAACAAAGTTGTGGTGGTCGAAGTTCTTTGTTTCTTTTTCTCTAGGACATTGAACCGCTTGCATTGTGGTCGAGGCGTGGGTGGGAGTGGGCGGGAGTGGAACCAGCAACCACTTCCTGAGCAAACTGCAAGCACAGAATATGAAGAAACACACACAAACGCTCATGCATGCACGCGCTAATGACAAGACCTTCCACCCTTCAAGAGAAAGGGTAATGGCGGCCACGTGGTGGTGGGGAGTTATTGTCGTTTTTGTCGTTTTGGTATATCACCACACGCTGATGGTATGTGCACAGTTAATTATTGCTTGAAATTCAATATGTGGGGTATTTTCTTGGCGGTTTGATTTCATCGAAATGACAGCACTGTTTGCAGAGACAGCTAATTTGACAATTGAGAGTTGATTTGTTGTTAGTACCTCTTGCCAGTGTAGAGGGGATAGACTAACACTGGAGCAACGCTTGGAAATTGTGGCAATTTGGTTCGACAAATGCGACCTTTTGGGTGGTCTGAGACTGAGCTAATGCTGTCTTCCATCATTTTCGGGCCCGGGATCCACGATTGCAGTCATTAAGGCCAAGATGTATGGCGTCAGCGTGGCTAGGGCATGGAAGGCGCATGGACGACTTAGTTCCGGCCCGAAGAGTCTTCGAATCAGTACCAGTGGAATAGACGGAATAGAGTACGCCCACGATCCACCAATGACGCACCTCAGCCAACTTACAGTGAGTAATTGGGGGCACCTGGTTAACGATAGTGGCAGCTGGACATGCTTGTTAGTCGATGCTTGGTAGTCAATGCTTATTAGTCGATGCCCGTAGACAGCTTCAGCAAAAGAAGAAAAAGTCTTACGTCCGCGATTCCCAGGTCTTTATACTGCAATGTCAGGTTCTATTTCCTTCGCGAACCATTGGAACATGAGCTTCAGTTTCAAACACTCTCTAAGCTGTATCATTGGTGATTACTCACTCAATATAGCCAGCAGAATTCACGAATCTTTAGACCTCGCATTGGGTTGTCTTTTTCCATAGTCAGCTTCTTCGTGGATAAGACGAAGAGGTAAACGGTTAGGTTAATGTGGCCAGCATGCAGTCGTCACACTTGGACCAACGTCGGCCATTTGTGTTACCAATCGGATCCTACTCCGCACACCAGTTTTAACAAAGCGATGAAGACGACTTGCACTAATGTTGCTTAGTTCGGCAGAGTTATTGAAGGAGTAAGATCATTAGATGCACAATGGTTTCCTCCTCTTTCTCGTCTTATCAACTTCTGCAGGACCATTTCAAAGCAGACACAATCTAAAGGCCCATGGCGGTTTGCCCGGTTATAACGCCGATTAGAGTCCTGATCGTCTCGGATTGATGATAGGCCATGTGCCATTAGATCTTCTACGATTAGTATGATCCATAGTTTCAAGCGTCAAAAGATGTTTTGCAGTAGCGATAGGCAGAGATGGCAAAGCTCCATCCGGTTAGACCCCGTCTAGCAAGTTCTTCAGCTTCGAAGTTTTCTGAGACGTCCCAGTGTCCCGGCACCCACCTAAGTTGCATGTTTAGCCATCTTGTTGGGAGATAGGCGAGTTCGGGGAAGTCTTCGAGTTAAATGTGACTGCATCCAAAGGCATGCTCGCCGGTTGGCTATCGATATTAGTCTTTGATGACCGCTTTTACTTTTGTCAAGATAAAGCTTCCTTCGCCTTCGCTATAGTTTCGGCTTGAAAGTCGCTACAATAGTTCGGATAGAGCCTTGGAGTAGATTCCGCAGCCAAGCCATATACAATCCATTTGTGAAGGTTCCAAGTGGTAGTCAGACTTCCAGCAGGATGTGGAGTGGATGCTGGTTGAGAAGTCCCTCTCGAAGGGTCTGTTGGAGTCTGTCAAGGATGATAGAGCGCCCAGAGCGCAGTTCCTTCCACATGTGCAGCGATTCCAGTCTAAGCACAAAGTTGGCCGCAATCTGCTGCCGATTCATTAATTCTAAACATAATCTGTCGAAAGGAGATTTAGGAGTATGTTCAAATTTACCGAAAGGGCAGTCTTTAATGTTACGTTGATAAATACCCAGGCCATCCGTTGCACACGATTGAGTAGGTTGCATGTCCTTTTCAACAGCAGTTCACCGTGCCGCAACTCCATTGAGTATTATGGGTCTGATAACTGGCACGAATAGCCAGTGGACAATGCCAGGATTCTGGTTTTAGTTCTGGTCTAGTGCAAAGTTGTTGAGCCTTTAGGTTAGGCTAGGTAGTTGGGCTGCCAGCGAAATCGCCAGCACACTTAGACCATGTCGGTCCATTGTGATACCCACAGTAAGTCCACTCATCGACAACTTCAGTGATAGTGCCAGATTTGAAAACCCGATAAAAGCGTTTTAACTTTGCTTTCACTGGGATCCGAACCGGGGACCCCTCTAGCCAGGGGCAGGTACTCAATCAACGGCGCCATCCATCTGTTGAGCCTTTACTGACACGCTCTTGGATGTTGGACTTCCAGCTTAAGCAGTATAGTATCAATGCTGAAACCCAAGATTCGTGCGGTGGCCTTAAGCTTTACTGCTTAAGTCCCGCGCAGGGAGAGAGGTTCAAAGGCAGGGAATTTGTATTTGGTAGTGAAGAGCACTAGCTCTGTTTTGTTGGACAATCCTTATTCCATTTGTCTAGTTGAGAAAGGGCCGACTGCATAATAGCCCCTATCTCTGCATTTCCTAGAGGGCGCTGGAGGCGCATCGGAAGTGACCTTGGTCTCAATCCCTTAGATAGCAGAAATACATTCACTACTATGTTTCACAGAAGAGGTGAGAGCACACCACCCTGTGTTAACCGATCTGCAGATTCTAGTATTACCGAGTCTAGAAGCTACCGCCCTGTTGATGAGTACCCCCAACCTGTTGTATATTGGGGTCATTCATATGATGATGGGACTGACAGAATAAGTGTTGTTTGCTTTGTTTTGTGTTATGTGTTATTTGTTTTGTGACAAGTTCTTCAGACAAAAGGAAGAAGCAGCCGTTCCCTAGGGCGACACTCAAGAATGAAGCCAGCGCTACGACCTCAACACGCAGCGTGCTTGACGTGCTTCATGGACTAGAGTGGAATCTTTGGTCAAAAAAGTCTTCAATGGTGAAGCCGTCCTTAATATAGCGGTCAATGGACGACGCTTCGTCCCTCAATTAAATTTCTTCGACATGGAAGAGCTTGGGTATCAACAAGACGGTCCTAGATTCAACACAATACACGACACAATCCATTTATCAAATTAGATCACCGATAAAATGGGCAAGTAATTTGTCGTCAAGGTCTTGTCAACACGTCCTGCGAGGGATGTGTCAAGAGGATAGTTTATTGTATAGATCAGGAACCAGAGACAGACACTTGAGAACATTCACCGCGTTATTGATGATAAATGGGTACAGCTCCTCGAAAGTCAATCGGACAGCCATACTGCGCTGCTTTTAAGGCAGCCGCGAATTCCAGCTCAAACCTATTTACAGAAACTTCTTTCAGCTCAGCTAAATTATTTTGGAGGTGTACCCTTGCTGGCTAGACTTGAAGTATTGTCGTGGCCACGCATTCAGAATGCCTCTACCCAAACTGAACTGCAATAGCACCTTCTTGGTCCACTGGATGATGATGAAGGATCCTCTTCCGTGACCCGAATCCAGTGCTCTTTGGCCATTCTTTGGACATGCAATCAGTCTCACCCTCATTCTCCTAAACCACTGAACGACCATGCGATCAGTAGTCATCATCACTATCTAATGAAAATGTGACTCATTCCAAATCGCCTTCAAAAACATTGACAAAAAGTGAATTTCCCTGAACTGCACAGAGTGCTGAAATGAAGGCATATACAAATCTATTCGCAGAACCTTTCAAAAATTAACCCATCAGCCCATGTGTTCCCTTCCCGGAATCCCTGCGAGACGTCGACGCTGCGTAAGCAAACTGTCAACTCTGTTTACACAGCTCAAAAACAAGACCAAGTGCGAAAGCCGCGCGAGCCCGAAGGTCTAGTGGCTCAGTGTTTACAAGCAGCTCTCGCCGAAATGCTAAACGTGCAGCATAAACAAAACTCACCCAGACCGGGCGCTGCAAGACCCGCCACAACCACCACCATCGGCCCGTAGCTCAAGACCGCCGTCTGAAAAACCACGGTTTTTAGTTGTTTTGTCTCCTTTCTGCGGCGAATAGATCTCGTTTGATTTATGTTAATTCCCCATTCTAATGCGCTTGTGCTAACCAGAAAAGATATTTGGCATGGCGATGGCATACGATAAACTCAAGTCCTCCACGCGTGGTGCTGCGCAACGTTGAACGCAAAGCCGCCGCCTCACAGAGTGTCAGTCAAAACGGGTGGCCGGGGCAATAGCGAAGTGCTCGTTGTGTGTGCCGAGTTAGACTTGTTTGTGTGTTCGGCACACTTGAGTTCAACGACTTGGCAGTCGCCACTTCATCGTGGTGGCGGCTGCTTGTAACGTACACACACATACACATCGGGATGGCTCTCTGCCTTTCAGTGGTGGGATCTACAACGGTTGTGGAGTAGTATCCAGCCACTTGCTAGTCCAACATCATCGTCATCGTTCTCATCTTCATCATCATCATCATCACCGTCATCATCGTCATCGTCATCGTCATCGTCGACGTTGTCGTCTTCACAGTCGTCGACGTCGTCGTAGTCTCCGTCATTGTTCGACGTCGCACGATGTTCCAATCAGTCAGAGAGGAACCCGTAGCAATGTATCTATAAATTGAATCTTATTGAGTTCGATTTCAATCCGTGGCCAATTGTGGCGCACAGCCAGTGAGTGAGGAGCGAGGGTCAGGTTTATTGCTGTTCCTTGCTCTCAACAGTGAGTACTTTTATCGATGAAAACCGAATCACAGATACGACCGCACGCACACGAACGTACAGCAACACCGGCCATTCGGGGCAAACGGGCATGTGTTCCCCAGAACAAGAAAGTAAATATTTTGAGAAGTGCCAATGGGTTTTACGATCCAAAAGCGGCTCCGGAATGAGACTCTGGGGCGGCAAGGGGTTATCGATTCTCCCCCAAAAATTGTGTCTGAGTGATGACACGGATGTGTTTACTGCGTCCAGAAGCGCAGAAGAGTGGAAAAGAATGTCAAAGACGATGCCCAATTACATAAGCCCCCGAAGGAGGCAGGGTGTGTGTTTGTTGAGTGATACGATTGTTGTGGGTTTAATTGCCGAACGCTGCTTGCTGTTGGCATCCGAACTAAAATTAGATTCCATTCAGGAGCATTCAATTTCACATCTAGTGGGATTGCGACTCCTTCAAGCGGTAATCCGGTGTTTGTGTGCGTGTGTGTGGAGCAACACAGTCCTCGTTCTGTGCTGACAAACGCACAGCCCAGCAGCACGTGCGAGTAATATGAATTTCCAGATAGAAGTTGGAAAAATGTGTAACCATTGCCATGGAAATTCATATTGGATTGCATTCAAGCTGGAAATGCAGCCACACTGAATGGAGGATACCTTGTTCGACTGGGTACACGCGGCCCCGCTGCCATTCAGCATAATTTCACTGTTGCATGCGGTTTGTGCTTCCCCGCGGAACATTGTGGAGGACCGTATATTGTGCTGGATTCTTTTGAAATGCTTTTTTTTCTGCTGTACTTTTCTTTTGAATGACAATGAATTGTATGTGTGCGGTGTATGTTGGTCGCTGTGCGGTGCGGGGGAGGTGGGTAGTTTAATCAAAAAGCCGTTTCTGTGACAACCTATTGTTGTTGTGGGGCCTTCCCCTGTGCATGGCTCCATCGTGTTGCTTCGTCTAACAGCGAATTCAGAGGAATCCTTAAGCGACTGAGAAAAAAGAAGAAAAACTTTGAATAAAATGTCGCGGAAAATAGAAATAAATGAGTGTTTTGTGAATGTGAAGGATTTCTCAGTGAAAAGGCTTGAAAGGTCTGAGAGGCCTTTAAGTGCAAGTCTGTGGGGTTTTTCTAAACAGTTCATGAAATTCAGAGAACTCATTTTTCATCACAACAGCAAGGTTCATCGCTCGATGGTTCTCGGAATTCGCTCAACTATTCGTTAGAATAAAGGGATACTCTGTGCCATGAGTTTCACTGATTCATCCACAAGCTATGGCATGAGTCTTTAAATTAATCCTTTAAGTACATTTATGTTTACATGAAGGTAGCTTCTACAGAACCTTTGCTGAAGGCACTAGTATCCGGATAGTTAAGGTGTTTCTTTACTTGGACTCAGTTTATTTGATTAATTTAAAGGCTTCCGTGGCAGTTTTAAAAAATACAACTAAATATGTAGCACACTTGCGCTTTTATCAATACAAAGTCAGATTGGTTGACGGCACCAGCTCTGTATATGAGACTATCTTCTCTTCTCGTAGTTTTTCTTGGTAGTGGAGCTCTTGGAACTTCTTGGAACTACGTTTACACCGTATGGAGATCTATGGCAGCAGCACGTTACATGTAATCTTTCGGAGCAGTGCACCTGGTTGGCTCTTTCTGCAACTGCTGAACCCCCAGTTTATCAAGTCATAGATGATTCCAGGCATTTCTTCTGAGCAATGTGGACACATTGGGAGCCCTCTTCCCATCTTCAAATACCTACATCTCGTGATATTTATTGTTACCACGAATAAATGACAAATGTACAGTAGACTCTCGATAACGTGAACAATTAAAAACCAAGCGCGTTCAGGTTTGCGAAAGTCAAATTTTAATCAAAGAATAGGTCAATCCCACTGTAGATTTTCATTTTCAAACGCTGCTTTGGTTTTCCTTAATTAGAGATTGGAGTGACAAAGCCTTTCCTTTATCATCGAGCCATTAGTCGGATAATTTTTTTTCCAGTCGTTCGGTAAACCACGGGTATAGCTCCTTTTTCCATTTTCGGAAGGCTCCGATGATCAATTTTCTTTTCACTGGGTCGAAAATGTGTTTTTTTTATACACTTTACAATTTGTTCATTGTTTTTGTTAACGGCAGAAATAGCAGACCTTGCACCGTAGTATTTTTTTGCCTAACTTGATACAATGGAACCCATACGATGTTCAATTATCGCGCATTTGTCCTTAAGTGACAAAAACGTAGGTTTCTTTGAGGACATGCTGACGCAAAGAACTAAAAAAAACCGTAGCACGTATAAAAATGATGATAACAAGAAAACATAGAAGACAGCAAAAATCGAACAGACAAGCCAGTCAAAAACAAACGAGGATCAAACTGACGTGCAACAAACCGGTAATTGTACAAGACGAACTATTGTATCAAGAATAAGGAATTTCAAGCAAAAATACAGCTTACTCAAACAGTTTACTGTTAACCCGAATCAAAAATTGTTGTTCGCGTTTTAGAGTGCTCTGCAAAAAAAAGTCTGTTAACATTATCCGATGTTCACCACTCACTCACGTCAAAATAATTTATTAAAAATTCAATAAAGTTCGCTTTACTAGTATCCGGACAGCAGAATTTAGTTTCCAATGTTTTTTTCTCTCTTTGTGCCAGAGAGACTTCTTGGGTTTCTTTCTCGAACACTTAAACCCCAACACTTCCATTCCCTAATCCTCCTGGGATCTCCCTCCAGTGCAGCATCAACATTTCCGGAAACCATATGGCCACCATATTCTTGTTAGTAAGAATAACATCGTTCAAAAGAGGCTAAGAATGTTTCTTTTCGTCAGTGCTTGACTCCCAATCACGTATCATTGTGTTCCAATGGGACACTTATGTACGCCCGCGGGCTGCATTATGTGGGTGGTATATATTTGATGGCAACGCATACAAAATTACTTTGTCCGGAGACAAAAACTGCTCTTAGTAGGGTAGACCGGGGACAATAGTAACATTTTAGCTTTCAGCTCGTATAGAATTTATGATACAATATTTATCAAAAAATAATTTACACCAATAGATAACCGATTCTCTTCCCAGTATAATAACTTAATATTAACCGACAAGGAGTGATAGGAAACAAGATATATGCACTTTTAATGCAATGGGACATTTGTAACAGTGCCTGAGGACAGTTGTAACACAGGTAATAATGAAGACATATTGTGATTTTCTCAACCTTTTGATTACTCTTAGCATGTTTTAACTTTGTTTAATGACAGCAATAAAAATATAAATAAATAAATGATTTAATTCAGTACAAAAAACAAACAAAAACAACAATGAAACCAGTTGCTCTGGAAAGGCTAGTCGGTTGAGCACACATATGTTTGTAATTAACAATTCTTGGTGCCTCTTCATGAACGACGAGAACCAATTTTCTCCAGCTAAAGCGTTAACGTCACACTATGGTGGCCTCCTTATTGCATAGTACACCCCCAATTCATGCGTTGTAACATGTTACAATTGTCCCCATTGTGTGCCCATTCTACACAAAATACGTCCTACCTGCTTTATTAGAAATAGTCGGAGTAAAAACAACACAGAAACAGCTATAACGACAGGCAATGAATATACTATAGAAAATAAAATTAATGAATTTCAAATCAGAAATACAGTTATTCGAAAATTTACTTTCTAGGGTAAAAAATTGTAATCTTTTTTAGTGATCTCTGCACAGAAGTTGTAGAGAAACTGTCACATCAATGATGATACGCAGAAGCGTTTATTGGGCCTGTGAGCGAGAATTTGCAGTTATAATAATAATAATAATATGGGTAGCGCTACAGCCCATAGAGGGCCAGGGCCTAGCTTCTCAGCAACCACTCGTGTTGTGCGTGCTATTGTTATCTCATGGGTGGAAGGAACCTACAGTTTTATGTCGACTCCGAACGGCGAATTTTGAGAAGCTCTCTTTGAGCATTGTCAGTGACTCGAAAGAGGTGGGGCCGTGCAAATTATTTTTGGTCGTATTGGGGATCGAACCCGTGCACCGAGGTTCAAGTGCGTAGGAGTCGACAACGCCTCGGCCGCCACACACAAATGTGGTTGTTACTGCTTTACTGGTTTACGGCTTACGGCTAGACTGGTTTATTAACACCCTCCGTTTCGCTCGTGGTCCGACAAAGGCGCTCTTTCGAAGTGGCTTTATACCCTTCCCACCATCCCCATCTCTATCTATTATACTGGGAAAATTAAATTCATAGTTAAAGGGTAAAATTGTTAAAAAAAAACAACATACACCCAATTCTGTTTTTACACGGTTTTGAAAAAAAAAAACAAAAAATGATTTCGTTCTTACACGATTTCATTCGATTTAGCACAATTAAATACAAAAAAAGTTATTTGATTGACATTTTTAAGAAAAATATTTTTACTAACCTTTTTTTTACCTTTACTAACTTATTATATACACTATATCAAAAAATTGCACATACACCGTGTTCATTTGAAGAAAAATTCATTTATTTTATTTTAAACTTAAGTTTGATTGAAAGTTAATTTTATTTTCAGTTGTTCGTAACGTAAGTAACATTTAAAAAAAAAAAGTAATAATTCAAGTTCAAAGTTGGGGGAGAAAAAATACAGAAAGTAAGTCAAAATATTGTACATACATCAAAAAATTGCACATACAAGTATGGCAACACTAACTTATCAGCACAAAACGGTAAAATTTTTGTTGGGCATTGTTACGATCAGGGTATTAAACTCTTTTAATGAAGTCTGCAACAGTCCTCTAAAGTAAAAAGAACTAAGTGTCCCTCAATTTTACAAAGTTTTTGCTAAGATGTCTGGGTCGCATAACAAAGTTCCAATCGATATAAGGAAAACGATCGTAAAACTTAAAAGCGATGGTAAAAGTTATACGGAAATATCACAGATCGTCGATAGACCGCGTTCAACTGTTCAAAGTGTCATAAAAAATTTTGAAAAAAATAAGAGCTTTGACATTGCACCTGGAAGAGGTAGAAAAAAAGTGTTAAATAAATACTTAGAACGAAAAATTGAGAGGATTGTAAAGAACAACCCCAAAACCAGTGCTCCAAAAATAGTTGCAGAACTAACCAAACATGATGGAGTAACAGTAAACCCACAAACCATACGGAATTTTCTTCACACAAAAGGATACCATGGACGAGTGGCAAGAAAAAAACCTTACATTTCCAAGGCTAATGTAGCTCGGCGTTTTAGCATACGCAAATGAATATGTTACAAAATCAGATGACTTTTGGAAGAACGTTATATTTGTAGACGAAAGCAAATTTAACGTCTTTGGATCTGACGGTCGTCGATTTGTTTGGCGCAAAGCTAATACAGCCTTGGAAATTCAGCACTTAAAACACACTCTAAAACATGGTCTTGGCAGTATCATGGTATGGGGAGCGATGGGAGCTAATGGTGTGGGGAATCTAGTTTTTGTTGAAACTACGATGGATAAACACATGTACATACAGATACTTTCAGAAAACTTAAAGGCTAGTGAAAGTAAAATAGGCTTACACGACGATTTTTTATTGGTTCAGGACAACGACCCCAAGCATTCATCCAAGCTAGTAAAGGAATGGTTGCTGTATAATGTAAAATCTGTCTTACCCTATCCACCACAATCGCCCGATCTAAATCCTATCGAGCATCTTTGGGACATTATAGAAAAGAAGCTCCGAGAACACCAAATAACAAGCAAAAATCGTCTTAAAGAAGTTATTTTAGAAGAGTGGAACAAAATACTGCCCGAAGTCACCAGTAAGCTTGTGCTTTCAATGAAAAAACGATTAAGACATGTTATTTTAGCAAAAGGATACCATACAAGTTATTAAACGCGACACAAGACATATTTTTAACTAGTGTATGTGCAATTTTTTGATGTATGTATGTTGTATATTGCTTAAGTATGAATATGTTTTGTATGAATATGAGTTTTCCATTTCTGAACTGGTATAATTTCATATTTATCTTACTTTTACCTTAAGATTTGAATTGACTTTTGTTTTTATGCTAAACTGTGCATTTATGTACATACAAATCCATTTTGGCTTTTATAAAGACTCTAGTAAATTTTTTTTTTAAGGATCATTTTGTTTAGTTGCTGTTTTACATGATTGAAGCATAGGGAACCAATCCCCATTTTTCTATGTACTTTGTTTACACGGATTTTTCTGAACGTATTTAGTTTATACATATGTACATGCATAAAAGCCCAACTACAACACTCATGAACAAGCTAGAGCTAATGTCAAACGCGCATCAGTGACTGAGCGAATACACACACCCCCATAAGAGCGCTTATATTGGAGTCCACGAACAAATCTGCAATTTTCGTTAAGCACATGCAACTTTGACAACCAAGCATGAGCTAGTGCGAATATAATCACACCGCGCATTTGCCAATGTGACAGATGAAACACAGAAAAGCAACAAATCTGAAAAATGAACAAATCAGCTTTTTTTTGAATTGGAATTCATAGCTTAAGATATTCATAATAAAATCAAAAAATAAAGCAACCAACGGCTATGAGCGCATGTGTTCAATATAGTTACTCATGTGCTTTGATCAAACATGACGAAACAGTTCGTACAAATTTGACACTAGCTCATGCTCGCTCATGCGCGTTATTGTTGGGTGTTAAATCAATACCGCACGGCGCACACTACACAGAAACTCAAAGCATTCCGCATAGTCAACAAACAGACTTAAGTTGAAACAATCTAAGAACTGTCTCAACGTTGTTTCATTGTTTTCTGGTATTTCACAATGTCGGAGACGAAATGCAATGATTATGATGAAATTCCGATACAATTATCAAAATCATTAAGAAATAGTAGGTTTCTTTTGCCAAATTCGAGGGCAGATGTTTTGTTTTTAATATCGATTTTCCGATGTTTTATGTGCTTAAACATCGATCATCCCTAGTTCAAATAAGATAGACCTAGGAGAATTGTAACAGTGTACAATTGCAACACTCGCGATATTTCCCGAACTGTAACGGCGGCCGTGGCGTTGTGTGTATGGGCGTCGACTCCTACGAACTTGAACCTCGGTGCATGGGTTCGATTCGCAATACTACCACACAAAATTTGTACGGCCCCACCTCTTTCGAGTCACTGACAATGCTCAAAGAGTATAACTATCTAGAAAAAGCTTTTCAAACTTGGCCGTTCGGTGTCTAAATAAAACTGTAGGTCTCTTGCATTCGTGTGATAACAATAAAACGCAGAACACGAGTGGTTGCTGAGAAGCTAGGTCCTGACCATCTACGGGCTATAGAGCCAGTCTTATTATTACTATTGTAACCTTAATCTCAGCGTCAGCTAATACAGCCAAAAACCTATACAGCGTGTGTTTATTTATCACCTTAAATATGTATAGAGACTAAATAACCCTCGAAACAGGACCATCAATGGCATAGTCCTGTGGAACACCCCAGCCCTTAGCTCGAGGAACTCCAAATCTACAAGACAACAGTAGACACACTCCCAAGCCTTCTCATGGTAGTCGAATGAAAAGAATCTTAGAATGAACAGCTACGTAATTTTATAACAGAAATTTAATTAATTTAATTTCATTAAAACTGATAGTTGAATTAATTTGCTGAAGATGAAGATGAAATGTACGGCCACACTAGTTTTCACACTGTTTCGTAAGATTCTGATTCTGAGACACGAAGCACAAAAAGTCATCAGCTCTACCTACATAGGCCTACGACCCATTGAATGTCTAAACACGAGTCAAGTACATATCACGTATCACGTGATAAAGGGATGTGTACAATTTCATTCGTTCAATAATCAAAACAACTCGTTAACAACTAAATTCGCGTAAACAAGAACCCATAGGACCAATTCCACCAATGATCAAATCAACAACAAATTTAGGTGAACAAGCTTGTTTACACCGCCCTATATATGGAAACCTGTGTCTGTCAGTGTGAAGTCCGTTCTTAATAAGAAGTCAGTTTAAATAATAAGTTCCAGAGAATATGGGACAACAGTGCTATGGCAGTCTATCCGCGTTAATAGCAATCCGTGCGTTGCTTTCATTTTTCCTAAGCCTGCACTGTGACTTAATCTGTCCATCCAGTCGTCTACTTAGCCACGAAAGCGAACCACAAGTTCGATTGGAAAGAGCCAATCGACCAAGAGCGAAACGGACGGCGTGAATGAACCAACCTAGCCGTTAACACCTTAACAACCACATTTGTGTACAATTCGTTGAGCTCTACTTTATCCGTCCCATCTGCGGACAGTCGAAAAAATCCGAAAAATGATCATTCCTCTGAAGAACCTATAAAAAGTATTGTTGAAGCATTCATCGTTCATCAGCAACAGCAACCATTCATTGCCTTTCTTCGTCAAAACCATTTTTCTTTGCAAGTGCAACCGGGCACAACAAGTATCACAACTGAAAGAAGCTCTAACGATCGACTGATGTTTACAGCATCACGCTTACCGAAGTTTCTTGGACAAACTAAAGTTGAAATCGATCTTTCCCAACCGTAGCAGCCAGTGTCATAAAAATGCCGTCGGCCAGTGTAAACTGTGAAATTTAAACTGAGCTAATATTAAAAGTTTAAACTTAGATCTCCGAGCTATATTACGGTGACCCCATTTAACTTAAGACTAACACCTTGAAAGCCTACTGGAAGGACATCAATTTCACCGACTAAGTGCATCTGGGTAGTTGCATAGAAATTAGCGCCATCCAACGGCGCCGCGGCGTGCATTCCCGTAACAGATCGAAAAGGATAAAAACAGCACGTAAGCGTATAAGAATGATCGGTTAGTAAAAGCCGCTACAATCCGATGAGGACTAGGGCATCCTAAATGTCTGGCGTAAAGTTCTGGCGCATAAATTAGGCTGTAAATTTGACAGCCAGCAATTTGTTGTTTTCTCTCCAAAACTTCAAATCATAATCTCCACCGAATACCATCAAAACCATCGTTACTCGCCCAACAAACACGGAATCCACCTTGAGCCCAACCTAAGCTCCCCACATAATCCAACACCCACTCGCGCATCAGAATTAGTCTAAAAGACGAAAAGTTGTTAATGGCTGAAACCATTGACCAACAAATAAACGCTTAATGCCTCAGAACTTCCTCACCGCCTAACGACCGACTTCCATTTCTCTCGAGTTACCACTCAGAAACAAACAAACAAAAAACGTATAAGTTTCAAGAGACTACTCGTATCTTGAGTTTTATCAGACCTACATATCCCCAAGATCGGATTAATTCTGTGAAAAGAATTATACAATTTCAACCGGAGACCGACAAGATATCGGAAAGGTTATCCGAAGGAGTAGACCGAAACATTAATTTACGAACAACTTCAAAACAGAAGGTGTGATGGAAGTGGGTGTGTCTTGTCTGATGAGTTAAACATGAACTTCTCGTCTCGTCTTTTTGTTAATCGTTTCGATTTTATCATTCACGCTTTATATACGGCAAAGAGCGCAACACAACGAGAGACGCAAATAAAGAACGAAAACGACTGCGAAGCTAAATGCGATCGTTCCTTTTCAACGTTTGTTTTCTTTATTTGGTAATTAGCAGTGAAATGGGTAATAATCGTTGTAGCTGATGTTGACGGAATCCGAATAAGACCGACGGAAGTTCAAGACTTTACTGGCAATTAAATTGAAATGCCTCTCGAGTCCGGCGGTAGATCGCGCGTGTGACTTAATTTATAAAGTTTGCTGAATTAAAACAGGACGTATGCGATGGGAATTTTTATGCGGCGCTGGGTTGTTGCTCTTGAGACGCTGAGGGGATTGCCAGAATTGAGTCAACAATCCCCTCTGCCTGGGATCACTTATCATCTGCTTTCAACGCCGAATGCCGATTTGCTAGACTAAGTCGTTCTGTGAACGCGCTTTCTTGACCTTCTGCTTCTTCCACTTCACCCTATCTTGCTCAGTAAACTTAAGAACGGAGCCCAACTAATCTCATGCAGCAAGTTCAGGTCAATTCTAGGCTGCAATGGCCAACGGCAACTCAACTGAGACCGAAGACTGTTTTCGGAAACTTGTCGCCAATTGGCATAGCTTCATTTATACTTTGGGCAGGACTTTATTTTGCGTTACAAGGTTGATGAAATTGATATTTCTGGCAGGACAGCATATCAAAGTCTTCACTTTACATCGTTCACTCGTTCGCCTCTTAACTGATGAGCTGGTCCCGAGAAAGTGAAGTCCGCCTCCTTTTGCAGACTCTGTTGAGGCCCTTGAAGGCACTCCCTTTCTAGCGCTGGTTCGTGACAGTATCTAGCGATGTTACTTCCATGCGAAAAGGACTTCTCCTTGTTTTGCTGATCTTCATGGTTGCCTCTGTCAGTAATTGATATGCGATGGCTGAGATTGGAGGGGAAGGTCTACATTGGTTGCAGGGTAGAGGGTACTCCTCGTCGACTTACTGGTTGCCTGGAATTCGTGCGCCCTAGAATCCACCACAATCATGCTTACGTTCACCATCTTCGTATTAATTGATGGTGTATTTGAGTCAACTATCAAACGCATTGAAAGCAAGTGAGCTGGCATGAATAAATTCTGCACAAGTCTGGGAGGTGGAGAGACAACATCCATGTCTGTGCCGTCGGGTGTTGCTAAACCATCAGTACAAATTTCTAAAACACCTTGATGCATGACCTTATTTGTCTCCCATTGTTCTTCTTTTGGTAATTGATATCGATGTCTTCAAAGGGTGGCCACTAAACTTGAATGTCACTGTGGACTGTATCACTTTTCACTTATTGAACACTGTAGTGGATCTCCATGCGTGGGATACATACAATATGTTTCCTCACTGACTATATTTTCGAAGGCGACATTCACACGTCACGTCGTAAATTCCGACGTTCCATTCAGATGTCATTGTTTGCTTGCCGCTAACTCTCTACACAACAGAACAATGCCATTTTAATTTTCTTATGAGGATTACATGCGAACGAAGTTGTTTCACCGATATTTCTGCGTTGCGTCTGCAATTTGTGGGTGGCGGTGTTTGCAGGTGGGAATGTGTTTGTTTTAAAAAGCCATTTTAAAGAGTGTATTCTAGGTTTAATAATAGTGTAGTCAACTGCCAACCGTCTGGCGATTTAGACGATTCACGTGATTTTGTGTACCACAGTACGAGGTATTCTGCAATACTTTGAAAACATTTAGATGTTGCTCTAACCATAGTCTGATGTGAGGGTGAAGGTTATCTATAGCTGTCTAGTAGTGAAGTGGTTCAACGTGAGTGCAAGCTTGATGGCATACGGATTCGAGTGTTTGAGTGTGTTTGCCTCCGCCTTTATGGGACACCAGTGTCCCAAGCCGAACTTGATAAGAACAGATGATTGGTGCTGAGGATTCGATGTCATACTGCCAAAGCGTTGAACTCGGTTAATAATCTGATCTCTGTGGCTCAATACCACGAAATGGTACGTCACAACGGCTTCGTCCGCCCTGAATCATGTCACCATTCGGATGTGTGAGGTCTAGGTTAGGTTAGGTGATGTGGCTACCATCATAAGCGATGGATTCACTTAGACCCAAGGGTACATTGTGTTGCCACTGAGCCGGTTACCATCCATTACTTCTAAAACCATTTTTTTTTTTTGGGCAAACGCCTACATTGATTTGACATCCTTTTCGGATATGTCCGTTAGTTCTTTTAGATAGTACTTTTCTAGGGTTTGTTTCCTAATGGAGGCCAGTACAGGGCAGTTGCAGAGTGGATGTTCTTGCTCTTCTTCTTCATCCATGCTAAAGAAGGCGTATTATGGTAGTCCTAGTCTTGCGGAGTGTCTAGGCATGGCGCGCTGTCTTGTAAGGACTGCAACTAGGTTGCTTTCCTGCTTAGACTGAGGATGCCCGCGGTTGTTGTAAGTTTCTTTGGGTCATATTTTGTGCGGTTTAATACAAGACAAAAATGCGGTACTACTCATGTTCCACATTCCTCGTTCAACTGAGGGTAGGTGACCAAATCACGACCGCACGGTCGCACAACGTGCTGGGAAAGATTCAGTAAGGCGAGTTGTCGAGTCAGCAGCATCGAAAATTCTGTTGTCTGGAGGTACGTAGTAGAAACTTTTAAACACAGGATGGGTTGGGTAGGGATGGTATTGCGTGCCTCCTCATGAGGAGTCTCTGTCTTGCAGCGGATTAGATTAGGCAATCTATGCCCAACTCACATGGCTTAGGACAGTCGGAAGATATGTATGTAGTTTTTAATCTGTAACAATGCAAAAATGAAAAAAATTAATATGGAATTGTCCGGGGGAAGATCATTCCGAATAAACGAATTTTTTTATTGATGCACAAATGCAAAAACTTATAACGAAAAATTATTATGACTTAGTTATCCTCACATCCTTCCAGACGGAACTACAGCGCGCACTCGATGGGTTTGTGGCCGTATGTGCTGATGCTGGAATGAGGGTTAACGTGGACAAATCGGAGGTTATGGTCATTTTCAGAACGGCTGTGGAGAAGTTTAAGTATCTCGGGGTCTTTTTCACGAGTGATGGAAGGAGTAATGCTGAGCTTGTAGGACTGGTCAAGCTGGGTCAGTTTTGACCCAGCTTGGTAGTTCTGTAATCAGAAAGGACGAGCTTGTTGCCAAAGCCAAGTTAGCGGTTTCCAGCTCAGTATTTGTTCCAACTCTCACCTACGGTCATGAAATTTGGGTAATGACCGAAAGAATAAGATCGCGAGTGCAAGCTGCTGAGATGAGATTTCTTCGTGCTGTTGTGGGAATTACTAGCCGGGATAGGGTAAGAAACACGGCAGTGCGCGAGGAACTCTACATTGAGCAGCTGCTTCTTCGAACGGAAAGGGCTATGCTTCGGTGGTTTGGTCACGTGGCACGAATGTCCCCATCATCACGACTTTGGAGGCGGGCGTTGAATGCGATTCCATCAGTTTGGCGATCACTTGGTAGACCCAGGACGAGGTGATTGGACCAAGTCCAAAAACTCGCCGGGTTACGCTTGGGCATAGCTCCTGATGAGTTAGAGTCGATGGCGGAAGATCGAGTTGCCTGGAGATTTCTCGTGCGTGGTTTACCCCCGCGACCCCTTTAGTGGATCATGCGGGTCAGAAGATGATGACGATGACGATGATAAAAAATTGAAAACCGACTCTCATTAATTCGGAAAAATCTCTTTAATTCGGAAAAAAAGTATTTTTGCGGAATAAACGAGTTAGCCTAATTAAAGAGCTCTTACTGTAAATAGAAAAAATAAGAAAACAAAAACGTATGTACAAACCTAAGTACAATGCACTCTCCCTTAGTCGAATTTCTCTCTAGCTTGAATTTTTTGCTCGCAATAAATTGGCATTCCTCTCAATTTTCCATACAAAAAACCAACCTCTAACTGGAACTAATTTTATATCCCGTGAGAATTGGACTTAGGGGGAGTTTAACTGCATGTACATAATGTAAATATATGTATATCTATTGTAATAAAATAAATTTATTGGATGCAGTACACAAAAATGGGATAAAATTATTAATTTTTTTCTATTCTTGCCAACGATTGTTATGACCTATCTAAAATATCATCATTATTTTAATTCAGGATCAGGTCTGACTTTTTTCTTGGAGGATATAGGGTGATGGTATGTAAGGTCAGCCGCCGCCAATAGTCAACCGCTTCGTTATAAAAGCCAGCAAAATAGTAAATGCCCAAGTTTATTTTCCATGAGCTATTTTTTTTTTTTTCTAAAAGCCTAACTGTTCTTCTATCTGGATGCAAAATTCTGTGTCGATGCAGCTGCTGATTATGATGTTAAAAATGGTTAAAAATGGTATTTCAAGAATTTGTTAGTGCCGTTATGTTAAAAATAAATTAGTGGAAGTCTTTTGGAAAAAGACCTATAGTTATAAAAATATTGAAGGTCAGTGCATTGTATGATTATCTATTACAGCATTTTTAATTCTAAGAAAAACATTCAATCTATAAAACATTGTTAAGTTTTTTCTACAGGGGGAGCTAAAAAAAAGGAGAAAAAGTTTTTTTCCAATTCACATAAATTCAGCTTTCTTTTTTTACTCAAAAGAATACTTATTTTTTATTCTTCAAGCCCGCTTTTATTATTTCCCCGATGCACTGCAATGATGGCTATAACTGGCCCCTAATAGAGGCTGACTACTGCATACTCAAGTGGACAGCTGGATCTGAAGGGGCTGACTACTCCCGAATCACATTGTTTTCACTATTATTGTAAATAATTTCTTTTACGTAGGAAATTAACCAAATAACGCCCAACATTTATACTCTACATATTTCAACTAATCAGATAATCTAAATTATCTATTCAAAAGTTAAATATTTGATTTTTAAGGACCAAATGAACATACGAAAAAAATTCACCACCCTACATATGTTTGTAAAATACACTGTATTTATGATTTGGATATACTTAGACCCACACTGTATTTAGGATGGATTAACTGAAATAAAATAATGAATGACAGCAATTTAAATTATTTTTGGACCCACCTACTTAAATGAACTAATACTACGAACAAGAAGCCTTGATTTTGAGCATTTACGTGATGTTTTATTTTTATTTACACGTCCCCATCTACAGTGGTATACCTACGCTGTGTAATTAATTACATGTGTAGTTAACGCGTAATTAATCAGGTTACACATGTCTAAATATGTATGCTTGTAGCAGAGTATAATTAACTACATAGTTATTTTCAGTGGATCACATCACGTGTAACACAAACACGTGAATTTTCGTGAAATCGTAGCCTCCACTACCTACAAATCATTCGCGGCTACAAGAATATTTCTGTCTTTCTCTCTCTCTCTCTCTCGTGATGCAGATGTTCTCCCCGAAGAACCGATCCTCCGGCTAACAACAGCCTATCATTAAGGAGACGTTAACAGAGGCGAAAAGGGCACCGTCACCATTACCATCCTTGTTAGCAACCAGGTGAAACAATATCAAAAAAAGGGAAATAAACAAGCCACAGGGGCAATCAACAGTATCGGCAGTGAGTTGAAGGCAAAGAAGGTCGTCTTCTTTCCGTCGGGATAGATGGGGAAATTGCTGAATTCGCAGAAATTTGCCGAGCGATGAGAGGGTGGGTATTTATTTGATTGAAATGATGAAGCAAAATAAGACAAGGGACTGGGCAAAGAAAAAAGCAAGAAATGCCTATGAGTTACGCTGTACAGGTGTAGCTGTTCATCTTTCACATTCAGTTTCTGATGGATGGTCAGTCATCCAAGAGTTTCGTTCCGAACCATCCCCCATCACATGCATGTGTGCATCAAGCCTAACCGCATTAGTGTCCAAACATGAACCTCAAAATGCTAAAATTATTACTTAAATACACCCTCTTTCTGACTCCAGAGCGCCTTGCAAGAGGCCGATCCGGCAAATCTCTCACCAAAAACTAACAACCTTCATATGCAACTTTACGAAACACGTGCCAAGCCTTCGGGTAATTTACAAGATCCCACCACTGTGCCCTGTGTGTGACTCCTTCAGACATTCCCATTCCAGCGACGCCATCATAACTTTTGAAAGGCAACACAATAATCCACTGCTAACTCATATTGCTCCGATTAGGGTATATCGGTCCATTGATTAAACAAATTAACCCTAAGTATACGGGCCATTAAAATAGTCGCAAAACTCACTCGTTCCATCCCGCTTCGCTGACAGGAATGATACAAAACTCATAATCATCTCACCCCAAAATGCGTCCATGTGTGCACATATCGGAGCACTCCGGGAGATTTGACGACGAAGCAAAAACCCCGCAGCACACACGACAGAGAATCCATAACACGTAACCCTCCGCAAGGAAGAAGGAAGAAGGAGAGCATCCATCCCTTCCGCTCCAGTCATCCATCCACCTATTCGTCTACTCATTAAAAAATATGAAAATCGAATTACAAAATCATAAGAATTTGCATTATTTATCCAATTTGCTGCGTCCCCGGTTCTCCGTCGGTGGCTCTCTACAACCCTTCGCATTCCGTCGGCTATATCAAGTAGTATTCTGTCTCATTCCCTCGCGTATGGCTGCACCATCTGTGTCGCTCGCTCTATTAAGCCATCTAGTTCGAGCAAATAACGTGAAGTAACGAGGATGTTCTAGCCTTGTAAGGCAACACGATGTTGCAAAAAAAAAATAAGAAGAAAAAAACAGGGTCCTCCTGCTTCCATCCGTCCCTAGCTGTACGTGTCCGCAAATGGAACACACACCGAATTAACAGCAAGAGCAAAAACAGAAAAAAAAAAAAACAACAAGACACCACAGCAGAAGGACCCTCCCGATACATTTCAGCGAACGATGAGTGCCGACGAAGAAAGATACAAAAAATGTGCCAAAAAGCATGCAACTCGTTTATATCCTGTCGCCGTGTGTTGGGTTGTGTTCTGCTGTGTTGTGCGTTGTTTTTTGTGTATTTCTGGGCTGTAACCAATCTCATTCACGATGTTCATCATCCGTCTTTCAAGAGAAACGCCAGTCACACGGGAGAATAAAAAAGAATAAATAAAACAGCGGGCTAAGCACTCAACCCTGCGCGCCTCCTTCTTCTTCTTGCTCTGCCGATCTCCCGCTCTCCGACTCCATCTCCTTCTTCGAAACCTCATGCTCGTCGTTTTTCTCCTCGGCACAAAGTTTGCCCTCAGAAGAAGCAGACCTCACTCTGCTCGCTATGTAACCGCTGTTGATTGATGCCGGCAACGTGTTGTAAACTTGCTCCAAGGGGGCCGCCTAGCCGTGCCGGCAACCTGCACTGCGAGAGGGGGTCGCGTAGGCTGTGAAGAAAGCTCTTAGTTCGAAAACAATGAGCGAACCGAATACGAAGCGAACTAAGGAAACACTCGCAGGCAAACAGTTGGTGCGTATGTACACGGCCCTTATGTGCCGCAGCAGTCAGCACTCAGTCCCATTCGCATCGAGGCTGTAGATACATAAGTACACTGCCGGTCCGTACATGGGTACACGATACGACTTGTGGATAGAAGATACGCAGCAACCTCATTGAGTGCAGGGTACATGATGACAATGTGATGGGAAGTTACGCGACGGCACCGCTGCTATGTGACAGTGGCGCTAGTAGCCGCCTTAATTCGCAGCAGAATGTATCTACGAAGATTGAGCGCAAAGCAGAAGCCGTGAAATACAATAATGTACAGATGGATGGCGAATGGTGGTGTGGAAGCGACAACGACAACGACAACAAGAACTAAGGCACTACGACACAACGAAGGCGACGGAATGGATGGATTATTTGATATTGCTGCTCGGTGTGCGCTGTGAGCTGTGAGCTGTTTGTTCGTTTGCCTTTGTGTATTATTCTCATTTTATGTGCGCTATGTTCGCCTCCTCTTGTGCTCGTCCAATTCTGCTGATGCGGGATTTTCGTAAGCTGTTTTGTTTGTGGGGCTCCGTTGTCCGTGTGCCGTGTGCCACACATAGTAATTGAACATGACATTCGAAGGGTAGAGTGAGAGCGCAATCTTCTATGGGAGATGTACGCGGTGATTCAACTTTACAGGACGGTAGGAATGGATTTTGCATGTGTGAGGAAATTATAGAAAATTAATGAGTAAGAGATGAAATGTAACGATGTTTTCAGTCGGGTTTGCTTAACAATCCTTTCAAGGATCACAAGGTCTGAGGAAAAATCACTCAGCAAATAATTTGTATTGCTTTTAAGCTAAGTAATCCGCAAATTCCGATGACTGGAAGCAAAGTGTACGCGACCACCAGTGTTGGAAGACAGCTTTAGCTAAGGCTCGGACTCTCTGTGGAGGTTGGCTGGTAATGTTCATAGTTGTGGACATCGCCCACAGAGTATGCCTCTCCACTACCGGCAAATCAAGGAAGGAACAAAGTCTTGCCACGAGGAGCTTTTCGGAGACAAACATTTTGTCCGCCAAAGAGAGTTGTCTGTCCAGAGGCACATAAAATGTACAGAAGTATACTCGGGTAATCTCTTTTCTTTAAGTCAGACTCTCAGACTAATCAACGCTGATTTCTGGTACATTGAATCCGTTTAGCTTATTCCAAATAATCGTGAGTGCAGACGTCTACGAATTCTGACTAAATTTTGTGGTTCTCTTTGTGGGTTGAGGGCAGGTGGAGAAGAATATTATACCACGAAATATGTGTGTGGGCTCTACAGCGACATGAGTGTAGACAAGTCGCACTAAGTTTTTGTCCGAGGAATATTTAATAAAGTGCATAAGAGACAACTTTGTGTGCAAAATGGAGCTGCTTGCTGGCTGATACGCCGGTCCACCCTAGATTGTAGCGCTACAGAGGGAATACGACAAAGAGAACCATCCTATGACAAGGTTCAGCAATCATTTCTGAATATATTTGTCAATGTCTTGTTGCGTGGCATAAAATGCATCATCATAGTCTATAAGGCTTATATCGGCCCTCAGTTTGAGTACAGCCCTCATGTTCGGTCTGGTGCCCCCAAAAGCACCCTGCACCTACTAGATGGGATCCAAAAGCGAGCGATTAAACTTATAGGCAACAACAATGTCGCAGTGTCATTAGGCTCACTCCAACACCGACGTACGGTTTTCGCTTTGTCTCTGTTTTATCGCTGTTTTAACAAACGGTTGTTAACAAACGCTGTTTAACCTTGGTCGGACGGGTCCCCGGATCGAATCCCAATGAAAGCATAGTTATTACGCTTTATCCGGTTTTCAAATCTGGTCCAGTCACCATTGGGATCAAATTAACGACACTTTCACTAGAGTTGTCGATTAGTGGTAGTTTTCTGTCTATGGGTATCACAATGAACCAACATGCTGGCGATTTCGCTGGCAGCTAACCAACCTAACCTAACTTAACCTTAACTTAAGCAAACGGTGCTCAAGTGAACTAGCCATGCATTCCTACTCTCCATGAATTCACCCGCAATACCCGTCTAGGCAGAAATGCCCATCAGTTTGCCCTTAAGCCTGCATTCGGAGTTCCAGATAAATTAGGAGGCTCGGTTTTCATTCGCACGAATATAGATGCTCTTTCTAGCCCAATATTTCCCACAGACTACAATTCGCAAACATTTAAAAACAATGTGCACAGGTACCTCCTATCCCTCTCACAATCTATAGCTTCGACCCGTGGTATGTCTTGAACCCGGCCACTTAAGATTATTAGTAAACCCTCGTGCATGCGCAAATTATAAGAAAAGAAATATTAACCGACAGAAATTCGCTTGACTCGGTTACATTTTCGTTGTTTCTTCTTATCCATGGCTTCAAATTTGATGAAGCTTAGTTTTAACCAAATCACACGCGAGCTCTTATGAGCTCTATGAGAAACTCAATACTGCGTTGAGGCTGCCTTTCTCGTGTTACGTAGACTTAAGCAAATGCACCTTGAAAGGACAAATCAAATTGATCAGCTGCATGCATTACTCAAATGTTAGCACACGCATTGGCCCATACGAACCGGTCAGAGAATGTCATTTACATAAGTTAACCTTCAAAAATGCTTGTTTTACTGTCAAAAAATGCACGATTAACTGTCAAATTCGTCGGTAAACATGGGAACTGACGTCGAATTTCGCCATAATAGTTGATTTCTGATCAAAACGTACTGAAATGTGGCAACATTTTGATGTGAGAGTTCATTGTTACGTGAGATTACGTTACTTTCAACGTAAGAACGACAGGATGAGCCCTTGCATTGCTTGTGTTGGCAGTTAAACGTCTCTCGGCGGTAGCACCAACGCAGAATTGTATTTGCAATATGCCTCCACATGGTCTAACTGGAGCATGATTATATGTAATAATTAACTCTACCTACCTACCTTTCCCCCACACAATAAATATTTATCAGTCACTGTGATTACAACTCTCACTCTACACATTCAACCAAGCCACAGTCTTGGCCTTGGAAGTGCACTCAGTTGTACTTGTCATTCATCCAAAATAACAAAAAAAACTATCTCCACCCATTTCCAATGTAAAACTGCGAAGTAAGGTTGCGATCTTTTTTTCAAAATAACATCACATCAGAGCAAAGTTCCTCATAGAAGCACACTTACTGCTCTTAGCCATAGGCACGATGCACTACACCACCACCACCGCCACCACTACAACTACCACCACTGCCACCGAAGCCCTTTAGAATCACATTAACAACCCGAACAACATTCTCATTCTCATTCTCATGTCCTTTGCCAATACTCGCTTGCATAGATGTGTGTATGCATCGCTACATACCTTCTTTTTGCTCGGCTGTTCTTGATTCTCCCAGGCGTGTTGTACCTTCACTCAGTCAGTCACTCTTCTCTTTTAAGCGAAAATTCCAAATTTCTGAAATTCCCATTGTACGGTCGGGCGGGTAGCCTGTTTTTGCGTATCTGCTGCGTAACAGCCAGCTAAACCCAGCCCAAGAACAATAGGAACAACAGCGACAACAACAACTATCGCTTCGTTGCTTACCCCTGTGTTTGAGTTTTGCAAAAAAAAAAAAGAAATCCGAAAAAAAAATGCAAAAACAAAAGAGGCAGAGGAAAATTCTGAATAGGGGTCGCATCGATGCACATAAAGACCGTATATACGGAATGGAATCCTTTTCATACTCGCGCGCACACACATTCACACAAGCGCGTGCAACCAAAAAAAAAATCAGTAGCATCAGTAGCGGCGGCGGCAAAATAAGGAAAAAGCACGAAAACTGCAAAATTGGGAAATGGAATTTTTAATAAAAACGAACGAACCAAAAAAAAAGAAAGCAACCACCACCACCAGAGCAGCATTTATATGGCAGCCCTCTCCCCATCAGTCATACATAACCTCTGCAAGGGGTTGTTTGTCAGTGTAAGCCCTTTGGCTTAGCAGGAAATGTACGCCTTACTGGAACAAGTATATAACCATAATTGATTGGTATATACGGGGACTGCTCCTGCTGCCGCGCCACTCTTTGCCGTATTCAGTATTCAGTATTCACTCGTATCGACGACGTACACCAAGTACACACATAGAAGCGCGTCACTTTCTGAATCGCTTGACACTGCCGGGACCTCTGTGCGAGTACATATACACATGACAGGACATGTACTACATACATAGTATGCCTCCGAGGTGGAAAAACTTCATTTCCATGGCAAAATATTCCTTTTCATCCGAAAACGGGTGGCGATGGGCGAGGAGGGATTTACTTTCCCATTCAATGTGGCTTCTCTCTGCTAATGGGAATTTTCTGTTTACCCGGATACAAGTCTGTATGTGTGGTCCTTGGAAGCCGGGCACAAACGCTCTGATGGCCTGCAATACCGGGGCAAGGACGTGAATCTGATTCACTAAGCTCAAGGGTGGATTTCCAATTTCAGGCAGCATTTGCCAAAAAAGAAAAAAAATATGTGTGTACGTACACTGTGTAGGAGAAAAAACTAAAACCAGAGGAAAACAAAAATTGAGGAAAAATTCGGTCGTCACTCGGTACGGCACGGCCGCAGAGAGGCGCATTGGAATGGAATGAAGATGATCGGACCAGACAGGCAGAGCAACAGCAGCAATTCTGACGAATGGATGTGGATTTCGTGTGTAATTTAGGAAGTGCTGTTGGGCGATGATTTGCTTTCGATGGCATTTCTTGTCTGCCGTTTGCGGTATCCGTCTGCCGACGGCCGTCGGCAACAGATGGTGTCATTTGTTGTCTGTGTGTTTACTTTGCATATTGGTTCCGAAAGGATATGTGCTCAGACTGGGGGTGGCTGATGAATACAAATAAGGGTGGACTACGAGGAGAGCGTTGCTTGTATGTAGGTGGGAATTAATGGATTAGGCTGGACCAAAGACGGCCGATATTAAATTGATATCAAGTTGGTAATTTTTACATCGTTTGTTGAAAACGACCAGGACACAGAGTTAGAGAGAGAGAGAGAGAGAGAGAGAGAGAGAGAGAGAGAGAGAGAGAGAGGGAAAGAAAGTTTGTCGTCCTCCGATTTGCATATGAAGGAAAAGTGTGTGTTTCCCAAGAAAGTTTTGTTGTTTTTTGCGGCTCTTTGTGATTGATGAGGGCACATGTTGATCCCTTCAACGCTTGGTTTGCTTCCGTAATGAATTCCATTTGGGAAATTGATAATGGACTGGCAACGCCCACAATTTTTTTGTCCATCAAGTGTGAGACGGTACTTGCTTGTGTAAAGATCCCGCATCCGTATCTGATTCAATCTTAGACGACCCTACCTCATCCTCGAATTCGTTACGGTTCTTCCGAATTCTTGGCCTTCTCTAAGCACCTCCAACCTAGTGTTGACGAGTTGATCATTTTAATTGATAGTTCACATATCCAAAAACCGAGCGATATCCATCAGTCGGATACACTTAATGCGCTTTCATAAGGACGCACACAAAAGGATTATAGCTGGCCACCTGCAGTTGACTCGAGGGACTGACAAGCGGCTCTGGTCCGAAGGGAACCCACCACGACCCCGGCCAGGTAATGTGTCAGATGTTGAAAGCGATAATGATGTCTCTGTTTTCGGTGGTTGCTCGGATGGGGGGTGGAACATAAGGATGAACACCAGCGATTCCCACAGGATGGCAGATCAATCAGAATGAGGTGAGAATCGATCTGACAGGCGGACGTCAGCCATTGTGTGTGTGTGGCAGTGTGGGACGATGGGTGGTTTGTGATCGTTGGAGGAAAAAAAATAACCGATCGGTTTGTGGTTTTCAGCGAGTTTTTTGTATTTCCTTTCACACCCGGGGAGTGTGAATTTTGCTGACAAAAGCTCTGGGGATTTGTTTGGGATGAACGACTGACTTTTGCTGGTACCGACGGCAAATCGAGTGTTGACATGTATTTTTTTTTTCAAATTTTTATGTTCACTATTTTTAGAAGAAATACGGAAAGAGGAGAAAAAAAAAGACACGTCAAATATTTATTCCGCACAATTCGGTGTGAGGTTCAACAAGGAAAACGATGGGACTCAGATATGCGCTCAAGGATGTGTCACAGTGGAGATGTTATCTTAATTTCTTTTCAGTCAAGATAGGTTCGACAGATGTTCACCATGATTTATCCTCATATTTATTCGGAACAATGTATTCGATATGTGTCGCATTTCCCACCCAGTACACAGCAAACGCATGTACAAACGGACACAATGGCCAACACATGCCCGCTTATGTACAACCGTCGCATAACCATGCACTCTCAGATATCCAATCCGATTATGTGCCGATGAGGGAATAATGGATTAATGCGTGCGTCTAAACACTGCGATGAATCATCCAACATTGCAGCGTGTGCCCAACTGAAACGGATAAGCGTGGTAATTGCATCGAACGTCCTGAAAAAACAAAGTGAACCTGAAGACTGAATATTAATGATGTTCGCTGTGTTTACGCATTTCTTCAAGGATGACAAACAGTCGTGTGTGTGTACGTGTACCTGACATGCGATTGAGCAGGTAACAATGGTGTGCATTTAAGTGACTTTATTTGGCAAGTGTGGATTTGAGGGAAACACGAAAACATTTTTCATCTCGAAGAAAAAATAAATATTTGACATTTACGAGCACTTTAGGGACACGCCCACTGATGGCTGCTGTGAATCGGGAACAGTCTCTGCGGGTCAGCGATGGTCAAGCTGGCTGTGGCAGACTTAAGAGTGTATGCAGTCTGTATGGATATTTTCGTGTCCTCTTCTTGGGCATTTACTGCATTGTCCCGAGTGGAAGTTGGTGCTGAGATTTTTGTCAATTTAGAGATTCAGACAATAAATGAACAGACAGTGGCGACATTGACAAATTTAATGAATTTTTGGCCACTTTGGGCTACGTAGTGAGCTTAACGACGCTTAAGCAACCTGAGAGGATATTTGTGGTGGACGTCATCTAACTTGGTGTGTACATTTGAGTTCAGCCAGATTGATGGGTGATGTTCCGGTTCACCGTCGGCGCCACACGAGAATAAGTCGAGAAGACAATATCAAATTTGGGTTCTACAGAAATGTTGTTCACAAAAGAACAACGATGTGAAAGACTCAAGCGTGCACCAAGCGGTCAGAAAACGTTTATGTTGTCTGTGTATCCTTCGCCAGATGTTGCGCCTATAGTTTGAGATAAAATAACGCACTGCTCTTGAGAAGAAGCATTGCCCGCTGGGCCACTACTAATTGTTTGCAATTAATTCGTTGCTCCAAACAGGAAGTGGCGTATGTTATCTAGCGATCTATGAAGGGAACCCATTATAATAACCACTCCTGAAAATAATGGCGAGCTTTGTTGAACGTTTTTAGAGGAAAAAAACAAAATTTTTGTCTTGGGTCTACTGAAAAGTTAGGAATTTGCACATACGCCACTTTGTGTTGGGAGCGACAAATTGTTGGAGGAATTCCTTTAAGAGAAACAACTCAAATCGGGTCGATGACAAAAACGAGTGTAGGTATCTGCATGTGCTTGGGCTGGCGGCTTCGAATAGTTTTGCATTCGCAATCGCTTGACTTGGCGTTCGGTGTTCCCACCTTTCCCTTAACTTGTCTTTAAAGATATCTACTTTCTATGGTTTGCATTCCGTTCTCTTTTAAATTCATGCACTACAAAGGAATGCTCACCACGTTGACGTGCCCGCCCGGTGAGTCAGGGAATACTTCCCCAGGAGGCCACATGTATCACCGATGGATCATGCGCTATAACTTTCTAGACACGCATTTTCTCGGGCTTTTTGTCTTTTCCTTGTCACGAACGTTTTTCTTTGATCTAAGTACACACAAAAAGCAACATCATTTCGGGAATATCTTGGAAGTTATGAGCTGAATATCGACTGATCTGTAATGTCAATGCCTTGCCGAGCGTGGTTACAATCAGTAACCACTTTCAGATTCCTTATGCCTTCAACATTCCGATTCCCTCCTCAAGATCATGCATAAGTACAGTGTACTCTCTCCTATTGGAAACCACTCATAAGCGCACACATTTTTTGGTACCGTCAGTGTCCGTGTTTGAGAGTTCACTGTACTTCCACCTTGTCCCTCCATTTGGCTACTACAATAGCCGAGTTTTTTCGTCCAACAATTTTTTCTTCTTTTTTTGTCAAGTGCCTCTATGCACGACCCACCGATGGTCATCCCTCTAAAACACTAAAAACGGAAAACAAACAAAAAAATACTCATGGCCATCAGATTGTTTTTTATTTGCACACCAGCAGTCAACGTGTTAAACTAGACAATACTTCTTAAAGCCTCTCCCAGGCGGTGCAGTAATTTTATTTTTTTTGCGAATCATTTCACTACTAGTGCATTGATTACGGAAAGATCGGCTATTCCCTCTATTCGTCTATTCTCTATTCTTCTTCCTCGCATCCAAGACTCATTTCTGAGGTTCTGCTTCATTCCACGGTCCATTTGTAAGTCTCATTCATCTTGAGGTGATAGCAATTGCTTGTTATACCTAGCAAGTGCCAAGATTTTCTATTCCGACTGCACACACACATTCAGTGACGAAACTAAACTAAATTAAAATGTTACTTAAACTCCAACACAATGGCCATGCTTGCATTGCAACCAAAGAAGTAAAATCATGTTCACTTAATGAGAATTTCCCTTAATTTATTGCTGCACAAAAGAGAATCCATTAAATAGGAAAAATGTTCACAAAATAATTATTATCACGTGTACACGCCTTGAGACGAAGATGATTTACACAAG
Organism: Eristalis pertinax; assembly: GCA_907269125.1. NCBI lineage: Eukaryota > Metazoa > Arthropoda > Insecta > Diptera > Syrphidae > Eristalis > Eristalis pertinax. The sequence goes on along the minus strand of OU026148.1, from coordinate 66,829,104 downwards.
AGGGACACCAAACTAATGCCGTGCCGTCGGCAGAACCAAGCAAGATGAGAATTGAATTATGCGCCCATTAAGCACTTCTAAATGTCAGTCCTTTAAAGAGCTCTGTTTTTATGGTGCCTGTTAAATTATGTGCATCGTTCCATTATTTTAAAATGACCTCATCCTTTTGAATACTTTATCTTAAAATTGCCAGTGCATAACTTTTAAATTATTAATCAGTGAACAATTCAAATTAAATGGCCTTTAAAAGTGTGTCAAGTGGCCGTGTGGCGGAACGAGGATAAATGAAGTTTATCGATGCAGGTGCATGGAAGTTTGTCATGTGTCCTATGCAGCTAACTCCAATCGGCTTCTGGTGTGACCGTCTAACTCAATTTATTCTAATCACGTTTTAATTATAGGCGATGCCATGTCCTCATTTCCACGTATCCATACAAAATAAAAATAAGCGACGTTGTTGGAAAGTTTTTAATCTTTCCCTGCACAAGTGTGTGTGTGTGTGTGTGTTATCCTGTCGTCGCCACGAACCGATGGTACAAATCACGTTTTAAGGCCAAACCGGAAATGGCGTTCGCGATATATTTCTTTGACGGGCATTGGTATGCATTTTATTTTAGAAATCAGGTACAATATAGATTGAAAAGCGATTGACCCCTTCTCCATCGACGAATTTGAGCGGCTTTTTGACATTTGAATGCGACATGAAGCGAGAGTGAGTAGCAGTGTGCCTTCCGCGAATGCTCGAGCCGGTGCCTCTTGGTGTCGTACACGTGCGTTGTGAGCCCGAAAAGTAGCAAGTAGCGGAAATGTTCGCGATGATGGTGTCCACAGCCGTCCTCCTGTGTCCAGCCATCGTGTGTTCAAAGACAGATTATTCACAAATTTTTCACGGTTATTCACGAAAAAATGTAAATTTTATTCTCTGATTGGTCAGTTTGGTTTGAGAAAACAATCTAAAAAGCGTTGTTAAGCAATTTTAAGGCGCAGGAGCGGTAGAAGTCGGCTATCTCAAGGCTACTTTATTTCTGATTTAGACTGTCAAAAAATATTAGATTCCAGAGCGTATGCAACTCTACCTCGAGCTATATGATTGGACTTACGATATTGCTAATTTCTGCATACATATGTGCATGCTATTCTGTTTTGGATCTGCCTTAAATGCCACCTTGAACATACATATCTCACAGGTTCACTGCCAACCTGTTCGATTGTGGGGAAATTCTCGCAGTATTCCACATGAGAGAGCGACGCACAGTCCCTGGAAAGTAAGGGGTAAATTAAAGGTCTGCAGTAGGTGTAAGGTCAAACGTAAACAAAACAATTTTATAGCAGAAATCAAATTTTATAGAGATATCCGACGTCACAGATGATTGTACCCATGTTCTCTGATAAATTTGAGCGAATTCACGAAATCATGTGATTGATCAGTGACATTCCTTAATTGATCCTTAATTTATAAAAAAAAGTTGTAAAAAAAATTCAACTGTCTCTATAAAGTGGTCTAAAAATGAGCCGCGATTGACAAACTTCACAAAATGTGACATTTCGTACACTTTCTTTCTTTACAGTCAGCTAGAGTTGATGATTTATTTTTTTTTTTGTCGCGAATGCGACTGCGGCCAATCATTTTTGGATCGCCTTCTCTGTTTAACAAATCCGTAAAGCGAATCATTATAAAGAAGGAATTAAAAAAACGGTGTTTAAAATAACTGTTGTGGGGATTTTTCTCCATAGTTAAATGTGCAACTCTTGGGCAAGAACAAAGGTACATATGTATGTTCTTTTTTAGCCGATAATTTCATATTTTTAAAACTTCGCCGTCCGGGTTGCTGGTGTTTTGTATATCAATTAATAGTCGATTTCTGGACACCCGCTCCATTAAGTCACTGACAGTGATAAGAGAGTGTGATTGCCAAATCGTAGTTGGTATAACGCTGAGGGTTATGTGTGGTGTCTGATGAAGCTAAGCAAGAAATCTCCAACAAATTTAGTACACGATTTTTTTTCGAACGATTTGTGAGATCAATAGAATAGTTAGTCTTGTTCGTTTGCTTTTAGGTTTGGCATTAATTTGACGTTTATCCACTTTTGTTGCTGATTGTTGTTATTTAACAAAAAAAATCTAAAAATTAAACAAGCGCAACCGCAACAGAAAGCTCTCGAGCCAGAAAACTCTTCAGACTTTTGACATTTCTGCCACAAATAAAGACAAGGTGACAGGCTGGACAGCTTGTCAAAAAGACATTTTCTCTCAGCCTGAATTCGTTTTTGACACTGGATAAATGTGTGTTCTTAAGCTTGCATCACAATTCAATTTCATATCAATTACAAGTCTGCCAACTTGTAGTAACGAGCGTACAATTTGGCCCATCAAACATGGCTGTCAAGCAAATTGTATCGACAAATTGTTAAGTGTGAACGCCGCTTATGAATAAGAGAAAAATTGAGGAAAAAAATATTGATTATTTTGCAAATGAAATAATTTAATTGTATTGTGTAGGAAATATATAAGAATGAGCAGTGAGAGGTGTATAGAGCTGACGCATGTTGTTTTTGTTTTTAGTGTACAACAAACGGATCTTTTATTCACCTTTAAATCTCTGATGAACATAAAAATGCTCATCATGACGCATCGCGCTGGTAAAGCTGCCCAGTTCACATTCATCATCAAGTATTTGTAGAGATATTCAACTCGTACCGCTTTTTGGACAGCACTTTTCATAAGGTTTCACTGATAAATCCGACATTTCACGATTTCATCAAATCCGACAAAAAGTCCTTCAAATTCGACTGTCAGCCGTGAAGTTTAATATCTCCATAATAAATGACATAAAATCTGTATGCATTAATTGGTCGCTGAGCAAATCGTTCAGAACTTCTGCTCATTAAAATTTGACAAACCCAGCAGACCTTTAAAGGGGAATACAAAAATCAATAACTCTCACTATCTGCACAATCCAATGGAGTTGATAAAACTCTTGACTCCGAATGAATTTCATTAATTAAACGCAATCCAATATGAACTGAAAAACGTGGGAAGGCACAAAAACTAAAATGCATTGAAAATTAATGAGCGTGGGGAAACACACATTTGCCGGCGGGGTTTCGAGAAAATTCGAAAAAATTAAAAAATCTACCGAGTTTTTTTTTTGAAGATCTTTAAAGTGGATGAGGGCTTTAATTAAATTTTGTAAACATTTATGTATTAGCGTGAATGCAATATCTGTTCATCACTTGTGCAAACCAAAGTTCAGGATAAAAGTTCTGTCATTCCATGGCATTCTTTTGCCAATCGTCGCTATACCCGCTACCTAGTGAAAGGAACTACTTATCTGAGACGGATGTAAATCGGATGTATGTATGTGAGTATGAAGACAAGTTTTTACACATCACTTATCTACTGTAACAGTGGCGTTGTTATCCCAAAATCAATACATAAATTTTGCGGAATACGCAGAGGAAGCGCACATCTCGATGTGATTACTATCGGCGGCATTTCCTCGGAACTGATCAGCAGAGGAACTCACTCGCTTCCATCAAAATACCTTATATTATTACATACATATAAAAATATATATTCATACATGGTCATACAAATAAAGAAAAAAAAATTTAAAAAAAATGTGATGTCTCACGTTCTGTTAAGTAAAATCGGTTCCCTTTCATTTCTCTCTAAACGACATTTCAAAGAATGTTTGCTTATCAAATGTCATAAATACATAAAAACCCAAGAAAATTAAATCTGTTTCCATGGTCCTATCATTTGCATTTGAACTCATTTTCAATTCGCGTTCACGACCACAAATCCGCACGTTCTGTTAAGTAAAAATCAATGGCGTCCTCATTTTTCATCCCAAACGAATTAAAGTTCCGTTTGCATGACTTTCGGCAATTCAGTGCCTATCTCAAGCTATTTCCATCCTCTGCAATAAATGTTCAAAAGTTTTTCGATCTAATTTCGCGTTATTTTGCTCCAAAAACTCCCCAAAACCGAAATCAAATCCGAATAGCCAACCTCCATCCCTCTCGCGCAAGAAAAAAAAAACAAAGGAAAACTTCAAAACTCATTTATAAACCACCACCACATGCCGCACGCACACATTCCTGTCACACATAAATCGAATGGGAAAAATGAAAAAGAAACCCAAGACGTTATGTACTTAGCCACGCCCAACGTCTTAAGAACTAGTTTCTTGGCTCCACCCATCGCGGTTTCTTTCGTCTTTCGGCATTGTCTTGAGTTTTCTTTCTCGTTTTGGGTTATGTCGTACATATATGCTGTGGAATGGGGTAATTGCAAGCAGTCCCTGTAGGTGGCAGCACTAGGTGTGAGGTTGGCAATGTGAATTTACTTAACAGAACGTTGAGTTTGAAAATGCATTTTTCACGTGAAGCGATTTGTTTATGTTTCAAATTTTTGGATATTAGTTGATGACAATCTGAGACGATTCAGATGAGATATTACAGAAGTTTTTCCATTGAGTGGTTGTGGGCGTATCTGCCGTGAGAGTTTGAGGTGAATTTACTTAACTGAACGTGGGGATTGTGATTGATTCTTATGGAGTCCTTGGCTGAAAATTCCCTTAAATTCAATGAAACATTACGAAAGATGCCATTATTTACATCGTCCTGGCTTATTTTTGTTGGAAGTGATGTGTTGGGACTTTTAGAACATCGAGAAGAGCAATGTCTGGTTTTCCTCGATGTTTCTTTGGGTGTGCGTCTGTTTTTACAGAGAACTGCGTACACTCTTATATACATAAGTACATATAGTTTATGAGTCCAAGGACGGACGAATAATTCCTTTTACCTCCTTGGCCTGTGCCCCAGACTCTCAGTCACACGGATCGCATTCACAAGAGCTCCTGCATAACACCGTCGCATTTATGTATCAACGAATCAGCAGAGACGGAAAATCACCTAAAGATTGAGCTAAATTCGTATGGAGTCTCCAAGTCACTGACCTGCTGCATCTTAAAGTACCCCAGACCACAATCCACACCCACTGCCTCTCTAGATCTGCAGTGCAGTGAAGGAATTGCCTCGAAAGTTGCAATGATGTGCAATATTTTGTCTCGAATTTCCCCTTAACATCTTTTACGCAGTGCGTACTTTCCGTTGTGCGTACGTTGAAATTGTGATCCACTTTGGGAACGATGCGCTTTGTCGGGGATGATGGAGAGGAGGGTGGAAGTTGCTGGAATATGTACTCTTATATCCTCGTGCTTGTGGTTATTCGGTTTCAGTTGGGAAACCCGAAACCGAATGCACCGACGGCAGTTGCTGTGGCTAAGGTGTCAGTGACTTATTTTGGCTGCACTCTACTTTTTGTCTCGAGTCCAAATATTTATGGTGTCAGTGACTTTTGGCAGTGCCAAGGAAATATTTTTTTTGTTTTGAGGCTATTATGCATACATCGGACGAGGGTGGATTCAACGCTCTTCGTCGATGGTGAAGACAATGCCATCGAAGTGCGGACCGGTGATAGCTCCAGACCACAATCCACAATAAACAATGACTTTGCGGATGCATTGACGCTTGGTGGATTGTGCGTTGGTTGGTTCTTACTAGAACTCAGTCAGTAAACACATGGCGCTGTCCAGTGTCGGCTCCCTTGAGCTCCAGCGTCAGTTGGTCTTTGTACGGATATAGACCCAAGTTCCGACGCCCAAGTTCCGACGCAAAATTCGTACAAGTGATGGGCGCCGGTTCATAATCACAGCGGCGCGGCGGGCAGAAGTTTCGGCAGGCTGTTGGTTTTTTTTGTTCACTGAACTGACCCTTTCTACGTCGTTAGACTTTAAATTTACATCGAAAATGTAAAACTCACCACGACCTGACCGGACTGGATGGATTTATGTGTATAGGGTATCCCAAAATATAGGGTATTCACAAAATTGTGAAATCCATTTCTGCAAACCCTGAGCTATATTTTTCAGTGTTGCCAATAATTTACTGCACAAATGGCGGCAAATTCAAATCTTGAGTTAATTTTCGGACACCCTAATATTCAAGCCGATTTCGAACTTCGAAATTTGATCAGCAATTTCAGAATGTTTTCCTGGAGAATGGTGAACTACACACGTGGGTATATATCGTGAAATGTATTCTTAATGTTCGCCTCATCGAATCGATTTAGACACGAAAAGACTGCGGCCTCCGTCTGTATTTGTGTTTTCTTTGATGTTCCAATCTGAAATAATTGCTTCACACATTTCATCTCCGCAGATAATTCCGTTCGCTTGTATGTTTCTTTAATTACACATAACAGTTTCTTGTAGGTACGTGTAACCGTACGTAGATGCGAGCAGACAAAACTCATTGCGAATGCCGACTGGCGAATCCATCATTTGAACCAACTGTTGAGCTAAATGACGCGTGACTTTTCACACCATTCACCTAGAAACGAACCTGATGAATGTGGATTGGAAGTAATGTATTATTTTCACGGTTCCTTGGTTGGATGGAACGTGTTTTTTGTTTTGTTTTTTTTTTGTATCGGATAGATAACTATTCTACGGCACTACAAATGACCTGGCGCGGCAGCAGACGTTCACGTATCAATCTGTGGCTGTGCAGCCGTATTCAGTTGTCTACACTCAATTTTATTGAGCTATTATATTAAAACTATATTGAAACTGAAAGGGACGTTCACTGATGCGTTGTCCCACTGGCTTGAAGTTGGAGTTTCTTGGGGTCAAGTTGTATGTACATGCGTTCTGCATGACCTGGCCAACTTAGGCTCATGTCCTCGTCAGGATGCTCTCAACTGGAACTCTTGTGCTTTCATTCGTATGGGACCAACAAATTTGAAAGCTTATCCTTTAAAAAAGCATCCGGTATCGAGCTTTTTGTCGAAAGCCAGCCTCGATACGAGTTTCAGTAGCACCGCATTCCGCTCCATTCCACAAATATGATGGTTTAGATGCCTTGGCTGTCTAGGGTTTTTTTGTCCTCTTTCAGTATTGAAGTCACAGTAACCACTACTCCTCCTGCTACAGGTATGAAGAAAATGAGAATACTTATGATGAGGGGATACATAATTATGTTCTTGTATCATGCTATTCACTTCGAAGTAGTCGCGTGTTTATGAAACCGCTTAGAGGTCTGGACGTATTGGCTCGTATAAATTCTGTAGAGAGACAACCTCTAGTCAATCCGGAAATGAAAACAAGCTATTGTTGAGCATTCGGTGGTGCACACAAATTAAAGCGACCTTCAATCAATACTAGGAGTGCAGAGCTGGATGTAGGAGTATAGAGCTGGTTGATGGGGCAGATTGTTTGAAACCGATACAAGAAGAAGTAGATTATTCAAAAAATACAAAAAGGAGGTAAATAATCCAGATTTTTCACAATTAATTCAACTGAGTGTAAGGGCTTCTATTTAATACACTTGTCCATTTTTAACGTACTTTATTCATTGCGGTCGATGGCTTTTAAATGTGAGATTTTTTACTCACGATTCTTACAAAATTTCTTTGTTTGATCCCTTTTGTCTCATCTTCCTTGCCTATAACATTGAAAAATTGGCGACGAATTTAGCGTGTGTAAAAGCCGCCGGATGCGGATGTGCCACGATCGCGCCATTATAGCATTTTTTTTAATGAAACGGCACTTTAGCATTGAATATGGCACTCTGATCCAACGACCGTACCCTTGCGCGATGCAAAGTCAATTGCCAAGGCATGTCCTCTCTGATTCACCCGATCGTTGGTCACTATCTTTGTTGCTCAAGAGGGTAGTTTCTGTTGCTAATTGCTATTTGAGACAATTGAGGAAAGGGATCATTTTTCGTGCAATATCGCTCAACACTCGTTAAGTTTCGGTGAATGTGTGTAAATGGTGCTTTATTTATATATTAACTTAAATATTTAATGCATTAATGTTCGCTTGTATAACATTTTCAAATTAAATTCAATTCATAAAGTTTATTTAAATACACAAAAACGTATATTTTTTTGTATATGTAATTCCGTTTGTGGCACCCATGGTCATGATCCCGTAGTAGTGGTGACGCTTTGAGAAAAAATGTTCCCGCAACGCTGCTCGTAATCATTTTATATGCCCTCCGGCATCATCGGTTTTAGTGTGACACTTAAACGGTATTTCCTGATCATTCTCTTCCGGGACGGTCACCTTAAGTAATGCAATCCAACCGATAGACGCTTGGATCTGTATCTGTATGGCGTCTCAGCTTGATGTGAACTTGAATCTCAATGTAACATCACGTTTTGCGGGACAAGAATTTAAGTCATCTTCCGACGGACAAGAGCTGTCATGTCTCTGTCTCTTCGTTAATTGGAAATATTTTGCAACCCGGCGCATAATTAAATCTGCGCGTCTATACTGTACGCAAGTTCTACTTTCAATTGTCCTCCATGCATTAAACAGATTGAAAATAAAATACATTCGCTTCTGTATGACAGGTTGAATATTCAGTTCATGCGCAGTGTATTCCTTTATCAAATTAAATTTCCTGCGATTTTTTTGTGCAAAACTTACGCCAGTTTACATAAAGTGAAGTAAAAGTACAACACATCTGTGTTGGGTCAGTTGTTCACTTGGTTTCGAGTTAAGTTTTCATTAACTTAACGATGCGAACCATAAAATGTGTTGCGTCCATTCCTCTGCTGCTCACGGGGGTGACCCGAAAAATGTCTTGCGTTTAACAGGCACATTTAAGAGAAACACATATTTTATGAATTATTAAAAAGTATTCGTTTGTTCATAAAGTTCCGCAACGAAATGAGAAATACAGTAAAATCTCTTTAATTCGGAACTCTTTAATTCGGAAAATTTGTTTATTCGGATTGACCTTCCCCCGACCATTCCGAATTAACGAGCTTTTTCTGTACGCAAATAGCAACAGGAAGAGGGGCATGTACACCAGCAGCATTACATGAATGAAAACTAGACGAAATTAAGTTAAATCCATTTGGCAGATTTGACTTACGGTTCCGGCACATACAATGCCTTCCTTGCGTAGCGTCAAAACTTTCCTTGACGGTGAAGTACCTGACGCAGGGTATGGCACAATTAATACTTCAACGCACAGCTGATTTCCAGCCTGTAATCTACACATAAAAATGGACAATTGAAATTTGTATTTTATTATAAATATACAACTACAAACGTTTACTTACATTTGGACGTATTTTAAAATCTGCTACGACAACAACCAACCCTCAGATGTTAATTCAATTCCGTTGAAATGTCACAATGTGATGACTGTCAACGCTGAAGGAGAGAGAAAGGTTCAAATTTGATCAACTACATCCGTCGAGTCGACTTCAGCGTTGCTCTATGTGTCACCTCCCATGAGATCGTAAGTATTTTATGTATGTATCTGTCAAAGTATCGCTGACGCTGACGCATGTAAAGAATTCTATGTGCCGGAGCCATTAAGGCCCAAAACCATAGAATCCGTTGCGTGCGTTGCGTAATGTCAAAAAATAGTCGTATGTCGCACTGTCAAGTTAGTGCACATAAAATCGCATGAGATAGAGCAAAATAATGTTGCTCCCGCTGTCGTTTGTTGCTCTCGTAAGAGTTGGGCAATTTTGAATTTATCATGAATGGCTGCTAAAGCAATTGACTGTTTTTAACCAATAACTTGAGGGATCACTGAAAAGAGGAAGTTTGACGAGCTCTCTCTAGACAGGTGAACCTTGTCAGTATTGTCAATGACGTGAGAGAGGTGGATATATATGAATTATTAAATTTGTTCGTGGTGAATCTAGATATTCAGCGAAGGAGCCGACGGACTTGACTTCGGATTATGGTTTACTTTGGAACGCGTTTAGTTGAACATGCCCGTGGTGTGTGAACGCTTATGATCTATGCCCGTAGTATGTCACCATCTAGCGCGCTGCCGGTTCTGGAAGGGATATTTACCAAACGAAGACAATTTACCTAAATTGTATCACTTTCAATAATTAATACTTGCCAGCTGTGAGGAAAAAAGTAATGACAGTTCTTCAGAAGAAATTTCCTCTGGCTTGAAACTTTTTAACAAAAAAACAAAATTTACCACGAACTGGCAACACTGCCGTCGGCTTTACTTTGTGATGCATCCCATTATGTGAACATTTCTCCAGAAATTTGTGTGTGCCACATGTTGTTCAACTGCCAAAAAAGAGGTGTGCTTATGATGTTTGCACAAACCCTGAGTTCATGTGCCTTTATTGCTACGAAAGTTCATATGAGTCCATGACGGTATAGGCCCTGTTCAACCATGAACAAGGAATCCATGCGATTTTTTTTAACGCCACACTACGCAATCTGCCGTTTGATTAGGCTAAGCAAACAGTCAGCCATACCTACCAGTGCTGCCAGGATTTTGAAGTGATACCTGCATACTTCCGCACGGTAAAAGAAATCACATTCAGTGACTAATCCTTGCGAAATCTAAGACAACAGCATTTATTTCTTCAGAGGAAATAACCAAATCGATATAATGAGACTTCAAATTAATCATGAGATCCACAAACCAGCAGCACAGCATACGACCACCCTTGAAAGATTCAAAATTCATCCAATGTGTGGCACATTCCATCCGCCCTGCTCGATGCGACATAGCCGTCGGAGTTTCCTGGAAAACAGATCTAAAACTTCGACGCACGAGAATGTACACTCTTCCTAAGTGCTTTGGAATTCGCAAGGACTGAAGAGTCGAAGGAATGTCCTTCTGGATCAGGATTCGGCCGATTAGTTGCTGATACCTATTTACATAATTTAGGAAGCATGCAGGCAACTTGCGACGGCATTCGTGCGGACACATCGTCACCGTGGTGTAGTGCGTAAGTTCGTCGGGTCCTAAACACATAAGCGTGTCGAATCTGAATCTATTTGATGTGTCAAACATGAGTTCATGTTAAAAATTTCTGACTTCTAAAACGCCGGTGTTGACGCACGATGATGTATGTATCTAGGTCCGCCCACCCACGGTACGCAGGCACTCGAACAATAGTAGATTTCAAAGCTGCATAAGTAATTAAAGTGTGTTCAAGTTTGAAACGTTAACGGTTTCCACCTCATTTGGGTAACATGCCTACTTACATTCACATCAGCCACGACAGTTCATCAGCGACGAAGCACAGCTTGAAAATAATCAAAAGCAACAACAACGTGACAGCTTAACAATTCCAGATGTCAACTCAAAAGGAAGTACAATTACACGAGTAGCTTCCATTCAGATGTGCGGTTACTGGTTATTTACGTAAATTATGCACATAAGTCACGTTCGAAAGAACATAAATTCATATCCACATCCATTCACTTCGTACATATTCCATGGTCATCGCTCATCATATGCATGCCGCATGGGGAATAAAATGAGAGACACGAAAAAATAAAGAAATCAACTCTCTCTTCTCTCTTGTGCTGTTTTTTTTTTGGAGAGGAAATGAATTGAAATTTGAAACTCGCCTGTTTTCTCTCTCTCACTGCAAGGCAACGCGAATGAACGGATGAATGCGATACGAAATGGAATGGAGCACTTCGAAACGATCTGAAACACTTGACTGCCATTGGCTAAGAGCCATCCAATCAAGGGGGTATTGGAACGGAATTCACTTAGCCCACCTCTCCAAATGACAGTGAGTAACCGTTTTGGGAGGGGTATGTACTTCGCTTTAGTACGGACTCTAAATTGTATTTACATCCACGTAAGCTTGAGTGGAATGCGGTGGCTTATATTTTTGACATTAACAAGCAGCTTCGATTTGGGAACGTCAAATTTTTGATGTAATGGGGACTACTCTCGACAATTCATATTCCTGCAACTAAATCGCATGCACAAAGCTTCAACCTACTCATTGAACACTTCCATAACCTAAAATTCGAAACATGATGTGCACCGACGCGTTTGGACTCGTACTAGATGTCTGTAAACAATTAAAGAAAAGTCTTTTCATGAAAACAAACAAAAAATCGATTTTCTTCTCAAAAGAAAATCTCCACTCGCACACCAGTTCAACAAAACAGTTTTGTTCAACTTGAGCGGGGTTGTGTGCGAGTGTGTACACATCGCGACTGTATATATTCTTGGCCGTTCCACTTCCAGCTATATCGGCTGAGTGGCTGGGGTTGTCTCTCTCTCTTTCACTGCGCTGCTTGGTAATTGGTACTTGATTGATTTACATAAGACAGATAGTTCCTCTACTCACCGATAGATGGAGTAGGTTGTAAACGTAATTTTTTTGTTTTCGAACAAAATGCTCCATAAGGCAGGACTGAGATTCATTTTGAGTGAGAAGTCGTCACCCTTTCAGTTCTCTGAAGAAAGGTCTCAAATAACTATAAAAATACAATCCTTTATGTGTCTCACAGAAACGTCCCAAGTTTCAAGGCAATCGCATGCCAAGTACTGTCTCTGGTCAGAATCTGAGCCAGGATAGGACTGTAGTTGAATCTTCACGAATGGCTCCAGGATCCAAGACCAAGGAAGCGTCTGGCGCTGGCGCCTTCGTGGAGGGCGACAACATCAGACTGCACAGCTCGTTAGGCAAATTCCGGTTTCCAAGTGGGTTTTCCAAGCGAAAACCTATGCGGTCCTAATGGCCACAAGCAATGTTGTGCAGAACAGGTGGAAGGGGCGGAATATTTTTGTCTGTAGCGACATCCACTCGTGATAGAACAATAGCATGCAGAACACGATTGGTTGCTGAGAAGCTAGGCCCTGGCCCTCTACGGGCTGTAGCGCCACCCATATTATTATATTATTAGCGACATCCAAGCTGTGCTTATGGCCTTACTCAACCCTTTAACCACTTCCAGGATAGTGCAGGAATGGAAGTCGTCTCTGAATTTGATCGGCAGTTCGCTAAGACTTGTCTGGGTCCCGGGTCACCACCAAAAATGAGATCGCCGATGAACTTGCTAGAAAGGGATCAGAGGAGGTTCTCTTACGACCCCAACCTGCTTTGGGACTACCCGCGTCATTGGTTAGGGCTTCCATCGACTTCTCGAGAGTTTGGGGTCGGAGACCACGCGTTGTATGATCTTTGGAAATCAAGTTCGAGTACACATTTCGTAAAGTAGGTCTTCCTTGAATGGTATTCCATTATGGAGAAGAAAGGCTCAGTAGCCTTGTGAACATAGACACTCAGCATGTGGCACTTGGGTTAGACCGGCTGAGGAAGAAGCCTGAAAGTTCATAACTTTCCTGAGGAGTGGAAGAAGAGAAGTTGTTACCCAAAACCTATTGCAGTTTGAGACCTACACCGGATTTTAGCTGTCGCGGCCGTGTGGTGTTATTTCTATCATGTGATTTCTTCAGTCTGGTACTGGAGAATATAGTGCGGAGGGAATTTGTAAACGTGAACGTCACTCTCATCTACAAGTCAGGCCAACTGTTGGTTTACGAAGTTCTCAACATGCCGAGGTGGTAGATTTTAGGGCAAGCTGTTGTACGCGACTTTGAACAGGGATAAATAAATAGGACCGCCATTTTTGTGAATGGGGCATGTATGGATCTGATATTCCAGTCGTCGGATATGCTAATGCTTTTGTCTTCTCAATTTCTGCAGATGATCTGGTGCATGGTCCCTAGCAGAACATCGCCACCGGCTTTGAAGAGGCCAAGTCAAGTCATCCCAGCCTGCGGCATTGTTCTTCTTCAGCTTTTTTAATGTAAAATTTCTAGACTCATGTCACACGATTGCATCCTCTCCTCCAGATGACCTTATCGCATTTCAGGGCCAAATATCACATGTAGAACTATTCTCTCGAAGAGGCCAAGCATATGGACTTCTTCATCCGCTTTTGGAATTGCCCATTTTTTTAATGTGGACCTTAACACGTATTCCTTTGCGGTCACTGGCTGGTTGTCATTACAGCTCCGCCTCAAATTAGCTAAGGTAGTACTCCACGTGCTCTATCTTGGTCATGGTTGCCCTGTGTTGAGGTATACCCACTGGCAAGGCCTGATGAAGCCTGTGATTGCCCGTGGCGTTGTGGGTATGTGCGTCGACTCCTACGCACTTGGACCTTCGACATGGAATACTTTTCACGGCCTGATCTGTTGATATCAAATGCCATACACGATGTAAGTGAAACTGGGCCCTGCAGCTCCTGTAGCACCCACTCGTGTTCTGCGTGCTTTTGCTTTCTCACGAGTGGAGAGGGCCTACAGATTCGATGGCAATTCTTAGCGTCGAAGTTTGATACGGTTTTCAGCGACACGCAAAATGTGTTGTCGTGAAAATGAGCGTTGTTTTGTCCGGAACCGAACCATGATCCGCCGGCTTTAACATGACGTTATTTTATTTCGTTTTATAATACAGAGAGATCCCACTGATAAACTAACTGATTTCGACTTCATCAGAACATCATCGCCAAATGACGGCATCTGAGTTCGAAAACCTCCAATTTAGCCATGAAGTCATCAGCTTTGTGCATATTCCTTTCCACCTTATGTGAGTCACTCTCCCATATCACACGTATCGCATCATTCTTAGGAATCTCCTGATATCGATATCAGAGCAACTAAACGTCGCCTTCAAGGGCAGCACTGATTGATTTGATGTTTCGACTCCCGAATTGGAGCTCATTCCATTGAATGTCTGACTCAGTGTGTTGAGGCACACAATTCGTGGAACCGAACCGACAAGCCAACGGCCCCGTAGATTGTTTTCAAGGTGACAACAGTGTTTCTTATCTCACAGTGGTTACCTTTTCCCTCTTCTTTTTTGCAAACTATTCATGAAATCGCATTTTCTGAACTCAAAGTTGAAGGGGCTCAATTGATTCAAGCACTTTGAACCGCTGGAGGAGGCGTTTGCTCGTCCTTATCTGACCACTTGAGGGCGCCTACAAGCGATCGAAATTAAATAAAGTCAAACTCATCACGTAAATACAAAATAACAAAAAAAAGCTTTATTCCACCTCAGTTTTCACAAATGCCAGTAATTCCCTAAGATCTAACTAGAACCTCGTAGTGATGGAGCTTAACCTCGTGTCCACCGAACGGAATGTACAGACAATTGTGCGATGGGTGAATCTTGCCAGGCGTCTGGCTGCCGCAGTGATGGCCACGACCAATGTAGAGGGCTTCGCCGTCAGAAGTGTGTCCACAGACAACGGCGCCGGGTGGCACACAACCATCGGAATCGGGCACCCATCCGTATCCATAGCCGACCAGAAGTTCAAAGTCGTACTTGACGTGCTCATGTCCGCCCCATGCGACGTAGGCGCACCCTTTGCCGGGAATGACCTTTGCAGCTAGCAAGTCTCCCTCGTGGTATGCACGTCCCACATAGATCGCATCACCGTCGGCATCGTGGCCAGCATGAACTGTTCCAGGCGCAACATAGTTGCCGGATGCGGATACCCAAGTCTCTGGCTGCACCAGCACCTCGTAGTGGTCCAGTCTGTGCTCATGTCCACCATATGGGATGTACAGGCACCCGTGCGAGGGATGCACCTTGCCCGGTGTTAGACTGCCCTCCCAGTGGCCGCGGCCAATGTACAACTGTTCCCCGTCCGAGGTCCGACCAACGCCGATAGCGTGTGGTGGCACTGCACCCCCACCGGATGGGATCCACTGGAAGTGATGACCTGTGAGAATTTCCACGTCATGCTTATTGATTTCCTCTCCGCCCCAGGCTACGTACGCCTGGTGTTTGTTTGGGATGACTTTCGCTGGCAAAAGGTCGCCATTGTGATAGGCACGTCCCACGTAGATGGCGTCACCATCGGAATCATGACCGGCATGGATTGCCATTGGCGGCACATCCGAGTAGACGTTTGTTGCTATCCAGCTTTGCTCTGAAAAAAATATGGAAACAAAAATTAGATTAGCGATAGTGACACACTTTCCAAGAAGACATGTTGCTCTGTCTCCCTGCACCGTTGCCTGCAATTGACAGTAATGGATGGACGGACTGCCTTAATATCAACGGTGTTTATCGTTATCAGTCTGATAGTTTGTGTTTTATAACCTTGTTTACTCGGTTTTTGTGACTACGTGAATTTATTTAGATGTCAAGTTGCTCTTTAACCGATTGCTGAACTAATCGAACGGAAATGTATTTTGAAACTTGTTCTCGTGATAACGGTTTTTCTTAAACTGATGTGCTTACGATTTCTTGTTATCGATTCAATAAAATTCCTGGAAAATCGATTATCTTTTGAATTTGATAACCGACATACATGACATGGCATGGCGACACTCTTATGAGCACCTCACGTCCCCATCGTGATGGAATCGTGGTGGCAGTGTTTTGAAACTGTACATAATTGCATTTTGCGTAATGACATTTGATGAGTCATTGGGTGTGTTCGTTTGTTCAGGTCGGTGTGTGTTGTAAAGTGTTGAAGGAACTCCTGTTGTCGCTTTGGAGTTCCTTCAGTTTCGAGGGAAGGAAAGGAATGCTCCAAAGTTGCAGGGAATTATTTGGTGTCGATTGGTGAAATCTGTCACATCTGTCAAAATCGTTGACGTTTCCTTTGAAGCAAAGTTTTTGCGTTTTGACTGCGGATTGTATTTGTTGGTCAAAGTGTTTGTTTTTTTCTTGAGAATTAGACGTTTCTCTGAGGGTATCTTAACTGCACTCTATGAAATTTTACAGGCTTCGGATGTTAGTGCTGAAAGTCACCGAATATACCCACTGTTTCAGTAATTGTGTCAAGATGACATAGAAACACTCGTCAGTTGAAAATCGAAATGACACAACATGGAAAATCGTATAGAAGTGTCGGTAGAAATTAATGTTATTTCATGTGTCAAGATGACGTTTAGTCGTGGAAATATCTGTCAAAATGAGATGGGCGCAAATATTACTCTTTGTCAACATCCTTTTTTATAAAACTTTGTCGGATAATTTGTAACAGATAATGCCATTTACACGATTCCGTGCTTAACTGTCAAAAATGCATGGCAACTCATGATTAAAACTCAAAAAGTCACTTAAATTCGTCGTTGGACAAGGGAATATCTCTGATTTTTGCTTCGAATGTCAAAAATGGAGACGTCCACAGAGGTTTTTCATATTTTATGTGCCAATTTACGCGATTCAGCCACTTGTCCGTGGAAATGGCTGTCAGAATCAGAATAACACAAAGTTTCAAATGCAAAATTGCATGTGTCCCAATGACGTACAATAAAAAAGACATTTTAAATTTTAGCAAGCGTCACAATTTGGAGCTTTTTTTGCGTTTCACGCCACAATTAAAATGTTTCCATACGTCAAAGTGAACGCTTGGATTAGGGATTTATCTATTTTCAAAAGATATCCCATGTGTTTCCCACTGACACCGCATATTCACGTAACACATCCACTATCTGCACAAGAATTTATGAACTTCATTCCCAGCTCACATGACACCTGTTCGTCACGTAAAAACTTCACTTCTGATCCGGCAAGCATCGAAGGCGATTGGATTTTTTTTTTCAAACTTACCCATATTTTTTGGTTCTCGGTAAAAAAAAGTCAAGTGGCTGGCTTGTAACTTATGTGCTTCAGTCAAAGACCCGGTGCTCTGCTGTTGATGACAATCAAGACTAAACTAACTGCCACTTTGGCAGTTGGCGATATTAAATTAAAGACAGACACACTCCAACAGGCTGACGACGATTGTGCAAAAGCCCAAACAGAACAAAAAAAAAAAAAAAAAACAAATATAACGAAAGATAAAGTTTGGTAGCCGGGTTGACTATCTTATCTAGGTTCCGAGTGAGTTGGTATTTACTCGTTGCCATCCCCCTGGGTTGAATAACAGTGGGTCATATCTAAATGCGTTGATTCATCTCTCATTCGTGGTCTAGGTGTTTGGGCTGCATTTTGTGGATGACATCGATCAAAGAGTTTAAAATTGATGATACCGTGGTATCCAAGGTGCCAGTGTTATCGATTTCACTGTGATCGATCGACGAATTAGTTCCTTAGAGCGGTGCATGAGCGAGAATTGCTTTCTGGATTAAGTGTCGTGGACTGGAGTAAATAAAAACAAATTGTTTATCTTATCGCTTTGTCAAGTGTTTAAAAAAAAGCACATAAACGATTACAGAATGTGTAACACTTTGATTGGTTGTATGTGTGATGGGTTGTGTGCGGGATGACTCACTGTAGGGATGGATTGAACAACATGAAGCACTTTCTTGGGCAACAAAGGGTGGATTACATGTGTTCTTCAATTTGTCATCGTTCGTATCTGTGGAACGTGTATAACCTGCTGAATGTTGCAGCGGAAAAGGAGAATATGTGGAGAAGGCGTTCAAGTTTGTGCGACCCTTACATACAATCGGACTCTGCTGCCCATGAGAGTGCATAAGCATCTAAAATGGATATACGCCACATCCCGAAGACATTATTCTGTAATCGTGCGAGCTATTCGTAAGTGCCTGGGCACCGCCCTGGTCAGTATTTGCCAACGATTATTTCCTTCAGAAGATTAAACCTTTTGATTAATACCTTCTTTCTTCCTAGCGTCCGCAGTTCGGGGCGGACTTGGCACTCAACCAACCAGGCAATTATATGCATTCACCCACCTCTTGAAGATGCTAAGAAAAAAAGTGGATGATGAAATTATGATGAAAGATGGAATTCTCTAACCACCTGTGAGACCAGTTGGATGTTATGGCCCAAGTTCGATAGTGCAAGCTCCAATGCGACAAAAAGTTGCGCTAACTAGCCATAATCATCTCGCCAATCTGTGCCAGTTGATGCATATAACTCTGGGAGGACCTGCATAACTCTTACAGAACCTGCAGGAGCTAACAAAAGTCCCCTTTAACCTAAGTCCCCTGAGCTAAGCTAACCTAACTAGGCAACTTGTTATCTGCCGTTTGTAGTGTGCACTAAATTGTGGGGCATCCAGTGTTGCGTGGCTCATAAGCTCGCAAGCTCGTAATCGAAGACTGTTAGGGCCGGAACCACCACTTCATCACTGCTTTCCCTACTTTCCTGATATTTGTTTGGATACCCTGAGGTGAGCCTCAGGTATCGTATGAGCCACTAAACCAGCCTGGATGGCAACTTATACAGAGTGGCGCATAAGAAACGTTAAGACTTAATTAATGAACACTTTTTTGTTTATGCACTTTTTTTTTTAGGAATCGGCTGTGAAAAACTTCGGAAATTTATGATGGAACGATTTGGCACAGAACAAAGAACCAAAGTGGTTCAAATTTAATTTTGAAAGTTCGGAATTACTTTCATGTTCGAAATGCGCCCAGGGCTCCAACAAGATTGGTTCAGAAACAAAGGGGTTGTCTGTGATCTTCCGCGTGCTGGAAGACCTCGTACAATTCGAAATGATGTGATTCCCTGGTGCAAGCAAGTATTGAGGAAAACCCCGAAACTTCCACCGGGCGACGTTCTCAGCAGTTGGTGATGTCTCGGCGGTCTTTGCAAAGGATTTTAAGGCAGTTACACAGCTCGTTTTTGGTGATCGGATAATATCGCGTTTTTCTGATTTTAACTGGCCACCTCGTCCGCCCGAGTTAACGGGTCCAGATTTTTCAGCAAAGAATATTGTCGACAGACCGTCCACGTCCCTTGGAATACAACATTTTGGCGACCGACGAGGCCCATTTCACCGTTAACCCCTCTGACACCGTTAACAAGGAAAATTTCCGCATTTGTGTAACGAAGAATCCACACGAGATTCATGAAACACCATTCCATGGTCAAAAAGTGACTGTTTGGAGTAGCGTTTGCGCCGTAACCATAATTTTCCATCATCAACTTTTCTTCAGAGAGGACGAAGCATTCGATGCGAATGGATATTGGTGGATGGTGGTCTGGAGGGTAACTGGTTTCAACGAAAAGAACAAATGGCCTGGACGTGTGCTGTGAAAACTCCAGACTCCTCTTCGTGTGGTCATTTCAAAAGAAAAGTGTACGCCAGCATGCCTCAAATCATTGACGAGCGTAAGGCAAACATTCGTGCTGAAATCATGGCTATACCGTCCCAGATGTTCGAACAAGTACTAGTCCAAATATAGAACCAAATTAAATAAAAACGCCTCACATCGGTTGTTTTGTGTATTATAATTCAATATTCACATACCGACATAAATGGCGGCGCACTCTCTAGATGTCAGGTCCGCTTTCAATTTTATGCAAATATATATGCATGTGTAGGGTGTACTATTGCAACTGAAGGGTACCTAGATTTTCTTTAGCGAATTTTGCAATCCTTTCCAAAGGGATTGAAGGTGCTGTCTTCGAATTCTCCTAAGACGTAAGAACTGCCGAGTGACAGGGTCTCTAGCGTTTCCTTGTAAATTACAAACAAATTGGAAGGAGTTAAATTTTGGCTCGAATTCTTTGTTGTTTATAATACTTAATATTATTAAGAGGATTGTCTACTGACTGTATCAAACGAAGTCTCATTGAATTGCTTCCAACCAGTAATGCGGGCTAAAACCTTGATAAGGTGAATAAATCAACGCAGAAAAGGACCAAGTTGGTTCTGTATGACAACAAAGTGTGCGCTCCAGCTATTGAATGCGTTACTCTGAAGTTAACTAACACAGAATGATTGGTCAAGTGTACTATTAACGCCTCTGTAAAGAATCACAGCGGCGTTAATTTAGTTGCGTTTATCATTGGAACCACAAACACACTGAACAAGTTCAAGTCCTACAAGCTATGAACCAGTCGAGAATTAGTAACACAGTCAATGGTCCCAAGGTAAGAGCCATTCAAATGGTGAAGGTATTTTCAAGGAAAAATTGAAAAACAAAATAAGACTTGCCATTGTTTGCACGATCCGAATAAAATCATACGCCTATGACTATGCAATGAACAAATAATTTGAACGGTCTCAACTTTTAAATGAGAGAGTGGCATCATACAGCCAACGAAGGGTGGATCGTGGATGGAGTCCTGAAAATACGTTATTCTTTCACAAATGAGATCTCCTCACAACACTGCTAATATTTTTATTTTTAATTTGCTTTATTATTATACATTCTACTACAATAAGACAAGGTCTTTAAAGTCTGTGATAGATATAAAGTACAGAAATGGAAGTTTGTAGTGCTCAGCGCCGATAAATGGCTGAAACACAGTACTGCGTTGTGCGTTCGACGTTGTGATAGAAAACGCAGTGCGTTGAGATTCGAAATGTCAAATTAATCATCAGCTGTTTTCATTATTTTTAAATTGTCGGCAGTTGATTTGAAATCTCTTTTGTCGTTAAATTAATTTTAATCAGCTGTTTTCAGTTCTCAAATGTCAGTTGACTTTCAATTTGGGAGAAAATTACTCAATTTTTATGTAAAGTCCCTGTTGAACGCATGTCTATCTTAAAAATATCGAACATGTCGGAAATTGGGTGCGTTGTCTCATGATATACAAAATGTATCATGTTACTAGAATCCTCTCAATTTTCTCTTAAATTTTGCCAAAACGCACGACGCAACATTCTGTTCACGGACATTGAAATGTGTGTGTTGAAAGACAACGCAACGCAGCAACGCACTACTGTGTTTCAGGCAAAATATTGTTTGCCGAACGTGGAAAAATCCGTTCATGCGCAGTTGAAGAAGGCTGCTTATTTCAGGAAGGATGTGGTCGCACCTAGTTGAGCAGCACGATTATGGCAGTTGTTTGACCATCTCCATCTCATGCAGTTGATTGCGAACAGTTGTTAGTGAAGAGCTTCGAGGTAATTGTTTAGTCGGTATTATTTTTGTGTTAAAACTTTTGACAATATTTCTGGTGTTTTAGATGTGTTTTAGACGATGATGATGGGTGATGGGTTCAACTTCACTTCTCAGATCTTGTCAATCGATTGGACGCTACTTGCTCTAGCTAAAGTCAGTCGAAAAAGGAAATATACAAGGCGACACGCTGTCATGTGATTTATTCCACACCGTTCTTTAGAAGATCGTGTAGGACTCAATCGCCAACAAAAGGGACATGATCTTCAAAAATTCCATACAATTTCTAGCATATGCGGGCGACATTAACGTGATTGGCAGACCATAGCGATCCGTCAATGAGACGTTAGCTGGCATTGAACCGGAGGCGGCCAATGAAAGGAGTTTAGCGGTGAATGAAGGTAGATCGACGAATATGCACAACCCGGACACACAACATCTTGGACAGAGGGTCACAATGGACTGCTATGGACTTGTGTCTCTCGGTTCCTCGATTAATGAAATCAAACGCTGAATAACTCTCACCAAACAGCTCCTCATTGGGTTCAATATACAATTGATTAATAGAGCCCTCCTGCCTGGATAAGTCCTGTCCTGTCGCGACTACTGACACAATAAAATCCTTTGGAAGCAACAAGGAATGATGCAAAAAGATATGATTTAAGCATCAGTTGGGTGCATTGGACAAACATTGACAAGACACTGTCTTGAAAGAGCAGATGACCGATTAATCGCAGAGAAGCGTTGACGATTAAGTAGATTACGATAGGCAACAATCTGGCGGGAAGGAGAAACTGTCTGCTTCTAATAATTCCTGGAAGTTATACAGTCACGCTGGCACTTCTGAACTCCAGGCGGGTGCTGGCATATTCACTTGCGATTGACAGGGATGACGCGTTATCACACTTCTAATTGTGTAATGCGCTTGCGAATGCATAGCCTGCTGGGCTTTTACATGGGATCCCACTCCTATTCGGTGCAGTATAAATAAACGATTGCTGGAGGCAGTGTCAGATATCGAGTGAACGAGGAACAAGTGCGTCAAGTATCAAGTGCTTAAGTGAAGGAAAACCCAACCAAAACCACATCTAAAAAAATAGGTAAGATTTAAAAGAAGAACAGCGAAGCTCTAAGGTCGCCTAAGACCGTGTCAATTGCGTTTAAATGTTGGACACGGCTGCATACAATGTGTCCGTTGAATGTTGTCAGAACATTCAACTGAACCCAGTTGACCAGCACAGAACACTATTCAACATGGTTGAACATAGGGATGCGATTTGAACGGTAGTGACACACGGTCTAGGGATTGTATAGTTTTTGTTCGAATAAATTGAATTGAAATTGCATAGAAATTGAATTGGAATTGAATTGGAATTGAAATTGAATTGATGGCTGGACGCCCAATCTCCTCAACTCCTGTCTTGCTGTCTATATAGTGATTTTTGCATGGGCTTCGTTTATTACTCTATTCCCGTCTGCCATTCAAAAAGTCGATCTTTTGACTCATGAGGGAATTGAGGAACTGAGCCGTCTCTTGAAGAATCAAGCTGGCTTTCACCAAGACACTGATCGGCGCAGATGAATAGGCAATTTCAGAAGCGAATAAAGCCGTCCCTATGATTGATCTCTTCGAGAGAACTAATTACTAGTAATTTAGAGTTTCGTTCCCCGTGACATTTGTTTAAACAAAAAAGGCTACATTCAACACGTCCGACGTCAACGGCTCACCTGTCAAGTGACTGTAGTCCTCCGGTGGCTGCAGAAAAATATGCAAAGACGTTCTATACTTCGGCTCGACCAGAGGCGTTACTTCTTCCTGGCAATTCAATGAAAAAAAACAAACAAAGTAAAATTCAGTTTTCGAAAGTCAATCCGTATCCTTTACCATAATTCGAGTGAGAGATTTGACTTCAAATAATGGAAACTATGCACTTGGCTGCAAGAAATTAAAACCAGAACTGAAACGTAGAAAGCGATCTTCTAGAGCACCGCCCAGCGCTGGAAGGCGTTGATAGTTAGCTACGAAAAACAAACGAAAAAAAAGCCCATAAGTCTCTCTGAGTCAGTGCCCTGTAAATAGTTGATTAGATAATGTTTCGCCGAAATGTGTGAGCTCGTTAATGATTGATTTGTTGGGTAGATCGATTCGAAGGTTGTTGCCTGTCTTACGGTGCGTCTTAATTTAGTATCACCGCTTAGGGGAAGTACCTTGGACAGGAACGAAGTTTGCGATAAACATGGCCAGTGGTTGAGAATATGTTGGCTGTGTGCTGGCCATAAAATTACGGCGCCATCCATTTTGTTGTTCCGAGTGTCATTTTAAATAAAACACATTAATGATTTATAATTCGATCGTATTTTTATTTCAATGAGTTGCTTTATTGACGGAAATAAAGGGCGACCAGTTGTTATGCTTCAGCAGCTGTCAAAGTTACCAATGTCTTCAAGCTGTCAAAATGGTCAGCAAGGTTTGCCATTTCATCATGCGTTGTACCCTTGCCGATCGTGCGTAATTAACTAAAAATATCGTTTAAAAATACGCTGATCTATGAAACGGAGAGCACCCATACAAGGTGGGCCAAAATGAATGATCCTACCGGAAGATATTACAATTTTTGCAAATGGCGTCGTACGTCAATCACAAATGACGATTGTGAACTAGACAGATGCAGTATAAAAACAGACAACCAATGGAGCGCTATACTCGGCAAATGTATCAACAATCATCTCAACAGCGAGGAGGGCGATTTTGTGACGAAAATCATCATGAGCCACGA
Source organism: Eristalis pertinax (assembly GCA_907269125.1). Classification (NCBI taxonomy): domain Eukaryota; kingdom Metazoa; phylum Arthropoda; class Insecta; order Diptera; family Syrphidae; genus Eristalis; species Eristalis pertinax. The sequence goes on along the minus strand of OU026148.1, from coordinate 66,804,712 downwards.
GGCGAATTTCCACTTAACGTCGTCAATAAGCGAAATCTTTGTTTCTGGGGCACTGAAAATCCGCGTGTGATGCACGAAGAGCCATTACATCCACTCAAAGTCACTGTGTGGTGCGGTGTTCAAACGGGCAGAGTGTATTTTTTTGAGGAAGCCATCGGCAATACGGTCACTGTTACAGGGCCATGATAAACGACTTCTTACTGCCGGAATTCGATGAGCCGGGGAGCTTTGTGAACTTGTGGTATCAACAAGACGGTTCAGCCGCACAACACTGCATGAGTCGCTTTGGATATTGTGAAGGAAGCGTTTCCCGGTCGCGTAATCTCTCGTTTCGGCAATTTGGCACCAGCAAGATCGCCCAATTTAACCATTATGCCAAAAACCCTCAGATAATTGCAGCCCTTAAGGAGAACCGAGAAAGTGGGGTCCCATAGCACTTGAAGTCATTATTCCCGCTTTCCTGGGCTTCTTCTGGCAACAATGCACTTTCTATTACTTCTGCTCCGTGTAATACAATTCTGTGCACTGTTCCGGGCATGTGATACCAAGGCTATAACAGTACAGCGAGTTTAGCTGTCTCTTCATAATAAACCTTACATTTTTGGGTATCGATTGAAAAGTTGCTGCAAATAAATTCCCATATGACTGCGTGTCTCTTTATCAGTCTAATGTCTAATGGTGATCTCTGACGGGCTCGAGAAAAACATTCGAGACGATATTGCCGCACAAATTGGATTGCTTGAATTGGTTCCGTTTAGAGATTGGATCAACGGCGAAGGCCTTATGGCATAGTGTTGTGAATTGCAAACGGTAGAGCTTATGAGTGACTCCTTGTCATCTGGACAGGAGCGTCGCCAACCAGACCAATATGCACAATAACCACCGCGTTCGATTTTCGATGTAGGGAGAAAAAAATATGGCAAATCAAAAATCGCATGTTTTTTTGGTAAGAAAAAATCGTGTGCTTTTTTATGTGATCAAACAGGAAGTGAAGTCGGTACAAGCCGAGGTAATGAACAAGACACAAACGGACGTTCAAAAAAGTGTTAGAAGTAATTAAGGTGCGGAGGTAGGGACCGAGAAGTCGTGTCGACGGGCAATACCGGACGTGATGGGGAGAAGCAATTCGAAGTAATCCTAGTTCACTTCTTTACAGTCCACTGAGAGAAGCGTGCTTATTTGTGTAGTGCTACTTTTTTGGTTGCGTTTTTCTTAATTCTGGGCTGTCGATCACATAGACTGACCATGGCTACTATGTCGTTGTTCCACATGCATGACGTCTTGGAATACCTAGTATAGTTGCATCTGCCGAAGCTACAGAGACGAGAATGAAATATAATCTTACTTCGTGGATGACCAGCTCCATGCTCCGCTCTACCACACGAAAAGAATTCAAGAGGGATCAAATCTGGAGATCTCACAGTACACGTACAGGAAATTTTTTGCAAGGCGGCATGGCACATCGTCTTGTTGAAACCAGAAACCGACCAACAACCACCGATATCGATTCGCATCGACTGCTTCCTCTTCCCTGTGACCCAATGATGGTTTTGGCGCAAACGCCAGCTCATACATTCACTTTTTGGCCATGCGATGGATCTCGTGTGGATTCTTCTTTTCCCAAAATGCCGCAATTTGGAGTGACAGCGATAGCGAGGGTGAAATGGGCCTCGTTGGTCGTCAACATTTTGTATTCCAAGCACGTGGACCGTCAGTTGTACTTTATACGGAAACAATTGCAAATAATCCTTCCGAGTGCATCATAGGGTGCTTCCACTGACGTTAAGATGCAGAGGACGGTGACGATCACATGTGGGTTCTCGACATCACTCTCTCTTACCGCTTCAAGCAGTTCATTGGAATGTCTTGGGCGCTGATGGGCATGTCGACGATCTCTTATAGCCCCGTGCTCAAGAAAATTCGACACTAAACGAACGACGACTAGTGTTGTCGGACTGTGTTTGTTGGTCGTAGATAGGTAGGTAAAACACCTTGAGTCGAGGGCACAATGGACTCAATATGTTTACCTTACAGAACCACAGCCGTAAGGTTGTCAGGATAGCCATATATATGTACCTTCCTAACTACCTGGCCTCAACTGTAATACACCGGATCTTAAACTACGTCTCCAAGGGTTTTCTTCTAACCCACCCAAATGTGGTTATAAGTCACCTCTCATTAGCTTTAAGCTAGATTAAGATTACCTTGCAGCTTGTACTGAGTGGGGATGTTGCTGCCACCGAGTGTGACCATCTGATTTTGAAGTTCACTGACATTTTCGAGATGTTTTTTTTTGGAGTTTTAGTAATCCTTTATAGTCAAACAAAGGCTGTTCAATTAATATTAATTCTTTTATTATGAATAAATACGGCACAGCAGATCAGCTTCGCACACTTCGCGTCACAAAACAAGAATGAAGAACAAATACAGAGATACTTAAACCAAGTCCAGGAAATCCATGAACAAATTCCAAGAACTGGTGAGATCAATGCTGCTTTTGCTAAGCGCAGAGATTTCACAATATTGCAGACAAAATGCGTACACGACTGTGACGAAATTCGGATGTATCCAAGATGTTTCACTGAGTCAGCCACATCGGAAGTGATTAACGAAGCGTAGGCACAGGTTGATACCCCTGAACTTCAGCCGGTTGCTGACACATTTGAAGCGCAATGTTTTGCTGAAAAGATAATACAAAATATATAAATATATCATTTTCGAATACCACCACCCTCTTTCCAACTGTTTATCAGCTTTTATCAGAGCAATTGACATTTTTTTCATGGGATAACATGTTATCACACTTCTTATCGTGTAATTCGCTTGAGAATGTATCGCCTGGCTGGCTTTTATATTCGATCCCACTCCCATACGCACCAGTTCGAAAAGAATCATTGGTAGAGAGACAGTGTCACACCACCGGTGAACGTCTACAAATAAGTTTGTCAAGTATCAAGTGTTTAACTGAACGAGAAATCAACCAAAAATGGGTAAGAGATTTGAGGCAACAACAAAATGAAACTTTAGTAACATCTAAGGACTGCTGTGTGCCCTGGCAGCTGTGTCGATTTGTGTGACATTCAGAATGCGTCTTAACTCGGCGAGTGATCAAGTGGAATCGCAATGAGTGTACAGTCACGCCAACTCTAGTTGAGATAAGATAAAGTTGAATTTTGTTATTTGTTTTTCATGAGAAAATCGATACTGTTTTGACTGCGTGATGAATCACTCTCGCAAATCGAATATTCAGGGCCATTGAAGGCAACACGATAAGCTCTGTGATGTTACTTTCTAGGATAACACGGAAATAATTGCAAAACTGATCCGTTTACGTCCTCGTATTTTCAGGAGGGGAATTGTCTCTGCAAAGGCCTGGTCATGTCATACAACCATGTAATTGAATCTGTTTTCTAGACGCACTCACTGCATGAAACGTCACTTGGTTGCGAAATCGCGTGCAAGTGACGTTCAATGGGTGTGTTCAGTTCGAGGTGATATTTAAGTGACACTGGCTCACACAGTCAGACGTTCAGATGAGAATAGAATGATGCCCATATTGCTCAAATGTCATGAGCGGAAATCAACAAATTTGCATCATTCAGACGAAGACTCAATCTGACATTTTGAATGTCAAGCTCTCGTAAATAGGCTTGTGGAACCGATAGTTATTTCTGTGATTTCATGTGAAAGCTCGCAATTTGTTGAATGAATGTCTTTCATTTTGATTGATTTCATCGTCCAGTAGTGACGTCTGTCATTTCTTTGTTTGACGCATGTGACCATTATGCCTGAAACACAATCATGCCTTATTCGTGTTACGGAGGAGGGTGTGCGTCAAGCCGCTAAATGTCAATTCAATTTATCAGCTGTTTCCATTGTTTTTTTGGTTGCTAATTTGGTGCGTTGGGCTTACGTTTGATATTTAAGATCTATTACATAGAATCTATTACATTCTTCCATTTTTTTTAGCAAACGTAACTCGATGCAGTACTTTGTTCATTGCCATTGAAATGCATGTCGTTGAAAGACGACGCTAACAGCAACGCATGATTGTGCTTCAGGCATTATCTTCGTTCCCGTCGTACGAATCGGTGGCGCACAGCGCATTTTCAAACAACTCTTCGAGAATTCCGCGACCTAAACTGTCTTAACATAATCCCATCTGGGAAGACCAGCTCATTTTACAATATTAATGAATTCTTCTTTGTCCGCTTTTAGATCATTCTTGGGTTCATTCGGGACCATCATACGGCGTGCCGCCGAGCGCTGTTGTCGGTGGGCACGACTGTGACGGATCGGTCATCTATGTTGGCCGAGCCTTCCATGAGGGCGACAATCTGCCGGCCAAGGTGATACCGAGCAAGAACTCTGCGTACGTCTGCTGGGGGGGTCAGGAAATTCCCAAGCATCACTATGAAATACTGACAGGAGCCAACTACAGATGGCTGCCATGTGCGGCCGGTTCAGTTCCGCCGAACTCGGTGCTCGCCGGAAACACCAAAACTGGTGAGCCCCTGTACATCGGTCGTGGACATTGGCACGGATCGTTGACTGTCGGCAAGATTCATCCCTCTCATCATTGCTTGTACATTCCGTTTGGGGGCCATGAGCATCGCTTGGACACGTATGAGGTGTTGATGTATTCCATGCCACATGGATGGGTGCCTGGGAGCTTGCATCACTGCCCACCGAGCGCTGTGGTCGCCGGTCACGACACCGACGGATCGACGATCTACGTTGGCCGGGCAATGCATGAAGGTGAGAACTTACCAGCAAAGATTATTCCCACAAAGGGCTGTGCATACGTGTGCTTTGGTGGCAATGAAATATACAAGACACACTTCGAGGTTTTGACGGGTCAAGGCTACTGCTGGCTGAAGGAACATCACGGCCATGTCCCAGCAGGTGCCGTTTCCACTGGGACCACTCGAAATAACGAGCCCGTGTTTGTCGGGCGCGGTCATCATCACGGCAGCTTGACGCCGGGTAAGGTGCATCCTTCACACCGGTGCTTGTACATTCCTTACGGTGGAAAGGAGATCAAGCTCACAAGCTACGAGGTCCTGGTGAAGAACTGGTAACGCAGCCGACGACGGCCCAGGGGGAGAGCCATTAACATGAACAAAACAAAAATCAATAAAACTTGAAATTTTGAAACTCGATGACTTGTCTTTCATTACTGCACTATGCACGATGTATGCCACGGCCCAAAGGGGGAGGGGAAAATACTTGAGACCTTAAATTGTTTGCTTTTGATTCTAGGGCATAATTGGGTGCCATCATCGCCGTACGCGCCGGTTCCGCCGCTCGCTGTGGTTGGTGGACACGACACGGATGGCGCGACTATCTACGTCGGTCGGGCATACCACGAAGGCGACATGCTGGCCGCCAAGGTGATACCCTCAAGGAAGGTGGCCTACGTCTGCTGGCACGGGCAGGAGATCCCAAAGTCCAGCTACGAGATCCTTTGCGGGCATCACTACACATGGCGTAATTGCTACGACCACTCGATCCCGCACAATGCCGTTGAATGCGGACGCACCAGCTCTGGAATGAGAGTCATCGTCGGACGAGGACGTTTCGAGGCCAGCTTGACCGTGGGCAAGGTCATTGCTGTCCATCGGGCACTTTTCATTCCCTATGGAGGCATGGAGAGACGACTGGAGAGCTACGAGGTGCTAGTCAGAGAAGCACCATCCAGTCCCTGGGTGACCTCCACCGGCACCAGCGTTCCAGCAAATGCTGTGCACGCTGGCCAAGACACCGACATGGCAACCATTTACGTGGGAAGGGCCTACCATGAGGGAGATCTCCTGCCGGCAAAGGTCATCCCCAACAAGGCGTGCGCCTACGTGTGTCATGGCGGCAATGAAATTGTAAAAAGTCACTTTGAGGTGCTCACCGGCACTGGCTACCGCTGGGTATCATCCGCAGAGGGACACGTCCCACCGGGCGCAGTAGAAGGTGGCCGCACAGCTCACGGCGAGCCGCTCTATATCGGCCGCGCACATTACTGTGGCAGCTTGACGCCGGGAAAGATTCAAAAGTCCCATGGTTGCCTGTATATTCCATTCGCTGGACAAGAACGACGGGTGACGAACTATGAAGTGCTCGCCTACGGAGATCCGCTCGCAGTTGGATATCCAGCACAGCCCCCACCCTATGCGAAGTATGACCACGACGACAGCCAACACCATCATCATCATCACCACCATCATCCTCCACCGCCGCCACCACCGCCCGCATACAGCCCAGACTGCGGGGCATTTTTGAAGCTTAAATTCTAATCATTTCGATGTTTGCAAAAGGGGCACCCCCGGTGATTGTGTTTGTAACATGTGTACAACTGTGTGTGTATCAATAAATTAAATGTGTGTAAATAGATTCAAAGTACTTGGACATTAGAGGCGTTCAGAGGGATCACTGCAGCTGAACCCTCTTCCTTTTCTAGCCTCTCCAGGACAACTCGTGGTATTATATTTGTCTAGCTACTTTCAAGTTTATCCTTCTCGACTAGTGTGTGCAACATTAGACTTTTAGAAACATAGACTCAGACTAGTGTGTGCAGACAAAAGATAGACTCGGAGTTTAAACCACTTCGAAATCACACACACGGCGGAGCCAAGATGTCCATTCGTTCAACGTGGCTTAGTCACCTTGAATCTATGGACGCTTGTCTAGACTCTTTTCGCTTCACAGCCCGTAGTATTCAAACAGGACCAAAGACCGCTTGCAGAACTAAGAACAGAGTCTTCCTCGTCTACTTTTCGAATTTGCGTCCCTTGATTCTTAGAGTTCTAGTAAAGGGTGATTTTTTAAAAGCTATAGGAAAGTTTTTTCAAAAAAAAACACATAAAATTCAGAAAAATGCATGAAATCTTTATTTGAATCGATAGTACGGTCCATATAATTTAATGTTTGAAGGTTATTTCATGCAAATGTTGACCTTGACAGCGCCTCAAATGGTCCATCCGCTTAGTCCAATTTTGGCATACCCTTTCCAACATTTCGGCCGGTATCTCACGAATAAATGCTTCAATGTTGTCTTCCAATACGTCAATTTAAGCGGGCTTGTCTGTATAGACATGAGCTTTAACATAGCCCCACAAAAAATAGTCTAAAGGCGTTAAATCGCACGATCTAGGCAGCCAATTGACCGGTCCCGAACGTGAAATAAAATGTTCACCGAACTCGCCCCTCAATAAGTCGATTGTTGCGTGTGCTGTGTGGCGTGTGGCACCGTCTTGTTGAAACCACATGTCATGCAAGTCAAGCTCTTGCATTTTGGGCAAAAAAAAGTTGGATATCATCTCACGGTAGCGCTCCCCATTCACAGTTACGTTACGAATCGCATCATCTTTGAAGAAGTACGGTCCAATGATGCCACCAGCCCATAAACCGCACCAAAGTGTGACTTTTTCTGGATGCATTGGTAGCTCTTGCAATGCTTCTAGCTGATATTCACTCCAAAATCGACAATTCTGCTTATTTACATACCCATTGAGCCAAAAATGAGCTGACCATAAAATGGAAGAAGCGCGCGATGAACTTTCTTAACAGAGCACGCATTTTGATAATAAAATTCAATAATTTGCAAGCGTTGTTCGTTTGTAAGACGATTCATGGTTAAATTATAGACCAAACTGAAGATGTTTGACGGTGAAACAAAACACGAAACGTGCGTCAGCTGTTTAAACCAGTGTTGCCAAAAAGATAATAGCTAAAAAATCACCCTTTATTTAGTTCACACGATCTGTAGTTGCAGAGGTGGGGCGTAAAGCCATCAGGCGACCCTCTAAAACCCCGATGCTTGTCTCTGCTTGTCACACAAAATTACAAGAGACGTGTCATACACACATGAATATTTTGTTCATTCGAGTTCCAGCCAGAATCGACGAATGATTTCTCAGTATCTCTGCAAACGAGTACTTCGTAGCTGTTGACTGGTTCTTGTTTGCCATCAAAAGAAATGTTCATACAGCATATTCAGCGGAAAATACGTAGACGCACGCCTTATCCGGGATAACCAGTGATAGGGACGAGAACTCCTTTGTGGAATGCTCTTCCTACGTAGACGTCCTGATCTAAGAATACAGCATTTTCAGGTACACAGCTTCCGATGGCGAGTACCCAAGTGCTGGTGACTTCCTGAATAGAAACATTAGCGTCTTATGGAAATGTTATAACCTTCGTCAAAAAGTACTCACATTCTTGATCCACAGAATCTATCAACACCTCAAAGTTATCTAAGCGGTGTCAATGAACGAGAACGTAATACCGCTTATCCAGATCACAATGCTCTTTGGAATTAACCCGCCCTTCCTTGGTACCCATTTGCTTGAAACAGTCATTCATTTAGGCTGGAGCTTCTTATATTTAGGAATGTAGTTTTATTACCGGGCATTGCCTTAGCCACCAGATAGTTGCCATTGTGCAATACCGAGCCCCCGCTATGATTGACTCATCAGAGTCAGAGTCTGAGGGCACCCAGCAATTGTTTAAAAGTAAACAAAGAAATCTCTTAGTGTTCCATTGGCATGTACATAGATGTAGAATGAAATAGGTTGTCAAAGGAAAACTGAAATTTGTTTGAACGTCACTTGCACGTCATCTCTCATCGAAGTCACATCCAATAGAAGTGAAACGTGCAGAATTAATTTCTGCACATATCAGATTCCTTTTATGTATGTATGTATGTACAATCAGTCGACAATTCCAATCAAGAAAACGTATTCATCACGATGACAGCTCATATACGTAGGTAGGTACGTATCAAGAATGATGTATTACAGATTTGATTTGCCTACATCACAGGCGACAAAAGCATATTATTTCCTTCTGAAGGATGTATACTTTAGTATACAATTTCTAGAATCTACAATTCGAAATGGGTACCTATGATGCTATATTTACTTACGTCCTTACTTACGTTGGCGTATGATGGTTAATCATGGATAAGTACAGGATTATGCTATTATATTACTGTTCCAACCGTAAAACCACAGTCCACAGTGGTACATTCATCCATTGATATTGGAATGCAATATAAATTAAAGCAGGACATGAGGATATAATTGCAAGCTTGTTGCAAGAAACTGCAGCGCCTCTAATAGTTCCTGAGTCGCTCGACTAGATTCGAGTACAGTTTTGTTCTGTTTAGGTCAGGTGTAGGTGCCGCAATGAAAATGTTGAACTCAGCGAGAACTCATCGAAGTCGTAGAGTATAGTTTGGATCGTTGTAGGGAAATGGTTACTCAAGGAGCTAATGTAACCAGTCCACCGAGTTTTCTTTTTGGTGTCCTCTGATTCTTGAGCAACAAAGCACCGAAATGAACGGATATGCCTGTGCGAGCATTGAAAGCACGGTTTCATCGATATATTCTTCAATTAACAAACAAAATTATTTAACAAATATGACAGAAAAAAGATCAAATTGAAGATTTAAAACAGGAGATGTAAGTTAATGAGGATTATCAAAGCCAACAGGATCAAGTGCAACACCTTGAAGATATTTTTGAAAGAGGCAATGTGGACAACTTGCTAGTGTCCAACGATTTTTTTAAAAAAAATACAATGAAAAATCATCACTTTTATTCAATGCATTGTGATAAATAACACATTACAAATTTAATAACACTTTAGAAAATACAAATGGATTATTTATTAAATATATTATAAAATATTATTTAACTTTAAAGTAACCCATTTGTGTTGATCTGTATGAATGCTTCTCACTACTTGCGTAATCTTCTATCTCTCATTCCTGGGTACGTACAGTTTCGAGTAGGGAATAGGGATTATCACGCAGTTGAATAAGTCACATCGAACGGGCAACATATCCTGAAAGGAATCCCTGGGGCACTTGGATCAATTAATTGATCTTTCCATTGCCTTCTACTAGGCGCATTGTCAATTTTAACGCGAAAAATAACAAGAGAGAAATAGAACTGACCAAAAGACAGAAGCAACGGGAGGCGTGAATTTTAATTCTGCAACAACAAATCACGCGATGCATAGTGGCGCGACAAAGAACACGTGATACTGCATCATCATCGTATGACGACCGGATAATGCATCACGCGATATGCACATAGGATCGTTCGATGCACCATCCGATGCTAATGACGGTATAAACGAAAGCGTCATCAATCGGACGGGTGTCAGTCGTTCTGCTCACGAAGCGCGTAATACAAAAATTATAATATATTTAATAAACGGATAGTGCATTTTGTCTAATAGCGCGTTTAATTTCTATAATCCGTTTATATACATTACATTACTTGACCTGTACTATATTGTGCTGGATTTTCTCCTCACAACGAAACCTCACATCGCCCATAAATCGAAAGACGCGATGCCTCATATGCTACTAATCGTCTGCTGGTCACCGGCTGTTTTTCGTAGCCAAGACCAGCGATGATGTCTAGCTGCTGAGGTGCAACACAAGTAAACCGCTGAGCTTAGCCAATCTGGTGCTGTCGGCGTTCTTCTTCAACATTAAATTGCACTTTGAACTTCCTTTCATACTTACTTATCAGGCCTTCCATCGTTGAAGTTTACACTCATCAAGATCAAGCTGTCTCTTGTCCGCGATGATTTATACCTTGTATCATCTTCCTTCTCGATCCGCGAGGCTCTGATTCGAAGACCCACTTAGCTTGGGCACTGATGGCAATGCACTCGACGAAACCTTGTCTTCCGGACTAGATCTCCGTCTTGCCAAAGTTCGTACAGTTCGTGGTTACGACGTCTGCTGCAATTACCTTCCTCGCAGGACCATATTATATCTGACCTTAGATTCATCAACAAGGCTCGTCATGTTGTGAAGGTTCGCAGGGGAGAACCATCAATACCACCCAAGAGAAGCACATGTTTCCGTAGTCGCATTTTACATATAATCACTACTTCGCAGGCGACATTCAGTGACTTAAACCAGTCCGCCGGTGTAGCAAACTTCCAAGGTTGCAACCGTTCCTCACTTCCTTCCACATGGGCAAAAAACATGCCCTGGCACTCCCGCATCATTCAAGATGTTACTGGACAGCAGCAACTTGGGGGCGACCTTCCACGAATTCGTGTTGAACTGCGCCGGACCGGCGTAACTACGTCCTCCAAATTTCAATCTCCGTGTGGGTGTCCACTGGCGCTATGCACTTGGAACTAGTGTCATCTGGCACTTTCATCGCCGCCAATCGATGACGAACATATGCACACATCTATGCAACATTTTGCAACCCTGGCGGTGGCATATTCAATAAAATTTCTGACCACATATTTGTCTGTCCGAAAATTAACAGTTCACCCAAAAAAAAAAACAATAAGTTTTATCTGCTTGTTCAAGGAAGTGGCTTGCGCGATTGCGGCTACAAACAGCCGAAAAAAAGACTTTGCTTCTAAAAGTGTAATACTTTTATCGCCTGCTTGGCTTTTATACGGAACCACACTCATATTCGGTGCAGTATAAATAGAGTCATTGCGAGAGGCAGTGCCATAACTCGAGTGAAAGAGGAACAAGTGTGTCAAGTGTCAAGTGTTGAATTGGGCGAAAAACCAACCAAAAACGCATCTAAAAAATGGGTAAGACTTCAGGGCAGAAATAGAGAGGCTCTAGCGACGCTTAAGTGTGTGTATTAATTGCGTTCAAATTGTGTCCACAAATCCCGCACAGGAGCTGTCTAAAATTGATCTTCTGGCTAATGTTTGAAAGAAGTTGTATTTGATGCCTCTTGAATTTTGTCAGAAATGATCCGTGATTGAATGTGATAGAATTTGATCGCAATTGACACACCATAGGCCGTATATCGAGCTGGCAACTGTGTAGATTTGCTTGATTTCTAAACACGTTATGATTGTGTCATTCGACAAGTAATGAAGGACTATATTCCTGAATCTAATTTAAATCGTGTACCCGTGGACTTTGACATTTTTACTAGAATTCACGTAAATAAAGCCATTGGATAAATCACAATACAGCGGTAGCGCGTTGAAACTTACCAGACTGTTATATCGTAAGCCAGAGCACGAAGTTCTGTCCTTTTAACGGGCTGACTAGCTCTTATACAACTATTTGAGTAAGCAATTAATTTTTTGTAGGGATTGTGTTTATACTGATTGCTTTTTTTCCTTGTACTGCATTTCAGAACATTTGACTTGTGAAACGCGCGCGTTCTATTCCGATATGGATAACTGAATGTATCGCGTTTTGACATAAGATTATCGTTAATATCATAAAACGCATAGCAACGCCTATTAAAGTACCGCGCGATTTCGCTATTACGTTTAAATTCAACGAAATTGACAGCATTCTCACATCTTCCTTGTCAAGTAGACGAACAAAATTACAATCACTCACTTCTTGGGATATCATTTGGATCATGGATCACAGAACAGCAATTAAACGTCATCTATCACGTTTAATTGCTATGTTCTGTGACCCATGATCGAAAGCATCTTTTGCAATATTCATGCCCAGTTGCACAGTGAAGGTTTAAACTTAAGTTCAGTTGGACCTTAAACAGAGTTCAAGTTTTTGATTTAACTCGTCCAGTTTCACAGTGCAATCTGAGCTTCGTTTTTGTAATGCCATCGAAAAAAAAAGTAATGGCATCACTTTCCATTTGGTGCGTGCATTGGCTCCAGTTGGTAAGGGCTTGCAATGTACTATGTATTTTGATGTAAACGCTTTTGTGAATCCCTTGTAGCGCGTCCTTGCTGTAATCGGAAAACATAGATCTTTATAATCAACAGAGGAAAGAAAAAGCTGCAGTATGGGAGGATATCACTACCGAACATCAGATGTGAGAGAGAATAAAATACGAAAGCATGAAAAAAGAGCGAGAGAAACAAAATGGCGCAGAACTGAGGTTGTACTCAGGGAGTGTACTCTCGTTCAAAAACTGGTCGAGAACCAGAACTGAGGCCCTCCCACCTAGCTTTGAAGAAGTTGGAACAGCCATTAAAAGGCTGAAGAACAACACAGCCGCAGGCCCAGATGACCTACCATCAGAGCTCTTCAAGGCCGGATGTTCTGGTGGGGAGCATGCACCAGATCATCTGTAGAATTTTCGAAGACGAAAGCATGGCCGACGACTGGGATATCATCTCCATATGCCCCATCTACAAAAAAGGCGATCTTACCTCTTGCAACAACTATAGAGGTATATTCCTGCTCAACGTCTCCTACAAGATCCTGTCCAGCGTACTGCGTGAACGTCTGAAGCCGTTTTGCACTAATGCGGCTTTCGGCCTGGCATATCGACTATAGACCAAATCTTCACACACAAGACAAATCCTGGAGAAGACCAGTGAGTTTCAAATCGATACGCACCACCTTTTCATCGATTTCAAAACCGCATACGACAGCATTCATCGCAAGGAGCTATTCGATGCGATGGCCGAATTCGGGATCCCGGGAAAACTGATCCGGTAGCGTCGCACCACGCTAACACATACGCGACGCACCGTGCAGTTCGGCTCAAGGATTTCTGAGCCGTTTGAAACTTGCACTGGATTTCGCAAGGAGATGCGCTGTCGTGTGACTTCTTCAATCTGGTACTGGAGAAGATAGTGCGGAGGGCAGCTGTGAACACGGAAGGCACTATCTTCTACAAGTCGGTCCAACTGTTGGGGTACGCAGATCATATCGACATCGTCGCCCGTTCTCAACGTGTCGTAGTGGAGGCTTTTACGGCGATTGAAGAACAGGCGAAACGAACGGATCTCAAGGTCAATGAGGACAAAACGAAATATATGCTGTCGACCAAAAAACGTTCCTTCACACACCACCTTGGACAAAATTTCACGATCGACAGCTACAATTTCGAGGGAGTAAAGGAGTTTGTCTACCTCGGGGAAAACGTGAACTCCACAAACGACATCACAGTGGAGATCCGTCGTAGAATGTTCCTTGGCAACCGGTGCTACTTCGGTTTGTCAAAACAACTGGGCTCAACTCTCCTGACTCGAAGGACCAAAACCATGCTCTACAAAACTCTTATTTTGCCAGTCCTGCTCTATCGAGCCGAAAGCTGGACGCTAAGCCAAACTGCAGAGCTGATTCTTCGGTATCTTCGAAAGAAAAGTTCTACGTCGGATATATGGTCCCGTCTGCCAGGAAGGTTAATGGAGAAGAAGACATAACCGCGAACTATACGAGCTGTACCAGGATGTGGATGTAGTCGGGAAGGCAAAAATCCGTCGACTGCACTGGCTCGGCCAGATCGAGCACATGAACAACCTGGAGCATTGTTGTTCATGCGCATGCGCTCGAAAGAGGGTATTTGAATCCGAGCCTACTGGTTCGAGAAGGAGTGGAAGACCGAATCTCCGGTATAAAGACCAAGTAATCTCGGATGCAAGACAGCTTGGTCTTGATGACTGCCCAGGACCGTCAACGATGGAAGGCAGCAATTGCTCAAGCTCGGACCCTCCATGGGTCGCCGGCCTGATAAGTATGTAAGTACTCTCGTTTAGCACGGTCCTTAGCTAGCTGCCTCCAGTTGCGCACTCCAAGCGGGTTGAGGTCCCCTTCAACTTGTGCGTGCGAGGTTTTACTCTACAGCGTCTTCCCTCCGGGTAGATTCGAAGACTCTGCCGGCCGGTGTCCATTCGCTCTACATGTTCTAGCCATCTTAAGCTATTGATGCGCTGTTTTTTTTTACTAGGTCGATCTCACTGTACAGCTCATATAGTTCATCGTTGTTATCTCCTCCTCCAAAGTCCGTCAAGACATACAGGACCGAATTTTTCTCTCGAAACGACCGAGGATATCCTCACCCGCTTCTGACAAAGTCATCATCAAGGTCTTATATACAATAGAATCTGTTTACTTGTTGCCTTCTCAGCCCAAAGAAACAGCAATTGGCAAGAGTACTTCTTCGTTTTATTTCTGCCGAGGTGTTGCTGTAAGAGTTTATGGCAGAGTCAAGGTAGACAGAGTTCCTACTTCCCTACCTTAAACTTATAGCTGCTGATTGTGACGTTCTGTCCAATTCGTCGATGTTGTGTATCCCTTCTTATTGGCAGAATATACTTGCTTTTGCCCTCATTTACAGCTAAATCCATTTTGACAGCTTCCGTTTCGATACTAGCGAACGAACCAGTGACACCAGTTCTGCCAATTATATCCATTTCGTTGGCGTACGCTAGTAGTTGCACCGACTTTTGAAAGCTTGTACCTCCGGTGTTGGCGTTTGAGTTTGGCAATTTCCTTTAAGTCCTCATTTGACATCAAAGGTCTCGGTGAGGTCGTTACCGACCTTGATAGATGGCGCAGATGAGGGAGTCTCCTTTCTTGTGAATGGGGCAAACGAGTTGGAAGCAAGTTATTTGTGTAGTTTCATCTGAAGATTCACAATTTTTATTGGTTTATTTGCCTGTCATCTTGGCAAACCTGTTTCTGAAACTGTGAATCAAATAAAAGCTCATTTCTTTCTGCGTCTATGTACATCCCAGTGAAATATTAAGATATTTCCTTGTTTACTTTTAGACGATAGTTGGGTATCCGTACAAAGATCATCAGCTGTGCCACTAGACGCTGTTATCGGAGGCCATAACTCGGATGGGTCTCTTATCTACGTTGGTCGAGCATTCCACGATGGCTTCAATCTGGTGGCTAAGGTGATTCCCAGTGATAATGCTGCCTACGTCTGTATGGCCAGTGTAGAATATAAGAAGCTCCAGTATGAAGTGTTGACTGGTTCCAACTACGAATGGGTGCCAAAGACGGGTCGGGCAATTCCACAGAACGCGGTGATCGGCGGACAAATAATGAATGGTGAGATCATGTGCATCGGCCGTGGAGAGTGGGAAGGATCACTGACTGTTGGAAGAATTCAAACGAAAAACAATTGCTTGTACATCCCATTTAAGGGCGGGGAAGCCAAATTGGATACCTATGAGGTGTTGACCTATTCTATGGATCAAGAAGGTGAGTACTTTCCTACGAAGGTTATGGTATTTTCATAAGACACTCACGTTTCTAGGCAGGAAGTCACCATCTCTCAGCAACACTTGGGTATCCGCTAGTGGAAGCTATGTGCCCAAAAATTCAGTACTCTTGGACGAGGAAAACTGCATCTACGTAGGAAGAGCATTCCACAAAGGAGCTCTCCTCCCTGCAATGGTTACCCCGGATAAGGCGTGCGCAATTGTGTTCTCCGCTGAAGGCAAAGTTGAAAAGTTCAAGTTTGAGGTGCTCATCGCTGATAAATATCATTGGGAAACGTCCAAAAATGGAAATGTCCCTCCGGGCGCAGTTGAAGGAGGTTGCACCACTAAGGACGAACCTCTTTACATCGGTCGGACTCTTGGTCTCTTGGGTGTTACGGCTATGGGACTAGTTCAACAATCTGATGGCTGCATGTACATTTCAGTTGATGGAAGAAAAATACCAGTGCTGAGATACCTGGTACTCGTCTGCAGAGGTAATAAGAAACCATTCGTCGATTCTGGCTGCAACTCGAATGAATAAAAGATACATGTGTGTACGCACATGTCTCTTGTAATTTGGTCTGGAGACTGGCAGTTTTTAAATAAAGAATATTATTAATCGCTTACTTTTGGGGGAATTAATACTTTAGAGGATCCTCTTCGCAGGTTTAGTTAAGATGACCTTGCGGTGTAGATACTACTAACTATTGGGTAAGTACTGTCGTTGCTCCATTGGCTGAGAAGGCAATTGAGCAATAGAGCTCTCTCTAGAAGAAACAAACTGGCTTTCACAAAGCCACTGATCATCTAAGATCAGCCCTCAGGCAAACGACATGAGTCTGGACAGGCGTCTACAGAAATAACGCCTAAGATGGCTAGGCCATGTGGAGCATGTGCGCATGGACAACACTGATCCAATGCGAAGTCTTCGACGCTGCACCAATGGACTGCAATAGAGAACGTTTGCACAATTGCTGTAACTGTAGCATCAGAAAAAGAAGCACGAAATTGAAACATTACTGAAGGGAAAAAACGATCTGCTCTTGCTGTTTTCTTAGTATGTCCGTTGCCTACTACTAGGCGCACTGTCAATTGCGACGCAAGAAGTAAAAAACTCACTTTGGAAATAAGTTTTCAATCTACCCCAACGTTGTTCAAGCGCAAAGCGACTCATTTCGTTCCGCGGAGGTACAACAGCTGCCAGTGCCAAAATAACTTATGATTTAAAAAATAACAATTAGATGACCCACCCTGGAAAATATCCAGATGAAGTCTTCCAAAATCATTTTAGAATGTTCAACACTTTCTAAAAAAAATTATTTCCAATTTTCGCATTTCCTATCGACCACTATCAACAGGGCATCAGGATATTTAACGATGCTCAAATGTTTTGAAGTTTGCAGATCTGTTGCGCGAGTTGGTGCTTAAATGAACTGATTTGTGCCAATGCCAATATTTGTATTTATGAACGTGATGTAAGGAATCGATGCAGCAGTGATGCGTTTCTGAATTCTTATGACATGACATCACTCTCACTGTCGACAATGGGGTTTCACTACAGGAGTCGTTGGAAGAACTAGTAATAAAAATAGGATCCTCCAGCAGTATTCGGTGTCGGTGGTTGTGTTGAAGAACTAGCTGATTCCTACAATTGCTGAGTTCGAGAGCAAATTGTAGTCTACTCACTTGATTGCTTGCCACTTCCTGACAGCAGCAAAGTCGAATATATTATAAAATAGTTGTACCGGCCACCTTCTCGAAGCTGCCTTGACACTGTACATTCTAGCCACCGAGGGACGGCGCAGTAGAGGAAGACCGCGACTCAGGTGGCGCACGCAAGTGGAAAGGGACCTCAACCAACTATGCGTGCGAAACTGGAGACAGCTAGCTAAAGATCGAGCTGGCTGGAGACGCTTGTTGGTTGAGGCCCAGGTCCACCCCGGACTGTAGCGCCACCTTAAGTAAGTAAGTAAGTACTATCATCTATTTGAACACTGTCATGTAGTGTTCTTAGTAATAACACCATTTCTGTTATTTTTGCTTTATTAATTGTCAGTAAACATTGCTCATCTTCTGTTTTCAAAGTGTTCGTTTCGTATAAGTTTAGTTTCATGTTTTTGAAATATGTGGGTGTCGCGCCTTCCTTTATTTTTTACAGTACTCACTAGTGTTGTTCGTTTGGAAAGTAAGTTTCTTGCTAAAGAAAAACAGATGTTCAAAAGTTGTCAGTAGTCACATTTCTGTCGTTTTTGACAAACGGTTGTACTAGATTAATGACCACATGTTCTCCAAGACTCTGATTTTCAGGACGAGTTTCATGCCTGCCGAAATAAGGCGATGGATACTATATTCCTCAACGTTCCTCGAGCATCACATGCTACGGGCACCACGTACACGCCTTTGAAGACCTCGTCCACTATTTCGTAGTTGATACTGCACATCAGCAGTATTTACCTGTCATAATAATAAAAGGGGCATACTCTCATCTGATTTGTCACTACTAGAAGAACTTGATTCGGGAATATTTTCAACTTCTTCGGGACCAGGTTGTAACTCCACATCTTTACCCTCACCATCTGATTGATCTTCCGGCAATGATTGTAAAATCTCTTATATTTCGATATCACCTAGTCGAGATATTATAAAGGGGGCTTATTATTTTAAGGGCCGATGTTGATTTTGAATAAAACACAAATTATTTACGAAATTATTGTCATTTCTTTTTATTATGATAATATTGGTATGGTTCAATTATGTATGAAACAAAATATCGGCCAAATGGCTGCATAGTTGGCTTATCGACGTACATCTTTTCTTTCAAATAACTCCAAAGAAAAAAAAACCAACGGTGTCAAATCACATGATCTTTCTTGGCGACCAATTGACAACGCCACCACGTGAGATAACACGGCCATTGAATTTGTCGTGCAAAAGAGCCATTGTTACGTTAGCTGTGTGGCAAGTGGCACCGTCATGTTGAAACCACATATCGTCCACTTTCATATCTTCCAATTCGGGCCATAAAAAGTTCGTTATCATTTCACAATAGCGAACACCATTCACAGTAACTGCCTGACCGACCTCATTTTGGAAAAAATACGGCCCGATGATGCCGCCAGCCCATAAACCGCACCAAACAGTCACTCTTTGTGCGTGCATTGGTTTTTCGACAATCACTCTTGGATTACCATTCGCCCAAATGCGGCAATTCTGCTTATTGACGAATCCACTGAGGTGAAAATGTGCCTCATCACTGAAGATGATTTTCTTCGAAAATTAATCGTCCACCATTCTGACCATTGACGACGCTTGAAATGGTCTAGAGGCTTTTGTTCTTGAGTCAATTGCACCTTGTAAGCGTGTATTGCAAGTCTTCATGCATAATGTTCATCAACGACGAGTGTGAGAGGTGCAATTGTTGGGCACGACGACGAGTTGAGGTGGACGGCTCTTCAGCCACACAATCGCGAACAGCAGCAATATTTTCTGCAGTACGAGCTGTACGAGCATGCACTGGTGTTTTCACATCTCCTACAGACCCGGTTTGCTCAAATTTTTGCACGATTTTTCCGATTGTACGCACATTTGGACGATTAAATTGACCGAAGAAATAACGAAGTGCACGATATGCATTTTTATTTGAACTCCCATTTT
Organism: Eristalis pertinax; assembly: GCA_907269125.1. Lineage (NCBI taxonomy): Eukaryota > Metazoa > Arthropoda > Insecta > Diptera > Syrphidae > Eristalis > Eristalis pertinax. The sequence continues at coordinate 66,785,128 of OU026148.1, read as the reverse complement.
CATAGTAAGCCTGAATAACTTTAAGGCGTTGCTCGATTGTGTATCTTTCCATGGTTCAAAATGAGTTAGTCTGAAATTGAGAAATGTCAAATGAAATGCAGAAAAAAACCTGACGTTTAGGTGTGGTTCACATTCAACATCGGCCCTTAAAATTTAATTTATTAGTAGAACTAAATTGCAAATTTCCCACAAAGAAACACCAGGTTTTATGAATCAATAAGCAGCAGAATGCAATGTTAAATGCGATTTGTGCAATCTTCGCGCAAGAGTAGACGTTCACCACTTCATGGGAATGTGTGTGAAGTTCAATTTGGGGGAAACATTTGCTGTGGCTGCAGAAGTTATTCCTGTACTAAGTGGAAATAAGTGCAGTGCACTGAATGCATACATTTGCTTAAGATCAGAAAATTACGCAGTACCGCCTCCTTTCTGGCGGACTTCAAATGAGGCAATGTAGGCATTTTCAATTGCTCATAAGGAAGAAAAGCTAATGGGTTACTTATCTACTTACCTATGTTCATGCACATGCATAGTATGCCTTTAACTCTCTTCGCGAAACTTAATAGTTCACACAAAAGTAATAGTTTTTATCTGCCCATTCAAGGAAGCGGTTTGCGGGATTGCAACTTCTAAGATTATAATACATTTATCGCCTGCTTGTCTTAACCCTTCTATTCGGTGCAGTATAAATAGCGTAATTGCGAGAGGCAGTGCCATAACTCGAGTGAACGAGGAACAAGTGTGTACAAAACGAAAAACCAACCAAAACCAAAAAAAATGGGTAAGACTTAGTGCAAAAACAGCTAAACTCTAGTGACGCCTATGCCGGTGTGTTAATTGCGTTGAAATTGATTCCACAAAGCTGCTCGGGATCTGCCAAAAATTAGTCCTTTGGCTAATTTTTGTAAGAAGTTGTATGCAATAGCTATTCAACTTGGTGGCTTCACAGTGTACAATTTGAACCCAATTGACACACGCCCTAAGGCCTATTGTGTGCTCCAGCAAATGTGTAGACGCGCTTGATTTCTAAAGACGCTCCAACTGTGTCATTAGACCAGAGATCAAGGATGCTATTCATAAACTAAATATAAATTGTTCGTTGCAATCGCTGTCACTTGGATGAGCGATGGGCAATGGCTGTGTTCAGTTCCTTTGACACTTGGCATATATGAGCTGTGAATCGAATAAAAGCTCATTTCACTCTACGATGAAATATTACGAAAGTTCTTTGTTTGCTTTTAGACAATTGTTGGGTGCACTCAAAGTCATTATCGGATGTGCCACCAGACGCTGTTATCGGAGGCCATGACTCGGATGGGGCAGTCATCTATGTTGGCCGCACATTGCACGATGGCAACTATCAGCCGGCTAAGGTGATTCCGAGCAAGAACTATGTAGCCATTAGCATGACTCAAGAGGTAATTATCAAGAATCAATGTGATATATTGACTGGTCCCAACTACAAATGGGTACCAGGGAAAGACGGTTCAGTTCCACAGAACGCGGTGATCGGCGGAAAAGCACACAATGGTGAGGTCTTGTTCATCGGTCGTGGACAGTGGGAAGGATCACTGACAGTTGGCAAAATTCATCCATCCAATCATAGCTTGTACATCGCATTTGAATCGGAACGAAAATTGAATAGTTATGAGGTGTTGACCTATTCTATGGATCCAGGATGTGAGTACTTTCCGGCGAAGGTTATGGTTTTTTCATAAGACACTCACGTTTCCAGGCAGGAAGTCACCATCTCTCAGCAACACTTGGGTATCCGCCAGCGGAAGCTGTGTGCCCAAAAATGCGGTACTCTTGGACGAGGAAAACTGCATCTACGTAGGAAGAGCATTCCACAAAGGGGCTCTCCTCCCGGCACTGGTTACCCCAGATAAGGCGTGCGCCTTCGTGTACTCCGTGCACGGCAAAGTTGAAAAGTTCAAGTTTGAGGTGCTCATCGGCGATAAATATCGTTGGGAAACTGCCGAAAATGGAAATGTCCCTCCCGGCACAGTTGAAGGAAGTTGCACCACTAAGGACGAACCTCTTTACATCGGTCGGACCCGTCACTTGGGTTTTACGGCTGTGGGATATGTTCAACAATCTGATGGTTGCATGTACATTACAGTCGATGGAGAAGAAGTACAAGTGAAGACCTACGAGGTACTCGTTTACAGAGGTAATGAGAAATCATTCGTCGATGCTGGCTGCAAATCGAAAGAATGAAACATACGCACACGTCTCTTGTAATTTGGTTTGGTCAGGAGACTGGCAGTTTTTAAATAAAGAATACTTCTTTTTTCGGAAAATTATTTATTGTTTAAAGATCATTTTCATTTTTGGGAGTATTCATGATTTGAAGTTAAGGTGACCTCACTTCCGGTCTAAATAGATACGATTGGATTCAATTCTTGCATGGGTTTCGTTTACTACTTCAATCCCATCTGTAATTCAAATTGTCGAAGCTCCTTTGGCTGAGGAGGCAATTGAGCTCTCGCTTGAAGAATCAAACTAGCTTTTACAAGGACACTGATCATCCAAGTCCTGGTCTGCATCGCAGAAGCATGGGCAATTGTAAAGGCAAAAGAAGAAGTCCCTGTGTTTGGACTCTTCAAGAGAATAGTTCGTTCGGAGGAGGATTTAAGCAGAAACACAATGAGCTATGTAGCGACATGTGTCGTGTCTGGACAAGAATCTACAGAACTAACGCCTAAGATGTCTAGGCCATGTGAAGCGCATGGAGAAGGGCTCAGACATTATACAATTCGAGTAGTTTAAGACGTCAGGGAAGTCCGGGCTCAACGTCAATGGCGGATGATTGAAAACCATCAATTTGACCAACTTGGCTCCGGTTTCTTGTTCTCCATTTGGGAAAAGCCGCAATTGAGTCCTAGTAATAGAGTAATGATCCATCGTGATCCAATCTATCAATGGCAGTGTTTAACCCATCCCCTTTGATTCTATTTTTTTTAAGACCCATGGACAGTGTCAGACTGAGCAACACGACAGTCATGAGTCATGGACCAGTCATCAGACAGACCAAGTTGTCTTACGTCCGCGATGACTTGGATTTTATACCGAAGGTTCGGTCTTCCCCTCCTTCTCGAACCAGGAGGCTCGGACAGCATTGTTGACCATGAGCTCCTCTTCAAATCTAGGTCGGAGGACCACTTTATCGACTGGAGTTGAGAGTTCTTGATTTCCTATCACTCTCTCCTGGTCAGAACCACTGAGCGGCTGTTGGAAGTGCTGCTCAAACATCTCCAGTATTCCCCGCGGGTCAGCAAGAAGGTTACCCTCATAATTTCGAAGAGCCTGGGTGCCGTTCCTAAAGCTTTTGGCCTGGCGTTTGGCTTTTTTTTTTATTAAAGGCCCGAGTTTTTTGCCTGTTTCTAGACTCTTCAATATCCTTGAGCTGGGAAGTTTCGAGAGACCTTTTCTCTCTCTCTCTCTTCCTTTTCAGCGCCTTCTAGGCCGGTAGTCATTGCAGCGCCTTTTGGTATGCCTCGTCGGTTGCACGTTTATTTTGCTCACACTCGCCATCATACAACTTGTCGGGGATGGTAGGTAGCCTAAAGTGGTTTCCGCTACCTCTTTGATGGCCGAGCGGCAGTGCAACCACATATCGTTGGCGTTGGTGTTTGACGTAGGCGTACAGAAGGGACTCTCACTCTGGCAATCTCCGGTGTGTGCTCCGGTGCGTCCAATGTCAAAACTCCTATTTGGTGGCTGGTGGTGCACCTTTCTGACATTGGACAAAGTCGACTCTTGCTCCCCTGAACGTTCGCAATTTCAGGATATTAGACGAAATGGTCGATTTTGGTTGGCCGTCCGGTGGTCGTCAGGTTGCTGTGTGGCTTCTTTTGCGAGGGAACCTCGTCCTACTTATGACCATATTACGTGCTGTCGCAAAGTCGGAAGCCGTTATCTGTTGTCGTGCCGTGGAGGCTGCACTCCGTCAAAGATCTTTTCCTCACCGATTTTGGCATTGAAGTCGCCGAGCACGATTATGACATCGTACTCCGTACAGGCTCCGTGGGCAATGTGAACGAGGTCGTGGTAGTAGTCTTTCACAGAGTCGTAAGCCTGAGGGCTAATTTTGTATAATCTGCCTTGGATGCGGATCACAGCCAGGCGATCACTTTTAACGGTTTGGAGTGACCTTCGACAGTTTTCCCTCAACGAATCCGCATCTCAATGTGTGTAACGTTTTGTGACAGTTGTAATATATGTATGTCACACTCTTTTTTTCCTTAGCGTTCCCTGTCCTATCCAGCGTATTTCCTGGTTCGCAGTAATATCCTCCTTGTACTGCGTGAGGTTCCTTTCCAGTCTATGAGCCACCAGGAGCGCACTCGCAAATCATTGTCCTTTTCCGCGCCGTGTCGTCGTTGTATATCCGTCCGTTGCTCCGAGGCTGCTTGCTCTTCCGTAACAATGTGGACGGGTTGTTAGCCACCTGCACAACCGCCAGGGCATTCGTTGCACACACATTGTTTCACCTCACAACGGGTGCTATGAAGGCAAGCCGCTTTTACGCGCTCAAATCAACTGTCCACCCTTTCTCACACACGTGTCATCGCTTCTGTATAGTAGACGTAGAACGAAAAAGATAGCAATCCTCGAGCACACGCAACACGGTCTACCACGACCGAATTAGCGTGTGTAAAAGCGGCCTAAAGTAATTTGCGGTTGATTATCGCGCTGGTGCTATCTGGTCTGCGTAATGTGTGACTGAAAATAAGGATTAGATCCAAAACCTGGACTCGATTAGCATTCGAGAGTAGCCTCCAGAGAAAACATGTTTCTATTGTCTCAGCTGTAAACAGTGTATATATGTAAAAACATCCTGAAGTATATAATCCCAATAGTAATGTTATTAGTCACTCCACACTGACACCAGCGTAGTATCTACCTTGCACCCGTGCGAAGCCGGAGCGGATCCCTAGTATTTGCATATTCAACTAAAATTTCCATGCACATAGTTGTCTGCGTTTAATTCTTTTCGCGAAACTTAATAGTTCACACAAAAGTAATAGTTTTTATCTGCCCATTCAAGGAAGTGGTTTGCGGGGTTGCGACTTCTAAGATTATAATACATTTATCGCCTGCTTGTCTTAACACTTCTATTCGGTGCAGTATAAATAGAGTCATTGCGAGAGGCCGTGCCATAGCTCGAGTGAACGTGTATCAAGTGTCAAGTGTTTGATTGAACGAAAAGCCAACGAAAACCCTAAAAATGGGTAAGACTTAGTGCAAAAACAACGAGCTCTAGTAACGCGTAAGCCCGTGTGTTAATTGCGTAAAAATATTGCATCCACAAAGCTGCTGGGGATCTGCCAAAAATTGGTCCTCTGGCTAATTTTCGAAAGAAGTTGTATTTGATGTATCTTGAATTTTGTCAGAAACGAGTCCAGTTGATGCAGGAAAAAGCTTTTCAACTTGGTGGCTCTTCCGTGTGCAATTTGAACACAATTGACACACGCCCTAAAGGCCTGTTGTGTGCTTTGGGATCTGTGCAGATGCAACCTGTCCACCTGTCCCCTGTCCCCCATCCCTCAGCTGTTTTAGATATACATACATACACACATATCTCTGCGTGGAACTTATAAGTTATACATAAGTGCAAGAACAAACTGAGAATGAAGTAATGGACCGAGAAGTGGAGTAATATTTGAGTTCTTCTCCTTTGCGTTATTCTTTCATTCTCCTTATGTTCCTGATCAGTATTCAGTAGTTCTCGACGAGAATTTTTTGTTACTCTTGTTCTCGCGATAAATTGATATGTACACTTGTCGTGTCTTGTGTTTGCTTGTGTTACTAGGGAAATCATTCGAATGATCTTGATGAGAGGTCGTGTTCTCTTGTGTTAGTCGTCAGTAGTCACTCGAATGATTTTGAAAAGCGAGATGTTGTCGAGAAGTTACATGAATCGATTATCACTCGATCTAAACATTCGAGTGCGCCCATCGCTAGGAGCTACCTTGCCGCTAAACATTTTTTGACAACGTTTTTTATAACTTTTTCATCGACGCGGGGCAGGCGAATATGTGTGTGAACTCTTCCGAACCGCTGATAACCTTCCAGTCCAAGCTAGGTGAATTATTTCATGGTCGTCACCGCAACCACAATATCGTGCAATGCGTAAACCAAATATAATATAACTTACTGCAAATTCTAAAAATCAAATCATGGTGGAAGGAATACAACAGCTTGTCAAAACCGCCATTATTTTGTTTTGTGACGTCACACAGGGTCCGTTTTTGACACTGGATAGACGTATTGCTTAAGCTTACACCACAATTCAATTTCGTATATCAAAAAAAGAAGAATTGAATTGTAAATTGATGTATGATGAAGGATTTAATTCATTTATATTTGGCATTATTTAGGCAAATGCCACAGTGTGCAGTAAAAGTTGCAGAAATTGTATGAGAGTAGGAATACGTTGGAAACAATCCGTTTTTTGTTTTTATTTGTGTGAAAAATGTTTATCTGTTTCCGCCTTTAAAGCTGTCCCTAGATGCTCAATATTTTTGTGTAATATTTGATATTGTACAATATTATTGTTCGTCTGTATTAGTGATGGGCAATTGCGAATAAAAACAATCGAATAATTGGATTGTTCTCACAATTCCAATTATTTGAATTAAAATTGAGCGGAGTCGATTGTTGATCTTCGATTCTTGTATGTACAATTCCAATCGTCTGGGCATCGTGTGTATTCGCCGATTCTTCGATTTGGTGGGAGAGATTGTTGGATTGTGTGTATTTTATTGGAATTGCGAGAACAATTGTTTGTTTTGTTTTGAAGTCAGGTTTTTTGTTCTTTCTTTTTTTGTATTGAATTTTCATTAACTTTGGTTAAACAATAAAATTAAAATGTTTTTATTTTTTGTATCCGGGGTTGCATTCGGATTTCAAATTAAAATTCAATAAGCACACTGATGCCTACAGATAAAGAAATCGAAAAATGCATATATTTATACCCATACAGAGTCACATTCTCTTGATTGTATGGGTAATGAAAATAAATTCTAAAATTCGATTCAATTCGATTATTATTCGATTGTTTTTGAACGAGACCGAATAAATCGACAATCGAATTCAATTTTTAACAATATACAGTTGCACTCTATTTGTTTATTTATGTTTCAAGTGTCCAGCAGTAAACAACTCGCCGAGTGATTTTTAGTGAAAATGTCAACATGTTCCCTACACAATTATCAGCAGGCAACGAAATTATTGGAAAAAACTATTGCACCGTCTGGGGCGCCTAGCCAATAATATTGTGCAATATTTTGCACACAAATATTGAGCGTTTAGGGACCGCTTAAGTTTCTGTTGACATACAAATACCCGCGATGACATCACTCTGGATCTCAATCAGAAATAAGAGAGCAAGGAGATATCCAACTTCGGCCAGAATTACCCTAGTCCATAGCGGATAAAAATGTGAGAAAAGTGGAAGTCTCTTGTATATCACACATACTTTTACAAAATCAATGGATCCACCACAATATGGCGGCCGATTCGTGGATTTTGTGTGAAAATGGCAGTAGATTCGTGGATTAGCCCATTATCATATACCAAGAATGATGTACTCGTATATAAGTTATTGTAGTACACGAAAAGAGCCTCAAAATAATTGTTGCTTTACTGAGGCAATTCAAGAATTTTCACATTGTTGAGGGCCGAAACTCAGGAAGGAGACGACATTTTCGAGGTGTGCTGATTTTTTCAAACAAGTGTACGTAAATATCAGACAATGTTCGATGACTTGGAAATAACTGTCAAAAATGAGTGAATAACCGTCACCCCGCGGTGAATATCCGTCAAAATCGTCTATAGACTAGGCGGTAATCAGCTGTGAAGTCGGATATCTCTATGCTTCGATATTTCTGATGTGAATCGAATAAAAGCTCTAGATATCTACATATCGATGAAATATTAAGGGTTTTCTTTGTTTACTTTTAGACAATAGTTGGGTAAAATCAGAATCATTATCTGTTGTGCCATCAGACGCTGTTATCGGAGGCCATGACGTGGATGGGGCAATCATCTATGTTGGCCGAACATTGCACGATGGCAACTATCAGCCGGCTAAGGTGATTCCGAGCAAGAACTATGTGGCCATTACCATAAATCATAAGGAATTTACCAAGGAGCAATGTGATGTATTGACTGGTTCCAACTACAACTGGGTACCAGGGAAGGACGGTTCAGTTCCACAGAACGCGGTGATCGGCGGAAAAGCAGATAATGGTGAGGTCTTGTTCATCGGTCGTGGACAGTGGAAAGGATCATTGATTGTTGGCAAAATTCATCCATCTAATCATTGTTTATACATTCCGTTTGAGGGTGGGGAACAAAAATTAGATACCTATGAGGTGTTGACCTATTGTATGGATCAAGAATGTGAGTACTTTTCAACGAAGGTTATGGCATTTTCACAAAAAACTGATGATTCTAGACAGGAAGTCATCAAGCTTCACCAGCACTTGGGTACCCGCCAGCGGAAGCTCCTTGCCGAAAAATGCTGTACTCTTGGACGAGGAAAAATCCATCTACGTAGGAAGAGCTTTCCACAAAGGAGTTCTCCTCCCGGCACGGGTTACCCCGAATAAGGAGTGCGCCTACGTGTTTACCGTGGACGGTAAAGTTAAAAAGTTTGAGTTCGAGGTGCTCACCGCCGATAAATACGGTTGGGAAACTGCCGATAATGGATGTGTTCCTCCGGGCGCAGTTGAAGGAAGTCGCACAACGAATGGCGAACCTCTTTACATTAGCCGGACTCGTCGCTTATACTATACGACTTTGGGACTAGTTCAACAATCTGATGGCTGCATGTACATTACAGTTGGTGGGAAAAAAATACCCGTCAAAAGCTACGAGGTACTCGTCTGCAGAGATAATGAGAAATAATAAAGCATACATGTGTGCACGCACACGTGTCTTGTAATTTGGTCTGGGCACTGGCAGTTTTTACATAAAGAGAATATTTCTTTTCGGAAAATTAATAATTGTTTGAAGATTTGTTTTAGAGGATCCCCTGGTGGCTAAGGTGGCATATCCCACTTTCTCTTGTTTACTACTTAATTCCCGTCTGTCGTTTAAATTGTCGTTGCTCCTTTGGCTTAGGAGGCAATTGAGTAATAGAGTCTTCTTTCGGAGAATAAAGCTGGATTTTAGGAAAATGCTGTCCTGGTCCTCGTCTGCTGCGCTGATGCATTGGAATTGCCAAAAGCTGATGAAAATGTCTGTTCGAGAGAATAGTTCTGCGAGCGATCGTTTTGCGATGGGCATGCCTGCGCAGCGTCTGTAGGAGAGGTTTCAAGCACAATCACTACGGGCTATGTCCCGACGTTAAACTCTACAGAACCAACGCCTAAGGGGGCTAGGCCATGGGGAGCCGAAGAGTCTCCCACTCTGAAAAAGTGGGACTATGCAAAGCAGCATGCCAACGAAACGGATGGCGCACACAATTGCAGAAGGATATGAGAGTAATTGATGGCTAACGATCACACCGCCTGGTGAGGTTGCAGCTCAAGCGCCAGAAGAAGAAGAACGAAATTGAAAAAGTACCAGAAGAAGAAATGGGTCTGCTCTTGAGCTTTTCTTGATCGTTCCGTTGCCTACTACTAGGCGCACTGTCAATTTCGAAGCGAGAAGGAACAAAAGAGAAGGAGAACTGGCCGACAGACTGGTACTACAAGGGGGCGTGGTATTTAATGCCTTATGTGGATGCCTAAGTACATCACTAGTGTTCCATGAACTATATTGTGTCCGATTCTCTAATCATAAGGAAACCTCACATCTTCCAATGATCGGATATGCGCATTTCCCGATATGCTGCTAATCGTCTGCTGTTCATCGGCTGTTCTTCTGTGTGCAACAATGCCCATCTACATCCATTACACGAATGCAATTTCTTAGCCTTGACCCTTTTTTTCCTGCGACAACATCGCCAACATACCACACACAATGAGCTACTTGGCTCAATCGCGTCCTCGGGTCCACTGTCCTCAGTACTCTTGTGAACATTTTCAGCGACATCCGAAGAAACAAAAAAAACTCGAAACAAACATGACAAGTCTAGACCTCAAGAACCACAGGATGACGAAAACGCTCTAGCATCACGATTAACTGCAGAATATGAATGAATCAACGAATTCATTCAGAAGATCTTGCAAAAACTACCGAGCAACTGATGATTGATGATCAACAGGTTTTTGTTCTTGAATCACTCGAAATTTTGTTTACTGTAATGATTCAATTTCGAGTGCACGCAATCATCTGAGAATGATCGGGTTTTTGACTTCTCACACCTTCTGGTGACAGTTTTAATGAAATGACTGAATGGCTTGCGGTGTTTAGATGTGAGTCAATTTGGAGCTTACGGCCTTGTCTTTCAACATTAAAGTGCACATTGAACTTACTCTCATACTTACTAATAAGGCATTCCGTTGTTATCAGCTCTCTTCCATCGTTGAAGGTTCCAGTCATCAAGCCAAGTTGTCTGCTGTCCGCGACGACTTGGACTTTGTGCCACATTTTGTCTCGATCCACGAGGCTCCGATTTGAAGCCCCGCTTGAGACCTGTGGAGCTGATGTGCATGCACTCCTGACTTGATCCTCCATTCATCTCCTCGTAGACGGGGCTATATGCAGAATTTTTCTCGGTTTGAACCTCATCCAATGCTGTCTCCTAGGTTTGAGGAGTCCTGAACACCAGAGGTTCACGTTTTGAGCACACACTTGAACTTCTTTTGTATACTTTCTCGTCTTAACATAGGACGCGGATTCACATCCTATGGGTATAGCTGTATAGGTAATATCATGAACATAAGTCTCTGCTCCCCCCTTACTGTGTATCGTGTCAGTAGACTACTTAGAAGGATATTTTTTGAAAGAGTTTAACGGAAGTCATGAACAACAATTGGCGGTTTCAAAGGCATCAATGGTTGAAGGAAACTCAATGAAAGCGATGCTTCGGTATACGCAAGAAGTACCAATTCCGTCATCCCTAAAATCCGAGCTATGACAAGGATTCTACCTACGAACAATTTCATAAAATTTTGATTTCCGTCGCCACAATCCAGGCAAGATGTGAGACTCAACCAAAATGTGTTTCTGGGCAGCTGATCAACTGTCCACTGTGCAAGCCCCGCTCCGCACCGTACTCCCAGTTGATGGAGGTTCCTTTCAATTGTGCTCGGACAAACATTTCCAACCGCGCTTGTGGTGTTCATGTGCTGACATGGCCACTTAACGCATTGAATCCTTTGACGACTGTCCACCCACGTCACTGTACAGCCCATGAAGTTAAATCGGCTGTCGTTAAGATTGGAAATAATCCCTTCAGTGAACGCGGGCAAGGTTGAAGGACTCTAAACCGGAATAACATGTGTTCTCACAATTTAGCTTGTTCATAAATGCAGCACCAGCTGCACAAAATACGATTACATCAGCGGGACCAATACGTTTCTTAATCAAACAAGTTCAACCGCACGTGTGTTGGTTTTGCCTAAAAATAAATGATCGCAGGTGCTGCGTCCGAATGCAGTGGAATCGGTTTGGTTTGTTTCTGAAATCCATCTGTTTGCGGTTGAGTTCGTTGGAATCGTTGAGCTTCCTTCTCTCAAACAGCCTTGGCGTGGGAGGTTTGACGTCACTGATTTTGATTGTATTTCAAATGGGAATAACTTGTTGTCAGAATAACTTATTGTGTGAGTTGGACTATCAATGACGATCGGACTTTCTTACGAAGTCTAGACTCTAGAGAATGGGATTGTGATTGATCACCGAATTGAAGCAATGCTTTGCGTGGCCAACAAATTAACTTGTCCCTGTGTCACAATTGAGAGAAGTGACTGATGTGTGCTTTTCCAGAAGCTGAGGTGTGTATAGTTGTGGTTTTATGGGGCATTTTTTCTGAAACAATTACCACGGTGTGCGTGACGAAATTAATCAGAAACACTTTAAAAGTAATCTTTTCAGTGCATCACAGTAAATTTATATGATGATTCAAGAAATAGAATAAGTGAAAACATTCAACGTCTTTAAACCAGTTGAATGTACCCTTGCCTTTAAGAAACAACACTCGAGAGATGGGTGTGAAGTGGAAACTCAGTCGGTTTCACAACCAATATTCTCAACAAAGCCAAAGTCTGTTGGACTGGATAATATTCACACTGACCTTGTGGACCGATTATACTTCCTCACATCACCCACATTTTCAATACCATAATCATGACCTCGCCGTATCCCGAACTTTGGAAAAAAGCTATGATTATTCCGGTTCCTAAGAAAGCAAACCCGCCTGAATATTGGCCAATTGCTATTTTTCCGTTTTTGTCGAAAGTATTCGAATCTATCGTCAGTCGAGTGATTAAAGACTACATTGAGGGAGACAATTTTTTAAATAAAATGCAATCAGGATTCCGTAAAGCTGTGTTACAGCCTTACTAAAAGTAACTGACGACATACGAAACCAACCTTACTAGCTTTTCTTGACTTTTCGAAAGCAATCGACAGTGTCAATCTGCCAATACTTTGTCATAAACTGTCCAACCAATTTAACTTCTGTAATCTCACTAATAACTTGATCTTCTCGTACCTTACTAGCCGTGTTCTGTCGTCTTTTCGTGATGTTCACAATGGAGTACCACACGGTTCTATTATCGGTCCGTTATTATTCTCAATGTTCATTAATGATCTTCCTAAAGTGTTACTTTATTGCAAATTTGATACATAGGCAAATGATATTCAAATCCTTCGGCCTTAGGCTATAACTCATTTAGACTAACTTGTTGGTCCATTGTGCCCTTGTTTTGGGTTGGTTTACCACAGTGAGACCTACTTAGGTCCTATGAACACGCTCCTATTCTCTGCTAGAGGTGGACAATCGCAGAGCAGATGTTGGATAGTTTATACTTCTTCCTCAACTCTGCAGCTTCTGCAGAAGTCGTTGTAGGGGCTCCCATTCTTCTTGCGTGTCAGCCTAAGATACAGTGATCGGTAATAATGCCTACGACCTTCCTGATTACTATCCTGAGTATATTTGTCCTTTTTTTTTGGATTGATTGAAGCCAATATTTGACTCGAAGTACTGCAAAGCTACCTCAACAGCTTCTTTCATTGCCTGCAATACTTCTATGCCCAGGGACCCAGTCTAAGGTAAGGTTGCATCTAACCTTGAGAGATAGACGCCAAAAATGTTACCATCTTTGATTTAATCGAGGATATCGAAAGCGATCTGGCCTATGGTAAATCCAGGAAGGACTTAAGGAAGGAGTAATAGGGGTGATAGATGGCCACTGTCTCATAGACAACCATGCCAGAAGACTTGGGCACCTTATGACGACTTCTGCAGAAGCTGCATGGATGAAGAAGAAGAGGAAACAATACTAAAAACTACCTCGGAACATGCCCTGCACGTGCGGAAACAAGAAGAAGAATACTAGGCGAGTACTACTTCAGCCATCTTGAGGATCTGAGTAAAATAGATACAAAGGATATACAATACACTTTCTTAAAGCCTCTAAATGGCTATGAAGAAATCACATATGGCCAACAAATCCCAAGAGGAATACAAGAATCCCAAGAGCGAATAACTACAAGATCAAAGGGTAAATGGGTTTTGAACACAAAGCCGAACGTGACAGCACAATGGACCGGATAGTCTGACCTATCTGACCTACCTACCTGATTTAATCGATGGTGCGTCCAGAGCCTTAATGGTCACTTGACTACCTAGGTATATAACGATAGATAACTCGTATATCGGGCTCATGGACAATAAGCGGGCAGCCTCTTGAATAGCTTTAACTTCTCCTGGAATACACTGCAGTGGTTAGGCAGTTGATGGGACATGGAGAAGGAGATCTCAGGCGGATACCCTGAGTGCCGTGCCTTCGTCCTTTTTGGAACCGTTCGTGTACACTTGCAGATTGGCAGGTTTTCTGACTGTATCCTTTGCCCAATCACCTGTATCTGGTCTGGAAGTCTGCATTTCCATGTGTGTTCTGCTCCAGCAGTTGCATTCTTACAGCCCGATCGCTGCCTTGATAGCTGTCAGCTTCTCCTAAACGTTTATGGCAAGCAGTTGTAGTATTGTTTTCATGGCGGCTGGGTGTGGTGTGAAGCGAAGTGCCCCGGGATGCGAATACATGCAGATCTCTGGATTCTGGATCTCTGGATTCTACCTATCTCTTTCAGACTTTCTTTGTTTCTTAATGCTGTAAACACCAGACAAGGATGCCATAAGGTTACAATTGGCCTAATTACTATACATTCAGTGTGTTATTCTCGGTTTCTGATATTATTTCGAGGTGACTTTTCAGCAACCACTCGTGTTTTGCGTGCTATTGTCCTCTCACCTGTGGAAGGGACCGACAGTCTTATGCCGATTCTGAACGGCCAAGTTTGAGAAGCTTTTTCTAGACAGTTATACTCTTTGAGCATTGTCAGTGACTCGAAAGAGGTGAGCCGTGAACATTATTTTTCCCTTACTGCGATTCGAACCAAGACGTCGAGGTTCAAGTGCGTACGAGTCGACGGACATACCGACAACGCCATGGCCGCCACAAACTCACCACGTTTAACACCAGTCCCTAGAGTAAACGCAGAATAACTCTTGCCAATCGCTGTTTCTTTGAGTAGTAGAGCCTTCTCTCGAAGGACCAGGCTGACATTACCTTGATCATCTCTGTCCTACTCTGCGGCGCTGAAGCTTGGACAATTTCAAGAAAAGATGAAGAAACCCTTGGACTTTGCGAGAGCAACGCTCTGCCTTTAGTAGCTTTGGTCATGGCATTTGGAGAAGAAGATGCAAACACAAACTGTACGGGCTCTACAGCGGCATAAGTCTACCCAGGGATTAGGGAATCAATGCCTAAGATGGCCAGGTCATGTAGAGCGCATGGACAACACTGCTCTTTGACAGCAACAAAACCGATGATGCACACAATTGGAGAAGGACCTCAGCGTGCGAAATTGGAGGCAGTTGCTTAAAGATCATGCCAGCTAACGAGAGCTGCTGGTTGAGGCCGAGGCCCACCCGGCTTGTGGCGCCAGTAGTAGAAGCAGAAGTAGCGCGGCATTGAATTTCAGATGTTGAACTATACCAAACTGTGGTTTGCGGTGAATTAATTTACGAACATATGCAAATGTTTATCAATAAGACACACAAAGTAGCAAAAGTAGTTCCCCCCAGAAGCTGATTTCATTTGGAGGGCAGCAAGTTAATGAATAAAATGCCCTTAAACCAATAGATCCTAACAATCTTTCCGCATGCAACTAAATACGTGTGCTTGCAGCTTATTAGCTCGATAAGAAATCAAAATTATGAAGTAACCAAGGTTATTATTAGAAGATCGCTCGATAATACACTTCCTAATGACCTGGCGTGTCGCGTACGTACCGAAAGCAATTTCATTCTTGATTAATTCTCGGTCCATGGCTCGTGCGAGTAGCCATAACCGATGGCATTCGGCAAAAAATCCATCATCATCGTGTTTAGCGGGCACGGCGCAGCGTGGCTTTTGTTCAGACGTCATTGAGCGCGTTTTGAGTGACAGGTCCAGCAGGTATTTACAATTAGTGTTACGCAATTTTAAAATTCCACCAAAGCACGAATTCGTCATCAATGGACCCCACAAACTGGACACAGAATCTCGGAAACTTCTCACCTGACTGCGCCCCAACACCGACTGGGAATCCCCACTCGAATTTGGCCAACAGCAAGCGCAGAAAGAGAACGAGGGGATTGTCCTAATTAACTGCATCGGAAATCTGAACACGATCATTTCGTTGATTCGAATTACGAAAAAAGGCTAACAGCGATCGTTAACGATGTGCGCACGATCGGTGGTCATGACCAGCGAGACGGCTGGCGTATCTTTGCTTCCCATCTGTCGAATCTGCTTGAAATTCCGTCAACACCTTCTCGATTAATTCACATAACAGAAGAATTAGACTTTTCTCTAGCCGATGCGACAGCGATTCGAACGAAAACCGTTCAGGGAAGCCCCTCTGCTGTCATTGCGACACCAAAATAGTTAGCATACGCGTCTACCTACACTGTGACGTAGACTTTCGGAAGTGCTCTTTGGGGGAAAAAACGTGTTTCACGACGAAGGCAGGCGTTACACGCGTCAAGTGATAGACAAAAGCTCAAACGTGTTTTTTCTTGCAGAAGCAGAGGTTCCCCACACTACTCTCGGACATCAATTCAAATGATTCATCTTGTTGCTTGTGAACGTCTCAAATTTTTTAGATTGAACCAGATGCTTTGGGCTTGATGCTTAGCTTGCAAACAAAAACGGGTTATTCAATTAAGGGAGCTTTGTGGAAATTTCGAAGGCAATGCATACGATGTTGACGTCGTTTCGTAGAATTGAGCTTCTGGTCGGCTTATGTCGTCGACGGCTGGGTAGTTTTTTCGAAAATTGCTGTCAAATCAACAAAAATCAGGTTCAAATGACGTGTGGAAGCAAATCATCGTCACTCCACGGGTTACTTGAACCTGATTTTTGTTGATTTCACGTGATAAGCTTATGTTAAAATAGGCGAGCGTGCACTAGTCACCGGCTAGCATCGTTCTGAATAACTTTCTCAGAAGATTCATATTTGTTTTTGTTTTCGTTTTGTTTCTTGGAGTTTTTAAGGCGAATTCCGTGGCATGTGTGTGCTCGCCCTTGGAGTCTAATAGATGATAAAGGGGTCTAGACATCTTTCAAATGTCAAGTGTTGAGACAAATGACGCGTATTTGTTCTTATTGCTACTGCTGGACTTTCAACAATTCAGTCAGCTGCGCAGGACTTGCAGTTCTTCGCTGTTGACTGATTAAATAAAGGATGACCAGATGGCAATGATAGTTTTTCTAACTGTTGTGCTTGAGCAGCTGTCAAAGTTACCAATGACATCTAGCTGGCAAACAATTTAGTTTGGTTTGCCATTTCCTCATGCATCGTTTCAAGCTTGCGCCGAATGTGTGGAAATGGTTGAAAAAAATTTTCGTCTCAGTTTTAAGGATGCAAACTGAATTCGTGAAGGCGGTCGTCATTATGGATTAGGTATGCAAGCAAAGCGCCGTTTGCACGTTCTTTTGGAGCTTAAGCCACCAACCAGACAGAAATTGGTGTGAAATGAAGAAAACATAGCCGTCGTAGCAGCCAGTATCGATGAAGAAGACTGTCTGATTCGGCTCCTGTCAGCCAGAGAACTTATTTTGCGGTTGGATTGAGGCTTACATCCGAATAAGGTTGTACTGTCGCAAGAGTTGAAGCCGGACGATCGTAGACAACGCCGTGAATTCGCTAATTGGGTGCTGGAAACGTTAGCCAGGGATCCGCTTGTTGGCCAACGAATCATGTTTTCGGACAAGGCCCATTGTTGACTCAGTGGCTGTATCCACAAGGAGCGAACACGAGATCCACAAGTGTTCGCTAAAGCATCATGGTTTATGACATAACGACATCATGAGACCATTGTCCATGTTTCATTCCAAATGAGGAAGGAGGCCTTGTTACCGTCAGTGGT
Source organism: Eristalis pertinax (assembly GCA_907269125.1). NCBI lineage: Eukaryota > Metazoa > Arthropoda > Insecta > Diptera > Syrphidae > Eristalis > Eristalis pertinax. The sequence continues at coordinate 66,767,589 of OU026148.1, read as the reverse complement.
CTAGTTATAGTATAGAGAGGTGTTAACAGAATTTCTTTGGCCGAGGTTCCAGCGACTCAAAGCTTTAAATTGTGAAGGAGAAATTTGGCGACTGGGTCAGCTCACAGCGGGTGTTCATCAATTAGCCGCCGCGATCATGCGACCTTACACCATTCGATTATTTTCTCTGGGGCTAAGTAAAGTCCTTAGTATAGACTAACAAGCCAACCACTTTGGACGAGCTCGAGGCCAACATTCGAGACGCTATTGCCGCACATGTGGGACCAACTAATCAATTAGATCGACCGCTTGAAGCACTGCCAACGAAGCCGAATCATATAATGACATGAATTTGGCTTCAAAATCAATCTAGAATCGATTTTATGTCCCAAACCGTTGTTGTTTCATTTAAATATCTTTTCCTATTGTTCTTATCTGGTCACTAGACATAAATACCTATGCAATAGACAGACAGACAGAGATACGCACAATTGGTCACCCAAGATGTTTGATTGAAGGACGCCATTCGACTGAACATTAAATTTCGCGTAATCGCACATGTGCTGCGTCTCGGCGGTTGACATTTAAAGGGCACTTAAACCTGTTTGGTTCTAAATAAAGAGATACACGAGTCGTAAAAACTACACAAATAAATCACAGATGGCTAGAGAGATCGTAGGCTTGGCGAAGTTATTCTTCTCCGGGGTACGTCATCAGCACGTCTCTCTATTGGTTTTTTTTTCCGAGTTTTTGTCTAGTTTATTGGAGTCACTTTCAACTTGTGAACGTCACTGTTCCTGTGTTTGTCTGAGTCAATGCCCAACGATAATTCACGCAAGTAAACCTAAGCTTAACGTAGTAGATATGTACGTCGCCTGGTACATTGCTGTAGAAGCTAGGCCCAGTTTCACCACGAGATGTGACAGCGCCGCCCATATTATTACTTGTACTGTTCAGCTTAAGCTTATGTGCCGAACCGAACGAAAAGTAGCAAGAAGCATAGTTAATTTTTAAAGTTCATAAATCCAGTAGAGACTGTCATTTATGTACGCAGCCACTGATTGATTTCGTTACAATTCAAGTAACGAAAAATTAACGAAACTTAACGAAACTAAGCGTCATTATGATGGCAGTGTATTATTTCTGTGTATTCCATAGATTGCTTAAGTTGAGTGATGTCTCCTTATGGATACTTAGGTCTTCAGGAGGCTAGTGATGTGTCCTGGGGAGACGACTGTACATTTCGTTTTGAACACTCTTCGAACAGGTAGTCACTTGGCCGTTAAGCCACCCGCCTAAATAGTCTTACAGTCGTCGAGTATTCTCTTATATTCATCACGTAATCTTGTCCAACTGAGCAAGGGGTTCCTCATCTGCATATGAAGGCAGGCACCAGCTAGATGTTAACAAACTAACTCAAGAGACATCGATGCGAACGATTAATTTTGCACAGATGTCAACGCAGATGCAGACTTAAATTCACTGTCAATAGCTTCCGATGCTAGGCCGATGTTTGTTTGCCTATTTACGGATGCTAGAATTGGTGTCAATTTTCTGAGGTCAATTGAGTTGACAGATTTGTTTTCCGAACTGAGTGTCTCGTCGTGACGGCCTAAAGGGTCATAAATTAAGCGTTTGTTGTCCAGCCGAGATTTGTTGTTGATGATGAAATTGATGCCGTGGCCAGATGCCACTGGATATCACTAGTGTCTTTCGGACATCGTTCACACATGGCAACGTGTGTACCCTGGGCCATTCATGTAATATCTCACAGTTCACACAGCCGAGCAAGCATATTTTTGTGAAACGAAGCCCTAGAAGCATATGTAATTAGAAAAACATAAAAATTGGCCTCAAGCCAATGCGACAAAGCACGAAGCACAGACAGATCGAAAACAGAGGGAAAGACGATAATCAACGACGCAGAGTAATGCGCAATGGGAAGGAAACATTTTTACGAGCAGTTCAGTTTTGTTTTTTGTAAGTTTTTGAATCGCATGTGCCGTTAATAATTATTCCATCTTTAATGTCTCTATAAATAGACATGTCCACATCTTGTCGGTACTTGAATAATTGAGTACTTGTCTTTCTTTACAAAAAAAAATACTGACTGTCATAATGCTGCGTTTGAGATGACGAGATGATGACCTATCAATAACTCATTATTCCTCATTTTTGCTTCAACGCCTTCAGCTGTGGACCCTTTATTATCTATCTCTTCTATTATAGATCATTTAAGGTCTTAGCCAGATGACTATCAACCTTGGAGCGCAAAGTCTTTAATTTGAAGGGCCTGATAAAACGCGTTAAAGCACAATAAGGCAGAGCAATCGCATGGAGTATCAACAAACAGCCACTCGAACATTTGACATTGAACCTAATTTTGGAAGTTCTGATGGCCGACGGGGCCCATTTCAGACTCTCTGGCGTCACGGCGTTAACAAGCAAAATTGCCTCATGTGGAGAACGACGAATCCACACCAAAAAGTGATTATATCTACGAGCAGACACGATGCCGCGTTAGAGTCAAAACCATTGGATCGTTATTCTTTAGAGAAGGGAAAGTAGTCGTTGGGGCTCAATATCGGTGGACATTGGTCTGGACGGTTACTGGTTTCAACAAGACCGTGCGCCATAACACACTGCAAATCTAACAATGCAGTTTCACTGGACATGTGCTGTCTAGAAATGGCACCAAGATCTCCAGAATTGACCACTTCGGCCTTCTTTCTGTTGGATTATCTGAAAAGCAAAGTATACGGCAGCAAGCCTCTGACCGTTGATGAGCTCAAAGCAAACATTCGGGCCGAAAACATCACTATACCGTCCAAGATGCTCGAACAAATGATGGAAATCGGTGCAAAAAGTTCACATTTTGTCAGTCTGGCCATCTGCGGTTAGCTATTTCAAAGAAGCACTGGCTGCTTGTATTGGGATGTGCACCTCCTCTGAAAGCGAGCGCTGAAGGGCAAATGCCTGCCTAGCCAGTTCATCGGTCTTCTCATTTCCTGGAATGTCACTGTGAACTGGAACCCAGATAAGGGGAACTTCGAGCTGGCCGTCAGACCCCCATTCTTCTACATGTTTAAAGTAAAGGGTGTTTTTTTGTAGAGGTATAGAACTTAAACTTGGCAACACTATTTTAACTGGCGGTCATTTTGTCAGCTGATTTTGTGATTTATTTTATTGGCATTTCAACATGAGTAGACTGACGCCTGAAAAATTATATTTTGAAAATCATGGTTCAGCTCGAAATACGTATCTATACGTCAATAAACAAAACTGCCGTATTTGGAGTGATGATAATTCTCAAATGTGTGTTGAGACACCGTTACATCCACAAAAGCTGACTGATTGGTGTGTTTTATGGGCTTGTGGAATAATTGGACCGTACTTTTTTAAAAACGACGATGGCCAGAACATATGTAGCTGCTAGACCAGATCCATGATTACTGACTTTTTCGTTCATCAATTGAACAACCGTGATGTGCAGAAGCTGTGGTTTCAACAAGACGGAGCAACATGTCACACAACTCGTGCTACAATAGATTTATTGAAGGAAATGTTTGGTAACCGCATAGTTTCACTCTACGGACCTGTGATTTAACGCGATTTAACGCCACTTGACTATTTTCTGTGGGGATATGTGAAGTCGCTAGTCTGTCGATATGTGATAGTATATGTGAAGTGATATGTGAAGTTCGCCACGTTATTGCTGATATACGAGCACAAATTTAGGAAAAAGTCATCGAAAATTGGACCTCCATTAGACTACGTCCGAGCCAGCCGTGGCGATCATATGACAGAAATCAGATTCAAATTATAATTCCAGAAGATTATCATTCGAATAAAGTAAATTTCATATCAATTTAAAAAACCATCTTTGCTTTATTTCATTTCAAAGTTCCTATACCTCTAAAAAAACATGTAGTAAAGGAGGCTATAGCTTCGCAATGGCTGCTTGGCTAGCAATACATTTGGCAACCTTCTGTCTTGGCAGGATATTGGGTGAATTTTGACTTGGAGACATGCGCTTGCAACACACTAGAATTGTCCGTCATTTTGTAGGCTTTTGAAATGCCTACTAATTCTGAGAACATACCCGCATCGACTCCGCCGGTCATTGTAAGGCCGTCAGTGTAGTTTTAACAGTTAAAATCTCTGCATACCTGCACGCCATTCTGTTCTCTCGGAGATTTCCGTGTCCATTTGAAGTTTGGGGACTGTATAGTCTGTGGAGGATGTTACGAGATCTCTCAGTGGAATGTCTAGGATGGTACTGTGACAATAGGGTTTTGATGTCCAGCACTCAGACTCTCTGATCCTGATGGTGCTGTGTTTTGTAGTGTTTTTAATATGCAAGTCCAAAGGTACAAGATGTAGCATTAGCGTCAGAGCGTCTGTTGGTGTCGACCGTAGAGCGCCTGTGGTGTCAATGCTTGCTGTTCTTTGTACCTTGATTAATTTTGTTATGTTAGAACATGTTAGAATCGGGACTACCGCCCTGTACATCCATAGGTTTGGAGGCCGCACTTTTTACTGAAGGTTCTACTACATGCGTAGAAAGCTATGCTCGACTTATTAACACGCTGGTCTAAGATTATCTTCCAGATAATTTTGGGATCTAAGATTACGCCTAGCTACTTAGCGCTGGTAGATAGAAAGAGCAGTCGATCAATCAGACGGGGATGTTGAAAGTTGGGAATTTTGGTTTTAGTGGTGAAGGGCATCAGTTCCGGTTTTGGTTGAACTGATACCTAGGCTGCGTTTTGTAGCCCATCTATTGTTGCTTCTGCCTGTCTTTGCAAACTTTACAGTGATCTAGAACGATCTTGGCCCCCAATCACAGCACAAAATGCTGGTTGCATGACATGGTATATGCAGATGGAAGTCACACTTAGGCAAATGTTGGCTCATTGTTATACCACGCAGATTGACTTCTTCTAACATTGGAACCAGTTGGTGCTTGTACTGAAGCCATTTAGCTGGCCTATGCTGCCGCTGTTTAGCTCGTTGAGATCATGGAAATAGCAGGCTCCTCGACTTAGCCAGAGCGCTACACGTGCACACGGTTTCTATCCCCTCTGCAGAAGTCAATGTATGGGACAACCATTGGCATGAATGTCAATTGAGCAGTGTACAGTTATGACTCCGATGAGGGCCCTTAGTTAGGGGCTTGCTGAGTCTAAGCAGACTGTGTGACCAGTTTAGGTTAAGTGATGGCCATATATCCTTTGTTTTAAGGCAAGCCATTTGTGATTGATAGTTTTGATGGCGTGTATCTTAAGGACATGGTAGGCTGTAGAAGGTGGCACTCCTGTTGATAGAGAAGAAGTTGTAGCAAACCTAGCGAGTTCATGGACCAACCTGATAAGTGCAAGAGAGACACTAAACAAAGTTCAAAGGTTGACATGCCTCTGTATTACAGGGGCCATAAGAACTTACCCAACTGCGCCATGGAGGTTCTACTGGAGCTGACTCCATTGCATCTGGTGGTCGCAGAATATGCAAATAAAACAATCACGAGAATGGCAAAAGAAGGGATAGGAAAAGACAGGTGCATTACATCGAGACAATTCGATGCACTAGTCAAAAAACGACCACTCCTGGCCATTCCGAAGGATGACGGTACTATGAAATTCAATTTCCAAAAGGAGTTTACCATTAATCTCAGCACCAAAAAAGACTGGAGCAATGAATCCATAGTCCACAGACTAAGCAGCAATACGGTAAAATGGTATATGGATGGATCAGGAACTGCTGAAGGAACAGGGGCAGGAGTATTTGGACCCCGGACAAAGTACTAGGAACCCATGGGCAAATGCACCAGTATCTTTCAAGCAGAAGTCTATGCCATAGACAGATGAGCTCACATCAATCTTCACAGGGACTATACTAACTGTGAAATAGCAACAATGTCGGACAGTCGTGCTGCTATCCTGGCACTAGACTCCTATATCATCAAATCCAGGCTCGTGTGGGAATGTCCACAGAAGCTTAAGAAGCTGAGTAGGAGTAACAGAATAAGACTCTGTTGGATACCTGGCCATACAGGGATAGAAGGCAATGAAATGGTCGACTCCCTGGCTAGAAATGGAGCATCGGAGCATTTAATAGACCCCGAACCATTTTGCGCTATAGGAGATCACGTCCTCAGGGAAGAGTTCAGAGAACTAGAAAGAATGAACCGGGAAGTTGCATGGAACAACGCTCATGGTATGAAGCAGGCCAAGAAACTCTTGGGTCAACATAACCGCAAGAGGTTTGAAGCATGTATAATGGGCAAAAACAACCTCCGTATCCTAACAAGCTGCCTAACTGGGCACTGTAAACTCAGGGAGCACCTAAGGAGACTAGGTCTCTGCAGATTCTGCGGAGAATCTAATGAAATTCCATAACATACACTGGGATTTTGTGCGGCGTTAGCCCAAAGAAAAAAGATATCTGGGCAAACACCTAATATCAGAGGAAGAATTGAATTCACTAGAACCAGCTCTCATTCTCAGATGCCTTAAGGAAACTGGCTTAGAGAGAATACTCTAGGATAAATCTCTTCCACCTTTTCGCAATAAGATCAAGTTGAGTTGTATTGAGACAACTCTGAAAAGAGCTGCATGGGAGGGGAGCTCTTAAGAAAGTAAAGATATGAATAGGGGGCACAATAGACGTAAAGGTCGCGGTGCAATTTACCCTCAACAATAATAGCGAATTCATCGGTTTACTTTTTTACATAAATACGTTAAGACTTCTTTAATGCTAGATGCTGCATTTATTTTATTTAAGAAACTTGTATTTGGACAATCTTCCCGGATTGGCATTATTATCACTCCCGTTTCAAGATAATGGAACACCTCTCGTTTAATTGGCATCTACGTATGTCACCAGACTTAGGAACTCCCTTCCGTGTTGTGCGTGCTATTGTTCTCCATATCACGAATGGAAGGGACCTACAGCTGTTATGCCGACTCCGAAACGGCGAAAATGAGATTCTTCTTGACAGGAATGAGCACTGTCCGTGACTCGAAAGATGGGATTGAACTTGGCCATCAAACTTTTTTAGTAAAATGAAATAGAATACTTGTGCTGAAAAATTGTACTATAAGAGACAGCAATGTCTCATTTGCACGCCATAATAAACTGAATTGAATTGCATTCACAAACCGACATAAAAAGCAACGTCCAGTCTGAACCTGTTGTCACATCTTTTCACAATTTTTTGAACGACAACAGATTGTATGACGTGCATACGTTTTAATGTTCCGTCATGAAAATCGTGTTTTGTCCGTCCGTCTGAAAGTCTCACAGCTCCTTAGCGTCCAAAGTTATTGTTTGAGCATCAAAATAATGTAACACTTCTGCACTTGCACTTATTTTCGTAACCCGAACGCAATTTAATTCAAAAATGTAACCCGCACTATTTAATATCCTTTCTTTTTTTGTATTAAACTGAAGTTGGAAAAACAAGGACGAGCACAAAATCTGACAAAGTTCTCATTTGAAGAATTCAGAACGAAATGAAAGTAATTTTGAACGGAGTGCTTCTCCTTGGGCGAACATTCCACACAGAGCTCTTCGTTTTTCAAACGAAAACACGACCAGTCCACCGTAACAAGCAGTGAGTCATTAAGAGGTGTTCGACCTGTTTGTGTGTTGTTTTTTTGAACAGTTGCAACGCGCTCTCTATTTCTTCGTAGCCCTGTTTGGTTTTTCCCAGATTACCAACGCAACAGCGTCGCGACGACATTAAGTTGTGCGAATTCTTCTTTCCGCCCTGTGTCCGGTGATTCTTTGGCATACCGTCTATAAAAATACACTCTACACAAAGCGATCGCATCGGATTAAGACCGTGCGTCGTCGTCGCGTCGTACGTCCGGACTCAGGCAACACGTGTGGATCCCCATCGGTAAACCGGTTCTCAAAAATGGCCCACACGTGGTTATGCGTCTCCAGACGGTGGATGCATTCATGCTTCGCGAGGTAATCTCAATTTTGTATGCATGGCGCGTTCTCTTGATGCATAATTTCAATTTGCGGTCGAGAATGAATCAACAGATGTTTTCTGGAAATCGATCTGGTAGATTCCCACAATCAGAAGTAATTTACTTGTGAGCTTCGTCTTTATCCCCTCCCCCGCCTCAACAGCAGCAACAGCAAGCGATTAACGATAAACCGATTAATCCGGAATGAAAGTTGAACAAAAAACGAACATTTCTAGTTAAATTGCTCGCTTAGCCGCAGCTTTTCCGTGGCTAGCCACAGATGCCTTCCACAAACATATCTCTTATCAACCAGAAAATGTATAAACAATTAATTGCAAGAGCTTATTTCGTGTTATTCGGTAATTCATTATTTACCGGCGTTGCGTTATCAAAGGCAATGAGAGCCGTCTATGGCTGAGTATTTGTTCACATCGGCAGACCAAACAAGAATCTTGTATCTGAACTTCAGATTCTGAAGTATCCACTCGAGAAAACCACACAAAAGCAAAACCGGAAAGCTCGCTCCATCGTATCGTTCATCGGACACATCGCTACGGTTTGCTGGTTCATTCATTCTGAGGATTTAAGTCGATCACATCGTGGGGCAGTCAAGCATTTTGATCGTGACCACTGAAGGTCTCACACGATAGATAGTCTCGTCCGCAATGTGTACTTGTTCGGTTCGTCTAAGGGAAATTAAATTATTGTCTTAAGATATTTTTTGTTTGGTTTTATTTTTTTTTTGAAAATAATCGCTTGTGAATTTTTTTGTGATAAGTGAAGGAACGCGGAAATATATATATTTTTCTTTAATATTTGTGTGTTCGTTTTTTGTGTTTGGTGCGCGATTTTTAATGTTTAAAAAGTTAAGGAACGAGTCTGGAATTAGATAGTTTTGAAGTATAAGCAGTATTCTTGTGCAACGGTAAGGAATTAGTTTTTTTTATTGTATTTGAGTGGTTATTTAGTTTGTGGATTTATCGTATTCCTTTGAAGACATTTCAATATATTTATCGCAAGGACTTCGTTCGCCTTCAACAAAGTAGAGGAAAATCAAATGAATATGATGGTTTAAAGACACTTCAGTTTTGTTGAAAATTGTAGAATCCATTTCCCATTTTGGCAAGCACGTCCGAGTATCATGATCTCTCTATAAAAAAAAACTGAAGACATTTCGACGCAGTTTCAAAGAATTAATTCAATTTTAAAGAACGTCTGACAATTTCAAGTCCAACAGCTGTATTTTAATTTCTTGGCTTTATTATTTTGACTGAAAGTCAGACATTTGCGACGAATCTTACAATTTGGCCTCTCCCCCCTCCGAACGTCCTATTCAGATCCATCGATCCATGAAATTCTCCGTCGAATTTGCATTAAAGTTGAATATTCTGTTTTTATAGTTCTAACGTGTGACCCATAATAAGCAGATAAGAAAAAGATAAAAAAAAACAAAAAAAGAAAACAGAGCGAAATTAAATCGTGTCAACTCAGATTCACTCAACCGATTTAAGCTGTATATGATACAATTACGGACACAAATTTGCAGAGATTCTGTCAAGTGCAAGCTTGAATAGTGTTTGCTTTCACAGACAATTCCTATTTTGAGATCAGACATGTTTTTTTTTTGTGAAACTGTGTCTCTCCGAGTCTCAGTTTGGGTTTTATTTAATCATTGTTACATATGGATGTTATGTATATTTTGAGTTCATTTGAATTTTGCTTGGGTTGACAGTGTCAACCGTGACACGTGTCACATTAAAATTTAGGATTTTGACCGACACATCGAAGTCTGAAATATTTGTTTCTGTTTGGGAATCGCAAAACATTTTTTAGCGAACGTTTATTCAAATTTCATAGCTTCGTGTTTAGCGCTTTTGATTTGTTTTTTTTTCTTGGGGACATAGTTGATGTCCAGTCTTTTCTATCTTCTCTTTTATATTCGTATTCAGATGGAAAATCTATTAGTTGGTAGCACATTTAACACAAATGGAAGAAAATGTTGGACTTTCAAGAGTGTTCTATTTTTATTCTATGTTTTTCCTTTAAACTGTTGGAACTGTTTTAAGCCCCACAAGTTCATACAAGCTCAAGACATCATTGTCAAGTTCATCGTTCTCAGCTATTGCTCTGGAATGTTGCACATAGTCCACACAACTCGTTGCGCCCGACGAAGGAGATGCATTATTCTCCAGTTTGCATGAAAAATTAGGCTAATTTGAGACGTCATCTAAAGCAGCGGCTCGATGTTGCTTTTCAGCTCCCCAATGCACGGCCTTTTGAGTCTGGTGGTGGTTATAGAAATTCCACAACTTAATTGGGTAGTCCCTGCTAATGACGTCTTCAAGGCACCTCTCAACTACCCTGCTTGCCGAACGCCTCTTTTGCTCAGATAGCTCCTTCGGAGGAATGCCTTTTAATCGATCTTGAAACTTTCTTATATCTTCTATACTAATTGACTTCGTGGAAGAACCACAATTATTACACATCTAAGGGTTCTTAGTGGTAGTCCTGTGTTGTGGCCTGTAGCCAGGCTGATATCACATTGAATGGCTGGCTCACCTCATGAGGAACATGGAACACCTCTGTAGTCGTTGACCGTTCCTAAGCCACGTTTACAGTCAAGCGAACGAAATGAGTGTCCATTAATATGTACTATAAATCATTCCGCAGATGCAGTTTCTTCTCAGTAATGACGTTCTCGAAGACAGAGGCTGGTCACAAACAGGATTTTTTGTTCTCACAAGTGAATCGGTCGGTGGAACGAAAGATTCCCAAGAACTCCGCTCCGAAATTGGAAGAAAACAAAGCATTACAAGCGATGATGCCAATGCATTGGTGATTCAATGAAAAAAATAAACGAATCCTCTACATGCCCCGGCCTCCTTTGGCCTTGATGCGTCAACACGATGCCACTATGCAGTCCATTCTTGATTCTAGATCGTTTCTGCCATAAATGATGATTTCCCCTTCAGCTGGGCCACGCCAACCAAGTACAACGTTGGCCCCCACTTAAATCGGCTTCCAATACATTTCTCACTGTCAAGGCATGCTGCCGGAAATTTAGTTTCCAATTCCCCCCACCCGCTACGGCGTGGAGCATTACGTCGCCCTGGGCCACGATTGGAAGATGTTCTCGATTGGCTACAGATAGACGTTGTTTGGCGATTGCCTCATCATTCGAAGTTAGTTTGTTTACTTTGGCACAGTGGCATGTTTACAAGACTCAAGCAATTGCGTTTGAAGTTAAGTAAATTTATTCCCAAGGTTAAGCGATTTTCGTCAGCGTCTCCTGAGTGGCAACTTCAACCGTTGACAGTTGACAAAGTTCTAACAATGATTTCGGTGACCCTGTGAACAACTGAATCCGGGAACTTGATTTGCAACCCTATTTTGTGGTGTCCACTGCTTGTCACGCGATTCGGCGTCGTCAGGCAAGGGATGGACGTGGCACATTAGGTGACCTATTTAGCGGCGTTTAATATATTAGTCACCTCTCACGGAAGTCCGTTTGTGGCCCTGACCAGGCATCGCATTTAATCATTCGTTGTGTAGCCCGCTGGCTGAGGGTTGGTTTCAGTTTCGCAGTGCCTTTAGTTCAACGAACTACCTCGCTTAGAAGCGCTCCTCGAAGTGAATATTCAACCGAAAGAGAAGTGCTCCATATCTTTGTTTATTTTCCAAACAGTTCATTTTGCAGCTAAGCAGAGGTTGTAAAGATAAGACATGTGCCCATAGTGCCCGACTGAGATTCGAATCATTAGCTGATATCTGTTTCGCGATGCCCCGTAACCGTCGTATCCGAGGGCGATAAATGTGTTATTTAATGTAAAATGTAATCGCGGTCCTCTTAATTATTCCATGCAATTTGCAAAGATTAAGTGGGTGTGTGATCTGTGCGTGTGTTGGAAAGCACCTTGTCATGACCGAACGAAGTGACGAGAGAGAAATTTAATAAAATTTATGACACTGCCATCAGATGCTGCTGGGGCATACTAATTCGACGGTGGTTTACAATTTCGCATCACTTCTGATCTCTCTCTCTTTCTTCATTGCATATTCGATGCGTGTGCTTCTTGCCTGTGACGCGGTAACGATTCCCTGAAGCACACCTTGGGGAATAACTTGAAAACTTGTTCTTGCTGTGAAAGGCAAACACATGCCATTTCCCTTGTGGAAAAGTGACTAGTGTGTGCATTTCAGGTTTGCTTGGCGGTGGAATGAATGAATCATGTTTTGCGGTACCGGGAAATGGTCTAAATGTTCGTCATTCTGTTGGACACTGAGTCCATGTGGCGCAGAGAAAGTGTGAATTAGTTCTCGACTAATTGGGTTTTTGTTGACGTGTAATTAGTCGTTCGGGTGGTTGGGGAATTGCCTGATCTACAATGTGGTTGAACTTGTGTTCCCTCTGTTGGACGACATCGAGTAACAATCGCGTCCAGCACTTGTAAGCTGTCCTCAGTTATGCGGTTTAAGTGACGGGAGGTTTAATGCACTTCAAGTGATGTGAGATCTTCATCTTGTCTTTTGTGCGCCGCGGTCTGCTGCGTTGCCTTACAGGCTGAGTCTTCGTATTCTGGGCGCCACATTAATAATGGACGTACTTAGCTGCCACAGATTCCTTTTGCCAAACTGGCTACACACATGTGGCTGCACAGTTGGAATCGGTCGTTGTTCATGGTTGAATCTTCGCCGCCATTCGCATCCAGGTTCCACGAAGAACTTTGCTCTCGAACAGATCAAGGGATGATTGAAAGTCTTTCAATTTTTGGAGGATGCCTCTGCGAAGTAGAGATGAATAAGGATTATGGACCAACATAAATGGTCGTACGGAGACTTACGTCAACTCAAGCAATCGAACGAATACACAGCAAGTGACCATTATTACCATTTCGCTCAGATTCGTTAAGTTTCGTTAAATGTTGACTGAAATCCATTGCTCTCTGCGCTTAGAAGTAGCATTTGGTGTTGGAATTCCCCTGAAGCAATTATGGACTCTTTAAATTCGATTGCTTCTGACAAGTTTTCCCTCAGCTCTGATGACTTTTCAGATTTTAAGAAACTTGATCCAGAGCAGAACTTAGCCAAAAGGGCAATGCTTCATGAAGCCCCAGGTGTTTATTCTCAGACCTCTAGAGGGCAGACAGAGCAATTAAGTCGATTGTACCTCAAAGATATTGGGCATAAATTGCTCAGAAACAAAGTCTCTCGACGGTATTATCTGCCAAATTTTGCGACTGAAATAAACCACTAAATTTCGTTTACTCTCTTATCGCGCGTGTTAATGAAATCGAACGTCTAAATGTGTTCAATCTGATAACCGATCGTATGATTCCATGGATGAATGTTACGATAAGATGTTCATGTCATTTTAGAATGCGTTAAAATTTTTGTTCCAAGTTTTCACTGAGACTAGCCACGCAAAATGCGGCACCTTCGAAAAACGACTTCTTGATCAATTGATGAGCGTTGCGGGTAGATTCCGGAAGTAGAGGAATGTAATTGTGTGCGGAAATAGCGGATAAACAGAGACGTTATCACGTTGTTTCAACGAGTTATGTGAGCAAGAGAGCGGGCCTAGCTTTTGACTTCATTTGAAGCAGCATTTGGCCAGTCCGCATAAAAGAGCACTTGACTTCAGTCCTCCAAGAAGTCAAGTGCTCTTTTAAGCCTCTGTTCTCCAATGTTTTGGGCCCACATAGGTATCCTTTGTCTGTAGTTATGGACCCTCTGTGTGCAGTGACGATCGAAGAATTCCCGAGTCACTTTAAGTAAAATGAGGCGAAATTTGAATATAATTTTGCCAAAAAACGATGCTGTAGTGCCGCCTAATTGTGCTCCAGGGGTTGTTTTTTGTTGAAATTATACACAAATGTTGCCCACGCTACTTAATTCTCCTCTGTAGTAGGTCCAGAGATGGGCTGAGATCAGGTTTGTACTCAGGTGTGCCTCATAATTTGGTACCATTGCCCACTAGGTTTAGGTTCGATTCCGGTCACAACAACTTTCGAATTCATAGCACCACCTCCCTCAACTCACAAATAATGTTCCGAGATTAAAACTATCGAGATAACAATCTCACACTTTTTTCCGTTCGAAGTCAGCATAAAATTGAAGGTCCCCTTCAATCATAAGTGCACAATGTCACGCACAGCATAATTATTGCTTGAAGCTAACCATGAATTGTAGCACCAGCTAAGGAAGAAGAATAAATTAAATCCAAATTCTGCATCGTCAAAGGAAACGTAAACACTTCACAGCATTTTTGTTGACCTCGAATATGTGGTCACTCTCCAACTAAGTGTTTTATTAACACTCACCCCTAAGGAGGGAATGTCCTTCGCTTTTAGCGATATAACCACCATTCATGAATAAGGGGGGTGACTGGAGAGGTTTCAGTTTAGTGTGCATTGGATTTTGAGAAGCATTAAATTCCACTGTATTGTTTGCAGTCCATTTAATTATGTTCATTAAATTCCACTCATTTGTTTGTTTCGCATTTAATTACGCCGCGCGAGGTGGGGATTTAATGGGCTTTATATGCGAATGTCTCGTTTTCGTTTTTGTTTCTGTTCTGCGAATGAAATGTGAGTGTCCTGGAGTGAATTTGAGGAGATGAGAGTGCTCATATCAGCGATGGAATGAATTGAAAGAAATAAAGAAAGAGTTTCGGTAATAAAATAGAACCTTGAGGGACATCAGCTTTTTTTTCGCCAAGTTTTTACTTCAAATTGTTCAATGGCTTGAAAGATGATTGTGACGAAGGAGCTTGATGTCAAACTCTGGCAATCGCCTTTCAATTGACATGCCTAACAGGGTGGTCAAACGACTGGTAACACTGTTTTTTTCCGAGAAATAGGAATATGGCTTAAAAGTATCAATTTTCTGGCAGCGAAATTCAAAATGTCCGCATTTCAAGCTGTAACCGTTCAAAATGCACCCGAATGTCGTCAGCCAGTTAGTTGATGTCTCTGGTGCGTTCATTTTGTGTTACATTTTTGGAAAAAATTCCCGAGAACCCAATGATTGCTTGCTCAAAGTTTGACAGTTCTGTTTGATCTGACATAAATGTCAGACGATAGTTGACGGGATCAATGATTGAGGAAAATGTCATCTATTGACATTCCTACGTGTTCCTACGAGTGCTTCAGCCTTTACACGAGATGCACAAACTGGATGACGTAGTTAGCAAATGACAGATGTTAGTTGACAGGAGCAACGATTGTTTCAGAAAACACAGCTTATTGTTCCCTGAGCTGAATCTGACGCGACTGTGGGACTGGATCTGAAACTTAAACGGCCGACCGGTGATCATTCTTCAAAAGCAGAACAATAAGAAAATAGCGCCCCCTTTTTAGTAAACAAATATGACAAAAATGGCACTTGTTAATCACGAAATCGAGTAACTGGCTTGATTGACCGGCAAGGTCTGAGATAACAATTTTATAAAAATCGCTGTAAAAGTCAGTTAAGAGGCAAGAAGAATACTTGCTTTCTAGTTTATTTTCAATTAATTGCAGTGTATGTTCCGAAAGACGCTGAATTACCGATCCACCCTCGTAAGAGGATAATAAAAACACTAATGTCTCCATTTTAACAGTCTCTGACAGATGTTCTTTCTCTTTCATCATTTGTTTGGTCGCAAAACACGTTCTCCGTCGTAAATCGATAACGATTGGCATACGAACGACCGGAGGGAGGGTCACATTTAATGAGCACAATTAAAAAATTTCACAATACTTCTTAAAACTACATTTATTCGTCTGTCATAATATCAAATTCCTGTCAACAATGACTTGACATCCCCACATCGACCGTAACTACAGTCGCTGACGTCAAGCGTCGAATAAAATACCGTCATTTACAAGTGATAAATATTTGCAAAGAACCTTCCTGAAACGTCCACGATGGTTGACATTAGATTAATCGTTGCCATATCATAACCTCTTCAATCTGTCAATTAACCATAAACTGTGAATTCACAAATCATCTTACACAATATGCCCTTGCATTGTAATGCAAACAAGATAATAAAACTCGTCACAAAAGTCGTCCAGGCGAGGCGCATTATCTAAGAATCTGATTAGACGTCAGTCTAGTGACAAATTCAATGTCAGACTGCTGGCACGATGTAACCCTAGACCGATCTCGTCTATTTTTAAACAAAAATCTATTTGTCTTGGCGGGTGTTCTTAACGATTAGATATCTTTTGTCTCATTGCAGCAGCAGCAGTTCGGTTTACAAGCCCCGTTACCTGATTAGACTTTACGACTAGCTGATAGAATTATATTTAAGTTCGAGTACATAGACTCATACACACAAGATAAGATATGACGAAAAAGAGTATCGATATACTGGGATCCGAGAAGAAGAACGTCCTCCCAACGCAGGCGGATTTCTACAGAAAATACGACGATGGACCTCCGAAAGAGATGTAAGCTTACCCCAAAACTCCGCCGAAGGCTTGGAGATTAATGTTTCACTTTCTTTGCAGAGCACCCAGTAAACCAAAGGAGGAGAAAAGCTTTTCCTACTTCCAACTGGTAAGCAAGAAACCCTAGTCTAGTCTATTTTCGAGAGACTCATCGTTCTCTTTCCACAGTTTCGTTATTCGACAGTCATCGAGCGGGTGCTCATTGGGTTAAGTCTCATTTTAGCCGCCACAGGGGCCACAGGGGTGCCCTATTCGATTGTAATCTATGGCGAGTTCACGTCGCTGCTGATTGACAGAACCACCGGCGTGGGTGCATCGACACCCACTTTCATACTGAAGCTCTTCGGCGGCGGCAAAGTTCTGTAAGTTCCCTTTGGCAAATCAAACCATGTCCAGATCTTGACGGTGGCCATCTTCTTGTTTACAGAGTCAACGCGAGTAAAGAGGAGAATACGGCAGCCATTCACGAGGACGCGGTAGCCTTCGGACTTGGCAGTCTTGCCGGTGGCCTGATGGAATGGATCCTGATCGCCATCGCGCTGGATCTCTTCAACTACGTGGCCCTGAAGCAGGTAAGACAACAGACCTTTAGAAGTTCTCGGCGCACTTCTGTTTACGAAATGAGACCCCCCCTCAAACAACCACCTTCGTTTGCGCTTTCAGATAAAACGGATACGAAAATTGTTCCTCGATTCGATCCTGCGGCAGGACATGTCATGGTACGACACAACCTCCGGCTACAACTTCGCCAGCAAAATGACAGAGTAAGTTGGCATTTGTCCGCTCCCCTCGCCGAGCATTGGCTGACCATTTGTTTGTGTATCTTTCAGGGACATTGAGAAGCTGAAGGAAGGCATCAACGAGAAGGTCGCCATTTTCACGTACCTCATCATGACCTTTGTCATAGCCATCGTTGCGTCGTTCTTCTACGGATGGAAGCTGACGCTCGTCGTGCTCACTTGCTGCCCGTTCATCATTCTGTCGACGGCGCTGGTCGCGAAAATTCAAAGCACGCTGACGCAGAAGGAGCTGAAGGCCTATTCGATAGCCGGAGCAGTTGCGGAGGAAGTCTTCGGGGGAATCCGGACGGTGCTCGCCTTCAGCGGTGAACGCAAGGAGTCGGAACGCTACAATCGACTCCTGAACCCAGCAGAGAAGACCGGTCGCCGGAAGGGTCTGTACTCGGGCATTGGCGCAGGCATCATGTGGTTCATCATCTACTGCAGCTACGCCATTGCGGTGTGGTACGGAGTCCAACTGATCTTGGAGGATCGCGACAAGGAGGTGCGAGAGTACACACCGGCCGTGCTGATCATCGTGCTCTTCGGTGTGATCTTGGGCGCTCAGAATCTCGGCTTCTCCTCGCCTCACATGGAATCGTTTGCGGTGGCCAAGGGCGCAGCGAGGACAATCTTTGACATCATCGATCGCAAGAGCGCCATCGACCCGATGAGTGAGGAGGGCCTGAAGCCGGAGAGCGTGGTTGGCAACATTGAGTTTGAAGACGTTCGCTTCCGGTATCCGTCGCGATCGGAGGTCGAGGTGCTCAAGGGTCTCAGCCTGACCATCAAGACTGGACAAACGGTGGCCTTCGTCGGGGCGTCGGGTTGTGGAAAATCAACGTGCCTTCAGCTGTTCCAAAGGATGTACGACCCAGAGCACGGCTGTGTTCGGCTGGACGGCAAGAATATCAAGGAGCTCAACGTGGCATGGCTGAGATCCCAGATCGGTGTGGTTGGACAAGAACCCGTTCTATTCGCCACCACCATCGAGGAGAACATCCGTTTTGGCAATCCTTCGGTGACTCAGGCCGAGATTGAACAGGCCTGCAAAATGGCGAACTGCCACAGCTTCATAGTCCAGCTGCCGGAGGGTTACAAGACGATGGTTGGAGAGAAAGGCGGTCAAATGTCTGGTGGACAGAAGCAGAGGATAGCCATCGCCAGGGCCCTGGTACGTAATCCAAAGATCCTGCTGCTCGACGAAGCAACCTCCGCTCTGGATCCCACTTCTGAGAGGCACGTGCAAGACGCGCTCGAGATTGCCAGCAAGGGAAGGACCACGCTCGTGGTGTCTCACCGGCTGTCAACGGTCACAAACGCCGACAAGATTGTCTTCGTGAAGGAGGGAGCCGTGATGGAGGAGGGCACCCACGAAGAGTTGATGGCAAAGAAGGGCTACTACTACGATCTGGTGAACACAAGCAAGCGACATGAGGAAATCGACATGGACTTGGAGCCAAGGCTGCAGACGATGGCCTCGTTCCACGACAAATCAAAGGCCCCCAACGCTGATGAGGAGAGCGACGAGGAGGAGGACCTGGAGACAAAGCCCGAGCTCAAGGAGAAATACAAGGTCTCACTGATGAAGCTGATGAAGCTCAATGCCCCCGAGTGGAAGTACATCACGGCCGGTTGCATAGCGGCAGCCTTGCACGGCATCACGTTCACGGCGTGGGCTGTGTTCTTCGGAGAGTTCTACGGGGTAGGTCGCCTTTGTTTGCCTCTAGATGGTGGACGTTGCTGATGTTCTCTTTCTCTCTCTCTTTCTAGATCCTGTCTGACCCTGATGCGGCATATGTGCAGTCGGAGGCGAACATATTTTCGTTCTTCTTCATTGGCATCGGCCTGGTTGCTGGCTTGGGAATGCTGACGCAGACCTACATGTTCAATGTGGCCGGAGTTAAGTTGACGACCCGGCTGCGGCAGACGGCCTTCAAGACGATCGTGTCACAGGAGGTGGGCTACTTCGACGACCAGAGGAATTCCGTGGGCGCCCTGTGCTCGCGTCTCGCCGGCGATTGCTCCAATGTTCAAGGGGTAAGTTGAGCAACGTCCAGATCCCTTCGATCCCCGCTAACTTATCTCCTTTTTGCAGGCAACCGGTTCTCGAATTGGCGTCATGGTCCAGTCCGTGGCAACCCTCTTGGTGGGCATCATTACATCACTGATCTTCTCCTGGAATCTCACTTTGGTCACACTGATCACCGTGCCATTTGTCATCGGATCGATAGTGCTCGAGTCGCGCTACATGGAGTCGAGTTCCAGAGTCGAGAAGCAAGCCATCGAGAGTGCATCCCAAGTGGCTGTGGAGGCGATCGCAAATATCCGCACGGTCAACAGCCTGGGGCAGGAGAAGTACGTCGTGGAGCGGTACCTCAAGCAAACTGAGTTGGCGGACGTCGCCACGAAGAAGAAGATCCGATTCCGCGGCACAGTCTTCGGACTGGGGCAGGCCTCCCCATTCCTCGCGTACGGCGTGTCTCTGTTCTACGGCGGCATGCTGGTTGCAAATGGAAGTCTGGAGTACAAGAATGTGATCAAGTGAGTACAAAAAAAATGGGGCTTGTGTGCACATCAATTCATGAAAATCATTGCAGGGTGTCCGAGGCTCTGCTGTTTGGCTCCTGGATGTTGGGACAAGCCCTGGCATATGCGCCCAACGTGAGTGCTGCCGTAATATCGGCGGGCAGACTGCTGAAGCTCTTCGACCGCGTTCCAGCTATTCACAGTCCATCGGAGCAACCCTTCAACCAAGTGGATGTAAGTCGAGGACGTCCCTCCGTCCCCTTCTCACCCATATTAACTCTCAACTTAACTATTTCAGAAAGCAACCGGTGACATAACCTACGAGAATGTCGAATTCCACTATCCCTCGCGAAAGGAGATCCCAGTTCTCCGAGGACTCAATCTGAAAATTGAAAAAGGCACAACCGTGGCTCTTGTGGGTCCGTCGGGCTGCGGCAAGTCCACCTGCGTCCAGCTACTCCTTCGTTACTACGATCCGGTCTCAGGAACTGTGAACATCAGCTCCACACCAACCACGGAGTTCCCCCTGAACACACTCCGCTCACAGATGGGGCTCGTGTCCCAAGAACCGGTGCTCTTCGACCGGACGATAGCGGAGAACATCGCCTACGGAGACAACTTCCGCGAGAACATACCAATGACCGAGATCATCGAGTCCGCCAAGAAGTCAAACATTCACGACTTCATTGTGGCCCTGCCACAGGGCTACGACACACCGCTGGGCAGCAAGGGAGCCCAACTGTCCGGGGGACAGAAGCAACGAATCGCCATTGCGAGAGCGTTGGTTAGAAATCCAAAGATTTTAGTTTTAGACGAGGCCACCTCGGCCTTAGACATGCAGAGCGAGAAGGTTGTCCAGGAGGCATTGGATGCCGCCCGAGCTGGCCGAACGTGCATCACGATAGCCCATCGGCTGACCACGATCCGGGACGCTGATCTCATATGCGTCTTCAAGAGGGGCGTCGTGGTGGAAAAGGGCAAGCACGACGAGCTCATGCGACTGAATGGAATCTATGCCGAGCTGTACAAAATGCAACTCGTAACGTAGATTAAGGACGACAAATTTATAAAAATAGAATAAAATTAAATTAATTGATTTGCTTTCTTTAATTATTGAACAAAATGGAGGCGTAACCGTTTTGAGACTGCGTAAGTTTTGATCTTGGCTGTAAGTCTGTTGAGGGCGTTCAGGTGGTGAGACCAAGTGGGAGTCATTCGACAAAGGGATGTGTTCGTGGAGGTGGTACAAATGTCCAACCACAATGGACATAACGAGTGAATACACTGAATTTACTTATTGTGATAATAATAACCACTCCGCTTAACTTCGTTAAGTTTCGTTGAGTTTTGTCAATTCTTGTGTACTTAAGTAGGAGCGAAAATAATCGCTTCCAACGTAGGTAAATGAAGGTGGGCGGGGGGGGGGGGGGTCTTAGAGACAATCTGGCCGCCGTCAAGCCTCTGGAGATGATGCCCCTAAGCTATATAATCAGATGACGGTTTAGTTCAAAATACGTCTGTGCTTGGTACCAAATCGTAGAGACATCCCCGGAAACTCTAATCCTCTCCACTGTGATGCCAAAAGGCTAGCAGCCATTGGGAATAACTACTGCTGAAGGGTGTGGGAGAATTTGAGAGTATCTCACATCTTTTATGCTATAGTCCGGCTTTGTCGTCGGGCAGGTATAGAACACTTCAAACATACCTTTGCAACGATCTTTGTGATCTAAGTAATATCCCTGTGGAAAAGTTACATTAATTCAACGCTCACAGAAAATGGTTGCTTAACAGAAGCTTCGTGGATTAAGTAATGGATTCATGCGTGCCTCGATGGGTTGCCTGCAACTGCCCTTAGAGAAATGCACTGGAAACCTGGCTCAAACCCTGGCAACTCTTTTCAATGTGTCCCTCTCACAAGGATGTTTCTCCCAGTTTTGGAAGAATTCTTCTATTGTCCCCATACACAAGAAATGTCCAAAAAACGATATGAGTAACTATCGTCCTATCGCTAAGTCATCTTGCATACCTAAACTATTCAAAAGCATTGTGTATGACTCAATGTTTTTTCTCACTGCAAAGCATTACATTCACCTCAATTTACGGTTTCCTGAAAGGCTGATCGAAAACTACGAACCTTACTGAATTTGTGTCGACAGTATTAAGTGCATTTGGAGATGGCAAAGAAGTAGATGTATTAACCACCGACTTTAGTAAAGCATTATTATATATAATAGGGACATAATAAGGATAATAGGTTAATAAGGACATAGGTTTTCAACCTCACTTCGTCAAATGGATCAAATCCTATTTGGAAAGCAGAGAATAGTCAGTTACCCACAGATCGTCTGTCTGTGCAAATCCATCAAAGCCACTTCGAGTGTATCACAAGGTAGCCACCTCGGTCCATTAATATTTGTATTATTAGGTACTCTCGTCTCTCTGTTTGCGGCGATGACATGAATTTCTATTCGTTCATATCCTTCCCTCCGACTCCTATTCTCTGCAAGATGATCTAAATAGTTTTTCTAAAAAACGATCTTCAACTTAATGTCAGTAAATGTCAATCCATTACATACTCCCGCAAACGTCCACCCCATCCATATAGAAATTAGTTTCTCAGGAACGAACTAGTCCCTTCAGCATCATCCTTACGTGACTTGGGCGTAATCTTTCGTTCCCATACTGACAATATTGTAAGTAGAGCTAATTCTACGCGTGGCTTTATGAAACGCTGATGAAAAGAATTTTCGAATCCCTATGTCACAAAATCTCATTACATCACCTTCGTCAGACCCATTCTCGAATGTGCCAGATAAGTATGGTTACCTCATTTCAGGGTCCACATTCGTCGTTTCGAAGCTGTCCGGCGTAGGTTTCTAAGTTTCGCTCTTCGTGATCTTGCATGGACTGACAGAACCAACTTGCCTCCTTACTCTGATCGCCTTGAATTTGATCACTGATAAGTGGTAATGCAGACAGCCCCGCACTTCCCGAATAAGTGTCTGTTAGCACCAACCCCTACAATCTAAGGTCCTCAGCCCTCTTTCGCATAAGACCACATCGGACTAATTGCGGCTTCAACTCATCGGCTTCAAGAATGGTATGCCAGGCTAAAACTATGGAGCACTCTTTCGATTTAGACCTTAGCAAAACCTCACTTCGAAACCACCTCCAGTCCCATTCTTTCCTACCTTAGTCCTCCCTTTCTCTCTCTACAATCTAGGTTAAGCATTAGTTCTTAAATTTAGATTGTTCAAGTTTGTCGCTTGTATTAATCTTAATAAATTGGGGATGTTGCCCCCACTCTCACCATCAACATCACAATACCGTCCGTTTGAAGTGCCACCTACTTACACCGCTATCAGTCCCCAGGAACAATTTATGCATCCCAGCTTTTCCACACTGAACCTCATTCTTTAAGGACATTAATGGGTATCTTTCTAGCGAGGAATTGACAAAGTGGTAGCCACCAGAAACTAGTTTACACAAATTGTGTCGTAATTAGTCAATTCTCGCACGACAGTTCAAGCAACTTGGTTTATGTCCATGTTTGTCGAAATATCGAAAATCAAATAGCAAGAGCATTTGGACCGTTAAACTTCACGAATTAAAGGCTCTCGACGTTCAATCTTCGTCGCCCTAATATGCTATTGACGATATGGTTAATTTCCAGTACTTGAATATGAATTTGGCAGAGTTGTGTTCTCAGAAAACTTGATCCACCATGGCATCATGGCACCACCATGGCGTCGCAGTTTCTCCATCAGCGTGTCACACAGAACAAGTCACCAACTTAAGCTCAGTGGAACATTTGACGAGCGAGTTATTTCGCTTAATGGACCTGTGAATCGCTCATCTGATTTAAAACAGCTGGAATACATTTTGCGTGACCTTCGCACAAACTAGTTCAATAAACCAGAGACTATAACTAATTCAAAGGCCAACAGACGCCACCTCATTCCCGATTTACAGTCTCATCTGTCGAAAAACCCGATTGTCCTTCATTAAGACCAGACGCCCTTATGCACGCATTCATTCTTGTGAGTAAATATAACACTATCATCGTCATGTATTTTTGTGTGTGATTATTTCAATCTGAAGTTCTACTAAACACCGTCAAGGTCTTCGAATGATTTTTTCCGTGGGAGTACCGTTTGAGTGGGAAAAAAGTGGAAGAACATCACAAAGATCAAGGTTATTCACATTTAATATGGTTTTCGATTGGGCTTGCTCTAGATCACTTTTCGCTTTCTTTCGAGAGAGAAAATTTACCAAGTCATAGAGGAAACACCTCCACATGAGATGACCATGAGCTCGAATCGTTCGTGCAGAATTTCCAATGTGGTGTGAGCTGTGTTGCACGTAGCTCCGCGCCGTTGAAACCACAGAAGTTGGTAACCATAAACCTGTAGCGCTCGCCGTTGACGGTGATGGCCTGCCAACGTTGTTTTCTAAAGAAATGTGGACCGCTGACGCCGCCAGCCCAAAATCCACAAGGCAACTTTGTACTCACGTGTGATGAGTGAGGTGCGGTACTTCTATAAAATCGGATTTGACAAATGAAGCAATGCGCTGTGGGGTTTAGTGCAGCCATCAGTTCCACAAATTCTTTGTCTTTCTCTCTAACATCGCCTCACTAGCCATGTTTCGAGAAATCAAAAAAGCTCTGCTCTGCTGATAGAATTGAAATCTAGTGATGGCTGGCGACTGGAGAGGCATGTTGGGTGAGACTCAAGTCTACCTTGGACTGTAGCGTCCTAAGAAGAAGAAGAAAAGAAGAAGAAGAAATATGAATTGGTTCTTCGACCACTTTTGGTAAAGACCACAAGCGTATTTTCGGAGCACACCTAGATGTGAGCTTGGATTTAACATTAGCCCTTAGCGATTTGCGAATATATGTAAGTTAACGACACAAGATACGACTACACAAAACGGATCCTACCGAGTTCCAAAATTCGCACCAAAGTTGCTGACGATGTGTCTAGATGGATTATACGACGAATGCACCTGAGATCATCGCATTAAAACAACACACGAGGTGTAACGAGATTCGCAACGCTGCGTACTAGCTGGTGACTGGGCGAAGGTTTAGTGTTAAATATCCGTCCTTTGTTAGTTTAGCAATTTCGAAATTAGTTTCTAAACTCTCTCTTTTCCAGTACGTTTTCCCTGAATAGTAGTCGAACTAAACACTTCCTCGAAATATAGCAATGTCTGCTCATCATTGCCAGGCAATATTGGTAGATTATGTATATTGCTCCTGTTCCGAATTGTTAACAGTTCTGTTGTTGAACGCATCGCATATAAAATGTTATATGCAAGTCGTACTCAAATACAGAGGCAGCTAAGTGGCAGGGGTTAGATTGCATTTTCACGCATATTCCCCAATTATGCCTCAGCAACTGTCAGTTAATTGTAAAGTACGAGTCAGTGACTGTCTGAAAATAAGCTTTTTATTTCCCAACATAGTCTCCATTTAGCTCGACACTTTTAGTTTTTGTATTGCCTTCTAATAACAGGTTTTCTCAAGGCTCACAAAATAGGCGCTTGTTTCATTGATGATGTCTTCATTCGACCCCACTTTCTAACAGCCCAGTTATTCTTTCAAGTGAAGTGGGAAATATTCGCTGAGGACTAAATGTGTAGAATTTGCTAAATGGGGTAGCAGTTCGTAGACCAATTTATGGATTTTTGACACTCCTTTGAAGAGGTCACACCACTGCGCCTATAGTCGATTGTGGACACACGCCGAACCCATTGCACGGTTGTATTTCTTTCATGGTGCATACAGACTAAGCCACCTCGCACACTTTAATTCTCCGATCGTCAAATATCATGCCATGGAGTTTATCGACGACTTCTGACATGACGACCTCTTTTGGGCGACCTGAACGTTCGGCGTCACTTGTGATGGTATGGAAACAATTGAATTTCAGTAAATCTCTTCTTAATCCTGGAAATTTATGTCGCAGAGTTCTCATAGTATTTGGAACCGGTGATGGTTCTTCTTCGCGAAAGATCAGCATTGAAAATGCACGCGGTTGTCTGCTTTCAATGGCTGTCAAACGCAAATTAAATGACAGTAGTATACTAATAGATGGCAGTAATGTCGCATTTAACGTTACTCCATGGGGAATACAAAAAGGCACTGACTTATCAAACAACCCTCGTATACATTTGACATTAGTTCCATAATTTGTTTGTCATTATTTCGATGTCCACGACAAAGCCACAAATTGATCTTTTCAAATCAATGAAATTCAGCGTTATTGCATATTACGTCCCCAATATAAACACCCTCATGTTCCATCATGACCCCCATTTGATGAGACTGTTAATGCTTTCCTAACTGTGTACACATTAATCGTCTGTGAGGTTCAATTGTGAACTTGGGATCCCGGATCACTCATCAAACATAAAATGAACTCGCATTGTATCATATTCTCGAAATCATTCAATAAAGCGATCGGGTCTCCGCTCGATCATTAAGAGAAGCGTCAGAATTCTCGATCATGGCCACCATCCCGCGCTGTGTGATATAAATAGAAATTAAGCAAGAGGGTGTCTCTGACGTTTATACTTGCGAAAAAAAAGTCAAAACGAATACATTCGAACGATGTTTTGGAATCGCTTCTGATTCAGAAATATTTTTGCTCCAGCTTACCCGCGCTTAATAAAAGTTGCGTGGAGGCCATGGTGTAAGGAAAATGAGGTGTGCTAAACATTTGTGAAAAACGTCAGTTTTTCGTGCAGTAAAATGTTAATTTGTTGGCAGGAAAATTTCCGCTCGGATGTTATGCGTCAACTCGACAATGATGTATTTACACCATGGCTACGGGCGGGGACTGATCTTATTACCTAGACATGTGTTTGAGATCATTGGAAACTAATTTACCAAAAACGTGATGCTTGCCATGGCTGGGCGTACGTGCAAATAATCGAAACGTAATCCCTCAAAAGTCGTTTGAATAAAGAGTATAGACATATTGTCTAGCAGCGTCGATGAACATTTGAAGGTCTCAACACTGGAACTGCAAACTTTTGTCTCTTAACTTAGAATGCTTGAAATCGGCACCAAACTGGACGTGGACAATTTTTTAAAGTTTATTCCCTCTGAAAATCCTAGAACTAATCGTTAAAAAATGCCGGTCCATTACTTTCTACTGCAAACGCTTTCTTCCACCTCCCAGAACATACTATGTTCGCAACGAACTTGTGCCTTAGTACCATTTTTTTTTATTTTTTATTCGCCATTTCCTTTGTTAACATTGTTTTGTTATCTGCAAAGCCTGAAGGGCTTGTCTGCAGAAGACTGGTTGCAATTACAGTCTCTTTAATACGAGACTTAGGAATCATTTGTGATAGGGCGTTAAGTTTCAAAGAGCCAATTCTTCCCTCGGCTTCATAAAATGCTGGTCCAAAGAATTCTCAAACCCTTCGTTACTAAATCCCTCACCATCACTTACCTCAGACCTTTCTTTGAGTATGACAGTCAAGTTTGGTCTCCATACTACATCAGCCACTCTATTCGTATTGAAACTGTTCAGCGTAGATTCCTACGTTTTGCATTACAGGGCTTCCCATGTTCTGATAGCCTTGCTTTACCACCCTACGAAGACCGACTACAGCTGATCCGCGTACAAACCCTTAAAAAAACGAAGTACCAGGCATCTTGTTCGTTTACCAACTCTTACTTGAAACAATCGATTCGCCTGCCCTTCTGGAATTGATTCGACTCAACTTCATTCCTTGTCGCCTTAGGTCTGTACCTCTACAACCCCTCTCCATCGTATCAACTATGGTCAGTTTGAGCTCAACAGCAGAATGTTGCGATTAGCAAATCAATCCCAAAATTTGCTCGACTTTTACTCATCTTTACCGTCTATTAAAAATTCTTTACACACGTCCTCATAACTCGACTGCCCCCTTCACGCATTAGTTAAACATTAATATCAACACCAACAAAATTGTTGGCGTTTACAGTCACTGTGTACTAGTCAGCACAGAGATACGCATACTTGAACAGTAAGCTGCACTCAAATTAAAAGCTTAACCAAAAGGAGACCTAAGCAATCGACCGAATACACATAAATTAAGCATTTTTACCACTTTTGTCTAGTTAAGTGGGAACGAAACGCTTTGGCGTACATATGCAAATGACAGTTGGTGCTTGAATTTTGCACTAGCTTTCAGAAACAATTATGGACTCTTGGAAATTTGACGGTACTTCTGCCTGCTTCCCTTCGTTCGGTGTTGCCATAAGACGAGGTTTACTTAAATCCCAAATGGGGTATTCATATTTCATATCAATGCTGGAAAATCGGTACTTATGTGTTACTTATTCATCCCGAGGTGGATGCAGATCAGCAACCAAATGTCGAAGCATGAAGAAGGCGTTCCCTAACGGTACGGAAATATTAACAGACACTCGAAACTGAGTCTAAAGAAGGCCAACTTCGACTTCCATCGCAAGTATTAAGTAAAATGGATTAAACCAGAGGCCGAAGCTACTGCTCTACAAGCAGCTAATACGGTCGATTTTATGCCTGAAACACAATAGGACTTTGCTGCTGGCATTTTTCACGTTACGAGTCTAGAGTTTTAAACGCGCTTTGAAATGTCAACTCAATTTATCAGCTGTTTTCAATTCATATCATTCACAAATCCCACATGAAAAATATTGTGTCCTTGCTACTCCACTAATTTCACCCGTTAAATTAACCTCAGTCGGCTTTTGCCAATTCTCAAATGTCAGTTGACTCTCAATTTGAGCGAAGATCTCTCAATTTGTAAGGGAGTTTGAGTAAAAGCGCCTCTCGCACTGATTTTTTGAAAAAGATTTTGTGAAACTGCCCTCTTACGTTCTATGACATTGCTCTCATTTCGCTCAAGAAAGCGTGAAGCTGTATTTTGTGCATAGCATATGATTTGCCTGTACTGGAAGTCAACGCCAGCAGCAAAGCCCTATTGTATATCAGGCATTAACGTACGACTTTCCAATATGGTACACCATTTCAAAGAACAGAAGCCTTACGACGAAGCACGCATTATCCCAATACATCAGCAACCATCCTAACGAAGCAATCAGGAACAAATCAATTATTGTTAGACATTTGAGTGCTGTACACATGAGCCGCGTCTTGAGACCTTCACCAACACTTTATTCATATGGAGTTTTCTCATTCGCAAAGTATGAAAAATGTATGAAAACAGACACTTCATTGCGAATTTTTTGGTCGTGAATTTGTGGATCGTATTTGTCTCTTTGTGTATTATAGGATTGATTCACGGAAAAACCAATTAAAATCGTTTAACAGGATATTTAAGCTCACTCTTGCTGGGATTTTTGTGTTTAGTGCTTTAGAAAGTAAAATTGAAATTGAAAAAATGTGTGTTTGACGTTCTTACTGTGTAGCAGAAATCAGGTACTGTATAGATAGCTGACTTTACAGCTGATTGAGCCCATCGACGAATTTGAAACTTTTTAACAGTTATTCATGAATATTTGACGGTTATTCACGAAATAATGTAAATGGCACTCTCTTATTAGACAGATGGGTTTGAGAAAGCGAAAAAAAATAACCAATATACAAAAATGTTTAAGGGGCAAGAGAGGTAGAAGGAATTCTATTTTATTTCTAAATATTTTCAAAGTGCCACCACAGCCACCAAAAAGTGCTATTTTAAGGCCATGGTTGCCACAAACGTTTGTGTTCATTTTAATCAACTTTATGAATTGTATTGAATTAAAAAATGTTATAGAATGACAAACATGAATGCATTAATAATGAAGTTAAAAAATAAATAAGGCACCATTTACACATATTCATCGAAACTTAACTAGTGTTCAACTCTTTCGGAAGGTAGATTTATTTAGATACGAGTATGTTCATTTTTCAAATGTTTACCAGAGTGCCATATTCAATCTTAAACAGTGAAAGTGCAACGAAAAGTTCCATAATGGCACGATCGAGCCAAGTCGGCAACGCAGAGCAGGCATCAAATAAATATGGAGAAACTCGATTGTAGCATCTGTCTGGATAACTGAACGAAAGTCTGCACTTAACTGCCTTTAAATCAGAATGCATAAGCTGTCATGTCTGCAATGACTACAGACTCCATGCAGCCAGCGTCTCTGAAGCACTCTTCATGTGATCACATTGTTTATGAAAATGACACATTGTTTATAAAAATTACGCATTGTTTATGAGAATTAGATGCCAAAAACCGGTAAATACAACGAGTTTTATCGTCCATTACTCACTCAAATTCACAAATGGCGAGCGAGCATTTTGCGACTTAAGACTAAGATGTACTCAAAAATACAAAATCAAGTTCACAATTTCACAAGGTGATTTGGAAAACTTATCTGAACAAAGACCGGGACAACCTGTAAAACTATAATTCAACTGTCATATCCATGGGGCAGTGTGCACCCAAGGTTTCCCAAACCGACCGGCATACTTGTGCATTGTTCTGAATTGATAAGATAAAACGCACAGACGCAGCGCCGTCAGCCCTAATGCGGTTGCATCTTCAGGATTTGTCACAAATCGAACAGTTGCCATTGGACACTTGCGAGAGGCAGTGAAAATTAGCCGGGAGTTCGTACAAAATAAATTGATCAGCTTTTTTCTCGCACAAGAGACATGTGAGTTTTTTTTTTTTTTTTTTGAAAATAAGATTTTCTCTTTTTACAAGGGAGGTGATAAAAATATACGTTCACAATCTGGATGGGTGAAGAGATGTGTAAATATGTATATCCCGTCAGTGTCATGGGTCTTCTGTAAACATGTGAAGTTTATAAATAGTTTCAATGACATTTCCTCAAGATTGTCATTTGTTTCGCTTTTTCGCCGTTTCTGCGATGTGACATATCCATTAACCTTTAGAAATATACACACACACTCCCACACGCCTGTCTGTCATCAGTGACATTTGACAAAGTTGATGATTTTTGGCGAACGGAATAAGGCGTCATACCGATTGACAGTCTCGAATGCAGTTGCGACGGCAACCCTATTCGATAGATTCACAGCGAATTAGTAGATTGTGAAGTTTAACGATGAAGATGAGTGACGGAAGATTGACGCGACGGCGTTCGATACGCAAATGTTGCTCTGCGAAAAGACTTATGCAACCGAGAGATTATTTGGGCATTGATAACATTTCTGAAATGCAAATTTTATGCGACCAGATCCAGTTTGATTTCTCGATTCCATTGATTAACGTGTGGGTTCGCGTTCACTGTGATCGCGGATTTGTAGAGTTCAATGTACGCCGGAGTGGAATCTATTTTTAAATCAATTTGGGTTTATGTTTTTTGTTTGCGCTTTTGAAAAAAAGATAAGATATCGTTACAGAAGCCGCGATTGATACGATTTGCCCAAAAAGTTACGATACTTTACAAGAAATACTTCGTGAGGATAACTATTTGTCTGACAGAGGAGTAGGATGAACGAAACGATATCAAGACAAACAGAGTTAGGCACACAAAAAGCTGACAAACCCCCTGATCAAGTGTAAGCAAGTCTCAAGTTGAGTGGAATCGAACCGAGTTAAAATTTAAATCCGTTCAGTTACAGAGAGCAAAAGCAAACCAACGATGAGAGGAGTATCTCGTACTTAAAACTGGTAAGAGCAGTTCTTAACAAAACAGAACCTATAACAAAATATGTATGTGCCTACAGTTTCGTTACTGCACCATTCGTGAGAGAATCCTCATCGGATGCAGTCTTTTTCTGGCGACCTTGGCAGCACTTGGAGTTCCCTATTCTGTAGGCATTTACGGTGAGTACACATCCCTGCTTGTAGATCGGACAAGACGTGTTGGAGCATCCACACAAACGTACATTTTGAGCTTATTTGGTGGTGGCAGAATATTGTAAGTGTTCACGAATTCGAAGTAAATGCCTGAACTTACACACACTCGATTCCTGACACAGAGTTAACGCAACAGAGGATGAGAATGCGAGGGCTATGCGACAGGACACGGTTGCGTTTGGACTTGGTTGCCTAGCTGGCAGTCTCACGCAGTGGGTCATTATCGCCGTTGCCGTGGACATTTTCAACTCTGTGGCACTTAAACAGGTGAGCATTTAAAACAGTTGGCCTTCAAATATGAAAACCAACGTTTGAGTGCCATAATGAACGTACGAAGCTTATCTTAAAATTGAATAAAAAGTAGACGAAAGCTCCGTTATCTTTCAAAGTGATCATAATTGCTTGTGTAAATTTAAGCAACCAATTGTCACTTCTGTGCGTAGAGGTCGATATTTTTATCTCCTACTTGAGTAATTACAAGTGAGCGATTGTTATGACAACTTAACGAAACTTCTCGAAACTCAACGAAACTTAACGAAACTCAACGAAACTGATCAAAGTCTATGTTATGATCATATAGTAACATTTCTATGCATTCAGTTGAATAAAATCTTCTTACGTCCATTATGGCTGGGCTGCACCTTTCAATTGAATGAAACAAAAAGTTTACGCTTTATTTTAGATCAAACGAATCAGAAGGCTATTCCTTGAGTCAATTCTTCGCCAAGACATGTCATGGTACGACACAACAACGGGTCACAACTTTGCCAGCAAAATGTCAGAGTACGTCACCCAACTGTCAGCTGGTGCCAACATTCTCTAACTGTTAGCTATTCTTTCAGGGATATCGAAAAACTGAAAGATGGCATCGGAGAAAAGGTGGCCATGTTTACATTTCTGATAGCGTCATTCTTCATAGTAAACATGACGTCCTTCTGGTATGGTTGGCGGCTAACCCTTGTCATCTTCTCGTGTGTTCCCTTCATCATCGTCTCCACGGCGTTGGTGGCAAAAGTGCAGAGTACAATGGCCGGGCAGGAGCTGAAAGCTTACTCGGTGGCGGGGGCCGTTGCGGAGGAAGTCTTCAGTGGCATACGGACTGTGCAAGCATTCAGCGGTGAGGACAAGGAGGCTGAGCGCTATAGGAGGCTTTTGAAACCTGCAGTGACCATGGGCCGCAGGAAGGGCCTCTACTCGGGCATCGGTGCGGGCGTCATGTGGTTCATCATCTACATCAGTTACGCATTAGCTGTGTGGTACGGAGTGGGGTTGATCTTGGAAGACAGGGACAAGGAGGTGCGAGAGTACACACCGGCCGTGCTGATCATTGTGCTCTTTGGTGTCATCATGGGAGCTCAGAATCTCGGCTTCTCCTCGCCTCATATCGAGGCATTTGGAATGGCGAAGGCTGCCGCTAAGACGATATTCTCCATCATCGATCGGAAGAGCGCCATCGATCCGATGAGTGAAAAGGGCCTGAAGCCAAAGAGAGTGGTTGGCAATATTGAATTTCAAGACGTTCGCTTCCGGTATCCGTCGCGATCGGAGGTTGAGGTGCTCAAGGGCCTCAGCCTGACCATCAAGACTGGACAGACGGTGGCCTTCGTCGGGGCATCGGGTTGTGGAAAATCAACGTGCCTTCAGCTGTTCCAAAGGATGTACGACCCAGAGCACGGCTGTGTTCGGCTGGACGGCAAGAACATCAAGGAGCTCAACGTGGCATGGCTAAGATCCCATATCGGAGTCGTTGGACAAGAACCGGTTCTATTCGCAACCACCATCGAGGAGAACATCCGCTTTGGCAATCCTTCATTGACACAGGCTGAGATTGAACAGGCCTGTAAGATGGCGAACTGCCACAGCTTCATAGTCCAGCTACCGAAGGGCTACAAGACGATGGTTGGGGAGAAGGGTGCTCAAATGTCTGGTGGACAGAAGCAGAGGATAGCCATCGCCCGGGCTCTGGTGCGGAATCCAAAGATTCTGCTGCTCGACGAGGCAACCTCCGCCCTGGACCCCACTTCCGAGAGGCACGTCCAAGACGCGCTTGAGGCCGCCTGTCAGGGAAGGACTACTCTGATCGTCGCGCATAGGCTGTCAACGATCACAAATGCGGACAGGATTTTCCTCATTAACGATGGCGTGGTGGTTGAGGAGGGAACTCATCAGGAGCTGATGGCAAAGCAGGGTGCCTACTATGGCCTGGTGAGTGCTTCCAAGCGGCATGACGAGATTGAGAGGGACTTCCAAGTGGGTTCTAGAATAGGCACGAGCTTGTCATACGAAGACAAGGGCCTCCCTGAACCTGAAGAGAGCTTTGAGAGCAGAGAAGTGCAGGAGAGTAAGCCTGATATTGCGGAGAAGTACAATGTCTCGTTGGGGCAGCTGTTGAAGTTGAATTCTCCCGAATGGGCGTACCTCGTCGTGGGCTGCATTGCGGCAGCCATGTATGGACTCACCTTCACTGTGTGGGCAATATGCTTTGGCGAGTTTTATGGGGTAGGTCCAAACTTTTTCATTTTCTCTCTAAAATAACATTCAATCGTTAGGTTATGTCTGCTCCAAACGAGGACTACGTTCGCTCGGAATCGAACTTCTACGCGTTGCTGTTTGTCGCCATTGGACTGGTGTCTGGGATTGGAACTCTGGCCCAGATGTACATGTTCAACATGGCCGGGGTGAAGTTGACCTCCAGACTGAGGCAGAGGGCGTTCAAAACGATCATCTCTCAAGAGGTGGGCTATTTTGACGATCAGAGCAATTCCGTTGGAGCGCTGTGCTCCCGTCTGGCCGGTGACTGTTCCAGTGTTCAGGGGGTAAGCTGGACACTCACGATGGTGCCAAGGAGACTCTTGCATCAGTTGACACTCATTTCAGGCGACTGGCTCGAGGATTGGCATCATGGTTCAGGCTGCCGCAACTCTCCTGGTCGGTCTTGCGGTGTCACTGATGCTGTCATGGAATCTCACTCTGGTGACGTTAGTCCCCATTCCTTTCATGATTGGCTCGAATGTGGTGGAATCGTGGTACATGGAGTCGAGCTCGCGACTAGAAAAGCAAGCCGAGGAGAACGCGTCCCAGGTGGCAGTGGAGGCAGTAGCCAACATTGCAACCATCAACAGTCTGGGCCTGGAGAGGTCCGTCGTTGAGCGATATACCAAGCAAACCGAGCTGGCAAACGATGCGTCCAGGAGGAGGGTGCGCTTCCGCGGCACGGTCTTCGGCTTTGCACAGGCGTCCCCTCTGCTTTCCTTTGGGCTGTCGCTCTTCTATGGCGGACTGCTGGTGGCAGACGGCGCTGTGGAGTACAAAACCGTCATCAAGTGAGTCAATTAATTCGATCCTCGTTCGGGACAGTTTCAGGAGAGTCTTTGCAGGATCTCCGAGGCGCTGCTGTTTGGTGCCTGGATGCTGGCGCAGGCCACCGCATACGCGCCGAACTTGAGCGCAGCCGTTGTTTCAGCGGGAAGACTTATGAAACTCTTCGAGAGAGACCCGGCTCTGCACGGTCCCGCGGAGCAGCCGCCCAAGCAGTTTGATGTAAGTGCAGACGATTCAATGGCTGGGCCTTATTTCACTAATCCCCTTCTCTGGTCCCTCGAAAGGCAACTGGGGACATATCCTACGAGAATGTCGAATTCCACTATCCCACGCGAAGGGAGATGCCCGTCCTTAAAGGGTTCAATCTGAAAATAGCAAAAGGCACAACCGTGGCCCTCGTGGGTCCGTCGGGCTGTGGCAAGTCCACCTGCGTCCAGCTACTCCTTCGTTACTACGATCCGGTCTCAGGAACTGTGAACATCAGCTCCACACCAACCACGGAGTTCCCCCTGAACACACTCCGCTCACAGTTGGGGCTCGTGTCCCAGGAACCGGTGCTCTTCGACCGGACGATAGCAGAGAACATCGCCTACGGAGACAACTTCCGCGAGAACATACCAATGACCGAGATCATCGAGTCCGCCATGAAATCAAACATACACGACTTCATCGTGGCTCTGCCGCAGGGCTACGACACACCGCTGGGCAGCAAGGGAGCCCAACTGTCCGGGGGACAGAAGCAACGAATCGCCATTGCGAGAGCGTTGGTTGGAAATCCAAAGATTTTAGTTTTAGACGAGGCCACCTCGTCTTTAGACATGCAGAGCGAGAAGGTTGTCCAGGAGGCATTGGATGCCGCCCGAGCTGGCCGAACGTGCATCACGATAGCACAGCGCCTGACCACGATTCGGGACGCCGACCAGATCTGCGTCCTTCAGAGAGGAGTCATCGCGGAGCGGGGCAAGCACGACGAGCTGATGCGGCGGAACGGCATCTACGCCGGACTCTACACGATGCAGCTGGTACCGTGACCAAAGAAATAAAGCGCCTCTAGATTGATTTAGTTTTTTAATTTAAAAAAATGCAATAATTTAGTAATACTATGGTCGAGGGAGGGGTGTCGGGTGGCAGGTGCGCGCTGTTAGAGGCGACTGTCTTGGATGGGGCCGGGGTTGGCCAGCGCATTTCGGCGCTCCTGAATGGCAAACGTGAGCTTTCGAAAGGGGCCCAGTGGCAGTCCGAGCGACTTAAGGTCCGCCTCCGTTAGCAGCATCAGCGTGTCCAGGTCGATCTGCTGCTTGTGGAATCTGAAAAGAACGCCATCGGTGAGCACTTTGTGGTGAGGAGTGGTCAGCTATGGGACTTACACAGCTAGGTACTCATCCAAGCCCCACACGGCTAGGAATCTCTGGATGGGACTGCCGGAATCCTCCTGGTCTTCTTCGTCGCTGAAGCTAGCACCTTCCGAGTCGCTGTCGGATATGTTTAAGAACGATCGTGGCTTGCTTCCTCTCGACTTGGGGAGGGACGCGTTCTTCCTGGACGTGCTCGTCGAGTTCGACGAGTCTATGGACGACGCCTCTGGGTGCAGCTGGCTAAGAGCGGCGGTGACTGAGCGTCTGAAGGCTATGCTGCCCAACATGGGCCTGTCAAACAGTCCGGGCGGTCTTTGGAGGAGAATGTCGGTGCTGACTTCCTCGTCATGCTGTGCGGCCAAGAAGTCCGGCTGGGAGAACGACCTCGACAGTGTGCCGTAGCCAACGCGGGGATTCTCTCGCTCCGTGTCACTGTTGGCTTCCATGTCGAAGACGTCGGTGATTTTGCCGCGCTTTCCAGCGTCCTCGTTGGAACTGAATGTCCCGACATACAGCACCTCAGAATCCCGCTGCAGACCGGTCAACGATGTGATCGTCCTCTTGCCGTCGGCCTCTACTTCACCGATCTTGAAGCCGGCGTCATCGTTTCGATCGCGTTCTCGAGTTTGATGTTTCATTTTCGAGGCGAGCACCTTCTTCTGCACAGCCCCCGCTCGGCTGGACACTGATCCGCCCACCAGTTCGCTGAACTTTGCACTGTTCGTGCTGTTGCTCGGCTCCTTTGAGGTCTTGTTCAGATTGCCCTGGCTAGCCCAGATCTTGTGTTTGAGGGCCGCCAGCATCGTGGACGGCCGATGTGGGACCGGCTTCATATTCTCGTACTCCTGCTCGAGTTTTTGCTGGCGCTTCATGTACTCCTTGATGCGTTTTTCGCAGTTCTTCTCTGCGATTTCCTTCAGCGCTTTCGCCTTCTTCCTGTGAAGTGGGAAGAGATTGGTGATTGGTGAATTCGGACTGAATTTTGAGATTATGTGTGCACTTACTTATCGGATGTTTCCAGCGTTGCGGTAGATGCGTCCAGATAGCGCAGGATGTCGTCTCTGTTGTTAATGGCAGCCAGGTCCTTGGCACTGTGCTTGTCTATGTCCAGGGCGTAAATGTTGACTCCGAATTTTAGGAGAAAATCCACACAGTGCAGGTGGCCTTTAGCCGAGGCCAAATGGAGTGCCGTGTTTCCAAATTGATCGCATTTGTCCGGATCACCGCTATTTTGACAGGAAAGAGAATGTGAGTACAATTTGATATAGTCTGTGAGTTAGTTGCATACCCTCGTCCTGCCAAGAGTCTTAGAGCATCAAGGCGACCCTCGAAGGCCGCCCAAAGCACTGGCGTCATTCCATCACCATCCTTGGTGTTGGCGTCTTTGCGGGTGGCTTCTTTAAGGACATCTAAGAGGCCGTCTTTTGCAGCTCTGTAAAGAGAAAAGAGGAAAATATAGAACTAAACCATTCAAATCTTGTTTTTTTTTTTGCGATCTGTTATTTAATATAGTCAAGGTTATGGTTGATTTCTTTAAGCACGTCGTGCAAAGCACTTGCCACTGTTCTTCCCCGAAAGGAAGTAACTAGTTTCGATGTGGCAACTCAGTGAAATTTGTAAGAAGACATCGGCATCTTTTGAATTTCCCGAAGGTAGTGTAAAGATCATCGAGAGACGATGAGCCAAGCTCGATGGAGAATTCCCGCTGCTTCATTAAAGTCGGTAACGAACTCTCCGAGAAAAAGGATTTAGACAAGGCGACGCACTGTCATGTGATTTCTTCAACATAATCCTGGAGAAGATCGTGTGAAACTCGCCAACACTAGAGGCACAATCTGCCAGAAGTCCGTTCAATTGCCAGCACACGTGATTGGTCGAACACGGCGAGCCGTCATTGAGGCGTTTTTTGGTATTGAAATGTAAGCGGCTAAAGTGGGTCTGGCGTCATCGACAAAGGACTCGACCAGAACGTCACCGTAGGCTTTTAGGTAGTGAAGGACTTCGTCTACCTAGGCTCCTTGGTAACATCCGTACCGATATCGAAGGCAGAATAACTCTTGTCTACAGCTTTATCTTTTGGGTAAAGACGCAACTGAAGGATACAACCCTCTGCACAAGGATCGAGATGACTTCATACAAAATACTGATCATCCCCGGCTTGCTCTACTGTCCAGAAGCATGAAAAAAAAAGGTTTTGGATCCGATCCTTGGTCGTGTTCGCGTTGAGGGCTACACGGGAAAAGGATTCAATCATGAAGTGTACGTACTACTATTCAGCGATTTACTGTACGCAGACCCAACACCTGCTGTGCTAGATCATGTGGAGCTCATGACCAACTTGACTCCCACGAGTCTGAAGTTCGACGAGAAGCTGCGACTACAGAGGATGGGCGCAAACATGCGTTTCTAACTTTTATTTGCACTGTCTATCAGAATCCCATATTACGGCAATGTTTTCCAAGCAGAGGTCCTGGCAGTCAAAGAAACGGCCAGAATGGTATGAATGGAGATACATTCTTATTGACAGTCAAATGCCCATTTAAGCAATTTCGGCAACAGAGATCAACTCCAAGCTGGTCGCATGCTGCCGCAAAGAGCTCAAGGTTCTCAGCACGCAGCACGCAGCACGCGATAACTCTTTGTTGGGTCCCAGGACATAGCCGGCAAGAGGCAGCAGATGAACTTGTCAGGAAAGCGGCCGAAACCGACCCAACCCAGGCCATCATATACATCCACCTACTCCCGGCAGATGTCAACAGATTATAGAATCATAGAACTAGCAAATGAACGATGGAACTCTCTAGACCACTCGGATATTATGGCCCAGAGCATGGGAGCGTGGGAGGTGATAGCCGATATGTCATAACACTCATGACATACATCTTAGCTCTTATCTTTGTTGTTTTGTGTGCATGTCCAATCTTGTTGAAAAAAGTTCTGATCTGACCACCAGGACATACCCATGACTTCATCTGCAGAGGCAGTGGCGACGTAGAAGAAAAAGAGGACTCTACTCACTATCTCTGCCACTGTCCCAGTCTCAGCCAGCTGGGGTATAGAATTTATCATTTGTTTTGCGTAAATTGATCCAAAATTCAAGATGTTTCAATGATATTGAAGGAGTCGGCTCTGAGACGGCGTCGACTCCTACGCTCTTGGACCAATCTGTCTAGGTTCGATTCCTGGTACGACAAGAAATACTTTTCACGGCCCCACCTCTTTCGAGTCACTGACAATGCTCAAAGAGTATAACTGTCTAGAAAGAGCTTCTCAAACTTGGCCGTTCGGAGTTGGCATAAAACTGTAGGTCCCTTCCACTCGTGGAAGGCCCTGGCCCTCTACGGGCTGTAGCGCCACCCATATTATTATTATTATTCTGCAGAAACTAGGCCATGATCATGAACAGACCATCGAACATTGAAATACCCCCGTCAAAAGGTGGCCTTAGTTAAAAGCCTGGTCTAGAAAATTGTTAGGCAAAATGGAAAAAAAAACTATTGATGCAGTTTGAAGGCCAAATGTATGTCATTTATAACAAATATAATATTAGGTTCCAAAGTACATAACTTTAGGAACTATGCAACATCAAATTTGCTTAAGAAATACGTACATTTTTGTAAATTTCAAAGTCCCAAACTTTGAGCTAACGGTACAACGAAACTGATCATCTAAAAGTGAACAAAATTTTGGCTTTCTGGGTTCTCATATTTGTAGAATCGAAAAACCTATGTCACTTTGGGCATTTTTTTCCACTTGGGGACCACTGTGCGTGGGTCGGTCATCTGTCAACGCATATTTTGAATTGACAACTATTTTCATTCTTCAAATGTCAGTTCACACACAAAAAGCTCTCAATTTTTAATGGAAGTGTCAACAGAAAGGGCTCTCTCACGCTCACTGAAATGTTTCGACAGGTTGAAAGATTCTTCTCATGTATTACGTTGCTCTCATTTCTCTCAGTTTTCGTCAAACGCAGAATTTTGTAAGCATTTTTTTTTAGAAGACGAGGGTAGCACTGACGCAGAATTGTATTACATGCATTACAAACTCGACCGGGGCCCGGTCATTATCACTTTTTGCGCTGTATTCAGACATAAAGCCAGCTGCAAGCAGACGTGGTTAAAATTAGACGCAGTAGCACTGCGACTCTTCCGCAGATCCATTTTGTTTCCTACTCAGTCAAAACTCATCAATCGTAAACACATCTTTTAATTTGAGCTGTTTCTTTCGTTTTGCGTAAGCCTCTGTTCAAATATTCAAACGTCAAGACTCCGAAACTGAGTTTGCAGATGGACTGTGAGCACAACCTGAACATCAAGTTCAGAACTCACAGAAATAACGTGAAATCATTTGGTCTCTGCACTGGCACTGGCGAAAATGCCAAAAATGTCTGCAAGCTTGTGGATGGACTTACACTTTGTGTAGCGTGTATCTCTGTCCATGGTCCGGAATGAACAACAAACAATTGTTGTTGAGTCAACCATTCTCGCGCTAATTAGCACACGCACAATGCGAACAGAGGGCACTCGTAAAACCGTTTCGTCAGCCACGAGTCGCTGTACCGAATCCCTTCAGCCAAGTGCAAAAACCAACTCTTTGTTGCTAGCCACTCATTCATTTCGGGCAATCCGTTGAACTGGTTATGCCAAACAAATAGCCGAGTTACGTCACTTTATTGATATTAACAAATTCCAAGCGCATAAATCTTCACCAAAGAAAAGATCTCAGATCCGAGTAACCTTGGCCTGCTTGTTGGATTCGCTCGGAGTGACGCCCTCTGTGGCAGAAGGAAATGGAAATCCTCACGCTTTACCCTTTCGGACTGACCTCTAACCATTTCAAATTGCATAACCAACAAAGATAATCAGATCCGCATCTGGAGTGTGCGGCTGAGGAACAGCGCACGCAGCGAAAAGCAGCGTGAATGAGGCCATTCCAATTGTCTTTCTGTCTTCCTCGTTTCGGCAGAACTTGTTCCGTGAGCAAGAACAAAATCGGTCAGAACGGAGCAAGAAGACACGTCATGTCACAGGTACGCACTCGAAGCTCATTATCGTCGAAACACCGACGAGCCATTAGTCTCTCTCACAACGAGCCACTCTAAAGAGACGATGGCACCACATTCATAACTTTGCTTACTTGTGAAATCGGTCCGACGACATTCTGCTGGCGAAAGATAAACGCGAAGTATCGGC
Organism: Eristalis pertinax; assembly: GCA_907269125.1. Lineage (NCBI taxonomy): Eukaryota > Metazoa > Arthropoda > Insecta > Diptera > Syrphidae > Eristalis > Eristalis pertinax. Next base: position 66,726,194 of record OU026148.1, on the reverse strand, counting down.
GGCAGAAGGAGCTCCTCACTGGAAGGTCATCAACAATGTAAAAGTGTTGTTCTCCGTTCGCACGAAACTTTCTTTTCTCCTCTCACTGCTGACAGCTGTGTGACAGTAGATACAGCGGAGACGTCAAAAATGTATTCACTGTCCCCAAAACAGGATTTCACACATCCACCGCTGAAGTTTGCCTTTTGTTTTTATTTCCTTTTTTTTGTTAGTTTTTGTGGCAACTTTCTGCAACAAGCCGTCACATTCACCAAACTGCTGGCATGTGTCAACGAGATGCACAGCGGCCAAGTGTTGAGATCAATTCACAATTTCCGGACGAAGGGTGATAGCACAACAACGAAACAATCGCAGACCTGAGCACAGAAACCGACGCGACGACGCAGAACATCAATCACCGAGAAAACAAAACAAACACAATGCCAACGGGCCTAACAAAATGCAGGTACAAGTACAAGTTCACTCAACTCTGATCACTGACAAATGGTAAACTGGAACTGATCTTCGGCCCCGTGTGCGTACGGTTCGCGTGTGTCCTCACCGCGCGACGTTGTAGAGCAAACTGCTCAAACGGCGGACAAAGTGGTGGCTCAAGCCTCGTTCGCTGAAGCTCAGTCATCATAAAAAACGATCGTTTTACTCAGCTCGAGACACAACGAAAACGCGTTCTCAGGTTCGTCGCAACATCATTGGCTGCTCTAGCGTGACTCTTGACTCAAACGTAATGCGGGCACCATAGGCGTGACGGGCGGCGGGTGCGGTGTGCTCTGTTCGAATAGGTAAAGCAACCGTCGTGCCGTGAGCAGACTCTGTCAGTTTGTATTATCGAAACGAGTCAGCACAATTTCGGGCACACATATGTTTGTTGGCTGGTCGCTTGACGATGTTGACAAGATTTTTTGCTCTGACCCGCATACGAGTGGCGAATAGTCCTGCTGTGTGCCAGATTGCGAATTTGCACAGCTGCGCCGACACGCATCGCAATGGATGTGGCTGAAGAAAGTCGGCCTGACCTTATGGTAGGCCTGTTTGATCAGTGGACTGAGGTCAGTTGGGGAATTGTCGTAGTCTGAATAGATACGATGAGATGGGAACTTGTGAAGAATTTAATTCTTTTCGAATTGAATTTGCAAACGATTGGATGAGTGGGCTTTTTTTGCTTAAATTCGGAATGAAAAATAAGGTTGTCTTAAGGCACCACTGACATATGTCAGAAGCGAACGTAAAGTTGCCATGGTAAAATGGTAAAATCTCAAAAAGCCTATAATTGCTTCTGTGAGCTTGCCTGTCGTCTTCGTACGAGGGACCTATGTATAGATTGCTCACGGACTTAAAGGCTCAACTATAATGCGCATGAGCGAGCATGACCTAGTGCCAAAGGCGCAAGGGTGAGTGAGCCCCATAAGAGTGCTTATATTGAAGTCCACGAACGATTTGGAACATTTCGTTAAGTAAATTGTAAATTTGACAGGTGGCACACAACTACGGCGTCTGACGAGGACCCGTCTGTGAGCTGGAGAAAACACATCAGGCAACTGATCGTCATCAACAAGGAGTAGGGCTGCAGCTTTCGACAACCTTTGATATAAGTTTACTATTGGTTAGACTATTGGTCTCCAAATTTGAAGTACATACTGTGGAGGAGTCCCCAAATTCAGCATTTTTCAAAACCATAGCGCGGATGATGCAAGCTTTGCCTGACAAAGAAAAATACGACTTCAAGCAAAAAAAATATATCAGAGCTCATGACAGTGTCGTTGTCCATTAGAGCCTTAAGTTAAAATAACTGAACGAAACTTAACGAAACGGAGGAAGGAGGTTGTTCTAGTTGCAGTGCACCATTTCTGTGTATTCGTTTGACTGCTTAAATCGACCTACATAAATATTCGTACGTCCACTATGGTAGGGCTCTTAGCTGTGAATAAGATCTGTTCGCATCTCTTGGAGCAGACTAAAGTAGGCCGAAAAGAAAAAGGAAAAACCTGAAGAAGTGGAATTAGTATGCCTTTCTTGACAGCTTTTAAGTGAATGCGATGTATATACGAGGAACTCAGAAAGTTGAACGAACATTTGGCAAACCCTTGTGAGATAAAGACGAAAACGGCGAATCCGTCTTGAATTAAAGGCTGCTGGGCTTGGGCAGATCTTTCTCTGGTAACTCTCTGAAATCAATACATACAGAGAAAAACTCCATGAATTCGGACAAAATAAATCCCGTGCCCGTCACTTAGGTCGATAGCTAATCATCGAGATTTGCTATTTTGATTGCAATTTCGGATGGAGGGTGGTCTCCCATGAGGCAGTGTCATGTAATGGCAGCCACCGCATAAGTGATGCTGTTCAGAGAAAGGAGCTGTTTAGAACTATCGAGATGTAGTCTGAGCAGTCTGAGCCATATCAGTTTGTAGATTTTGCATGTAATAATTGGCATCCGTCTCGTACTAGTTTGTTCGCTCACTGTCCTTTGTAGTGGAATGGAATGTCAGGGTTGTTGCTTATCAGGTACACAGCCGTCTTTGTGGTCTGGCACACAGGACAGGTGTATGTGGAACTGTTCAGCCGTCTCTTTAAGAGCTGAAAGCCAGTCTAATACAAGTTTTGTGTTGATGGATACTTTTTATAGCGAGCGAATGTTACATCACATTTACGACATGACAATACTTCACGATACGCCATGATCTCCGTCTGAAAAACACTATTCAGTCTTTTAGAACGACGAAGGTCGAGTTGTTCGGGGAAAACGTAACTTCAAACTTCGAACTCCGTTTTCGAAGCATCCGTATGGTTATGTCGGTAGGTAGTTGGGTGGCCTGATATCCTTGTGGCCGTGGCTCGATTAAACCGACGTGTTGGGTCAGTATTCTCCACGATCGACAGCTACAATCTCGAGGTAGAAATTGAAGGAGTTTGTCTACCTCGGGACAAAGTGAACTCCACAAACGACATCACAGTGGAGATCCGACCTTGAATCGCCCTTGGCAACCGGTCCTTCTTCGGTTTGTCGAAACAACTAGACTCAAAAAAGCTCTTAATTTGCCAGTACTGCTCTATGAAGTCGAAAGCTGGACGTTAAGCAAAACTGCAGAGTTGATTCTTGGTACCTTCGAAAGAAAAATTCGATGTCGGATATATAGTCCCGTCTGCGAGGAAGCTGTACCAGGATGTCGATGTAGTCCGGAAGGCAAAAATCCGTCGACTAAACTGGCTCGGCCACATCGAGCCCGACGGACGACAATGCTCCAGCAAAGAGGGTCTTCGAATCTGAGTCGCCTGGTTCGAGGACGAGAGAAAGACCGAATCTCTGGTATAAATACCAAGTAATCGCGGATGCAAGACTGCTTGGTCTTGATGACTGGAAGCGTAAACAGGACCGTCAACGATGGAAGGCAGCAACTGATCAAGCTTGGACCCTCCATGGGTCGCCTGTCTGATAAGTGAGTAAGTTGGGTCTATTGTGTCCGTGCTAGGGAGTAGATATTATATTACCGCGGCACCTATTGTAGTCCAGTCAGATCCACATATGAATCGGAGATTTTTCAGTTCAACATCGCTTGGAACTGTGTCATTTTCCTTTTTGCTAAGGCCGGGCAAGCACAGAGAAAATGCTGGATAGCCTCTGTTTCTTCCTCGTCTCAGCATATTTGGACGCATAGCATGTGTACCTATGGCATTGTGCCGAGGCGGTAAACCTCTTCATTTCCTTGGACTCCAGTATGTTCCGGTACCCAGCAGAGGGTCACTGATATCACCAAGGATATTGCTCTGTCTGCATAACCTCACCAGCTTCGATGTCAGAATGTATAATGCTATCGCCTTTATTGCTGCTTGGCTATCAGAAAAAATGGTAATCGGTTTGCCGGTTACGCTGTGATCTTGCAACGCCAGTGATGCCTCGTGTCCACTTGAAAGAAGCAGCCGTCGTCCCTTAGTGCCAAGGACTTTCTTCGAAGAGGTCACAGAAGACTGTAATCTCGCTTGTCTTTCTGCCGCCAGTGCATAGGGCGATTTCCCCCTCTGCTCTTACCGATTGTTGCTGCCATTGTTTTCGGTCCGGAAATCGTTGATAAAAACTCTTCTCTAGGGCTAAGGTTGGTGGTAAGTAGTCTGTTTGTCTTATATTCTGTGCTACTATCCAACTTTTAGTACGGCAGCGTGTGGTTTTTCCCTCCAAAAACCCACCTCTCTGAGTCTCAGCGCCGATGAGTCCAGAAGAAGGAGGCAGAAGGCTTCGAGTGCTGCCTGTGTTGTTCGGAGACAACCTGTAATGACTTGGCAAGCCGGTCTTTGGATATTGGTATGCTTTGGAAAAATATTTTTCTTCTCCAGCGCCTTACACCATACATGATGATGGGTTTTACTATCATGGTGTATAGCCAGTATACCACACGTTGTTTGGGACCCCATGTTTTACCGAAGTCACGTTTGCACGTGTAGAACACTACGTGTGCCTTCTTTATGCACTCCTCAGTGTTTTTCTTCCACATGAGTTTAGAATCGAGTATAACGGCCAAGTATTTTGCCGTCTTTGAGTTCAACTCCATTTAAAGTTGGCCAGATAAACTCAGGAATACTTGAGCTGACGTTCAGTCCTTGGGTCTGCGTCCAGTTCATGACTGAGTTGCTCTCTAAACGTTGAAGGAAACTTTCCTGAAGTGAGGATGGCCACATTTCGTCAACCAGGATCCATATGAGAGGTGACAGTAGTGCGGCATGTGTGACTATGCAAAATAACACATGAATACAAAACTCAAGTACATCGGAAATAACTCAAAAATTAGTGCCTTTAAGGTTGTAGCTCCGTCATTCGTACAGTAAGATTGCAGAAAATTGCGAAGTTGCCTAACTCACTAGAAATGGCACTAGCTCAGTACTCTTTCTTTCGATGCCTACTGCTACTGCCAAACATCTACTGAAGCGGGAAATGTTTACCTCAGCAAATATACAGAAAAATGTATTCTTCTTGGTTCGACAAGAGTTGCGCACATCGTATCATCGTTAAATGAGCGCATCTCGTCTTCTATTTGGCACTTCCTAGTTCCTATATCGCTTAAATTCATTAGATTTCATTTGCTTCCTTCGTTTGAATATGATAGCCAGTTTTTAAATTTTATTCACACCTACTCTTTCTTGTATTCAACTTGGCCTCACTAAACACATCGAATTCTCGTCCCTTACTGTACCGCCGTCTTCATTAAAATCCAACGTCAAATCAGCAGTTGGCCAGCCTGCTATTTGCCATTTTCTTGTGTTTTCATTTTTTATATTTGTAATTATTACGAATTTGTGTCTCCGTATGGCAGTGCGCTGTTCATTTTTATCAATTCCCGAACAGTGTACAATGGGTTATACGAAATAACAAATGAATTTGAAAGCCCAATGATTTATCAAAGCCCCAGTACATAAAAAGTAACAGAAATATTAGTGCATTTAAGTTTTGTAGCCCGTGCGTGTGTGTTGATCCTTTATCGTTTGTCGTCGTCGCCGTGGTCGTGCTCGTAGTCGTCGTAGTCTCTGCACCAGCAAACAGCAAACAGCAATAGTAGCAGCAGTGATGCCCCAAAGGTGCTCCTCCCGAACATTTCTAGCGATGTTCACTTGGAAACCCATAAATATTGATTAACAGTGTAAGGAAATCCCTTTGTTTCATGACCAATGCCTTTAGACTCATACCACACCTTCATTGCATTTGAATCATATTGTGAAGAAGAAGAAAAAAATAAAAAAGTGCTAGACAATTGAATTGCAAATACAATTGGCCTTTGAAATTGATTCCGAGAAGAATACTCCGTGTAAACATTGCGGCTTGTGGCAGCAGCGGTTCTGTGCGCCCCCCTCCTGTGTGGCCATAGGATCGTGAAGAACTCTTAGCATTCGGTCCAAGTGGTTGCTTTTGAGTTTCACAACATTTTTTTTTTGTGTATAATTCCACATATGCGCGAGATCTGAATTAATATTATTTTTTGCTCGTGTTCTCGTTATGCCGTTGTTTTAATTCGACATCGTCGTCGTTGTCATTGTGAAGACAAGAGATAAGTGGGAACAAAATTTATAAATGTTTCTGGACGTGTAGGTGAGTGACCTTGTTGTCGAGGCGATCGCCTGATCTCGCAACTGTAATCCCGTCATATGGACCGAATGAAGGGAGATGAATTTGTTTATAATTTTGTCCACATACTTTGATGTCACTGGTAAACAATGTTGTCTTCTTTCATGTCATTGACAATGACGCAGGTGGTTAACTGTAATCAAGAGGTCTCTGATCTCACGAACTGTGGCGGGGTGGAAATTTCTTTGAACTTCTTAATTTGTTTTTTGAATGTTATTGAAGTTAATGTGTTCGGAAGGAAATATACATACACTCAAGCTTGCGATGAAGGAAGGTTCGTCATTTGCTGCTTTTGGGACGCTTCTAAATGAAGTACATGCATGTCGCCTTTTTTCATTTAACCCTTCCACCCCTACTGGGACTTACTGGTTCTTCGTGGGTCGAAAGAAATTAAACAATTACAGTAGAATTCGCGAATAGCGACCTCAGTTTTAACGACATTTCGGTTACAACCACAAAGTGAAGCCTATAGTTTGGCTTGCAATACAACAATTAGTAAACAAAAATCGTCCGGATAAAGCGACAGTCGCTTAGAGTGATGACAAGTGTGTCTCCCGTCAGTGAACGTTATCAGCGAATTCTACTGTATTTCATTTCTGAAAGGATGTTGCACCCAGACCTCATTTCCCAAGTGGAATTGAATCCGTAACAAGAATCCCAACTGATCTCAAATGTTTCAGTATTCGAAAGCAGACCTTGTTTGTTTTTTTTTTTAGAATGACACTTGTCCTCTCTGACGCACAACCCAGGCACAAGTAGACATACATACTCAACAGAAGATTGTCCAGATGAATCCAGTACTAATCAGTTGGCTAAATGTCAGCATGTGGACATAGCTAATTCAATTGAGGGTTTAATGACACAGAGTTGCACGATTCCTCACGATTTACCAAGTGAGACAAAATTAGTCATCTGCTTTATGACAAACATCTGTTCTAAATACGTCAACGATGCGCACTCCAGACGGCCATTGACATATTGACATTTATTTAGTCAGACTGGTGGTTTCCAAACAGAGCATGTGTCATTGCAACAATTGGGGGGTTCACACGGACAAACATATCGGATAGACCTGGTCGTATGGATGGCGGACAGACTGATGTCGTTTGCGTTCACATGATCAAACATGTCGTCAGACTTCATTTTTCAAATGAATTTCAGTGGTGGTGGACGCACGCTAGAAGCGCTTGTAATAAACAAGCTTTTAGAAAAGGAATTTTTATAAATTTTCATTTTTTTTTTTTGAATTTTGATTCCCCTGTCTCAGGTATGTTTCCATACATTTAAAAAAAATTCAAAATTGCGCATTATAAAAAACAGCCATTTTTCACCTTATCTTAATTCCTTCGCGAGCAACTTCACAGATCTGCATTGTGATAACCTTCCGGTCGCACAGACACTCGTTTACACGATCAATTATGTCTGTCCAACCACCAAAATTTGAAATTTGAATGTCCTTCAACCGTCGTTTCTTGCTTTCAAACGAGTCTGTCCGGTATGTTGGTCCATCTGAACGCCCCTAATCACGTGAAATGCATTTTCAGAACGCCCTCAAGTGGATTTGTTCTTGGCAAAAGGGACTGCTTATTGGATAAAAGAGATTGCGGTCGCTAACGGACATCCAAGGCGCAATTAATTCACGCAGTTTTGTGCTAAGGCTGGGGTGAATTTCAGGCTGAGTGATAATCAAAAGTCATCTCGGCCTTACCTCTCGTGTATGGCTCATGAAATTTCTTACTTACTTATCAGGCCGGCGACCCATGGAGCATCCAAGTCTGAGTAATTGCTGCCTTCCTTCGTTGACGGGTACACTGCTTCCAGTCAAGTCGAAGCAGTCTTGCATCCGCGATTATTTGGACTTTATAGCGGAGGTTCGGTATTCCTCTCCTCCTCGAACCAGAAGGGTTGGATTCGAAGATCCTCTTTGGTGGAGCATTGTTGTCCACGCGCTTGATGTGGCCGAGCCAGTGCAGTCTTCGGACTACATCCAGCTCGTAGAGTCCGCTTTATGTCTTCTGCATTCACCTTCCTCGCAGACGGGACCATATATCCGACGGAGAATTTTTCTCTCGAAGGTACCAAGAATCAGCTGAACAGTTTTGCTTAGCCTCCAGCCTTCGGATCAGTTTTCCCGGAGTCCGAACTCAGACAGATGGTTCACACAAATCTCGCCCTCCATCAATAACGAGGTTTGACTCTGTTTGATCAGATTGAAGAGAGCGCTGATGAGGACTTAGGTTGGTAGCAGTGACTTGGGGATTGTACTAGCAGTAAAGAGGAATTTCGTTTATCAGCTCCCCGATTAACATATAAACAGTAATCGGACAGTAGCTTCAAAGTCTTGGGATTTCCTGAAAGGAAGTACCTGTTAATGTAGTACTGTGTCACACTTTGAATTTGCATACATTTGCAGTATTTAAGCAGGTCTAGGATACGTCTGATACCAATGGCAAGGGATGGACTTTCCATTTCAAAGCAGATTCTTCGTCATTCCTTTTTTTCCTTTTGCTCTAATTAACTAAGAAGCAGAGGTCGTTACGCTTCAAGCTATATACGCATGTGGCTCTTGGATCTGACAAGTTTTGTAAGGGGATCCTAAACCATTCCTACTACAGTGCTATTTCTAGTTGAGTTCGCCTCTCCAAGAGACGTGGCAAGTGTTTCGGATAAAGGCGTCGCTAGCAAATGATGAGGAGGAGGCTTTAAGGTCTTCGTGGAATATTTAAGGAGCAATGAATTACTTGCCGCTGCAATTATAGAGGTTTTGAAAGAGGGACCCCTTGCCAGTTAGGACTTCAAATCGCTCGACTTGACGCCATGACCACTCGCCCTGACGAGAAATTTTCTTTCATGTGCAAGGGATGCCGCATCAGTGCTTCATCGCTTTTGACATCTTAAGGGACAGTCAGTGGTTGCTTGGGAGTTCCTCACATACTGGCATCTCCTCCAAAAAATCAACAGCTTTCCAACGATTCTTTACCTTCCCAATTTATAAGATCTTGTCCATATTGGCTCTCGTTTTCTGTGTCATGCTGCGTGTGCAAGTGGCAAGCGGTAGAGTTTGGATAGACTGGCAATGAGGCAAGAGTTGTCATCCAAGGCTGATGTTCATCTCCACTCAAAGTCTCCTTGCTTGGAGAGGAACATTAATGCAATAGGTGTTCCTCTTCGTTGGTTTACATTTCTTCTGTAGAGTTCGATTTACGAAGGCTTCATAGGAAGCGTCTGTTAGTTGCGAGCCTTTAATTGCTTGAAACGGGTTTAGTGCCACGCCTGATTCGCTGCTAATGGCAGACATGCATTCAGTCTTGCTCATTCGTAGCGTGGAATATCTCTCTGCTCAGACAAGGTGTCATGCTCACATGAATGGTGACATGACCACTTCGGCGGCATTTACACGCGCTAAATTCGTGGCCTATTTTTCAATGTTGCAGGAAAGGGAATTGAGATAAAAGGGATCACAGAAAGTGAGTAAAGGGTTGCACATCTAAATGCGGCCACCATTGTCATGACATGTAAGTGGATTCAACATCCCCATCAATGACTTCTGCGCAAGTTGCAGAGATTTAGAGGTTAAACAAATCCTGCTTCTCTAACACATCGAATGACTGGAACCGTCCTCTTCAAGTTGAAGGAATAAACAAAAACAAAATGCGGCCTGCTCCAAAAATGTTTTTGAGTACAAATATCGATGAGCTTGATCATGAAGCTCCCGGCTCCGGCCTAAACATGCGCCAAATACGGTGTCGCCATTGAAAGTGTGTAATGATCTCATCGACCGTTATTAAAAGTGGCGTTTGAACACTGAATCAATGATGTACTACTCCATGAGCCTGTAATCCCACTAATGTAGCGATAAACATTTGTTGATTACCCTCAAAAGAGCCACGCCGCTACCAACACCGCTACATCCACATTTAATGAACGCCCATTGCAATAACTGTTTCACAACACGCGCCTTTTTTTTTTGTTGCTGTCTTTAAATAAGTTATTGTTGGGATTTCGTTTATCATTTGCTGTCCGTTAAAAGTGTCGGCGTAAAATATTGAAATCAATCACTCCTCAACGGGCGATATCGAACGATTATACCATTCGTCGGTGTTTCCCTGCAGCACCGCATGCTGATATCATTTCGGCCCGACGTAACTGTGCTAATATTGCTTGAAATGCCTCTATCAATCGGTTGCTTTTATTTCTTTCCATTGTTTTCTTTTTCTGCAGATACACACACCGTTTGTGCTGCTGAAATGTTAACGTCAGTGCCAACTTTATATTAGATTTCAGTTACAAGCACCTTTCGTTTTTTTTTTTGAGGAAATACCGAGCCGTTCGCACTTAGATGAGTACGGAATTCTGCTGTGCCAATAATCAATCAATTACACACACAACACAACACGCGCACCAGTCCATACGAACGAGTAGTACAACACCCACCCCCATACCAGCACTAGAAGCAAGTTTGAATCACTTGTTTAATTGATAACTTAATTGAAGCATAAGTGAATTAATTGAAAGAGAACCCCCGCAGCTCGTCGCACTATCACAGGAGAGAGCGGCTGTTGGGCTGCGTGAGCGATGTAAAAGCAACTCGTACAATCCCTCGCAACAAACATACCAACAAAAAAAAAAAACATCAATAAGCCATTGCGTGAGCGAGAGAGCGACAGGGGGCGAGAGAGAACCTCCTCGTTATGCGAATAATGCGCAAATTCTATAAATGCATAAGACCGCATTTTAGAATATTCATTTGGTCCTGCTTGATAGAGCACGGCGTGGAGCACTTCGGGCTATTGATGTAAGCTGACGATCTCAGGAGCGCAGGAGTGAGAGAGCGAAGAGTAGAGAGTTAGTTGTAGCAGCTCCACCAGGCACCAGACACTAAGTGAGAGAGATTCAGCGACACAGAGAGATAGAAAGAGAGAGAGAGGAAGAGACTTTCTGTTTATTTCCGGACAAAGATTAACCATTGGCTGTATATTATGGGTAATTGCCTACAATGCTTAAAATCATCTGATCATACGGGCTCGACGACAGCTACAACGACTGCCAATTGCCAAACAACAAACATTGATAACCGTGTCGTAGAGAGTTCCACATACGGTGATCGGCCGGGGGGTAAGTTTTGCATGAAATCTCAGCGGTGACGGCTTTTTTTTACTTTCTTATCTTTCCCCAGAAACAGATGAGCTGCTGTCTCCAAGCCCACTAATGCCCAACAGCGGAGACACAAAGCGAAGTAGTTTTAAGAAATCAATAGTTTTACTGAACGGAAATGCCAACAACATGGGTGATATTATTACAACTGGTGAGTTACAAATCCGGAGACGTCTAGAAGAATATCTCTTGAATCTCTTGAATCTCTCGCATTCGCCCGCTGTCAGCGTCTCCCGAGTCCCCGACTCCCGTGTGAATTTTTTACCACAACAAGTTGCGGTAGCGTGATAAGATTAGCGATAGTAAATATTTTGGGCTATAAATTTATTGAGCTAGTAAGCGTTTGACGCGTTTTCTTCTTATCTCCGCCTAGCCTTTGGCACTCAACGTCTTTTTTTATGCGGGTTTTTGTTTTCAATTTTAGTTTGCTCCTCGAGTTTAGTTGATATTTGCTCTAGTGCCCGCAATCGGTTGTTTGCCCAAAGCATCATAAGCAGAATGAAAGGTATGTCGTTGCTTGTCGCGTGTGTTGAAGTGTACAAATGTCTGGTCTGTAAATTCGCTTGTAAAGTTCTGAAGAATGTGCATAGTTCGCGATATGATATGGGACCTTTTTAGCGCTTGTCGTCCATCAAAATTGCACAAAAACTCAAAAACGACTCGGTAGTGGGAATTGTGAAGGTAGCTTGGTGCATTGCACTGTTTGAACACGATATTTGCGGTGTGAACTCTGCACTTGGTGTATGGGTTCCCCGGTTGCTTGGCTGCCCCGGCTCACTTGGACATGGTTTCACTTAGGTCACGCTTGAAACCTCCCTTATTCCTAAAACAAACCAGATTCACGTATGAACCTCAGGCAGTTTGATCATATGGACATCTCCTAGCTCTACAAAGAAGGGTGTTCCCAGAAACTGCATCCCATTCGAACGGATTCTTTTTTTCTTCTCTGCAAAGTCACAACGCATGTGTGCCAATGGCACAATGCCCTCTAAGAACTGTATCCTTGCGACTAAAACCATTGATGATGATTACATCTCCCTCGAATACGCCGTGGTCCGCTGTCTAAAGACAACTATCATTTTCTGGCTATATCCAAATCTTCCTCTTCATCCGTCTTACCTTATAGACCTCAGCGTTGTGTGCAATGCATAAGGAATTGCCAGAGGCTGTCCCAGTTCAGACATCTCTTTCGAAAGACTGTCAGCAGTGTCGGTTGCATGAACTGGTACCAGCATGCGCCCTAGTCCGATGATGTAAAGATGGTTAGCTGTAGCGAAACACGTGTCCCGTCTGTGAAGAAGAACTGAAAGGACCGTCCATCGTCTGATTGTCAGTGAATGTAACAAAATCTTCAAATCGTGCTGTGGTCCAGCGTCGGTCACGACACAATTATAATCATCATCATCTTCTTACCCGCATGGTCCACTAAAAAGGTCGCACGCACGATAGGTCTCCTGCCACACGGTCCCCGGCACAACGACTCTAAGTCAACGGGAGTTATGTCCAAGCGGAACCAGGCGAGTTTTTGGACTTGATCCAACCACCTCGTCCTGGGTCTGCCAAGCGGTCTCCTACCTGATGGAACCGCCTTGGAAGTCGTGATGATGGGGACATTCGTGTCAAACCATCGAAGCATAGCCCTTTCCATTGGAAGAAGCACCTGCTCGCGTACTGCCGTGTTTCTCACCGTATCACGGCGAGGAACTCCCACAACAGCACGAGATCTCATCTGGGCAGCTTGTATTCGCGATCTTATTCTGTCGATCATTACCCAAACGTCATGACAATATGTGAGACTTGAAAGAAATACTGAGTTAAAAACTGGCTTTGACATCAGCCTTCCTGACCAACTTGGCCTTGACATCAGCCTTCCTGACTACAGATCTTCCAATCTGTTTCAAAATTGAGCCAGCTTGGCCTATCCTACAGGAAAGCTCAGCATTACTCCTCCCATCACCAGCTTCAATGGGACTCCACTAACCTGTAGAGTGCATTGAACATGCGTTCGGGAAATTACCATAACCTCTGATTTGTTCATGTTAACCTTCATCCCAGCATCTGCACATACGGAAACAAACCTATCGAGTGCGCGCTGGAGTTCCGTCTGAGAGGGTGTGAGGATAACTAAGTCATCTGCAAAAAGAAGATGACTTACCCTCAACTCTCCCAATGTGAAACATTCCTCACTTCGGCTGCGCTGCAACATCCAGTCCATATATGCAATGAAAAGGAGAGGTGCCAAGACACACCCTTGGCGAAGTCCAATGCCCATGGCGAAAGGTGTAAATCAACCCGAACACAGCTGTTACAGTTTGTGTACAGAGACTGAATGACCTTCAAAAGATTACGATCCATCCCATACTCCTGCAGAACACTCCAGAGTTTACCTCGATGAACTCGGTCGTATGCTTTTTCCAAATCTACAAAACCGCTGTAGATCGGTTTGACAGCGTCTTTTGACGCCGTAAAAACCATTTTGAGAAGAGAAATCGCATTTGTCTTCCATTCATCGGACGTCGCTGACACAAGTTTATTCATCGTAAATTCATGCGACTAGCGGAGTTTACACAGTAAAAGTCAAGACAAGTCGGACAAGAAAACCCTCCATTCACACTATACAACTAAGTTCACCCTTGACAGACTTTGTTCGTGAGCGTGATTTCGAATTTTTCCATGTTCACTTCTTACGTTGAAAAGCGAATGTTTAAACTGTGCAGTACTCACAGCCTCTTCTAGAGCAACATGCCGGCGAGGCAACATCAATCACAAAGAAAGTAGGAAACATCTCCGTCAACAGCTAGACCAGCAATGCGTATTGCACCGAGACAGATGGCTGCTCTACCACCGACCAACTGTGCAGACTCTGCATTAGCGTAGCCAGACAATGTAAAACTTCATAAACAAAAGTAAAAGAAAACTGCTCTGTAGTCGTACGACCAGTGTTCGCACAGAAACAGGAAAATGTTCAACTACCATGCGGCCGATCTGAACGACATGTCTTAAGAACGTTCAGACCAGAAATAAGAGAGCAAGGAGATATCCAACTTCTACCTCCCTTGCCTCTGGATTTCATCAGACAGCGTTTTTTATACGATGTGAGCTGCTGTGAACAGCTGAGGCCTGTAACCCTTCTCCAACCGAGGAAGGTGGATCCATGTCCGGTCGGAGACAAGAGGTGATTCTGTCCGAAGTTGGATATCTCTTTGCTCTCCTCTTTCTGTTTCACACTTTACCACCACGGTGGTTTGGTCACGTGGCACGAATGTCCCCATCATCACGACTTCCGAGGCGGGCGTTGAATGCGATTCGATCAGGTAGGCGACCGCTTGGCAGACCCAGAACTAGGTGGTTGGACCAAGTCCAAAAACTCGCCGGGTTACGCTTGGGCATAGCTCCTGATGAGTTAGAGTCGATGGCGGAGGATCGAGTTGCCTGCAGATCTCTCGTGCGTGGTTTACCCCCTCGACCTCTTTAGTGGATCATGCGGGTCAGGTGATGATGATGATGATGATGACTTTACCACCTAGAACATTTGGATCCATCAAGCTAAGTCGGACACAACTAGTAATTCACCACGCGCCAGAAGAAACCATCCAAAATCGATAAAATACAATCCTTGGGGAGAGTGTAGAACTTTTTCTTGCTTTTTGTTCCAAACCGATGATTCAGATTTACCACGAAGATACGAAATTGAGCACTAACCCAGCAGAAGTCTTCCTACAGAGACTGCTTCAATCATGGACTAGTACCATCAACTTTCATTCCCATGGTAACGCCTTTCTTTTCGTCTCTCTTCAAACTTATTCGGAGTCGGCATACGACTTAAGGTTCACTCTTGGGATGACAGTTGGCCCATACAACACGGGTGGATGCTGAAGATCCAAGATGAAATGTGTTTCATGAGCAATTGCTGAATTACCAGGGGATGGAGGCACACTTGCAAGGGGACTGTTGGCTAATAAAAACCGAGGGCTTGCTTCAGATGCTCGGCAATTGTGCACGGCAATTGTGCATGGATGACAGTTGGCCCATACAAGACGGGTGGATGCCTAAGGATCAAGATGAAATGTGTTTCATGAGCAATTGCTTGATTGCCAGAGGATGGATGCACACTTGTTAGAGGACGGATGGCTAATAAAAACCGAGGGCTTGCTTCAGATGCACGGCAATGGTTATTCAAGGGCTATTTGTTAGAGATTCAAGTATTGAGTATATAACTTAATTCGTGCGGTTTTTTTTTCAAAATTTGAACGTTTATTTAAGAAAAAGATGTACAATAGTATTATTCAAGGTATTGCCCATCTGCAGCTATGACTTTTTACCCCTATTATCGGCAATTTGTGGATCCCATCCCATTGGCTTGGCAGCCAAGAATGAATCAAGCCAATTTTTGATATTCTGCTCTGATGTGCACCGTATTTCGGTGAGTGCGTTCTGCACCGACCGGAACAAATGGTAGTCAGAAGGGGCAATGTCTTGGCTATAACGCGGGTGGGGTAAAACTTACCATCCACTGTTTTCCAAATAGTTCTTAACCGGAATGGCAACGTGGGGCCGAGCGTTGTAATGATGGAAAATTATTGCCTCGTGTCTGGTCGCATATTCCGGGCGTTTTTCGGCTACTGCTCTCTTCAAACGAATTAATTGTGTTCGGTAGCGTTGTCCATTGATGGTTTCACCCGGTTTTAGCAGCTCATAACACAACACACCCTTCTGATCCCACCAAATACAGAGCATTACCTTCGCGCCATGGATATTCGGCTTTGCCGTTTATTTGGCTGGTTGGCCGGGTTTCACATATGATTTCTTGCGCTTTGGGTTGTTGTAATGGATCCATTTCAGTAACAATCCGATGCAAAAATGACTTCCTTTTGTGGCGCTCCAGCAGCATTTCAGACATGCAAAACCGACGTATCTCGGCTTGAGTTTATGTGGAACCCAATTTCCTTGCTTTCGAATATATCCAGCCGCTTTGAAACGTTTTGAAATGGCTGCTTGAGTGACACCCAAAGTTTCTGGGAGCTCTTCGTGTGTTTGCGAGCTCTTCTTGTGTTTGGGCAACAGTCTTCATAAAAAATAATAATAACAATGAAATAATACACGTTACGCCATCTCTTAGCAAACCGCACGAATTAAGTTATATACCCAATAGATTCTTCTTCTTTTTTTTTCCTTTAATCAAAACGTGCACTGAGGTATATATTTTCACCTCATTACGTAGGCATTAAAACTTCAATGAATACACAAAATTTTGATGATATTTTATACCAAACAAATGATTTACAAAAATTCCAGTACTTCCTATTGCAGTGAAAGAATCGCACGAGGTATCAGATAACACACTTAATCTATTGTTCGAAGAGTACAAAGATCCATACGAAGATGCAATCCTGTCTGATGGTATTGAACGTCTCTGCAAAGATCTACGATACCAGCCAGATGAGTTTCCCATTTTGGTATTAGCCTGGTGCCTGGACGCAACGCAAATGTGTCGTTTCACTAAAGTCGAATTCATCGAGGGATTGCATAAAATGTCAGCCGACACAATTGATACAATACGTTTAAGACTGGAACAGACCATTGAATTGATGAAAACCGATGCGGAGATGTTTAAACAACTCTATCGCTTTACGTTTAGGTATGCTCTGTTCATTTAATCTTCTACGTAAATATATTTCATATATTTTGATCCTGTCTTGTTTTCTTTTGTAGATTTGGCTTAGAACCAGACCACCGCATCCTCCCATTAGATATGGCAATCATATTATGGCGTTTAGTCTTCACCCTACACAAGCCCGAGTTACTCGACCGGTGGTTGTATTTCTTGGAACAACATCCAAATATTCGTGGTATCCCCAAAGATACATGGAATATGTTCCTTAATTTCTCTGAACAATGTGATATAAACAACTACGATGACACGGAAGCCTGGCCGAGTCTCTTTGATGATTTTGTCGACTACGAGAAGTCTCGATTGAATGCTGCCGCCGCTGCAGCTGCTGTCGGCAAAGTTGACGATGACGATAATGCCAACAACAATAACGACTGCAATCACCGCAAGAGCCACATTGATGTTTCATAGTATTTAGAGGCGAATTCACATTTTCATCGTTACTTTTAACAAATAACTTTGCAGCAGGAATATGTTTTTTTTTTTTTTTTGTTGTTTTATTCGGTTTTACAATCCAATGAGAATGCATTTTATACATTTCATTATTTTTTGTCGAGTGTTTCTTTTTTCCCTCTTGTTGTTCATTTCTCTTCAATTGTGTGTGTGTGTGTGTGTGTGTGCAGCTTTCGGTCGTACTTACCGCTTTTATTTAGTGAACTGTAGACTGCTTTCTAGGTCCGTCATAATTAACTCCCAGTGCGTTGACATTCCCACACGTTGATTACGTTAATTATTGCCCTGCCCGTCGTCGATAGTAGTCATTAAAGTCTCGGATAGTGATTTTATTACGCCACATAGGTGGTAAAACAAACAAAAAGAAAGATTGAGGAAACAAAAATACATTTAAATACACACAAAAATGCCTTAAGAGATATTTAGGACAAAACAAAATAGAAAGTATTTACGAATATTCTGCATTAAGCATTTTCCCTTTCCTTTTCGAAGAACGATCTTACTCACGTTCGAACGCGTGGGTGCCGTCGTTTTATTCCCTTTCCTCTGTTCCTCACTCACACATTACATTAGGTATCGTGAAACATGACGAATATTTGCGCAAAAGTATCTAAACTAATTTTAATACATTCTATACCTAATTTTTTTTTTGTTTTTGTAAATGAAACCAAACAAAAGAAAGGAAAAATAAATTATTTATGACTGTTGTGATACTGATAAAGAATAACCTCTGAATGTAAAATTAACTATATCCTATGTCGAAGCAATTCATTTTCTGTTTGAAATGACGTTACATTGAAATTGGACGTTCAAGCAGCAGAGAGATACAGAGCTGGGCGCAGTCACGCTTGCATATGTAGTGATGACGTGCGACTCCTCGATTGTTTGAAGGTATTTTTTTTTCTATTTATTATGTGTAGTATACTACTAAATTGAATTGAATCAAAAAGACTTTATAGACGTTTCCGTGAATCAAACATAAATCGCTTAGTGAATTTGTATTCCGTTTTTTTTTTCTTTTTTCTTTTCAAATAATCCAATTGAAATCGAATTGATGAGTAGTTTCATTTGGCTTTTAGGTTGTTGTGATTTAAATATTGTAGAAAGCGAAAACTGCTCTCCAGGCTCTTAGTAATACAAAATAATCTAATAATTGTGTATAAACAAACAAAAAATATATAAATAGATATATTATAAGCAATGATTGCCGCTATTTTTCGTGTATATTCATCGACAGTTCGTTATAGATTGCATATCGAAGCAAATTAACGAACTCGAGATGTCGTGAAAAGAAAATGAATACAAAAAAATACCGTTTGTCCAAAATGCGTTAACGACACCCGAATTTGGCAAAAATGATGAAAAGAAAACTATTTGAGTTCGTTGTTTTTTATTTAACTAGGAACTAAATCTAAATCGTATTTTTTAAATTCTAACAAAACAAAAAAAAAACTAGCAATGAAACAATTTAGATTAAAACGATAACGATGTTTATATATATGAAAATATATTTAAATGTAAATATACAAGAAAATATATACAGAAGTAATATGAACGAAGAACTTCATTCTAAAACGAAATTCGTAGTTTTTTTTTTCTTACTCAAACATATCGGTAAAGACCTAACCGAGACCTTTGATGTCAAAAAAGGATTCAGACAAGGCGACGCGCTGTCATTCGACTTTTTCAACATCGTTCTTGAACGAATTGTTCAAAACTCGAACGCCAACACCAGAGGAACAATCTTTCAGAAGTCCGTCCAACTACTCGCATATGCCGACGATATTGACATTATTGGAAGAACGCAGCGTGATGTCAATGGCGCTTTTGTGGGTATTGCAACGGAGGCCGCGAAGATGGGTTTAGCGGTAAACGAGGGTAAGACCAAGTATATGCTGTCAACGAGAAAGGGCACCCAACGCCGACGTCTCGGTCAGAACGTCACAGCAGACAGATATAACTTTAAGGTAGTCAAAAACTTCGTCTACCTAGGCACCGCTCTAAACTCAGACAATGACACCAGCACTGAAATCAAACGAAAAATAACCCTTGCCAATCGCTGCTTCTTTGGGCTAAGAAAGCAACTGGTAAACAAAGCCCTCCCTCGAACAACCAAGATAACGCTCTAAAAGATCTTAATCGTCCCAGTCCTGCTATATAGCGCGGAGGCATGGACTTTGTCAAAAGCGGATGAAGCTGCCCTTGGTTGCTTCGAGAGGAAAATTCTTCGTGTGATTTTCGGTCCCGTCTGCATAGGCGGTGAGTGGAGGATGAGATATAATGACGAACTATACGGGCTGTTCAGCGACATCGACTTAGCCAGAAGAGTGAAGATCCAAAGACTGAGATGGCTAGGTCATGTAGAGCGGATGGAAACCAATACTCCGGCCCGAAAAGTCTTCGAATCCACCCCCGAGGGACGGCGCAGTAGAGGAAGACCGCGACTCAGGTGGCGCACGCAAGTGGAAAGGGACCTCAACCAACTATGAGTGCGAAACTGGAGACAGCTAGCTAAAGATCGAGCTGGCTGGAGACGCTTGTTGGTTGAGGCCCAGGTCCACCCCGGACTGTAGCGCCACCTTAAGTAAGTAAGTAACTCAAACATACAGCCGTTGACAGCTAATTAGAAACGATAGCAGTATGTAGCGTTTACTCAAATTCCGATTACTGTTAATAACATAACGGTAAACTTGTTTGCCAGGGTTACTTCTGTTTTTATTCCCCTTTAAAAAATATGCATTCCCATTTTGTCAGATGGTATGGTTTGCATAACAGTCATATTTTAGTTGATCAATTGGAGTTGACAGCTTATTCGAAGCGACTCTGTATTACGTAAAATACATCAATATTTAAATATTTTGGTAAGACAGCACTGGCTGATATTTATTAGAAAAATAAAGAAAATTAATATATTTACTTAAAAAAAAAAGAAGAAAGAAATGGGCAAAGGAAGGTTATTGTTGAGCTGAACAAAGCGGGTCAGTCATGTGAACGCATTGCAACGCAGTTAAACTGTCCCAAAAAGATGGTATTTGGTGCAATTTCCCATTTGCGTAAATATGGCACCACGGAAAATGCTCTTCGCAAAAAAAAAGACCCCTCAAAACTACACAGCACATTGACAGAAAAATTGTCCGGCTATCAAAAGCGGGTCCCAAGAAAAGTGTCAAAGCAATCCAGGGTGCAATAATGGATTAAACGGGCATCGATGTGTCTAAGAGGACTGTTGCTCGTCGTTTGAGCAACAGTCCTCTTAGACACATTGATGCCCGTTGAAGCCGGACTTCACGGAAACTTGCGCGGACGAAACCGATGTTCAAATTGGCACAAAGAAAACGTCGTATCGACTTTGCCAAAACCCATGCTGCTTGGACGGCAAATGAGTGGAAATTTTTACTATGGAGCGATGAAACAGATATAAATAGGATTGGTCCGAATGGTAGAAGGTACGTCCAACGACCAAGAGGCAAATAACTCGATCCCAGGTACACCTCACCAGTAGTTCAGCATGGCGGCGGTTCAATTTTTATTTGGGTATGTTTTTCGTGGAGCGGCGTTGGACCAATTCATCGTATTGTGGGAGCAATGAATAAGGAGCATTACGTTGACATATTGAAAAATGTAATGCTACCATGGGCGGAGGAAAATATGCCGGTTGTTTGGTCATTCCAGCAAGACAATGACCCTAAACATACCGCAAAGCTCACAAAAGCATTTTTTGAGCAAAACTCCATGCGTCTACTTGACTAGCCATCACAAAGAATTAAATCCTATAGAACACCTTTGGAATGATGTTAAGAACGCCGTCAGTACTCAAAACATTTCCAATTTGGATGTTTTGTATGAAAAGGTGAAGGAAGCGTTGCACGCGATTCCAGTGGAGAGATGCCGAGGCTTTTTCCAGCGTTTTTAATTAGTTGTCATAGTTCAATATGGAGTTTTAGAGCATAAACATCTCTAAAACCATATTTTCCAAACAGAAACTGAATGAACTGCGTTTTTTTGTCTTAATTAAAATAAAAAAATTATTATATTATGAGAAAAAACCGACATCTTTAGTTAAAAATATCGTTTCTAATTAGTTGTCAACGGCTGTATGTATCGTATGTCTGCTTCAACTGATTACTACACCTGGACATCCTTGAAAAGCGAATATTCACCAGTTCCGCAATCAGACTAACCACGCTGGTAAATGTTTAGGTTTCCTTAATCGATGCAAGAAATATTTCACCCCCGCCTGATTTGGCTTTCATTTATAAGGCGCCCCAAGCTTGAGTACAACGCTCATTTCTGGTCTGGTGCCCCCAAGACCACCCTACACCTGCTAGATAGAATCTAAAAGCGAACGATAAAACTTATAGGAGACAACAATATCGCAGACTCATTGGGACTCGCTCGAACATCGACGTACCTTCTCTTCTTTGTCCGTATTTTATCGCTTTTTCAACAAATGATGCTCAAGTGAGCTAGCCAACTGCATTCCTCCTCTCCATGAATTCACCCGCAATACTCGATTCGCCAGGAATGCTCATCAGTTTTCCCCTTAAGCCTACTTTCGGACGCACAGTTAAATTTCGTCAGCCTGACTACACGAATATGGAATGCTCTTCCCAGCCGAATATTGCCCACAGACTTCAACCCGCAGATATTTAAGACAAATTGCCTCCTCTCCCTATCTCCCTCTATACCATCGGCTCGTGCTGTGTATTGACCCCGGACACTTAAGGGTATTAGCAATCCCTTGAGCGTGCGCAAATTATAACAAAAATAGTGGACGTACAAACATATGTCCAATGATGATATCGGTTTCGCATTTATCACTAATGCCGAAGATGTGATTCACTAGCGGAAATGCTGTGTAATCTGAACGGCAACCGAAATGGCGGAAGATTGTACTAGAAATCTTCTAATCTACCTTTCATCCGTAAATGTCACCATTAATATTAACACCAAAAAATAAACGTAGATTTGGCCGGGTTCCGAGACTTCTTTTTCGACTGGCGCAACAGTCCGGGCCTCAGTTTGTCCAGCAGACATGACCTCCAATTGCTCACGCCACATTGGCTGCGGTCGTTCTCTACATGTATCCACCTTGCCCAGCTTGGCGTTGAATCGTTCATCGTCTGCACTTGGAATGTGAGATTCCCTAACAACAACGTAATCGTTGTCTACTATAGAATCATAAGTATCCAAATATTGTTGTTGTCGTCTCTGAACTAGTAATTTTTTAAGTTACCCCCGCACAGCGACACTTACATATATCAGCCTTCCTCTTGAGAATGTTTTGATTCATTGTCAATTACTTAGTTTATGATTCGTAATTTCAGTTTTCAGCCAGCCTTACACAGGCAGGAACGAACAATAAAAAACAAGATTTACATAAACCCAAAAAAATTACTTTATTTTTATGTGATCTTGAATATATGTAGAAGTTGTTCACTTACAGTTGAACATTCCTCGATGGGTATATCATAAAATGCTGTCTGCATTAGTTCCCATACTTTCTTCTGCTCTTCGATGTACGGCATGCGGAGGACGTGATAGCACTTAAAGCAGAAATCAATGGCTTCCATGAGTGATGCCACAAGGAATGTAGAATTGTCTTTTTCATTTGTTCCAGTAATGAAAACTCTTGGCTTCTGTACACTTTGTTCGCTGTTATATTGTTTAAACGTATTCAAAGGCTGTCCGGTGATTGTGTCGATATGAGTCACTAAATTATTTAAATTGTCTTTTTTAAATTATGGAGTTTCGTTGTCGTCGTCGTAGTCCTGCACGAAATAACTAAACATCATGTGAATTATGAATTGAGCGAAGCGATCTTAATCGTTTTCTTTCAACGAACGAACATTTACACAGTATCTCACTCAAGTTGGTTATTAATTTCCCTCCTTTTCCTTGGTGCAGCCTTTCGAAATCGTATTCAATTAATTCGAACCATTCATTATTTTCGCTTTGGATTGAGCACTTTCAAAAGTTCGTGAAATACATCATTGGATCTTCTAACATGTCAATACATATACCATTCGAAGTTCGTAGATTTTCTTACAATCTAATTTTAACGATTTCATCTAGTTCGGGAAAATCATCTTGAATATTTTTTCCAGACTCTAGATAGCGAATAGTGGACTGTTTTTTTAGACACAGACATCTGATTGAATTGAACTGATCACAAAGTCTCCCATTTGCTATGGAAACCATTCCTTCGAATGGAGCGTAGTAAGTGGTGGCACATTCAGCAGGAAATCGATTAGCAATTGCATTTGCCCACTGAATATATCGCTCGGTCCGGTCCATCTGATAACAAAATCTTATTAATTTCATGATGTACTATGAGCATGGCCGAGACAGTTTGTAGTTCACCATTGAACCCGTATTGCACATCATATATGTACATAACTTAAGTTCTTTCCTAGTGAAGTATCAAGTATTACTTGCAGATCGTCGTTGGCAATTGGATTTGATGGACCCAAGCAAATCTGTTTTCAGTTGATGGTTGTGGTGTTGTTTCGACAGCAGTCATCGATTGATTTGAATTCACGTCGTCACACGCAACTACTTCAATCACGAAATTGGCGAGCTCAGGCTGTTGCGACAAGTAAGGTAACATAAGTTCATCGGGTATTTCGAAACCAATCCTTTTATTGTACAGTTTGAAGGTGGGAACTTGAAATACTCTACGAACAATATCCAGCACAATATCTGTACTGATAAAACCAGCATCGAACTCAATTCATACAAGTTTCTTAATGTTACCAAATTGGAAAGGTATTATTCTCCCTCTTAGAAAACCCATCGTATATTTCTTTTAATTTAATTTAGATAAATATAGTCAAACTAAAAAAAAACGGAAAATATTTTGAAAGTTGGTCTACAAATCTGACGTTCATTTGAAATTCATATCAATTTGTTTTCGTTTAAGGTGGTATCACAAGGAATTTATAATTCACTTAAAAGAATATTTTATAGTATGAACATATTACATTTATTTTTTAGGTTTTTCGACTACCCGATTTGTAGTTTTGCATTGAATTGAATGACTGCACTTATTTGTAATTTCTGTATCCGAATCTGATCTACAAAAAGTGTGCATGGTCGTCTACGTCTACACATTCAATAAAACTCGGAAAATCCAATAGCTATTTTTTAGCTATTTTATAGCTATTTTTTCCCAGAATTTCCAACACTTCGGTTAAAATTAAGAAAATATTGAAAGAATGCTTTCCACGGTTTGGAGGACGCGACACAATGGGTAGCTACAACATTGAGGGAGTCACGGGCTTCGTTGAATAGTGTTAACAATCAACTCTGTTTAAAAGTTGTTTCTTGGAACTTTAAACAATTGAGTAATGAAGCAATAAAGGCCTTGATCGACGGCTTTCATCCAAGCTTTCATCGTTCCAGTCCTGCTCAACGACGCAAAAGCACGGTTTTTTTTTTCAAAAGCGGACTAAAAAAATCCTTAGATTCCATGGAGAGAAAAACACGACGCGATTTTTGGCCCTCTCTGCATCTGGAGAAGACTACTCACTCATGAACTGCGACATGAGTCAAACCAGGCGGCAAATCTATTGCTTAAGGCGACTAAGCCATGTAGAGCGCACGAGGAACACGTATCCGGCATGAAGAGCCAGTGGGTCAACGCAAACGAAGACGGCCGTTCTTAAGTTGACGCACACAAGTGAAGTACTGCCACTACCAACTTGGTGTGCGCTATTGTTGTGTCGGTTGAGGTCCTGGTGCATTCGCGACTGTACCGCAACACAAAGAATGATGCGTTCACTATGAAATGAATATAACCTGGTCAATATTGATATCGTTGTCACAAAAGAAGTCAACAGAGTACAAATAACATCAACGTACAGTGCAAACAGAGCAAAGTACACAACGTTCTCCGAAAGCACTGCCAATGGAACTTACCAGAAATCACATGCACCTTTACTTCTCGAACTTACTTCTTCTCCAAACTCAAAACCAAAACCACAGGCACGTATATATCGAAAATAATATGTATTGTGTAGAACACAGTTGAATACACGGTAAGAAATCTAAGTTTACCAGAGTAAACGTTTGGCGCACTAAGCGACAAAATTTAAATCCTCGTGTAAGATGGATAAGCTGTTCCAGCTTTGTTTGGCAGCAACTGTTGCTGTTCCCTCTGCAAACGTATATGGTGATAGAGCGAGTAAATAGTGGTCCAAATTAAGTATTGGAAGCCTAAAATATTCCCAAAATTGTAGATTAAATTCCTCTCGTAGACGGAGAGACCAAAAGATACAAACCCAAAACGAGACCAACGAAAATCAACGATCCAATCATCTCTCCAAAACTGTTTCCATTAGCCAGTCTTAGCCATATAATACTGATGAAGCTCAATAAACTAATTACGAGAACAATTCCATTGTTGATCAGCCATGGAACCAACTTCAAATGGCGTTCCTGTGGGCAAAAAAGTACCATAATATATATGTATGTGTGTATTTTTTTCCTATAAAGCGATCAGTTGAGTGACTCATATGTATGTAATTTACCCGAAAGCCAATGACAAATAACGATAAGGCTTCCGATTACATACACTTGTTTATCCAACCTCAGACAGTTTGAGTTCACTCATGTATTGGAAATACATATATTGCATGTGCTAGAGATACATACATGCATATCTATTTTGTATATACAAACCTTCAATGTGCCGGCGATCAGAAGGATGGATGATACCAGATTCACAGCAGATAGTGTCATACAGATGGCAAGACCCACGGTTAGATCTGCAATTTCACATTGATGCGCAATTAATCATAACCGCACACAATCGTCTGCGCTCATTTAAAATTGCTGAACTTACCAGTTTTCAGATTTTCAGATGTAATGGTCGAATTCGATGAATCCTGTTGGTCGATAATGAATTTGACAATATCGTCCAGTCGCACTAAGGCCACAGTATCAATGATAACATTTATCAAGGATAGTACAGCGGTCACCCAGCCGATTACAATACCGGCAGTGGGCAGTTGCATGCAACACAAGCGATTGATAGTTAACATTGTTCCTATTATAAATTTTCAATATTTCCTTTCGCAAGTCTGATATACAATTGCGTAAATTCAGTTTTTTCTTTCTTTCGTTTTGAAACAGACACAAAGAGGAACGTCAATGGAAATCGAAGCAAACTGACACAAGTCACACCAAACAACTCGAACAACAACGAATGACTGGCGAGGTGGGCGAGTGGCACAGCGAATAGCGATAAACCGAGAAATGCAAACCAATGCAGAAGCCGTACATTCATACAAACATACATATGGACGCGTATATAATTATTTTCGCATCCGCAAACCGGTGGAAGGGAAATTGATAAACTTGGAGAATGATAGGAAAGTTCTGTTTGTTCGGGGAAAGTGCAGCGAGGCATCAGCTGATTATAAGCATTTTTTCCAGAGCCATCCGAATCGTGCCGAAATAGAGGCGAAAGTGGGGCGGCTGTTGATATGCTTGACAGACATTTTGGAGATTATTTCTTTTTTAAATTTGTTGGTGCTAATTTGTTGGACTTTTTGAAATTTGTATTGTGACGCATTAAAGGCAGAACCACATGCAAATTGACTGCGTGACTACAGTTGGATTTTGATTGGTTTTATTGAGTTTTCGTTCACTAAAATTGCTGTACACATGAATCGCATGAATTGCGTCTGCGTTCTTTGTGGATCGCGTTTTGTCTATTTACGAAAAAACTGACTAAAGTGTGTGCTTTGAAATTGGACCTCCGACATTGCAATCGACATTCGAAGTTTTTGAAAGTGACATATCGAAGTTAGGCGTGACTTCTGCATTTCAGTCCAGTTCAAATAGCGCTCAGTTTAGTTCAAATCTTTTTATTGAAACTCGGCTGCGGTAGTTAAAAAAAAGCAATCCCGATGTGCACAATGCCCATACACACACAAAGCAAAGCACTAAATTCAGTTCAGTTTAGTTTGATTTACTTCAATTATTCTTTGCTGAATTACAGAGTAAGGTATACCTGAGTTTGTTGAACTACTGAACTAAATGAACTAAAATAAAATGGCATTTTGGACTAGTTCACTTTGTTAGATCTCTTCTTGAACTAGTTCGTTCGTGAACTACACACGAATAGTTGGGATCTTTTGACTGATTCAAACACCCATGTTGCTTCCACACGAAAGCGACCAGTTGCGATTGTGGCTCATTTCTCACATATGTATGTATAGCATGCTTCCATTCTCAACCTTAAGAACACGAGTCGTTATACCGCCAACACGTTAAAAAATCTCGAAGCTTATTTAACCCTTGCAAAGGGTATTTCATTACGCGCTTCCCATCTTTAAATTTAAATAAATCAAAGTGTGTGTAAGATATCATCGAAATTTATTGTCCGTTTATGTTCGCCACGGCTTCTCTGGGTGGCGCTCATCCGAAATGTCCAAACTTGACCGCTGGAACGGGTTATGTTGACATTAAGGCCCGGTGTGGTGTGTGGCTTATTCGCATAGACCTGCGACTTTAGAAAACCTCACCTCACCTTCAGAAAAAGTCTAACGGGTCAAAATGCACGATTTTGAGCCATGCCCTCTTCGCTCGTGCAGAATTTCCAATGTGGCGTGAGCTGTGTGACAAGTAGCGCCATCCTGTTAAAACCACATGTCGTTTGTGTCCATGTCATCCAATTCACGTCAAAGGAGTTGATCATCATCGACCTATAGCGCTCGCCATTGATGGTGATGGACTGTCCAACGTAATTATATGGACCGATGACGCCGCCAGTCCAAGATCCAAACCGAACAGTGACTTTTCCGGGATGCATCGGACGCTCTTGGTGTGGATTGGTATCGTCCCAAATTCGACAATTTTGTTTGTAGACGTACTGTATCCAGAACTGGATCATCGCTGAAGAAGGTTTGGATGAAAAAAAGTGTCAGATTCCGACTGCTCCACAGCCCATTCAGCCAGCACACGTCGCTGTCTATGGTCGCTTAACCTCAGCTCCTGGGTAACTTTGGCAGGCCTAAGTCACAACGCCAATTTGTGGTCTGCGAAAGAACGAGGACTTGTGAGCGACGCGAAATCGACTGTGGATTGGTATGACACGGACAGCGGCGATGTTTTCGACAGATCTTGCATTTCATCGACTTACGGGTGTTGGTTTATCGTCTACTGAACCAGTGGACTCAAATGTATCCATTTTGCATTCGAGAAATGATCTTCTGGCATTATTTACTTAATTTAAATATGACTTCTGGTATATGACCGCCACGGCGGGCTCGGACGTAGTCTAATCTGGAGGTCCAATTTTCGATGACTTTTTTCAGCATTTGTGGTCGTATATTGGCAATAATGCGACGAATGTTATCCTCCAAGTGGTCAATCGTTTTGGGCTTATCGGCGTAGACTAGCGACTTCACATATCCCCACAGAAAATAGTCAAGCGGCGTTAAATAGCACGATATTGATGGCCAATTCACGGGTCCGTAACGTGAAACTATGCGGTTACCAAACGCCTCCTTCAATAAATCAATTGTGGCACGAGCTGTGTGACATGTTGCGCCGTCTTGTTGAAACCACAGCTCCTGCAAATCATGGTTGTTCAATTGATGAACGAAAAAGTCAGTAATCATGGGTCTATAGAGCTTACCGTTGACTGTAACGTTCTGGCCAGCATCGTTTTTAAAGGCGTACGGACCAATTATTATACCAACCCATAAAGCACACCAAACAGTCAGTTTTTGTGGATGTAACGGTGTGCCAATCATCACTCCAAATACGGCAGCTTTGTTTATCGCTAAACAAAATCCGCTTATGAAAATTGGGATCAACGGCACTCTCGTTTTGGGCCCATTCACCGAATCTGAGCCTTGCTATGCCAACTATGCTGTGCTAACCAACAAATGCCAAACTAAACTTAAAATAAATCATTTGATAGCTGGAAAAATGGGCGCCAGTTAAAATAGTGCTGACAGAAATCCCTATTTGAAGACCCTTTATTTAGCTTCATAGTTCGATCGATTTCAGGAAAATATTTAGTATCCTGACCTCAAAACGACCGTGCCCACATACTGTTTATCAGTATAAACTGATATGGAGTATCTATTTAATTTTGAATTAGACAAGTTCTTCTGCAAACACCTTAAATATATTCCAATGCACTGGATTTTTATCTTATCGAAGGAATACCAAAATTGTCAAAATGTGTATGCTGTACATACGCTCATAGCTCCTCGCTAATTTAGATACGTGCGAGTATAAATAGCATGGCATCTGAAAAACAGAAGCATCATTGCATTAGTACAATAAAAAAGTCTTTGTTTTTATTGAGGAACACTCAAGTGGAACTGATTATATCTTTTATATTTACTTTACGTGTGATGATTGAAAATAGTACTTTTCAAAACTGATTCTTAGTTCGAATTGCTTACCACTGCGCGCTTTTCCTTTCTGCGGTTGATTTGAATTGTTTTACACCGTCTTGGCAATACGCACGATCGACTCTAATATTCACTCTTCCTTATTTGCATTACAATGCATGGTAAATGAGTTCTCGCTGCGCGCATTCTATAAATAAACAGCTCTGAAATTATGTAATCGTCCATGAGAGTTTTGAATTTCCAGCTATTCTTAGCTTTGTGCAAGTGGGAAAGAAAATTGAAACAAATTTAGACAAAGTAACTCCATCATAATATGCGTGTAAATGCACGTAATATATTTAAAGCTAAACGTGAGCGAATTTTATACATTTTGTTACGTTTTCGGCTGGTCAATTCCTTCTTGGAGACTTGCAGGCGGTGTTCACATCATATCCACCTTCAAAGGCGGTGGCGATGTTCTGGTAGGGAACATACACCAGATCATCTGTAGAACTTAGAGAGATGAAAGCATGTCCGACGACTGGAATATCAGCTCCATTCACAAAAAGGTGATCCAACCTCTAGCAAAAACTGCAGAGGTAATCTACGCAACGTCTAAAGCTGTTTCGCACCGCGCTTATCGGCACGTATCAGTGCAGCTTTCGATCCGGCAATCGGCTATGGACTAAATTCACACCCAAATGCAAATCCTTGAGAAGATCAGTGAGTTTCAAAACGAAACGCACCACCTTTCCATCGATTTTACAGCCACATGCGACAGCATTCACCGCAAAGAGCTATTTTTTGATAACAGGAAAACTGAACCGGTTGTGTCGCACCACGCTACCTCAGACGCGATGCACCATTCAGTTCGGTTGAAGGACCTCGAAGCCGTTGGTATCCTGCACCGGATTTCAAGCTGTCGTGTGATTTCTTTAATCTGGTACTGGAGAAGAAGTGCGGCGGACAGCTGTAAGCACGGAATGATCCATATTCTATAAGTCAGTCCAACTGTAGGAATACGCAGATGATATCGACATCATATCGCATTCCGAAAGGGCGATTGAAGCAGAGGCAAAACGAGCTGGTCTTAAGGTAAATGAGGACAAATCGTAATATATGCTGTTGACCATGAAACGTTCGGTCACACACTACCTGGGACAACACCGCACTATCGACGGCGATATCTATCTCGGGGCAAACGTGAACTCCACGAATGACGTCGCTGCTACAACTGGTCTCAAAACTCCAGACTCGAAGGACCAAAAGAATGCTATACACAACTCTTATTATGCCACTCTTGCTCTATGGAGCCGAAAGCTGGACGCTAAACAAAACTGCAGAGTTGATTATTGATTCGAAAGAAAAATTCTACGTAAGACACAACAGTGAACTCTATGAGCTGTATCCAGATGGGGATGTCGACTGCACGCCCAATGATCCCGCTGCCGGACAAGACTAACTTACGTACACATGGATATCAAAACTAAAAGAAATCCTTAAAAGGAAATCAGTTTCCAAATAAAAAAGTTGTTTATAGTTCTTAGAAGACATATATGTAGCAAGGATGGAAAGTTTGCCGGGTTCATCGACACAGCGTCATTGATGGTTAATGGCTGGAGGTTCGCTTAATTGACAACATTGGGCTTTTGAACCATTGAATTCAATTCTGTTGTTCTTGCCCCAGTTAATTATGCCGTCAAGATCCGAATTCAATGCGCTTAACACACGCTGCAGTTAGAGTTCTACTATTTGATAGGGTGCCCTGTCAGCCCTTTAGGCCGTGCCTTATATAGACCAACTTGTTGGGTCCCATTGTGCCCTTGTTCTTGAACGAATATGAAAAGCTGAGAGTCCTGTCATCAGCGAAGGAAATAGAAGACAGGAGATCTTTCAGCTGGATGGCGCAGTTGTTTGTGTGCCTGTCCCTGTTCGAATCCTATTGAATATAATATAATATTGGTGGCGCTACAGCCCGTAGAGGGCCAGGGCCTAGCTTCTTAGCAACCACTCGTGTTGTGCGTGCTATTGTTCTATCACGAGTGGAAGGGACCTACAGTTTTATGCTGACTCCGAACGGCCAACTTTGAGAAGCTTTTTCTAGACAGTTATACTCTTTGAGCATTGTCAGTGATTCGAAAGAGGTGGGGCCGTAAAAAGTATTTCTTGTCGTACCAGGAATCGAACCTAGACAGATTGGTCCAAGAGCGTAGGAGTCGACGCACATACCCACAATACGCTTTATCCGGTTTTCAAATCTGATCCAATCGCCATTTGCCGTTGGGATCAAATTAACGGCACTATCACTGGAGTATCACAATGGACCAAGATGGTCTAAGAGTGCTGGTGATTTCGCTGGCAGCTCACCTACCTAAACTAACCTAGCAGACAGGAGATTATTTAATAAAATGAGAAAGAGTGTGGGAGACAGAACAGAGCCTTGGGGAACACCTTCATTTATTTGGTGGATATCAGACTTGAACCCAACTGAGATTTTTACCTTATAATATTCTAGCGTCTATGAAATTGCATTTCTTCCCAACTTGAAACCACCATTGATCCAACTGATGCAGTACTCTTTATTTTCCTATGAATTGATAGACCACCCGGCAACATACCATCTGTCTTAGGCGTTGAATGCACTATCCTCTAGTTTGTTCTGGCTTTCCTTTTGAGTGGCTTCCCTTTCAAGGGAAGCACCAAATTTAGTCCTCTATGTCGCCTATGTATTGATAGAGATAAAATACCAGAACCCATACCCAACAATGGAGTGCTATAAGCAAAGTAAGTGAGACGATTCATTAGTTTCCTGTCAACTTTCGAAAGACTCAACCCACCTGTGAACAAGAGATTAATGAAGAAATATATCATGTTCTTCAGTGGTGGGGTGGCAGTTATAAACCACATGACCAGAATATACATATTTGACAGCAGCTTCATTGCAATTGACATCGCATTCAGGATCATCCAGGGCAGGAGGAGCGAACTGTTGTCCTAAAATTAGATAATTTTTGGATTCGGAGCAAATAAAACGATTCATTAGTTTCCTGTCAACTTTCGAAAGACTTCCTGATCTACAAACCTGATCTATTCCAACAATGAGCAGAAGAGATGTTATAAAGTCCACAAAAATGAAAACGAGATAGACCCCGAGGACGCTGTAAGCCACTGCAATTCATAAAGTATTCACTTTTACATCCGAGGCATGGATTACAATAGAATATATTTTTACTCAATTTCGCTTCATCGACGTGACCCGCCGGGCGCCACTCACTGGTCTTCACGTTTGGCATTTCGGAAATAAGCAAAACAACGTACACGAACTCAAGGACGCAGAAAGCAATGTTCAACCAACCGATTATCAAGCCGGCGGTTGGGAGGTAGATGCCCCATTTGTTGTCGCTAGATGGCATAATCCGCACTGAAAATTTATAAATTTTATCGAAGACGATCCGAATTTCAAATTAAATTATCAAATGTCAGTTGAAGCTTTGAAATCCGCGTGCTGAGGTATCAATTTGGTCTAGTTTTTGTAAGGCAGTATGGAGCATTTTTGTGTATCTCACAATCGCCTTTGCTGGGTAACAGGCCAAAGAGACATTAGGGGAAACTGCGAAGCTGGATGGATGTCGGACAGACTGATGTCGTTTGCGTTCACATGATCAAACATGTCGTCAGACTTCATTTTTCAAGTGATGCTTTTAGAAGAGGAATTTTTATTTTTATTTTCTTCAATTTTTATTCCCTAGGCATGCTTCTATGCATTTTAAAAAATTCATTCCAGAATTGCGCATCATCACCTTATTTTAATTCCTTCGCGAACAACTTCACAATTCTGCATTGTGATAACCGCCAGGTCGGATAGACACTCGCTTACATGATCAATTGTCTGTCCAACCACCAAAATTTGAAATTTGAATGTCATTCAACCGTCGTTTCTTGCTTTCAAACGAGTCTGTCAGGTATGTTGGTCCATCTGAACGCCCCTAATCACGTGAAATGCATTTTCAGAACGCCCTCAAGTGGATTTGTTCTTGGCAAAAGGGACTGCTTATTGGATAAAAGGGATTGCGGTCGCTAACGGACATCCAAGGCGCAATTAATTCACGCAGTTTTGCGCTAAGACTGGGTGAATTTCAGGCTGAGTGATAATCAAAAGTCATCTCTGCCTTACCTCTCACGTATGGCTCGTGAAATTTCTTACTTACTTATCAGGCCGGCGACCCATGGAGCATCCAAGTCTGAGTAATTGCTGCCTTCCTTCGTTGACTACCCGTCAACTGCTTCCAGTCAAGTCGAAGCAGTCTTGCATCCGCGATTATTTGGACTTTATAGCGGAGGTTCGGTATTCCTCTCCTCCTCGAACCAGTAGGCTCGGATTCAAAGATCCTCTTTGCTGGAGCATTGTTGTCCATGCGCTCGATGTGGCCGAGCCAGTGTAGTCGACGGATTTTTGCCTTCCGGACTACATCCACATCCTGGTACAGCTAGCAGAGTTCGCGGAACGAACGTTTTTTGATCGACAGCATATATTTCGTTTTCTTCTCATTGACCTTGAGACCAGTTCGTTCGCCTGTTCTTCAATCGCCGTAAAAACCTCCACTACGGCACGTTGAGAACGCGCGACGATGTCGATGTCATCTGCGTACCCCAACAGTTGGACCTACTTGTAGATAGTGCCTTCCGTGTTTACAGCTGCCCTCCGCACTATCTTCTCCAGTACCAGATTGAAGAAGTCACACGACAGCGCATCTCCTTGCGAAATCCAGTGCAAGTTTCAAACGGCTCAGAAATCCTTGAGCCGAACTGCATGGTGCATCGCGTATGTGTTAGCGTGGTGCGAAACAACTGGATCAGTTTTCCCGGGATCCCGAATTCGGCCATCGCATCGAATAGCTCCTTGCGATGAATGCTGTCGTATGCGGCTTTGAAATCGATGAAAAGGTGGTGCGTATCGATTTGAAACTCACTGGTCTTCTCCAGGATTTGTCTTGTGTGTGAAGAAATCTATAGTCGATTTGCCATGCCGAAAGCCGCATTAGTGCAAAACGGCTTCAGACGTTCACGCAGTACGCTGGACAGGATCTTGTAGGCGACGTTGAGCTGGGATATACCTCTATAGTTGTTGCAAGAGGTAAGATCGCCTTTTTTGTGGATGGGGCATATGGAGCTGATATTCCAGTCGTCGGCCATGCTTTCGTCTTCCCAAATTCTACAGATGATCTGGTGCATGCTCCCCACCAGAACATCGACACCGGCCTTGAAGAGCTCTGATGGTAGGCCATCTGAGCCTGTGGCTTTGTTGTTCTTCAGCCTTTTAATGGCTGTGCCGACTTCTTCAAAGCTAGGTGGGAAGACTACTTCTTCGACTGGAGTTGGGATTTCTTGATTCCCTATCACTCTCTCCTGGTTAGGCGCATTAAGCAGTTGTTGGAAGTGCTGCTTAAACACGTCCACTATTTCCTGCGGGTCAGTAACAAGGCTACCCTCACGATTTCGAAGAGCCTGGGTGCCTTTCCTGAAGCCTGAAGCCAGGCTTTTGGCTTTTTTATAGAAGGCCCGTATTTTTGTCTATCCCTAGACTCTTCGATGTCCTTGAGCTGGGAGGTTGCGAGAGACCTTTTCTTCAGGCGGTAGAAGCCGTCTTCTAGCCCGGTACTCCTCTTGCGCTGCTCTAGTTTTCCGTTGCAGCGCTTTTTGGTACGCCTCGTCTGTTGCACGTTTCTTCTGCTCACAATCGCCATCATACCACAGGTTTCTTGTCGGGGGTGGTAGGTAGCCTAAGGTGGTTTCCGCTACCTCTTTGATGGCCGCGCGGCAATGCAACCACATCTCGTTGGCGTTGGTGTTCGACGTAGGCATACCGGAGAGTCTCTCGCTTAATTGCTCTTCGTAGGCTCTGGCAATCTCCGTTGTGCTCAGGCGTCCAATGTCAAAACTCCTCTTTGTTGGCTGGTGCAACTTTCTGACATTGGAAGGTCGGGCTCGGAAATGGTCAGTGTTGACGTTTGCCCCTTTGAATGTTCGTACATCCAGAATATTTGACGCATGTCTTGCGTCAATGAGCACATGGTCAATTTGGTTGGCGGTTCGACCGTCCGGAGATCGCCAGGTTGCTGTGTGGATTCTTTTGCGAGGGAATGTTGTGCCACTTATGACCATACTACGTCCTGTCGCAAAGTCAGTGGTCTCCTTTGGCGTTGTCGAAAAATTCGTCACATCTGTGGCAGCGTCTTCGATGTCCTCCTGATAATTCCTCCTGGGCGTCATCCTGACACCCATTGTTGTGGCAACAAAACAAAAACACCAAATAAAGGGTCATTTTTTGCTATTATCTTTTTGGTACGTCTTTACGTTTCGTGTTTTATATTATTTAACCATGAATCGTCTTACAAACGAACAACGCTTGCAAATTATTGAATTTTATTATCAAAATGCGTGCTCTGTTAAGAAAGCTCATCGCGCGCTTCTTCCATTTTATGGTCAGCTCATTTTTGGCTCAATGGGTACGTAAATAAGCAGAATTGTCGATTTTGGAGTGAATATCAGCCAGAAGCATTGCAAGAGCTGCCAATGCGTCCAGCATCCATCCTGTTTAACCTCGGCTGGTGGCATCATTGGACCGTACTTCTTCAAAGATGATGCGAATCGTAACGTAACTGTGAATGGTGAGCGTAAGCGCTACCGTGAGATGATATCCAACTTTTTTTGCCCAAAATGTAAGAGCTTGACTTGCATGACATGTGGTTTCAACAAGACGGTGCCACATGCCACACAGCACGCGCAACAATGGACGTATTGAGGGGCGAGTTCGGTGAACATTTTATTTCACGTTCGGGACCGGTCAATTGGCCGCCTAGATCGTGCGATTTAACGCCTTTAGACTATTTTTTGTGGGGCTATGCTAAAGCTCATGTCTATACAGACAAGCCCGCTTAAATTGACGTATTGGAAGATAACATTGAAGCATTTATTCGTGAGATACCGGCCGAAATGTTGGAAAGGGTATGCCAAAATTGGACTAAGCGGATGGACCATTTGAGGCGCAGTCAAGGTCAACATAATCTTCAAACATTAAATTATATGGACCGTACTATCGATTGAAATAAAGATTTCATGCATTTTTCTGAATTTTATGTGTTTTTTTTTTTGAAAAACTTTCCTATAGCTTTTAAAAAATCACCCTTTATATATATTTTTTTATTTATTTTTATAATTTATTTATTTAGCATTTTTCTTTTATTGAGAATAACACAAACGGTTTCTTAGGGAAAATGAATATCATATTATTTAATCGTGTTAAAATATTATATCTGCTTAACGAAGTGAGCGGGCGGCGCGCTGCTGTACGCTGCACGTTTTCCTTTAAATTATGATTGTACGCGTAAGTGTTGTGGTGCAGAAGAAGACTGGCTTGCAACATAAATTGATCGCTTTGCTGTGAAGTTAGGCGTCGGCAGAATTTTGTATGAAACACAATTGTGAATCCTCGGCAAATTATAATATATATGTACATGAAGAAAAGAAATTACACCGATATTTTGAATGGACATAGAATATGTGGACACTGCATCAAATAATAGACCGACCAGGACACTTGCGAGCACGAGGAGAAGAGTTCGAAGAGGATAAATTGGTGGATTTCGTTTATGCACAGAGTGCAGCGATCCGATATCACATTATAGTAGATAATAGAGTTTCCTTAAATCAATGGCTCATCATCATCATCATCATCACACGAAGAAGGGGAAGTTTTGGGTGGATTTGTTGGCAATAACAACAGCATTCAGGTTATGGGTGTAGCTCGTGGCTGCTACATTGGCTGATAGTTTTCACCTTGGCGTTGTGCTTGTGGCCATTTTCTCCAGAAAGTCTTTCGCTAAAACGTCCTCGATTTCGGCTAGGCAACTGGCGACCTCCTTTCCGGTGTCAGCAAAATTCCTTGGCGAGGGGCACGACACGTTCAGCATTGAGAAGAACCCATACAGATCCTGAAGGGAGAGTATTTGCTGGCAAGTCAACACCAAATGGGTTTTGCTGTTGCGCTTGAAGTCCGGTTTCTGTGTTGGAGAAAGAAAACACATTGAAATAGGCACGATTGAATAAAAGCCAAACATGACTTACCGGCGAATGGACGGAGTACTTCATGTCCATGAGGCGGGCTATCCGCCGGATGTGCGGCACATACTGTGAGTTGGTCGCAAGTATATCGTCTATGTCGCCGTTTGAGACAATCGTGTTTTCGGGCGAATTGAAATCGGTGCCGATAAACGCCCACCTATACATTTGGAAGTGCGGCAAATTTGTTGCAGGCAACACACAGCCGAGCTCGAGCAGCTTCGCCGTCTCCAATTGAACGGCACGCCAGTGGTAAAGATGATTTTGGGATGCTACTCCATTACTAGATGCGGACAGTAACGAAATTTGTTGACTGCAAGTGGAATTGGGATGAATTAGACTAGAAGAAGGCAACACAAGCACACATTCTTACTTTGACTCCTCTGGACTCGACTTGAGTTCCTGTTCAATGGCAAGGAACACTTGGACCATTTCAGCGATGATGGTGGGCCACAGGGAGGTGACATGATCGGGGGACATTCGCAGTAGCAAAACACGGAAACATAGAAACACAGCCGCTTGAATTGCCGGCACTACTGGCAGAAGACGTAAGCTATTTGCAAGTTGCTCTGTTGGAAGAAATCAAATTGAATAAATAAAATCCTGCGCCAAAATCTTTGTGGGGGGGGGGGTCTTACCCTGGATCTCAGGCATGTACTTGTGGTATTGGTCCAGCTCACTGCAGAATATTACAAACGCTAGCCGCTTCAGGAACATTGCCCTCTGCTCGTATTCCTGCTCACGCGAGGCGAATATGTTCAAGCTGCCGGTCTGCGTTGGAGAGACGCGGCTCATGAGCTCTCGGAAAGTCGTATTGTCATATGTCATCAGACTGTCCATGATTTGCTTCCAAAAGGGCAGGCACGAGATGTCCATTTGAAAGAAGGAGTTGTCTAAGAGCAAGTCCAGCATGTCTTTGCGCCACGCTTTGCGAGTATACTGGTAGCCACTGAGGCTGGCTAGCAAGCTGGATGAAGCATAAAACGAGGGTATATTGCGCGCTGTGTGGTTTTTCAGGTACGGCGTGATGTTGTACATCAAGGTAGTTATTATTGTGACCACCTTATCCTTTTCCTGTGATCCGTAAGCAACGTCTAGGAGGTTCGCCAGAACTGCTGCCAGCACAGACTGCGCCTGGATGCAGTACTGTTGGGTTCCGGTGAGATCTTTGACGCTACCATCTGGCGTGACTGGTGAGATGTCCTCCTTCACTGCGAGGTTGCGACGCAGCCAAGTCGTTTGTTCCAGGCACGCACCTGCAACGCTGGACAGGGCGTCCACCAAGCGCGATGTGATGTCGTGCATGTCACGAATGTCTTTTTTGTCTTGGAATGGCATCTGTGGGCAACGTTGAACGAATTCGTTGAGAAGCATAAGCAGCGCAAATTGTGCCGGTGGATTCAGGCTTAGGCCATCACGCAGCA
The DNA here is from genome assembly GCA_907269125.1 of Eristalis pertinax. Lineage (NCBI taxonomy): Eukaryota > Metazoa > Arthropoda > Insecta > Diptera > Syrphidae > Eristalis > Eristalis pertinax. The sequence continues at coordinate 66,686,912 of OU026148.1, read as the reverse complement.
AGACCAGCAACGAGCTCCACGAATCACCGAGCTGTGGGGCCGGAGCTGATTTCATGTAGAAATAGAAGAGTTCCAAGGCTGACACTTCGATTGTTAGGCCCGCTGGAGGTCTGTGAATGGGTGGAGGCGACTTGACCACTTGATGCAGCGTTTGCACAAATGAGTCCATCGGCATCACCCGAATGCTGGAGACCAGCTTGACCAGACTGAGTTGCTCGGGGCACGCCTGTGGCATTGAATTCTTCAAGTACTGCTCGCTGATGGACAGCTTGGATTCGCTGCGTTCCAAGGCCGTTCGTCGGCGATAGGCTTCCCCGCGTTCTTGCCAGGTTACCGCAACCGCTGCTAGGAAGTTCGTACCGTGATGCAGCGACACTGGACTGAGGAATTCCATCAACTGCTGCTTCACCTGTCGCACTTGACCCAGTTCACTGTCCCAAATGGCAGCTACACTGGTCACGATCCTCGACAGATGGCTGAGGACGGCGTTCCTCGCCGCCATATGCTGTGCACTTCGATTCTGCGGCTCTGTAGAGTTCTGCGACGATAGGAAAGTGTGCACTATATTGTTCAGCAACTGTCCGGTGTTTGAACTCTGCACAGACGCACTAGTCTGGGGGTAGGCTTGGTTGAAGAGATGAGATAAGGCTGTTTGCTGCGTATTGTCAAGCAGGCAATAGTGGCACAGTATCGTGATCGCCTCCAGCTGTGAGACCACATAATCGGGCGGGAAATTGCACTGCTGCTTGAGAGAGAACTTTGCAATTTTGTCCAGATTATTGCACAACTGGTGCACGACGCTAATGACAATGTTTGTCAGTGAGCCAAAGGTGAAGCAGTTCAGTGAAGATGTCACAAGATCTGTCCAGTTTCGATGGAGATGCCTCAAATGATCGGCTTGCAGTGCGCTGAGCACAGCCGAGAGGAACATGTGTTGCTGACTGATCAGGCAGTTAGGCAGATATTTGACGTTTGTCACCGGACCATCTGCAGAGAGACGCGTCGGTGAGTTGGACGATGTGGATTCGGATTTGCTCAGTTCCGTGGGATTATTGTCATTCTTCAGCAACGTCACCTCGTACTCCAACTTTATGACGGCCATAAGCAGCCGCAGAAGTTGAATTTGGAATGACTCTGCGTGCAGTTGCTCATCGCCGGGGTTGTTGAAATTCAAGATCTCCTCGGAGAGATTGTGGTCGCGGATTTGGTGGAACGAAACCACCGAAGAATTGACGCAGTGAAGGATGATTTTTTGTAATTTGCAGCGCGCCATCAGGTCGGCTATGTAGCAGGCCAGTCCCTTGCCCATGCCCTTGACGATGTCGATGAGTTCGCAGCATATTAACGTGAGCAACTCGACGCTTTGCAGTTGCACTTTACAATTCCCGATGATGTCCTCCTTGCACGGTATGCTGTTGCCTTCCGTGGACTCCTTGTGAAAGAATCCGCGCGCGTAGTACAGACAGACCGTGACGAGGACCTCCAGGTGCATGCACCCGCGGTAGCTTTGACTGAACTCTGTGTTCGTTATGCTGCCAGCGAAGCCCTTGCCCGAGATACTCTTGCGATGACGAATGAGCAGTTGCTTCATGGATCCACTGGAGAACGACGTCGTGATGGAGAGGCACAGAAACGTCCGCGTGTCGCAGGCTATGATGTTGCGAAGTGTCTGGAACGCATACAGCGTTTGCTTCGTATCGTAGACTCCAAAGTACAGCAGCATGTGCGTGTGGAACGGATGAATCTGGAAAATATCAACAATTTAGTTTTCGCCGTGCCTTACCACCCTCAACGCACTTACCTTGTCGAAGTTCCTCTTGAAGTCCTTTGAATTCTTCTTTTTGTGGCCCTTCTTTCCACCAGACTCCAGGACCACGTTCTGTCTGAGAATCTCCACGTTCTGCTTGCTCTTCTCAAGGGTTTCCTTAGCTAGGTCCCATTCAATCTTTTGACTGGATGCTCCTGTTTCTAGGCTCAAACTCCGCCGTTTATCTTCCACGTTTATGGTTGCGCCCGAAGTCAACGATTGCTGCTCGCTTCGCGACGACTGCTCCTCTTCAACGAACACATCTTCATCGCTTCCCGCCTCCGAGTCACTCGCAGTTCCCTTATCATCGCAAGAGCTCCGGCCACCCAGAAGGCTGTTGTTGCTGTCCGTTGAAGTCTTCGATATACAACTCATTCGTTTCTTGTCCTTGCTCGAACTGCCAATCGATGATTTCTTAAGCGATTGCTTTTCTCCCTTCAACTTGGTGCGTTTCAATTTCTTCTGCGGCGATGCGGGTACGGATTGTTCGCAGTTCTTGGCCACTTCGTCCATCAAATCACCGACAAATGTCTCCACCATATCTACCCCCGACGAAGAACTAAAGTACTCATCAGCAACCTGAACGGAATCGTTGCCTTCCACAGCATGACCATCGACTACAACCGACGACATTGCGTTCTCTATTTTCTCAATGACCTCACTACCAGCGCGTGTCAGGTGATAAGTCTTGCGATTCTTTGTGCGATCGTGTTCCGTCAACTTCTCACTCACTCGTTCACAGTCTCCCACGAAGCGTTTGATGTTGCCCAAGGAGCCGGCTCCTGTGGACACATCTTTTTCGACGCTTGTCTCTCTGTTTTCCGACTCTGTCTCGAAGGTGCTACTCTCTGAATCCTCCGTGGACGAGTCGAACATTACCTGTCCCTCATCATCGTCGTCGTCTTCTTCGCCGTCCTTCTCGTCCTTGTCGCTATTGCCACTGCTCTTCCTGGACGACTCCATTTTGTTCGGAGCACTGCTGCTCAACGAAGTGAGCGTGTCCTCCGATCCAACTGAATCGAATTCGTTTTCAAGCGGATTGATGATCAGACCGATGTTCGAATCGCTTTCTGTGATGCTGCTGGTTGTCTTGTCGCTCACAAAATTCGACGTCTTATTTTTACTGCCCAGCGTGACGCCAAACAGCTTCTTCTGGAACGACCGGATTGGACTGCGTTTCTTGTTCAACGAGGAATCGATGTGATACTTAACGTTGCCAAATTCCGAGCTGATTGCAAACACCTCACGATCCGTTACACTGTCGCAGTTGTCCTCTGCTTCTTTGGCTTCTTGTGCTAGCGCTTCCTCGCCCTCCCTCTTCATCAGATGGAAGTGGACGATGCCGATTCGGCGGGAATTCGACGAAAGCAAGATCTTTTGCAGAGGCTTGATCAGACGTGAGAGGTCTCCCCTCAGCAGGGACTCCTGCAGCCACTTCGTGACAAACGTTCTTATCGGCATATAGTACGGCAGTCCGAGGGTGTCGAGAACTCGCAACAGAGTCTTTTCGAAACCCCTCGACGGCTGCTTGTCCCGTCCCAAATGCCAGAGCAGTTCGAATTTCTTAAAGCTCTGCGACTCACTCTCCTTCAGGTTCTCAACACTCTCGATCGGCTGAACCGGTGAGACGCACATCATCTTTATCTCAGCAGCGCGGTCGGTCTTGTAGTTGGACAGCGCCTTCATGTCGCCGGCGCGTAACTTCAGCACTTGGGTATCATAATGACTAGACATTCGATTGCCAATAATTGTCTCGACAATTCCACTCTCGAGGCAATTATGCAACTGATACAGAAGCGACGTCACTTGAACGGGGTCGATAGCCGACTCTCCCAAGTAGTTCCACAGAACCGAGGTGATCAGTTGAAATATCCTGGTTTTGTTCTCTATGTAACTGACGTGTCCGAACTTGAGTAGCGGCAGCATTACGACGAACGTCACTCCTGGACTGGTTGTGTGCTCGATTTGGGACTTCAAAAGGCTGCACACAGGGGGGAAGATGTTGGTTAGTCTCACTGAAATGCTTTTCCTTTTGGTTGCACTCACCTGATCAAGTCGAACAAAGTGGTTATAGCGGCCAGCTGCAGTTCCTTGTCACTCTGAGTGTATGCAGCCACAAGTGTCAACACCTTCAGCCAGCTGGGAAGTGGATTCTCTGCAAGAAAATAAAAACGAATATGAATCACAGGCCTTGTGGGAGAAGGTCATAGTTTTACCTGTTTTGTCGAGGACAAGATTCTTGTTGCAATTGGGAAAAGTGGACATCTCCACGAGGAGGTTTGTCGCAAGCTTAATGGCACTTCGCAGCGACTCATGCAGACGCAGCTCCATCAACCTGCCTATACTCCTCTCGGTTTTCTCATCAAATATTCGTATTTTGTCTAAGTGCTCCTCACTGGACACGCAATCCTTGAATTCGGCATCGCTCATATCACTTGCTGAATCCAGCGTATTGACCAGGGAACGATTAAGCAATTGATGCAACTGCTTGGATCTGCACAACATGTTCACTTGCAGTGTCTCAAAGAGCCGATCGATTTCCACCAGCCGCTCCACGCAAACATCTTCGAAGACCTCCTCGTTTTTGAATACATTCTCCACGTTCGGCGGTGACGCCGAATCGGACTCTGTTTCCACTTTCACTGTTACCGAGCAGGCGGCGCTGTTCACGTTGATCTGCAAGATCTTCCGAGCTAGGTACACCTCGAAGAAGACCTCATACTGACGTATGCACTTCTCAAGTATGGAGAACTCATCGGAAATGCTTCCATCTTGGACATCACCCAAGAATTGAGCTTGCTGCATTGACTGTTGGCGCAATTCGGTGCCTCTGCTTTCGTGCGCTGAGAGAAGAACTGGATCCAGGCTTAGCGGTTCGTTTAGTTGAAAGTCTTGCGGCCGGTTCTTCTTTGTGGGACTCGACGATTTGAGCCGCATGTATGGCGAGGCCTTTTTGTTCTTCAGCTTCTTTATACTGAGCGGTGTGTCCTGGTCCGACGATGATTTGGGCGATATAAGCTGACCCGTGTCTGGGCAGATCTAAAAAGATGAACACATATATTATAACAAGCACGCAGCCACGGATTGACGGATCACCCCAGGGAACTACAATACAACAACCAGCCAACCACTTACCTCTTTGTCCAGCTCGGAGAGCTTTGAATACGATTTCGCCTTCTTGGTTTTCTTCGGGCTTGCATTCTGCTTCCGATCAATATTCTGATTGGAATTTGAACGGCGTATGGGCTCGTCGGCACTACTGAGACTGTCTTTATTCTGATCTACATCGAAAGCAGTAGCCGATTGATTAAGCTTCGAATCTGATTTACTTTTTTCTAGCATGCTACCAGGAATTGCGCTGCCATTACCACTTACGGCGTTTAATACGTGAGCACTTTCTCCTCCTATCGATTTATCGTCGTGTCCACTATTTTGCGCTTTCGGGTGCTGTTTTACAGGGCTTCTGTCCGAAAATGGTATTCACATGACAAGGGAGGGGTTCACGGACAATATGAATCTACACTACTTACGTTATCATCGGTTGGACTCTGGACACGATTTTCATGCAAAGCTTAAGGGAGGCTACGATCTCTTCGTTACTCAGGTACTCCGAGTGGACTGTCAACATTTGTGTTATCGCCAGGAACACTTTGGGTAAATATATGCGCGTTGTCTCGTTATACATCTCCAGAGAGATGGTCTCCAACAGGAACTCGGTTAGGTAACAGATTTCTGCAAGCGATGGATCACCTGATCCCACATGGCATTGGAACTTCTCACCTTTCGACGAACCAGATGACGACGACGACGAAAACGACGGATTCCGAAGATTTCGCGACAGCCGTGATGACTCATTCAGCTGCACGAAATGGAACGATTGCAGTGAGCATAGAAGAACATTTTTTCGAGGGCAACTTACCTTCTTGCAAGACTTCTCATAAATGATGGTCATGAAGCTCCAAATGTATGCCGGGTCAAATGAGGCAAACAGCAGGTTTGCCGATTTGCCAACCTCCACGTTGCCACTGGACAGCGACATCGTCCGAATGATGTCGCACAGAACGAAGTCCAGCACGGCACTGCCGATCTCAGCTTTGTCCAGCAACGAGACCATAATTCTGTACGGCTTCAGGTCGACCGGAGTGCTCTCTAGGCTGCATTTCAGAGTACAGATCAGAGACTGAATGAGAACATGCTTGGAATGTTTATCAAAATACGTTTCTGTTGATTCGTCAGTCTCATCGGAGGATTGCTCGAATTTTGCCGTTTTTGCAACTTCGGTGCCCAACAGCCAGGAGTACAGACGACGATTGAGGGACATGTCCCGCCGCAGGATTGTGTTCAAGCCATTCGTGACCAATTTCACCAGATCCCCTTCGTTCAGATAGCTCGTATGCATGGGGAAGCCTAGAAGAAGAAACTCCAGAGTGTTCCGTTGCACTAGAATCACAGCATCGTTGAGACAAGCACACAAGCCCGACATCATGACGTCTCGCCTGTGTCCCATGATGTATACTTGTTGTTGCATTCCCAGTCTTTTGTTAAAGTGCTCCAAGAGATACGTTATTGCGGGAAGACGAATTGAGGCGTTCGTTGCCACACATTCCCAAAGAACTGTGTAGAAATACATCGGGTTCACGGCGACACACACTTGTGTCAGCAGTGAATTGGTCCTCTCGAAGTGGTCTAGACCGCTCTCATAGCCGGGCAGCACACCGCTCAAGAATCCACTTAAGGCCGGCCTAAGCTTATCACCCAAAGGCACAAAGTATTTTTCATAGATTCCTAAAAGTGCCGGACGCACATTCATTGCCGCATAGCCGAGCAATGGGAACAGACCGGCGCTGAAATGAAATTACGCTTGATTTGTATTCACTTGTGGATCGCAAAGCCAACCAACCTGTAGGTGAAGAGTTCGGTGGCCAGCCGCTCTGGACCAGTTTTGCTAAATATAACATCGTACGTCTCCAGCGCTTTCAGATGCACCCCAGAAGGCAACGCCGGATGCATACATTGTGCTAATCGTTTGGAAATTTTCAATCTTCGAGGAATTACTTGGTACTGTGTGTTGCTGGATATCGCCTGTGGATGGAATTAAAAGTGAACGATTAAAATATCGGCTTAGGTTATGATGCAGAAAGGGATTCAAACTAGGTTTATGCAACGTCCGTTAAGTAGTCGCAAGAATTGCAGCAATTAAAGTGAGTCGACATGGTAGGACCTCGACACGCACTGAACTAGTATACATAGGTAAGTGTAGAGACATTCCAGGCAAATGTGAAGCGGACGAGCAGGGGCAGAACAATTTGGTTTCCCCTCCTCCTTGAACTGACTTCTAGTGGAATTCACTAAGACTAGGTGCCATTGGGAACTGTAAAGACAAAAATCTTTAGCAATCGATAGATGGCTGCATTTGAAGATCTGTAACCACAAGCAGCTCATACGTCGGCTTAAGATGAGACGAAGTAGCATCGGGAACCTAATGTGGGCCACTGCGCTAAGACCACGTCTAGGATTCTGGTTTAATGAGTTCTCTGATCGATGCATGGACCAGGAGGAGGAATATCGCACACATCCCCGTCCTTGCCCGGCATTGTCATCCGCAAGAAGAACACATTCTTAAAGAATACTTTCTGAATGAACTTCCTAATGTCTCTGATGTGGACATCAAGTACGTTTCGAGATTTATCCAGAAAATAAAATGGTTCCAGGAGTAACACCTAGTCGATTCTAGTGACGGCACCAGGGTCTTTGGGGTCTAAGTGACGACATGTGCATTGTACTGGCGGCTGGAGAGTCAGCGTTAGGTTAGGTTAAGTAGGTGGGACGCCAGCGAAATCGCTATCACACTTAGAGACCATGTTGATCCATTGTGATACCCATAGTCTACTACCACTGATCGATAAATGGTGACTGGAACATATTTGAAAACCGGATAAAGCTTATTAACGCCATCCAGCTGTTGGTAAGTCAGTTTACGTGCTTACTTCCGCACAAGAGCAAACTGTGCACCGATTCAACAGCAGTTACGTGGTTTTGCATGTACTATTACAGCACTCTGCCATTTTGTGTAGCACGTAAGGAGACTACGCCGCGTCACTAAGGACTTCTGAGATCTGTAACGGAGATCTGTAAAGGAGGAGGTTGGAGGCATCTCATCACTCATTCTTTTCCGGGCTTCGATGTCCAGCAGATATTAAATTCTCGGAGCTAGATTTTTTAACGACATTAGCCTTAAGGGCTAAATCCACCGAGAACTGTGGCACCACTTAAGAAAATTAATTGCAAATCTAAGTCGTTTCATCCTAATCTGCAGATGGTTCTCCACCGCTTAGGAGGATAATGGATTAAGCTCAGTCAGGTCTTAGTGCATTCCGCCAGCCGTCTCAAAGGGAAGGCTGGCTGCAACTTAACTCGAACAATTGGTTATAGCAAGTGTGCCATATAAGAGGTTCGAGTGGCTGGCTGCAGAAGACGGTCACACTTAGGCCAAAGTAGGACCTTGTGATACCACGTAGATGGACTACTCCTCAACTTGGAACCAGTTGCTGCTTATGACAAAGGGGTTTAGCTGGCTAATGCTGACGCCATTTAGCAAATGCTCCGATTGTTGAAACAGTAGTCACTTAGATGTGAATACCTACGACTTGCCAGAGCACTACATGAGCAGAGGAGGTGATTTGTGGTCTCCACCTCCTCTTCATCCATGTAACTTCTGCAGAAAGAAAATACGGGCGTGTTTGCCAATTGCGCAGGGTCCGGTTAAGACACCGATGAGCGTCCTGAGTGATCAGTGAAGTCTGTTTAGTCTGAGCTGGCGTTTTAAGGCAGGTGGTGCCATCTAGCCACTTGTGATTGCTTATCTTGATTGTGTATCTTGAGGAGATGGTAGGCTGTAGCGATTGACATAGAAGGTGGATCTACTCCTGATGTTAGAGCAGAGGTTGTGTCACAAATTGCGAGTTCATCGGCTTTGCAATTGCCCGGTATGTCACAATGTCCCGGCACCCGGAAGGAGTCTATATTAAAATGCAAACATCTTGTTAAGATAAAGCATGCAATCTTTGAATTATTTATGACACTGTGGGAGGACCGTTTCGAATATTAAATTGTTCTGGAGCCCGTTCTTCTTTTATTGCAAAGCTTTCTGCCTGAAAAACGATAGAGTGGTCAGAGAGCTTCAGTGGAAGAGCATTGTTGAGGTCTTTGGTGTGTACCCACTCATTCATCCGTCTTCGATCAGTCTATGTGGATACGCAGGGGATCATCCAGAGTCTGATTGTCAGACAACCAGACGATGTGGAAGGAATGTTACTGGAGAATTTCTTCTCGAAGAGGAACTTGGTGTAGTAGGCGATCGGTTGATTTCGTTAAGAATAGTTGAGTGACCGATAGTGAGTTCGGACCACAGTGCTGACTGCTACTTGTTTGCCAAATAGTTTTAGTGCCGCCCTACTTTAAGCGTTGTGACTTATAAATAAGGAACCGAGAAGAAAGCTTCTATCTACAATAGCTTACAGATAACCTACGTTATGCGTGAAGGATGCAGCGTTGTTGATAATGTAGTTTTTCGGAAAAAATTGGAAAAAGCACACCTCGAGATCTCCGGCTAACATTTTGTGTCAAACGTTTTTTCCACCACATCAGCTGTTTGATGCACTCGGTCAGTAGTAGAATGCTTACTTCTAGTGATTCTTTGGTAATTAGGAATAGTACATTTTTCTTCCATGACCAGGCTTCGCTAACGTACTGCAACTTGAAAGAAACTCCCGTCGAATGGTTTGCAGATTGCTTTCAAGTAATATATGGAGAACCATCTGGAGCTTAGGATGAAACGACTTAGATTTGCAATTCATTTTCTTCAGTGGCGCCAAAGTACTCGTTAAGTCTTGGCCTTAACGCGTATGTCATTAAAAAAAAAAACTAAGCACCGAGAATAATATTAAAGGCTGTGTGAGAAGCTTCCAAACTCCTGCTCATCCATCCAGAATCGGCAGAAGTCTTTAGTGACTCCGCGTAGTCTCCTTACATGCTACGCAAAATGACAGAGTGCTGCAGTAGTACACGCAAAACCACGTAACTGCTGTTGAATCGGTGCACATTCTGCCCTTGTACGGAAGGTCTACCAGCCATCAAGTGTTAGTAAGCACAGCTGGATGGCGTTAATACGCTTTATCCGGTTTTCAAATCTGGTCCAGTCACCATTTGTCGATCAGTGGTAGTAGACTATAGGTATCACAATGGACCAACGTCGTCTCTAAGTGTGCTAGTGATTTCGCTGGCGTCCCACCTACTTAACCTAACCTAACGCTGACTCACCAGCCGCCAGAACAAAGCAGATGGTATCACTTAGACCCCAAAGTCCCTTGTGCCGCCACTAGAATCTCTCATCCTATATGTTACTTCTTCGCCCATTCGTATATACTTTTCCTTGTTAGGATCGCATGTGATTTGGATTTGTTTACACCTTCAACAGGCTGCCAACACGTTAGCAATTCGATCATAATTCTTAAATGACCTAATTTTTGCCATCAACGGATTGCCCATGTGGTTAAGACTAGTTTCTTGTTGCGATTCACAAGTTTGTTGCCCTTTCCATCGAGCTTTGCGCGTTTCATTTACTATTTCGCTTATTTTCAATAGATAAATTAAATACAATGACGTGGTGTATCACTGCAAGACGCAATGAAATTATCGACTTCAGTTTCCAGATTATAAGGGTTTCGGGGACCCAAGCTTTAGCTGGATACTGGAAGATGAGATCAGAGACCAGCGTGCAAGTTGACTACAGGATCCACTAAGAGAAAGAGAGTAGAAGAGCTAATTACGACTTCGTGAGCTGTACAAGGATGTGAACATAGCTTCAGCCACATCGGCAGCATGATCACCAATGCTATTGCTGATCGGATGGAGATCAAATGCAAACGTGTACCCGGGATTAGGCTTGAGGATCAGAAACTCTATTGTTGTATCTGTGAACTTTGTGGCTTCATTTAAAATACTTCTGTTTCATGTGGATACAGAAGAATCACATTTAAAGATAAAATGGGGTTTGAATTCTGTGGCCTTAATATATGATTAAGAATAACTTGACTCTAGACTAGAATTCAACCAAGCTTATTGTGCATTGGACGATGGAGTCTCCTCCTTTCCCATGAATTGGCTACGAATAACTACGCCACTGTCCGTCGATTTGCTTTTGTCGCCAACAAGCTTTTCTTCACTGTTCAGAGTCAACACAAAATTGTAGATAAACCACCACCAACCAACAAATTCAGTGCGGACTGTAGAGCCAGCCGGCGAAAAGTAAGAAGATTTACGAACTAGCCTCTGAATAGCAAATTCATTGTAGAAGACGTTTAGATAAAATTCCCAAGCGAATCTGAATGAATGCTGGTGAACAAAATAATCTATTACGTGCTTAGTCGTGCCAAGTCTTATCTTTCCACCCAGTACGTTTCAAAAGTTATCCGTATCCAAACAGCGCGAAGTGCGGTTAGATACGGTTGGGGTCTCAATAGTAATTTAAGCAATCTGACTCAAATACTACAAACGGCACAGTTGCTATCGCCATAATTGCGACAAGTGTTGCCGTTTAAGTGTTTGAAAAATTCCCAAAAAAAAATGTGCCTAAAGTAGCGTATCGGCAACCTGGTGTGGGACAGATGTGATCTAAATAGCGAATGTGCCCGACTAGATGTGCTTAAGGCACATAGCAGTGACAACTCTCGCTGCTTAGTTCGGGTAGCATGTTTAAGGGCCCAAACCCATAGAATCCGTTACGGGTTTGCGTTTACAATCCACAAAAAATCGTATTTGCCGGATTGCAAAGAGGTGCAACGTCATTGCGCCCGAAATCCATACAAGCCCAATACGACAAGATCAGAGTAGACGGATTTAAGACTCCAGCACATAGAATACTTTACATGCGTCAGCGATACTTTGACAGCTACATAAACTACATGCGTTCTTATGGGAGGTGAAACATCGACCAACGCTGAAGTCGGCAGTCGCTCAACTGTTAACTTTTCTCTCTACTTCAGCGTTGACAGTCATCACATTGTGACATTTCAATAGAATTCGAACATCTGAGGGTTTGTTGTTGTCGAAACAGATTTTAGAATGCATACAAATGTAAATAAACGTTTGTAATTGCATAATAAAATGCAATTTTCAATTGTGCATTTTTATGTGTAGATGACAGACTACCAATAAAATCAGCTGTGCGTTGAAGTATTCATTGTGCCACCCCGCGTCAGGCACTTCACCTTTAACGGATGCTTTGACGCAACGCAAGTAAAGTATTCTATGTGCCGGAGTCTTTATGTGGACAGGGAACTGTCGAAGAATGAAAAAGTTAAAAGTTGACCAACTTTATTCGTCGTGAGGCATTCCATTTGTGGGCCGCATTTGTCTGTCTGCCAGTAGCTTATCATTAGTGGTTGTGAAATTTTTTGACATAACGCAACGCAAGCAAAAGTTCTATGAGTTGGGCGAGGACGCTGCAATTATAGGGCAGATGCACAATAGCATCCTCCTCGTCCCTGCAACATCCCATAAGAATTGTGAGACATGGCCTCATTCTTATCAGGTTGTGCGATCGACTTGGATCGAGAGCAGGCAATAATTATTTCGTAGCGAGGCATCCTGTGCCTGTGACCATCCATGGTTTGTGATTTGTTCAAGAACCATTAGTGTGGAAAAAGCGCATCTATGGCCTTTGTGATTTGCGGCGTTTCTCACCACTCTACGACGAGCGGTCTCAAAGACCGAGAACTTGCCTTATTATGCGCGAGACTCCTCACAGCAAACAAGCTTGGACAGTTCCGTGGACAAGCTTTTACTGTGACAGCTTGGGTTGACAGTTCTGTGGACAATATTTGGTTGCTGCTGTTATTATGTATGTGGCATAATGTATGAACGGAATGTGGCATAACTTCGTTGTTGCGTCATCCTACGTCCCCTGCGATTCTGTTCTACCGCCAACTCCAACTCGTAGAGTGCTGTGATACCAGAAAGATGGGCCCAGTGATCTGTTGCGACGCTAATCCTCAGAATTCCCTCTGGGGCAGCAGCAAATGCAACATGAGAAATGGCTGTCTTCTGGATTTCATACTGTCGTCTAAAATGGACAAATGTTGGTTCGCAGTTAACTTCTGTTACGACAAGGAGACGGGCAGTAATCGACTTAACGCTATCCAACACATACCCTCAGGAGATTATAAACTGAACGATTTTATCGGAAGTGTCCCTGTGAGACCATATGTAAAGGAAAGCCATAACCTTGGTGAAGAGGAGGAATCCCAGAAAAAAGCTAGATAATCGAAGATTTCCCTAGGTTCAGAACTAGACAGAAGGTTGAGAAGGCAGTTCAAGTTTATCTGAACAATACTCTCAGCAAATGTTTCGAACAGACATGCCCACCCAGAAATACCCCCCGAAGATCAGGTGTTCCATGGTGGAACGCAGAGCTGCAGAGAATTCTCAAGAAAACCTCAAAAACTTCTTAATACAATGGGCCATCAAGACCAATTCGGAGGGGGACTGGAACTTGTGCCGATCAAAACAAAGAAAATGAAAGAAGTTATTTCGGGTGCCGAAAAGTGCCTCTTATAGAGACTTCTGTGAAAACATCGAAACAGTCGGTGAAACTGGAACAGATTGGTCAATGTTATTAAAAAGGACAAACCGGTCAGGCTGGAGACACTCAGGAAACCCGACAGTACCTGCACTGAGTCAAAAATTGAGACCCTTAGACTCATGCTTGATACTTATTATCCAGGAAACCAGGTCACAACCGGCTCGTGGAACTGGAGGTGAGCTGATTAATATCACACGCAGAGCCTGGTATGTTTCATTGCTGGTGGTAACACACGAGGCCATCAAATAGGCAGACGTGTCCTTTGATGGCTTAAAACCGCCTCCAGTCGATGGCATATCCCAGCTTTGCTGCAAAAGGGTTATATACCAGTTACTACCGGTTTCTGGAAAAGCCTGGCACTGGCCTATATCCCGACCCGCTGGCACACAGCTAGGGTAGCCTTCATATAAAAAAAGCGTTTTAAGAGCGCAGATCTCCACATCCAGAGAGAAAGAGTACTGAATAGATGCCGTCTCTAGCGAGTTCCGCTTCCTTTATCGCTATAGTTCCTGCCTGAAAGACGCTACAATGATTCTTCGTCTACTCTTACTGGCGCTATAGTCGGGGTGGCCTTGGACCTCAGCCAACAAGCCTCTCCAGCTGGCACCACCTTAACCAGCTACTCCCAATTTCGCACGCCAAGTTGGCTGAGGTCAACGGTGATTCGGTAAAGGAAATGATAATTGGTTATTTATATCCTCAGACTAGACGCCCGCTGCTATTGTGACTGCATCTTCTCATAAAACGTGTTCTTTTATTACTCTTGAATAATACGAAGTCAAACATTGCGGAAATCAAATGCAAACGTTTCGCGATTCCGATGCTTGATGCGATGGGAATATCGTAAACTTTCAAAGTGGCCACAGTTGGCTTTTGGGAACCCGTGAAGAATTCCAACTGACTACGCAGAGAACGTCGTAAGTAAGCAAAAGTGAACGAACCCAACGAAAGTAAGCGAAGCGGCACTTACAGTCAAGTATACATGAGGCCACGTAGATCCATTATGGCGGGGCCTTCAGAATGGTGTGAGTACACCCGCGTGTAATCGAGCACAATGGCAAGTAATGATGGCTCTACGGAATTTATCGCTCGTCGAGCTGTAATCACGCTTCTTCACCATATCAACCCAATGAAACTGAAGCCAACAAAACAGAACCGCGCTCACCCTGTGCGTTGCATTGCTCGTTGGCCTGCACACACATGCATCACTTGATTGTCGAGCTCGAAGCGAAATGCAAACATTCACAGCCAGCGGTAATTGATATGTCTCAATTCAAATTTGCCACATGACTGATTTAATTGCCAATTTAAGACAATTAACTCTTATCATTCAAATCGAATGGCTCCGCTTTCAGCGGCAATCATCGTTAGTTTCTCATTTCTCTCCCATGCGACAAGGATCTTTTGTACGTCATACGATATGTTCGGCAATAATTGCGTTTAAATTAGAAACTAACTACACTTTCATGGACATCATCATCTCTCTGCTTTACCACTCTTCCCGAAGAACACACACACAGACACACAATTGTGCGCCTCCTTCCGATCGGTCTTCTCGACTGAAAAGTAATTTCCTGCGTAGTTGCCTACAATGAATCTGAATAATGGGTATCCTTTGCTCATCCACGCGCACCGCACACAATGTGTATCTCTCTACCGTCTCCGCATAGAAGTCATCTAGGCGACATTGACCCATTTTCTCCGTTTCATTGTGTGTGTTTACTCGTAAAATTTAATTAGCATGAGCAAGGCAGAAACAAACAGATGGGCAACTACCTGTAGCTCATGCACGCGGAATGATTATGATATTGATTGATTAAGCGGAACAGAAATTGTGCTCTGGAGGCGGTGATGCGCTTGCAAAACTAATTACGAATTCCATTAAATCATAAAGTCGCAGTCTGATGCGAGGCAATAAAAACAAAAAAAACATTGATTTTCCCCCCAGCATTCCAGGCATCTGTCTTTACACACGATTCGCCAGCACCACCACCACCACCTACAAAGTCCACACGTCAAATATTGAATCGTACTTGACTTGGCTCAGAGTTGAGATATACATATTTTCGATCGTTATTATGAGTGAATTCTTGGAATAAAAAAGATGAAATCTACAGGACGTCTATAAATAGGTGAATTTATTTATGCTATGGAAGTGGGGGAAGTGTGGCGAATGCTTGGCGAAGAGTGATAAGAGTATGCGCTGCGCCGCGCCGCCACGACGACTTCCTCTCGCATCCATCAAACTGTCTGCGCTTGACCTTCAGCCATTGAAGCCGTAAGAGCCGAGCTTGAGAGATGAATAAAAATAATATAAAATCAAATACCCATTGACCGTGGAGCAAAGTGTAGTTCCGTAACATTTTTTTTGTATGGCTTATTGCCAATGGCCGCTGCTGTTGAAATTAGTAGTTTTCATGACTCATAAAGCAGACACAATAAATGTTATCAGGGGGATTGTTAACTAATCGACTTACCTTATTAAGCTTGCCAAGTGCTGATATCAGATCCGCCCATTCGCTTGAATATTCAAAGTTGCGCAACGCTTTATCTATGTTTGACATATAATTGCGATATTTGGCTTCGTTGAGAAGTTTCTTCTCCTCTTCCACGGCATCGGCTGACTCCATGCTTCTGCTGCGGGTGGTGCTTGCTGTTTGCTGTGTCAATAGATCTTCAATTCGTATGAATTTCAGTTTATGTTGATGCAGCTAAAAAGAAACAAAAACAACACAGTTAAGATAGTTGTAACCAGGCAACCGACAGACGGACTGTGGAATGGACAGTGGTTGAATGGGGAGAAACATCGAAAAGACAGCGTCATCATGTAATGAGAAGACGAGTGGGTTGACAGAATCAAACACGTTCCCAAGCCGATGCTGTGCTTATTTTCCTTTCGCACTTCGTCGAACGGAAGTCGAGGTTGCAATAACTTTCTACAGATTGTTTGTCTGATGGATCTCGCAGTCGCAGCCTTTGCTGGTCATTGGCTCACATAAGCTGCACATGTGAACGCCTTCAGAATGCCAACGACATTTGCGATAAGTGTATGCATGCGTGTACTTTATGTAAGAGATACTCGTTCGCGTTGGGTGACCCAGTTTCTTTTTCTTGGCGTAGAACTTAGAATGCACTGAATGTTCTTCGTTATTGGGGCTACTCCGTTTCTCCAGTTGACGAACCTATATTTGGTCGAAGACATCTTTGATTCAATTTAAGATGCTAAGTGGCTATAATTATTCACACCGATTAGCATAGTTTCGGTTCGTTTCTCTCTCTCTCTTTCACTTTGTTCACTTTTGCTTTCATTATGCGGGTTTTCCGCTTGGGAATTCCTTAGATTGTGCTTATCACAGTCGTGCAAACTGCGAATTCGGCATTATCGCCTGTTGTGTTTGAAGCATTGTTAAACCGCTCAAAGCTCAACAACACTTCAGTGACTGTTGAAGCAAATGTGCTGTTTATTCGAAGCAGAAATCAACTACAAGATGAGAAACTTGTCAGCTTAAAATAACCCTCGTTCACTGACGAATTTGACAGAAAATGACGCATTTTTGACAGTTATTAATGATCGTAGGCTTACTCACTTAATTGTTCACACATTTGACTGAAACGCTGTCAAAGAATGTCAATTGACAAGAGAAGTTGAAGTTAGACGTCTCAATTTGACCGATTTCCATTCGAAGTGACGTGCAAATCCTCCCATTAAACGTCAAAAATCACAGATATCATCTTTAAATCACGCCCTTTTGCAGAACGTTCTTGTGTCAAACATGCCAAATCTCCCGGTCTCCATGCGAAGAGGCATACATACTTATTGAAAATTGAAAAACAACGTTCCATTGAATGCAAGCTACATCGCAAAGATAACGTGAAAGTAGGTAATCGCAAATTTCTGAAGATATTAAACAAGTGGTTGACACTGATTACATGTCCAAGTTGTTGGTAAGAACTTCGGTGCGTAATAATCCGATACAGACTTAAATCAATTAATCAAGCTTAAAAGTGTGTTCGTATATTCTGAGAAGAAATTACTCATTACAGCGGAAGAGGAACGAGCATGTGGCAATCAAATGAATCAGTTACCGAATTATTGCACGATAGGCTAAGTTAGAGTGGCTGACTTCCGTCAAGCAGCAGGAGCGCTGGAGCCAGTATAGGTCCATTGCGTTATCACGAGGAGCTAGTCGATCCTATTCCGTAAACCAGTTGGAGCTCTTGATAAAGCAGGAAGATGAGTGACGCTACTGCGGACTAGTTCGGCCAGCTTGTTGAAGGAGTAAGCCGCTAAATGAATTCTCCTTCAGAAGAGAGGGCGCTACCATTACGGAAAAGGGACACAACATCTTCCTCCTTCTTTTTAACATGTTTAGCTCTCTTCAGGTTCTACCGAAGTCATTGTACGGCAGGCCCAATCTTGAGGGGTGAGTTCCAATGGCGTTGTGTCCAGTGATTATTCGTTTTTGCCGGAGGTTTTTACTTTTTTTTACTCTACACTAGAGTACTCAGTCTCAGAAACTGGTCCATTGTACTACCAGGCAGCTACCTAGATTTACTGGAATTTCTTAATCCTCCCAAGGAATACTAGCAGGCGCTTCTGTGATGAGAAGTCTACATCATCAGCTCTCACCTCATCAACACCGAATAGCTGCTACCTGTTCCGAGCAAAGGCGGAACAGTGGCAAAGGAAGTGCTCTGCTGTGTCGTCGTCTTCTCCACTAGCGTCGCAGAGGGTTTGGCGGTGTTTGGCGAAGATTTGGTGGCCATTTAGTACGCCGATAAGTCGTCTGTAGTCTTTTCTGCCAAGAGATAACAAGTATGCACCGAATTTCTTACATACGTAGAAAGGGAGCATTCGCTTAGTCTGCCCTCATCCTGGACTCATGCCAAATCAGGCTCCCGAGAGCTCCAACTATCGCTGGAAGTCGCAGGTAATCATAGCGCAGATCCAGGTCCTGAGAGTAACTCCTATGATTCTTGTGTAGCTCGTTTCAGTCCGCGACCTCATTTCGGGTGAGCCCTTGGTGGCCCAGTACAAATTAGACTGCCGATCAAGTTCAGAGAAGACTTGCATTCCTGAACTATCCTTGAAGTGGTTTAAGGGTTGAGCCAGGCCTTAAGCACAACTAGGCTATCGCTACAGGAACAAATACTCCGCTCCTTCCACCTGTTATTCACAATATAGTTCGTGGCCATTAGGTTCGCTTAGGTAATCGCTTGGAAAACAGACGCAGTCTAATGTTGTCGCCCTCCACGAAGGCGCCAGTGCCAAACCCTTTCATTATGTTGATGCTGTGTGTATGAAGGCTGTGTGGAATGTCTCGGATCGAGATAATTGATGACACATCCAGTGCCAGTAGACCATGTACGATTTGTTTGTACAAGCATTTCCAGCTTCAGTAGATGTTGTGCAGTAGCCATAGCCATCAATGGCAGATCCCCATCCGGGAAGAGTACTGAATTAGTGCCATTTCCAGCGAATTCGTCCGCTTTACACGATATATTTGACATAAAAAATAAAGATCTCCTTAAATTTGTTTAAACTGTTCCTATCAAGAATTTAGGAAGTGGCCGTCGTAAAGTAATCGGATTATGGGTTCGAAGTTCGAACACGCTGAGTTCCAGTTCAATTTCCGACACGAATTATTTTCATAACTAACGCTAGCTCTCTCTATGTACTCGAAAGTACGCACAGAAGCTTCTCAAACTTCGCCGTCGGAGTCGTGATGATACTGACCTAATAGTTTCTTGACCTGCTTCATGGCATGAGCATTGTTCCAGGTTTCTGTTCGGTTTCTTATCCATCGCAGAAGGTCTAGGGGCCCGTGAAGGGTTCCGATGCTCCTTTTCTAACTAGGGGGAGTCGGCCATCTCATTCCCTTATACCACCGCGCGGCCATGTATTTAGCAGAGTTTTACTCAGTTTCTTCTACTCTGTAGGCATTCCCACACAAACTTGGGTTTTATGATGTAGTCTAGTATGTACTATGTTGGCGGCTCCAATGTCGGACATCATTGCAGTTGCTATATATTTTCTGTTGAGATTAATTTGAAAGCATCTGTCTACAGCATAGATTTCTACTCGAAAGATGCTGGTGCGTTTCGGCTCGAAGTACTTTGAACAACCTTGCGCCATCCTATTACTATTATATTTAGAAGCTACAAGAATTCCGGCACAGATCATGTCATTAACTTAAACCGAATCGAGCAAGGTTTCTATTGCACAGCAGAAGTGTCTGCTTCCAATCGGAGTCACTGCGAGTCATCACTTGAGATTTCGACCTCGAGTGTGTAGAAATACCCGTGACAAATTTGCTTAAATCAATTACTAATCTGTAAGCAATTGTTCAATTTCATAGACCAACAAAAAAAAAAAAAACGTCACTGTCAAGCAAAACGAGGTCAATGCAGCCATTATAGACGCTACGAGAATTATAGCAGGAACTGTGCAAGCGGCCACAGCAACAAAAAACCACGACCAATCACTTTAATTGTTCGAAGTTATTTTCTTAAATAACTGGTTCGTGGTGTCTCGTTCATCAGTTTTGTCGTCGTTTTGGCGGGTTTTTTGTTTCGAAGCTATTTCCGTCGCGTCAGAATAAAAAAGATTGGCAAAAGGTGTCTTAATTTGATTTGAATATTAAATGGGAGTTTATGAAAAGAGATCATATAGCGTCGGCCAGAGTTGGGTTCGTCGAATGCAATTTGCGATAGTTGGTTAACGGATTCGTGGCTCTTAGTCTGAAAAATGTAATTGTGAATTTGGGGATCGGAAATTGACACCTAAGTTGGTGGATATTGTTAATTATACGAACAAATGTGAAGCTAAATTAAAAAAACAATAGCAAATACGCCCAAGTGAATGTTTCGATTTACTGAAAACGCTGAATCAACGTCTTGAGTGGGTTCTCAAATATGAAATTGAGTGCACTTATGGGCAGTTCTTAAATCTCTTGTTCTGCCCTTTGAGTCACAACGTCTGATAGTGGTTCAACCACAGCTTCATACAGCTTCCCTCCTCAGAGTTGAACTCGACTAACTTCCTTAGTCGAGACAGAAAGCAAGTCCAAGATATTTTGCAATAATTCCTCTTATTCCCGACTTTCGGTTAAAAACTACAGACAACACAACGCTCCCACAAGGAGTCCAACCGCAACGGAAAGCTGAAACCGCAATATGTTTCAGAGGACCCTGATCATCACTGGCTCCAGAACATGGCTGTAAAGCTTCCGCGCAACTGAATGGTTACTTTCAGAAAGATACCGGACGATCAAAGAATTGAGCATTGTAATAGGGATTGATCCTAAACCAGTGGGTCTAGGTCCAGTTTGCAAATTGGTCGGAAGTCCGCATTAGCCGATTGAAGCCCAGTAAGCCATCTTCTTTATCCCAAAGTGCTTATATGCTGTTTGCTCCTTCATTAGAGGTTAAACGCATTGGTTGTAGTAAAAGGCATCAGAGATGACTAAATGATTTATTATATTGCCAACAACATGAAATGCTTCTCGATTCATTCGCTTTTTATACATAAAAATAAGGTGCTTCCCCTTGATATAATGACGCTGTTTGTCTCAGCATACACGCTACTTGAACGCGTTCGTAACACCATGTGTACAATTATTTATGCAAATAATATTCTATTTCAATCCAGACTGAAAACATCGGATAAGGCGAACAGTAGATTTGACAGTTTACGCCACAATGTCGATGTTGCATAATTGGAAGTTCCAAAGTTTCGAAGGTATGTACAAAAAATAAAACAAACAGTGCTTAGACGTAGACAATAAGTCAACGCGAGTGTATTTTTCTTTTCTTGAATTCGATTGTGTAACAGTGCGACGTTATTATTCTCATCTTTTGCGATGCTTGGCTTTGGAAAATTCATCAAGATAATGTGGGTAGTTCAGTGGCAGTTCAAAGTGGACTTCGGCAACAGCCACTCCACTGTTCACGAATGGAGGGGACTTACGGTTGTATGTTGACAGTCTATAAATTTACTGTCAAAAGCATCGACGACATTTATTGCATAGTAAGCGATGTGAGGAGGAAACCTATGTAAGTTTTGCAGCTAAGCAGCTAAGACCGTCAATGCAGGCTCGTACCTGATGCAGTAGAGGGAAGGGCCTTAAAAAGCCCAACTAATGCAGTCAGCTCGATCATCCCTGGATCGTAAAAATTGGACCAACAGTGTTCTCACAGTAGACCTCAGTAGTCTGGTTCACAGATGGATCAAAAATGGATTCTGGAGTAGTTGGCGCTGCAGTCTTAGGACCCAACGCAGGAATTTCCGAACCAATGTCTTCGAGTCTTACCATGTTTCAAGCTGAAATCCACACCACTGAGATCTGCGCCAGACACAATCTCCAGGCCGCTAGAATTCATATATTTTTACATAATTATACAGCATTTAAAGCATTATATTCCAACTTAATGGTCTCCAAACGATCCTTTGCGAGACACAACAAAATTATGTTCGATTTGATACAAGACGATTGGAGGAAATGAATCTGCAGATGACTTCGCTAGGGGTGGCTCGGAAACTGCGTTCATAGGCCATGAACCATATTTTATAAGCAATTAATCCGGCATTATTCTTATAAAAAAATCCTCAGCCTTGCCAAGATTGCAGTGATAATTGATACCTACTGTATGTCAATAAATCATTTGGATTTTGAAATCCAAGTGTATGTAGAGGATGGGCCATCTAGTGGTTTTTTTTTAAATCATAGTTAATTTTGACACTGACAGCTGTTTCCCGTTCGAAATCTTGACAGAAAGTCAGTATTATACCTCCGCGGAACAAAATCGGTCGCTTTACGCTTGAACAACGTTGGGAAATATTGAAAACTTATTTTCAAAGTGAGTGCTGTGTCCAAACAGTGCGTTTTTTAAAAAAAAAAAAAAGAAGTTTTGGCCGAAATAAAGCACCCACTGCGACAGCTGTACGCTATTTGTGCAAAAATTTCGTAATAGTGGTATGCATGGTATGCTGGACAAAACTCATGGTCTCCGTCGTCGTACGGTGCACAGATGACAATGTAGCTGCTGTGCCCGAGAGTGTGAGACTCAATTCACGAACATCAACTCGCCATCGAACTGAACAGCTCAACTTTTCACGCACTAGCCTGAGGAGAATTTTGAACAAAGATCTTGGATTATCACTTACAAGGTACAATTGTCCCAGCAATTGAAGGCGCGCGACCGTTCGCTTCGTTATCGCTTCGCAGTTTGGGCCTTAGACCAGCTTGAATTGAACATCGGTTTTGGGCGAAAAATCAGCTTTTCTTGCCGATGTCAATTGGCCGCCTCGGAGCTGCTGACTCCTTTGGACATTTTTTTGTAGGGGAACCGCCAAGGACCGATGTTATGTCAACAATCCGGAAACGATTCAAGCACTTAAGACCAATATCATCCAAGCAATCCGTGAGCTACAGCCCAAAACCATCAACAAGGTCTTGAAAAATTGGGGTGACAGAATGCGCTATTGCGAAGCCAGCCAAGGTAGCCACTTGAACGACGTTGTATTTCAGAATTAACGGCAATATTTTTTCTTATTAATAAAGCCATAATATATGGAAAAAATTTACTTTTGTTCAACTTATTGGGATTTTTAAAAAGAAACTTTTATTTGGCCCACCCTTTACTTCAAAATCACTTTTGATAGGAAGTGTAAAACAAAAAAATTATGGCAAAATTTCATACAAGCAAATTTTCGCCAGCATAAGCAAGGCATATTTGCAATATCAGCTGTTGATAGTAATCAATCACAACTAATCGCTCGTGTAAATTTGAGTTGCCTTTCGTGAGCCGATGACTCATCTTCTGCTATCTCGCCGAACACCGCTAGTACGTGTAAATTACTTTCCTTATCGGCATTCTCGCCTTATCGACGATTTGAAACGATGACTATAATGGCTTCTTTTCTCTGGTATTGAATTGTCTTATCATCTATAGCATTGTGTAGAGATATTCATTCTGTACAGCAGAGCGGTCTTGATGTAGCTCAACTCAATCAGGTCCGACCTAGATCACTTGGGTGATCTTCACTTATTCCTAACACTTAAACGTAGTCGAAGGAAATTCATTTGGGTGCCAACTGCCAAATCAGTATAGTACTGTAGGCAATGAAATTGCCGATGACAAATTCTTAATATAAACGACACCATTTTGGGTCCACATTGGGTCCCCGGTTACAGGGACAAAATTGCTGCTGAAATACACAGCAAATGAGTGACTATGATTGGGGTTGACTCATCCCAGGCAAACCAGTGGATCAATAGCCTGTAGATTTAGATGGACGACGTGGTGCTTAAGCCGCCCAACAGAAGGTTGTCGTCTTTAACCACTTGCGAGACTTGGATTTGGTTCTGTTCAAAAGTGCTTAAACTTACTTATTCAGTTGCTAGCGATGGCAGTGCACGCACAGGTCACAACTCACAAACTTCTCATGTATCTTGGTACGCAAATGGGACCTGCCAGTGAATAAATATGCAGGCGCTGTGGAGATGATGACGAACAGATCTTGGAGCTCGAAACCCAACTCACGAACTCTAGTCGCGCAGCAGTAAACATGCACAATACCTCAAGAACTTATATTCAGAAATCAAAGCACAGTATTATAATAATGGACGCCGACACTGCCCAATCAACCAATCGGCGAACAAACAAGAAAACTTCAAGAGTTCTTCGATGGCTTTACAGAAGCTGTCGGGGCAGGCAGGAAACAGAAAACATCCAATCCACTCCATGTTCCCGGCTCTGGCAAAAAGAAGGCAACGACACATCGGAGCTCCCTTTTATGAATATCCAAGCGATCTGAAAGGCGGCATGCCTTCCATTACGTCGATAGCTGCTGCTTCCTGACTATACACAGTTGGGAGGATACGGAAATCAATCCGCGTGACGGTTCAAAGGGTCTTACCGTGTCTAAGTGTATTCTCAACCCATTACTTCCTTAGCTACTACCGGATTATGTAATTTGAATAATAGAACACTGGACTCTCCCGTCTTCTATGACCGCAAAGACATTGCAGATAAACCTTCCGAACAGCTGGACACCGCTAAAAAAAATAATGCCACCACGAACTGGGTCAGTTTGGAGGAATTTTTTCCCTCGCGGGCATGACAATACGTTCACCAGGACTTAAGTGAGTCGTGGTTAATGCCCGGACCTAAGTGATTCACTAGTCCAGCAAGCTAACCCAACAATACGGATGTACACAGGTTTACGTGCTGTTCAGCCATAATCAGCACTCCTAACCTAACCCAACTCAACTCGTGTACACAATTGTTCACTTGTCTCCATTCGTCTGGGTGGACATTTTTTTCAATGCTCTCTATTCATCCGAAAGATACCGCCAGCTATCGCACACTTTACACACAACAATCGAATCGATTCAATCCAAAATCAGTTAATTCAAGAAAACTTGTTATAGGATTACAATCCAAAGTCTATCAACGGCGAGTCTATTCATGCGTCATTTCCATAACAGGAACTCACTTCATAAACTTGGTAAGCTTCCCCAGTTATACAATCGAATCCGGTTTTCACTCGGACTGCCTACTTTCGTGGCGAGGAGTTTGTAACCAGAACAAAATTCAAACACAACATCTGTGCCACCTACCATCGTCTGTATGGATCTATTAATATATTTCGATTTCGGCAACATGCTTCTTGCTCACTCACTTCGCGCACTCCAAAAACGTTTTGAATATCCTGAAGGGATTTCCGCGAATTACCGATTCACTTGGGGTGGCGGCAGCGACAAACACGCCGACTGCTCGATAAAGACGTTTCATAACACTGCCGCCTGCTCGTAAATTTGCATTCGCAGGTTTCCCCCTCCCCTCCCCTGCAACCAACCAAATATGGACACGAAATAAATTGAATTGAAAAACCAAACAAATAGAAGCCATCAACGATAATGACGTCGATAATGAAATTCGCCGCAATTGCAGGCATCAGCCAGACCCGCTGAGCACATTAAGCGATCGATCGATAACATTCAGCAGTGATACGACGTTTGTTTGGCCAAACTATTGTCATTTTTCCAATGCGATAGCAATCGCGGCTATTTTCCAAAAAAAAAACTCATATCTGAAACTGGATCCCTAATATGGTTCAAATGACACAAAAATTGAACCACATCCCGGCCCCGCCGCGGCTGTCAGGCCGTCCATCATACGGCCAATCGTTTAAGTAAATTAATAAAACGTGACGCAAAATGACATGATAACGCCGCGCCGTGGGTTTCATCAAATTATGATTCGTTTGAGCTCGCCTCTGTGCGTGTGTGTGTGTGTGTGGTCGAAAACGCAGAACTTTGGAAATTAAGTGCTAATTGGAGAGACGTCATCCAGTTCACACCCAGATGAGTTTCACTTATGGGGCGGGCTAGACAACAGCCTGGCCTCTGTGACCAAGTGTCTGTTTGGCGAGTTCTAAAACATTTGAGAGTCAACTCGCATCTATTGGTATTTAAAACCAGTTAGTGACTACGTGCCTTCAATACCAAGCGTCGGGTTATCTGCTTTAAAATGAAAAGTTCGAAAGATTGAACTAAATACAATTTTATTTCAAGCGAGAACTTCAACCGCAAATGAATGGGGGCTTGGTTGGGCTTGCGTGCGTCGTGGCCTTTAAATACTGCACACCGGTGGTTTCCTACACACATGTGCACACAAGTACACATTCTTTTGTTCAGAATCGCGCGTAAGTGAAGCGTGTCTGTGAATAAAACAATAACGACTAAGCTAAGCACTGACGAAATGATTCAAAGTTATTGATAAACAAACTACTAGACTGCTAGACTGACTAGGTAGGTATGCATGTTTGCTGGGCTGAAGGTGTCTATGAAGGCGGAGAGACTTTTTGAAACCATTTGTTGCTTAAATTGTGTAGAAAATGTTCATCAGAAGACTGCTTGGCATAAATGCAAACGGGAGTTAGGTTGCTACTCCATTTTGTTGAGTCGACAGACAAACGCTGCTGCTGGTGGGGACTGGGGGATTGTGCGAACGTTTTTTTTTTCCTGTGAATTACTGTCACGCGGGGAACCCGGGTGACTTGCACAATGACGATGTGGTGAGTAGTTTTCTTAACTGGCGTTGGCAAATCGACAAGGCAGCGAGTAGTCATCGCGTGTGCATATATTTCGATCTTAAAGGCGTTTCGGTGTAATAACGTTTACTGGGAAGTGTTGGCGATGTCGCATGACTTTAGTCAATCTAGTGCATGCCACAACTGAACGTAGCGTCGGTAAATTGTAAGCAAAAATGAATCAAAGTATGTTCGTTGTACACGCTGGCTGCGTGGAGCAAGTTGAAAAGGTCAGACGTAATGCGAAGTGAGCCTTGGCATGGTTCTTAAAATCAATTAGCTGTGTAGACACTGACTGCTTTATCGGAATTAGTGTGCTACGTAGATCGAAGGCTTGTTTTTAAATCAGGACCCAACTCTTCGTCACGTTGCCTTTCTTAAATATCGCTCGCTCATCGGCTGAACGACAACATCTACATTCGTTGAAGCAATATTTCATAAGGAGATGGTGAATGGAAGGATATTGTCTCGTGACGCTAAATTTCCATAGTTCAGTTTTATTTCTTCTAATAAAAGGCGCCAGTGAAGCAACCAGACCACATTTGGGCGCCCCCTTCTCTCTTTTGGATATAGTCAAAGTAGTCGCCGTCGCGTAGAGGGCAGAAATAAGAGAGCAATGAGATATCCACCTTCTACCTCCCCTGCCACTTGATTTCATCTGACACCGTTTTTATACGACGTGTGGGTTGTTGTGAACAGTTGATACCCTTCTCCAGACGGGGAAGTGGAACCGTGGATTTTCTAAAAGTACGTGAAATACAAGGGAATTTCACTACTCTCTCATTTTTCGTTGTCGTGAACAAGGTGTAATTCCGGCCGAAGTTGAATATCTCTTATTTCTGGTAGCCGCCAGTGGGTAGGTGCGTCGACTCATATGCTGTAAGATCTAAGTTTAATCCTCGAATTTAAAAACTTTCCTAGTCACTGACAATGCTTAAGGCTCGTGCACATATGTACAGAATAGGCCAAAGTTACTTTTTAAAAAAACAATAAAATTAACAAAATTAACTTTTTCCATGTATTACGGCTTTATTACTACTAACATACATTCCCATTAATTATGAAATACAACGTCGTTCAAGTGGCTGCCTCTGCTGGCTTCGCAGTAGCGCATTCTGTCACCCCAATTTTCCAACACCTTGTTGATGGTTTCGGGCTGTAGCTCACGGAAAGTTTGGATGATTTAGGCCTTAGTTGCTTGAATCGTTTCCGTATTGTTGGCGTAACGTCGGTCCCTCACAGTTCCCCATAAAAAAAAAGTCCAAAGGGGTCAAATCCTAGCTCCGAGGCGGGCAATTCACATCGCCAAGACGGCTGATTGCACAATTTGGGAATTTGGTGCGCAATAAATCGATTGTGGCATGGGCTCTGTGGCATGGCGCACCATCCTGCTTGAACCAGAGGTCGTCTAAACCGATATCTTCAATTTCAGTAAAAAAAAAAGTCGGTTAACATGGCTTTGTAACGTCGAAACGTTGTTCCCAGCCTCATTTTCGAAGAAAAATGGTCCAATGATGCCACCAGTCCACAATCCGCATCAAATTGTCGCTCTCTGTCGAAGGATTGGCTTCTCGACAGTAACGGGCGAGTCTTCTGAGCCTCAAATGCGGCAACTTTGCTTGTTAACGTAAGAAAAATGGTCGAAAATGAACCTCGTGAGAAAAGATGATTTGTCGCCCAAAATCGAAGTCCAATTCAAGCTGGTCTAAGGCCCAAACTGCGAAGCGCTAACGAAGTGGATCGTCGCGCGCCTTCAATTGCTGAGCCATTTTGACCTTGTAAGCAAATAATCCGAGATCTTTGTGCAGAATTCTCCTCAAGCTAGTGCGTGAAGTGATGAGCTGTTGAATTCGATGGCGAGTTGATGTTTGTGAATTGAGTTCCACACTCTCGCCCACAGCATCCACATTCTCATCTGTGCGCACCTTAACCACGGGGACCATGAGTGTTGTCCACTAGCATACCAGTGTCACCAAATTTTTGCACAAACTTGTGTACAGCAGTGGGTGCTTTTTGATATATTGGCATTTAGGCCAAAACGTCTTCCTTTCAAAAATCGCACTGTTTGGACTACACAGGACTCACTTTTGAAATAAGTTTACAATATTTTTTAACGTTGTTCAAGCGTAGAGCGACACATTCCATTCTGCCGACGTATGATACCGACTTTCTGTCAAGATTTCGAGCGGGAAACACCTGTCAGTGTCAAAATAACCTATTCTTGTACATAATTAAAATTTGTATTTTATTATAAATACACAATTTCAAGCTATAATTTTTATGTATTTTGAAATTGGCTGCGATGAGAACCAACTGTCAGATGTTCAAATTCTATAGAAGTTCCACAATGTGTCAACGTCACGTCGTTGAAGGAGACGGAAGAGCTAAAAGTTGAGCAACTACATCCGTCGCGTTGACTTCAGCGTTGCTCGATGTGTCACCTCCCATAAAAACGTATGTATTTTATGTATCTGCCAAAGTGTGGCTGACGCTGACGCATGTAATGCCCATTTCACAATGCCGCGTTGGTGCCTCGACTACCTGATGGTTACAATATTGGCTTTGAAGTATGAGTATATCACCATCATCTGTTTTTCTCTGTTGCGCCCAATGAATATGACCAGTTAACACGGCCTTTGAAGAGTATTCCTATTTAGTAAAAGCTTCTCAAATTCCTCCATTCGGCGATCGCATAGAACTGCTGGTTCCCATCCACTAGTGATACAACAATAGCACGGACAACACGAGTAGTTGCTGTAGAAACTAGCCCCATGATCACTCCGACTATAGCGCTATCCACATTATTATTATTATAATGTTTATAGACTTACATATTTTCTTAAATCGTTCTTGCTTTTAATTACAGTGATGTCAGCGGCACGCTGGGCGTACTGTGAGGGCTACACTTGCGAGTGCGAATTGAGGAAAAATGATGATAGCAATTTTATTTAAACAAATTTGCTTACCAACTGTGCCTAAGTCAATACGCCACTTATCAGACGAAATAAATAAGGTCATAATGCGTACTTATGAGATATCTCCAAATCCAACCTGAGGTATTTCAGAAGAACATTAGTTCAGGAATATCCTTCGCAGAGATCACATCAAGTGGGTGATGAAGTATTTACAGAGCTTTCACAGACTGGGTCTAGCAAGAGCCGGGCAGGCACAAATGAAATGTGTTAAGGTCTCTCTCTCAGCTGTGTTTTTGCATACCTTTCATACCAATCTAACGATATCACGACGAGTTCGCCGAACAGACATCGTTGCACCCGGGCCACATTTTTCTTTTGGAACCCAAATAAGGAACATTTTGAGCTGGTCTTCTAACGATGGAAATGTCGCTGACTGAATTTAGATTTATTACGGGATGAAACACGTAAAATGCTTTCCTGGACTCGCATTGCTCAATATTTAAATGTTTCGCAGACACCCTATTTTTGACTGTCTCATTACGGTATCAATCAATTACTTCGCGACACAAAAACGGACATGTGTAGATGTATCGACCGCAACTGATTCAGAAACTAATTCATTTGTTCTCTTCCTGCATGATTTCTTACAGACGTTTGGGAACATGCGCTTGTTTTGTCTAACGAGTTGTACAGTCTAATGTTGTCGCCCTCCACGAAGGCACCGGCACGAAGACCAGGCCCTTCATTGGTCTTGCAGCCCTCCGTGAAGATTCGACCACAGCCCTTTCCTGGTTCTGAGATTCTGGCCAGAACCATTCCTGGGTGCTGGTAGAGTCGAGCTTGTATCTACGTAAGCAATGGTAGAGTCAACCATCTTCATCGCTTTGTCAAAAGCAGCGACTGTTTTTCGGATCGACTATATCACTTTCTTTGGTTCTTCTTACGTCGGTGGGATTTAAAGAAGGTTCAACCAAGAAATGTATTGGCTGTACATCGACATAAGTGTATGGATCCAACTCCGAAGATGGCTAGGCCATGTAGAGCGTCTGGACAGCTTATCTCCGGCCCGAGAGTCTGTGGTACAACGCAACAAAGGACGTCCACGCATAAGGTGGCGCACAGAAGTCGAGGTGGACCTCAGCCAGCTTTGTATGCGAAACTGGAGACAGCTGGAAAAAGATCGTGCTGGCTGGAGAGTTGGGTGAAGCCCAGATCCACCTCGGACTGTAGCGCCCTAAGAAGAAGATATCACCGTGGTATCACAACGGCCGGTGGTGACCATGCCATTGCGGGTCTGTGCGTCGACCACACGCACTTGAACCTCGGCGTCTAAATTCGAGTCCCAGTATGACAACAATTATTTTTACGGCTCCACCTCTTCCGAGTCACTGACAATGCTCCCAAACTTGGCCGTTCGGATTCGGAGTCGGTATAAAACTATAGGTCCTTTCGACTTGTGAGAGAACAATAGCACGCGCAACATGAGTGGTTGCTGAGAAGCTAGGCGCTGGCCCTCTGCGGGCTGTAGCGTCACCCATATTATTATTATTGTTATAACACAACGTGGCTACGCTAGCCTAAGGGTGACTGCTGCATGTTGGCATTCAGCCACTCTTACCTAACTTAACCATCATTAGCCGAGTAAAGGCGACAGGTAGACGTGGTGGTTTTCTTTATTATGTATTGGAAAGCGCTGGCTAGGTGCCAACATTCGATACAGAATGAAAGACCATTTCATGGAACAGAAACGGAGCATGTTATGGATCTTAGCAGAGTCTCCAGGTTCGAAGAGAGGAATAATTTAAACGACCTTCCTTACACTGAATCATGTTTGGTGTCTGTTGTACTTTCATACTGTACTGCAGCTGTACAGAGTTTTGGTGAACATGACGATAATCAATTCAGAAGAATAAATCTTATTTCAGCCAGACTAATGACGGATATGCAACATCACTGCGTCCAGGGAGCTAGTCGATGGTAAGATTTGATTGCAAACGGTCCTGGAGCTGCCTGCGTTGGTTCTTAGTTGTATGGAGTTGACAAGTCTTCTGTTTGCTTTGCGACATTCAATATCCGGTCACAAGAAGAAACAACATTTCTCCGAATCGACGACCTTCAACTTGAAGAAAGTGAGGGAGGGTGTCAGCTCTGTTCTGTGTCTTCAGTCAGAAAAATCCCATAAAGATAGAGGACCAATGAACTGAGGAGTCGTGTAAGTTCGTCAAAAACTTTATTGCCATCGACCATATAAATCCGAATTTATTGTATTATCTGCAGAGCTTTCGCACGACAATTGCTATTTTTTTTTCTTCAGTTTTATGGCTTAATACTTCCAAAAACATATGTTAAAGTGGAATTACTGATTGCGGACAGTGGGGTTGTCCATAAACATCGACGCACAACAACAAACTAAACAAGCCAGTTTTATTTGATGTGGTGTACGGTGAGATACGAACATTTATTGGATTTGTTGCTGCTAAGAATAGACTGCCCTTAAGACAGAACAACTTGCTGATGTGAGCTTGGAGAAAATGAGACTGCATCTAGCAGAGATTCGTCATGAATGAAGAGCAACATCGATGAAGATGAACGCGTAATGGCAGTGGCTTGCTCATTTAAACATGCATTGTTGTCTGCCGGGGGAATGAATGAATATAAATTGATGGAAAAATCCCTGCTACAGCATCAGCAATCAGAGCAGCCTGCATTGGATTGTGTGCTGTTTGTAACTCACCAAAGCTTTTGCGCTGTGCTGTGCGAGAAATAAATTCGTCTGCCACCGTCGTGGCGTGGGCTTGCGTGTCGACGAGCGGTGTCGGGCTTTTATACTCTGTTAATGGCTTTATGAACACCGCCATGTAATTGAGAATTATACAAAAAATTAGCCTTCATCGTCTGTTCCAAGTCGTAAACATGGTGGCGGTGAATTTGTGTTACAACAAGACGATTTCGCTGTGAAACACCGAAATAGATGGATATTCAATTACACACAGAGGATAAGAGTAGTTTGTATAACATTTGAACAGGAAGTTGAATTTGACACGACATTGACACGCATTTGACACGCATTTGACACGACTTAATTTTCAGGAGAATAGGCGTTTCATGTTCTAGGCTAAGGCCTCATAAAATTCCAGTACATGTTCTGGAATTCCATTAGATTCCACGCAGAACCTGCAGAGACCTTCTTCTGAAGCACCTAGTTTCCTTGGGTGCTCCCTGAGTATGCAGTGACCTGATAGGATGCGGAGGTTGTTCTTGCTCATCTTGATACATGTCTCAAACCGTTTCCGGTTATATTGACCCAAGAGTTTCTTGCTTTCGTTGACAAGTGAGCTGTTGATGAGAACGATACCGAACATCTGCACCGACAGTCAAGCAGCTATTTTGGCACCCGAATCACCCTTTTTAAGATCAAAGTCGTAAGTCAAAGATCTAAGTCTCTGCTGTATGTCTCTTAACGAGATATCAAGACATTGCAACCTAACGGTGTGCTGTGTTCCAGGACATAGAGATAGTTGCCTGCCAAGCAAAATGCAATTACAAAGAACCACGGCCACCCTCAGTCGAATGCCCAGAGAAGGTTTAAACCTAAGTTCAGTTGAACCTTAAACCGAGTTCAAGTTTTTGGTTTAACTTGTCCGGTTTCCCAGTGAAATCTGAACTTCAGTTCAGTTGATCTTCGTTTGTGTAATGCGATCGGGAAAAAAAATCTGGCAGTACTTTCCATGCCGTGCGAGTATTAGCTACAATTTGTAAGGGCTTTCGATGTCTTTTCATGTGCTTTTTAGTTTTAAAACGCTTTGGGGCATCCCTTTCGAACTTTTGAAGCGCGCCTTTCAACCAAAGAAGGAAAATGCTGCGATAATAGTGTATCCATTCCAAATTATTTCAATACAAGGAATCGGTCGCATTAACGAACGTCAGATCTCAGATCATCAGATCTCCGAGAGAATACAATTCGAAAGCTTCAACTGAGGCGGTGTAGAACTGAGGTTTAAACCGCAGTGCACTCTCGTTTAACTTAAACTACAAATTGAACTCAGTTGAGGTTTAAGCGATCATTGAACTGAAGTTTAAACCAAAAGTGGAGTTTAAACGTGCACTATGAAACTGGGCATAAGCTGAAAAAACCTGAGTAACCTAGTTGGAGTCCTCACAGGACACTGTGCAATGGGTAGACACGCCACAAGACTAGGACTACCATACAACGACTTCTGTAGCAGATGCATGGATGAAGAAGAAGAGTAAACTGGCCTCCATTAGGAAACAAACCCCGAGAGAATAGTGGCGTTCATACTCAACAATTTGTTGCTACGATTTGCTTGATGTCAAATTGGAAAAAGTCAAAATGCCTCGTCTTCCGTACTACAAGTCTCCCAACTTGTGCGTTCACATTGACGATTTGGCCCATCAAGGAAATCGTATCGACAAATTGTTGAATGTGAACGCCGCTAATACTATCCAAACGAACTTACGGACATATCCGAAAAGGATGTCAAATCAATCTGGGCATTCGTCCAAAAAAACGAATAGTTCAAGCAGTAACGCACGGTAACCGGCTCAGTGGCGACACAATGGGCCCTCGGGTCTAATGGAATCCAGCGCTTATGATGGCAGCCACATTACCTTCTTGACTTGCTCCCAGCTCCTGTTCCTGCATCTGTTCTTGATCCGTCCGTGCATCATTTTACCGCATTGCAGTTTGTGGACTATGGGTTCATTGATACAGTCCCTTTTTGGTGTTGAGCTTGATGATGAACTTCTTTCGGAACGCCTAGATTGGTAGCCTTTTGATTAGTGCATCGAATTGCCTCGATCTAATGCGCCTGCCTTTTCCTATCACTTCTTTTGCCATTCTCATTGTTGTTTTGTTTGCACAGTCTGCAACGACTAGATGCAAGTGAGTCGGCTCCAGTAGCTCCTCCATGGCAGCAGTTGGGCCTCCTCGGCAGCCCCTGTGATACAGAGGTATGTTAACCTTTGAGCGCTGATCAGGTTGGTTCTTTTGGACCATGCTATTGCACCGTACGTAGTTGTTGGTCTAACAATAGCTATGTGCATCCATCTTACGATGGCTAGACTGCATCCCCAGGATTTTTGGTAAATCATCAGAGCTCGCGTCGCTTTCCTGGTTACCTCTTCTGCGTGCGTTATTCCAGATGAGTTTGCTATGCAAGATTAGATTACTCCTAAATATTTATCTTCGTTTACCGGAGCCAGTGTTGTGCGCGACAGATTTATTGGTTTTAGTCGTTCAAGCTTTCGTTTTCTAGTGAAAGTTACTATTGGGTGGGTTTTGCCGGCTTTAGGTTTAGCCCAGCCTAGCCGACCAATTGATGATTTCACATAGGCTCTCCTCCATCCTGCCTCTGGCTATGATGAATATGTCATTAGCGTATGACTGACATCTGATCCCATGGGTTGTCACTATCTCTAGAAGGTCGTCTACAACTAGGCTTTAGGAGGAGGCTTTGAGAGGAGACAAAACACCTCCTTGTGGGCATGGACTCGTATGGAGGATTTAAACCAGACTCATTTCGAAGAGGTCTTCTTATTCGTTTGTCCTAAAAGTCTAACTCTGGCTTTAGCAAAAACTTTCTTTAACCAATTTCCTTCTAAGCACTATACCTGTGCTTAGACTCAGACTGCGCAGAAGTATTTCCAGAAGCATTTCTAGAAGCTCTTCTACAACTAGGCTCCACATGAGAGGAGATAAGACTCCTCCTTGTGGGCATCCTAAGACTCCCGATGAGTGAGTCTCGGCTGATCCCGTACTCAGATGTTTGTACATCCATTTCGATACTGTATGGTTTACTTCTTTCTTGTTAAGAGCTCGAATAATTACATCATGGGATGTATTGGCAAATGCTCCTTCAGTATCCAAGAAGGCACATACAATTATTTCTTTCGCTTCAAGGGCGATAGTTTCCGTGCAGTTTCTGTGCATCTGCCTGACCTATATGCCTGCTGACAGTGGTGAAGAGGGGATGTCTGTAGCACTTCCTCTCTGAGGTAGTTGCCCACAGCTTTTTCTACCGTGTTAAGGATAAACGATGTCAGGCTTTTCGGTCTATAGGACTTTGGTAGGATTGGGTCTTTCTTCCTCATTTTCGAAATAAGCGCTACGTTTACCCGCCCACACTGGTTTGGTATGTATCCAGTGATAAACTACTACTTAATATCATTGAGCCGTATGCAAAATAGTTTTCCTTTACGTTTTTGGAGTAGAATTGACGTGATTTCATACACTTCTGGGAATTTAAATGAGTTTATGGTCCATTCCATCCGCCCTTTGGCGAATATCTCACTTGTGACCAGAGATGGAGAAATGTAACTTTTTCCGAATAACTACATTTGTTACGTCTGCTACGTCATTGAGTAGTTAATGTAGTAAACGTAACAAAATGTAGTAGACGTGGTGCTAAGTGTCAAAATGTTGAGTTGAGATGTCAATTTAACGAGCTGGCGTTTTGTGAAATTCATACATGACTTGGTGACAGGCGTGAGGACGATGCTTGTGAAAGTGGAGGTATGTTGTCAAAGACATATTGGAGTCTAGCATCTAGACAACATTCGGGCATAGTGAGTTTATAATAGATTTAGCATCAGCATTGAAAGAGTTTTATCACACTGGTCACTCGTGCATACTAAATGCCGAAATGGGATTAGCCAGGAACGTTCGAGAAACCTTGTGGATATTCCTTATACTCTTAAAATGAAAGATAAAAATAAAACAGTGTGTTATCCACTAGTTGGGAATTACATTTGAAGTTTAACGTATATGTACTCGCATTTGCACACGTAACAAATGTAGGTAGTAAATGAAACAAATCGGGCGTGTAGTTTATTCGAATAATTACGCGCATTTAATCGAGTAGACTACCGCATGTAGTCTACTCTGCCATCTCTGCTTGTGACTTTCCAGACCTCAGCCCTTGGTCTTGGCTATGTATTGGCGACAGCTCGGGAAGTGAGTTTCCAGTAGGAGTTTTGCCTTCTGTTCTTCACTTTCTGTGTAGCTGCCGTCAGTAAGTGGACATGTTACATAATCTTCAGCAAAGCACATCTTCATTGAATCACTCAAATTATGTTGAATCAGCCTCTACTCGAGTATATGTTACGAATACACCGCAGAATAGTCGAACTTGAATGGGAGACAGCTTCATACGACGTTAGAATGACACTCAACTTGAGCACGTACGTATTCCTCTCTTTAGTGGTGTCAAGTGGCAATTGAACTTTATGCAAAATTGCAATTTCCGCTCGACCTAATACGTAAAATAAACAAATCACTGCCTGTCCGAGAAACGCAAGTGAAAGGAATCCGCTAAGAATTCAAGAATTCGCTTTTTGTGTGGTACTTATTTCGATCCCATATGAGACAAGGTCTAATTCCGCGACGATCAAAACAAAAATTGAACTCCAACCAACAACAGAGCGTGAGCTTAAAAGCCCAACAACATATTTCGGTTTCCATACTCGACGCCGAATGAAAGGAGCAAAGCACTGTTGACGACAACGATATTTATTTAATTGTGTACAACATCTGATCACTTCCACGTCACACACATCGACCTTGACTTTCGATTCTGTAGCTAACCTTCCAACAAGGTGAAATATGTTCATTCACATATGCAAATACAAACAAAATTTTTGGAATTTTAAATTTACAAAATCGGACTTCCAATGCCATGGAAAATAACCAACGCACTTCTGAGGCGACTTGCGGGTTAAGTTTATCAGCACTTGCCCTTCGCGCATAACTCCCACATTAGTCATCTCCACGTAGCATAAAGTTGTTTTTCCCTGTGTATTCGCATGCACCCACAAAGGTTCGTTTCAATAACGAACAAATTGAGTGGCTGCCTGTGTCCCCCCCCCCCTCCCCCGAACACACACTGCTGCTCTATGATAAGCCAACCCCATGTCCCCATCGAAACGAAGCAAACAATTCTTTTCCCTGCGTATTCTCTTCAGAATTTCCCACTTGTCTGGCCTACTTAATGCGACCGTTTATCATTCATTGTCTCCACACAGACTGCGAGTGACTAATATTTTTTGTTTTGCTTTTTTCACCAGAAAATCACACGAAAAAAAAGTTTCACTTGTCACACTGCATGCGATATGGGAGAACTAACAAGCTTTTTATGTTGGCCAACATTTATGAAATAAATATAATAAAACAGCCTTGAACCGTGTGGTCTGGTCTGTCGCAGAGGAGATGTGTGAGGGGAAAACCTAAAGCCCAGATTACTGCCATCATTCGATTTGTGTTCTAGATAATCATCAGCCGTCAGAAACACCAGCTGTATCAACTTTGATTTCTTCTGCATAGCGAGCGAATCGCAACGACACGAGAGCTGAGAAGACCGAAGTGTGGGAAGCAGAAGAGAACCTAGAGAAGAATGAGAAGATCTTTGGTTGGCAGCTTTTATCAAGCCCACTCGACGTTCCATTATCACAGTAAATTCCACACAAAGGAGTTCTCGACTGTAACAACATCACGATGTATAATATAATAGAATGCAACAACAAACTTTTAACGACTTACTTGGTGTTGTGTACTAGAAAATTGATTTTTTTTAGTTCGTATTCCGTTCGTATTTTACATTTTTAATACGACGGAGACGATGTTAAATCGATAATTAGCGATGAGAGCACGAACACACGGCACTTTGTACGTTCTTTTCTTTTTTTTTCTTTTTTGTATATTCTCCCCCGTCCGAGAAACACGAAACACTTGCGAAATACGTTGTTTTTTTTTTCACTCTCAGTGTGGGGTGGGGGGGATTTCTATTTTGGATCACTTATTTTGAAGCAGTATCTGGAGAAAAATGCGTTTTACCAGACTGCCCATTGACATATTTTTCATTTGTTTTTCTTCAATTTTAATCTAATTGCAAAAGGTCACGTTGAATCAAGAAATGGGGGAGGGGGAGGGGGCTAGACTCGTTTCTGCTCGTTTAACATACACAATTTTTGTTTCACTTTTTTTTTGTTCACCTTTTTGCACAAAGAACGTCGTTGTTTGTCGACTTTCTGTAATTATAAAACCGATTGGAATCAAGGCGTGTAAGAGACGTTTCCAAGTGAAATTATGTAAATTGTTTATGCAAATATGTTTAACAGCATTTTGTGGGGTTCGCGACACGTAATCTCAGAAAATGTTGTATTTTTTTTCGATTTTTCCTCAAGGATGACGGAAGAAAATGTGAAAGAAACGAAAAACACCACTGGACTGATGGTAGAGGAAAAAGAAAAAATTCGTGCGGTCTGTTTTTGTTGTGCAAACTTCATTTGTGTGCGAGTTGTGTGGGACTTTTTTTTTTTGGGGAACTTTTTGAAATTTCTTGGAGACGACGTTTGGCGAAAAAGTGACAGTTGTAACTGGTGGAATTTTCTGTGTGAACCTGGCAGTGGTTGGTCATGGGGGAAATGAACTGCCATATCGACATCGGCTGGATGATTTAAATTATTTATGGGAAAACTATTTTGAGTACATAGCTAAGAACCAAGAATCCGACACTCTTGAAATCTTTTTCGAAGAAGCCTTCATCACAAATGTCTCACTCTGACGTCTGCATTCACTCGCCTATTCTTTCTAAGCACCAGTGGCGTCTGCATACACTCGCCTATTCCTTCCAAGCACCAGTGTACATAGACACAGACTTCCCAGAAGTCCCCATCGGACTGCTATGTCTGCAGGCAATGCCTAATCAAGATATCGTCTAAATGCGGGATAGCACTGTTGATGCTTAAACATTTCATTGCAAGCCTTTAATGCAACTTCCGAACGTCTTCAGATTGGGGGCGTTCACACTCAACAATTTGTTGATAGGACTTGCTTGATGACAAATTGGAAAAATATCAAAATGCTTTGTCTACCGTACTACAAGTCTGCACGATTGTAGTCAGAAATGAAGTAGCTACCTTATTTCTACTTGTAGTAACGAACGTTCACATCGACCATTTGGCCCTTCAAGCACGGTTGTCAAATAAGTCGTTTCGACAAGTAGTTGAGTGTGAATGCCGCTAATAGGTAAACTTATCTTCTCGTAGGTCAAACATAAATAAAAAAAACAGTTAAGAAGTAACTTTGTTCAAATTATTGCGTTACATCCCAAACAAATGCAGACTCCCCCTCAACATTCTCCCAGAGGG
Organism: Eristalis pertinax; assembly: GCA_907269125.1. NCBI lineage: Eukaryota > Metazoa > Arthropoda > Insecta > Diptera > Syrphidae > Eristalis > Eristalis pertinax. The sequence goes on along the minus strand of OU026148.1, from coordinate 66,647,286 downwards.
AATTATAGCACACACGAACTGTCACTTTTCATTCGATTCCTTCTCCTACAATTTTCACAACAAAAGTGAACAAGAAAAAAAAACTGCAGCCAGATGATTCGTTTTGTTCCCCTGCGAAACTATTTACGAAACAACAGCGAAAACAAAGCAAAATACTACCAACAAATGAAGCGCTAAAGAGAAATGTCAAAATATTCAGTTTGACACTTGCCCCGATTCGCACGTGGATGTCTATTATTTTTCAAAACCAGCATCGTGTTGATTGTGAGTTATTTCAGAGTTTCTGCATTTGTTCAAGAAAGTTTAATGAACTGAAAAGAAAAGAAAAATAAACCATGGATATACAAAGGAAAACAAAAGATAAAAATACTTTTCGGGTAAGTGATCACTTTTGTGAGTTCAGTAAGCGCAACAAGTAGACGCAATGTTTCTCTGATTTGCAGTATAAATCGTTCGGCGACAGAGTGTCGGAAATCGACATTCGTCGATCGGCTCTGTACTACATTGGGCACGAGAACGAAGAGCTTCCCGAGGCGGATGAAACTTACTTTTGTCAGACCATCAGGAAGTGGTCGGTCCTCAACCTAACAGATGAGTATAATGCATTCAGTAAGAAGTGTCATGGTGTGGTCACGCTGCCGCAATTGCTGCACAAGAAGGACTTTGTCATCGATTTGCTGCTGGAGAAACTGTCGACGGCGACTAATTTATCACTGCAGCCGTTGCTGGAGATCTTGGTTGTGCTGAGCACGGACCTGCGTGAGGTGTTCTATCCGTACTTTCAGAGGGTTCTGGATCGATTGATTTGCCTGCTGAACACCAAAGACCCCGATCAGTTGGAGTGGACTCTCATATGCTTGGCGTATTTGTTCAAGACGTTGAAGCCGTTTTTGAAGCGAAAGATCGATGTTGTCTTTCATGCCATACTTCCTCTGCTGGACGAATGCCGGTACTCCGAGGAGGTGACAAACTTCGCCGTTGAGTGCTTCTCATTCATTGCCAGGGACTTGAAGGATTACAACAAGCTTCTGGACATAATCTTGGGCACCGTCGAGAAGGAGCAAATTCAGAGCATTCGAGGATGTGGTCGATTGTTCTTCGAAATCATCCGCGGCGTAAAAGGACTGTTCCACAGCATTGCCGAGCGGTTTCTTGAATTCCTCTTCGAGAGTTTGGTGAACGCCAAGGACCAGCGAAGGGATCTGCTGTTTGATGTGATCTCTGTGACGGTGGAGGAGATTTTGAAATTCGTTCACGTCCACAATATAGGACTGCTTTGGAAAGTCCTCTGTCGGGTGGTGTCTGCGACGAAGAAGGATGCGCATGCTAGGAACTACTTGGTTATGTTATTGTTGCAAGTGGCACAATGGAGAAATGGAGGCTTTGTGTCCGAACTGGAAACAATGGTCCCGGCCATCTTGGGGGTTGTGGACGACGCCTCCGATGACGATAACCTCCTGCTGGAGAACGTATGCACTTTGATTTGCGTAATCCTTCTGTCCAACCAAGCGAAGGTTTCGCAGTTGGACACGAGTCGAATGATCAAGAAAGCGATGCAAATCGGCAATCGCGACGTTTTCCAGTCGTTCATCCTGAAGATCTATACCCATGCGCAGTTCGAAATCCTTGTGCTGCCCGATTTGTTGAAATATTTCGACTTGTACTTCGATCAGAAGAGCTTAGAACTGTTGGTTCAGGTGGTTCTTGAGAAGTCACCACTCATCCGGAATGGACAGAAATTGGGGGAGTGGAAGCAGTATCCTCTGCAGTTCAAGAAAGCGGAAACACTGAAGAAGCTCGAGGAGAAATTGAACAGTTTCGACGTGGATCAAATGAATACAGAGGAGTTCCTCGTCAGCCTCATTCTAGCACTTCATGTGCGTGGTTTAAACGGGAAGAGCTTGGAGAAGAAATGCAAGAAAATTGCCCAAAAGCTTGTCGCCGATCTGAGAGGTGGGCACATGGAGTCGCGAAGAGCCATTTTCATCCTTTCAATCGTGATCGAGTGTGGAATTCACTTAGGATTCACGTGGAAAGATGACTTCCTCACGGAGACCGTGGCAACAATCCTGCCGCACTGCAACGCAGGCACATCTGCACTCGGTATCCTCGACCAAATCTGCACAACCAAACCAAATCTGCTGAAATCGAATGAGGATGCGCACGTCATCCTGCCAGGACTGCTCAGCTCGCGATCACGAGACGCCCGTCTGTTGGCGTCCCATTGCTTGGCATCCATTTACAAGGCGAATCAGAGTAGCCCCTACAAGATCTTCTACGACGCGGAGTCCATAGAACCTACAGTGCACACGTACAGAGAGCAAATTTTGCTTCTTCAAAAGCTGGAGACCAGCGGAGAGTTCTTCAAGTCGATCAAAGAGGACCGCTTCAAGGTCGACATTCTGCGGTTCCTCATGGGACTGCTTTATCACAACTTCAAGCTTCTCTGGGAGCCAGTTCTGAAGCTGATCCAGGACTATGCGAAGGAAATGTCGACGCAGGACTTCTGGGAGGTGTACAAGCAGAAACTGGAGCAGACCGCCGAGGAAATCGCGACCTCAGGAGAGGACGAGTCTGAGACCTCAGACAGCGCATGGACGAGTTCAGTACTCAATTCGTTGCAAGTGAGTGACGCGACGAGATCACCGTCGAGACAGGATTTGACAAACTATCGAAATCTGATCTGGAGCAGGATCCACACGTTCGGGGAGATCAGAGAAGTCAAAAACCGCGAACTGGTCACCATGTTCCTGGACTTTGTCAACAATGAATTCAAGACGAACCAAGAGAAGAAAGTGTACACTTGGAACATTTGCAAAAAGGACGACAAGCAATTACCCATGGACCTTGACCACGACGACGACGACGATGAGGATGAGGAGGAGGATGAGGAGAAGGAGGTGAGCGTACCCAAGAAGAAGGCGCAGCAAGCCTCAACGAAGACAATATCTGCCACATTGATCAGCAAAATGAGCATCTTCGTGAACCAGCCAAATCCGAAGGCGTTGCACCGCGAATCCGAGTTGTATGCCTTCTACATGGAGCTCCTGTCAGGCAACAATCCAGCTCTGCAGAAAATCGCTCTTGACTGCGTGATGTCGTATAAGAACAAATCCCTGGCCCCGTACAAGGACCACCTGTACAACATGATCGACGAGAAGAAATTCAAGGACGAGCTGGTGGGCTTCAAGATCGACCGGTCTGCCGGTGTTATCCAGGCGAATCATCGCGGGGACTTCATGAAGATTCTGCTGCGCATCCTCTACGGGAAGATGACAACGAAGACAACGAGCAAGAACGTCAGCAGTCAGGTGAGGAAGGGGATTGTATTGCGCTTCCTAGCCGGCTGCTCCACAGACGAGATTCTGTGGTTCCTTAAGATGGCATTCGGCGTCTACGATCCGATCATTCAGAACGACATCGGGGACATTCCAAGGCTGGTTGCGGAGAACTTTAAGTTGACGGCAGTCTGGTCACCAAAGAAACTGCAGAGTACAATAAACCTGCTGGAGCTCATCCGCAAGCAATTCGGCGGCTTGATGGAAGACGATTTCTTGATTTACATGCTGAAGCTGATCACATTCGTGGGAGCGGTGTGCAAAGAGGTGAGCTCGTCTGGTGCCCAGGTCGACGCTAACGTTGCTCCGAAGATGCTGACCATATTCAAGAACGTGAAGAATGTCGCCTTGCTGTGTCTGGTGAACTTCTTCGAGCATTTCGAGAACTTCCCCTGGACCGAGGGTCAAATAGGCGCGCTCGCGGGAATCTTCCTCTGGGGAACGGTGGAAAAGCTGCCCCAAGACAGTATCCACTCTCCAACGCCGGCTCTCAAGCTGCTCTTGCGCTGGGGAGAGAACCCCAGACTCTACAGTTACCTTTCGTCGAGCAAGAATGGAGCCACGCTGTTTCAGTACGTCATTGAGTTGCTGGTGAACGATAAATCAAAGTCGTTGGTTCGCAAGCCAATCATGCTGATGATCGAACGACTCTTGACGGTCAAAGGAGACGAGCAGACGGGAGGCATCGAAGTGATTAAACCGCACATCATGCAGATTCTTGAAAGATTGAAGATGAATTTCAGCGCGTTCGGAAAGCAGTCTCGCCGCCGTAACAACCTGGACAAGAGCGACCTGAACATCCTTTCACTGCTCACGCAGCACGTGGACAACGCCGATGCGTGCGACAGTCTGCTTCAGATACTCCTTCCGATATTGATCGCCAAATCGCAGAGCAGTTCTTCGGAGGAGGTGGTCTGTCAGGTCATCACGACCCTGGCAAACCTCATCAAGAGGCTGGACGCACCGGAGACTTATTTGAGGAAAATCGCCCCGCTCTTCGAGCAGGTGCAGGACGTGCCAGCACGGAAGCTTCTCTGTCAACTTCTACGCGACATCGCGAAGATCCGAAGCAGTGCCGAGCTGAAGGAGACGGCCCAAATTGTGGCGGCCCTCAACTCATGGGACAAGAGGTGGGTCGAGCAGCCGGACTACGACAGGCGGCTGGACACGCTGAAGATCATCAGCGCCAAGCTTGAGGGAGAAGTGACTACGGTCGACATCGACTTGGGCGTACTGGTCGTCTACAATTGCTTCCATTTCATCAGATACGACAAGGACATGGGACTGAGGGACAATGCCGCCGAACACCTGCGAGTCCTCGTGCCCAGGCTGATAAAGAGATACGAGGAAAGTCGTAAAGACACCGACTACCTGGTCGGTGAGGTGCTGCTCAATCTGGTGCGTCGAGCGATAAGGGATACCAACGAGAACATGCGCAACGAGGGAATTCGTCTTCTGGGCGTGATGGTGAGACAGTGTTCCAGTTCGCATGTCGTCTTGACCGATATGTTCGCTTTAGCCGATCTGCAAGACCCCGAGGTCGATTTCTTCGAGAACGTGACACACATCCAGAGCCATCGACATGGTAGAGCTCTGTTGAAGTTCTGCAGCATCGCCAAGACCCTGACTGCGGCCCCAAATCAGAGAACCCTAACGCAGTTCATCATGCCCCTGACCACGAGGTACTTGTTGACCGAGAAGCATGTCGGCAAGCACACCCTGATCGACGCGGCCATCGAAGCGCTGGGAATCGTCTGTCAGCTGCTCCCCTGGCAGCATTACCAAGCAGTCCTCAAGTACTATCTGCAGAAGATGAGAACGAGTCAAGAGCACCAGAAGCAGGCGGTGAGAATCGTCGTGAGGATACTGGACGCGTTTCACTTCAATCTGACGCAAACTGCTGAAGATCTGGCGGCTCTAGAGGTGCTGAGAAAGGAACTGAAGGAGAAGGACGACGAAGGCGAGAACGAGGAGCCCAAAGAAGAAAAAGCCGGAGAAGAATCCGACGAAGAATCGGACCTGGACTCGGAGTTGGACAGCATCAAGGACGACGAAGAGGAGCGGAAGTCTTCGACTGTTGCTGTGCTCGACACGATGACAATTCTGCCCAAGAACGCTGCCAAGCGAGTGATGCACACAATTGCCACGATCCTCATACCAACCCTCAACCGTTCGATCACCGAGAAAAGCACGTACGACAAGAAGCACAAAGTGAATCGTAAACGCTTCAGTGCCGAACGCGAGGAGGAGGAAATCCAGCGCGTGCCAATAGGCTTGGCCCTGGTGAAGCTCCTGCAGAAGCTGCCCAAGGAAGTGCTCGACACAAGCCTGCCCGGGGTGTTCATGAAGGTGTGCACGTTCCTCAAGTCTCCACTGAAGTCTGTGCGGATGCTCACGAGGGACATTCTGAAGAAAATCATGCTCACTCTGGGCTCCCAGTACTTGGCACTGCTCCTGGACCACCTCACGACGCTGTTGACACGCGGATTTCAGGTCCACGTCCTGTCGGTGACAGTTCATGGGATTCTAGACGCACTGCGAGACGTTCTGAAGCCGGGGGACATAGAGGCGTGTTTGGGTAACATTTTGGAGGTGTCTCTGAACGACATCTTCGGCGAATTGGCCGCCGAGAAGGATGTTGAAAAAATCGCCGCGCACACGCCGGAGGCAAAGCCAAGTTCGAAGAGCTACCTTGTCCTGCATATTGTGGCCAGAAACATCCAGGAGTCATGTCTGCTGGACATCCTAATGCCCTTCAAGGACTACTTGGCCAAGAGCCAGTCGAAAAAGATGTCTACAAAAATTCAAGAGTGCTTCCAGAAGATCGTCAGCGGCCTTGTGGAGAACGCAAACATTTCACGAGAGAGTCTGCTCATCTTCATCTACGGAACCATATCGGAGAGCATCCCCGACCTTCTGCCTGGCACCGAGAAGAGGGTGCTAAGCGAAAGGGAGAAGGAGCAAATGCGTCGCGCACGTCCGGACTGCTATATAATCCAGCCGGAACCGAAGTTCCGCCACGGTGCCGTGCGAATGACAGTGAAAAACAACGCGCAGGCGAACGCCCACATCCTGATAGAATTCGGTCTGGAAATGCTGCACATTGTCTTGAAGCGAAAGAAGCTGGTCGAGATTGCATATGAGCCGTTCCTGAATCCAGTCCTGCCGCTGATAAGGGACTCGTTGAAGAGCACCCACATCCGGGTGACCACGTTTGCCTTGAAATGCATCACGTCCATTTGGAACGAGGGCTACGAGCTGCAGGAATTCAAAAACTATCTGCCAGACATAGTCACCCGGCTCTTTGAGATCCTTCAGAACTTCTCGACATTCGGCGCCACCAAGCAGGAGGACAATTTCCAGCTCATGAAGAACGCCTTCAAGTGTGTGGTGGCGCTGCTGCGAAAGTGCAACGATTACGAGCTGGACAGCTCGCAGATCGATCACCTCATCTACTACATCGAGCATGACCTGCACGAGGGAGGAAACCAAACGATGGCATTTTCACTTCTCAAAGCTATGGTCAACCGGAAGATAGACACGAAGGAAATGCACGAGATCATGTTGAAGATCCGCGAGATCACAATCCTGTCCAATTCGGACTTTGCGCGAGACGAATCACGCGCCATACTGGTCACCTATATGATGGAGTACACCCTCAAGACAAAAGTGGAGGCGTATTTGAAGTTTTTCAGCAGGCAGCTGAGCTACTCACTGCCCACGGGCAGACTGTCAGCGATTGAGTTTCTGAACACAATCATCAAAAAGTTCCCCGTGAACGTGCTGGCCAAGAAGGCGGAGTTCCTCTTTGTATCCCTGGGCACGCGGCTGGTGAACGACGACATGCCAAATTGCAGGAAGGCCGCCGCAGAGTGCATTGAGCTGTTGATTGCTCGCCTTGAGAAGGAAACACGCCAGCAGCTGTTCGAGGTGGTCTTGCTTTTCCTGCAATCAGACAAGCCGTCCGTCCGCGAGATGGGTGCCATGATGTGCTCAAGGTTCCTGGTCGTGGAGAAGGATTCATTCGACTCAAGGGTGAAGGTGGCGCTTCCGCTCCTGGTCAGTCGATTGATGATGAGCAATCCAAGTGCTCCGGGGCGATTCGTAAGAGCACCAGATGCCGGTCCTGAACTGGACGTCAGCGTGGAAGCCGCAACCAAGTTCAAAGGAAAGAAAGGGAAAAAGTTCAAGCCCTCGCCTGAGATCACAGAAGAGGACATGGACCGACTGCGGGAACGTAAGCAGAGAGAAGTCGATCACGAGATCATTCAAATGCAAAACTGCATTCTAAAGATCCTAGAAAGCTGTCCGGATGTCCTCGGTAAAGAGGACTACAACCTGACCATCGACGAGTTGGCCTACGAGTCGCAGAAGCTGCTAGGCTACGAGCACGAATGGGTCCGCGTGAACGCGGCGAAGATCCTCGCCAGCATCCTGTCGACCTACGACTTCTCCCTGGTTGGCGGATTGATAACAAAAGTGACGGAAAAGAAGGACAACCTCAAGGACTACGTGTACTTGAATCCGGAGTACGACATCAAGAGTTTAATCCTCGATCTCTGCGCCCAGGTAGTTCCCGGTGACACAAACCCGCAAATGATGGACGAGATCGTGAAGGTGTTCCTGTACGTGGCGAACATGCTGAGAGACGTTCCCTTCGATGTCGTGAGTGTAAAGAAAGACGAAGACTATGCGGTCGAACCGGAACGCATCAAGATAAACTTGAGCTGGTTGGCGAAGAACATGCGGTTCCTGGTCAACAAGGAACTGGCTCTGGCTCCACATAGCTGCGTAGCTGTAAGTATAACATTTCGCTCGCGCATGCGCCCGATTGTAACTCCCCATTTCTTCCTTTAGCGATCGGCAATCTTCACCTTGACCGAGGGCCTGATTACACTGCTCGAAGTCGATACGGTGACCAAATTGGGTTATGCATTCCTGTCCGTGCTGGTTCGTGAAATGTCCGAAGAGGATCAAAACGTCGATCCGGAGTTGCGTCAGCAAGCGATGAGAGTCGGCAGCAAACTGCGCAAGCGCATAGGATCCGATGTGTATGACAAGCTTCGAACCAGTATTCAAATGAAATTGATGATGCGACGAGCCGAGCGGAAGAAGCTGATTGCACAGGAGAAGATCAACGATCCCGTGAGAGCGGCGAAACGGAAGCAAGGCATTCAGGAGAGAAAGAAGATGTCAAAGAAGCGAAAGGTCGATGTGATCCGAGGTAAGGCCGAGGGCAAAAAGAAGAGGAAACGAAAAGCTGAAGAAGATGTATTCTAAATCCTTTGCATAGAGTGTTTGTGTGTTTTTTTTTTAGTAAATATAACTTTGAAAAAGTACTACTGGTTCGGGGTTGTGTGTTTTTATTCTAGTCTTAATCGATTTTGAGGAGTCCTTTTGTTGGTATTTGGGACAAAACTCCCTACACGTAGGACCAAGATAATGCTCTACAAAGCTCCTATTATGGTAGTCTTGTATGGAGCCGAAGCTGACGGTATAGCAAAAGTGAGGAGCAGATTGTTGTTGTTGGCGATCGACCCGAGGAAAGTGAATGGAGGGAAGACAACCGCAACTCTTAAGATGTGGATGCAGTCTTTTAATAAGCTTCCATTAAGGTCAATAACTACAACTTCAAATTTTTGGATCACCGCAGATGTGATAGACATCGATTTATTAGATTTTCTGAATTCATTCATACACATCTATCAGCTTTTCGCTGAGAGGACCAGCCCAGAAATGAATGTATAAGCTCTCTTTACTACCCGTGGTATGCATGTGGTACAGGCAGTGAATCCGCACCTGAGCAAGCGAAATGAAAATGAAGGAGAATTCTCACCGTACTGCTTCTGCCTTCTACACAACGTCCTACCTACAATCGAGTGTGGAATGAACGACGGTGCAATGGATGTTGAACACCATACAGATTTGTATTCAGCAATTGTGTCTTCTCTTCGGTGCGCTGATGTGGAGAGAACACCCAAATGTATAGTTTTTTGTTTTGTTTTGATTGAGAATGAACTCTCTTGCCATTCGAACGAAGCTGAGAAGTGCGCTTGATAAAGGTGAACACCAAGTGCTATAAATTATCGGAGAGTAACGTGTTTTTTTTACAACTTTGTACGTGGATTCAGTGCGCTAAAGTTACGAGAATACCTTTGACTGATAGACTGTGTAGTTGCAAAATATATACAAAGAAAAAGAGAAGACTTCGGTATTTTGGTAACATATGCAAAACATACGCACCTTCGAATAAACGTCACAGAATCTGAGTCGTTCCCGTTTCGCGTGGATCCTTTTCAAGACAGAAAGGTATACACAAATAGCGACAGCTGAATGCGATGCATTACTTTCGAGCTTCAAGAAATCAGAATGCGAGTATATTCGGGAAATACGACTTTGCAGTCACAGTCGCATCTGAGCACAAAAACGTGGCAGAATAAGGATGAATATCTCGGATTTAGAAACTTCTATCGAACAACTAAGCACGTCTTTCACACACTAGCTTAAGATCGGTCAATCCTTTCTATTGACTGGAAAAACATGAAGAGACTATACCAGAGGTTCCCAATTTGTTTCGGAAACGGAACCCTAAATAATCAACCATTTTTTGACGGATGACTAGAACCCCAGGGTTCCGCGGAACACCATTTGGGAAACGCTGAACTACATTCATCCAATCACTGAGGCTGAATTGTCACACACATCATACGCCACACCACAGTTCAAGTATTGAAATGATTGACAGCGGCCTCTGCCCTATTCCTCAGCAACAGGATATCAGGGAAAAAATAGGGTCTCCAAAACAATCTTGTGGGTGTATACAACGATTGTCAGGCTGGTTCTCAAGCTGTACCGGGCATGAAAGAATACTGGTTAGACCAAAAATTTAACATTTTGAAAGTGACTACCACCTCCCATTTCTCGACTTCGAAATACCATTCTGATGTTATTTCCCGCCAAAGGAGGAGTGGTCTACAAAGGAACTCATCAACAATTCCACCATCCATGTGTATAGAGATGGATTGAAGATGCAAAACTTTGAAACTGGAAGCGTGACCGTTTTTCCTTCCAGAATTCCGATTCTCTGAGTTTCTGCACTGTTGCTACAGAATAAGTCGAGGGGCGGGGGAATATAATAGCTTCGAGGGCTGCCGTTGGTATTGTTCCAAGACACCTTGTTATTGCTGATCTTTGTACTTTTGTTAGCTTCTTTAGAAGATATTTCTTCTCCAGACCTTTTCACCAGAAGAGAGAACCATATGTCAGTCTATCACATGTGGTTTGAAACCCCAGGTTTTTCCAAAGACAAGTTTGCACGAATAAAACTCCACATACGCCTTCTTTATACGGTGCTCCGTGTTATCTTTCCAAATGAGTTTGGAATCAAGTATGACGTCTAGGCACTTTGCTGTCATTGACAGTTTGAGGCGCCTAGCTTCTCAGCAACCACTCGTGTTGTGCGTGCTATTGTTCTATCACGAGTGGAAGGGACCTACAGTTGTATGCCGACTCGGAACGGCCAAGTTTGGGAGCATTGTCAGTGACTCGAAAGAGGTGGGGCCGTGAGAAGTATTTCTTGTCGTACCAGGAATCGAATCTATACGGTTAGGTCCAAGTGCGTAGGAGTGGACGCACATAACAACGCCACGGACAACCATCTGACTCCATGTATCAGGAATAATTTTACAGTCAAGCGGCCATTAAAGAAGAACTCAAAGTTCTCAGTGCGCAACACTCGACAACTCTATACTGGGTCTCAAGTCACAGCGACATAGCCGGCAATGAGGCAGCAGATTAAGTTGCCAGAAAGTGGGCAAGGCATTCGAATGGATTCACCCACCACTGGCAGATGTCAGGAAAAAGGTGGATGATAACATTCTAGAACTAGCGACCAAGAGGTGGATTACTATAACCACCTGTAAGACTACTAGGATGCTATGGCCCAATATCAATATAGCTAAAACCGACTTCCTATGTCGGAACTCTAACGGGACATAATCATCTGAAATATCATGCAACAAAAATGGGATTATCCCATGACATATGCAGACGATGCGGCGATGTGGATGTGGAAGAACGAGAAGACACTCCTCACTATCTCTGCTATTGCCCTAGCCTCAGCCAACTAAGATGCAGGACCATGGGTGAATTCTTCTTCCTGGACCTGCAAGAACTCGATAACATCCAATTATGTCACTTTTTCCGGTTCATAAGGAAGTCGGGCTGGGCCGACGAAGAAAGGTCTTCACAAACTGCGAATTCAACGTCTCGATGAGTACGATAAGGGTATACGGAGGAACATTTTCCCCTCTGGGCAACGCAATGGGTCCGTATGGCCGTAAGAAAACGTCACCAAAGGTGTACAGAAGTCGTAGAAAGGTCATATAGGGCCGCTGTGGCAGTTGGAAGATGAACTATACACTAAGTGAGACTTTTTGTTTTTGTCTGAGATGTTTTTTACACTTGACTGGAGCACTCAGACTCAAAATTGAGTCCATTGTACTACCAGCAGCAACCTCGGTAGGTAGGTAAATGGGCTGTCAGCGAAATCGCCAGCACACTTTTGATACCTATAAGTCAGACTACAACCACTGATCGACAACTCCAGTGGTGACTGGACCAGATTTGAAAACCGGATAAAAGCGTTGCTATCACTAGGATTCGAACCGGTACCCCTATAATCAAGGGAAGGCACTCAACCAACTGCGCCATCCAATACGTCTCAAGTGTGACTTACTAAACTAAATGAGACCTGCTCCCGCGCCTGTCCTATCCTATCAGGAATAATTCTCCTGCAGCAACTCCGTTTTTTTCGGGTTAACGTTCAGTCCTCGAGCTTGTTTCCAGTTGTTAACTAGCATTAATCCATGACGCTCGCTTAGCGTTGAAGGAAATTTCCCTGAAACTAAGATCGCCACATCGTCTGTGTAAGCAGCTACTGTGAATCCTTCGTTCCCTAACGTCTTTATAATTTCGTCAACCACTAGGATCCATAGGAGAGGCGAGAGGAGTGTCTCCTTATTCTACTTCCTAGCAAAGGGGGAAGATTCAGAAGTGCATCAAGAGCAGAGCCAGGCTTACCAGTGAAGGTCCCTATGCATCCGAGACAGACAGTTCTTAGGAGCTTGGTGAAAGCAGCTAGACAAGTGCTGCTTCTGTTGGTACAGTGTGTTATGTAGAGCTTCATAAAAAGCCTGAGATGCAACAAGAAGGGCTTCTCTATATTTTATTATATTATTGCTGAGGGTAAATTGGACTGCGACCTTTAGATCTATTGTGCCCCCTATTCATAATTTTGCTTTCTTAAGAGCTCCCCTCCCATGCAGCTCTTTTCAGAATTGTATTGGGGGTTATTTGCTCCTATGCCGCGATAATGGGGAAGACATTTATCCTTGAGTATTTACTCTAAGCCAGTTTTCGTTAGGAATCTGAGAATGAAAACTAGTGTTCTAGTGAATTCAATTCTTCCTCTGATATTAGGTGTTTGCCCAGATTTCTTTGTCTTTTGTGGGTTAACGCCGCACATAATCCCAGCATATGTTCTGGAATTTCATTAGATTCTCCGCAGAATCTGCAAACCTTCTTCTGATACTCCTAGTTTTCTTAGGTGCTCCCTGAGCTTACAGTGCCCTGTTAGGATACGGAGGTTGTTTTTGCTCATTCTGATACATGCTTGCAGTTATGTTCACCCAAGAGTTTCCTGGCCTGCTTCATACCATGAGCGTTGTTCCACGCATCTGCCCGGTTACTAATTTCTAGTTCCCTGAACTCTTCCCTGAGGACGTGATCTCCTATAGCGCAGAATGGTTCGGCGCCTATACAATGTTCCGATGCTCCTTTTCTAGCCAGGGAGTCGGCAATTTAGTTGCCTTCTATCCCTGTATGGCCAGGTATCCAACAGAGTCTCATTCTGTCACGCCTACTCAGCTTCTTAAGCTTCTGTAGACATTCGCACACGAGCTTGGATTTGATGATATAGGAGTTTAGTGCCAAGGGGTCCTAATACTCCTGCCCCTGTTCCTTCATCAGTTCTTGATCCATCCGTATTGCTGTTCAGTCTATGGATTCATTGCTCCAGTCTTTTTTTTTTGTGCTGAGCTTAATGGTAAACTCCTTTTGGAAATTGAATTTTCATTCGCAATGCACAGGAGTGGTCGTTTTTTTTTTGACTAGTGCATCGAAGTGTCTCGATTTAATGTACCTGTCTTTTCCTATCCCTTCTCATGATTGTTTTATTTGCACATTCCCGCGACCATCAGATGCAATGGAGTCAGCTCCAGTAGCACCTCCATGGCGGCAGTTGGGCAAGTTCTCAATGCCCCTGTAGAGGCAACCTTCGAACTTAGTTGAGTGTCTCTCTTGCGCTTATCAGGTTGGTACATAAACTCGCCAGGTTTGCTACAACCTCTTCTCTATCAACAGGAGTGGCACCTTCTACAGCCTACCATCTCCTTAGATGCACGCAATCAAAACTATCACTCATAAATGGCCATCACATAACCTAAAACGGTCACTCAGTCTGCTTAGACTCAGCAGGCCCTCACTAAGGACCCTCATCGGAATCATAACTGGACACTGCGCAATTGGCATTCATGTCCACAGGATGGTTGTTCAATACATTGATTTCTGCACCGGGAGTAGAAACCGTTTGCTCGTGTAGCGCTCTGGCTAAGTCGTAGGTGCTCACATCTAGGGGCCTGCTATTTCGATAATCTCAGCGAGCTAAACAGTGCCAGCATAGGCCAGCTAAATGGCTTCATTGCAAGCACGAACTGTTTTCAATATTAGGAGAAGTCAATCCGCGTGGTAAAGGGTGGTTAAATTTTAAGGGCCGATGTTGATTTTGTATAAAACACAAATTATTTAGGAAATTATTGTCATTTCTTTTTATTATGATAATATTGGTATAGTTCAATTATGTGTGGAACAAAATATCGGCCAAATGGCCGCAGCGACCTCGGCGGCACACCTTCAACCGATGGTCCAAATTTTTTATGACGCTGAAGCATAATTGAGGTTCTATGCCGTTAATGTGCCGAATTATCTCATCCTTTAGCTCTTGAATTGTTGCTGGCTTACACGACGTACACCTTTTCTTTCAAATAACCCCAAAGAAAAAAATCTAACGGTGTCAAATCACATGATCTTGGCGGCCAATTGACATCGCCACCACGTGAGATAACACGGCCATTGAATTTGTCGCGCAAAAGAGCCATTGTTTCGTTAGCTGTGTGGCAAGTGGCACCGTCCTGTTGAAACCACATATCGTCCACATTCATATCTTCCAATACGGGCCATAAAAAGTTCGTTATCATTTCACGATAGCGAACACCATTCACAGTAATCTGCCTGACCGGCCTCATTTTGGAAAAAAATACGGCCCGATGATGCCGCCAGCCCATAAACCGCACCAAATAGTCACTCTTTGTGGGTGCATTGAATTTTCGACTATCACTCTTGGATTATCATTCGCCCAAATGCGGCAAATATGCTTATTGACGAATCCACTGAGGTGAAAATGTGCCTCATCACTGAAGATGATTGCACGATATGCATTTTGATTTGAACGCCCATTTTCATAATAAGTCTGAACAACTTTAACGCGTTGCTCGATTGTGTATCTATCCATGGTTCAAATTGAGTTAGTCTGAAATTGATAAATGTCAAATGAAATGCAGAAAAAAACTTGACGTTTAGGTGTGGTTTACATTCAACATCGGCCCTTAAAATTTAACCACCCTTTATAACAATCTGCCTACTTTTGCCTAAGTGTGACTGCCATCTGCAAACAACCACTCTTACCTAACCTAACCTGAGCCGATGGTGGACTGATTACCATTAAATGCAACCAGCAATTTACGTCACGATTGGGATCGCTGTAGATCAATGCAAAGTTAGCAAACCTGGGCTACAAAATGCGGCCTAGCTATCAACTTTCAATCAAATTGCATTTCCTAATCGCGTCATCCTTCGGAATGGTCAGGAGTGGTCGTTCTTTTGACGACTAGTGCATCGAATTGTCTCGATGTAATTGCTGTTCAGTGTATGGATTCATTGCTCCAGTCTTTTTTTTGTGCTGAGCTTAATGGTAAACTCCTTTTGGAATTGACTAGTGCATCGAAGTGTCTCGACGTAATGCACCTGCCTTTTCCTATCCCTTCTCGTGATTGTTTTATTTGCACATTCCGCGACCATCAGATGCAATGGCTTGACTTAAACAAAAAAGGAAAACCCACTTCACATTCCGTTCAGTTGAATTTATTTATTTTTTTTTTCTTTTAAATATTTTTAGTTTTAGTTTAGAAACTTACTGTGAAAACAATATATAGTATAGTTTATATACAATGATTTGAATAGCTCTGTTCTTGTTTTTTTTTTCCTTGCTTCAGCATCTCTACTATATGTAGTACATAAATTCCGCTTGTTAATTTAAATAAAATTACATAAACAAAAAAAGAAAAAGAAGTAAATTAGGTAAACATCATCCACGAATGAACATCGATCATCATAAGGTCCATACAGAGGAAGAGGGGAGTGGGGGGTTGGGGTGGGTTGAGCTGCCCATCACGAATCACAGAAATGTTTTAAACAATTTTCTGACATTGTCTTCTAAATTATGAGTTTTTTTTTTTTTTTCTTGCACATGCACAAACGCTGAGCACAAAGTAAATGAAAAACACGAAAATCACGAGATGAGAATCAAAACAAAACAAATTAGAAAACGGAAAGTGATAGTGTCGTGTGGTGGTGTGTTCATCTCTCGTCTACATGAAAGATTAGAATTGATGCTTAACTTGTTTTTTTTTTTTTTTTTTTCACATATTTATGTTTTAAATCTGACTTCATCACTGTTGGTTGCTGTTTAACAGCCGTGATGCGTGTTGGATTACAATTGGTTTCAATCATTCATTCATTTTTGTTTTTGTTTTTGTTTTCGTTTTTCTTTATTTTTCTGTTTGTTTTGTTTTTTTCTTTTTTTTTTTGTTTATTTTTGACGTGTGTGTTGCTGTTTGATTTGCCGTTTCGATTATTCTCTCAATTAATGTTCAAGCGCCGTGCGAGAACGAAGACATTCTTTCAGTGGTTTATGTGTAAGTAAAGAGTGGGGATGGGCGGATGGGGAGAGTAGAGATAGATACACACATGTAAAAGTGGTCAGGGAGGGGTAGTCGCTAGAGAGGGGATCGGGAGGGGTAATCAAAAGATTTAGGAAAAAGAAAGATTTTTTGTTTTTTGGGAGAAAT
This sequence comes from Eristalis pertinax, assembly GCA_907269125.1. Classification (NCBI taxonomy): domain Eukaryota; kingdom Metazoa; phylum Arthropoda; class Insecta; order Diptera; family Syrphidae; genus Eristalis; species Eristalis pertinax. Next base: position 66,630,704 of record OU026148.1, on the reverse strand, counting down.
AGTGTGTAAAATTCCTGTATTTTTCCTTCATTTTTTTTTTTTTTTGCTGATACATATTCACGTGGCTGGCTTACATCAAATATACGATCCGTTTCCTGTCCACGGCCGTATGTGGTATAACTGTATATAGGTAATAGTAAAAAAAAAAAAAAAAACAGCAACCAAAACAACATCGTTTTGGGAATAGGAGGTGGTAATGGTGGGACGAGGATAGTTTGAAGGTGAAGGAAGAAAAACACGGCGACACTTTCACGCACGCACAATAACACTGCCCACACTGGTGTTGGCCGCTTCAAAATACGAATCGGTTGACATTGATATTTAATGCATTGCCACCGCAACCACTTGACGGTGGTGGCTGGTCGTCCTCGTCATCGGGACCTCCGCCTCGGCTGTGCGCTCTATTGTTGAACATAGACGTTGTCTGATTGTTGGCCATTTTCATTCGGCGATTTTTCAATTCCTTGTTGAACATGCAATTGTCGCGATTCACGTACTCGCGCAACTCCGGTGAGAGCTCCTCCAATTTGGGCGGTGGTGGCGCCTCGATTTTGATCATTGTACTGGGAGCTGTTGGCGACTCATGACCGCCCATTTGATAGAACAAGATGTACGGGGTATTTGGTGGTGTTAAGTTGTTTAGTTCGGCGATTTTGCACTGGGTCACGATGTCATCGTTGAACTTGTACCATTTGTTGTTGCCATCAGAGGCGTACGTGTAGTAATGGCCCGAGTCCATGCTGCAGCCGGAGTGTACCACACCAGCGTACAGATCATAGTGCACAGAGGCGATTTCCGCAAGGGTCTCGGCTGAGCATACTTTCACCGAAACGTTCTCATTGTGGAAGACCTTGTGCATGAGTTTGGCTCGCATGTGATTGCTCTGGTCGTACTTGAAGTGCTTCAGAGTTAAAATTAGGTTCTTTGGTGCACTTATTACATTTATGAAGCGTTCGGCATCAGAGAGCTTCTTGCAGCGCTCACAGAAGTACTGATTGTCGCCGTGCAGCTTCTCTGACGAGCAGTAGTAATCGATCAAATCCTGGACGGTGTAATTCGATGCACAATCGTTCTTCACCTCGGGGAATGACAGCTGCAGATCGCGAAAGCTGTCGATATTTGTGCTCTGCCAGCTGCATGTGAGACATTTGTAGGTAGTGGCCAGTTTGCCCATGAATGTTTTCTCGATGGTTGTGGTCGGTGGTCGAGATACCTTCTGCGGCTGTCTCTGTGATGATGATGATGCTGCTGCCGATGCTTGCGGGTCTGCCGACGATGTGATGGTGGAAGCAAATAAGCCCTGATGCCTTTGTGACTCTGTGCTGCGGGCACCATCCTCATCGTCTTGATCAATGTCAAAATCAATGGCCGATGGTTTGCCATCGTATTTTGACACAGCTGTAGTCCTGTGGGCTAGCTCCTGTTCGTGGAGAGTATCAAGCAAATACCCTAGGAACTCTGAGCTGTCCTGCTGCAGGCCGGGCGTAAATCCTGGTGGCCGCGTAGCATCAAGTACTCGTGTTGGCGTCAATTCGAACCGTGAGGAGTGCAACATCAGTGCAATGAGCTCTTGAATTTTAATCAGAAGTGGAGACTTACTGCCGGATAGAAGGATTCCACGACTGAATCTGGGAAGGACAAGTTAAATCAGTTGTTGGCGACTTAGTTCTGACTTGTGGGTGTACTTACTCTTTGGTCATGGCCAGAGCTTGAAGAACGCTGTTCATGTAGCATGTGTTGCCAAGATTCACCAAACCCACTTTCGCATTGGAGCTCATCACAGAGCGGTGACTTTCAAACAGGCGGCTGTTTGAGCTGTACCGCGGATTGAGATAATCATAGGATGGCGTGAACTCTGAAAGAGCCTCGACCTGTATAAGAATGGAGAATCATCAGTGAGGGGGGGGGGATTGCAATTGAACGATCAGCAAAGACTATGAATTATGGTGGAATACGTTACGGCGCTTCATTAGCATCTGCCAATCGTCTAACTTCCGTTTCACATCTTTCTTGCTGGGGGGTTACGCAACGAATTCCTTTGGAATCATAAACAAAGGAAGTTTGAGGTGTCAACCAGAAATCTCTCACAAATGGTATTAGTTAGAATAAAATGACTTCTGGGGAAATTGCCACCATCTCGACGTGAAAACTACGAGTTTGACATGAAATTGGATTCAATCCTGAAGTGGTTTCGCGTTGCTATCAGAGGAAGGACTCTTGCTGAATGGACCACAAAATGTAAGTCAGTCTGCTAATAACTGTCCGCTCATGGACAACGTGGATTCACTTGTAGCTGCGTCATTGTCACAAGCTAGGTCATAAGTTAGTCACCGAGTAGGTTTGATGAAACAATTCGATGCTCAGCTTCACAACGATAAGACAAACAACTTGTGGCGTCACTGAATCACAATGCTACACACTCTACTGTCGCTGCGAGTTACCTTTCGATACGGTCCTGGCACTTCTCGGTTCTCCAAGCCATGCTGGATCTTGGCAACCAAATTAACAATTTCCTCCTTCAAGTACAACGGATTGTGCGTAAATGCCTTCAAAACCGCGACCCGCTCGTCGCATTCCTTTAACAACGAGTCTATCTGGGCAATAATCAGATTTAGTTGATCATTCTCAAACATGGTGACTACTACCGATTACGGTGCGATTCTTGAATGAAACGCAAATTCCACTTAAGCTTCAACCATAACCTTCGTCAACTAACTCAATAAGCCTGCACTCATCGAACTCTCTGCAGCTCTCTGGAGGAAATTTGTGAGATAACTTTTTTCTTCGCGCCTGCTCAGTGGCCGCTTTACCTTTGCTCTCTACACACAAGTCTCCACTGCAACGCATATGCTTGCATCTCATTTCCCCAACTCACCACAGGTTTGTAGAGATCATCGTATCCCGGAAAAGTGGCCATTAATGCCGTTGTCAGATCCACAAGAGTTTGAAGACATTTACTCGTATCGTCTGAGTATTCCTCTTGAGCAGCTTGTTTTTTCAATTGTTTCACTACCATCGGAATCCATGGTACCACCTAAATGAGATTTTGTTCATACAATGCTTGTTCAAGTGTGCGCGAGTGGTAGTAGCTTACCTTGTGAAAAACATCTGGCTTATTCTTGGTCGGTTCCAAAATGGGAAACACTATGTGCACCATCTTTGGTCGTAGCACTGGCACCATCAGAGTTTTGAAGAGACCCTCGATGATTTCCAGCGCAATCTCATTCAACAGATCAAACTTTCCTTGGTCTTTCAATCCGCTCCAAATGGCCAGTATCCAGAGATTCAGGTTTTGGCAAAAGTTCAACAGTTTCCATTCACACAACAACTTGACAGTCTTCTTTATGGTGCAATCTTGCAGGTTGCTTGAGAGCAGCGCTTGCACTGCTTCGATGACCATGTCCTCCGTGAACAATTGAAAAACGATTGCTATGGCGCATGATGGCGTATCATCGGCGGTGATCAGTTTGTAAACAATCTGCAGATAGTGAAGGATTCGCGTCTGATGTTCTTCGTTCACCTTGGCGAGGAACTCTCCCACTTTGATGATGTCCTCCTTGAATCGCTGAAAGTCCTCCTTTGGATTGGGCACTTTGGCCAGCGCCCGAATCAATTCGCCGCAGATGCGCAACACATCGTCGCTTCGAATGTCACCCTTACGCTGCTTGTGATTGACAACCTCGATGACTTGCAGAATCTTCGATAGTTCGGGTGTTTGCTTGACTGGATTGGATGCACTACTGCAGCCCGATGAGGAGCCACTACCGCTGCTGCTGTTCGGATTCATATTCTTTTGCGACGATGACGATGCTGACTGTGTTGTCGAGGCGCCAGTACCAGATGCTCCAGATGCTGCACTTCCATCATTATTCTGCTTTACGGCCATTGCTTTCAATTGAGTGCCAACGGTTACCTTAGTTGTATCGTCTGCTGCAGCACAGCCACTTAAGCGAACTGATGATCGGGATTGTTTCCGGGGGCGAGCGCTAGTGGCAGCGGCGACGGCAGCACCAGCACCAGCAGCAGCGGCAGCAGCGGCGGCGGCGGTTCCACTTGTTTTCCTTTTTCGCGAAAGCTGTCCAATGGTTACACACACAACGGGACGACAAAATTTAACCAAACAAAGAAAACCGTTCGAAACTGCTGCCTTTCTACGCTACTGACACAATTATTTTGGACACCTTTGTCTCCAATAGAAAAGCGTTGCACTCTTTACAAAGCTAATTGGAGGCTTCTTTCCATGAGAATTTTCCTTTTCCGTGTGGCTTTTTTTTCGTTTCTTTTTTTTTTTTTTTTTTGTTTTCCTCTTCCCTTAACCTGACAATGACAGACACACACTCGAAGAGCTGGCTGCTGGACCTGATTTTGTTTTTTGCACAACTGATGATAATGCTCTGTTGACGTGATGCGAAGATGTGGTTTGCGAATTATTATTTGCAAATATGTTGATGGAAATATTTGCGGCGCTGATGGGTGGTAATTGCGAAAATTTCCGAAGATTTTTTTGCTGTTCTTTGGAATGCACAGTGAAAATTTTGGGAAAGCTGATGTTTTTCGTGCTGCTTCTTCGAAAATTTTGTGGATTTTGACAGATGGCAATGCACACTGAGTCAGGAGTGACTGAGACAGCCGCAGCGAAAGAGAGTGTATTGCCGTTGCGCCATCTTTGCATGATGTTTTTAAATGGCCTTGGGGGTTGTTCACTGGGTCTGGAAATGAAAGGTGGTTAACTATTGCACATGTTCATCTAAATGTTGACTAGGTTATTTGCGAAATGGAATGTGGCGGAAATGGAACGAATATTTGAAAAGATGTGCGACGGAAAATTGCAAATTTTCCAACAAATAAAAAAAAAAACGGCTACGGAATTAAAGGCAAGATTATTGGGAAATGCTTTCAACGAACATGGAGTTCACTATATTAGAAAAATCAACAAAATTAATTCTTTCATAATTTGAGACTACAGGTAGTTATCGCTGTGACCAGGAACCCAGATGAGGACGATTTTGAGTTGGCCTTCTAATGATGCTATCTCGGCCCGGCACTCCTCCACAAGTTTAGAATGTACAGTGAAGGAGGCAACAGCTTTGATGGTTGGCTATCAATACATATAGGCACCTATTTTGACGTGATGACAGACTCGCCTGATGACAGGCGTCACTGTAGATTGCTCAGTTAAAATCCCTGCACACCAGCACTGCCCGCCCGTTCCGTTCCGTTCTTTCGAGGATAAGATTCTTAAAGAGATTGCAACTAGGATTAAAACTAAGGGTTAGGGTTTTGGCTCAACAGTAGGGGCCCGACTGATGTACATTGTTTAATTTGACATTTGGTATTATAGTATCGGTTTAGGGTTTATTTCTTATATCAAACAATGTGCAGTGTTCATGTTGGTCATTTTAGATAGGGATAGAGTAATGGTGTAGTAGCTCGATGATGACAGCTATCACTTAAGGCAAGTTTTTTACCAGTTTTCTTGGCTAAACAAAAAACAAAAACAGAATGAAAAAAAAAGCATAGACTAAGCCGAAAGGCATATTTAAATTTATATCAGAATAGCTTAGAGTACCCGTATAAGGACAGTAGGTTAGACGTAAGAACAATTGTCAAGATAGTTAAGCTAGTTTTAAGTATTTTTGTCTAGCACGTAAGTAAATGAATTAAAAATAAAACAAAAATGAACTTAAAAAAAAAAATGACAGCTATCACTACTCTGGTAGAAGTCATACAGCTCGTTGTTAGAAGTCGTTGGGGAGAGTTGGAAAGAGTGGTAGTGGTAGTGGTCTCGTTGTACGATGATTGTGTTTCACAGGTTTCTGGTTGCCTCTTGAGGGTAGTTGCTGATGTCTTAAAGTTACTTTTTGAACAATGACACCATGTACTGTTGCAAGGGGATGATGCGTGCTTCGTCGTATTTTGCAGGAGCATTGGCTCTGTTCAAAAGTTGGTCATGAGACTTGACGTTTTACTATATGAGCACTTTGAATTTCATTCTTTATGCAAACTCATTTTTTGATTGGTGGTTGATTGGCCGTCTTGAATCATGAAGTTGATTCTTTGGCGAGCACGGATAGCTGTTCAGATTGTGGATGTGATGTTGTACATAATCGTGTCCAGAGGAGACGGTATTTTAAGGAATGGAGTCAGCTGAATTTGTGAATGAAAATTGCAAGATCTGAGCAGTATGAAAGTTTCCATTTCCATGACAGCGTTTTTGCAGACAGATTCGAAAAAAGTCTAGCATAAAATTGTCTTAAATAAACTTTATGTCAAAACTGGGTTCTGAACGAAAAATCATCAGAAGCACCGTCGAATTTCGAAGTACCCACAATTGCTTCGAAGAACTTAAGCAAATTTCCAATACTAAACATTTACCTTTACAGAGTTCTACCACTTTGGAAAAGAGAACGAAACTCAACGAAACTGAACGAATTGCTTATTATTATTGTATCGTTTCCGTGTATTCGTGAGATTACTTACGACGACCATTATTGTTGGGCCTTAAAGATATTGGCCTATAGTAATCTGGTGACAATCGGTAGTGTTCAGGGAAGACTTATCAAAGGTGGATATTCATAGAAACGTTCGGAAGGTTATGGCCCAGTTTAAAGCCATCGTCGTACGTACTCGTAATAAGGAACATCGTTAATGCCGAGAATACTGCGGCCAGATGCAGTACTCGTTATTGTCGAACCACAAAGTCATGAAGACCAATTGGCTAATAAAGGCTCATTCGTTAAGTGCTTCCTATCTTTGCATACAAATAAAACTAAGTGTGTATGAGGCATCATCGACCTTTTTTATTCGTTGGAAAGGCCCATCGATATGGAATATAACATCGTTCAAATGCCAGGATGTTCGCATTCGAAAACCCTCTTTGTTAGAGCGTTGTTCTCCAGCGCTAATTACGAGACCAGACGATACAAATAAGACGATCAATACTTGAAGAGATGAGTTTTCAAACTGAATCTTTATTTTGCTGAACTGAATTAAGAATCATCAGCATCAGCAGAGTCGCACGATCTGTCCAGACGGGATCAGATGACATGGCGACTCTGCGATGCATATTCTCAGTAATGTCAACCCAACACTTCTATTTGTTAGAATTGTGGAAGTGCTGACGTTACTCGTACGATATTGCCGAGCCAGTGGAGCCATCACATCTTTGTACAGCTCATAGAGTTCGCGGGTGTCTTCTCCTTCATTCACCTTCCTTGCAGACGGCTCTGCTGTTTTGCGTCTCACTATCATATAGGAGGACTGGCAGAATAAGGGTAGAGAATGATCCTGGTCCTTCGAGTCAGAAGCTATGAGCCCAGTTGTTTCGACAAACTGAAGTAGCACCGGTTGCCAAGGCAGCCTCTACGTTGGATCTCCACTAAGATGTCACTCGTGGAGGTCACGTTTGCCCCAGGTTTATTTATAAACGCCCCATATTTTTTGTTTGTCGCTAGACTCTTCGATATCTTTGCGCTGGGAGGTTACGAGAGACCTTTTCTTTAGGCGTTGAAGTTTTTTACTCTTCGTACCCTGTTTGCTCTTCTCTTCTCTAGCAGACTACGACCATATACACGGTAATCTCGTGCCGTAGCGAGGGCAGAAGACGGCATGCATGAATATGTACGTCGGTGCATGCAGACACTAACGTCCGAACGTAGCCCCTGTCACCGAACTCGTACTCTTACATCACCATCATAGACAAAGGATCACAGCTATAACCATGATGCTATAAGCGATATCATCTTCATCGGCTTTGCGACAACATCAGCACCAAGATCAAACTCAGAATAGTTCATGACGACTGTTGTTTCTTCGATCTCACGATGCAGTTGAGTAATAGAACCTTTTGAGGGTTCATACTGATTTCCTATTAGTTTCCCTGAAGAGAAACAGAAAAAACGGATGAAGAATCCTTGGTCGCTTTGAGGAACATGGTCTGCGTGCGATGTTTGATCCTGTTTGCATTGAAGGCTGGAGGAAAAATTCAACCAAGAACTATACAGCTACATGAGTATAACCAGGCGTCTACGGGTTCAACGCATAAGGTGGCTGGGCCATGCAGAGCACATTTACAAGTGTCTTCGAGCATGGTGCAGAGGTCGCAACGTTTAGGGTGGCGTACACAAGTGGAGAAGGTCCAACTTATTGAAAACAGCTAGTTTGAAACCGCAGTAGGTGCAGATGCTTCTTGGTTGAACTCAGGAATATCATCGTTTTCGGAAACAATGACATTCCTGTTCTGACAAAAATACAAACAGAAATCTAGCTCTAATAACTGAGGACACACGTCACACTTTGGTAGTTGAAGAGAGGAGGCTAGGGGAAGGAGTGGACAGGGATGCTAAAGACTCACAATCTGGCTCTGGATTGTAGGAGTTCAGGTTACATCTATCCCTGAATTAAGAACCTCACAAAATGCGCACCAAGAACAAAGGTTTGAATTGTCGCAACTGCAAGGTGTTCTTGATTAACTTACACTTCAATTCCGTCGATTATTTGGGATATCCATCAAACATACGCACCATTGGTTTCTGTGAAAGCGTTCACTGCAGCTAGTTAGCATCCTTATTCTTCAGCAAATCATCTGATAACCTAAGTGGAACTCATTGCATTGTAAAATACAGTAAATGTCCCACACTGCGGAAATGCAACTCCAAAAAGAAAGCGACCAATTTAAACTTCTCAAAGTAAAGGAGTTCCTTTAATTGAAACAGAAAAGAAAAACCTTTGAATGAATATTTCCATTTATGTCCACTCGATAGTTTGTTCTGTCGCATGCAAAAAGGTACATATGTACACACTGTTTCCCTTGAAAGAGAGAGTTTCAATGTTCAGCGTAATCTGATTCCATATGAAACGCAATTAAGTTCATTGATATGGCATGAGTTTTCCTTGAATCCAGCACGAGCTCAAGTGAAAATGGATTCGCATTGTACGGTTGTATGTGGCTTTGCCTCTTGCGTGTATCATTAAAGCACCAAGCTCCTTTGCCATTCAAAAGACCACCCCGGCAACTCGTTGCCGGCACAAAGTGAGGGAGGCTACACCCTCCCTTCTTGGTTGGCAAACACTTACACCTTATTCAAATGGAAACTTTGCAAAACTTATTCACACATCTATGGATGTGTTTACAGACTCAAGCTTCCGTTGTGCATTTGAATTGAGATGTATAGATCGAGCACGCTGCATAAATGTATGTTGGATAAAACAATGGGTCGTTTTTATCCCTAATGCCAAAGCTTTGACCTTCCTTATCGTGTAGGGTTGCCAAACAACAACAACTGAGTGGCACAGCAGGCACATTTGCCTACAGCACACACCGCGACCGCTGCTGCGACAGTGGTAGTGGCCGGAGCAACTCACGATTGTCGCCCACGCAAGTCATTCATTAGTTTGAGTCTTTCATTCACAGTTATTTTTTGTTCGTTTTTCCATTTTCCCAGTTGTGGTTAAGGGGAACATTGAGGAGTCAGCCGCCTGGGGAGGATTCGCCACAGACTATCAGCGGCGGTGTGAGGTGAAAGTTGAACTTTTCTCGGTTGTGCGCAGTGGTTGGCATCATCCCCTGTTGGAAGTATGAATTTCATCAATGAATCCTTGCCTTGCGCCCAGCGGGAGAGTTTCGAATGGATTGGGGTTACACTTGTTGTCTTTATGTGGTGGGCAAAGTTTTCTTGTTGCACCTTCTTCCCGTAGAAATCTATGGACGTAAATGGATACATAGAGATAATCGAAATCTTTGTGGCATGCACTAAATACAAAAAAAGAGGACTGATGCTCTCCTGGAATTAAACAGTAAACATATTAGTTGGTGCTTCATAGGCAACCAGGCCAAAATACTTGAAGCGCCCTACAATGACTTTTGTACAAGCTGCAGGGATGAGGAGCGAGAGAAAACAATAGTACGCTACCTCGAAACATGCCCTGTCCTTGCGGAAACAAGAAGAAGACTTGACTGCCTTGAAGAACTATCTAACACAAGTATAAGAGATATCCTAGAATATCTAAAAGCCACTGAATGACTATGAAAAGGTCGAATAAATTATAACCAATAAATCCAGAACAGGGAGCACAGTAAATTCAACGGGAGAACCAGGTCTACACAGCCAGATAGTGACACCACAATGGACCACAATGGACCACAATAGGTGGTCTAGGTGGAGCTTAGCTTAAGCAAGCAGTTATCGTTCCTAGCTAACTTTTGAACATTCAATAATGAAGTAGCTGGATCGTAGAAATATCTTGTTTGAAGTTGAAGGACACAGGTAAGGCGCTAACTAATTGGCTCGAAAATAGTTTGATAACGACTGGTGTTTGTAAAAAGTTTATTCACGTTATCTACAAGACTTCCTTTTGGATTCAGTCCTTCCTAGTTGGATGCTGAATTGCTGTAAGAAAAAGAAGACGTATGATATGATCTGTGCCTAGATGAGATCTACACAAGAAGTACATTAAACGATGTGCGCTTTCATCATCATAATCTTCTGACCCGCTTGATCCACTAAAGGGGCGCGAAGGATAATAGTAAATAAGGAATCAATGAGCCATCTCGCCAAATCGGAGGGTTTCACCCACTATGATGGGGAGGAAACTGCAATAGCGGAACAGTCTCCCACCACCTCAGATGCTAGATGCTAGAGAGATAGACCCTCCTGCTGGCAAGGAGCCGATACCCTCTACCTCGTCTTCCATCGCGGGAAAATCCCTGTAATCAATTTGGTATCCGAACGAAGTGGAGTAGCCAACAAGCAATAGCCCCCATCCAAGGTAGCCTTGGTCCCGGTGCCGCTCAATGGCTAGGGGGACTCATTCCTTGAACCTGATCCCGACGACGAGACCATCACAACTGTGGTGAAGAGAGTGTCTGTGAAAGAGACGGACACGTTACCCGATGGCCATGCTCCAGGTAACACAGAATAATCTCCAATCTACACTGCGGCCTCCGCCACTCTTCTTCATCTTTCACGAACTGAAGACATTGACAATGATTTGGGACGATGTCAGTTCACATGTTGTCCACCAAATGGCAATGCAGCCGCAGGAAGTTGCTGTTTGTTATGTTCCATGTTTGTCAAGCGGCATCATGGGACAGTATTTCTTGAACGATGGCGTTATTATTCTTTATTTGGCGCTACCGTCCGTGTGGACCTGGTCCTCAACCAACAAGCCTTGCCTTTGCAACTAGGGCGAACTTTGGCCAAGTTGGTCTAGAACCTTCTCCACTTGAGTGCGCCACCGTAGACGTAGGCGTCCTCTGGTTCAGAGTCGAAGACTCTTCGGGCAGAAAGGAATAAGAAACTAATATTGACGAATAACTTAGCAGCTGTATGTCAAAATGTAACCATCGTGCCTTAATGCCTAGATACGTCCCATACGCTGGAGGGTTCTCTGTTCAATCCCTGCCACAATCAACTTTCATAATGCACGGGTCCACCTATTTTGTGGTTACTAAAAGGGCGTCGCGACGCCTGGGCATAAAAATATAGGTCATCCCACTCGTGCGAGAACGCAAAATACGAGTGGTTGCAGTTGTAGAAGTTGGGCTAAGCTCCACTACGGGCTATAGGGCCACATTATTACTACCATCTCTAAAAGTATGAAGAAAGCTGTACTAAGCAGAGTTTAGCAGAAGTTGTTCACTCATATAACAATCTATTAAAGTTCAGCAATCACTTACAGAGTCAAACACCAACTGCCGGGGTCACGATAAGGGCATGCGCACCACCTGCTCCACAAGCTTCCCCACCCATCTGCAAGTAAGCACCAGGGAGAGAACGAAACGGAAAGCAAAAAGAACAACAAAAAGCTCCCTCCACTTCGGGCTTCGCTGGCGAAACGTTTGATATAGAATTTTGCGTCACTAAAAGTTGATACAGTTTCAACTTGGATTTCGCGGGCGATGCAGTGAAAAAGAGTAACTCGGCCAAAAGTTCAGTGCTGAAGCAAACGACCCTTTACAAGCTTTTCTTAGAATATATTTTTTTTCTGTCGCCATTCCTGGCAACGGAAAAACCGTTGTAAAATTCACCGAAAAATCGGATAAAAACTGGTTTCAATCTCATCTTCATTGTCTGAGTGGAATTGTTTTGTGGCAAGGATCCGTCGGAGGACACCGCACGTAGCCGAGCAATTAAGGGAATCTATTTTCTTTCTAGTGAAACTAGGTTCTGCTTACGTCGTCGAGGAAAATCGATCGATTTTCCCTGAGTGGTGGTGGTGGCAAAGAGCAAACAACTAACAAAACGAGAGAACAAGAGCCGCTCTCGAGCACGAAGGAAAAGTGGAACGGGCCAATACACTCGTGCATTGTATAGTGGATATGGCCGGCCATATGGTTTGGCATTGCAATGAAAATTAATTTGTCAACGAGCAGAAGGACTCAATCAAGCTAGACAACATGGTTGCGGCCGTATCAACTTTTGGGCTGGTCCTCCAGCTGGTGCTGCTCACCAACCATCTGGCGGTTTGCGAAGTATCCGTTTATCCAGGTGAGTGATCCCGGTCTGTATCTAAAAATAGAAATTACCTCCCTACTTATCTCCGATATCGTCGGTTGTGTTCGCATTTCGAGTGGGTGGCAGTTGGATTTTTTTCGATTAAGCCACCTCGCACTGGAACTGGTTGCATGCCAATGGGACTTTCGCGAATCTACTTGCCTTCTGATGCAAGAAATCGATAGACACTGTATCAGTTTCATTAAACGCAAATAAGAAATCATTGAATCCTCACAAGAACAATTCCACGAGCGGCGAGGAGAGCCAACGGCAGAGGCGGAAGCATTCCGTTGGTGGATGTTTGAATTTATTTACGCAGATGAGAAAGTACGTGCGCCTTGAGGTGGGCTTCCATTTCCATTTGCAGCCTTCGAATTACGTATGCAAAGTTGTGCTACTTTTAGAATTGCTATCACTCCACGAGAGCCCTTATCGGGTGAGGCGTATGTCACCCATTGTGACCCGAGGTGCTTTGCTTTGCGTGTAGTTGGTGTGACTGTGCCCCGGCCATTGGTGGGTGGTGAACTAATTGCCTCCGGGGCACAGAGGGTACATGTTTTAATGACTATCTTAACAGGGGGATTTTTTTTTTCTCTCAATCAAGTCGTTGAATGTGGTTGGGGCTAGGAGTTGAGGCTACGTCGGTATTCAGCGGCCGTTTACCACAGCCACCCACACAGGAATACTTTTATAGTTTACCCTAATCGGTTGAGTCCTAACATCTGTTGAATGTTTTTTCCCACCTAAGATAAATATGCTTCCTGTCGGAGTGTCGGTATTAAAAGCGCTTTAATAGGAATGACGTACAACTAAGTCGGATTAAAACATAACCTCATTCATTGCTGTGGCATTTATCGCTTAATTTCTTGTTAAGATGTTCATGTTTTTCTGAGGTTTGTATTATTCCTCGAATTCCAAGGAGGGAAGCTCAAACAAGTAGTTTATAGTGCTCTTCCTTTAGAGAACTCGCATCACGTTAATATGACGTTTTCAAATTGTCTTTTTTTTCCCGAGAACTCCTTTCTCATGTCAACGACTTTTATTATCAAGGCAACATGGATAGCAAACCAACCAGTAGCGACTTGGCAGATAGTTACGGTTCCGTGCCTCTGTCCTAAGCCAGATAAAGCGCTGAGCGAAGGTAATGCGCTGTGTCTGCATTCGTACAGCCATTTTGTGATTCCAAATGTAAATTTAAATAAAGCACATGTCTGGTTTAGTTTTCAGTAAAATATTTGTATCAATAGATTCTGTGGATCTTGCCATTATGAGTGCACAAGTGACATCTTTCAAATGTCCTCCACCAGGGTTCTTAAGGTACTCGATTCGATGACTGTTCGACACATATTGGGCAGTAATTCGGTCTTAACTGGACAAATATTAATTTTCGAAACGTCAAGATGTTTCAGATTATGTGCATAAGTTCGACGATCTGTTGCATATCCCCACAAAAAGAAAACCAACGTCGACAAACCACATGATCTAGGTGGCAATTCACATCACCGAATCGAGAAATAGTTTGCTCAAGAAATTTGCCTGGCAAAAAGGGTCGAGTTCTTTGAGATGTGGGACCGTTTTATTGAAACAACCCCGTTCCTACATCCAAAAAAAAAATGACGGTGACACCTCCCACTTTCGAAGAAGTATACACAAATGACACCAGCACACCAAATTAGACACAATACATTGGCTTCTTGTGTATGAAACGGTTTTCCGACAATTACATGTGGATTTTCACGTAGCCATATGTCTCCAATTTTGTTTTTCATCGCTGAAGGAAATATTGTGCGGAATCTGGCCATCCAAACGCTGATGTTCATGCGCCTAACCGGCGTATGTTATACGCGTTCGGTGGTCCACTGGCTTCAATCCCAATTCAGTAAATGAATATTAGTGTGCGGATGCAAAGTCAAAGCCATAATGTACATTTTTAAGCCAAGGCCAAGTGCTGTGTTCGTCGTGAAATCAATATACAGTACAGTACAGTACCTCGATATAACGAACAAGAAAATTCGATACAATGAGATTTGTTATATAGAGGTTGGACTACGATTCATTTTAACAAGGTCCGGTCTACATACTTAATGATTTTGCGTTTATCTGCAACGGTTAAGAACCATCATTTTCGTTGTTCAGCAATTGGAACTTCAAAACTAAAGAGCCGTTCATATGAGCCACGAACTGAATTATCGAGTTTTTTTTATCGACAAATCTCAACTAAAGATATTTTAACCATCCTCATTAACGATTTTAAATTATTTCTCTGCGAATCAATCACTCTTTTCACACTGTCAAGCTGAGAACGCAATACACAAAGAGACAAACGCGATCCACAAATTCACGACAAAAAAAATCGCAGTGAATTATCGGTTTTCATAAATAGGTTTCATAGAAGGTCTCAATTTGCAGTGAGCTCGTTAAATCAAGGAAATCGTTATATTGAGGCCCGCTATATCACGGCTGCGCCGCTGTATTTGGATTGGCAGCCATATTTTGTTTAGAATGTGAACTTCGAATGAGAATGTCCTTAAGACCAGTTTTGGAACTTAACCTTAATGGATCTTCTGGGATTCGCGGTCACAGTTCAATTTAATTACTCTGCAATTAGCAGCATATTCTGATCGTCTCTCGGCGATGGCCATAGCTCAGAGGATGAAGTTCTTAAACGAATCTCAAGGCGAACCTTGGAATAAAAGACTTAATGATTGGCTTTTAGCGTAGAGGCGTCAAGCAGAAAGGGTACATTTGGAGGTTATTTACTTTTCAGGGCTGGATGGTCTGAGCCTGAGCAGTAGCTGCCCTCCATCGCAAAACCATGTTGCATTGCGTCTGCAATGACTTTGCATTTTAAAGAGAAGTTCGTTTTCTTCTCCTTGTAGAATCAGGAGGCTTGGATCTTAGCTGGGACAACCAGCTGTCCTGTCTTCGGGACTACATGCACATCTTACTTACAAATCGTAGAGCCGTAGCGCGTAAATCTTCTTGCTTGCAGACGAAGATGAAAAGACACCAAGAATCTTGCTTATCGTCCAGCATTCGCCTCCGTATAGAAGGATGGGCAAAATAATTGTTTTTTAGAGCATGATTTTGATCCTTCAAGCACGGAGTTGTTGTTTCCAGATGTTTCGACAAATCGAAGCAGCGCGGTTGTCAATGCGATGCCAACTGTTCATATTCTTGGAAGCATACTGTTAATGCTGCTGCGATAATCTGCAAATAGAGGAAACACGCCATAAACGAGACGATGTGGGATAATTGACATTTTTCAACCGATAATGGACTCACTCACCTAATCTCCAAAATATCTGTCAACCCTATCAACTGCCGCCCCACTTTCGACTCTATTGCGGCACGATTCGGATGGCCCTGGAAAAAATGCTCATAATCCGCTGATGCCTCGCTGCACTTTCCCCGAACAAACAGAACTTTCCTATCATTCTCCAAGTTTATCAATTTCCCTTCCACCGGTTTGCGGCACCTCTTCGATACGAACTTTCACGGTATTGCAACCAATCATAACTCTCGTTCCAATCGTCCTGTGTGCCTAAACACACATTATCGGACACTTTGCTACTGGTCCCTGTGCCTCCGCACTTTCTTTAAACCACATTCGGAAACCATTTTGAAGACAACTCGCTTGTAATCTCTGCGCAAAGAAGGATCGCACAAAAAGCCGTTTGCTACTCATGAGATGTCCAGCTGCCGTTCAAGAGTGACGTGGCATTCATAAGAGGGCTTTTAGCACTGATGAAGAAAACATAGGTTCTCCTCGTGACATATTCCCCCTCTGATCGGTAAATCTGGACGACTCTTGGCTTCATTAAGGCACCTGTTTCCTTCTTTTTTTTCAGCTTGTCTACGTAAAGATAAGACCGAGACTTTATTATAAAGGCAACTATAAAGCAATTCCCAATCCATCCTACAACTTCGTTGCAACTGTAAAACGATTAATCCCGTAGAAGGAACTCATGGAATTGCGCGTGATTTCATTGTTCCCCAAATTCAATGGATACTAAGCTTACACATCGATCGGTTAATTCCCAGCTATAATTGGTCACTAGTTGAATAGTTATTTCTGTTTATAGTCCAGATGTAAACAGGCACTGTTTGTATTCCACCCGCAGTTGCTGGTGAAGAGATAATTATAATCGCTTTTCGATGGCTATCCAAACTAATCGATAGTTTTCGGTGGAACTGTGCTGCTCTATTTTTTCCCTTATGCGAGCTATAAATATATGAAAGCTGGACTTTTTCCAGGAAAAAACTTACCCTTTTCATTTCGTTTTTAAATGTCAACACTAAGTGAGGTTGGCCTTCACTTAGTGTTGACATTTCGAACTACTACTTCTTTTTTGGGGCAGCGCCGCTGTCCGGGGTGGACCTGGGTTTCAGCAACTACTACTATAGTTGTTGCTTATCACACCATCGATTACCGAAAGTTGATCAATTATATTTCAGTTCGCCATAGTTTATTTCAGACGGTTATTTTTACAGTCCACAAATAATTCTGTCCGCCCAGTGTTGTGGGCGTCAAATCAAATTTCGTCACTCTATAAGATCTTCAATTAATGCTGAAAGAAGACGTCATCGTTGAGGTTAATTTCCTTCCCTATTTTTCTGTTAATAATTACACAAGTTTATTGATAAGTTAGTTAAGTTAGGTAGTATTGATGGTCACGTCATGCTCCGTCACGGTTAAGACCGCAATGGGTTCATTGCATCAGCTCATAATGGCACAATACTGTTAAAAGATTAGAGAATTGTAAAGGCATACTTATTAAAATGTCAAACGTAATAAGAAACGCACTCCAACTTCTAAGTCCAATATAATAATAATATAGGTGGCGCTATAGCCCGTAGAGGGCCAGGGCATAGATTCTCAGCAACTTCTCGTGTTGTGCGTGCTATTGTTCCATCACGAGTGGAAGGGACCTACCGTTTTGTGCCGACTCCGAACGACTAAGATTGAGAAGCTTTTTCTAGGCAGTTATACCCTTTTAGCATTGTGAGTGACTTGGAAGAGGTGCCGCCGTGAAAATTATTTTTGGTCGTATTGGAAATCGAACCCAAACACCGAGGTTCAAGTGCGTAGGAGTCGACGCACATACCCACAACGCCACAGCCGCCACTAATTTCAATATTTTTGAAAGAAATATGCGTTCAACTGTCACTTTTCTTATAAATTTTTAGTTTTTTCTTCCACGTTGAGAGTTTTTTTCTTACAAATTGAGAATTTTTTGTGTCAGCTGACATTTGAGAAATGTAAACCAGAAATAAGGTAGTATGAAACTTGTTGACATCGTTTTTATATCGGTTTCACAAACCTGACCAATCAGATAATGCCATTTATATTATTTCGTGAATAACCATACAAAATGCATGAATAACTGTCGAAAAGTCTTTTAAATTTGTCGATGGACATTAGAGTTTGAAAAACCAGCAGAAATCAGGTACTATAGAGATGGCCGACTTCACAGCCGATTGACAATTTGTCCAGTGACAAATTTTGCATGCCTTTTGACAGTTAATCATGAAGTCTACATGGCATTCTTTGATTGCTCTCTTTGGTTGGAAAAATGTTATAAAAGGACGTTGTCAAAAAAAAAGGAAAAAAAAATTGAGCTAAAAGACGAATATTTCTTGTAAAAATAGTCAAGAAAAAATACATCACATACACACACATTAAAATACTCTCAAAAACCCAATAGACTCCAATAAAACTATCTCATTCCTTTAAAAAAAAAGTATCGTACAAAAGAGATACATTTTCCTGACTTTAAAGGACATATAATCTTATTCCAAAGATGTAGTTGATATTTGGCGATAGGACTAAATCTCAAAATAAATACACTAGATGTAGATTAATTGCATCAAAGTGGCAGCTCTGCTACTACCTTATAACATAAAATACTGAAATAATAAACGAATCACTTAAGGAGACTGTGGAGATACTGTGGTCTTACAGCCTTTCAGTTTTGCTGATGAATCTTTCGGGTATCCCTGTCTGGCTATTAGGCTGGGTGCGTTGAATGCGCTTTTACTTACTTACTTGTATAGAGTGTTTTTTAAAAGCGGAAAAAGCTGTGCCATTGCCTCGCTCTCCAGAATCGGCGCCTAGCCTCGCTGGGCCAAATATTCTTCACAGAGACTGCGGACTTAGCGAATGCAGACGAATACCGAATATCTTAAGATTCGTAAAGGTCACAGGGTGGTTTAAGCTACAAGATAGATTAATAGAACATGTACCCCACAAATGAAGGGATTCCCATTGGATCCTAGGCCTCCGAGTGGAAGTGATGGGTCCATCCACACACTCCTCTTCCAAAACCTAACCTAGAGGCGAAGAACCAGTATGGTTTGCTGTGACAGCAGATTTGATAGGTTTGCAGGTTATTTTTGGCTAAATTTTGGTTTGGAAATTCATCATGAATAAACTCACGCCGCACCATGTATACATTCTGAAATACCTGTTCCAATTCGAGAAACTCAAACCAAAGGCATCGTCGAAACACCAGGAGAGTTTGACAAATCGCCACAGCAAGAATATCAAACTTGTTACATAATTAAAAAAATCCAAACTTAACTTCTGAAAATGTGCGGTGTCAGGTCACCGCCATCAACAAGAAACTAGACGAGCACGTCTTTCTAACATCGCGTACACGATCTTCTGATACGTCCATAGCAGTGTGGTTTCAGGCCGGGGAAGTCCACAATAGACTGGATCTTCAATGACAATGATTCTGGAAAATACCCGAGAAGTTCAAATCGACACCAACCACCTATTCCTCGATTTCAAAGGCGCATATGACTGCACAGAGCTGTACAACGCCATGTCTTGTTTTGACATTCCTGCCAAGCTCGTCAGGTTGTGCATCAAGGCCGGTATCGAACTTACCAAGCATTACATGTCAAAAAAGGATTAAGACAAGTTGACGAGGAGCTGTCATGCGACTTCCTAAACATCATCCTGGAGAAGATCGAGGAAGACTCAAACGGCAACACTATAAGCACGATCTTCCAGAAGTCCGCACAACTGGAGACAGCTAGAGTCCCAGGTGCCGGTCCCGGACTGCAAAGCCAAATAAAAGAAAAGTAGAGGTCGGGGCCATGAAACTTTTTTCTCTGTGGGGCAATTGGTCAATATTTGAAATGTGATACATTTATGCTTGTTTTCAGTTTTGGAATAAAACACTGTGTCTTCAATCTATTCAGAATTGAATGAAAAACAAATTTTACTGAAATAGGAATCACGCCATAAGTTTTCATTTCTGTCAATTCGGTCTGTCAAATCGGTATTTCAAATCTGTCATACACATCTTCTGTAACATAGAGGCTTCTATCTTCTATTTTTTGTCTTCAAAGTACTTTAGTACTTTTTTAGTACTTTGCTTACGAATACTGTTACTGGCTATTAGAAGAAGAGAATTCCCCTTTAGAGATGGGGCGTCTTTAGCAGTGTTGTACATGTGATTCAACATAAGCTAGTGTCTTGTAAGAGGAGTTGGGACTGGAATACGGAGTTAAGTATGAAGATATGAAAATTAAGGCTTTTGAGAGAGAACTTTTGAGCAAGCGCTGATGTGGTTTGACAGTTTTTGAGAATTTATTATGTGAACGCACCCTTAATCTTAGATTAGTGATGTTGCTTAGGTGCGTAGCACTACACTCCTGAGTGGGAAATTTATGAACTGTCTCCAGTTACCAAGTCGGTTGAGGTCCTTCTTCAATTTTATTCGCCACCCCAATCGTAGGCGTCCTTTCCTCTTGATTTTTGGAAGCTAATTAGGAGTTAAGTAACCAAGTTGTTCCCATTCTTCCGTAGGGCGTTTATTACAACCTCTTTTGTTGAAATGTATTCTTTATTGATCTGCGCCCATGTTCAAGCGTTACATGCAAAGTTTCTGTCTTCTGAGATGTTGTTAATCCCTGGATTCACTGGGATTTGTTGCACATACACTTTCCTTACAACAAGTACTTTATTCACAGAATCTTTAAATGACTTCTGGAACACATTTTCTATCATCATAGACAACAAATAACCTAAATGAGACATTCTTTTTTTTCATACCATTTCAGGACTTCGCCGGAAGCCGTCACAACAATCTCTGCAACAGCAATTTGGGATTTCAGCCGATTTCCTTGCTCAACTAATGGAGGACAATGCTCGTCGAAGATTGCAGCAGCAATTCGAACAGCAACTTGAACTGATTAACCTACAGAATCATCGTCGTCAACAGCAACAACACTACGGAGGACCAAATCATGCATCATACGACAATCAGAATGGCATGGAGGGCGTGGACTTCACCTACAAGTTCTCACCAAACAGTGATGCCATTCAGAGCGAAGATCGCATACCATTCGCCGTTGATCCGTCGGATCCGCGGTTCTATGAAGATCTGCCAAAGATCGACGAGGACGGCTTCTATGAGATTGAGGAGCAGCCCGTCAAAGCAGTTACCCCGGCAGAACCAAAGCCCAACAACGAGGTTACCTATCACCGCGTGAAGCCCCCAATCGACCTGACACCGATGAAGCCGGTGCAGAATGCTGCAGCAGGCGGCAGGGGCCGCGACGATATCAATGCGCTGCTCGAGAAGCTCGAGAAGGACGGTAAGGCGGATGCGATTATGAACTCGCAGAATCGAGGTCACGACGAGCACGTCGTCGTGCGTCAGCACATGGGCATCGAGGGCGAGATGGGCATGTACGTGGTGGCGCTAATAGCTGGCGTCAGCGCAGCTGTGACAGTTGGACTGATTGCTTTGGGCATCGCATGGTATACGTAAGTTTCATGGAATCTCATTTCAAGCGGTGGCTGGTTCTTATTTTGCTTCGTCTTGTCTTAGTCTACAGAAGAAGACAAAGGCGGCTGCAGACGTTGAATATCCAGCTTATGGTATAACCGGTCCCAATAAGGACATATCACCGTCGGGGGATAGGAGACTTGCTCAGAGCGCTCAAATGTATCACTATCAGCATCAGAAACAACAAATCATTGCTATGGAGAACCGACAGCCCGGCGAGGGTCATGGTGGACTCTCAGATGTTGAGAGTGATGATGACAACGAGGAAGGTGACTACACTGTTTACGAATGTCCTGGATTAGCTCCGGTAAGTGATGATTCAAAGTTTTCAACTTACAGTGTAATAACTTCTTGTAGTTGAGTTTGGTGTTACTTAACTAAATTAATTTTATAATGTTCCTGTTCATAAGCGTCACTGAATGTACTGCCTGTTGAATATATAGACCAATCAATGACACCTCTACCTCTCTCACTCAGTATTTATCAGGATCATGAGCTTGAGTCTTTGATTGCAATCCTCTTTATGTGATTATATTCCCTTTTGAATTGATTTTGCTTGAAACTCCATTTAAAAGAGGGAATGAACTGCAAGGCATGACCGTCCATTGTTCCTAGCAGGGCTGCCAGTTTGTACCTCTTATTTATTTGTATTAGCTCTACTCTCAGGGTTTGACCAGGGCCTTTACCAACAGTCCCCACCACTCACAACTACTCACATTAAGTTGAAAGACGTTTTGCGTCACCTTTTGTGTTATTTCAATCGACTACGCACGGACCACAGATTCTGCAGAATTGTTGAAAGCGGCCTCAAGATAATATAGATGGCGCTATTGTCTGATGTGGACCTTGGCCCAGTTTCAAATGTAACCACTTGTGTTGTGCCTGTTACTGTTCTGTCACTTTATGCCGATTTCGAACGGCGAAGTTTAAGAAGCTGTTTTGTGAGCATGCACAGAGAATGGTGTAGGGATGCACGGCGGTGAATTATGAAAGTTGCTCATGGCGGTAGTCGAACTTAAACAACCAGAGTACACAATGATTGCCATGGGCTTACTTCTCCTCATTCAATATTGCCCATGCTTCTAAACAGTATTAAAAGAAGCCGGACTTCGGGTATAGGGACACGTGAGATGTGTTCAAGACGTGGGTACAGCTGATTCAGTTGTGACAGTCACGTTAACCTTAACCAATTGCGATTGAAACGGTTCCTGCCAAAGACTTAATCACAAGAAGCAAAGTTCAAGCAAACCCAGGAGAGTCGTAGAAGTTGATTCAAAAGACCGTATTTTGGAGCGGGCAACTGCCTGTAGATGTGACTGTATATACTCGAAGTTCGTGTAGAATATAGAGACAGCCGACAACTACCTGTCTTACTCCTTAAATTTTTCTGGCAACGTTTTTTTTTTATAGCTTTTTTCGGACTACACGGACCAATCAGAGAATGGCCTTTCACTATTTCTTGATTACCGTCAAAAAGTCGCTCAAATTCGTGTGTGGACAATGGGGCAATCAACTGTGAAATAGTAGCTAACACCTATAATACTTGATTTTTTGTGGGTACATCACCGGATTTGAGCACATTTCTTTCGGAGAAATCCGCACTATAAGTCACAGTATCGCAGAAAAGATAGAGCATGTTTTTTTTTTGAAAAGAGATGCCGGGATAGTGTGAGAAACGCGGCAGTACGCGAGAAACTCAATCTTGAGCAGCTGATTGAACGAAAAGGGCTATGCTTCGATGGTTTGGCCACGTGGTACGAATGTCTCTATCACGACTTCCGAGTCGTGCCTCAAATACGATTCCAACAAGTAGGCGACCGCTTAACAGACCCTGGATGATGTGGTTACACCAAGTCCAAAAACTCGGCTGGTTGTGCCTTGGCATAACTCTTGATGAGTCGGAGTGGATGGCAGAGGATCGACTGGCCTGGAGAACTCTAGTGCGTACGTCCCTCGACGTCTTTAGTGTTCGACAGCAATTATTTTGCGAACGTTCACTATCTGTATGGAAGGTACAAGGGCATATATGTATGTGTATTATCTCTCCCGTGGCCTGAATGTATAATGAAACTTGGAAAGTTGGCCAACCGTCTAAGATGGCCGCCTGTCAAATTGGGTTGAATATATCGGCAATAAGAAAATTGGGTACAAAATATTGAAAAAAATACCCGTATTTGTTGGAACTTGGACGGAAATGTCCCCTCTTTGTCGCCCTCGTGGATGAAACTGTGCAAGTTGCCTGCAAGCAGTGCTTACTCACACATTTGTATTTTTTACATAAGTGTTTGAAGTGTAGCAATTCCAGGGAGTAGTCTTTTACAACAACGAACAATTATCATTTGCATCAACATGAGGCATAATTTTAGTTTGTGCTTGACTTCAAACACATATTGAAGAAAGTTCATTCAACTTCAGTTGACGTACATATGTGCACCCTTACAAATTGGCCACGTGGTTAACTTGGTCAGAAAAGTTTACACAGCGGGTGGCGAACTTAGAAAGGTTTCATTGTATTTGGATTTCAAACAGAGAGAAAAAATGTGACTGAAAAATGTAGTTGGGTTTTGACGTTTGTTCGACATTGCTTTTGACAATTTCACTTTTATGTGGCTAGTGCGTTTTTCAAATTTCGGTAGTGAATATTTTTGGGCTGCTCTAATTTCTCTGGCTCTAAAATCCGGAAAGAAAAGGTAGTGTCATACGGACCTAACAGACAGCCAAAGCCGTGCCAGAGAAATGTTCAGAAAAATAAACAACATCTGTAACAGGGAAAGACTCTCAAGAAATCCGACCTAAAAAAGTTCTACGATTTTTGAAGACAGCACTGAAATCCTTGATCAAACAATACAATACATCTTTATGGCCGTAGTACTAGTCTATCTTGTGACACACCCCGATTTCTTCAATTCAATTCGCTGTGTGAACGTATAAATCCTTCTAATCGGCCCGTACCAATGCGACAAATCGACTACAGACCAAATAATAGCATCAAGAGAAATCCTGGAAAATACTAGCTAGATTCAGATTGATGCACAAGATATTTTTAATTATTTATAATTCCGCTTAAGACAGCATTCACAGCAAGGAACTATTCGAAGTGATAGCCCAATTTAGGATTCCATGAAAACCAATTCGACTGTGATCATCCGAACCGTTTGAAATTTGAACCGGACTTCGGCAACGGAATGATGCACTGTCGTGTAATTTCTTCAATCAATGGTACAGGAGAAGATGTAAACAAAAGCAAGGCAATATCTTCTACAATCAGACCAACTGTGGGATTGCGCAGATGGCATCGATGTCGTCGCGTGTTTCCAACAAAAACTTTTCACGGCGGTTGAAGAACAGGCGGAACGAGCTGGTCTTAAGGTCTATAAGGACAGAATAGAATATATGCTGTCGAGCAAGAATCGTTCCGTCAAAACAACTAGGACTAGGACGATTCATGAGGTAGTAAAAGAGTCTGTCTACCTAGGGACACCCTACTGTAAGCGTATCCCTTATGATCGATCGAGTAAGTTTGATGTCTGCCAATAAATATGCGTCTGCAAACAAATGAATTTGACGAGGACCCCGATCTTAACAGGCAGTAGATAGAGATGCCTTGGTCAGAGAAGACAATTTATTTGCTTATTATTACTGGTATATGTAAGTTAACCAATAAAACTCAAAATTTCGTCCGGTCCGACGAATAAGTATTTTTCTAATGATAGCTGATAAGGTTCAACGATTCCCACGTCGATCCCGTCACCAGCTTATGGGAGCCGGACGCAAAGTTACCGATTTCCGCTGAGTAGGCTAGGGTTATAGTTTGTTAGAATTTAGTTTGGCTTAGAGTTAAGCAAACGTCCAAAGACATCTGACGAGTTGACCGGCAGTTGGCCGTAATAAATTATAAGGAAATAAGAATAAAGTGTTTTATTGCTGAGCCCGGCGGCCAATAAAGTGAATAAACATAACTTGTATGTAACGCTAGTGGAGATCTGACATAGTATCGGCCTTGATAACCGTTTCGGTTTGTCGAAACAACAAATGCATGTTCACGTCCTGCTTTATTGAGTAGAAAGCTTGACGATAAAAAAAAACAATAGAACTAATTCTCTTGAGCCCTTCGAAAGACAAATTCTGGATCGGATAGTAGGGACTTTCTCGGCCCATCGAGTGCATGGACACCGATGGTCCAGTGATGTGGCTCCTCGAATCCGATCCCTTTGGAGTTAAAAATCAATTCACGACGAACGTAGGACAACTTGCTCTCGATTACAATAAGCAGGCTGTCAACAACCGAAGGCGGCATTAGCTCAGGCCTAGATCCTCTGTGGGCCGTCGTTGTTCCTTTATGACTGTCTCTAGATGTCATCCGATAAAATGGCACGTCCAAGCCAGTTGTTTTTTTTTTATTGTCGCGCATTTATCACACATTTACTAGCTGTTCTTTTAGAATGTAAAACGAATAAGTTTCTACAACAGCCACCATATCTGCTTTCTTAAACAATGCATTTGACTTTAAATGTCATTTCTATGAATAAATTCATTTTGAAGTTCGTCACTAATTTGTGTCCCTTCGTATCAAAAAATTAGCCTCAAATGCTTCCCTTTTTACGAGTATCATTCAGGCTTAATTTTCCCTCAATTTGTAGTCATTTTCTCAGATTTCTACTTCACTTCACCGGCTCCGAATGATGAATACCTTTCGAGTCGTCCTTGAAATTAAGCAAAAATACGGCAACAGAATGAACCTTTTGAGCAATCTATAAGTCCATTAAATTCATTTAAATGAGGACTTTAAAACCATTATATTCCAAATCAATTGTTACCAACGGTCCCTCCTAGGATCTAAAATTACGCAAAAAAAAAAAAGAGAAAAAAAAAACAGATTTCCCCTCCGATTGACTTCAAGGTTGAGTTGCCGAGATCTTAGAGCACAATGAATCATAATTGAAACCCATACAAAATACAAAAAGAGGATGTGAGTGTCAAAGGTTAGAGGACATGAGGCACATTAAGGGAACAGTGTTCATTCACCGTTAGGGGTTGAATATGAATACGATAAAATTATGAAATTATGTGGAATGGGGGGGGGAAAGGGTCCTTTGAATCTGCTTCTCCCCCCCCCCCCCTCCCCCCTATCGACTAAACAATTAGGTTTTCCCCCTTTTTTAAGAAATCAATTAATTTCACATTGATATCATTTTGTTACTGCCCACCTGCCCCACAGACCGGTGAGATGGAAGTTAAAAATCCCCTCTTCTTAGACGACACCCCAGTAACTCCATCAACAGCAGGTAACTCGGTCCCCAATCAGCAGCCACAAACTCAATCACCACAAAAGCAACCACCACGGAAGCCACCAAAATCATCAAACACCACCACCACCACCTCCGCCACCACCGCAGGAACATCATCAGCATCCGCAACAGGGACGGCATCAGCAACAACCCCAGCCGCTCAATCAGATGAAAAGAAAGATGGTGGAAAGTAGATTACGGAAAAGAGAAGAAGAGAAATTAATGATTTTCAATTGTTGTCTCAATTAAATCAAATTTATGGATTTTTAAAATGAAGCAAAAAAAAACAAGAAACAGAAAACAAAAGCAACTGCATATATATACACATATTTTAATTTTGCTTTTTAATAAATAGTCGAATAAAAAAAAAACCAAAAAAATAACGTTGGCCTTTGTCAAAAAGGTGACATTTGTGTCAATTGAAGTAGAAACAAATCAGAAGACGAACATTTAACATTTACAAATCAGATCTTCCTGCTGAAAGGTGTCAAACTTCGAGTAGTTTTGTTTTCATTTATTTTTTTCTTTCTTTTCTGTTCAAATGGGTTTCTCTTAACGATTGATGTTGCAGTTTAGCTTGCGAACACAGCCCCACAGGCTAGACTGGAAGAAGCCGGTTAATTGCTTACAAATCCGTAGCAACAGGAATAAACTAATTAATTTAAAAGAGAAAAACAAAATTATATAAAGCTTTAAACACATATATATATATACATACATAAATTATATACAAAATGTAAATCGATGTGAATTATAAGAAGAAGAAAAACTGTGTCAATTTATGATTTAACAATTAACAACAACTTTACCGGTTTTGTAAGAAAACAAAAAATATGTAATTCTCTCAAAGGAACGACACACACTCACACATGAAACTGTATCCGAGCCTAGGGTCAAATGATCTTTTGATTCATTTCAAAAATTTGTTACTTCAAATGTATCTTCCTAAATCCCCAAAAATAAAAAAATAAAAATATGTTACTTATGCGCTATGTGGAAAGTCTATTGTTTTTCAAATAATTTTCCTCAACTTAAGAAAGAAAAACTGTTGGTTAACAAAAGAGATGAAAAACTTGTTAGTCTAAAAATGAAAAAAACATATATATATAAATCAAATATGGAAATACACCACACGCGGTGTTGTTGGTATAAATATATACACACACACATATATATATATATATATACACACATATATTTTATTTGAAAGAAAAAAACAAAATGAATCTATATTTAAAATTATAAGTAACAGAAGTAAAAGTGAAGAAAAAAATAAAACACAACATATAATATATATATTTTCTTAATCGTATATTTATGTACCTATCAATTGTAAAAATAAATTCAAAGAAAACCAAAGCAAGACACAACAAGAAAAAAAAAAAGAAAATTGTATTGAATATCTTATACTATTTAACAGAAATTTACTAAACTTAACTATTTATTGAAACAAACAATTTAGTGAAACATCTTTATTATATTTGTACCATTAGCTGAAAGGAAAAACAAAATATTTATGTTAACAAAATCTTTATCTAGGTGGGAATACATACATTTTTATCTTCAAAATTTTATGAAAAAAAAAAAAACTAATATACTATATGTTTATGGTGAATATTGAAAAAAAAAAAACAAAAATAAATAACACAACACAAGGAAGAAGCTTATGTTCAAAAACAACAAACGGCAACAAAGAAAGCCAACTCCAGATGGTTGGTAAAATCAACAAGAATAAATATACAAACTTATGGTCCCACACACCGACAGGCGTGTGTAAGCTCCATCACGATGCAACCAATTTTTAAATTAGAAAATCACAAACCATTGAATAGAAGAACAAAACCAAAAAAAAAAAAAACCATTGAAACTGAATTTATTGAACACAATTTGACTGAAAATACATGAATCTATTATACATGAAAAAAATTAGTGAACAAAAGAAAATTTATGAAAGTCCTACAACTTCAATTAACATTTTTTTCTGTTTTATTTGTAATGCAAATCAAAGAAGAAAAAAAAATCTATAAGAGTCAATAAAAAGAAACTCAAAATCGTCAAAGACCACCATCAAGCATCGATTTCCTTTCACGTCCTCAGTATGAGCAAAACTTACAATCAAATAAGCAGATTAACTAACAAACACAACCTAAATTGTAATCCCTTGTCTCCTGCTAGTCAAAAGGACAAACACAAAACCACACCAATTCCATTAGATACGCTTCAAAAATAATGTTTTTTTTTTTTTCTCAAAAACACACCACTCTCCCCCGACTACGACAACCTGAGTGCAAATTAAGCAAGCAAGCAAAACATTGTTTGATTGAATCTCTTTGTAATCAAATTAAAGAAGAAATAACCTCTAAGTCGTACCATTAAAGCGGATAAGGGGTTTCTTTTAGATAAATAATAGAAAATAGAAAATATAAAACATAAAAACCTACATTTTATTCACATCAGATTTGTGGAGCCCTTTCGCAGCATACGAGAAATAAACAATGAACAATATGGTGTGCAACTATGCGCATTTGTATGATAATGATATATGATATAGTAAATAACACTAAATAGAAATATAATATAAATAAATGTAAAAAAACTGTATAAAAAAAACCTAACAAAATGGTGGTTTTATTTAATGGCACAGAAGTTGGAATTTTCAGTGAATCTTTTGCAGTTTTCTGAAGAGGGTCTTGTCTGAGTCTTGTTTCACAAGCCTCTTTTGAGGCGAACTTTTCGGCAGAAAAATCATTCGCCATGTACAGGAGCATGTGGTATCCAGTTGGTGCTAGGTCGTGACTATGAGTTGTATGCATAAGGACGGCGAGTGGCGAGTCACTAATGATGTGTGTGCCTTGGTGGAAAACAATTCCTCTCCTCTGGACAAAAGCAGGCCGATTCTGAGCGATTGCTTTCTTCAGACGGTCCAATTGTTGACAAGGTCTTGTCCTAGGACATCAGCTCATAGTAGATGATTCCCTGCCC
This sequence comes from Eristalis pertinax, assembly GCA_907269125.1. Classification (NCBI taxonomy): domain Eukaryota; kingdom Metazoa; phylum Arthropoda; class Insecta; order Diptera; family Syrphidae; genus Eristalis; species Eristalis pertinax. The sequence continues at coordinate 66,601,133 of OU026148.1, read as the reverse complement.
ATTCCATAAAACACGCCCTTCCTGTTTGTGTCTGTAGCGACAGCCAAGGTGTGGATAAGGCCTTCCTCAGCCATTTAACCACTTCCAGGATAGTTCAGGAATGCAAGTCGGTTCTGAATTTCAAGCACGATTTAAATTCGCTAAGACCGGGCCACCACGGGAAATGAGAACGCCGATGAACTAGCTAGACAAGGATCAGGGGAGGTACTCTTAGGACCCGCACTTGTGTTGTTACTATCTGAGTCCTTGGTTAAGATCTTCAACGATGATGAAGCGTCTCAGGAGCACAACAGGAGGTGGCATGACTCTTCAGGATGTAGACAAACCAAGCGCATGCCCCGAACGTCAGTGAGAAATCCGCGACCTGGCGGTCCCCTGACCACCGTCAGCCAGATTTATCACATTGCGATCGACGTCAGTTACTCCTCCAGTATTCTTGATGTCCGAGCATTTCGAGGAGCCAAAATCGACTTGGATCATTTCCTTGTTGTAGCCAAGGTTAGAGCACGGATATCGATTGGACACCAAAGTAGAGCAAGACCACAACAGGTTGACGTCGAAAGGCTGCAATCGCAATCGAAAAGCTGCAATCGTTGGTGGGAACATTGCCCACCAACCAGCGTCTCCCTTGAGCTCTTAGAAAGTCCAACCCTGCCAGGCGAAACAATCGACGAAAAATGGAAACGTTGACCAAACGCCTTCAGACAATTTGCCCCTTATGTGCTGGGTTTTAAAACGCCACCTAGAAAAAGCTCTTGGTTTGACAACGAGTGCAGGGAGGCATATTCAGCGAAGCAAGCAGCATATCAGGCAACGGTGCATAGAAGGACGAGAGCAAGAGCTATACGAACTTAAAAGAAGGGAATAGCACTGGAATGATGTCCGAAAATTCTACCAACAGTCAATAATAAAAATCTGAAAAGATAATTTCTGTATACTGCTAAACATCGATGGAGACACCTATACCGCTGTCAGACAGAATGCTTCACTCCATACAATGGACGATTATAGAAGAAAATTACGTCTTCCCGACCTAGACGAGACTAAAGTCGAATAAAATGAGTTGGTAGGGCTCATGCCCCAACTCAGCTGTAAGATGTGGTCGGAGGAAAGCGTGTCCCGATCCACAAAAAAAGGAGAACTTTTCACTTACTCCATTTACAGAGGGATAAGTTTCCTAAACATCGCCTAAGATCTCCTCGGCTGTTTTGTGCAATCGCCTGAAACAATTCGTACCGGAAATAAGACAGCGAGAGAGGAGATGTCCAGCTTCGACCAGAATTACCAATTGTCCATGACCAAAAAAATGAGATATTATTGGAAATCCCTTGTATTTCACATATTTTTAAAAAAATCCACTGCTCCACACCGGGTTTGGAGAAGGGTTTGAGCTGTTGACAACAGATGACATCAAGGTACAAGGCAGGTAGAAGTTGGATTCTCCTTGCTCTCTTATTTCTGATTCGTGCATAATCTGATAGATCCTAATTAGTGTGATTTCAGGCCCCACAATCTTGACACTACGGCAATTCCTGTAAAAACTCAAGAAATGCTGATCGACACTCACCACCTTATCCTCTATTTTTAAGGTCTCATACGACAGGAACGAGCTATATTCTATGGTGTCTAGTTTTGACAAGCTCGTCAAATTGTGCAGGATGGCCTTCAATGTCAGAAAAGGATTTAGACAAGACAATGCGGTGTCATGTGACTTCTTCAACACCGTCTTGGAGAAAACCGTGCAAGACTCACACGCCAAGACTAGAGGCACGATATTCCAGAAGTCTTTACAACAGTTAACATACGTGGGTGACATTGACGTGACTGGGACAACACAGCGAGATGTCACTTATGCGTCGTCTGGCATTGAAACAGAGGCGGCTAAAATGGATTTAGTTATGAATGATGGGATAACGAGGGACATACAACATCGACGTCTTGGAGCGTCACAATGGGTAGCTATAACTTTGAGGTGGTTAAGTACTCGATCGAACTCGGCTCCGCAGTGAACAGTAAAAAATAACATCAGCACAGATCGATCAGATCGAAGGCAGAGTCATTCTTGCCAAGCGCTGTTTCGATGGGGTTAAGAGGCAATTGAGTAACAGAGGCCTCTCTCGAATGACCAAGCTGACTTTATATAAGACACTGATCATCCCAGTCCTCCTGAACGGCGCAAAGACATGGACAATATGAAAAGAAGATGAAGTCCTTGGTATCGCCGAGCGAAAAGTTCAGCGTGCGATCTTTGGTCCCGTTTGCGATGACGGCATCTGGTGGAGAAGATTCAACCACGAAGTGTACGGGATGTTACATGAGCCTAGCAAGGCGTCAACGAATCGAACGCCTAAGGTGGTTGGGCTATGTAGAGAGTAGAGACTATGGAGAGAAGACTCTTCGACTCCGAACTTGTGGAACAACGTAAAAGATGAGGCCCGTGTCTACGGTGGCGCATCCAGGTGTAGAAGCACTTCAACCAACTTGGCGTGGGAAACTAGATGCAGCTAGCCATATAGGAGCGCTAGTTGGTTCATCCCGGACTGTGGCGCCAAATAAAGCAGAAGAAGATCTCAGAGGCTATGTTGTGTCTCCGATACATTTTGCGTCTGATTCAATTCATTCCTACGCTAATAACAATACGCTCAGCTTCTTATATTCGTTTCTGCCCTTCGGCCATAGGCAGCGCATGTAAATCACAGAGCAATAGAGTGGGTTTCAATGCTTCTAAAACTCAGTACTGTCTCCTGTCACGTGCACTCCTAATAATCAGACTTTATCTACGAATGACGTAGATGTGTCGTATCAACACAACACTTGATCACTTGACCATTCGAGGTTACAAAAAATGCTACGAAATATCTATCTGCTCTCAAGACATCCTTGCACGTACTAGATGGAATCCAGAAGATAGGGATTACTTATATGAGACAGCAAAATCGTAAAGTCAATAGATTCGCTTGAACACTCTCGCAATGTGTCTCGTTTGTCCTTGTTCTATCGGTATTTTAACAATTGATGCTCAAGTGTGCCAGTAAATTGCATTGCTCTCCTGCAACAATTCCCTCGCAATAATCGTATCGTCAGGAATGCCCATAACTTCACCCTCAAACCTGCTTTCGCACGCACAGTTAAGTTAAGAGACGCGCAAGTTATAAAAACAAATAAGGCAGAATCTTGTAAACGGCATGGATTTAGGTTAAGTGTGCTTGGATATAAACAGAAGCCTTGAACGGCGAAAATAAATATTTCCCTACAAGAATCCTTCGTTTCTGAAAATCAGTTCTATTTTTCTGTTAAGCGTCTCACAAATCGCGAACAAATATCATGTTTCCACAAAAAAAAAACAATTTTCTGCTACTTTAACCAATTTCCATTATACATGTCTTATTGAAAAAAGTGGCATCACTGAAAACCAATCAGCTGTCATTTCGTATACCACTGCATTCCGATCATATGAAATACACCCGTTCCACAAGCACCTCACATCGTTCCGCAAATGCACAAGGCACAAGCAAACATCGCTCGTGCGTGAAACTGAAATGAGAAATCCTCCGCCGGAACGAGACAAACACCTGGAACACGGAACAAGCGTGAGAGTAGGAGAAGTACAAGTAAATTCGTAGCATCGGGCGGAGGTGGTATCGCGTTGGGTCACAGTCCCGCAGTCAGTTCATCGGGAGTTTTCCTTTTTTTATTATTATTCTTTCCACTTTGTCTCCTTCGTTTTTGATTAATTAATTTACATCTAGCACCATACCACCGCCACACTCAATCGAATCGCTCAGCTGAACGCGTCTTCTAAGCCACAAATATATGTGAATTAAAAATGAAATTAAAATAAAAACAAAGCCGCCTCAGAGTGAATATTCTTTCATTGAGAAAGCATTTCGAGCTTCTGATGAAATTTGTACGCGAATTTCGGTACATGTAAGTGAGAATACAAAATTCTGTGTGATCCAAGTTCAGTTCAGTTGAATATGTGTGAAAACTAAAGGAACCAGCGAAAAAAGAAAGCGAATAAAAAAAACGAGGGATACCTATCTGAAATCATCCGAGGCCGCATACAGGACACGGGCAATCAAGCCACAGAAACCGCATAGCACGGTAAGTACATTGGGGACGGCTGTCGACTGAGAAATCGGGAATAGGTGGAGCACTACCCGGAGTCGAGGTTGTGCGTGTATATTTATAGGATTTTTTCTTCCACAAAAGACGAGGGTGTGCAAGTCGAGACACCACCAATTTCTCTTGATTTTGCTGATAAATCATCAACTTTGACTCCTCATGTACACTGCGCGTAGGTTGTTCAGAATAATAAGTTGGCGCTGCAGCTGCTTCTGGTGCTGCTCCATCGCAAAAAAAAAACCGGACCTTCCTTAGCTGCATGTGTGCGCTGTGCAGACAGACAAACGAAACGATTCCCTGTTTGGGGGGGCATTGTCGCTGTCGCCGATGAAGCAGCGAAATTCACGTTCGATTCCCATTTCCGCCGAACAAATCGATTTTGTAGTTGCAAACCGATGGACAGGGGAGACTGTTCGCTGGTGAGCCATCATCAGCAACGAGTGCGCGCCCATATTTGCGGCACCCGCACCACACCACCAATAATGTCGAATGATTCATTTCTTTCGTTTTTGGTTCACGTTTTGTTTACGGCTGCAAGGGGAGAGATAAACTATTCCCAATTCCCGCTGAGGAGGAGCTTTTCTTTTATACTCACCGGATGGTTTAAATTTTCGCAGATCGAGGCGAGTTATTGTTTTCGTTTTGCTGTTGCTTCGAATCGGGACCATGGCGCAGATGGTGTGTTATTGTCGTTGTTGTTGTTGAGGTTAAAAAATAAATCCGGATGGATGACAGGTGTCTACACGAAGTGGGACCGGAGAGAATGGCGAAACGAAATCTGAGCCCTTGAATGGATGGAGATTTGAATACGAAATGGTTTGTTTTTTTTTTTGTTTTCCATCGACGTCTCACATTTGCCGGGGGAACGATGCTGGGAAAAAAATGATTGCTTTTGTTGTTTGGATTTATCATTTAGTCATGTTGTTTTGCTGATGGTAAGCATCTGATTGCAACTGAAGGCTTTAGATAATCGATTGGTCAACATGAGATGTCCTTGAGTGCGGACCAAGGAGTAGCTATCCTTCCGATAACAAAGGCACACAACTGCACAAAGAAGCTACCTCATTAAAGTTGTCCTTAATGAGAGACGACGGGTTTGATGGATATAATCAAGACTCGTTAATGTATCAATGATGCCCAAGCAGACATTGTGTACGTCTCCAAAGTGACCGATAATTGCCCTTCAGTCTGTCCTAATAATAGAAACACATCCCTTGTCTTGTTCCGCAGACAACTACCCTCGGAATGAGTCTACACAATGGACCTATTAATGTTGTTTCCCCTACGATGTAGGAGAATCGGAATAAAGGAAAACAAATCGATCCCTCATCCCACTGCCCTGGCGCACAGATAAACAAAATCGAATATTACAAACAAACAAAATCGAATCGATTCGAATCCATTGCTCCTTCAGTTAACGATCATCAGAATAACAACATTGAAGTACGAACACCATTAGCAGCACCGCCACCACCACCACCACGACCAGCATCACCATTAACACTCATCCTTGTTTACGACAACATAATTCGCAGGAAAATTATAAGATTTCCCCATAACCCATAAAAATGTATTTTAGGCGTCAGACTGGGTTACACAGACGCCGTCGTCGTCGTCGCATCGAACGAGCAGTTTTTCGCCCATGAGTACGTGAACTGAAATTAAAGTCATTCACAATAGATGGCCGCGTGATATTGGATTAGCTGGCCTCTGCCTGCTCCCACTCAACAGATTAATTGAACGTCACCAGCAAAAGTCAGGGATGCGAAAATAGAAAACGTATTTCCTTTAATTGACGATCAGAGGCGGCGTGGGTGCGGGTGCGGCGTGCTGGACCGTTGTTTCGCCGGAAACGAAGGAACGCACCCACCATGCGTGCGTACGTGTGCCAAAATTGAAGGTCATCTCTGGTGTGTGTGGTGTTACATTATTTTGGCATCTGCGTTCAGATGGGGGTTCGCGATAATTGACGGTATTATTTTTTTGTTATTCAGGTCTGGAAATACTTCCAGAACAAAGCGGATGTTTTGCTTTTCGCCTCTTGTAGCGTGGTCTGTGTCGGACTCGAAGGGGAAGTATGCGAAGAATGCTTTCCTTTTTTTTTTTTTTTCTTTTTGGGATAATCCGCCCGTTGCCGCCTTCGTAGTGCGAATTTTTCTACGATTGATCATTTTGGCTTTGCGTCACAGATGGGCATCGGGATCGCAGAACAGTCGAAGTGGACTGGGAGAGAGCGCCTTTGTTTTTGTTTTTGAATATATTGCCCGCTGCCCCGTAAATAACTGAATTACAGTTTATGGCTTTTGGGGATTAGAATGGCGTTGAAATGTGTAGTTTAGAGATAAAATAAACTCAACAAATCACGGGGTATGGCTGCAGGCCAATGGAAATCTTTGGAATATGGATCGGGTCGCTTGGAAACAGTGGAGCATGCCGTTCGCATGGACTTAGTCATAGGGGGATCGTGTTTGGATGTAAATTATGTCTGTCAGCTAACGGGTTAGATTGCCACTATCAATTACTCACCATTGTTTTTGGAACGTGGACCCGGCAAATTTTTAAACAAATACCCCAAATTCACCCCAATCCTCAGCACATTCCTCTGCATTCAGCCATTCAATGCATCAACACAGCAACCAACGATCAGCCACATATTCACAAAAGAATGCAACAGCAATTATGCCGATGATCCCTTTGAACTATCGAGATGATGCAGTGCCTTAATTGATTGATTTTAAGTAAGCCGCTGATCATTGCAACAATCTGCTCTTTCTCTGTCTCAGCGTGTGCGTGGTAATTAAAATTTTATTGCACATTTAATAGGCATTGTTGTTGCCTAGGGTTTTTGGGGTAAAATGATTGCTTCCGCAATTATTTGTGCCGCGCAAGTGGTGAAACGATATCGACGAAACCATCGCCAGATGGTGTTTGGAAATTTTAAAGGAAAAAACGCAATGTTTGTTTGACCTGCGGGATGTAGCGGTCTGAGAAGAGAACCAGCTGTCTCTGAATGAGATGGGCAGCTAAAAACAAAAAAATGTAAGTCGCGCGAACAATTTATCGCCTGTGGTTATGCACTTCCCTCAGTTTGCGTCGATTCAGGTCAGTTTTGATCAGAGCCTTACCTTTTTCGCACTTCAAAGAGCCCGCTGATTTATTTACCGATGTGTCATGGATCGGTTGGTGTTGGTTGTCGTTGGAATATTTTTGCAAAAATCATTGAATCCTTAGACTGCTCACCAGTCCCATGTCAACACGCAATGAGCTGTTGAATCACGACTATGATTCATATCCAGGAGCACAACTTAGCTAGGACTCACCAGGCCCCCCCACAAAACCAGAAGGTCGTGGGTGGTGTAAACGTGCACACAACCAAATGTACATACGTGCACAACGTTTGCATTGTTCCATTGGGATGAGGTTTTCCTGGCGTATTGTTTTTCCTCAAAATGAACTCGAGAACGTTTTGTTGTCCTGTCACCGTAAGAAAGGCATGGCCTTTCTCTGCCATTGTATCATTTCCTGAACCTCCTGAATTGGGTATTACAAATTATAATCTCCAAATGACTGTTTGTGTTTTTTTTTTTGTTAGCCGAGAAGTGCAGTCAAGTTGGTCGCTTTGTGAATGAGTTCTGCATTGTGTTTGGTGAATGCTATCTTCAACAGTGTCTGTGATTGATGATGTGGCTGTGTCTCTTTTCCCATCCCGGGGATTGCCAGTCTGAAACAAAACATTTGATTAATTATTCGATGGCGACACTGGGCGACACGACATAAATGTAATTTTGAATAGTTTTGCTTGGATGGTGATTTAATTTGGTTTCAAACGTGTCTTTGACTTCGTGTCTTGCTGTCATTAATTTGGCACAGGCAAGTTGAGAAGGATCTCAAGCTATTTTCCAGGAATTAACGAGCTTGGGAGGTATTTTTGGTCGATATCCAGGTCGCACTGGACGTAAACGAAACACTAGAAGAAGTCGGAATAATCCGATGATCGATGAATAAATTGTGTTTTAAAAACAGACGTTTCCAATTCAAGATGCAACGTATTTTTATATGAGGCTACAATTGTCAAACTGTCACTGTCTGACTCTTTTGAATTGGTCGACTGTCTCCAGTTTACGTATTTTAGGTTAGTTTGGAGTGGCTAACTGCTGCCAACTAAACACTTAGGCCAGAGTAGGATCTGAATTCCCATTCCGCAGACCAATTTGTGATTTTGATAAAGCAACGCAGTTGACATATAATAATGCTACTTCATTCGGTCAGGTTGTTAATATAGTTATCATCTAGGAGATGCTTTCTTCGGGAGGAGCGAGCTCTGCAGTTGCATAGAAGGTTAGTTTCTTCCTTCTCCTCGCTTCTGCAGCGTCAACAGAAGTCATTATAGGGGAGGGCTCATCTGAAGGCACGTATACCAATGGCACAACGCCCGGCTATGACGCCGATAATGGTTCTATGGTTATGTCTACTCAATCTGATCAGACTACTTAAGCGTTTGGAATCGATGGTAGGCCGTAACTGTTTTGTAATGAGGCACCCAGTGCTGGAAGAGCATCTACAATTTATGTGAGCAAGCCTATCAAGCTTTAGTAGATGCTTTGCAGTAGCGATAGGCATGGATGATAAGTCTCAGTCCGAAAGGGGTACGGAACTGGAACTCCAGTGTTCCGGGACCCACATAAGTTGGACGCAAACTACTTGGCCAACTCGTTCAATTCTGGCAAGTCTATGAGTTAAAAGTGACTGCGCTCAGAGATTTTATCAGTGCCTGGCTGTGATATCTGTGCTTGATATTACATTCTTTTAAACTTGGCCAGGACAGAGTTTCCTGTGATATAGAACAACGCCGCAGTGATTTGGTAGTCGGAATGACAAGTTTAATGTTTTGATCCTTCGAATAGACACCCGTTCCCAAGCCCTTGCCCATCTTCGATCCACCTGTGAAAATTCCCAGCGGACTGTCCAGCGTGTGACCTTCAGACTCCCAGCGTGATCTGGGTTGTACACTGGTTGAGAAATTCTTCTCGAAGAGTAGATTAGGTGTTAAGAAGTCGGTGTTTTTTGGTAAGGATCTATAACAGTTGAGAATAGTAGAATGTCCGAAACGGATTTCCTTCGATATAAGCATCGATTTCAGTCCTATTGCCGTGCTGGCCACAGCCTGTCTGTCCGAATAAGTCTATCGGCGGGAGATTAATGGGGAGAGGGTTGTCCTTAGCGCTCTGCACACGCCATTCGCTGCACCCTTTCGAGCAGCTTGTAGTTGATGCTTCCTTCTAGAGCGGTTTCCCAAAAAAACGCAAAACCAAACAGAAGTGTAATCAGATACTACGTACTTTTGGCCGTTAATTATTGCCTCGAACCCAGATATAGACTACATTCACACATCTACATAGAATCTGCAAACAAAACCAAAACAACCACGTGCTTATTAAAGCAAACCATTTGCCAATTATCATGGATATGCGAATATTTCGAAGATCATACGACGATTTTCAACATTTCTCTATAGCAGCACGATTTAGAGCTCGGCTAATGCCAGAAAGTAACTGCATCCTAAAAAGATATGCTTTGTAACTGGTGGCCTGATCATATCGAGGATTGCGAAGAAAGTGCAAATACGCGAGGTAAGACTCTCCGATATGTCTACTGGTCGATCCTCCATCAAGGACAAGGACGTAGACGAGGTTGATACGTGCATTGTGTCGAATGGACCAACCATTCTGAATAATCTTTTCTTCTTTGCGACCGTTGACACATGATGCGCTCCACTGGAAATGATTAATCCTCCATGTCTCAACGATAACTTTGTCTAGAGTTTCGTCCAAGTCCAAGTGTTGCACGAAAATGTCTCTGTAACGCTGTACTCTGGTGATTTTCAGCGCTGCACCGAACGGCGATTTTCTGGATAAATGTAGGGGCAAATGGCCTGTCGTTTGACTTTCTTAAAATGAGCCGTCTTTTTTCACAATAAATTTGAAAAATTTGCAAACGATGCTCCGACGAGGTTCTTTTCATGATGAATTACCAAACCGAAAACTGTCAAATCAGCTGTCATAGAAAACAATGTTGCCAATTTAAAGTGCTCCGCTTCTAAAGAACACCCTTTACAAATTGCTTAGTAAACTGGCAAGCTTCGACCTTGACGCCACACAAATACGAATCTTTGCATCCTGTTAACTAGCAGTAGTCTCACCAACTCTGGATGTCCAGCTTCTAGCTTCATTTGCTGTCGATGATGAGAACTAAGATTTTGCTCAAGCAGTCAGTGTCAGATTTGTGCCACGCAGTGAACAATGCTCGTTATTCTATAGTTTGTAGTGTAGACTGTAGAGTACTTGTTCCGTTTCAAGCGTGTTATACGCCTCAGTAGGTAACCGACTTTTACTTGTCAAACGCTTTGTCATTTACACTCCCTTCGACTATCGACCTGACTCAAGATTTAATGACCAATGAGCCTCCACGTGTGTAAAAAGCAATTTCCCCCAGAAACCCTGGCAATATCGAGTGCATATGCAATGAACCTCAAAAATGGCAGTCGATCATTTACTGGGATGCTTCAAAGAAGGGAACAAGAGCGCCCCCTTGCTGGGTGCCTCTATTGACTACTCTGCAAATCTCAGAACGGTAGTCACTGTAAGTCCTTGGAAACGGGGAAATAATTGCTTGGTCCCTGCAGACAGCAAGTCCTGACTTATTCATATAGAAGGGACAGAAAAACTTGAGGGGAATGCATTCCGTCGCCAATGCATTCAACTCAATGCTGCTCGTTTCAAAACTTCATTTTTTCCCAGTCGCTCTTCCCACGTTATCTTCGCGTTAAAGAACATCATTAACCAACTCAATGGCCTTAATCAACTTCTTAGCACGACAATTAACAGACGTCTTGTTCACCCAGGCAGGCGAGTGCCCCCCCTTGGAGTGTGAACGAACGTTGAAAGCAAAACACATTGTTGTGTTTTTTTTACATAAATTTTCTTGACAATGTACGACCTTCGTCGCTCTTAATCGCACGCATATTTAAACCACCCACATGTGGTTAATGCTAAAGGAAAATACACATTTTCCACGTTCCCAGCCTGATTTATTCAAAAGAAGAACACATTGACCCCTCGTCCACGCGTCGATATCTCGCGTGATTTTCATGGGCGCCAGTAACAGACATCGTCTGGTCGCGCAAAGCGTAGCTCAACAAGGCTAAACGATCCCTAATTTCGCAGCCAAACAATTCATAATTCATGTTTTTCCTCTGTTTTTCCTTCACAGAACAAGGTTAGACAAGTGCGGCATTTCATAATATTTTCGCTTCAAGGCGTTCTCCGTTCAATAACGTTCGCGTCGATGAATCGGTCTTCGATTCGTGCTCGCGGAAATGGAAGAACAGAAGAATACATGTGGACTCGGGGAGAATTTGTTCAGCCAAACACAGAACATCACTGCGTGCATCAATTAACCAATTGAGTGTTCATGTGGAATGCTCTCCACTCCGTTCTCAGTTCGATGGCCAATCAGGCGATTAAGAATGCGAAGAATACCACCCTTAGCATATTTTCGATTCAAAGCAGCGCCAGAATCCAGATCAATTTATGACTGTGCTCGGTTGCTGGTCTCCCTCACTAGGGGAACCGAATCGTGCTGGGAAATGCACAAGTACGTGCCTATCTAATTGACCTCGTTGAAGAAGCAAATCCTCCTCCTCGTGCATGCTGTATCGTCTCCTCGGCAAGGCGTGAGAGTTTCTGTTTCGGTTTCTGTGGTTTTGACCCACAATCGGGCCGAACTAGGCCAGAATGGAATGCATCGAGAAACAACCACCGGCAGATTTTTATCTGTGCCGTCTGCTAGATTGGCATTTTTTTTTTGTGTCGGTGGCTGGTTGGAGGAGCAGACAGACTACACAGCATCGCAGGAATGAATTGGAGTGGAAATGCATGTTACATTTCAAATATTGTTTTGACATGGCGTGGTGCAGGCGTTTGTGTAAATAATGGCGTCGAATAGTTGTGACAGGTGATGGCAGAGATTTAATATTTTTGCATGTGATTCGCTTCAAACTGACCGATCGACGACCGAGACCTGGTTTGCTTTGGGAATGCATAAGATGCGATGCGGGGAATTTGGAGCAAGGACTACGTGCATTCTCAAAAATCGATTGGTTTTGCTGAAGCAGCAGCAAGGAAAGGTGAACAGTGAAGAGAAATGCACCATTTTCGAGGCATCTATGAAAGCAGGATTGTGGTATCTGAAAATCTCTGGAAAAAGGAAAAGAAATGAAAGCATTAAAAAGGGCATAACCTTATTTTGTGGAGCGCAGTAGAAGCACTTGAGTGGCTTGAAAATAATTTCCTTACAAGAGGTGAATCGTGATGTGATTACCTGGTGGCACTTCTGAAAAAAGATCTTATTTGACGAGACTGCCAGGACCTGAACTTGAACAAAAAAGTCACTAGCACGATTCCTTGGGAACTGTCATCGGTTTCGCCAAGACTAACCACTGTCCTCTGTTGCCTTGTTTCTAATTTCTTTAAAACTCTTTAGGGCGGTCTCCTTAGGTGCTGGATCCATCGGCGATACTAAGACTAAGCTCATGTAGCTGTCCCTGGCGCCATTTAAGGAAATTAATTTTTCTCTAATCCAGTAAAGGCGTCTTCGTTCAATTTTGACAGCATTCACACTTCAGACACAAGCATATTCAACGAAAGAAGACTCGATTCAGTTTAAGCAATCGAGCGAATACTCAGAAATGATTTACTGCGACCGCAATAACCCTTCGGTCAGTTTCGTTAAGTTTCGTTCACTTTCGTTGAGTTTCGTTCACTTTCTTTCCAAGCGAAATCAATCGCTCGCACGTACGTAAATGAAGCTTAAGTTTACTTAAGTCAATTATAATTGAGTCTGGTATGCCATAAAGGAGGCAATTATGATTTTCAGCTGAAAGCAAAAACTATTAATAACACTGTTAGATAGTTACGGTGTGTGGCCTGTTCGATGTAACATGGAAACAATCAACATGATGTAACGAAGAAAGATGGTAGACGAACCAGACGCTTCCCACAAAATTAAAACGTCTCTTGACCGATCTTGAAGATTATTTCATTATTTTGATCCAAATGAAGCAAAACGTGTGGCATTTTATTAATTTCTTCGACCGAGACAACAGGACGGCAGACGCGCTTAATACCACGTGGTCTTAAGCGTCAGTTTATGATATTTGCGTTCGTTAAGTGCTCTCCTTCACTGGCTTGTTTGGAAACAAAAGCAAAATACTTGCCTTCGAAACCATTGAACTCCCGCCGAACACGCGTTCTCATCGGCACAAACAACCGATCAAAGTCAATCATCCTTCCGAAGATACGCTGTCCACAAAAAAAACCCCCATCAACTCCAAATTTCTTCGCGTACCCCGTGCTCTATTTACTTCGCCGATCAGTTCCCGTCCAAAAGAGTGCTAAAACTCTTTAGATCCCAATCTTGAACTGCTTGTCAGCGTCGAACCCACATCCACACATCTTCCCACCGAGCTCGCAATCTCCATACGTCCAGTCTCCATCACATGCCTCGACTTCCTCAAAAGCATATCACGTTGCATGATCTCAACAGCAACTCGAAGCCTCATTGACCACAAAAAATGGGCAAAAAACAAGAAGAGTAGAAGAGAGGGAAAAAAAAACACGCACACAAACTATTCCCCCGACCCCATCAACTGGACTGTGGAGATCTGAAGCACGGCCTAAAGTAGCCAAGTAGCCGATTGACTATTTGTTTCAGTTGTGGTTAGTACACTGGTGCGCATGAGTGCACTGCACCATGCACCCATCGCCGGTGCAGAACAGCTATATCGGATTGCATAAACTGGTAACGTTAGCTCAGAGCCGAGACTGCGAAGTCGTGCTTAATTGCCTACCATACACGCGTGTAGTATCGTGTGCAAGACGATTATTGTTGAACACTCCCGCTTCCCGCTCGTGTCGTCCGCTGTGACTCGTGAGACGCGAACGTGCTCAATTGCGTGACAAAAAGTAATTTTCTTTTCATGTTTGTCCGGTCCAGGAGTGAGGTTATGGATGGACGACAGTTCTGCTTCGGGAATGATGTGGTAGTTTGTCGGGGATGGGATTTGTGTGACGATCCTGGCAAATTTTAATCAAATTTCCCTTCATAAGTGTCCTCATTTATGGTCGATTGCGTTTTGTGGTGGGAGATCGCTTTGCTTCGTGGTGAGGACACGGATCCAATTTCTTGCGACTCGCAGCTGCAGTGCTTGAGGCTACTTTGGTATGCAGGTGCATTGTTTCATTTATGCGAGGGAAATCTTATGAGGAGACTCTTCGGCGATTTGAAGCTCGTTGAATTGCAAGAGGTGGTACCTCGAATTGATTATGTTCAAGCTGATGTGCACTCATTTTAGCAAAAGTCCATCTGTTTAAAACTAATGTGTAAGAACATATTCCGAACTCAGTTAAATTGAGGCGGGTAATTTTTAATGGGCTCTTCCCTCAAGGTTTGCGACGTGGGACGAAATTTGGTCGCGTTAATTGATGCAAATGGGGAACCTAGCGCACTGTTGTGCCTCTTAACATTTTCTTTAGTAAATGGAAGCGAGGCGGCCGTGGCTCTGACTCTATGCGTCGGTCACAGTATGACAATAATAAGTTTAACTGCTCCGCATATTTCGAGTTACTGACAATGCTAAAAGAGTATAACTGCCTAAAAAAAAGATTCTCAAACTTGGTCGTTCGGAGTCGGCTTTTAAAAATCTACTCATTGAATCTTTTAAAAATCCTCATCCATCTTTGGGAAAGACGGATTATCTTTGCAATTTTAATGCACGTTCGTAAGCAGAAATCTAGGTAATTAATGTTTTGCTGCATGCGATTGTGATTTTTAGGAGCTCTAGTCAGTCGTGGATTCAGTTTAGAAAGCATACCAGTGCCTCCCTCGACAACTCAGACTTGACATGGTAATTCAAGTACATGTCCTGGCCAGGTGTTCCAAAAATGGAAGAAAGAAGGAAGTCAATGTATGGCAAGCTGGAGCATCAATTTCACGACTGTCGATACTGGAAGTAGTGGTTGTACCCATTTTCGTTATTTGGTGGCGTTTATTTTGTGTGTGGACTTGTTGCCTCCATGTTAGTATTCCCAGCTGACTGAGTATTTCCACAAATTTTGTGCGTCATCTGAATCG
Organism: Eristalis pertinax; assembly: GCA_907269125.1. NCBI lineage: Eukaryota > Metazoa > Arthropoda > Insecta > Diptera > Syrphidae > Eristalis > Eristalis pertinax. Next base: position 66,585,818 of record OU026148.1, on the reverse strand, counting down.
TTGTCCACCTTTGGTGCTTCATTCCACGGGATCGCTTTCAAAGCATGGACGTTAACGGCACTGAAAAAAGCCGTACTTGGACATGTTCAAACATTGCATTACAATGATCTGCTGAGTCATTCGTTCCTTTCTGACGTTCACAGTCGTATGAGTCGTATACAGTTTGATTTTCAGATCACCCATATTAATGCGACTGTTTCTTTAGACTGTGGCGTTGTGGGTATGTGCGTCAACTCCTATGCACTTGGACCTAGCTGTCTAGGTTCGATTCCTGGTACCACCTCTTTCGAGTCACTGACAATGCTCAAAGAGTATAACTGTCTAGAAAAAGCTTCTCAAACTTGGTCGTTCGGAATCGACATAAAACTGTAGGTCCCTTCCACTCGTGATAGAACAATAGCACGCACAGCACGAGTGGTTGCTGAGAAGCTAGGCCCTGGCCCTCTACTGGCTGTAGCGCCACCCATATTATTATATTATTTCTTTAGACTGAGTTTAACTTTCTATCAAACTATTTGTATAGTACATTTGTAATAGTACATTTACACCACACCTTAATCCAACATTTCAGCCTAAATGTTCAACAGTTTGCCATAATGTTCAATTTGTCGCTGCATTTGCAAGTTGGTCAAATCAAACAAACTTCTGTCCAAATTCAGCACGTCATAGAATAATTTTTCAGCCAGCTAACAAAAAAAAACAGCTGTCAACAAAACAATCATTAATTTCAAGTGACACATAATCCCAATAAGAATGGAAATATCAGCAATCAATTCTTACACTAGCTGTCATTTGAAATGCTAAACTTCCAGTGGGAACGCGAAATTGGATTTCGAATTATTTTTTTCCGAAATATAGAACTTGGGTCCTGTGTAAATGTACTATAAAGGAGGCAAACACAAAATAAATGATGAACTTGCTGGTACTTCCATTTCATGGCTCAAAGGAGAAACCAGTCATATTGGACTCCTATTTTTTGACTCATGACAGTCTGTGGCAGCATTGCTTAAATCGTTTTTACGGACCCATCAGGGCAATGCCTTCATTATTGCGCCGTGACCATATCCATGATTTCAAACAGGTGTTCGCAAAAATAAGGCACAACGTGTAAGTTCATCATGAACTGTCAAAAAATTCGTGATATCTGTCAAATTCATCGGTGGACGGGAATATTACAAATCAGGAACTCAATACTTCGTTGCAGGTAGTTAACTTCTGCCTTTGCTACCACATGCTACAGTCCGACTTGAAAACTGCTGAAGTCAAGTGCAATGTTAACCTTCCTGTGCAGTGTGCACGCGCATTAGTCAGTCAGACCGCCTGTTAGCATCGTGATTCGGCTCCATTTAATGTGGTATATGCATTTTTACAGGAAGTGTTTGTTTTGGCGTAATACCATGTTCCACCGAACCAACCATGTTCCACCGAACGAAATCGCTAGGTTTCATCAAATTTCTCCAAATCTTCGAGGTTTCACCATAAAATATCTGGGTTTCGAAAGCTCGCTATTTCGCTAAAGCTAGTTGGAACCCCCTTAAGTTCACCCGTCGGTGAGAGATTGTCAAACCGAACAAATCCACAGCATGAACGGAATGAACTTTAGTTTATTTTGGTGTCTAATTTTAAATGTCAAAATATTAGACGTGAAAACAATCGGTGGCAATCGGACCACGAGGTAATAGGGTAGAGTTACCTAATTCCGGCAGCCGTCTCCTGTGACCGGCCCCCATCAGAGAAAAGTGTCATGAATAGTGAAATAAATGCCCTACTTCTCTCTTTGCAGTCATAATGTAGTCTGTTATATCTTTCTGACACTCCTTCAAAATTTCACTTGAATTGAAAAAGTCTTTCCTTAACTGTGAACGCGTTAGGACAAGGTATTCATGAGCTGTTTCAAGTAAAAACAATAGTGGAGGTGTGTTCCAGTATTAGTCTTTATTTAATAACTTCAAATGGTGAGGGCAATAAGAAGTGCTTTTTATAGTTAATTATTGTTATGTATTGCAATGAAAACTGCTTCAAAACATGTAATCGTGTTCAATTTATGGCTTTTTTTTTAGAGCGGCCGGCGATAGGGAACTAGAATTACCCATGTTGCTTATACTCGGTCCATCTGAAATACACACCACTTTCGGCTATATCCTAAATATTTTAGTTTGCCAATTGAATCTTAATTTTATAACGAATAATATAAAACAGAAATTGGTTCAAAATCCCCGTTTTTATGAGACATTTTTTGCAAAAATTTCGTAAAGGGGCCCACCACTGGCGCTTCTACCCTATTTTCTTTCTCTTTTGTTTTGCCGGCCACTTCAAAATTGCCAACTAATTGACATTTGAAAATACTTCAACCCGGTGGGAATGGCCTATTGAGGTTTCAGTAAGTGTTCATCCAAACCACTCGGTTACGGTTCGGTGGGAACATGGTATAAGCCTGCATTTTTTGACGTGATTTTTAGAAGGAAGACTGTCCCTTGTCGTTTTTATGCTGAACGTGGGCTTTTTTAAAGTAATTCTTTGGAATGATTAATATTTTGATCACAAACTAAAGTCCTCTAGATCTGTTCGTTTGTACAATTCTGTCTTAGTCCACAAACAATTAGATCCCAGAACTGATTTCCTTCGCTTCTCGGTAGGCACTGCAATTCAAAGGACCTCCAAGTTCATCACTCAAGGCTCAACTATAATGCGCATGAGCGAGCATTAGCTAGTGTCAAACGAGCATGAGTGAGTGAGCGAATACACCCACCCTATGAGGCAACCTCTAATGTCGTCCATGAAAGATTGCGAACATTTCGTTAAGCATGTGCAAAACACAAATGTTTCGTTAAGCATGAGCTAGTGCGAATTGAATCGCACCGCGCATATGCGAATGTGACAGATAAAATACAGACAAGATAACAAATTTGAAAAAATTAGCAAATCAGCTGTTATTGTATTGGTATTCGTACATACATACACATATAATCGAACTGGAAACATGAGGAATTCATAATAAATAAAAATTAAATAGAAAAATAAAGCAAGCAACGGAAGAATTTCTGACATTAGGCTATGCGCGCATGTGTTTATTATAGTTATTCGTGTTTTTTCAGCAAACATGACGAAACAGTTCGTCAAAACTTGACACTAGCTCATGCTCGCTCATGCGCATTATAGTTGAGCCTTCACAATCAAACCTTGAAACTCTCAAAAAATCATCCGATCCGATCCGTCTTCAATCTCTCCCAATTTTCTTCCGTTTACAATACTTACATCATCTATCCTTCGTCAAATTACGCCATTAAAATTGAAATAAACGCCTTGATCTGTTTTCATTATTCAATCTTGAATAGTTCTCTCAATTTCTTTCACCTTTGCGCACATGTTCTCAACATAACCTTCAACGAGCAGATATTTCTGAATAATTTCCAATCATTTCGTAATCCCAACATTCATGGAATACACGAGCGCTCGTGTGTCGATACGTGCTGATTCGTCATAAATTCCTCACAAGCGCTCTCGAATCTTTGTCATAGAACTTGACGTAGCTCGTCGCATAGTTTTCATTCATTCATTTTTGCAAAGCACGCCAATGCAATCTGATCGCGTGCTACTGCTGCTGCTGCTTCTGGTCAACGCGCAAGGGTGAGGTCATTGCAGTTGCCCTCGTGTGAATTGAATAAGAATCGTGTTCTTAAATGTATGTGGGGAACACGCCTTAAATTCGCTTCTTTTTTTCTGTTGGAAAGTTTATTCAATTAATTGATTGGACCTATATGTATGTGTGGGGATGTAGTTCGATTTGGAAGGATGCATATATTTTTACGTTCTGAAGAGGGCCAGGTGCGCTTTATTCGCCAAAAAGGTTGATAGAAGATGCTCATATTGATGCCAAGAATGCGATTACGCTCACGTACTATAATTTGACAGACGATGGTTGGTTCACAATCAGAATTTAGTTGAAGATGATCAAGAATTTGTTTGAAAAACTGAGAAGTCCAGAATCTTCTCTGTTTTTAAGAAGATTTGCTTAGTTTTCTGCTGACTTTTGACTGGTTCTTGGATTCCAGATCCCATTTTCAATAAGGACTGTCAAAAAGTTTGTAGACAAGGCGAAGCGCTGTCACACCAAGAGATCACAGACCACCGCTAGATGCACGATCCCCCAGAAGAAGAAAAAACTTCCAGGGGGTCAAGGACAGTGTAGCAGAGGACGCCCGTGTTTGAGGGCCCGCACAGAAGTGAAGGCAAATGACAGGGTGTGGTCCTGGGCAGTTAAGCAGATAGAAGCTTGTTTATTGTTTTGCTGTCATGAAGGGGACACATTCGAAAACATCCTCCATGACAGAAACAGACTTATCCACTTTTGCAGCGCCATCTACTTCCAATTGAAAGCCACACCCCAAAGAAGATCTAAACATCCTCTTAGTCCACAAAAATCATCTCTTAGCCCACTCTGTTTAGTGTTGTTGATGAAGATCGCATTTCAAGCAATCAACAGAGAACAAAAAAAACGAGATCACTTTGTATCCCAGTCCGCCAACAAGCGCTTCCTTCCTTGAGTGAGCATGTTTATCAAAACTAAACAAGCTATCCGTGCGTGTACATCATCTTATCGGAAAGAAGAGTCAGAATTGTCTGTTTCCGTTCGTTTGATCAGCGCTTCTGTCGTTGCTGGCGAGCACACAAGCAAGCCCGCTCAACTTAAAGCACAAAACATAACCTAAATTCGACACAAGGTCCATTCGGTGTATTGCACATCGTTCAGCTCGTTTTATCGCTCCTTCTCGATCTATTCAAAAACAAGTTCCCCATCCACCTCACCTCGCCGGCGAATGTTTTCAGCTAATTCCTCCCGAACATTTCGTACTAATTACAAGAGTAAACACGACGGGGGGCTGGGCAGGGGCAGACAAGGAAAGGAATAAACAAGCCAACGCGACCTTAATCTACTTGAGATTAATGTTCCCCTCTCTCCTCGTTGGCGGTTGTGTTCTGTGCGTTTTTTGCGCGGCATTCATTGTTATTCGTCTTGTTTCCCACTTTCTTCCGATTTTCAAGAAGGCTCTGAAGCAACGCACCACACGTCCCAATAGCACACAACCGACAACGACGGATGTCAGCGACGACGCCCTTCCCGAGGAATTTTCGACAGAAGTTTTCTATTTATAAACCGCTTCTTCGCGCTAAGGGCCCGCACTCGCTTCGGCACCATCGATGTGGTTATTTTTGCGCCAAACCGTGCGCCCGGGAGCGCAGAGATTTCCTCCTCGCCCCATTCCGCAATCCGGCTGGGGGCCCCGCGCCCGATTCGTTCCACACTCCTGGACATGCTTCCTCCATTAATTTGCGTAACAAGACAAAGAACTTCAATTGGAGACGTCAGTAGTGTCATTATCGCCGCCGACACACTTCCACTCCGCTGTTGCCATCGTCGTCGCGGGCTTAATGCAGCGGGGGGTGGTGCGTTTCCCTAAAATAGAGCGATTTTTGTTTGGAGATCCGCTCTCGAGCGCAAAGTCCGCGATGTGGAAATGGGGAAAGGTTTTTTCCCGTCTTAGGTTGTTGACACTCGCGCAATGATTGTGAGAGAGGCTGTGGGATTTTTGTTTTCTGTTATCGCTTGCTTGACCCAAGCTTGACATCGACGCCAGGGAGGGATGATAGGCGCTTATCGAGACCTATAATTAGGCGTGGTAACGTTGCTATGCGAAAATTGATTGAATTAAAAGCGAAATCGTTGAGTCACTCATGGGATGTGTGAATTTGGCTGCTGTTTTTTGTTTTTTTTTTTTAGTGTGAATTCCAAGTGTGGCGACGATAAGTCAAGCATACGGGGAAGCGCGGCCGCCTTTGTTGTGAGCTGCTTGAAATTCAGCTTAATTTGAATATTTTTTAGCGCCTTGCCTGCCCGTGTCTGGTCGGTCTGCTTTTTCAAGAGCGTTTCTGGGTCTTTGTTTGACGGTGTTGACTTCTGGGCCAGATCACAGGTCGCATGGAGGAGGTAATTGGTTACATTTTGGAATGGAATGTGATGCCTTTTGAACGTGAAACAAATAAAAAAAAAACTAGGAGACTCATTCTAGATTAAGTCATGAGCGAAGCAGAAACGACCTGTGGAATGTGTAGTAGCATGAAGTAATGACTTGCACATCTCTCGGTGATTTCGCAAAACTGGGGACTTGAAAATGAGATCACCCCTTTGCACACTCAGGGTTAATTCGTGTTACAGCCGCGATTACGATTATGTCAAATGTGATTAAGATGTGTAGAGTGTAATTTAAAGTTAAACGAGAGGGATTCAATGACATCATTGTTTAACTGAACTGAACGACTATGAATCGGTGCCGGGGATGTTTCCAATGACTTGGTAGACCTCCCAAGCTTGCACTGTGCAGTGATTGGTGTACGAGGGATTGACGCTGGGAATTGTATTCACGATAAGTACAAAGACAGTACATTCCTTAAACTGAATGCAAAAGTGAATTGCATTTGAACAACAGATGATCCTTAAAATGGGCCTTAATAAAAAGCCGCTGCTTACATATCTTGTATGTTAAACTTTGCTGGTGCTCTGCAGGCTGCAGGCTTGAAGATTATTCGTCGCGGAACTGAGGTGTGCATGCGTTATAGAAGGCGCTGTCATGTATGACGCTGAATCTATATACCTACACTGGATAAGAAACACATCGCTGTACAGTCCGCATAGTCTGGTTGTCAATTGAAAACTGGACTAAATACCACATGCTGACCGCTTGTCCAGAAAGGGCGAATGCGTTTTTTCCGAAAAATCCATGGGGCGTCATCAAATCTTTTCGGTACTTCACAGTCAGCTGCATGATATTATACTGGTAGTTGGATGCACGTTCTTTTCCATCGCTGCTTTTGCTATGACCTTTGATTTGCACGTTGCTCCTGGTATACTAATCCACGATGATACTTCGTGTGACATTCTATCGGCGAGTGCTGAGGAACTGTCAGCTTTGCTAACATCGTGACAGTCGAGCTGAATATGGACTGAAGGTCATTGCACATCACAAACCGAGGACTAGAGAGATTTCACAGCTCATTGTCTCCTTGTCCACCGATGAATTTGACAGATAATCACACCCTTTTTGATCGATATTCATGACTTTTTTGATAGCCAATCGCGAATCACCGAACATTGTTTCACTTTGATGCACACTTGTGCAAATCCATTAGTGCACCATGTAAATTATATTTGGAACGACCAGGAGGGTATAAAACAGTTAAAAGCGTTCATGGAACAAAATTATAACACCAAACGGGCCAAAGAAACTCTAGCACTTAAAAGGGCTGATCTAAGAATGCTAAAAGGACACGGAGCTTGTAATTCACAGTCTGCCCGCCAAGTCTGTAGGCAGGCTAGGGAAACTATGGAACACATACTGCCTGATGAAAATAATGAATAAAACATCCATAACAGGGAAAGACTTTTTTAGGAAAGTTGTACAATTCTTGAAGACAACATTCAGATCCTAGACCAAAGGTAGTATACAATAGTACAATAGATCTTTCTGGTCGCAATAGAAGTGTCTTTGTGACACACTCCGATTTCTGCAATTCAATTCAATGCGTATAGTGTCGCGCACTGAATTTAACACAATCTTCTGAAGGGTCACTAGTTTCGTGAGGCTGGTTGCATTTATGTTTTACTCACCGAGGCCCTCTGTATTTTTGTAGCTTTAGCTGTACAGTAAGGAGACACGAGCAGATCTTATTCCTTTACTTTCCGAACTTGTCATGTAGTACGTCGGGTTTTCTGGACTGTCATCCTATTTTCTGCGATCAGCGAGCGTCAACTTTTTGAAATTCTGTCATTAAGACTAAGTACCCTGTCCACTTTGGTTCACATTATTTGTATAGCCACAGCGTTCAGACAGCTAATTCTCAGTCAAATTTTATCTTCGAAACTTTTGCATTTATAGCGAATTGCACTTCTTTAACGTACTGTTGCAACAACAGCTGTGTCAACATTTCTGCACGGTCATACATTATATTCCATACTCCATCTTCTCATCTGTGTTTAGAGACAGACGTTGTCACTGAGCAGAGACTACTTTGCCGTCAGCCTGCACAGCTTGAAAAGTTTGGTAAAAATGTCAAAACTACGCATGAGTTTGCTTTGGTTGGGCTAGGGCCCATGGATGGTCTAAGCATGGACTAAAGTTACTTTCCACTCTAATTTTGCAATCGCTTTCACTTGGACGTTCGGTCTGTCTCTCCTGAAATCAGGCTGATCGGATTCGAAGGCCCCCTAGAAGACCCACTGCTGCACTGATGTGGCAAAGTTGGCATAGGCGACAGATCTCTGCTTTCTAGAAGTTATCCACACCTTTGCATAGAGTTGGCGATTACATCGTTTCTTCTTTTCCATTCGCCATCCTCGCCATTTTTCGAAGACACCAACAATTAGCTAAACTGCATTACTGGGAGGATAAGTGTTCTGGAGAGCATAAATGTCATCCTTAAAATCAGGAATTTAGAGCCAATTTATTTGGCCAAACCGAAGTAGAAATGGTTGCTCTGGGTGAACCTGCGTTTGATCTCCACTAGAATGTGATTCACTTTTCACCCGAGATAAGCAGACGTCTCAGCTACCTCAAAGTTTGTAAACGTGAAGTTTTGTCCAAGCGATGGATCTATTCTTGCCCGCAACGATTGTTTTCTATATCAAATGACGACTAAGGCACATAGCGGCCACCTTGGTCTGCAAGTATCTGGCTTTCCCTCGATTTAAAGTCTTAAAGTGCCCGCACATGTGTAAAAATAAATCGCCTTAAACGGCCTTAAAGATTTCTGCATTACCTGCCACTTTGTTTCGCTCTAGTCTATCATCTTCGATATCGCGTCAATTCTGTCGAGGTTTAGAATTGAAGCTGAATTCCTACTCGATGCGGTTTTGTGCAGGATTCTTGCAAATTTGTACAGGAAACTGCATCATTATTAGCCCAGCGTACCTCAGGACTGAATTATTTAAACTTACTGATCAGGCCTGTGACCTATGGGCAGTCTGAACTAGAGCAACTGCTGCATTCGATGGTTGACTGGAATATGTAAATTACTTTACTTTCTCGCCGCCACGATAATGCTAATTTTACTCACTTATCCGCAAATGCTGTCTGTTGGACATTACAAATCCCCGAGGATTTTTTTTTAAAACATGCGCGTGCTCAAGGTTGCTTCTTAGCCTCGAAAGGGCAAGGGAACAGTTCAAATGTATATCCGGGCGGGGATTAGCTCATCACTTGTTGATGAGTTGGGGCACTTTCATTATCCGCTGGTTGTGTGCAAACAAGTTGAAAGTCGTATGATTCCGTCCATATCCACCTAACACATTGAAATATTTTAGAATCGAGGTGTCAGCTGTCAATGTCAATTGCGTCCGCAAGTCAGAGAATGTTACATTGTCTTCGTACAAAGTACGTTTTGTTTAACCTCACCCTGCGCCACACAATGGTTGGCGGTAAGTATGGAGATTTAGGGGGATTAGCTGGTGAGTCATGAATTTTCACCGTGGGCGTTGGATGGCTCCTTCACCGCTCCTTTTTTAACGTACGAACATGTAAATGTGTGCACAAGCAAATGAATGTAGTCATAAGCACAACGAGTGGGTAGACTTAAACATTTAAAAACATATTCTTCCCAAATCACTTCTGGATGTCGAAACTACTTGGCCTCTGACGAAAAGCCAGCAGTATTCTCACACGAAACCCAACCGAAATCCAAGTGCAGCTCCAATTATTCTCCCAAAAGCAGTTCCAACTTGAATGTAATGTGTCGGTTCCCCCCCCCCCCCCCCCCCCCCCAATCACTCGAACTGATTGCCTAGATATCACGCCCTTTTCAGTCGGCTACTGTGCTTCACGACAATTCGTCAATTGAATCGTGCTTCCCTGTCAATTGGCATTTCCGGGCACACCCCATCGCGTAGGGCACGCATCAGTCAAGTGCTCTATCACACTTGTCCGTCCGATTCGCTTGGGCCACTTGAAAGTCCGTCCGTTTGTTGTGCTTCCAATTTATTCTCTGCCATCGGTTGACTTTTAATATAATTTCGCCAGGAGTGGGCGTAAATTTAATTTCCAAAGTCCAACAGCGTGGCGCCAATTCATCCTTCACATGTGTATTTGAAGACCGTTACACACACACGTTCGTTCCCCCCCTCATAAGTATAAATCTTAAAAATTCATTTCAAAACGCCTTGTCAAACTGACATTTATGACAGCAACTGACTCTAATTAAAAGTGAGAACGAACGAAAGCAGCAAACACAAAGTCGTTACCCCCACGAGGAGCCATAGGCAACTCGTGTGGCGGCGCGTCTGCTTTCCTCGCTTACCGAACACAGTCTGAGGCGTGCGTCGTTGTCTATACTTGCGCGTATTCACTGCTGCTAATTTGAAATTTTCATAAGCTCATTTATGCAACACACACTTCGGTGCAAGACCAAAACCAAAAAAAGAACGAAAATGAAAACAAAAAAATTATTCAATAAAACATTTAAATCGTTTCCGCTGCTTGAACAAAAGTTTCGCCAACTTTCGCATACATTAAAGAATGACTCCCCGCGCTGTGTAATTTGAAAAACAAAACAACCGAGGCGACTTGACTTGACTTGACGGATAGCGTCGTCTGATAAGCAATCGCTGTCCAAGTCGAACACACAAACAATGTGTTGACCTCAAAAACCGCATGGCCATCGGAAAGAATTGCAAATAAGAACCACATGAGTTGAGTACGCGCACATACGCGTCAAGGGGTAAGTGCAGACGAGTGTGTAGTCGCGTCGTTGTCGCCGTCTTAAGAGGCAAGGTCTAAACGGATGGCGAATTTCGAAAGAGAAAACATGAAATGAAATTCGAAATCCAAACGGCAACCTTCAACTCGGACTAAAAATATATACATTTTGAAGAAGAACAAGAACTTAGCAGCATTTGTACACATAAATAATTGAGATCGTATCTATAAATCAGCAAACGATATGAATATCCAACGCACACCACACGACAGCGCGTCTAAAAATAGTGTGTCAACCGAGAGTCGTTGTTTTTTTTTTTTCGAAAAAAATGTATTTTCAACGCAAGGCATAGAATGTCACACGACTTGCAGTGACAGTTGTTGCCCGGTGTGGAAATGGGAACGATGCACCGTTGTTATCCGTGTCGCTTGCGTTGTCGTTGTCGCTGTCGTGACGTACCCTGCCATCGGTGAAGTGATAACAAAACAACCCTACGCCCGATGTTCTATTTAATTATGCACATCACAGAACTTAGGCGCGTACACACACCCCTCGAACACATCCCCCCGCTGCACGAACACGAGTTCGAGCGTTCGAGCGTGTACATATAAATAGCAAGTCGAGTGTCGTGCCTAGGCAAAGTGTCACACACACGCACACACGTTGACAGACGCCTAAGCTCGTGCGGCGTGCATGAGTACACTTCAAGAGCTGTCCTTAGGCCACTTATCATATGTGCCCAAATATGTATGTAAATCGATGCTCTTGAGGGTTGCCGAGATCCACCGATGTGCACCGATGAACGCACCCGCAGCGACTGTTGGCGACTCCGTCCAGTGTGGATGGAGAGCGGGAGAGGCAGAGGCGGCTTCCAGTTGTTTTCTTCTCTTCGGACGGCTAGCGATGAATTTCACGGCTGATTTATGTAATTTTTCTGGTCGAGCACAGAGGTTCCCTTTGTAATCGCATTAGAGATCGCATTATGAACGGCTATTGATTGGTAACGTGGTGGGATCTGAGGTTAAGTCATTCGCGCTTGATGGATGCGATGCCTGCGAGCGTCTCAGACAGATGAATGCCAGTCCGCGCTGGAAACCGGGAAGTGGCGATGCTGGTGAATCCGTTTATGGGCTTAATTGTGTTTTTGCGGGAATCGTTTGAAGGAAATTATTAGCGAACTCCTTAGTTGTGTGGAAATAAGCGGTTTGCGGGTGACGCGGAGAGGAGACGTGGTCTCTTACGTACTGCCGCGATTGGTCATTTTAGCCTGTTCTCCGTAACGCGTCTAAACATGGTGTGTTGCAGGAGAGATTCATGACTTATTTGTGTCATCTGCGTCATCTGTGCGCGTCTAGATTTGTCGTTGAGTCTCTTCTGTGCTTGTCAATCGCATGCCCGTTTATAGAATTGTTTACATCAGTAGGCAAAGTTTGTTGTTGAATCTGAACAAGAAAACAGAGCGACAATGCGCTGCAAAAACAAGCAGTGGCGGTAGAAAAAATGTATATATGATTTATTGAAATAAACAGAATGCACCTCGTCCTAACTTCGGATGTTAACACACCCCCTTACAGAGAATTCGACACGCCATGCAGTATAACGCTGCAAAGTGTGCACGTCTGGCGGTGATCAGAAATTGCTTTGTTGATGAACAGTCGTCTGCCTCATTCAAGGGGGATTGTGTTCAGCAGACAATTTTGAGATATTTTAGGCAACCGATAGGGATTCACATCAGTTGTAGCAGGCAGCTTTGGCGTGTCTCTACAAGGATTAGGTTTCACACAATTACCCCATTTAATTAACCTCGTCTAATCAGCTTAGCGTGCGTTCGCCTTCGATGTGCACGCCCGAAGGACAAGGACGCTTCACAGCGGAAGGCGGTAATGGAAGACTTGATTTGATTGGATTTAACAGAGAAGGAGAAACGAGATATTTGACACTGAAATGCAAAATGAATGCAAACAGGATTGAATACAAAAATCAGTCTCTATCACATTCACTGATTTGTTCACGATGGAATTTGAATATTTCAATGATTCAGATGTGGTTCAGAAGTTAAGTGAAAAAGCCCACACAAAAGAAGCCCGAATTCCAAATTGTTTTGAAAAATTTAGTACAGTGTACTCTCTCCTAACGGACACTTCTCATAAGCGGACACCTCTCAGAAACGGGCAAATTTTAAAGAACGGAATTATTTACACGATTTACATAAACGGATGCGGAAACCATTTTTCATAACAGCAACAGAATTTCACTCTCTCTTAAACGGACAAAACGCATCTGGCACACTTCGTTATCTTTTATTTTGTTTGCTTTGGTTTCATTTTCTTTGCGTTTTGCTCTTGTTACCCAACAAAAAATTAAGAAAAGTTAAATAATGTAAACATTGTAGGTTGCGGCGGCTGTCTATCGGCTATAATTCCCGTTGCCCAATACGTAGGTTTGTTATTTGTTCGTAATTTGGTTATGATTGATTCGTTAAATCGCTCGTATTTTTTCTCACAACGGGACATCTCTCATAAACGGACAAATTCATTGGCACCGTCAGTGGCCGCCTATGAGAGAGTTCACCGTAATACCAATTTGTGTTTATTTCCTCAAGATTATACAAATAACGCCAAATTTTCCAATGAGATTAAATTTGGACGTTGAAGCTTGTTTGACAGATGTTGAAGTGCCTTTAGAGCAAAATTGAAAGCGTCTGACGGTCTGTATCACGTCAGAAGGTGACATTTTGGCCTTACCTCGTTCGTCCTTATTTCACGTCACTGTTCGCAACATGCGCCGGTTATCGACAAGATGTCCTTTGTCTTCTGAATTTTTTTATTTGGAGCGGTGGACAGACTTCTCTTCGATCCAACAGTTAGCAAACAGACATTGATGGCATCAACACGCATTTCACGAATGCCGCAGCATGCTTATAGCAGCTTCCAGGGAAAGCTTATTAGGGAATGAGTATGATTGGGAACTATGAAATGCCGACTTTCCTAGCCTAGCAATCATTAAAGCTCAAAGAAAATGTTGAGCTGGACTAACGTCGACAGAAAGCCTGCTCAAAATGTCCCTTCACTTAGTTCCAGGTCAGTGACATCCTAGGAAATGAGAAGACATGAACTTGGCTAGGCAGAGATCTGGTCTGGTGCACATCCCACTGCAAGCAGTCGAGGATAAAACCTCTACGAGGTCTGAAACCTCAGACGGAACTGTGCTACATTAAGAAAACCGTGCCCTTAGTACAACCGATCCAAAACAAAAGATCTCCTTCGGCGAACTCGTCATGATATCGCGAAATTAGTGGCGCTCTGTACGGGACACTGGCCGATAGGAGATCATGTTGCAAATTAGGAACATATACCACACAACACACATTGTCACAGTTGCAACAACGCATCCGAGAGGGAGACACTTGTGCATTCAAGACCCTTGCTGGAGCCAGCGCTTAGACGTAGACCCTTCTTCAACTCACTTGATAAGATTTCTGTGACAGGGAATCTATGTATATTTGCTGGGTGGAGCATATTTTGATAAATCAAGCGATCGGCCGACGTGCCTCAGCCCTTGCAGCCTTGCTTGAGATACGATAAGTTTATGGGCATAGTGTCTTGACTGATATCACATCCAATTTGACGAGGTTGCGAGAACATTTTACAGCCCCTCAAGTGCTCACCCATCACAGCACTTCATGAGTGACTTGCATAAACGAAGAAGGCTTGATTTATCTCATTGGTGGAGTTGTTGCTCCGAATTGCACTACTGTTTCTATAAGGGTCTAGCCTTGTTTAACCAATGCATGCATTCGAACATTCAATCATATTTTTATCCCTATTAGCCGAATAGTTCGAAAGAAAGTCAAAAAATCTAGGCACTCACCCTGTACAAATAATTCGTGAGGTTAAGAAACATTTACAAGCACAAATACTTTGCGTTTCTCTTCTAACGTGGTTCCATCCAACACATCTCCAGGCTGTTCAACTGTCTGTGTTCAGGAGCTGTGCGGTCAGCGCCAATTCACGGTTAAGATTATGTGTGACATCCTGCTCAATCTCCTAAGGGACATTTTGGATATACACCAAGAAACAAATCAGGAGAATCGTGAAATTCGAAAATTGGACAGGAATGACGTACGTGGTGGCAAATCAATGAATCTTCATGTCGCTATGTTGAAACACAACCGTGCGTTGCTGCCTTGCGTTGTCGTTCAACGCAAGCATTTGAGAGGCAACTGACATTTGAGAACTGAAAACAGCTGATTAAAATTAATTTAACGACAAAAGTGATTTGAAATCAGTGAGCAACTGCCGACAATTTAAAGATAATGAAAACAGCTGATAGACTGATTTGTCACTGGAAGCTTGACGCACTCCGTTTTCTATCACAAAGTCGAACGCAGCAACGCTCTATTGTGTTTCAGGCATAATACCGCTCCGATGAGAACCGGTACACGACCGTGTTCCGATTCCACAAGCGCGAGAATGAGCGTTCCCATCTGGCTGAGTATGTCCGAGGTGAACAATTCGCGTTTGCCGGCCGAATTCAAACTGAAAATATGAACCTCTGCAGCTACCCCCATCCACCCGTCCGTTGTAGGTATTCGACAACAAGTGAGTTGTAAGCCACGACCAACGCGTGTGCGTTGTCGTCGTTATGGCCGCCCCCTCGGCTCGGAAGTCGACTAGACGCTTAAATAGGAACCAATTAAAATTTGCTCAGATCTTAAGTAACTCCCTGCTTCTGCAACTTCTTGCATTCCTTTGAATTTTCGATCGCTATGGTGACACCATCCAATTAAGTTCGAATTCCGAGTATTCCTTCCTCGAGCTCACTTTCCAATGAGCAGATATTCTCCTTATCCGCTTAAGTGGAAGGCACCCGTGCTCCCCGGAATTCGCTGTCAGACAATACTCGTACATCACTTCTATTGAGACTAATTGCTCGAGGTTAATAAGGCTGACGCCATTCCATTTTGCAGCGCTACCTCCCTCCCTCCCGTCGCTCATCAAGTTAATTTCATTCATTTATTCGCGACTCTGCCCGCGTTTGGTCGCTCAACTGCTTGACCTCACAATTGCATCAGCGTTGTTTTCTTCCAAAGTGACTTTGTAATTTGTCGACCACAAGAATCCGACCGTTGCTACACTTCGTTCTGCAACTATCGTCGCCGCCGCCGCCGTCCGTTGCCACAGCGTTCTTTGTAATTGACAAACTATATCTTGGCTGTGTGAAACACAGGCACGGCTCCGAGGTGAGTTTGAGGTGAGGAAGCAGCGCACAAAGTGCCAATGACATCTTGAGATATCGATTTTTGAAGCCGTAGACGTGAGTACTCTTGCCAAGACCAGAGCGAGCGTTTTGAATCGCCAACGGTCGATGATCTGTCGACTGGCTGTGATGTGCGGCGGGGCAGTCCGTGGCCAAGTTCCCCTTGAAACCGCACACAAATAATTTGCCTAACGTCATGTGTATACACGTGATAAGAGCGACGGCGGCGTCTACGTAGAGTATCAGAGTTCGAGTCGGAATTCAGTGCCTGGCACTCGCCGGCCTCAGTTCCGCAGTTGGGCGTTGATTGTACATTCATACTGCGTACGATAAACGCCCTTACGGCTGGCGGCGAACGACGCCTGCGGCCGATGTGCGTACGAACGCCTAATTGAACTAAATCAGACCTAATTGTGTGCCGATATGCGGGGGAAGTGGCCAACGATCGAGTTATCGGCGAAGATATGAAGCTACGAAGAATGTGGCCGCTTTGAATAGCCACTTCTTGCTGACCGTGTGAATTAGAAAATGGCAGATAAGAGGGCTTAGTCAAACGCGGTGCGCCTGTTTACAAGCGATAAGATACGAGCACGTTCGCTAATCAGACGGATGGAATCTGTTCACACAGCACCACGGCTGTGTTTACACGATTTGTCGATAGGTTTGTTTGTTCGAGGACGTATTCTAATCGCCGGGGGATCTATATTTGCCTGGGTGGAATATATTTTGATGAGTGTGACACATCAAGCGCGCTCACCCGACGTGCCTCAGTCGTTGCAGTCAATGACACTTCCGCACTTGGAAGGTGCCTTGCTTGAGATACGATAAGTTTACGGGCATATTGCCTTGACTGGTGTCACATAAAATTTAACGAGTTGGCGAGAGCATTTTACAGCCCCCCAAGTGCTGACCCCTTGCGAGGCTGTAATGTTGCGCCGTGTGATGATTTGTGGGCTCTTTTGAAGCCGAATGTGATCGTGTCGGGTGCAGCGAAAGCAGAGAAAATTTTACGATCTCTATTCGTTTACACCGCAGGGAGGATGAATTACTAGGATTTCCCGGACGAACGTCATAAAAAAAACGGCACGCTCGAGTGACGTTTGAATGACGTTCGCCTGGGGGATGTGTTCGGATAGTGTGATGCTGTAAATTCGAAGAAAGCTTGTGCGTGTGGGACGTAATTGAAAGTTTGATTGGGCGTATTGTTCTCAGTTGGACGTCATCGGAAATCTATCGCCGCTTGTATTGTAGATGTTCGTGGAATCGATTTGTGTTGCCAATGAGAATTGAAATTTGATAGTTATGTATTCTGACTGTGCCAGCCTATCTTTGGAACTGTGCAATTCCTTGCAATCGGCACACTTCACTTTTGTTGAGATTCCTCGTAAACATATGCCAGCATAGTGGCTATTATTACTGGCAGTTGAATGGCGATGTTCGATGAAGTTTATGTCACAGTTGCGTCTGATTATGTCAGGCCTACCCTAAGGGAGGTAAAGACACCACAAGGAGGATCGTAGTGCTTGATGAGACCACCAAGACGCCGGCGAGAGATGGTTTCATGTAGCATTCGGGGCCAACGTGGCTATTCTCAAATCTGGATGTTCCTTTCTTGAACAACTGTCTGTTGCTAAGTAATCGAAGCCTGAATGTCACCCAAGATAACATCAAATTCTTTCTACTTACTAGACGGAGAGATATTGCAGTCATGCCATTTTGGGGAATCGATAGACCTAAGATATTGACCACGATTAGACCGACGCTACGACTGGTTTTCATGTGATATATGCAGATGTTGTGGTGGAGAGGAAGAAAAAGAGTATGCTCCTTACTGTCTTTCTCACTGTCCTAGTCTCTGCCAGATGAGATACAGAACACTGGGAAAACACTTTTTCCATGACCTCCTGAGTCTATCAATCGTCAAACTATCCCTCAAACCTCCATTTCCAGGTTTATCAGGATTTCAGGAGGTCTATGAAATACAAGAACATGACGGGTAGGACGAAGGTGTTGAGATGAGAAATTCCTCTATGGGCATCACAATGAGTCCATCATCCTGTCTACCCCCCAACCTAACCTAGCATTGCATGTGTAGCAGCGGGGCATAAAGAAGCACTCCATCTGCTCCACTTAACATACTTCCCCACCGTCGTTTGCTGGACTTATTCGGCAAATAGCTAGCAGCCAAGGTAGACTAAAGACGCTTGGACTGTGGTCCGAAGTCACTATCGGCCACTCAACTATTTTTAATAAATTCAACTTCCTTCCCAACGACATCAAGCCATCTTCGAGAAAACTCCTCTACTCCTCTGTTGATGTTTGACAATCCCACACTGGATGATCCCGTGAGAGTCACAGAAGGATAAAGTTCTTGTTCAAAAAAGAGCACTAACATGTGAACTAAGTGAACTAGTTCACAATGACATTTTTTTTTAGTTCACTAGTTCAATAAACTCGGATGTACGTTACTCAGCATACAAGTAATTCAGTAAGATTAACTGAACTAAATCGAACTAAACTGATATAAATTGAGCTATTTGTGTGTGTGTGTATATGGGCATTGTGCACATCAGGGTTGTTTTTGTTTAACTACCGCAGAACAAGCACATCCAGCATCGTTGTGTTGCCGGTGTATGTGATAATATGACCACCAAACGGCGAAAATAGCACTCGACTCAATTTCCTGAGCAGTGAACTACATTGAACTAAATGAACTAGAAGAATGAACTAGTTTAACAAACAGATTTGAAACTGAGCGTTCTCTGGACTGAACTAAAACTCAGGAGCAATGTCAAGTACAGTGTCATTTTCAACTCAAAAATATCCCTAAACTAGGCGCTTGGCTCTTAATGAGATGACTGATGGCAAACACTTCACGTGAGTGCCGGGACACTGTGACATACTGAGGAAAAGCTGACGAACTCGTTAAGTTAGTTTAGGTAGGAGTGACTGTCACAGCTGAATCAGTTGTGAGCCACTTAGATCCATTGTGCTATCACTGTCCGCCAAAGGACTAAATAACATCTAAGAATCACCTGCTGGCATCCAAGTGGCCTATCTTAAGATTATCCACTCAATTTCTGGGTTGGTTATGACATTTCTTCTAGGCTGCTGAATGAAGAGCTGCCTAGTGTGCTCTTGTCTTGAGCTGGACTGGTACCGACGTAGTGTAGGGTGGTTTTTACTTCCTACAGCTCATGTAGAAGTCATTCCTTCTTGTGAGCCCAACATGCAAAGGCCGGTAATAATGCCTACGACCTTCCTCATCACTATCGCTAGGTATAGATAAACCTCTTCTCTCATATTAGGAGGAGGTCCACGCTCTATGACTCTCGCTACAGCCTATCATCTTCTTAAGATTCATTACCGCAAATGGAGGCATAACTTGCCTTAAATCAAAGGAGACATGGCCAGCACCCAATCTAAAACGGACAACTCCGCTTAGACTAAACTGATCTCCACTCAGGGCCCTAATCGGATCTCTGCGCATTTGACCCGCAGGATGGCCGTTCCGTACAATGACTCCCAGAAGCTGCTTGGATATAGAGGAGGTAGAGTCTAAACATCACAACCTCTGCAGGTGTAGTGCTCTGGCTGGTCGTAGGAATTCATACTTAGAACCCTACTTTTTTCAGTCGTCAGCATAAGCCAGCTACACCGCTTCTTACCAACTGGTTTCAGGTGTAAAAATAAATCAATCCGCGTGGTACTGCAAGGTTATAGTGTGACTGTAAGCAACCAGCCACTCTAACCTAACTTAACCTACTCCGCGTCATTGAGTCATTAGCACTCCATTTTACGGACTCGATTTCCCTAAGAGAACGTCTTTTGCCTTTGACTGTACTCATAAGAACCTCATTACTTATTTTGAATAACATAGCTATGTACATCCTGTTTCTTCCTCTACACCTTTGAACATCACTGCAGTTCAGGATGAACCTGTGTCTCAACCAAAAACGAGCGCCGTCTGCATCTCCGTACGTTACGGTTTTCCTCGTCTACAAAAGAAAACATTCCCGGACATTCAGTTGTTAAAAAAAGCCTTTTGCTTCCACTCAAGTTTGGACACTTCTCAAGAAATATCCATCCCCCTCAAGCTTCTAGCACTCTCTTCAGGCGAAGTTCCCAAACGCCTTCTGCGCCGCCACTTGAAAGCACAATGAATCGACTATTCCCCGAACAAAAACAAACATCTGTCCGCACAATCAAATCCATTGAATGACGACACTCCCAGGAACGTATCCCAAAGACTAACAATAAAATCATCAAATGTGTTACTTTATACAAATTTCATTTAATTTTCTTGTTTAGAAAAACAAAGCCCTACTCATTTCCGTCCGCAGCGATGTGATTTCCATAATCCGCCAGAATTGACAACGTATGCGAAGAAAAACTGAGAAAACATTCGCTCATCACATCGCCCGCGCCGCCCAGCAAAATACACGCCCACACGCGCTCAAGGAATGAGAATATTGTTTTTCCCACTCGCCCCCGAGCGAATCCAATTGTTTATATCTGCGTCTTCCAGACGTCGCGGTCGTAACGTAAGCGGCCTGAGAGACCGCCACCGCCACCGCCACCGCAAACAATGCCAGAAATTCCGCTGCAATTATCCCCCCCGCCGGGGCGCTACGCAGCAACACACAGCACACAGCGCAGGCCAATGCAGAGCATTTTGCACTAGGTCAAAATGAGCAACTAATTGCTGATAGCAATTACAAGTTATCTGGGAAATGATAAAAATTAAAAGCGAACCGGCGCGGCGGCGGCGTAGTTCGACCAGGAGCCACCCACGTCAGCCGCGAAGAGAACGCTTCTAAAAGCGTACCGCAATCGTGTCTGGCGTTCCGTGGCGGGCAGGTGTGTGCGCAGGGATGTGTTCGGGTAATTCGAAAAAATTTCCACTTCAACAACTAGAAATAGAAGCGCCTCATACACTCGTGGTGTGGGAGAGCTGCGAGCGTAAGCGCGGTGCGCCATGTCCATGATGTTTACAGTGCGAGCGGACAGACAATTCGCAATCGGTCTTGATCGCGTTCCTCTTGTTCTCGGTCGCGGCCGATCGAAATTCATTGAGAAAAATGTGTTTGAGGAAATGGGAATTGAATGCGGCGCGCATTAGATACTTTCCTTCCAAATGGCAGTCTCGTCCGTCTTTTGATGGCGTTTTTGTTTGGACTGTGGCACGCGGTGAAGGTGAAGCGACCGTTGGGTGAATGTTTTGAAAGCAATTTCTTTAGAAAAGTTCATAAATGTCTGAAGAGGGGGCGGGGGAGTTGTCTTCATCTGTACTTGGATGGGGAACTGGGCCAAGAAGTCAGTTAACCTTGTCGTGTCTTCCTAGATCAACTTTGCCTTGTTGGACGACCTAAGCTTTATTAGTCCGATCGCTTGCTGTTTAAGTGGAACTCTTATCGATTTGCTCTTGGAAGTCTATCTAATGATTTTGAGGGAGAGGGAGAGCGGCTGACGGACCAAGGGAATAACTTGATGAATCACCATCTTGCCATGGTTTCTATTTGCCGGCAAGTTGTTAGCTGCTTTGGCAGCACTTCTTGAGGCGTGTTGCTTTATGAAGAGCACAACATATGCGCTGGTTTCCGTTGCGTAGCTCCATTTATCGTAGTCAGTGCCTGGGGTCTTTCGAAGAGCTCTGCAGAAGACCAGTACCCGCGCTCTTTTTCGACCGTTGGACTACTCGCATCATTTCCCAATGGTACTACAGTAGACTCTCCTTAAGTCGAACTCCCTCTAACACGAACTGATTTTGATATCCCGTGAAGATTCGACTTGTAGAGAGGCGACAGAGGCGAACAGTTTCGTTCGGGAGCCAAGATTGGTGGTTCTTCATTATTTTGTGGTCCAGTGTGCTGGGATGGACGCGTGTCCACTGGCTTTCTCATTCCTAGACAGTTGAGTAGTTGAAACATCGTCAATGACTCCATTTCATCCTGTGATAGTACGTTAGTGGGCTTGCCCAGATATCTTTGTCTTTTGTGAGCTAATGCATCATAGAATCTCAGTATGTGCGCCGGAATTTCATTCGATTCTCCACAGAATCTGAAGAGGTCTCCTTCTGATACCCCTAGTCTCCTTAAGTGCTCCCTGAGTCTGTAAGAATACGGAGGTTGTTCTTGCTCATTTTGATACACGTCTCAAACCTCTTTCGGTCAAACTGACCTAAGAGTCTCTTGGCTTGCTTCATACCATGAGTTTTCTTCCAGTTTTTTTCCGGTTTTTCTCTGAGGACATGGTATACTACTGCGCAGAATGGTTCGGGGCCTACGAAGGTTTCCGATGCTCCTCTCCTAGCTAGAGAGTCGGTCATTTCATTGCCTTCCATATCCGTATTCATCAGAGTTTAACTCTGTTTCTCGTACTCTGTAGGCATTCCCACACGACCTTGGAATTGATGATGTAGGCGTCTAGTGCCATGATAGCGGCACGACTGTCTGACATTACTCCTATGTCGCAGTTGACATATTTTCTGTCAAGATTGAACGCACCTGTCTATGGCATGGATTTCCGCTTGTAAGATCCTGCTACGTTTGGCCATGGGTTCAAAGCACTTTATCCTGAGTCCAAATACCCCTGCACCAGTTCCTTCATCAGTTCTTGATCCGTCTGTACACCATTTAGTCTGTGGACAATGGCTTCATTGCTCCAGTCCTTTTTGGTGCTGGGATTAATGGTAAACTTCTTTTGGAAATTGATTTCCTAATCACGTCGTTCTTCGGAATGACCATGAGTGTGTGACTAGTGCATCGAAATGTCTTCCTATCCCTTCTTTGGCATTCTCCTGATTGTTTTATTTCTATGCAAGGGCGTCAGCTCAGGGCAACTATAGACCCTAACTCCACTTGGTTGGCACTTCCGAAGACGCGCGCTTGCAAGTATAGAATGCAGCTTATGTTTTCCATGCATTTTTAGGTCCTTGTTAAATTAAAGTGAGAAAGTATACCGAATTGTGAGCGCAATGATCCAAAGTCGAAACTTTGCTTGTCGAAGAAATTTCAGTGGACTGCTAGAAGATCACTGCGCACAATTTAGGCTGGTGTCCGCTTTTAAAAAAAAATATAAAAAACTAGCGCTTTCCGTAAAAAATATAAATGCTCGACTAAATATCTGCAAAGAACATGAAAACTGGACTGCTGCAAACTGGAAACGACTCATTTCGTCTGATGATTCCAAAATCAACAGGTTCCAGTCGAATGGACGACTATTGGCACCGGCCAAACGAAACTCTTCAAAGGCACCACGTTAATGTAAACGACATGGCGGAGGCAGTTTAATGGTTTGGGACTGCATTACTTGGAGGTGGCATGTCGTTCCATTGATGACAATTATTGGGATTATGAAACAGGAAAATTATTTATGTACATGGCAGACTAACTCTTTTTTGAAGATTGTACGAAATAATTTTTCAAGAGGACGGATCCTACACTAAAATTGGGTGGGCAACCAAATAATGAAGTGAAGTGGTCAGGATTTAAATCCGATAAAAAACTTGTGAGCTGTTGTAAAGAGACAGATGGGGGAGTTTGATAGAGTTGTGAATCGGAGTTCAAATATTCTCAACGAAATCATTCAGAATTTGATGGAAAGCATGCCAAAACTTATACAAAATATAACACCCCATTGCCTACTTCAGCCGCCGTCGACCTTAATTAACACCCCAGCGAGGGCCACTTTTGGACGACACTTTTTAACGTTTCGTGCTATAAAAGGACTTATTTGGTCTTTAGGATTTTTGAGAAACATTAAAGAAGGAAATTAAAGGATTTTAAAGTTTCTAAAATGTTATTTTATTTGTTTGACCAAGTTGGTTTCTAGCTTAATTTATTAATGCCTATTTGTTTGAGGTTAACAAAAAAAATGTTTGTGATTTATTCTTTACTTTAAAAAGGATTAATTATACAGTAATGACTCAAAGAAGTTAAGACACGCAAAAGCCATGCATATTCATGCTTCTGAAGTTGCAATTTCAAAAATTAAAAAAAACAAACAGACTTATGCTGCAGCGTCGAGCACATGTGGAGAAGAGTATGAGAAAATTAGTGTCTGGGCAAAATTAAGAATTAGCTAAAGTTAAGCACCCCAAAAATAAACTGCTTTACTTTTTCGAGTCTACTGTACATAGTCTAGTGATGGGTCAACTGGAGTTGATACACCGGGCTGAAACCGAGTAGAAACGAGTTAAACTGAAGAAACTGAAAACGAATCGAATAATTGAACACGTGAAGGGAACACACAATTCGCTTTCGGTTGGCGAAGACATACACGCGAACATTGTTTTTTGTTCAAACCGAGTTGTACGGGCCGGTTCAATACCTAGTTGGGGACTGCTTCTGTTTCTCATGGGACGGTCATGTTGACACGTGGTCTACTTGGTATTCTCTCGTTGTTTCCTTTTTGCATATACAGGGGACCCGCGGTTGTCTGGCCCATATCTTACATCCCCTGTAATCCGACAAGCCTGCAACTCATAACGTGACTCGCGTTCGTGTACATATGCACAAATTATTTCGGAAAATATTAGCTAATGTGTGTTTGACCGAGAGAAAAGTTCTGCGTTCCATCTTTGGTCCTGTTTGCGTTGATGGTTTTTGGAGAAGAAGATACAACCATGAACTGTACGGGCTGTTCAGCGACATGAGCCTAGCCAGGCGTCTACGGATTCAGCGCCTAAGATGGCTAGGCCATGTAGCATGGAGCGCATGGACTACACAGCTCCAGCCCGAAGAGTCTTCGACTCCGACAACGCAATAGAGGATGCCCACGAAACCGATGGCGCCAACAAGTGGAGAAGGACCTCAACCAAATTGGTGCGCGAAATTGGAGACAGCTGGCTAAAGATCGTGCCAGCTGGAGAAGCTTGTTGACTGAGGTCCATGTCCACCCCGGACTGTAGTGCCACTAGAAGAGGAAGAAGTGTTTGACCAGATTATAACTAATTCGCGACACCACGCATATTGGTCTCTATTCTGTTGTTTATTTTCCACAAACATAGTAATTTATAATTTGTCGGATTACTAGAAACTGTGTTTCGAAAACGTTCCGAACAACAGGGACTATGAGGCAGTACTCTAGAGGCCGACGCATTTGATGAACCGACACTGTCTTGCAAAACGTTTATCGGATTACCGCGGGCCCACTGAGGTATTGTTTGAAACCCAGTTAGCCAACTCGAGTTGCAACTCGGTTTGCTTCAATTCCAAATCGGATTAAGAAAGTTTCGGTTTGTCACATCACTTGTGCATAGTGTTTTAAAAAATGGGATCTGTTCTCGTCCATCCACTGCGTCTAGAAGTTAGCATAAACTATCCTCCATAAGTAGCCTCAAATACTATTAACGTTGCTTAGGATTTCACAAGAATGTGCTTCCTCTAGACGAATATGTCTAATTTCGTTCACGATATCCAAGCAAATCGGTGAATGACTGCTTAGATGTCCTCCACTGTCGCGTTCATCATCGTTTGTACACGCATACATACGCCACGTGGTTCCCTACTTAAGCCGTTTAACTGATTCCTACGGCAGTAGCTATTTCACTTTAATTCCATTGTGGCGACCGTAAAGTTCTTGCCTGACATTGAAATAGTATTTCACGGTCACGTCCGTGGAGCAGTTGGAGGACGGCCGGTTGCATGGTTCTCCGAATCACACTCATTTATCGAAAATCGGACTTTTGTTAGGCCTCTCAAGTTCCTCTAAAGATTGCCATTTCGCACGCCATCAGCGTGTCATCCTCCCTTCACTGTAACTGCTGTTAGAAAGTGAATTTCAATCAAAACCCAGACCCCCGCCGTCCATAATCAATGGCTTGGCGTGGCGCTCATAACTGATTCCCACGAGCACGTCTAAGATAACGAGAAAAAAAAAATTGCCTCCATAAAAATGCAAATGCCAAACGCGTGTTTTAAATCAAAAGTTAAACGAGAAATCCGATGAAAGTAAAATGTGTCATCTTTGACCAGCGCCGGTGATCTGTGGTGACGCTGCCAGCAGCCAGCGCGCGTATCCATTCACTTCACCGGCGTCGATGGTGACTTCTTCCTCTTCTTCGGGAGAAAGAGAGACGACCCAAACCGTGGCCATATAGGTAACTGGCGTGCACAACTCTTTGCCCGGAGGAGCCGATTCTACACCTCTCACATTTGTGGCTCATAAAAAAACTAGTTGTGCGGTGAAAACTCTTCTAGGCGGCGGAAAACTAGTTTTGGAACAAAGTACACAAGCAAATTGAGACCGAGTCTTACCGGATTGATATATTATATCTTCTACTTACCCCTCCACGCCATCGCACGTACTTTCTCAGCCTCAGTGTTGGCTTGCTGACCCACACACTGAACTGGAAAGTTGGAAGTTTATTGTGTTTTCTTCTAGGAAACACTCTGCTCCGCCGAGAGCAATCCTCTTTCGTCTGGCCACCATGTACGAGTCGAGTACTCGAACTCGTTCTATCGTGCCCCTATAATTGCATCCTAAGTGCGAGTCATCGTCGTACACGGTCGCTGCTGTGCGCGTGTTAAAGTCCAAATGAAGTAATCTGACTTATCGGCCGGCAAAGTTCTTTTCCTGGTCACATGGAGAGAAAACTGCCCCCGAGGACTGTGATACGGCGGTCAGAAGATTGTTGATGATGTGTGTTCATAGGCCAAGGTTGCTGTGTGTGCGTTTTTTTTTTTTTTTTTTCCTTTCTTCTCTAATCACACTCTTGCGGTGGCACTGGCAATGGCACTGGACTGGCACTTAATTAATTTGATTACTGGTTGAAATAGGTTCGAGATAAATGATGGGGTTTCACTTTGAAAATTGATCGAGTTTCCGAGTAATTTGACGTGAAAGCATTGATGGGCTGCATGCAACCGATGCGATGGTGCAGTGTTCACTTAAAAATACCTCCAGTAGGTGATCGGAATACATTCTGTTCAATTATTCAGGGAGAATTCATTTTAATTGACGTCAGGAATAGGAGGGCGCAGAGAAGCGATTGATGCATCATTTCTGCGCGGAACCCTTTAAGACGACGACTAAAGTATAGATTTCAGGCGATAGAACATTGAAAGACAGAAAGGAATGGACACAGGCTCATAAAGGAGACTCCCATGACTTCAGTCTTCTATGAACAGAGTGGCAAAAATGTC
Source organism: Eristalis pertinax (assembly GCA_907269125.1). NCBI lineage: Eukaryota > Metazoa > Arthropoda > Insecta > Diptera > Syrphidae > Eristalis > Eristalis pertinax. Next base: position 66,558,669 of record OU026148.1, on the reverse strand, counting down.
TGAACTCAGTCAACCGAGTTTATGATGCAAGTGGATGTGCAAATCATTATTGAAGTATAGACATTTGCACACAATGTCGAATGAAACCCAATATTCTAAATCAGAAAATCACAACAAAAATGGGTTTCGATTGCAGTTTCTACCGAGTGAAGTGTGATAACCAAGAGATTTTTTCCATTTCACTGGAAGTCACTTATCTGGTACACGCTCGAAGTGCTGGGGGATTACATGAGTTAACAGGAAGCTTTGAAAATAGAAAAGGCAGTTGGCTTACTGAAAAAAAAAAACGTATGAATGCATCTTATCTTATCTATTGGGATCAAGTTGAAGTCGGAATCTCTTTTCCAATTGGTTAATGAGAGATGAACAACATTGCATTCAACGAGATAAGTGCAACTGCATCAAGGCAGGGCAGAGGGCTGTGAGTAGGTTGGGTGCGACAGCAGAATTAACGAGCAGCAGTTTGTTCAGATCAGGATTTAATGAGACATTTGATTTATGGGAGTCGGAGTAGGCTTGGGACTAGCAGCAAGTGGCATATCTCTAGGAGCAATTTGTCTCATATTTAGGTTGATGCATTTCATCTTCAGTGGCCCGTATGATACACTAAAGGGGTCGCGGGGGCAAAGCACGTACAAGGGATTTCCAGGCCACTTGATCCTCCGCCATCGAATCTAACTCACGAGGAGTTGTGCCTAAGCGCAACTAGGGAAGATTTTGGGCTTGGTCCAACCACCTCGTCCTGGATTGTCAATCGGTCGCCCACCTGATGGAATCGCACACCTCGGAAGTCGTGATGGTGGGGACATTTGTGCCACGTGAAAAAATGTTTATCAAGAGTGACAAGCCAAATTTGTAACGTAAACGTATCCCTTTTGCTTCTATCGATGGTTGGGCGTCTCGAGAGTACAACTGGAGGTGATGTGACTTTTCAGGGTGTAGCCAAACCAAGGGCATTCTCCCTAACGTCTGTAAGAAATCCGCGGCGTTCTTGTTGTCTCTTGACAGAAAAGACTGCAGACGACTTACCGCCGTACTAATAAACGACTACACCGTCGCCAAACACCTACATTTTTGCACGAATTATAAGGTTGTCAAATATGCTCCGTTTTGTTGGATTATTTGTTGTCATTTGGACGATAATGCCGTTGTCGCTCTCTTGTAAAAGCCATCGTTCCCACTGAAAACCAGAGAGAATCTTATTTTACAAGTTCTCTTGCGGCCAACTTTTCACTAGCAAAGTAATTCGTCATGGACAGGAATGGGTGGTATCCCCTTAATCCTAGGTCTGGACCATGAGGTGGATGCATAAGGACATCCCAACCAAGCTTCCGGAGCTTCTGGCGAGTCGCTATCGATGTGTGCGGCCAGGTGTTGTCCTGATAGAACACGATTCCTCTCCTATGGACCAAAGCTTGTCGCTTCTGATCGATTGCTTCCTTCAGACGGTCCAATTGCTGACAATACAGGTCCGAATATAAGAGTTTCGCTGAAGTAGATCAGCTCTTAGTAGATGATTCCCTGCCAATCCCACCAAACACGTAGCAATATCTTCCTGGCCGTCAATCTTTGCTTGGCCAACCCGTTTGAGCCGACTCAGCGATTCGATCACGACCGTTTTCGCTTGACGTTGCCTTAAGTGATCCACTTTTCGTCACGTCACCATCCGCTTTAAAAAAGGGTGGATGTGATTCAGCAGTGATTCGCAGATGAAAATTCGGTCAATGAGGTTCCGTGGCGTTAACTCGTCTGCGGTGTGGTACTCAAACCCATACATCGATTTAATTTTTGTACCCAGCCTTGTTTAAATGGTTTCCAACAGCTTTTTGTGCAATGTTTAGCTTCTTACATGATTTAGCCTCGACGATTTTCAATGGTTTTACCGACATTTTCGACAAATGGGCTTCTAGAGAGTGCGTCTTTGACATCGAAATTACCGGAACGGAATCGACAGTTAAAGCGAACGATCTTGCTAGCCATGCTAAATCGCCAAAACGGGAGATAACGCAACCAGGAAATGCTTTCTTCACAATGTCCATTGTGGCTCGTGCTGTGTGTGCGGTTGGGCCGTCTTGTTGAAACCACATGTTCACCAAGCCCGCTCATCCAATTGCGGTAGTAAAAAGTGTAGCGTTCGCCAGTAACAGTGACCGTATTGCCGATGGCGTCCTCAAAATAATACGGACCAACACTTCTCCAGCGTGAACGCCGCACCACGCAGTGACTTTGAGTGGATATGTAATGACTCTTCCGGCATCACACGCGGATTTTCAGTGCCCCAGAAACCAAGATTTTGCTTATTGACGTAACCGCTTAATTGGAAATGCGCCTCGTCGCTCATGATGATTTTCGAGACAAAATCGTTATTCTCGTTGTTGAGATGATTGTTGATACTTTTGCGGAGTATAGCGCTCCATTGCCTTCAGTTTGTAGCAACTGTCTAGTTAGTCTTCTTCTTCTAATGGCGCTACAATCCGGGTTGGACCTGGGCCTCAATCAACAAGCTTCTACAGCTGGCACGATCTTTAGCCAGCTGCCTCCAATTTCGTGCGCCAAGTTTTTTTTTTGTCGGATGTTTTTGAACGCTACACTGGAGTAATCAGACTTAAAAAACTGGTCCATTGTACTACCAGGCAGCAAGCTACATTTAATGAAATTTCATGGTATTCCGGAGGAATACCATCAGGCACTTCGGTGATGAGGAGCCTACACCATCAGCTCTCACCTCATCGCGCCAATTTGGTTGATGTTCTTCTTCACTTGTGTGCGCCATCGGTTCTGTGGGCATCCATATCATACAGATGAACTGATGCATGTACCCTACCTTCTCATTTCCAGCTGCTTTAAAGAGTTCTGCTGGCAGTCCGTCTGCACCAGCTGCTTTGTTCGACTTTAGTCTCGATATCGCTATACTGACTTCGTCTAGGTCAGGGGCACGGAATTCGCTTCTATCGTCGTCCATTGTGTGGAGTGGAACATTCTGCCTGACAGCGCTATTGGTGTCTTCCTCGCCGTTAAACAGTCTTCAGAAGGGATCTTTCCAGATTCTCAGTATCGACTATGACTCTATTACTAGTTGTGCCTCTTCGTCCCGACAGGCTTTTGTCCGAAGTTTATACCCATTGGAGAGTTGTTTTAGCCGTTGGTAGAACTTTCGGACATCGTTTCTGCCGTAACATCTCTCCATTTCTTCGATCGCTCGCTTCTCATGCTCTTTCTTTTTCTTTTTGAGAAGCCAGTGCTCTTCTCTTTTTTTTAAGTTCGTAGAGTTCACGAACCGCTCTCGTCGTTCTGTCCAGCGTAGCCTTATATGCTTCGTTAGATGCGGGTGCCTCCACTCGTTGTCAAACCAGGGGTTTTTCTGGGTAGCGTTTTTAAACCTAACACATCAGAGGCAGCTTCTCTGATGGCGTTTTGACAATGGTTTCATTGTTCGTCGACTGTCCGTGTTGGACTATCTGAAAGCTTCAGGGAGACTGGGTCGGCAATGTCCCTGGCGGTCGATTCAAGAGCTGTCTAGGTCACAAATGCCAAAAATGATTGACGTACGGCGCCATTTGCAAAAATGATAACGTCTTCCGATAGAATGATTCAATTTTTTGTAGTAGATTGTCTGACAAGAGCATTCTCTCATAGATTTCCAGCAAGCCTTGAGTGGTTTTTGTAGTCTCCTTCCATTTCGAGGAAGCAAGCTGTTTATGTCGATGCTCCAACAGTCCAGCACATCATCAGTTTTAAAAAAGCATACGTACTCCATCTCAGGCCAGTTGTTTCTGAACTTAAGTGCGGAAAATGCCCACATTAACCATAACAAGCGCTGGCATGTGCTCCAAATTCGCAAGCAATCTAGGCGATTGCTCCTAGGTTCGTTGAATCTTTCCAAGTGAAAGCCATAAAAAGGAAGAACACTTAAATTAATGTAAATCCATTGCAGGAAGCAAAAATTATCTAGATTCTCATTTTTATGGCATCCCGTCGCCTAGCTCCAATCATAATTCGATACCGCTAGAAATCATATTGCTAAAATTATCTAATGCACATAAAACATCAAAGGACACCGCCCACACAAAGAGCTGTCGCCACTAAATTTCAAAAGTCCACCCAGCACGCCGCTCTGCGCGAAACTATAAATATCTTCGGCAACTCGCACGTAAATGAGAAATTCCAACGCGAGCGACGGAGAAGACGTCTCAATACAGGATCATCCGAATTGAAATCGAATTCCCTCAAGACCACAGAACAGAAAACAAACCAAACCAAACCAAAATCAATTGAAATTACTTTTGTAGACTCATTTTGAATATAATTACTTGCGTGTAGTGAAAGTGAAATGTTCGTAACTCAGCCGTGTGTTTATTTGTATTTTGCAGTTTGATTTCGAGGCTCTCACATCGATCTGCCCGGAGGGAGGGTGGCAGTCAGGCAAACACACCCATCCGATCTGTGTTTATTCATAGCAACCATATAAATTCGGCAATGTACTATCTGCCATGATGCGCTACTCGGAAATCTCACGAGATCTATCCTCGGATAGTCTGAAGTTTGTAGAGGTACGTATTGTGGTCGTCCCCGATGGGATTTCGATCTCGGACGGGTGATGGTGAGGTACTTATGTATGTTTACATTTCTTGCAGCAACCCGGAGAGGAGTACATATACAAGAACCTACGCGACGAATCTCCACCGAGCGATATATCCAATCACAGCGGTCCACTGCTGAGCAAATCATGCCATCATCAAAGTCAAGTTGGCGGGAGCTACATACCAAACAATCGCTACTCGTATGGATCGTCAACGACGCCGCGCCCGAGGAAGGACAGCAGCAAATCGATTGGTGGCAAGGACAGGGACTTTGACCGGATTCCCTCGAAGGCGATCAGTGCGAAAAGTTCACGAAGGAAAAACTCAATCGGATCAGCATGTCTGAATGCGATGTCTTCGTCGCCCGGTTCGGGGTGCTATTACTGTTACGGGTAAGTGGCGAAAGCCAATCTCTTGTTAGCAGTTGATGAGTGTTTCTCTTGCAGATCGACGCCACCGGGCAAAACACAGAGCCTTCCACTGAACTCATCAATCAAAAACTACGATTCCGTGATACTGAATGCTTTGCGTGTGCCCGCCGAGGAGCTTGCCAGTCAGATAACACTCTTGGACTTTCCAGTGTTCTCTGCCATCCAGCCAGACGAACTGACCAGCTGCGCATGGACAAAGAAGGATAAGCACATTGTTACACCGAATATTGTTGCATTTACAAAGCGATTCAATCACACGAGCTTCTGGACAGTACAGGAGATTTTAAGCGGTGATCTGCCAAAGCAGAGAGCTGAAATTTTAACACATTTTATTAAGGTGACCGCAATTGTTTGCACTGCAACCAGGGTTTATTTATTTATTTAAAATCTCTCTTGTAGGTTGCCAAAAAGCTTTATGAACTGAACAATTTACATTCGCTGTTTTCCATAATATCCGCGATGCAGAGCGCCAGTATATATCGTCTGAAGAAAACATGGACTTGCCTCTCGAGGAAGGATAAACAGACATTTGACCGGCTGGCGGATATATTCAGCGACCAAAACAACTGGGAGAATCTCCGGGAGTACTTGGAGAGTTTACGCGTACCGTGTATACCATATTTGGGACTCTTCCTGACCGACTTGATCTACATCGACCTGGCCCACCCCCACTTGGGTGGTCTCGAGCCAGAGCAACGACGGAACAAGATGAACAACATCCTACGGGTGATATCCAATTATCAGCAGTCCGACTATACGAATCTGATTCCAATTGAATCGACACAAAAGTACTTGCAATCGATTAGGTACATCGAAGAGTTGCAGAATATCTTTGAAGAGGATCAATACAAGTAAGTTGCACTTAATTGAACTGATGTCTCACACGCTTATTCGTCGGTTTGCTTTAGAAAATCTCTTAAACTGGAACCCTCCTCGTCGGGACCGAGTTCCTCATCCTGCAGCTCAAAGGAGTCATTCAATGTGGACGCAGCAGCACCAGCACTTGCCTGCTTAAATCTCTCACCCGCCAAAACAATCGGTTCCGTGCGCATCGCGAACGGATCTAAATTCATTCCAGGCCACAGGAAATGCCGAAGTTTAGGATCGAAGTAAGTTGTCTTCATATCTCTCTCTCTCTCTCTCTTGATTTACAATGATATCAAATCAAATTTTCTTATATATTTTCATTGAACCTCAAACACTTGCTCTTTGTCTGTCTTTCTTGCCTGACATCATCTGCAACGGCTCATCCATTTTACACAAAAAATCAAAAAAAAAAAACACTCACATGACACACTCATCTCCTGATTTTTTTAATTTCTATTGGTTTATTGTTTTGTCCAAAATGTTCTGGTCTCTCTTTTGCTTTATTCATGATTTTTGCCACACCACCCCCGTTATCCAAAACACCACCACCCACCATCACGACCACCGTCACCACTTTTGCTCGAATATACTCTCTCATCACTCATTTTTGTTAACTTCACCCGACGCCCACCCTCCCTCTTTTGTTTTACTCTCTCTCTCTCTCCACCCACAAACCGTCCAACATCTACAATTGGTTTATATTTTGTTTCGTTTATTATTATTCCAAAAACCGAATTACTTATCGAATAAATCGAAAAAAAAAACGAAAACTGAAAAAAAAAAAACTCGAAAACAAACAAAAAAGATTTCGTAGCACAAGCTTGCCGCGAAATTTTTATCAAAAGTGCAACTGCCCCATAATGATGATTGCGCCCGGAATTGGTACGATCTCAAACAAGCGATGCAAATGCCGGTGAGTGTATTAAGATGTTAAGAGACGAAGAGTTTCCTTTTATTTTTTTTGTATTCTTTCTTGTTTCCACTTGTTTCCATTTTGATTTTCAGTGTGTTCCGTGTACCCTCTTGTCTTTGTTTGTTTTTGTGAGCTCACAAGTCTCTCGCTCGCTCTCTGGTTTTAATTATGATCGAAATTTGATTTAAAACAACTGTTAAATAAATGTGTTCTTTTTTTTTTTCTTTTTTCCCACGTAGTGAATGCGTGTGTGTGCTAGCATTTTGGTCGTCATCGTTAAGATGTTGAACTTTGTAGAACATTTGTTTTTTTTTCCTTCTTTTTTTTTTCCTTTGGTTGTTTGTGTGATTTTTAAAAGGTGCTAATTGATGTTCATTGAGGTGGCGGGTTCATCATTAAATTGAACGCCAAACAAAACTTTGCCGTATAAACAATGTAGGTGATTGTGACTGCTGGACACATTTGTGTACTTTATGGGTCTCTTTAAAAGGTGTTTTATTTCAATGGAAGCACATGGAAGGCGTTAACCTACTTGTGCGGTCAATTCATTCGCGATCGCTGACAGAGAACGAATTCCTTTCTAGTCAAGTTGCCGCTTGTGGTACAAGATCCACCCGTTTTTCATTCTCAGTCTACAAATGTGTTAGGTTAGTGGGTAGACGACATTTGTCATGTCTCACTAAACTGTCCTGATTCAGTCTTTGTCATGCGTTGGGGAAAGCGAACTCTCTGAAACGAAGTTAAACTCGATGTTGTGATAAATCTGAAAAGACAGAGTAAAGGCATATTTGCAATGTCTTGAAGACCCGTACGGACTCGCGCTGACTCTTGTTGGTGTATATCCAGCCACACATTTCTGACTTTCTTCAATGCTCCTAGTGTTCCCTTTCTCAAATGGCATAGACTGGAGCAATAACAGAGGAAAAAGGGGGTATCCTCTTATGTTTCTTGAAAGCAAACAGCTCCTGAATATAAAAAAATCATTGGCAAGTGGAGTTGACAGTCTCATTTGATCACTGTTTCTTGAAATGACGAAAGAATAGAGTCTAAGAAGACACACAATGTCTTTGCTCATGCGAGTCAATGAATTTTGCGATGGATATTTAGTAGCTGTGGGGAGGTCGTAGAAGCACACAAGCGCCCACTTAAGCGCCAGTAGACATCATTGTGCTTGAGAAGGATTAAAGGGAATGATCGTGCATCTTGGAACGAATATGAAAAGCTGAGAGCGAGTCGGATTCGAGTAGTAGAGAGGAGATTATTTATTTACGAGAAAAAGTGTAGGAGACAGAGCAGACCCTTGAGGACCACCAGCGTTTATTTGTTGGATATCAGACTTGAACCCATCCAACAGAAGTTGAATTGAGGGCTATTCAGTCCTAGGTGGACCTGGGCCTCACCCAATATGCCTCTCCAGCCAGCATGATCTGCCTCGACTCGACTTGTTTGCGGCTCCTTGTGCGTGGACATCCTCTGTTGCGCTGTCCCACAGGCTCAGAGTCTAAGAATTGAAGGTTGATGTGGTAATTAATAATCTATAGAAGAAAAAAAGAGGTTCACAAAAGCGTTGGATGCCAATCTCTGTCAAAGGCCTTAGAAATATCAAGCGAAATGTACAGCGGGTTCCGTGACCTTGAAAGAAGTGACTTCAATGCTATGCCTCAATACGAGGAGAGTGACGAAGACTATCATTAACTTCTTGTAAATTGGGTACATATGTAGTTTTATTCTTCAGTACAAGCGACAAGTGCTCGCCCGTTTTAGTTACCGATGGCCACCGCAGTCTCTACACCGGGTTCAATGTTGATGGATGTGATCATCTTCACGATCTCTGAGGGGGAATGCTCGATCTCTTCTGAAGTCTCCTCGGGAAGCGATCCCAGGTCTTTTATGGGTGGTGATGCGGAGAACCTTTGTTGGCATGCGAACTGGACCCTTAACACGGTGTTTTTGATTCGAAGCACATCTGGATCAAGTCACGGCAGACATTTTCCAATGATCGCACATTCCTTGATGTTAGAATGATGCGAATGCGGTGAACAAATGCAGAGAGGTATCTATCCTTGCCAGCAGCAGTCATATTTATGTTAGAGTGCAAGCATGTTTGAGTCTAAGTCGACTGTCATCAGATCTGCGAGAGTTTTTAGTCAAGTGCCGCAGAATTGATATTTTATTGATTCTGACGATTAATTTCTAGCATTTTTATGGATATTCACTACTGATGGGCTGAACAAACGCTGGTTTCAATCTAAAGGAACCTGAAAACTGGGATAGATGAAAGAATTTACAAAGTGGTTGCCTGTGAAACTTGATTACGAAAACAAATAACCGAACTAACCAACACGAGGTGACTGTGCAAACAAACAATACATGCTCCCACTAGGAGGAACATCGGCTATAAGCTGTTTTTGCTCAGAATCGGTCATAGGGTCCTCGTCGTTTGATCCGATGTCCAGACCTCCATTCGCCCATCGATTTCTGGCATATCCAGCTCATCGCCCTATGATTCATTCCGTAGGGGCGCCCCTACAATTGTCTTTTAGTACCCGGGACCTTTCAAAGAGACCACAGAAGACATCGGCTTTTTAGCCACTGTTTGTCGTTGGTATCAACTGTAAACACTTCACTCGCGAGACAACAATTGCGAGTGTAGAAGAAGCTGGGCCTGTAGAAGCTGCACCTGTATAAGCTGCACCTGTAGAGCTAGGCCTAAGTCCATTCCAGACTGTATTTGCATGCAAGTAGACGTAGAACTCTATGAACCCCCTTCCATTTAGCCTCATCAAATAGTGGATGTGCAAGATTAGTAAGCCCTGCTATTACTCTCATTTTCTGCGTTTGAAAATGTCGTTTGTCCAGTTCCTGCGGAAGAACTTCGGTGAAAGTTTATTCCAAGGATCTTCTGTCAGCATTCATCTTCGTTTCTTTTTTTTATATAAACAAGTAGATTGGTTTAGATTTTAGTTCAGAGACAAACCCGCTTAGGTTCCAGCATGAAACAAGCACGACTAGTTCTGCAGCACCTTGCATCAGTGTAAATAGAGACTACTGTACACATTCCCCGCCAGAATTTGCTTAGTAGAGAGCCAACAAGGCGTTTGTAAAAAAATGTTAAATAAACCAAGAGAATATCTGCTCCGCCCAGCCACGAGCATCTTGTGTCGACGGCGTCTGCAGAATAAAACTTTATTTTATTATCAAAATTCTTTTCTAACATTTCATAGTTTTTCATTTTCACGCACAGAAATTCTCCCTCAAAACAATGCAGCCATCCCTTGAAACTGTATTAAAATTTTCTTGTTTTCTGTTCACTTTCAGTATATTCGGCAAAATAACGAATGGCCATAACGATGGTGCCACAAATCACCACTCACCCGATCCGAATGCCGATCATAGTGTGCTAAGTCAACCGCGACATCTATTAGACGATTCCGTGCTAGAGGATGGAGGTCATGCAGCTGCCGATGCGACATCAACAGAAAGTTCCGAGGGAGTACTGTGTCATTTGGACAGCGATGTGACTGATTTTGGTGCCGATTCGCTGAGCTTCCAAGGTTGTGTACGACGGAAGACGGTCCTTAAGGAGGGTCGCAAGCCAGCGGTTGCCTCGTGGCAACGATATTGGTTGCAAATCTGGGCCAATTCACTTGTGTACTTCCCGCCAAAGTCATTCAAGGGCTGCGAACGATCCGATTTTAAACGTGAACCCTGCAAGGTGTGTCCACTTGACGGCTGGTGCGCCCAGGTGCTCGATAATCCAAAGCACAAGAATTCCTTTGAACTCTTCAGTCCAGCACATGGGACGGTGTATAAATTTCGCACGGACAGTCCGCAGACCACGCATCAGTGGACGAACTCAATATGCAAGGCATCGCAGCGAAATGCCGAGAAACCACTTCCAATTAATCTCATGTCTTTTGAGTAGAAACAAAGCACTTTAATCTTCTTCCTAAAACCAAAAAAAAAAAAAAAAAAATGAAAGCTCTCTATATATTTCGATCACTAATTATAACAAGAAAACGTTTAAAAAAAAAGACTGACAAACACAAACTCATTCACTCACAAATAAAAGAAAAACAAAACACAAACTACTACTACTACCACTCTGTCGTACATAATCAGTACTCATCCATGCTCTTTTGTCCTTTTTTTCGTTGTTTTTTTTTTTTTGATAAAAGGATATTAACACAGAAGAACAGACAATTTGCCTCCTTCACCGCGTGTGCAAGGGAGGAGAACTCATACTAACTCCTAGTGTAGGGAAAAGTGAATATATATACATACTCGTAGAACACAAACGCATCTATATATATTTAGTCCCAGTACATAGTCTAGATGAAACAAAAGAAACGAAAGAAAAAAAAAAAAAGAATGTTCTTGGAACACATTTGCTTTTGCTTAGATTTTTATTTTTCCATTTTTTTTACTCGCTTTGTAATTAAAAAATATACAAAAAAAGAATATATATATATATATCTAGTAGATAAACGCCCATGCTCGTGTGGGCTTCAATTATATACTATGTGTATAGATGCATCTAATCTCTCTCATGTCTGTAGTTTGAACTTCGAATAAATTAGCATGTACTGCGTAACTATGTAATAGCAAAACTGAACGTTATATTCCTTCGCGTGTCTTGGCTTTGTTTAGTTCCACGGTAAAGCAGAAAAAACAATAAACGATTAGAGATGATGATATTATATAAACTATATATACATACATATATTGAATGTTGTTGCCATTGTCTATGCCTTGACTTCTAAGAATGTTTAAGAGAAAAAAAAGATATAGTCGGTTGGTATTCTGAATCGAATGAGGGGGAGAACTAAAAGAGATATATAAATATATGTGAATCCTTTGAGATCATTGAAGAGTCCAAGAGATGAAGAGAATATATTGCTATTTTGTTGTTTATTTTGCTGCTTTGTATTATTTGTACTATAACTTAAGTAGCCCATAGACCATAGAAACAGAATCTATTGCAGAGGATATACATAGAGTATGTGAAAGAGTATATATTAAAAAAAAAATGGAATGAACAAAACTTTAAGCATTGTTGTTTTATTTTCCGACTGGATTGGTTGCACAGCTGGGCAACGATTAAATGTGGGTGAGGTTGAATTTCTCATGCTCATACATGTGGGTTGTTTGTCCTGTTGCTGATCCTGATCTTCTCTCTGGATCATTGTACATTTGAATTGAATACGTTTCTAGCCAAACCGAAGGACAACTACGCACGCCCCAACATTATTTTTCAGGATTTATTTTTGTATCCAGAAAATGTGCAGCTGGAATTTAAACTGCTATTGATTGTCGAATTCTTTTAAATGAATTTACAAAATTGAATTAAATTACTTCCCGTTGTCGTATAGAGGAATTCCTCTTGGCGCTACCAACAGAATGTCTCTCCCTTTTTAAATGCAGTTTCTATAGTGACTTAACTTATTTTAAGTCAATATTAAAGGGTCTTCCAATATGGACTGTGGAACTTTGACAGTTGATAGCTGATATGGACATTGTTTTCCCAAAATTGGTGTCCTGTTTGGGCTACATTCCGCGAACTTCACCCATTTTACGGTCGCTTTACATTTCTGGGTGAATGAGTACATCAACAAACAAAATTGTCGAATTTAGGACGATACCAATCCACATGAGATCCAAGAGCGTACAATGCATCCCGAAAAAGTCACTGTTTGGTCTGGATCGCAGGCTGGCGGCGGCATCGGCGAGAGCTACTTCTTTTGGCGTGAGTGATATGGACACCAACGACATGTGGTTGCAACAGGATGCTCCAAGCCACATTAGAAATTCTGCACGAGCTATTCGAGGACATGGTCATCTCACATGAAGGTGATGTGAACTGGCCACCGAGGTTGTGCGATTTGGCCCCATTAGACTTTGTTGTGGGGTTTTCTGAAGTCGCAGGTCTATGCGAGTAAGCCAAAAAGCCAACATAACCCAGGTCAAATTCAACATATTTTAGGCGCCAGTATTGGAATTTAATTGTTCCAGTCTCAAAAATAAAAGATACATACCAGACATTTTAGTATCGTCCGAGAAGATGAAGCCATTATTTAAGAGTCAGAAGCTTTGTAGCTAATGCTCCTATGCTCCTGCAAATTTTAATTTGTAGTTAATAAATTGTAATAATAATAATAGACTTGGACTTCCTCGTGACTATACCAAATGCAAGCTTTGCCACATTGAAAGTTGTTATAAATATCATATATCTCTTTGGCAACACTGGTTTAAACAGCTGACGCACGTTTCGTGTTTTGTTTCACTGTCAAACATCTTCAGTTTGGTCTATAATTTAACCATGAATCGTCTTACAAACGTCTTACCAACCTACCGCAACGTAAAATTTTTGCTGAATGGGCTCTTGGAAAGTTGGCCAAAGATCCACTTTTTTACCGAAAAATTGTGTTCAGCGACGAAGCTCATTTTTGGCTGAATGGGTACGTAAATAAGCAGAATTGTCGATTTTGGAGTGAATATCAACCAGAAGCATTGCAAGAGCTACCAATGCATCCAGAAAAAGTCACAGTTTGGTGCGGCTTATGGGCTGGTGGCATCATTGGGCCGTACTTCTTCAAAGATGATGCGAATCGTAACGTAAGTGTGAATGGTGAGCGCTACCGTGAGATGATATCCAACTTTTTTTTGCCAAAAATGCAAGAGCTTGACTTGCATGACATGTGGTTTCAACAAGACGGTGCCACATGCCACACAGCACGCGCAATAATCGACTTATTGAGGGGCGAGTTCGGTGAACATTTTATTTCACGTTCGGGACCGGTCAATTGTCCGCCTAGATCGTGCGATTTAACGCCTTTAGACTATTTTTTTGTGGGGCTATGTTAAGCTCATGTCTACACAGACAAGCCCGCTTCAATTGACGCATTGGAAGACAACATTGAAGTATTTATTCGTGAGATACCGGCCGAAATGTTGGAAAGAGTATGCCAAAATTGGACTATGGGGATGGAACATTTGAGGCGCAGTCAAGGTCAACATTTGAATGAAATAATCATCAAACATAAAATTATATGGACCGTACTATCGATTCAAATAGAGATTTCATGCATTTTTCTGAATTGTATGTGTTTTTTTTTGAAAAACTTTCCCATAGCTTTTAAAAAATCACCCTTTACAAGCAGTCGACAATCCGAGTAATAACGACTCAGATGACTGATTAACAAGAACGAAGCAAATATTAAGCTCATATGCACCCCAAGCACCAGAGATAAATTAGCAAGAACACGAATACCACTCCACGAACATCAACAAAGCCTAATCACTAGTAATATACCCAACGACTGTAAGCAATGTGTACCAATTTATACCGACTTCGCCATGGCTACACCGATACACGGACCCATCAACATCTGCTGCGAAAAGAGTTCGATTTGATTTGCATTCAGTACATATGCTTTTATGAACTCAGCCCTAAACTAGAGCCGCTGCAGCTAGAGCCCACATATATTTAAGAGAACATGCACATTGTAATCTACTTGTATAATATGAGGGTGTTAAAGTCAATCCCGCTAAAAGTCTGTTCGGTATGTTTGGTAAGTTTAAGAACAAATTGTGGTGAGTTCTAAAAAGCATCTGCAGATTTTCTCGATTTTGGTGCGGTCGTATGGGTTGCAGTTAGTTACATACTTGATCAAGTCTAGCTGTCGGCAGAGGTTGGTGATAGTCATGAGGACTTTAAATAGTTTTAAATAGTCGAAGTTTCTCCATCAAGTTGAGGTGTGATGTGAGACAATATATCATTGATGAGCTGATTATCCGTGCGCATAGGGCTCTATCCCGGTTCATTCCTTGTAAAATGGTTGTTGGAACCTCTGACTACCATTACTTGAGTCTTCCCTTTGATGACGGTCCTGGGCAGGCTGCTACCAGTCATCAATACCAAGCAGTCTTGCGTGCCCGATAACTTGGTCTTTGAGCCTAGTTCGGTCCTGCTCGAACCAGGACGCTGGAGTTGTGGCATTCCTGACCAAGCGCTCGATGCGGTAGTGGACGAATTTTTTCCTTCCGGACAACATCCACATCTTGGTACAGCTAATAGAATTCGCGGCTCGTAGAATTCTCAGCTGTGCCGTTCTGCTTATAGTACTTTTATTTTCAAACAGCTGGACTGACAGAATAAGAGATTTGTAGACCATGATTTTGGTCCTTCGAGTCAAGAGTTTATTATTCGACAAAGCAGTAGCATCGATTGCCAGGCCGATTCTACGTCGGATCTCAACTAAGTTTTCGTTTGTGGAGTTCACGTTTGGCCTGAGGTAGACAAACTCCTTCACTACCTCAAAATTCTAGCTGTAGATTGTGATGTTTTGTCCCAAGTGATGAACGTTTCTTGCTCGTTTCTATTAAAAAATAATTCTGCCGCTCCAATTTTCCAAGACCTTGTTGATGGTTTCGGGCTGTAGCTTACGAATTGCTTGAATTGCTTCCGGAGATGAAGCTACGAGG
Organism: Eristalis pertinax; assembly: GCA_907269125.1. Lineage (NCBI taxonomy): Eukaryota > Metazoa > Arthropoda > Insecta > Diptera > Syrphidae > Eristalis > Eristalis pertinax. Next base: position 66,543,394 of record OU026148.1, on the reverse strand, counting down.
CGGCCAATTGAAATCACCAAGACGGCTGATGACACGATTTGGGAATTTGGTGCTCAAAAAATCGATGGTGGCATGGGCTGTGTGGCATGGCGCGGCGTCCTGCTTGAACCAAAGTTCGTCTAAATCCATGTCTTCAATTTCAATGAAAAAAAGTCGGTTAAAATGCTTCTGTAATGATCACCGTTGACCGAAAAGTTGTTTCCAGCCTCATTTTCGAAGAAGGCCACAACAGCCACATCCTCATCTGCGTGCGGCGTACGGCGACGGGGATCATGAGTGTTGTCCACTAGCATACCAGTCTCACAAACTTGCGTACAACAGTCGCGGCGGGTGCTTCATTGCCGCCAAAACTTTTTCTTTTCAAAAAACGCACTGTTTAGGCTACACAGCACTCAATTTGGAAATAAGTTTTCACTATTTCCCAACATACGAGGGGCGTTCAATATATTCTCGGTATCGGGGTGAAGCTGTGGTTGTATATATAAATTGACTTATTTATCAAGTAATACTATAATTTTAGTGCATTCGTGTAACATTTCATATAAATGTGATCGTTAATTCGCGTTTTACATCTAGTTAAACAGAATCATAATGGCAACTGAGACGATGATGGTGAAAATTGAGCATCGCGCTGTAATTAAATTTCTCACTAAGCAAGGAAAAAGTCAAAAAACTATTCATGAAGAGATGGTGGCTGTTTACCAGGGTTCCACACCTTTATTATCAACTGTGGAAAAGTGGTCAAGTGAGTTCAAGAGAGACAGAGAGACCATTGAAGACGACTCCCACTCCGGCGCCCCGGCTACTGCTTGTACGGGAGAAAGCATCAAAGAAGTCGACAAATTTGTTCTTGAGGATGCCCGAATAAAGGAAAGTGAGAATCGCATGCTGTAGAGAGTTTTTGGAGATGTGTAGTGAGAACGCGGACGGTGTTATGGATCGAATTGTTACTGGTGACGAAACATGGGTTCACCACTATGACCCTGAAAGCAAACAAGAGTCCATGCAGTGGCATAAAAAAGGAACAGACTCCCCGAAGAAGTTCAAAGTCACTCTGTCTGCCGGGAAGCTCATGGCCACAGTTTTTTGGGACTCAAAGGGAATCTTGCTCATTGAGTACAAAAACAAAGGTGAAACCATCAACGCCACATCCTACGCTTCCACTTTGCATAATTTGCGGGAGGAAATTAAAAAGAAAAGACGGGGTAAACTTGCAGCGGGTGTGTTGCTTCTTCATGATAACGCTCCTGTTCACACGGCGCGAGTTTCCAAGGCTGCTGCGCGAGATTGTGGTTTCGAAGAAATCCAACACCCACCCTATAGTCCAGACCTTGCCCCTAGTGATTATTTCCTGTTTCCGGATTTGAAAAAATGTCTTCGTGGAAAAAGACTCAAGTCGGCAATAAAAGGGTATTCTGTTTAACTAGACATAAAACGCGAATTAATAATCACATTTCTATGAAATTTTACATGAATGCACTAAAATAAAATAAATACTTGATAAATAAGTCAATTTATATATACAACCACAACTTCACCCCGATAGCGAGAATATATTGAACGCTCCTCGTAGTTCAATATCATTATCAAGATTTTGAGCTGGTAACAGCTGTCAGTGTCAAAATAACTTATGGTCAAAAAAAAACCAATAGATGCCTAGAGATATGCTCGCCTTGGATGGGGCATATGGAGATGCTATTCTGCACATCATCTGGTGCATGCTCCCTACCAAAACACCCCCTCCGGCATTAAGTGTGGCTTTATTTCACGCAATCACTTTTCAATTAAGACAATCAGAATGTAATCGAAATCACCTCAAAGACTGCTTCTGACTGTATCAGCGAATTCAGACACATTTATGTAAAAATGGGACGGAAAACTTCCACAGAAGAATGCGAAAATTTCATTCACGGCAGTTTCACAGCGGCGGCGATGACAAGATCCAGACGACAACTAATGCTCCACACAGTAAATACTTTCAAATCGTAGCATGCATTTGCATTTTAGAAAAGAAAGGGGACTGGCTTGCATTCGTGTCTTCAAAGATTCCCTTTCACAAACTGCACAGAACCTACCCACTGAACCTTCACAACACCTATACACACACCACCAGCTCAGTGCCTCGAGATTGGTTAGGGATTCAAAGCTTCGAACTATTATAAATTAGGGATGTGACACTTGGTTGTGCATTAGATTTCCTAAATACTCTCGAAGAGGCGGATCTGTTGGAGTAATTTATGTTCGTCTGCAGTGATTTCTATTTTGGCGACACCCACTTTCACTTTTGAAGCACTGCGTATGTCGAGCGATTGAGTAGTTCGATTGGAGTGCGCCAAAAGTACATAAGGAGCGGCAGCTCACTTTGAGTGAGAGTTGCAGGGACTTTTGGTGGAGGAAAGTCTATAAATGATTCATCGCTCCGCACTGAAGGACTCAATCTTGGCAGAAGAGTCAACGATGGTGGTCTTGTCAGACCCTACAACTTATCCGGTCACCCCTCATCCTCATGCGCCTCAGTTCCTAGTGCAACGATCGGATATGCTAATTCCATCACTCTACGTGCATCCAATACGCATTATATAAGCCCACATTTCACTTATGTAAACCCGTCGAAGCAAAAATAAGAAAAAAAAATCACTTTCTTCAAGCAATAAACCAAATTCCATTCACCTGGCCATCCACCGGACAGTGTTTTGATTCTAATCCAAGGCACGTCCTCCCCGCATCTGCTGAAGAAATGGAAATGTGACAATTTTTTGTCTCAGGAAAATCGAATAAATCCCACGACTGATTGCAAAGCAATGCAAAAACGCACGATCTCTGTGACGTGATTGCCATCGCTCATCAGCGCCAGTTGTAGGTGTCCGATCAGCACACGTTTCGGGTGCAGCAATCGGAAGAGCGGGCTTGAAACACATGAGCACCGCTTTCGACGGAAATCAACTGAAATGGACAAAGCGTGCAGAATAGCAAGTGCGTTGGATGAAGCCTAGGAGCGGGAACATGTACGTTAACAATCGGAAGCGTGTGGACTGGGCCAAACGACGGTGGCCGTATAAAAACTATTAAAATCCAAAGACCGACGGATGATTCAGTTAAATGAGTGCCATTGCTCAATCGGTAGACATCTCGCGGAAGTGATACTTGTTTTGGTTCCTAGCTCTTCAAAATGAAACTTAGCGTAAGTGATTTGAAATCGATTTGTGATCGTGACGTTTGATTTAATCTTTTATTTGGTATCTGTGCAGATTGTTGCGGCGGTTGTGATTGGTTTGGTGGCTTTATGCGGTCCATCGCTGGTGCAAGGACACCCGGGACATGTGACAACAACGTAAGTAAAGTGGAGTTTTTAGCTAATGTGGTGCTTGTAAAGTTGTGGCGGATTTAATCGCGGTGTATCAGGCTGGCAAATTTTGTTTCGATTCAGCCTAAGTGTATGCTATAGTTCTTGTTTGTGATCTGAAGTGCATATCTTGCTCTCGGTGAATGCTTGAATGCGATGAAGAACTCGGGGAACACAGGGAATCAGGTCAAAATTGAATAGAGTCCTACTTTATAGGGGAAGACTTAAGTCAGAATGAAAGTCCTTGTTATGTGTTGTGTAATTTTTTGCAACGTTCCTAACATTTATCTGAATTTAAACAGACCTCTTCAAATGTGTCGATGTAATTAAGTTGTCCTTTTCATTTTAAATGATGCTTTTAGAATCCTTATTGATTGCAAAATCAAAACAAAACGTGGCCAAACTGTTACTAAGGACGTCTGGAGTTTTGAATAACCACATTTCTGCTACAAAATATGGACTTTGACTAATTCTCGGTAGCAATTGAATGCCTTATTTCTATTTGACTGTTGCGGATTCCCTTTTCTGTGTAAATTTAAAGAACTTTGAGCTAGAGGAGCTATTTCATTGCATAGCAACATCGTTCATACATCAAGAACTAACTCGTCGTAGTGGACATAACATATGTACGTATTCCATTGGCATTTTTTGTTTGATTCTAAACGCAACCCATGCAATGGATTATATGCCCTTTAGCCTAATTAATCTGTAAACCATTCTTGACCAAACGCCGACACACACTTCGTGTCCTTAGCCTAATCCTTCATATTCCGAATCTCGTATTAGTCTTCATAAGCAACATGCAGGAGAAAGTGATGTTTACTTATACCACAGCTCGATTTATTTCTAAGTCATTTCCGGGACCTTGGTAAAGTCCCCTGCTGAATGCGATTGACTCTTTTTACTGGCAAGCTTTTGTCTAGCCATATATTCAAGCCTGTCTGTGACGTTTCCCACATGCTTGCACGAGTACAATCGTCTACCAGTATACTCGCTTCAACGATGAAAACCATCCTAATTATGACTGACATTTGAATATGCATCACACCACAATGAAATATGGTGTGATATCAGTTGGTGGTTTGAATCATGAGCTTAAGATTGTTCCTGCATCAGCAGAAATCAAGGCTTAGAGTTAGTCTTTCACAAAGAATGGCTTTCCAGGCCAGAGCATTGGTCTCCACTCGTTCAACATAACCTAGCCATCTGAGCAGAGAGAATCGAACTCGTTTGATCAGACGGATGTCGCTGTACAGCGCGTACAGTTCGACGATAACTCTTCTCCACCAAACACCATCAGAAGATACGGGAGCAAAGATAGTACGAAGATCTCTCTTCCCGAAGCGATCGAAAATCTCCTCGTTCGCTTTGGTTAGAGTCTATGCTTCTGCGCCATACAGCAGGATGGTGACTATAAATGTCTTGTATAGGAATTTCTTCGTTCTTCGAGAGAAGGCTTTGTTCCTCAATTGCAAACAAAGACACAGCGATTGGTAAGAAAGCTCTTTGGTAATATCTCCGCGGTGGTGTCAGGCTCGATGCCTAGACGAGCCTAGATGAAAGTCTGTATTGACGCTTTGTGAAAGACGTTCGTGTTGATTAAACTTTTTTGTAGGCAACAATACTATGTCTTAACCTAATTCACTGCAAGACTCATCTCAACCGCATGCTCACAAAAGCCCCATGGACAGCCCGCTGTTTCCTTCCGATTGTATCAATATTCTCGAGCATCGGGATATGTAGCAGATTTGTGGAAGAACGTGCCTCTGGTTTTGACTTACGCACGATCTTATCGAGAATGATGTTGAGAAGCCTTTCAACTGCCGATCGCCTCAATTTAAATTTGTACCTCGTCTGATGAAAACGTCTTTTTTGTTTTCCATCTGCAAGAGACGTGAATATTTGTGACATTCCTCAAGGTTTAGTGCTGTTACCGACGCACTTTCTCATATTTTTTTAAAATTGTTTACTGACTTTTAGTTCTACACATTCCAATCTGATGGTCTGATCGCATTCTTGACATATCCGATTCCAAATTCACGTCACTGCCCTTCGCACGTGAAATCGGAATGGCTGCACATTTTTAGCTCTTTAAATTCCTATCGTGAGAGCCTACCAACGTAATGTAATTGAATGTAGCGCTGTCTGGCTTTACTTAAGTGAAAACAGAAATCCATTCTGTCCGAAAGGCACTTATCTCGTCAAAATCAACAAAACGTTCCACTCTAGGCATGTTCGCCGTCAATGAACTCAGCTGAAACTATCATTTATTTGACTATTTAAGGTCCTCTAAAATGCAGCGATATGTTTAAGTTTTCTCAAATATAATGTGGGTAGCACTACAGCCCCGATCAGCTTCTACAGCTGTACGTGCTGTTGTTCTCTCACGAGTGGAAGGGGTCTACAGTTCTATGCCGACTCCGAACGGCCAAGTTTCAGAAGCTTATTCTCGACAGTATACACTTTAAGCATTGTCAGTGACTTGAAATAGATGAGGCCGTGTAAATTATTGTTGTCGTATCGGAAATCGAACATATAAACAATCAATGCACATACTCACTAGGCAACGGCGACCACGAAGAACACTCAAATAGTGCATATTTATTATTTCATCTTATCGGCTACAACTAATAGATCATTTCAGTCATGATTTCTAGGGTTATTGCAGCATCAACAGAATACAGAATACTGCCAAACGAAACAGCAGGTGATGTAGGTCTCCTTCTCTCTTCTAAGTCTTGTAGGAATGAGGGATCCTCCACTTTGTAATTCATGGCTTGAATCATGTTTCAAAGGCCACCAATACACAGTTCCCTTCATAACCTCGGTGTTCTACTCAATCAATGGGGTCCCACAAGGAAGTCACTTTAGTACATTGAGTTTCGCCTTAACAGCTAACGATATTGGGAGCACATTTTGAATTCACGCAGATCTCTATGCCTGCGACAAGAGAATATTCAACGCCGTGTACTGTCTCTGAGTGGACACTCAGATCTGTTGCAAGGCGTTAGCACGTGACAATCTATAAACATCTCTAGTAAACGTATTCCCCTATCGTCTCTCTTTTGCAGCGAGCATAATAATGTTGTTAGTGCGTTACGCGATCTATATTCCCTTCCGTTTTTCTGCAAGTAACTCAAATTCCCTTTCGTTCCTCTTTATTTCTAGAATTCAACACGTCCACGCTGACAACCCCGATGCCAATGGATTCTGGCAAAAGAAGGTCTCATGGAAACCCCGTTGGGTGAAGTATTGGGAGCAGAAAGCCATCTACGTTCCCCTGTGGAAGAAAGTCTGGGGACCCGTCGTTCAAAACGAATGGGTACCAATTCCAAGTCCCCCACCAGACTGGCAACCAGCGGTTGATGAAAGTAGAACTCATATCACCTCTCACACGTCACTAGCCTAAGTTAACCGTAGTCGTTATTTATTTATTTATTTAATTGTAGGAAAAATAAAAACACCCTGTCACGTTCAATTCAAATCTTATTTATTTTCTATAAAAAAGAAAACACTCGTCTCACGAAACAGAATCCCCGGGGACAGCCATTGCGGCCGTCTCCGTGATCCTGTCCACTACAACATTATTCACAATAACAAATACTAAAGCAACAAACTTGATGTAACAAGATAATATATAAAAATACTCGTAAAGGTACCTAACTAGCGACTGAATTATTTACAAGGATGAATGGGCGAGGCGTAGGATCAGTCTACGCGCTCGCATTCGAGTTGTGTTGTTTGTTTAAATATGACAGCGATGGAAGAGAGAAGATGATTGACATATAATGGCGTATGAAGTCTCTCGGGTGCTTCTTCAATTAATTTACGAAGGAATGTGTCTACTACGCTAAGACTATGTGGAGCATGATCGTAGATCAGTGCTGTGCCGACGCTTGTGTCTGAGCGGCCGAGGCGAATGCCACTGGAGCTGCTCGATCAGCTGCTGCATTTAGTGGCGACGGATTTGCTGCCGCTTCACCACTTCGCTTCCAGACTACTTTGGAGGTGGTGTCCTTGCGATCCCAATCGACATGATGATGATGGTCGTGATGGTCTGGAGTTGGGAACCATTCGGAAATGATGACTGGCTTCCAGATTTTCTTCCATGCGGGAACCCAGATCTCCTTCCAGCCGGGAATCCAGATTTGTTTCCATGCCTCCTTCCACTTGAGTTTCTTGTCATCGATCCAGATTTGCTTTTTGCCTGGCTTCCAGATTTGCTTCCACTCCTCCTTCCATTCGAGCTTCTTGCTTGGCACCCAGATTTGCTTCTTAGCTGGTTTCCAGATTTGCTTCCATGCCTCCTTCCATGCGAGCTTCTTGTCATCGACCCAGATTTGTTTCTTGCCTGGCTTCCAGATTTGTTTCCAGGATTCCTTCCATTCGAGCTTCTTGCTAGGCACCCAAATTTGCTTCTTAGCTGGTTTCCAGATTTTCTTCCAGTGTGACTTCCACACCAGCTTTTTCTTCCAGAGGTCATGACTTGTGTACTCCCAGCCATCGTGATCCTTGCCGAGATACTTCTCACCAGGAACACCGACCTTGATCCACTCAGGCGTCCAGTATTGCTTCCAGTCGGGTACTTGAATCTCCTTCCATGCCGGCACTTGAATCTCCTTCCACACTGGCACCCATATTCTCTTCCAGTCTGGCACTTGAATATCCTGCCATGCTGGCACCTTGATTGGCACCCAAATCGGCTTCCAGATCTTCTTCCAGTCCGGCACTTGGATCTCCTTCCATGCGGGCACCTGAATTTCCTTCCAAACTGGTTTCCAGACCTGTTTCCATGCGGGCACCTGAATATCCTTCCACGCTGGGACCTTAATTGGCACCCAGATGGGCTTCCAGATTTGCTTCCACGACGACTTCCAGGTTTGTTTTTTCGCCGATTTCCAGATCTTCTTCCAGCCCTCCTTCCAGGTTACCTTCTTCTTCCAGTAGCCCGGATCGTGATGATGTTCATGAATGTGCTCATGTTCATGTTCGTGAAAGTGAATGTCTCCTTCGTCGGTTCCGATTCGTTGCTGAGCTACACTTGTGCTGACTGCTTGTGATGCTTCAGCTTGCTGATCGACCAATGCTTTAGCAGAGGTTAGCCTGAGTACGCATGATGCGCACAGCAAGGCGATCTGAAATGAGAAAGAAGATGGAGGGGTGTGTTCAATAGTTGAAGAGCTTAAATTAATGATAAAATTGGGTCTAATCTGGATGAGTGTGTTATCTAAACTTCCTAAATTTTGAGGAGAGTTCTTAAAAGTCCTGCCAAATTGTATCGAAGAACGAGCACCGTTCAGTTCCGTGGTAAAGTCTTGACGTTTCCTTATGAGTTGGAGGCTCAAATGTCATACTCTCTAGGCGACTGCGTCAAATGCTTGATTTCATTCGAATCCTAAGAGTCTGTTTGATTGAAGAATTTAAATGCTACTCTCTGCAGTGTCGGATAAACAAATAACTGCCAGCTGTCAAGTGCAATGTGTCAACTATCAAAAACCGCGAAGAGTGGTTAAGACTTTCGAAAGGCTTGCAGCTGTCCTTCGATTCAACTGTCGCAAGTGAGACATTGCCCTGTGACCATGACAGATGTGGGAAACATTGTGACATTCCACGAATTTGTTTACCCGCTCTTCAAGAGGACAAGTGTTGCGACAAATTGCGCGCGCAAGATCTCGTGGTTGAGTGTAGACTTGTGTGGGCAGCACAGCCGACGAGACTATGCTTCAATCAAACCCACAAGTATCTTGGATAACCGAACACCAGCCGGTCCAAAAAGGAAGCAAGACAAATATCAACTCCAACCAAACTATTACCAGAGAACCAATATGTTAACATTCAGGAAATTGCCGACTCCACTTTCACTTTCGCCAAGTGTGCTCGTTGGTCGGCTCGTTGATGCTGGTTCAGCGAGGTCTCCGCAGTCGATTCGAACATCGAACCAACGAGCAAACGAAAGCTTATTTCTTCGTCTTCCCCTCCTTTGCCGTGACACTATCGTTCACAATCAACGAAATCGAAGTACAGAAGTTCGATGGTAATTGCTTCGATCAACTTTGTTGATCTCGGTTTGTGGTTCTTTGGAGACTCGATTGTGACGCAGGCGGCAAGAAGCCGCACCCGGCTAAATGCAGACCGGGCCGCGTTACATAATTTCACTTGTTTTGCAAAGCGATCCGAGATATTTCTGTTTCATTGGCCAGCCTCGAGTGCTCTTAATCGTGGTTCCGCAGAGCACCGCAGGCAGACCTTTTTGAGATCCGTTTTATGCAATCAATTGTGGTATAAGAGGATCTGGGGATTTTCTGTTGCATAATTCGTGGCCACTCTCCAGCTTTTGGCTTGCTTGCGTCCGTAGGAGGCAAGTTTAAGGTCATAAAAGAGCTGTTAGCCATTTGAATGAAAGGATGTTGCAAAACGAATCCCAAACTGATTCCCTGACTCATTCGCATGAGTATCGGTTACGACTTCCCCTCCGAGTAGGTGGATCGCGGTCCGCGAGCGCTGTCTGCCAGATGATCATCTTAATCGTAGTTTTGTGCAAATTCGAAAGCGCCTCCACGCCGGGCCCTATTGTATAATGTCTGCGCCAGTACCCAGCGTGATGACGTGCCTTTTGTCATGCAAATCACGAGTTCATCAGACGGATTATGTTATGCTGGGGGGCAGACGAAGATTGAGATTGTGAATGCTAATAAATTGGGTCATCTTTCGCCGAATATAGGAACTGTGAAGAAGCATAACGATCGATTATAATTCGTGAAACGAGGTCACCGCCAAGTGCCTGACATCACTTTATTGCCGGCGAGGACTGAGTGACGGCACTTCGCCTGCGAAATGAAAACAAATAAAAGATGCAGTCGTAAACGCGGCTGCAGGTGGAGTGACGGTGGGAATAGTGTAAGAGTTGAAAGTTAATCGCCGTCATGAATTCCGGAAGAGAAAATTATGCAATTTGGAGTGACTGTCATTTTGAGTGTTGACAGCTGTCAATGAATGTGAAGATGATTCAGGTGGCGGCGACGGTTTAAATTGCACTTATCGTGTGGATCATGAGCCCTTGGGGAGGATTTATCTTCGAGGACGCATGCTTGAAAGGATTAGTGGGCGATTGTTGGCTGACAGCTGATGTCCAGCTTTCGAGCGTGAGTTTCGAAAGGAGTATTTGGTGTCATACATGTCATAAGAATTATGTTTTATATAACTGATTGAACAGTCAGCACTGTGTTTACATTTCAAAATAATTCACTTGACATTGAGACTTACACAATTTGGTTTGAAATCAAAGAGAAGAACGTGCAAATTTGTGCGACAGTGACAGATGTCAGTCTCGTGACAACCATGTGTACACCGTAACAAATGAATTCGGTTTGCTGTAAGTGGTCCATGACGTTTATGTGATTTTATGGTCCGTGCACTGATTATGATGAATAAAGGCGACACTGTTTGCAGCAATGACAGCGATACTGCAGATAAGCGAAGACTTTAATGACAAGTGGGGTATAGTTGAGACATTTGATCGTTACGTTACGGGAAAGGGTTTTATGTAATGTATGCAGCTGACTGATAAATTGCGGAAATTCATTTCAGAACGGTGGGTATTTGAAAGGGATTGAGGAAAGATGTGACTGTTTAAACAACTAATGGCTTGTTAGTTTGTAGTTATTAAGGTCCAACCATAATAGACGAAATGAGACTCCAGTTAACTTAAGGAATTGGGGTAATCACTTCACTTAGTTTCCTGGAGCTACTTCTCGTACTTTACATTTACTTAAGTCAATTATCGTGTCAATTGTTTAGTCTTGAGTGATCAGTCTCTTTGTAGTTGAAGATTTGGCGGTAGTTTTTGCCGTACCACATTACATCGTGACCAGAAGAAATTTTGCGTCTAAGGCCGTTTGTCAAAGAATGAGGTGTGTTCGATTCTACATCCTTCGTTACTGTCCGTGAGTCATTCAGTTTTGCAATGAATGCGTCTTGTTGGCACTCTAAATCCACTAACATACTGAATTCTCAAGTGAAGCATGCCGATTTTTGCGTATATCGGTCGAACTTTGACGTTTGCTTCGTAATTCTTGTTCCACGTCTGACATTTGTTACGTCACTTTTGTGTAGATTCCTAAGCAATAGTGACATTATTGATATTAAATAAGAATGAATTACGTGTTTACTTTCACGCTCACGATTCGTTTTACTTCGTATTGTTTGACATGTGTCACCAGCTTCAATGGTGATACTTGAGTCGTAACATCATTATTATCATTAATTGAGACGCAATGACAGACAAAATGGGTCACAAGAGGATTCTTGACTTGTCAAACAGACATATACAATGCCCCTTAAAATGTTAACGAAGAATACTTTCATCTTCACTTCACACTGTGAACTCACTCCAAACAAACGGCTTCGTTACTTTCGCTTCATTGTTCATTTGTGGACGTCTGTCACTAGCTTCATCGATCGCATGTGACAAATAGAGAAAAAACAATTAACATATGCAAAATAATGTGTGATCTTGAGTGGTTCAATGACTTGGTTCAGTAAGGGTGAGAGTGGAGCTGGCCTATGTCTGTTTTGTAACCACAATAATGTTTCCACTCACTGCCCATGTCACTCAATCCAATGACAGATCATTAAATGATGACCGCCGGTCAATGTCAGTTCATCTGATGTGCTGATGAACTGAGCCTTAATGGCGAAGATGAACTATTGTGTATTTGTACTCAAAAAATATGTGGTGCCAAACTTGACAGGTGTCAGAAGCTCACATTCATGACACATAAATAAATTCGTGGGAGTTCCCATAAAGTAATGATATATACTTATCATCCCACCAATCAATTAGATTCAATTTCAAAAGAGACTGCAGATAGCCGTCTCCATCGATCTGTATGTTGGTAGAAAATGTCTTAGAGAAACACGTCTAAACGGTGTTAATTACTGACCCACGATAGTCACACAATGCCTTGCAGTTAGAGAAAGTGAAATGAAAACAAATGAACCCCTCGATGGCTAGTGTGCACTCGGCATTAATCCTAATCTGTCCCAATCGAATGTCTGACGGTTGACAAATTTTGATCAGTTGACAGTTCGCATCCAATCTAGCGGTGATAATGAAAGACATCAAGACATCACGATAGAACTAATGAATAATTTCAACTCACACGGTTTATGTAACCTTTTTTGTGTGTGGTAAGAGGTCTCAATAAAAACGCAACCTCTGTAAACGGTGTTAATTTGATTTTTTGGTTTCACTTTCGTTTGCAAAAGTAGTCTGGCGGGTGCTCTTGTTTGTTTGCTTTGGATTATGTGTGAGTGGTGAGTGGGCACTCGGGAGGGTGTTTTTTTTTTTTTTTGTAGACGATGACATGGGAAGAATTTATCGGACTTGCAGGGGGTTATTTATCTTGTTCACGCGGCAACAAATTGGCACTGTGTATGTGGGGAAGTGTCGTTCGTTAAATGCACTTTTGATGGCCTCGTAAATTGCAATTGGGAATGACGTTTAGAGGAAGTTGCACTTCGGTCAATTTGACTACATTTGAAGGGTGTCAGAATGACAGTGGCTGATAAGGAGTACTATGCTGGTGGGTAGGAAAGGAAAAGATAGCTGCTTTAAATGAATTTAATGGTATTCAGTCAAAGACTGACTGGACATGATTTGAATTTTGACGTTCTTTGCATTTAATTTGTCCAGAGCCCAGAGCTCCTTATTTGCAAAGGAAACGAGAAGTGAAATCTTGCAGTGGGCAGCATTTTCATTGTTCCCTGACCCCCATAGCAGGGCCTGTGAGGATGTTGGTTGGTGAAGGCAAGTTGACACTGGCATTCAAGCTCTTGGACGATCTCGACCTCTGATTGACGGAGTACCGATTCTTGAGAAAAGAACCTTCACAATGAGTTGAAACTATCTCTGGTCAAGTAGACGACATTTTATGGAAATTCAAACAATCTGTCTGGGAGATCGGAGAGTCGCAATGCTTCTTCGGGACCAATAGCAAGACCGGTCTTATATTTGTCCAGACCTGATGCACGAAAATAGTAGCAAATCGTGGCAAGCTTGCACTCTTTGCCCAGAGTGGGCGGAATTGAATTGCAGCTAAACTCGACTTGAAGGAAACTACAATTAATCACATCTTTCGTGCACCTCCTTGTTAATCACTACGACCTTCTAAAGAACTCACTCGTCTCTACAAAACTCACTGAAACCTCCTGTAACTTCACCTCAAAATTAATACACAAAATTCATATTCACAGCTGAAAATAGCACACACTGAAAAATTGATTAAAAGAAAAGAAAAATTCCATACCACAATACTCCAACGGGTCCTCATGGTTCCCGGGGAACAGGATGGAAAAAAACTTCTCAAAAATTCACCAAAGACACTTGTGTGTAAACACTCCTTCGAAATGAATATCCTCCTCCTCGACGCACCCTTGCTTGGTATCGGTTTAAAAGCACCACCACAATCGTTGCCAGCCAACCCAATCCTCTTTGAGGGAAAAACTGTTTCAATAATTCTTTGACACTCCAGTTAAATACTGTTCAAATGCAAACCCCCTGTTTAACGGTTATATCCGACATGCTTTCAACCTTAACATCTACAACAAACACAAAAGCTCTCCTTCCTCCAAAAAAAAAAAAGCACCAGCACAAGCAAGCGAAGATATGACGAAGGAAAAATGAAAAACTAAAAAAAGAAGACAGAAACCGAGTTAAACCTTGATTGGGTTTCATCAAGACATTGATATTGGGGTAGGGTTGCTGCTGGTGGTGCACTCTCAAGTCTCACACAACCCAGACCGAGCGGCAAGGCAAGTGTATGCAGAAATGCTTTTGTTTTTGTTTTTCTTTTGTGCGGTTTCTTTTGCTCATGTTTTTGCAGACACACTTGGGAAAGCTTTGAGTACCCCGAAATAGAGGCTAAGACAAGGCCTTAAGCACGTTGCCTCATACAGAAAGCTACTCGTGTTTACGTCGTGCCGCCGTGATGCACATTGGTGGCGGTGCTTGGTGGTGGAGCGATTTGTTTTTGTTGATCTTTCCACTCTACCTTCTTCTTCTTCGTCGTCGTTGTGTGAGCGGTTTGTTTGTCGTTTTGTTTTGCTACCGCACGATCGAGCAGTGATATCATATGATACCAAAAATGTAACTGTTATGCGGTGTAATGTTATTATTAAGTAATGCCATAACTTGGATTGGTTTTTTTTCCTCTTGCTGTATGAAGCCAGGCAGTGGTTTGTCGATGGCGATGTTGTCACAGCAAGGTCGTTGTGCTGTGCCCCAGCAATTCTATATTTGTGGTCTCTCTGAAAGGAATTGATAATTAGCCGATCGTTGGAAGAGATGACGGTTGCGTCGCATATTAATCAGCAGAACCGAAGTGGAAGCCGGGGAAGAAAATGGACATAATTCGATCGACGAAAGAGCTGACCTGGGCATCTGCAAATGTGCTGAATTGAACTCCCAGACGGCAGGCACCCACTCATGATCCTCTGGATTGGTGAATCGGATTACGATTGGAAAACCACCAGCACATTTCTTTGATGTCATCATTCAATTAGCGACGCGGAAGGTGACTTTCGAAATTATCGTTTCGATAAAACGCCATATTTGTGATATAAATTTGACAGATTGTTTTTTTGTTTTGTCTTTGTTTCTCAATTGTGCGGGAAATCAGCACTAACCGATGGATCAGGCGTGCTGATAATGCATCTACACCCGTGCAAACAACATTTATCCACAAGATCATACGTAATCTGGACTAAAGACATGTTTTCGAGGTGATATCAACTATCAACAGTCACGGAAACTGAGAAAGAAAATTAAGCTGCCGTTGACCGCACTGACACGATCCATTTTCACTTGCGTTTGCATAAGAGTCTTGATGTGGGCGCCGCTGCAAAGGAGGCGGATGGACAGACGGCTGGAAACGGAAAGAGAAAGATAAGCTGGGTATTTTGTCCGTTTGAATATGATTAATGGCTTAAGTCTATTGAGATGATTTGGTAGATGATGGCATTTTAAGTGCGCGACTCTGCTATCTGAGGATCTAGTGGTGTTCGAGATGCTTACCAATGAACAGGGTGATGGGTGTGAGTTTGAAAGAAGCGATAAATAAGTTCATAAATTGGGTGTCGCGGAGTTTTACGATGCTTTGGCTGTGGGTGAAAGTATTTTGATCATTGTTGGAATGTGCGCTTAATCCTTTGGTGATTACATTTTTGTCAGGCAGGTCGCAGCTTATTGCATGCGGTACGAATCAATTTGGTGAGCAGCTTGAATTAGGAAGGAGGAGCAAGTGGAAAGAAGAAAATGTCGTGATCGTCTCAGGAACAAAGATGTGCGTGCGATCTTTGGTTCTGTGTGATTGGAGGAGAAGGTTCAATTGGACAACGACATCAGATTAGCTAGGCGCGCTAGCTAGGTAGACATGCCTGTGTGACAATGGAGAGCTCACTCCTGGGAAGAAACAAATTAGGCCGATTGTTCTGGTGGTGCAATTAAGTTCAGAGGACTCTCCCTAAGTCTTTAAGTCGAATTTTTTGTTCGCCCATATTTTGGCATCTCCCTAAATTTTCCATACAAAAAACCATCCTCTAAGCCAAATTCCCTCTAACTCGAAAAAATTTTGACATTCCGTGAAAATTCGACTTAGAAAGAGACTGTAGATGGAATTCACAGCGAATTTGTGCGAACAAGAGCTTCTGTTCCTTGATTGCTGATTCAGGTTCAGACATAGGATTATGAAGGCATCTAAAAATAACAAGAAGTCTACAAAAGTAAACAAATCACTGACAGCGCAATATTCCTGTGAAACTGAATATTTCTTAGACATCGTCTGCTGTTGATCCATGAGTCCAATGCGAGTCGAGTCTAGTGGAGGCCGCATGTGGTTGAAAATGTTGAGCCACGGCGTGTCTGACGGGACTCCCAAGTAGTGAATATTCCCAAATCGAAGGTTCTACTCTGAGCGACAGAGTGAGGCGCTAGCAATCATTGAATCTGTATTTCATGCTCGGCTATTAGTTTGGTCGGTACGACCACGTTCTCACTTGATTGAATCTGCGATCAACTACATCGTTAATATTGGCGTGGAATGTGTGGTACGGCTTAGAAGATTGATCGTATTTTATTAATAGTATAAATGCGTTTTAGAGAAAGAACTCCAGAGACCTGCCATTGCTATTTTTGCCGGTAGCAAGTGACAATCAAAGCCGTAGCTTCAACAATGTTGACACAATGGCAAGCCATGTCTGCAGCAAGATTGTGGATTTGGCTCTTAACAGAGGTCGTTGCAATCGAAATGCCACTTAGCTGCACGTATATTGCCGGTAAATGCGTAACCGATGCTGACAGGGCCGGTCCGTGCCAATTGAGCGCCTTGTGCAAGCCCTCCGTTTAGCGCCCCATTCTTCAGTTTTAGCAGTTCAATTTATAAACTAAAGACTTTAATAACTACCTTTCTGTTAACGTAATATATAAAGCCACCAATATTTCTTTAGTCATGTAAGTATGTCCAAAGGTTATTATTTATTATCTTGAGTTCCCCTGAATCTACTGTGACTGGCAATGTGCTTAAAAATTGGGACTTATATCTTCTAGGCTTAAACAATACTTAACAATTCTAAACATGAGCTTTCTGGGAGGAGGTTCGGAGGATCGAGTGGTCTGGAGATGTCTCGTGCGTCCATTTCCCCCGCGACACGTGTAGTGGATCATATGGGTCAGAAGACGGTGATGATGGTGATATGCGCAGATTTAATTTCTGCACATTTTACTCGAAGTCTTGGTTCGATTTATATTCTTGGGTGCGAATGGTCTTTCGTGTGAAATCCTTTATCCATTTCAAATCGTATTATTAGAAGATAATTGCCTTCAGACAGCATTTAGAAATGCATAGGTAGCATCGGTTTATTTAGTGTTCACAATGCGCCCCTATGCGCCTTGCGCCCTGTGCAATTGCACATCTTGCATACATGGTGGGTGCGACCCTGGATGTTGTGTCTGACCAATGATACCATCATTTTCTGAGAATCTTGTGCTGATGAAGAACAGATTTGAGCTGATTCCAATAAGAATCGACATGGCTTGCCAATTAAACTAATTCAACCATGGCCTTCAGGCATTAAGGCCCAGTGGTCTTCCTCCTCCTCTTCTTGGCTCGGATTGAAGAATCCTTTTAGCTGGAACTTTGGGGTTCATTCGCTCGATGTGGCCGAGTCAGTATAGTCGAAAAATCTTTGCCTTCCGGAGTTCAAGAACAACATTGAACAGCTCACAGAATTGTGCCTCCACTCTAGGAAACAGAGACAGCGCCTTATTATAGCAATCGATCGTGGTGTTGGATGCAACAGGTGATGGATCCAACAGGACCTAACTGAGACGTGGCTTACCTCCGTCTACCAAACGCACCTAAACTGAGTAGATGAGAGATTCTCGATGCTGTCTTGGTAGCAACTACTTCCGTCTTCTTCTGATTGTTTTATCCAAGGACCCCACTTCCAAGAGCTTTTCTCCTTCTCACCTCTCGTACACATTCTCTTGAACTTCCAATGTCAGATGTCCTTGCAAACATCGCACAAGACTCTGTCCAGACCATAACCTCCTCTGTCGACCTTAACATTCACCCATCAGCTACCAGCTTTGTTGCCAATTTCAGCTGCACTCTGCAACTGTGCGCTCTAAAATCTGTCCATGAACGTGAACCATCGCAGAGAAGTCCCCCAAGTGAATGTCGTGTAAGGCCTCACGGTGAACGCGTTCGACGGCAGTCCAAAGCTTCATTACATAAGGCGCCAGCGATCAAATGACGACATCAACATACAAAATCCATTCGTGCGAGTGTGTGACTGCAGCTCAGACAAGTTCGTTACCTGCACACTCAGGCAGTCCTAGGCTAAACTTACAGCCATTCCGGTGAGTGCTTCCTTCCCTGGTGGCAGCAACTTGTCAGTCATATAAGGAAGAAACTCATAACAACACACATGCCCCTCGCTCGCGCTGCCCGCTGCCCAGCGACGCGTCGCAGATCAGCACAGACGCCAACACCGCTAACGATCGGCTTAACGATCGCCGCTGCGAGCATTATAATGAAACTGAATATCATTTTGGGCCGCCTGGGCTCCGACTCGTTGGACCACTTTTACTTTCCTTTCCGAATCACTAATGTCCACATTTGGGAATCTCCTCTCGGCCGCCACCAGCATTGTCGCACTTGACTTGGGAGACGTGGGACATTTGCCAGATAATGCATGCCGCCCCTGCGCGGTGGTGGCTTGGCGCGGGCTCATCTACGTGTCTTCTCGCTCACGACACAATCTTACACCTTTTACTTCCGACGTCTCCTTACACAAAACCGAAGTCGACTTTCCTGTTCCTTAAATATGTATGTTTACTCGGTCGGGTCTCGCAGGAAGGCCTCCAGCTACGTGCGCTGCACATCTTTTGGTGATCGGAGAAATCGATCATGCTACTTGTTTACACTTGCGCAGCCGCAGAGCTTTTCATCGGCAGCGGCAGCGGTGGCGGTGGCTGTGGCGGTTCCGATTGCTTCCTGTCTCGCTAGAGGTCCAAGTTAGACGAAGGCACTGACTCTGCGCGGAATGCAGACATCTAACCTTGTGATATGACGTGTAACAGCATTGGTGGGGGTCTGTTGTGATGAAAGTGAAATCTGGACAAGAACCATCGACCGGGTCCTGAGACTGCCGTTGGATGCAACGCCGCGCCGTCGAGCCGCGCCGTTGAGTGGGAAATTCCAGGCAATTTGCATAATTTCATAACGAAAGTAAGCGTGAGGTGAACAATAAAAATTTAATTGGCCGCGCAGAATGGGACGTGGACGCGGGAGAATGGTGAATGGAGACAGTTATTTGCATTCAGCACGTCCATTCGGCGGGGCTGTGTTTGATTCGATTTCTTGGGTTTTCGATTGTCGTTAACACAGGTGGAACTAATGAATAGGCTCTGGGTTAATTGGCTGCGCTGCGCAGTGCTCCGATGGTACGTGGGCGCTTTCAAGGTCAGGGGCGATGGCAATTCGAAATGGCACACATCAACGGGTGTGGCCAATCAAGGTCGCAGCGCTGACAAGGGACTGCAATGATTGTGGACAGAGTGAAGACGTGGTTTTTGGCATTTGTGTTAAGCTGTGGTTGTCTTGCAAATTGGGTGGTGGTTGGCAGTGGTTGGCGTCCTCTTTTTGATTCGTGCTTTGTGGAAATTGTTCCATTTACGGAAAGGTATGCTTCATTAAATCTGTAGACTTTCCTGTCTTGCCAGATTCTGGAACCGAAATTTGAATTTGGAGAAGATGTGGGTTATTCTAGCTTGAATAAACATCATGAGGCGTCTCAAATTTTATTCGAATCGAGGTTAATTCACTCAGTCTAAGCCTAGTCAGTGGGACGGAAGTGACCAAGTCTGAGATGACAGTAGAAGCCGTCTTTGGTGGTAGTGTATTCCCAATGAAGGGTCGATAAAGAGCTTTTGTAAACTATTTGGAACGTACCCAATGGCGCTGCAACGTGGTACAAGGGCAGCGCAACACAAGTACCGGGAAAGGCGGTGGGAGGAAAAGAAGCCTCCCTAAAGAAAAGATCCCTTGCAATCTCTCAACTCAAGCATACAACACGGCATTAAATGCAAACAAATACGGCACTTTTACAAAAAAAAGGAAAGACACCTAGGCTCTTGGAAATTGTGAGAATAACCCTATTATCGACCACCAAGCAAAAACGGATGAACTTAAGCAGTATTTCCAGCATCTGCTTAATGGCAACAGGGGAGTGAAGCCATCAGAAAACCGTAAGGACCCCAATGCTGTTGCTAAGAGGGTCTTCTAACCCCCGCTTCCTGTTTCGAGAAGGAGAGGAAATGTTCGGTATAAAGACCAAGTCATCGGGCGCAAGTCAGCTTGGTCTTGATGAATGGATCAATTGTTAGCGTCTCCTCCAGTATGCAGGACTGAGACGGCTTGCCTTCGAATTTACAGAGTCCCAGTACAGAAAATTCTATTCCAATGAGGTCTTATACAACAGGGCAGACCTGATAAGATTTCGAGATTTCAAGATTCGAGATCAAACTGCCAGAGCGATGAACTCTGTCAATAACTTGATCTCTGGGACTTACTACCCCGATCCACAATACCGCGAAAGTAAGTTTCATTGGCTTTGTCCCCCCAGAAGCTTTCCTCTATTAAGACAAAAACGGGCTGATACAAGACATAAATGTTCATCGTTCGTTCAACAACGATCGTTCTGTCGCCCGTTCCGTACTCCGGTTCAGCACAGCGGTATCGAGTCGGGAAGTGCGTGCTGTTGTAATGCAGCATCGAAAATTCTGGTGGCTGAGTAGCGAGGGAACTCCAGATCTCCTTATGGGGAGTAGTCGGTCAGTGTCTTGCAGCGGATTTGTTAGTTTAGAAAATCAGTTAGTTTTTAAGCTTAACTTAGTTTTATTTTAATGCAGAATTTAAGTTGCCTGTGTGGGATCGATTCCTGGTACGACAAGAAATACTTTTCACAGCCCCACCTCTTTCGAGTCACTGACAATGCTCAAAGAGTATAACTGTCTAGAAAATGCTTCTCAAACTTGGCCGTTCGGAGTCGGCATAAAACTGTAGGTCTCTTCCACTCGTGATAGAACAATAGCACGCACAACACGAGTGGTTGCTGAGAAGCTAGGCCCTAGCCCCCTACGGGCCCTAGCCACCCATATTATTATTATTATATAAGCACTTGACCCTCGGTGTCCATGTTCGATTCCTGGTATGACAACAAAAACCTTTTACGGCCCCACCCTTTTTCGAGTCACTCAAAGACTCAAAGACTCAAAGACTATAGATGTCTAGAAAACGCTTCGCAAACTTGGCCGTTCGAAGTCGGCAAAAAACTGTAGGTCCCTTCCTGCGAAGCTTGGCCCTGGCCCTCTACGGGCTATTGCGCCACTCATATTAGAATAAAGGCGACTGACTGAGGCGACGTTTTCTTCATGCGGCACCAAAACTTGTGTTAGAAATTTTCGTTCAACACCGTCCAGATGGAGTAGGACATTCTGTGTACCATCTGTATTTAGTTCCTCATCGCAGTTTACAAGTCTATACAAGCGACAGCATATGTGCCTCTGGTGTCCAGGTTCCACAAATCATTTTCATGTTTCAAGATTCTACTTCTTTCGAATCACTGATATTGTTGTTGTAGAACCCATGTTATAGAATTGATTCCTCCAAGTTGTTAGTATTAACTGCGACTGTTCTACCATTTGTCCATTTTGGTGCTGGCAAGCTTCTGTTAGAACTTTGAATAATTATTAAGCTTCGGACATCATTGCTACGAAAGAGCCTCACTGTCTCCTTGATCGCATGCTTCTCATTTCCTTTCATTTCCTTCTAACAAGTCGGGTTTCATCCTTTCGTTTTTGTACACAGAGCACACGAATATATGGCGGCGTTCGATACAGCGTTGTCTTGTACGCTTTCAGATTCGTTCAAAATGCCTGCCTGCAGTCTTTTGTCAAACCAGGGATTTTTCTTTGATGGTGTCGTAAACTTCGGTCCATCACTGAGAGCTACAAGTCAGTTTATTGATGTTGCGTTGTAGTGTGGACTCGTGACGGAGTCCGTCATCGGATATGCTGGTCTACAAAAACAAATAATTCTCTTCTAGAACGATCTTGGAGTCTTGGTGATATTGATTGTGCGTTCGAATATTCAAGTTCTTCAGTTTCAGTTGTTTTTATAGGTCTCCAGCTCAAAAATGGAACTCCGATCAGCATTAGGTGACATCGGCATGCTTAGAGACACGCCATTGTTTTCCCGAAGGTTGTCCTCATAACTGCGGATTTTTTTTAAATGTCTCGCGTGTTCCTTGTCCTTAACCAGTCTGAATGTACTTAACATTGAAAATCACTTGCAATCACTCCAGCCAATCCCTGGACTTCTGTTTAACTGGCCATACTTAGAAATATTTCTCTGGGAGTCGATCCAGAATGTTAACGATTCATATGGATTAACGGTAGTCTACAGAAAGTGAGTCTTTGAATTCGTCCACTTCTTCAGTAGAGTACATTGTTATCGTTCGGCTTAGATCCATGGTTGGACTAGAACTTCTTGCGAGTCACTTTGACCTTCTTTAAGACGCTTGTCCAGTTTTGAGGATGAGGGTTAAAAAACACCTAATCTATACAAAAGTTGAACAAGTGATGGAAAAACCCCCCGTCCCAGCATAACATTATTTTCCAAACAACACAGTACCCTAAAACGAAGTTCCACCAACCACCATCATTCAACCACATTCCATTTCGCAGCGCACTGTTAACAGGATAATTACTCAAACGGCATTCGCCAAATATCAAGGAAGCAATCATTTTTGCAATGGCACGTCAGATGCCAAGTGCATGGACAAAACGCAGTCCAACCTCAGCCTTCGCCTCCGCACATGCGGTGCAGTGCCACCTCCGTGGCTATCGAAACGCGATTTAAGATACCGGAAAAGTCAAATGGGACAAAAGTACCACCAGCCAGTGCGCACTTGTCCGGCGGCATTCCGGTTTTCATCAAAATCTCTCAAGATACCCGCTCCATTAGGCCGCAGAAGGAGGCCCGCCGCGCAGCACGCAGCCCAGCCGGAGGAGATTTGGTGGCCAAGCATACTCCACTCCCCGATCGGGCAATAAATTCGAGGCAATCGCAGAAACGTCGCGGAGCCCCTTCTTACGCTGGCGCGGATTGCGTGGACTCAACAAAAGGTTGAGCGATGAAAGCGAAAGTCTGCGCCTTCCTGGGCCGGATGCGAGGGTATGGGCGATTTGATGGCTCCTTCAGTTGGAGTTTGATGAGTGGATTGTAGAGGAGTTCCTATCTATTTCCTTGTCCTTCAATCGACGTCAGCCGAGCCGGTTGGTATTCATGCGAAGTCATGGAATAGCTTTCGCATTGCGACAACACCTTTGATCGAGATATACTCGTATGCATCTATGGTGCGTTGTGCTGACGGGCTCTTTGGATGGATTTCCATGGATTGCCTTGTGTGTGGCCTTAATTATGAGAGCAGTTGGGCTGTGCAGTGCAGCTGCTGCTTGGTTCGGAGAAAAGCGCTGATTGCATCAGCGGTTGCAGTATGACTGCACTCGGGGTATTTTTGAGAAATGTGTTGGATTGAAATTCAAAGCACATTTGTTGTCGGGTTTTGCAGTTAATTGCGAAAGAATTCAGTGGTATTTAGTGAAGGAAGATAGACGATCAGCGTGATGTTTTTTGTGGTCTTCTTCGGGTGAAATGTGATGTCGGTATGTTGAACAATATGCACGAAACAGAGTAGGGAACACAACGGAACCTTGGGGTACACCAGTATTTAGTTCCACGAAGTTGCTCAAATTGGAGGAATCTTGTGTCAGTGTCCGCTCGGTTGAACCGACACTTGCTCTCATAGCCAGGCGGCCATCAAACCTCTGGAAACAGAGGATATTTTATTCGGATTACAGCCGAGGTTTGGCTAGGATAGCCAAACCTCGGCTGTAATCCGAATGTTGGTCGGAGATGTTGGCAATGTTGGTCGGAGATCGGGCTGCAAATGTTGGTCGGAGATCGGGATTTCGAATTCCATTTCTAGCTCAACTGTTCGAACAAGCATCAAATGCATCCACAAATGATTAACTGTTTGGTGCAGTTTTTGGCATTTATTTTGAAATGAGAAAGAATACACCGTTATCGTCAATGGTCGCAGCCCGTAGGTATATAACGATGTAAGCCCACATCCTATGGTCTCGAGCACTCACCATTAAATACATCCGATGAGATTAAAAAAAGACGGTGCTACATGCCACGCAAATGATGGCCAAGTGGCAGTCAAATCGAATGGGAACAGTCTTATTCGGTCTAGAAAAAAAATGCACCAGAATTGGAAACTACCTAATTGTTAACGAGACTTAATATGATAAATAATACAGAAGACTGATATAAGAATAATAGACAGAAATAAATAAACATTCAATAGAGAAGTGTCCTGCATATTATTTCCACTTCCAGCCATAACCGAAGCTTGGGAGACCCAAGCTTGTTTGTAGGAATAGCCAAAATCACATAGTCTAGTTAATCTTTGTATTTACATTTGTTTTCCTATTTGGTTTTGTCTGGTCAGCCTGTATTATTCCCAACCTATAAAAATTTCTGTTCTCATTATGCTTTCCTTTATCTGTCAACGGATCAATTAAATGTGTGTGGGAATGGGTGTCTTCCACTGCCCAGGTTTCTTCTCTTGCAGAACCTCTTTTTCATGTACCTACAAGCATTGGAATAGTCCAGCAGGGCCACGAGGAGGCTGTATATCAACATGACCCATGCATGTACAGGGATCGTTGTTGACATCCCACCAGGATGACAGCGACCAACAACTTTTCTCTGAATATATGGGATCTGGCCTCTGGTTGAGGTTCCGACTGTATCGCTATCACAAGAAGACTTTGAGCGATCAGGCTAAAACCTATGCGAATCGCAGGGGCTTTCCTGATCACTCGTGGCACCAGACTATAGCCTCTGGTTACGCTTTCGCAACCAGATGGTTACTACAAGTAGAATGCCATAACATCCAGCACTAGCCCTCAATTTGAAGTGTCATTCTGTCTGCCTCAATATATGACTAAGATAGGGCACTGTCCGCATAATCCTTTATCTTTGAGCTTGTAACGGTGTTTTAACGAGCATTGGAAAACTACCAAAGCGCTGTCAGTTTTCTGTCAGTGTAAGGGAATTTTCGTCAAGTCTTGGGGTCTATCATCCGAAAGATCCCTTTGGATCTACATGGCTATGATGATAAAGCCTCTTCTATCCAATGCATCAGTCGTTTGGTGAAATAAGCCTTCGCGTAAATACGTAGGACCAAGGAAGGAACTGGCCCTGGCGCCTTCGTAGAAAGTGAAGACATTAGACTGAACATATCGTTCAGGACTTTAGTCGCCTCTTATGACAGGCATGCCTTACATCGAGTATGTTCGAAACCCTGTAGTTAGAGAGCTTATTGTGTGTGACTTCTGTACGTTGCCACCTGAACCTCACCAAAGGGACCACAAGTCAGTGGGACATGTGATGTCCGAAGTATAAGCATGCCATCACTCAATTTAAAACGATTTCTTCGTTTGCCGCCTCCCATGTAATTCAATAACATCCGACAAGCACCGACCGCCACAATAGAGTTGGTGTGCGCACTTTTTTCCACGTCGCACAGTTTTCTTCTTCATTTTTCAGCCTTCAATTGGCCTCATTGACGAACAATTAACGAATTGCTTCGACTTCGCATCGATTTAATAACGATTTTATGATTCAATGCACTCGGAAATCATAATCAATCACGTAGCTCATAGCTCGGCGATGTTGCATTGTCTTGTCGCTTGCAGCGCGGCCACAAATGGCAATCCCCGATGAACTCATCGTTTATATACTCCATCGCCTGCCATCGGCCGCGGTCTGACAAAAAGTGACACAATGAAACCACAAAAGACACAAAAGCCATGTTGCACAAGTCCCATACTCCCTCAGTGTAATCACGTTTGCCGGTGGGGTTGCCAATCTGTGTTGAAACGCGCTACACGGTTTCACATCGCATTACTCTGACCATCGGCATGCGGGAATAGTCCAAAATCACACCCACTCCGAGATATGCATCATCCTCGTTATGTTGATAAGCGTTTCACTTGCGAATCGGTGTCGGTGGTGGAGTCGTTGCCGGTCGTGGAGTTGGCAGGAAAGGTCATGCAGTGGCTTTCGTTTTTGTTCGGTGAACTCTGTCGGATCTCGTGCTCGTATCTTCGTCATGGTTAGAGGTCAACGGTGGTATCTCAACTGCACGATACAATCTTCAATGAGTTGGAAAAGCGTTTTTCTTTCGCTTGT
Source organism: Eristalis pertinax (assembly GCA_907269125.1). Taxonomy (NCBI): domain Eukaryota; kingdom Metazoa; phylum Arthropoda; class Insecta; order Diptera; family Syrphidae; genus Eristalis; species Eristalis pertinax. Next base: position 66,517,165 of record OU026148.1, on the reverse strand, counting down.
TCCATTATTCCACGTACAACCGGAAAACGATCAATCATTCGACGGACAATGGTGGCTTGCAAATCTCCGCTTTGCTTCTCTCTCTCTCTCTCTCTCTGTCTCTCCGTCTCTCTAGGTGGAGGGCTCTGCCGGTTGTTTGTGTGTGTGTCGAATGAGTTTGGCACAATTTTCGCTTTCGCAGTCTAATCGAATGCAAGTTGAGCGTGCCACAGGCCCTCCCCGTCGATCTCGGCGTTTTGGCGTGATGGCGGCACCGGCATCGAGCGGCCTGCAAAAAAAAAAAAAACAAAAAAACCCCGATGACAAGGCGAACAATGTAGCGTACACACACGGTTTGGCGATAACGCTTTTCCTGTTTTTAGCGATTGTTAGCGATGTATCCGCAATTCTTATTAACGTCAATTGATTGCCTCATTATGAAGACATTTTAGCTCCGTATTATGTCAGGCGGGAGGGGCGCCGCGTCGCGTCGCGTCGACTGCAATGGACGCTTATGCAACTGAAGTTTAATGCCTGGGTACAGGATTTCAGTGGTTTAATCTTTTCGAGGACAAGTGCAAGTGAGTAATCAGTCGATTACAATCCGCCGGTTGGGGGCGAAGACGATCTGACGGGTTATCTGCTCAGTGAATCAGCTGGGTACACATTCGGACGCGAATTAATGGTCTCGAGTTAATTAAACTTCAATGAAACTTGTATTCGAATGGGGTGCTGTGGCTTCTGAAGGATGAGGAGAGGAGTGAAGGCAGCCTTGATTGCCGATCGGTTGAATTTTATGATGTGGCTATCCTGCATTGGAAAGGCTTTCTCTGATTATGCAGATGCCTTAGATTTCCGGGTCATTGACTGCAGCAAGTATGTACTTGCTGGTGTCTTTTTGGTGGACTGTATCGTGTTGCTTAATGGACCACGTAGAAGCGGGTGTTGAGGCGATGCTGCTGAGACTTGAGTGGTTTATGAGGCATCATCGATTGTTTGAAGTAACACTTGGGTTATTTGCATAGAGCGTGAGCGTGGCGGGTGATATAAAGCGTGGGCGTTTGCTTTGGAGATGGGTAGCAGTCACTCTTTCTTTCTTTTTTCATTGCGTACACTTCGAACAGAGGCCCGATGTTGATACAATCAATTACAATGGCCACCCAAGTGACTAAGGGGCTTAAGTTGATTGCTTTTTGAAGTCAGCGTGAGGGAGTTCGCATTTGTTTCCCCATCTCGATGGAGGCTAAGGCTGGATGGTTCACAAATGAAGCAAATACAACATTAAGAGTGTGACTATCATCAGCTCTAAGGTTGGAGCCAACGTTAGCTTCTTTGAGGGTGACAATATTTGTGTGGCATATCGTGTTCCAGTCTCGATCATCTTCGCCATCAGTGTGCGTTAAGCAATGTTTACACATAATGATCTTAATTTTGCAGATGTTTGACGTTAACCGTTCGTGAAACAGTTCAGTGTGTACTTGCCTCCGTTCTTGGCAACAGTATCCACGGCGACAACAGACATCGCAGATCCGAGTTGACTTTCCTGAGGGCATAGACGGACTCATTGTCCCGATTTGTGTTGTCTCAAAGAAAGCTAATCTTCGGCCTGGCCACCATGCTAGTGACCCAAATATTAAAATCAGAGAGCCACCAGCGTATACGCCGCACAGTGAGATGGTTTGCATGGAAGAGCGGAAAAAAGTCTGTTAAATCGAAACTAGACAAGGCGCGCTGGCGGACGGGGAACGAGGAAGCTTTTCTTATTTGTGTGGTAAAGTGCATCAGTTTCGTTTTGAAAGCAAGTATTTTCATTACTTAGTACATCCTCCATGATCTCATTAATCACCGCCGGCAACTTGCCTGATCCATCCGCGTACCCTACCACTTTTAACCCTTCCTTATCTATTTTTGATTGAACACCTCCTGCGGTGTTCCTCTACTGATGAATTTGACTGAATTATATGACTGTTTCCTAGCGATGATTGAATGCACCGAGTGCTAAGCGTGGTAACAAACCATTGGCATTCGGTTAAGGATTCAAGGATCGCTTCCGTGTGAACGTTGGGACTTTGCAAAAATGTTCGATAATTTTCCTGATTTTTGTTGAGGTTCCAACAACAAATTCGACTCGGATGACTTCCTTTTTGCCGCTTAAGAGAAAATGGACGTACAGATCACAAGGATGTGAAGAAAGAAAACACCAAAGTTTGACGTTAAAATCTACAATCGCAACAGACCGCTATGAACTTTGTTCACTGGTCAACACAGCCGTCATAAACTGCCGAAGAAGTTTGGAATCTTTGTGAAAGAAACTGGGGCGGGTACACTGGGTTCATAGATGCCACCGTGAATTGACTTCAATTTAACAACGAGTTCAGTTGCCACTTACTGACGTGAGTCGTTCGACAGCTGTACAAACATGGATATTTCTCAAGTCTTAGGTAAAACAATAACCAGCGGGTTGCGGAGATGTATAAGAACCCGACCAGACCATTCCGGTTCTACTCTGCAGGGATATGACCAATTCACCTAGCGGATGAAAATGTCCGATAAAGAACGTCTCCGATCGATAGTTGGATATGTTTTCTCTGCCATTTGGTGGAGAATATGCAAGGAAGCTTTGCAGCTGCATGAATCCAACCAGCCATTTGTGGTTTCAAGACTTAACGTGGCTGAGTCATGTAAAGGGTGTTTTCTTTTTTAGAGGTATTTAAATTGACAACACTATTTTAACTGGCGACCATTTTGTCAGCTGTCAAGTGATTTATTTTTAATTTGGTTTGGCATTTCAACATGACTAGACTGACGACTGAACAACGCTTCCAAATCGTGCAAGTTTATTTTGAAAATCGCGCACTAGCATGATGCGCTTTTGGTTGAATGGAAAACTGCCGTATTTGGATTTTGGAGTGATGATAATCCTCAAGTGTATGTTGAGACATCGTTACATCCACAAAAACTGACAGTTTGGTGTGCTTTGTGGGTTGGTGGAATAATTGGTACGTACTTCAGCACAAACGATGCTGGCTAGAACAGTCAATGGTAACCGCTATAGAGTCATGATTACTAACTTTTTCGTTCACCAATTGAACAATCATGATGTGCAGGAGCTGTGGTTTCAACAAGACGGCGCAACATGTCACACAGCTCGGGCCACAATTGATTTATTGAAGGCAACGTTTGGTAACCGCATAGTTTCACGTTTCGGGCCCGTGAATTGGCCTTCAAGATCGTGCGATTTAACGCCGCTTGACTATTTGTCGCTAGTCTACGCCGATAAGCCGGAAACGATTGACTACTTGGAGGACAACATTCGCCGCGTTATTGCCGATATACGACCACAAATGTTGGAAAAAGTCATCGAAAATTGGATCTCCAGATTAGAATAGGTCCGAGTCAGCCATATTTAATTTATAATGCCAGAAGAATATCTTTCGAACATGTCATTTAAAATACTTTATTTTATTCCATTTCAAAATTGTATACCTCTAAAAAAAAACGCCCTTTATAAATCAGGCCAGGCTCGAAGTGTCATCGGCCACGACCATGTAGGAAAGCGCGAGATTTATGTTTTAATGGACCAACAAATTCAGAATGCTAAGTGTTTTTGCATTTTGTATTAATATGTTAATACATTGTGCTTCCGGTGGCATTTAGGTGTCTATATTGGCAGCCGAATGCAAGCAACACTTGACTATAGGCTGTGAAGAAACACAAATGTGCCATCAACCAGTTTGCTGACTTGCATTTGTGTATCTTGCGACCTTGCAGAGGAGCACGTCCACTTGGAGGTCCAGAAGAGGATGAAGAACAATGGGCTCCGCCAACCATTTAAGGCATCTATTGCTCAGACTCAGACCTTGATTTGGTTCGATTTTGGCTTTAACTTGTTCACACCAAAGCATCTTCTTCCACCATTGCTTGGCTTCCTTCTCAATCTCTGTCTGTTCTCACAACTCTTAGCTTATGGTTTGCCTTGACTGCAGCCTCAATCAGTCAGCATTAGAAAAAAGGATGAATCCGTGCTGCATCATCAGACTCCCAGTTGATTGCCTCTTTACAATTAAATACCCTAAAACCAAGCAACCGACCCAAAGCCTATTACACCACCCCCACCATTCCTCAGTCAATACAATAAGCAAGACATTCAGTGGCCCACTCATTAAAACTCACACTCAATTGACCATAGACGATCAATCACCCATTTGCATACCTTTCCGTGCAAATCAGTCAATCGGCAAAGCAATTCAAATTAGACAAGTGCATGCAGTTTGCACACCTTGTTAGCATAACGCATTACGAATGCGTTTCTTGCGCATTTCCCAACGGTACAAGCGGTGCGATCCTTTTGTTTGCCAAGCCCCGGGCTACGCAGCTATCGCAATGGGGCGAACGCTTAACGTGGCCCACAAATAAATAAGGTTAACAACAATGAAGTCCTCAATTACGAATCGAATAACTCAGCCGAGCTGCTTGCTAAAGCATCCGATGCGGCCAACTGTAATGAGGCAATCCGCACTTCAGGTTCATTCAAATTGGAAGATTTAAAAGCGTCGCGGTCGACTGCTGTTACGCTTGACGGTGTTGTTGATGACGACGGCGGTGATGGCACTGGTGACGACGATAAGCGACTGATTTTTGTGTTGTATTTGTTGCCGAATACGTTAAATGAAGCGAAAAGCTTGTGCGATCTTGTGTAGAGCAGGTGGAGTGATAAGTTTGGCGGTTGGTGTAGAGACTGGTGTGCGACTTGCGATGCCAAAAAAATATGACAAGTTATGATGTTTCGGAGAAAGTTGCTCGTTGCGTTGCCTACTTTTGGGCGGATATCATCTCGTGTTTTTTGGGGGAAAGAAATGCTTTCACTTGCAGTGTGACGAGTAGATGGCGCTGCTTAAGTTTTTTTTTCGGAAGAAAGGCATGTGATGATGGAATGTCAATATTCTTCATTGACACAGAATAGATTTAAAATAAAATTATTGAGCTACGCTGGTTGTCGTTGTTCGGGGCTAGAATAAGTACAATGATGATCGCAGATATTCGACGTAAACTATTATTTTGTGGTTATTTTATTTTGTCCACTTAGACGCTATAGATACCCTGATGATTATTTTGTGGTAACGCAAGCCTTTATTAATTCTTTAGGATCAAGCCTTGTCTGGGACACCGTCAATTTAAGCACCCCTCCATGCACATGTGTATGAAAACTGTTAAAATTTCATGAATGTCCTCTCGAGAGAGGAATTTTGCGAACGGTCCTTGACTGCACTGGCTGTGGTGGCTATTAAAGAAGATTTACCTACGGACTGTGTAAATTGACCTCGATCCAGTGACACAGCAGAATTAATGCTGCCTCTAGCTACTGGCCAGGAGTCGAAGTTAAGTACAACTCACATAAACGATGAACAAGTTTGATATCTGAAGGTGACTTGATCAACCTTGTTCTGCGCAGGAAGTTCCGAATCGTTGAACAAGTGTACGAGAGTTGGTTGGTAATTGGAGGTGCAAGTGTGTTGCTTCTCGATTGCACCATTTCCTCTAGAAGTGATGTGCAAACTTGATGGCTTTAAGCACCCATCAAACCTTGATTGATGTGATTAGGTGTACGCGCTGCTTCTGATGCAATACAGTAAGCCATTCATGGCATAAATGGGTAAGTATGCACACGGTGGCAGAGAAATTGCCGCTCATGTTTGTATTCATTCAACATCTCTGGCATCTCTCCAACTAACACACCTAAACTTAGTCCAAAAGCTGTTTACAGAACATCAGGAGTGGTTAGAGTTTCGAATGACTGGTAACCACAACAGCCAATTGATCACAGTTAAGACTATATGGAGAACTGACACACACTTGATTGAAAAGTTATCTATGAAATCGACTTAAAGAAGAAAGCCTGTAACGTGTCTTCATCCTCTGCTTAATATCAGATTTGGACACCCGACGAGGAGGTGGTCCATAGTTTCCATTGATTCTCCGCAGTGTGTATAGTTTTCAGAGCTGATGTACCCCATTTTGTTCAGGTGGTGTTTTTAAAGTGGCTAGTAAGTGCATGACATAGTATCCTCAGATTTGTTGAGTTTTAGGACCTCCTTGGTTCTCCTGGGAGTGTATAAATCCTTTCTGACTGTTCCAGAATTGGATGTATATGACGTTTCATTAAGCGCTTGTTATCATTAAATTAAAAGGAAAAAAATGTATGGAATCCCACGCGGGTTCTCGGGGTGGCGCGCATCCGAAATGTCCAATTTCCAAGACTCTGGTGCGTAAAAAAGGCTATATATGACCGATGGCTTGGGTTATGTTGATTTATGAGGACCGCTGTGGTTTGTGGCTTATTCGCATAGACCTACGACTTAGTTGTTGAACGCTATATCGTCCACGGTGATTTTAAAATAGACAGAATTAATGACAGCAAATTGCTAGATGAAGCTTCAACAATATGGCCGCTATCAACTATCAAAGTTCGGAAGTCCCGATCGGAAAGCCGTTAATACATATGTTGTTTGTAGTTTTTCGACTATAAGGCCGTGTAGAATGACAATGGATAACTCTTACAAGAAATGTTTTAGACAAGGCGACGTGCAAAACGTTCAGGCCAACACTATAGCCACGATCTTCCAGAAGTACGTACGCCTCTTAGCAGACTCGGATGACATTGAAGTGATTTACTAAACGAGACGTCAATGAAGCATTTGCGGCATGAAGAAGAAAGTGCTAAAATTAGTAAACGATGAAAAAATTAAATATTTTGTTGAGGTAAGCTCTGTAGTGTTGCATAGGAGTAGATAGTCATCTCTTGATGCCCTCTATACATAAAATGAGGCATCTGTGTTTGAGTTAATGGAGCAAAAATACTATAGGCGTTGGAAGGTGCTCAAGGAACTCAACATTGAGCAGCTGCTTCTTCGAACGTATAGGGCTATGCTTCGAGGGTATGGTCTCGTGTTCGCAGATCTATCGTGCGTGCTTTGCCCCCGCGACCCTTTTAGTGGATCATGTGAATCAATGAATGTACTGGATGGCGCAGTTGGCTGAGTGCCTGCCCTTGGTTAGATGGATCCCCGGTTCGAGTCCTAGTGAAAGCAACGCCTTTTCCGGTTTTCGAATCTGGTCCAGTCACCATTTGCCGTTGGGATCACGTTAACGGCACTATCACTGAAGTTTTCGATCAGTGGTAGTAGTCCGACTATAGGTATCACAAGTGTGCTGGCGATTTCGCTGACAGCCCACTTACCTACCTACCGAGGTTGCTGCTGGTACCAGTTTTGAGTCTGAGTGCTCCAGTCTAGCGTTAAAAAAACACCTCAGACAAAGAAAATAAAAAAAATGTGAATCAATGAAGATGATGGTGATGATGACATTGAGAAAGGGCGTACAACATCGGCGATTTGGTCAGAATTTCATAATGGGAGATGAAATTGCGATAAGGTTACGGAGTTCGAGATCCTCGAAGGAGAGATCGGCCCATTCTTATTTACTTATCAGTTCAGTCAGCCATCGCTGACAGTCCTTGGCATTCTTCATCCAGTCAATTGAAGCTGTCTTCTTTCCGCGATTACTTGGTCTCTATACCAGAGGTTCGGTCTTCCTTTCATTCTCGATCCAGGAGTCTCCGATTGCAAGGACCTGGATCAAAGGTGCTCTGGATGTGACCGAGCCAGTGCAATACACATCCTGGTGAAAGGTCTGTTCTTTTGCTTATCCGCTACCTTTCGCTCCATATTGCAGGACTGGCAAAATACGTCTTTTGTGGAGCTGGGAGCATGATCTTGGTCTTCCGAGTCAGGTGTTTTGAACCCAGTCTTTTTGACAAACCAAAGTAGCACCGGTTGGCAAGACCAATTCTACATCGGATCTCCCTTTACACTGACAGCTAAAAAGCGATCGCTGGTACAGGCGACATACTGGCATTCAACGAAAAAGGCATCTGAACTGAGGGAATATCTAGCAAATTACTTATTCCGTAAGGAAGAAACTGGAAGACGAATCTCGTGATCGAGACATAAGTCAATGGTCTGGACTGATTAGTTAAGACATTGGATCAATGGCGAGGGCTCTTGGCCGTCGTTGAGCAAAAAGAGATCATCGTCAATGGTCACCTTTACTTGCAAAAGCACTGTGCCATAGTATAGCACATAGCCACTTCTGCAGAAGCAGCAGTCAAGAGGAAAAAATAAGTATGCCCAACATCTGATCTGCCCTAGTAAAGAAAAGAAAGCAGTTCGTGGCAAACACAAGCTGGTAAATAGGGTTGAACTCAAATATTTCCTGATATTCATGAGTGAATATGGGTGACTTTAGGAATGAGGAAGGTTCCATGAGAGTAAAACGTCACCTATTCAGGGGCACAACGGACCATACACTTTGGTTTATGTGGGCCACGACCGACAGAAGGTTGTCAGAGCACATGCAACTCCCTAAGTACCCTAAGTAGCTAATCATTAACACTGACCATCATTTGTCTCTCAGAAATTGGAGAAATATGGGAAACATTTGAAGGACAAAATATTACGCAAAAACCAGCGTCAAATGAATGTAATGCCCGACTTTAAAGAAGCCCACCATCCATCCACTAATGATATTCATCGCAATCACACAACATTCACCGTGTAATTAAAACAAATTGCCAAAGTCAATTAGTAAGACGTTAGTTCACATTAGTCAAGTGTGTCCAACAACTGCAATCCGCACAGAGCAAACATCGATGTTTGACTGAATTCCACGCAACAACAGGTCACAGGAACAAACGTTGAGTAACCGAGACAATAGTAGCAAAGGTCTCGCCGGGCCATCACCCCCGACCACGCACCGAGACACTTGTCAACAAAGTCCCCCTGAGCCGCGCTCCATAGCATTCAGCTACTTCAGAGTGAAGCATCATTAACACCTCACCAGCTCCACTCTCAGTGTGTCACCCACAACCGCAGCAGCCGTTCGTTTCTCAACTCCTTCGGTCAACACACGGCCGCGCAGCAAATCTCACATACCAATCTGTGCAAATTCACCTAAGCATTATGAAATTAATTGCAGATCATTCAAGACCATGTAATATATTCAGAAGTGAGCTGCACACTGCACGTATCATCTTTCCGCCACACTGCATGCAGTAATTGCGTCATAAAAGCAGAAGAGAAGAGAAGAGAAGAAAACGAGAAAAAAAAAAACAAAACACAACAGAAACCGTTTTTGTTCAACAATAGATCATGGTGGCATGGTGGTTATCTACTTAAATATTAGCAAGCCTTTCTAGGCCAAAGATGATCGGGCGGTTTGCGATCTGCTATCGGCGAGCTGGTGACAATTATGTCGTTTGCCCCAGAGCTGTCAGAGAAAAAATAAAAGTTCGTTACCCAACTCTTTTGTTTTTGGTTCATCAGTGGCCAGTGGGACTCGATGTCATCCGCCAACGACCGGCGCGTCGGCGATGTAAGCGCCTGTAACGACTAAATGAAGGTGACGCAATGACTGAAATATGACGACCTTGTGGCGGGTTTCTGTTAAGGATGCCTCAGCGATTTACTGGCGAAGGATGAGACGACCGGTTAGTGGCGAGTAGCGGTGCTAATTTATGGGACCCCTGGGTTGTATAATACAGCCATTAGCAGAGATCTTGAACTCATTACGAGACAGAGGCACTTGTGCATTTGCTCCGCAAAATCCCCATCTTCCAGACAGCCGCTGTTGCGGCACTCAAATGTTCAAGCGGAGTGTTGGGCAATTCAATTCAACTTAATTATGAGTTGCAACTGTCTCAAGTGGACCGACACACAGTGGTTATCTAATTCCTAGAAGAGCATGTCTAATGGTCAAACCGAATTGGGCAAGCGGGAGCACATTAAAAACCGCTTGACTTCGCTTTTGTAAATGATTCGGTTTGAAGCGGGCGCCACTAATTACAGTGGTTGCGGTGAGATGGCACATCAGCTTACCGCTTTCCACGAGGGGGGAAGCATTGCACTTTCCATTTCAGCTTGAACCTGAATTGTATGTGATGATGCTCAGCCGTCAATGCAATGCACGAAAGTGAATCTTCGCACAGGTCTGGTGGCTGGAGCGATGTGCTCATGAGCGTCGATTTCGTGTCCGTCGCCGTGGGTAGAGTTCGAGGCCTCGGATCGGTTCGCGGTCAAATGGTGGAAACGGCGGGAAAGCGAATGCCTCCTGGCTGCGGACGACTATCATTATGTGACCGTTGACTTCCGTGAGATACCCGAGCTGTCGGATGCTTGTCCGAAAAAGGATAACCATCGCAGGAGTGATGCAACGTCGGGAAAAAGTGAAAGGCGACACCACAATCGCGCTGAGGAAGGGATTGGTCATGTCGTGACAGCAGATGGTGTACACTGTACACTGTACACCATTCTCATCGTTTCCTCTTCCTGCCTGATCGCAGATAAGCTTCAATGACATGCTCCATTTGGCACGAGGGAGCCCAGCGATGAACTGAAAATGGGCCGCAACGGCAGAGAAAGACACGAGGAGTTCGTTAAAAATTTCGATTTATTTACAAAAAAGACTTAAGAACTATAACAAGCAATAAAACATTCTAACAGCGTTCTCAAGAGCTTATGATCTTTTTTGTGCGCCACCCGCTGGGTGACTCTGACTATATACATAAAACATGGTACACTCGAATGAAGAATCAGATACATATACATAAACATACGTAGGTAAGAAAGAAAACAGGTAGTGAAAGCTGGAGTATTTACAGCATGAAACAGTCATGGACTCACAATGGACTCACTTAACTAAGGGCACACAGGGAATGCGGATGTGGGGGGCAGATGCTTAGTCCCAGCCATGGCTGATTGGCACCCAAACCTTCTCCCAGATTGGCTTCCAGACCTTCTTCCATGCGGGCACTTTGACCTCCTTCCAGACGGGCACTTGAATTGATTTCCATTCGTCCTTCCATGCCTCCTTCTTCTCTGTTACCCAAGCTTGCTTCTTCTCAGTGCGCCAGATTTGTACCTTCTCCTCGACCCAGGTCTCGCGTTTCTCCTTGATCCAGATTTGTTTCTTCACTGGCTTCCACACTTGAATCCATTCCTCCTTCCATTCCAGCTTCTTGTCGGGCACCCATTCTTGCTTCTTCTCTGTCTTCCAGACCTTCTTCCAGACTGGCTTCCAGATGAGCTTCTTGCGCCAGAGATCGTGACTAGTGTACTCCCATCCTTCGTGATCCTTGCCGAGGAACTTCTCACCGGGAATGCCCATTTTCACCCATTCTGGGACGAACATTTGCTTCCATTCGGGCACTTGGATTTCCTTCCATACTGGCACTTTGACTTCCTTCCAAATGGGCTTGTTGATTTTCTTCCATTCGGGGACTTTCTCCTCCTTCCAGGCGGGCACTTCACGCTCCTCGACGTGTGGCTTCTTCACGATCTTCCAGTCGGGCACTTGGACGTCCTTCCAGATGGGCACTTGCACTTCCTTCCAGATTGGTACTTGGATCTTCTTCCATTTCGTTTCCCAGGCTTCTTTCTTGATAGTCTTCCAGATTTGAACCCAGTCCTCCTTCCAGACCAGCTTCTTCTTCCAGACTCCCTCGGGCGGGTGGGCAAAAGCGGTTGAGATGAGCAGAGCACTGACGGCTCCGATCAACTGAAAGTGAAGAGAGACATTATTGTTTTTTGTTGTTGAAGGGGATTGAGGGAGATGTTGGATCAAATTGCACAGATGTCCTGATGTCCTGTAGGAGCGAACAAGATCTTGCAGGCAGGCAGATTTTGGGTAGGGAGCACAAAAAAACTTCTAGCGTTGAATCCTGCATTTTCGACTCGATCATACCCTTTTTGAGCGAAGTCAAATCATTTATGAACGACGGAACCAATTTGACTTTGATGGCAGAAAAAAATTTGGAAGGGTCCAGAGTGGGCCTACATTTTGAAGTCAAAGTCGAAAGGATGTTGGAAGGGGACATGGATAAGACCACGATTTGAAATGATGTTGATAAAGATGGTCAACTGTTTCGCGATATGTCTGAAACTTCCAAAATTTGTGGTAGCAGCAGTAGAAATTTCGATCAATGCTCTTCCACAAGGATCAACAAATCTGGCCAATATGTGAGACTGGATTAATGTGATAATCTTGCCGAATGACTTCAAAAGGAATAAGACTTGAAAGTCTCAATTTAACTGTTCACAAGTTTTGAACAATTTTCTGACAATTTTTTGACAATTTTTGAATTTTTGTTGACCATTTTCTGATCACATTTTGGTTGAGTTTAAGACCACGGAGTGTCAAGCAGGACGAGTAGCACCAAATACGGATCGTCAAAGGATGGATTTTTGTAGGATATCCATTTACGGACAAAGTTCCACTTGATCACTTGAAGTTTGTCGTTGAAGACTGTTGAATATTTTCAGACTTTCTGGACACAGTCTTCAAAGCATGGTCATCAACTGTCTACGCTGCGAACGACCATATCACAGCGTCCACCTTTCACGAGTATCCTTTTAAAACATTTTGCGAGCTTCCAAGTCTTCAAAGCCACAAGTGGCAACGTGCACAAATTTTTCGAATGAATTTAAACAGATTGACGAGACACTCTACACTTGCCAAACGAAAATGTCGTCAAAATTTTGTACAAAAATTTCGAATCAACTTAAGGCCTCTTGTTTCACTTAATCCTTGTACACTTGTATGATTTTTGTAATTTTTTTGTCTTTTGATTGAACACCCACCAGTAACGTAAGGGATCTCATCTTAGGTAAATCCCTTCGCGGTTAGTTAAAGTTTAAAACTCTGTACACTAGTGAATGCTGCTATGCCTCCACTGATGTGAGGTCTTCTAATAACACTATCTTTCAGCTACCCGTGAACATCTATTTATATTTTGAAAAAAGCCCCAGCCACCTCACAGTAAGAGACGGTAAGGTAAGGCTGCGTTCGGTGGCGGTGGTAGTTGTTTCTCTTAAAAAAACTTGCACACACAGGGTTGTGTATGCAACTCAATGGGAAAACGAAACGAACAAAAAAAAAAAAGCAGAAATAAATGCAAAACACAACAAAAATTCCGAGGAATAAAAGCAAAAAAGACGAAAGAAGTAAAACGAAATCCGAATAAAACTGATTAAACTCCCCACACAACAATGAAGCGGCAACGAGCACAGCACGAGCACGAGCACGAGAAGATGTCTCTGTCGCTGTCTTGCTCTGACATTACCCCCGAAATCATTGGGTATCACCTCCACGGCGGTAAGGTGGCCGAAAAGACCGAGACATACCCCAAGCCCCGTGCGGAGATTCGCATCATCTCCCCAGACTCGTAGTTGGTAGACTGGCTGACTCGTTGGCGAAGGTGGTGGTGGTGGTGCTGGTGTGCGCAGCTGTGAACTGCATGCAAGAGCGGAACGTTCACGTGCGCTCTGGGGGAATCTACCACAGTAGAATTAAGTCATACCACACCGATGCGAGTGCGCACGCACACCAGCCCAGAACCAGCAAGTTACTCTCCCTTTCAATGGAAGTATCTTGTTGTGTGTAACAGCGATTAACACGGAGCCTCACTGCAAAACGAATTTCAATTCAGTTGGCCATCTCTGAAGTTCATTTGAGGTTGCGTCAGCGTTGTATGGAGGTGCTGAGCTTAATTGTCTGTTTGAATTATTCCCTAAATGGGTGTGCTGGCGGAGCACATGAGGAAAGTGTGGCATTGTGTCTTGTGGAGAGGAGTGGAGTCGTTGCGGTGCAGTGCTTAAGTGCGTCGGCTGCTGTGCATTAGACGTTGCTGGTGATTTTCACTCGGAATACAAACTATTTGATTTATTTTACGGAATCACCTTTCGAAGAAACACGGTCCAAAGCGAAGAGCGTTATAATTATCGATTTAAAGTCGATGGATGCCTCCTTATGTCGTTGTTGTCACAATAAGCTTGGCTTGTGGTTTAATTTATTGCTTGGATAATATCCTTTATTGGGGCTTCATTGAGAAGCCCTCCGAACACGATCTTCACTCATTCGTTGCGTTATTTTGTGTAACTTTGAATATTTGGACAGATTGAGGAGTGTGACCAGCTTTCGATGTTTTTTGAATTCAGTACGCTCTGTAGACGTCAACAAACGGTGACGGTATTTTGTAGTATTCCTTGATTGACTCTGAAAAGTCTTACTCAGGTACAGAGACAGTGCACTTAGATCAACCTTTCTGCCAACTTGTCAGATGTGTGAAAAATGCCATTAGACAAGTTTTCTGACGATGCCTGTCCGAGTTTGTTTAAGCAGATCATTTGTTTTGGTTCCGTTGCCATCTGGCCATGGCTTGATTTTCAGTAATTTGTTACTTCTGCGCCTTCTACATTTTCTTAACTTTTAGAAAATAAGAGAAAATTCCCGTTTTGTCAGTGCCTAGTGGTGAGCAGTGAAGTGCCAATCTGTGCGTAAACATTTCGTTAGTGTCTTTATCTTTGGCATCTGAGGTGGTGCAGGAATGTCAAGCTGCTCCCCTTACGATCAGATCCTCATTCCTCCAATTTTGTGACTCGTTTTCCGAATGTTCACTGTGAAAAACTCATAATTGCTGAGTTCGCCTCCAGTTGAGAGTTATCTGACACTGCATATGTCACTCATACGCCCAATGTCCCCTTATGATGGAGATTGAAAAGTTAAGGCATTTTTAGGAAATAGACATACACTGCAACCAACCAAAGCGATCTTTGGCGATGGTCCTGATCCTCTGGTTGAGGTCTTGTTCGACTTGGGTACACCACCATATATACTGTTGGATCGTCCCACAGGTACTGAGTCCGGCCGGAGCCCATGAGCTCTACACGACCAGGCGTTGAGTCCTTAGACGCTTGATACTAGGCTCATGTTGATGGACACACATTTCGTGGCTGAATTTCCTCTTCCAGATGCCATCAATGCAAACAGGACAAAGATCGCACGCATACTTTCTCTAGAAGAGAACAAGGACGTCTTCATCCGCTTTTGAGATTGTCCATGCCTCTGCGTCGTACAGTAGGACTGGGATGATCAGTGTCTTATATAAAGTCAGCTTGGTCCTTCGAGAGACGGGTCTATAACTCATTGAGTCAATAGAAACAGCGGTTGTCAAGAGTTACTTTCGGTTTGATCTCGGTACTGATGTTGTTTGCACCACAATTTACTGCGGAGCAGACGTGAACGAAGTCATTAACTACCTTAAAGTTATAGTTGCCCATTGAGACACTCTGTCCAAGACGTCAATGCTGTGTGTCCTTTCTTGAGGACAGCTTGTACTTCGTTTTCCCGTCAGACCCGCTTCCGTCTCAATGGCTCGCTGTTTTCTGCTAATCACGTCAACGTCATTCGCGTATGCTGACAGTTATACGGACTTCTGGAAGATCGGCCCTCAGCGTTGGCGTGTGATTCTTGCACGATATCCTCCATGATGATGTTGATATGAAGCCGATGATGCGCAATTATAACCATTATTTATGAGAATGAAGGCGTTAATCGTCAGTGTAATTATGAGAGTCCATCGTGCTACATCATTTCTTGCTGACTGTATAGAAGTAAGCTTGGTGGACAACTTGTAAAAGTGACTGGTTCTGACTCTGGATATAATATGTGATCCTTAGGAGTACATCACAAAAATAAAAAAAAATAATTGAATTGCAAATTGATGGAAGATGAGAGCTTCTATTCTAAAGGGTGATTTTTTAAAAGCTATAAGAAAGTTTTTCAAAAAAAAACACATAAAATTCAGAAAAATGCATGAAATCTTTATTTGAGTCTATAGTACGGTCCATATAATTTAATGTTTGAATATTATTTCATGCAAATGTTGACCTTGACTGCGCCTCAAATGTTCCATCCCCATAGTCCAATTTGGGCATACTCTTTCCAACATTTCGGCCGGTATCTCACGAATAAATACTTCAATGTTGTCTTCCAATGCGTCAATTGAAGCGGGCTTGTCTGTATAGACATGAGCTTTAACATAGCCTCACAAAAAATAGTCTAAAGGCGCTAAATCGCACGATCTAGGCGGCCAATTGATCGGTCCCGAACGTGAAATTAAATGTTCACCGATCTCACCTTGGATCTCACTGTGTGGCATGTGACACCGTCTTGTTGAAACCACATGTCATGCAAGTCAAGCTCTTGCATTTTGGGCAAAAAAGAGTTGTATATCATCTCACGGTAGCGCTCACCATTCACAGTTACGTTACGATTCGCACCATCTTTGAAGAAGTACGGTCCAATGATGCCACCAGCCCATAAACCGCACCAAACTGTGACTTTTTCTGGATGCATTCAGATTGCTCTTGCAATGCTTCTGGCTGATATTCACTCCAAAATCGACAATTCTGCTTATTTACGTACCCATTGAGCCAAAAATGAGCTGACCAAAAAAATGGAGGAAGCGCGCGATGAGCTTTCTTAACAGAGCACGCATTTTGATAATAAAATTCAATAATTTGCAAGCGTTGTTCGTTTGTAAGACGATTCATGGTTAAATTATAGACCAAACTGAAGATGTCTGACAGTGAAACAAAACACGAAACGTGCGTCAGCTGTTTAAAGCAGTGTTGCCAAAAAGATAATAGCTTAAAAATCACACTTTATTTAATGAACTTATTTGGGGCACATTGTGCTGTAAATGGTTGAAAATCATCATGAACAAAGAAATCCTAGTGTGTTTCCGCCTTTTAATCGAGCGCTGTGCCATCACACAATCATCTATTTATCCCGACTAACCAAAGAACCCGTCTAGACTTTTTCACTTGGAGATGGTCAAATCTACGACAGCTTTTCAGCTCTTCAGTGATTCTGTAGATCCTTCAACATCATAGCGAAAGACGTGAATTTGTCTCCCATGACGGAGGGTGTAACTTCCGTGACAAAACTTTTTATAGGCGAGCGATCATAAAAATCTCTTCACAAGCTACAAAGGTTTTACAGACTATCTCGGCTCTCCTGGGAAATTTTAAGCGAACAAACGAACATGGGAGTGACACACTCTACTTCAACAAGTGCACACACGCAGACGAAAACTCCAATCAGTGCTAACCAGTTTGTGTCAAAATAAAGGAGGAACCGACGCATAAATAGTTTATAACCAAAAATTAAATGATAGTCCACTTAACAGCTGCTTAAGCTAAGACGAACACATGCTAATTAAGCGAGTTAATTAAATGAGATTCAACTTTGGGAGTGAATGTTTTTGGAGTGAATTCGACGGAGTGGATTATGAAGGAAGTAGACAACTTCATGGTCAATCATTGAATTTGAACAGTAAATTGCTAGTACGCAGTTGGCAGCTTTCAAACATTAAACCGGGGCGTGTGTCGTTACGCAGGAGTGGACATAAACTTTGAATTTACACTCGCTAGATGGAATAAAAAATGTATGCCTTTCAATTCGACGCCAGTGATTACAACAATTACCACTGATCACCCCAGTATTGCACTAAGCAGATGGAGAAATCCTTGATCTCTAGAGAGAAGAGCTGTGTATTGGTTATTGAGGGCATATAAAAGAGAACTTTATTATTTTTTTGCATTATTTCTTCGCATTCAACGCCTAAAGTGGATAAATCATGTAGAGCGCTTGTACAACTTGGTTTCAGTCCAAAGAGTCTTCACCTCAGAGAGAGTGGCCGCACCGGGATACTACCTTGGACAGACCGTCACAATGGGTAGCTATAACTTCGAAGTAGTTAAGGACTTTGTCTACCCCGAATTCGAGATCAAATGCCGACCAGCGGGTTTTGGCTAGAATATAGTCTTCCGTGCAACCGCATGCCCAAATGGCATTTTCTTAACAAGAAATGTGATTTGCGCTCAATGAACCTTGTTCAGTGGAAATACTTTTTCTTTGCGAACATTTTTTGCCGTTCAAAAGTAAGTACCTATGTATGGATCAGTGGATTGAGTGCGAGGTGATCACAAGAGGATGCTAACTGTTGGTTCTAGTAAAGCACTCTGGTAATCTAACCCGCGGCAAATTATTCGTAAAATACAGAGAAGAACAGAAAACGACGCTCACAGGAACGCTGTGTCTTGTAATGTTCCGTCTGCTAAAGTCTAGCAGTCCCTTCCCAGAGATAAAAGTTCTACTTCCGGCTGCACTTCCACTCACTTTAAGAAAGTCTGAGCTCCACAATTCACAAACTGTTTTTCATTGTGTTCCGGTGTGAATTGGTGTTGAATTTCTCAAGGGACCACAAGTAATTTAAATCGTACGTGTGGTTGTTTCACAGAATATGAATTCGGCAATTGGATGGCGATGTGTAGTGATCTTCATTGGCGACCACATCAACGAATCAAATAGCGTCTTAGGTCCTAGTAGATCAAGTTGACAAGCAGTTGACATATAAACCGACCCCCAGTGGCTGTTGAAATTCCTCTCCTCGGTGGAAGGCCCTACATATCGCGCAACACCTGAATCCTAAACCGCGAAGAGTCTCTACTCTACGTACATCCACCACACCGAATCTTGCTTAAAAATGCATCCAACATTCCTGCGCAATTCCCGGCCAAAGTGGAGAAGTGAATATCCACGCACGGAGCTGTCGTCAGCTGCAGAGCGCCAGCCAATGCGGTCGGCAATGTTGACGGTAATGTTTGTTTACACATTCCGCTCGGTGCATAACTTCCACCTTACTCTTGCCAACTCTTTAACGTCCTCCGTCCCCCGACCGCCGTGACGTCGTTCTGCTGTGGTGACTTTCGATTTCGCTCTGCACGCACACACATCCACACAGGTTGCTGCCAGAAATGGGTTACACCCCGTTCGCGCTCCAGTTTCACCTGACAGAATCTGACGCTTCTGCAGAGCAACTTGACATGGCTGCGAGGCAACTTGATCCGTCGACAATTTATCCCTCGGTTGAGTCCGTAAAAAAAAACATCGCTCTGCCAGGGTATTTCCCATCGTTTGCGAGCGGCCTTCGGCGGCGGCGCGGCGGCTTGCGCATTTGAAGAAGACGAAGCGCACTGAGGCGCTCCCCTCGCCCCGCGGCCAAGTCGGCGTGTACTCGTAATGGCAATAAAAATTCCGCAAAATACGAAAAGACCATTTAAATTTCTTCAAGACGCTCCGCCGTGGTTTACAAGTGACTTGGTCTGGCAGAGAGGGTCGTGGTGGTTCGGTGGCGGTTGCACGGTGGATCCAAGGATTGCGCAACGAGAAAGACCAGATCTTTTTACGACGGTTCGGATCGATCGGATTGTGCCCAGTTTTGGTGCAGTCGCAGCCAGAGCTGGAGCCAGATTCGGTGGTTGTGTCGGCCGCGGTCGGTGGTTGGATGGGTTACCTAATGGCTTGGTGCTCTCCTTGGGTGAAATTATTCTTTGGCCACCAAAACCGGGTGAGATGCGAGGACGAGGACCAAGTGCAGCCGAGTGATGGCGGCGTGCAATTTATTTTCGTTACTCAATGTTTGGCAGATGTGTCAGAGAAGTGAAACGAAACCCGTCGTCCGTCGTTCATCGTGCGTCGCTACAACGTCCGATTCCTTGTGTCACTCAGGCGCGTATCACTGCCGCGTACTTATGCAACGCGAAAGCGGTTATGGCTTTCACCGTGGTTATGATTATGATTTCGGCTCGGCTTTAAATTAATTAATTAATTATCCTTCGGTGTTGCGTGGTGGACGCATTGACTTAGACGCTGACACCCGCGATGATGGATGGCGGTTGGTTTAACAATTACTCGATAATTTTTGATAAATCCGATTCTGAGTCGTTGGCTCCGTCGCGGAGGCGTTATTTATGAAGATGAATGACGGTGGTCCGATGGTTCAGATATTAGGCCAGCGGATCTACGAAGCGCGCGGCGCGGCGCGGCGATGCGACCTTCGGTGGTTTGTTCAGTTGGCGATTTTTTGATTTTGTTTGATTACGAATGCGGGGAAGTGTGTCAGCAGCGGACAGGCCGTAGGTGCGTCGAGTTCTCGCCAATGCTAAGGACAGTGACCTTGGCGGACTGATTTGAAATGAATAGCAATATGGGCTTGAGAAGTTGTGCGGCTCGACAAGTGGAGGTTGGCTTGACAAATGGCGTGTCTGTGATTAGCGTCCCAATCCAATTGGCGATGACTGTCGGATGGATGTTGTGTCGGTGTGTCCACGCGTGCCGTATGATGTCACTACATTGTTGTTTTCTTTTATAACTTTCAGTGCTGGAGCTGTGTCGGAGACACCGGCTGGTTTTGAAGGCACTCGTGCCGCAAAAATGTGTGCTATTAACGATCGGAATGTCGGCCAATTAATGCAGGGTCTCTTCTCTATGTGGAATGCGTCTCGAGGCTCAGAGAAGTGGACATTTTAAGTGATCTAGTCACTGTGTCAGTCATTTGCCGCTTTGAGCGAATAGACTACGGGAACCGTTCGTACTTCGACAACTCATTGGCAATTGGATGGAGTAACTCGATCTTATTTTGAGGCATTTTGTGTGAGGTGAGGAAATACAACGAACGTCAGACTAGGTACTATCGGTTGTAATGATTCATGCTTTCTGCTGGTCAATTAAGCGGGATCGTTTAGCGGATGTTTTAAGTTCACTCTCAGATTGTGAAACAACTACCATGCATAGCTGGTGTCAGAACTGCTTCATATTCCACTTAATTACTCCACCATCATCAGTCATTAGGGAAGATGCCTTGTTATGTCTGCCAATGATGCTGATGCAGTGTCCCATGACAACACTTTATCATTCGTAATAAGTTTAACCATGTGGTTCGATTGAAACGAAAGGGTTTCAGTATTTTAATTACTTGCCACCTCAATGTGCCGCGGTACACAAAATTACTGAGTTTTAAAATGCGTGGACATCTTGGTAATATTCGACGAACATGCTGTGATGCAGTAAACTACATACACCGCATTCGTAGTTAAGAGGATATTCTGCGTACTCTAAGGAACAGTCAAGTGCAGTCTTGCAGTGCAATGCAAGTGCAGATGACAGCCTAAATGTTAGTACAAATTATAGAGTTGCGGTTGCACGTTATATTCCAAGGTTTTCTGGACATCATCCAACAACCCTCTTTAGTTAGCATGATCTCTTGTCCGTCCTCAATTTCGTCTAAGGTCTTTCGCGATTTGTGAGTATCACTTTTTCGCTGTTAAAAAGGCGAGGAATCCAATATACATGCTTTCGGAGTTAAGTTGTCCATACGCTACAGATGGATATGTAGCCGGTTGGTCTAGTTGGACCCCAGTCTGTATTTAAGTAACGATGGCGTCTCCTGTATCATCCTTATTTGCGCTTAGAAAAATGCTAGGCTGAAATACCACTCAAATGAGGGTATACAACAATTCAGAAATATTCAGAATAGTTTAAAATAGTTTGAATCTTTACAAAATCAGCCCTGCAATAGCTTTTCTATTTTATGCTTCTTTGGCTCAAATGTAAAGGGTGGTTAAATTTTAAGGGCCGATATTGATTTTGAATAAAACACAAATTATTCAAGAAATTATTGTCATTTCTTTTTATTATGATAATATTGGTATGGTTCAATTATGTATGGGACAAAATATTGGCCAAATGTCCGCCGCGATCTCGATCTCGGCGGCACACCTCCATCCGATGGTCCAAATTTTCGATGACGCTGAAGCATAATTGACGTTCTATGCCGTTAATGTGCCGAATCATCTCATAGTTTAGCTCTTGAATTGTTGCTGGCTTATCGACGTACACCTTTTCTTTCAAATAACCCCAAACAAAAAAATCCAACGGTGTCAAATCACATGATCTTGGCGGCCAATTGACATCGCCACCACGTGAGGTGAAAATGTGCCTCACGAAGTGCACGATGTGCATTTGATTTGAACACCCATTTTTATAATAAGCTTGAATAACTTTAACGCATTGCTCGATTGTGTGGCTTTCCATGGTTCAAATTGAATTAGTCTGAAATTGTGAAATGTCAAATGAAATGCAGAAAAAAACTTGACGTTTAGATGTGGTTCACATTCAACATCGGCCCTTAAAATTCAACCACCCTTTATAAAAGCTCCTTGATCAGAGTAGAAAATTATGCACGTAGAACGAATCTGCATGATCCACTAAAGGGGCCGTGCTGGCACAGCACAAACGAGAGATCTTCAGGGCAATCCATCTTCTGCCATCGACTCTAACTCATCAGGAGTTGCCCTTAAGCTGGACTTGGTCCGACTACCTCGTCTTGGGTCAGCCACATTCAAAGCAAGCCTAAGAAGTCCTAATGATGAGGAAATTCGTACCACGTGACCAAACCATCGAGTCTTACCCTTTCCATTCGAAGAAGCAGCTGCTCTACATTGAGCTCCTCGCGAACTGTGGTGCTTCTCACCCTATCATGGGGAGTTCATACAGTCCATATGTATAATGAAAAGGAGAAGTGACAAGACACGCCTTTGCCGTAGTCCAGTTTGGCATACTCCCAAGCCTTCTCGATTACGATTCTTAGAGTGAATTTCTGCTGCGTTCTGCGAACACCTTTTTCGCAGACCTATTGTCGCTTTCCAACTTCTCTTTGAAGGCCTCAGAGGCCTCAGAGTACCGGTCACGAGAGTCAGAGTCTCCCAATCCAATCTTTGAAGTATTGGCGTCTTGAGCCACACAGTTCTTTTCTCACCGTCAGCTGGCACTACAGACCGTGCAGTGGCAGTGTCTAAGCCTAACCTAAGTCTACACCATCTTAAACCTACCAAACACAGCCGTAACACGAGTCAACACCCATCCAGCGTCGTTTAGCGATAGAAGTGCGTAAAGAACCCTAGGTTGCCTGAAAAATATCTTAACGCACAAGTCGCAAAAGGAACCAGTAATGGATGATCTTAAAGTCATATCATAAAGCTCATAGCCCGAGTAAAGCTATGGGTTTCGCTGAAGCCCGAAGTGGAACTCAGCCTGAATGTACAGCATCCAGTGAAGCAGTCACACGTACCCTCTTACTCCCACAAAACAGATGCCGATCTCTTTTATATCAAAACGATCGTGTTTTAGCCGTGACTCCTGCCCGACTTCTTCCTCAATCACCCCGAATTAGAGAGACCTTGAATCCATTCCCAGTAGATCAAGTCATTAACTTGGACAGTCTCGAACTACAAAACGCAGCACTTGTCAGAAGCTCCCATCTCGTGGTTGCCGGCGTGGTGGGAAGCTCCGTCTTATCAGCACTCCATTTATGGGCTTGCTGATGGCTGCGATGGCAAACAATCAATTTGATATGCAAATATGATTTATTTTCCTACGATTTAGTTTTTGCATACAATCACTCCATGGACATCGATGGTGGATGCTCATCGGACCGTGACTAGGTGCGCGTGAAGGCAGCCGCTGTGGGAACACACGCCCGAATCAACGACAGCCGCCGTCAACAACTTAAGCCTCCAGCTAGTCAGTGGCTGTATCGTGCACCTTCGTGTTGTGATCGCATCTGGCCGCTAAATGCTTTCAGAAATGAAGTCAATCGTCGCTTTGGCCTTAAACGGCGACACGGAGCTGATGATTAGCTCTTCGGCAGTGGGTCTAGTGTGTGCTTAGTCAAATGATTCACCTCGCCGCGGTGATTCTGCGTTTCATGCGCATGTGTAACTTTCCAAACCTCTTTTCTCTGCTTCTCTCTCGGTGTGTTGTTGCAAGTCATCTCATTTTTATAGCGTCCAGCTGGAGAGTCTATTTTCCATCCGCAACGCTTACGCAACAACCGACCATCGGAACTCAGTGCGATATCCAGCAGTGCGTGCGGTTTAATTGGTGTGAGAAAAGTACCTTCCTGTCCCGGTGCCCCAGCTGGGTCACATGTTGCGTGCGCCACAGCTCCGGCCACAATTGGCGACTGTTGACGCAACAGCCACGATTCGTACCAGCATTCAGTGGCAACAATGAATAGTGCTTCCTCTTTAATCGAATCGTCTCACTGTGCGATGTAATCCGATTTGCTGTGCTCTAACCGCCCCTTCCTCTCCTCTCGTAACGTAATGAAGCTCTGGCTCTGGCACTGATGAAAGTCCATAGAAAGAAGAGCGCTTCTTGCAACACACGGAGTCTTGCACATGCACTGGTGCACGAATTTTCGACGTCAAAATCCAATCAAAAGCTAATTACCGACCGCGAAATGCCGTGTCAAGTCCCCACAGCGCAGCTCCAGCTCAGAATACATAATTAAGCGCCCTGACTTTGGCTATGTCCGCCTTATGCAAGCGCGCCCGGTTCACGAGCAACTCACAAGGTAAACCCTACGCCGCGCCGTGCCGCCGAGGAAGTGACGAGGAGCGAGCTCAAATTAACGATGGAAGCTGCACGATACGACATCGCTCTGCGGGAGTGTCAATAGGGCATTTGCGACGCTACTTCCCAGTTCCCAGTCGCTGGTGTCCGCGACACAATGAGGAAATACAAAGAACCTGCTCTGCCAGCCGCACCAGCACGAAGATGCCACACCACGGCCGCGGCCGCCTCCACACCTCGTGCGATTTCCTTATTTGCTCGTTGCGCAATCGCAGTGCCATCTCTGCCTCGACTCAGCTGGGAAAAGTAAGCAGGCAAGGATTCGGGACTGCCGGTGGGACCCCCCTCAGAGACCTTTGTCATCGCGCATCTATCACAGTCCAACGTCTTGCGTGTGCGCCGCGATCAATCGGAGTAATTAGAGCCCTCTTGACGAGAAGCTCCACTCAAGGTCTGCGACTCTGTGTTGATCTATATTTCGCAGGCACCTCCACCGCCGCAGGGCGGGGGCACGGAGCGATGCCTAAGCTAAACAATTCAGCAAAGGTTGCCAACACAAAGTGCGAGTAAATCAAAATGAAGCAAAAAAAACAATCCCATTCGAAGCCGAACCGCGCCGCGCCGCTGTTGCAAGTGAGGCGTACTTAATAACGTGAAATTGAAAATTTATTTCTCGCCACGCTGGGCGGGGGGGGCGATCGGAATTTTGTCGAGCGGAATTTTAAGTTGGCGCTCGACATGATCATGAAGATCAGCCGCCGAAGACGAAGCGTGGCAGAGCACCGAAGATTTGGTCACAATTTCCGTGAGAGAGAGAAATGGGGGCGAACCTTGTTTTGATATCGTCGTGAGCGAGCATTTGTCACGTAAGCGATACTTAACATTTCAGCCGAATGCTTGGGCTGGGATGTAATTACCTGCATGCGGTTGTGGTCGCTTTCTATGCAAAAAGTAGAGCTACAGAGGCACGGCGAGAGATTGTATCGGATGCGGGCAGATGCCACCTATTTGTAACGCCAAACTGAACTGAACACCGTCAGTCAGACGGCGGTGTGGTGAAATGAAGTGTCGATGAAATGCTTCACTGTGCCTCGAATAGCATGCATTCGAATTTCGAATTGATTTTCTTTCGCGGACTGTTAGGGAATTTTGAACGATTTCGAATTCTTGGATGTGGTTTTTTCCCCCCTGAGGCAATTGAAGCAACAAATTGAGCCACACGATGGATTGACTAAGAAAGTGGTTTTGCCCGAACAGTCGATGGGCGCATTTTCAGAAAACATTTAAGACATGTCACTTGACTTATTGCCGAGGGAGCTGCAACAGCTACGGGAATCCTTGTGAAATATTGACAGTCGAACTTGCAAGGGCTTTAGAAAATGAAAACTGTTTCTCTGTGAGTTAGAATGGGTGGTACCGTCTCTACCATGCCCGACGTCGACTCTTACTCTGGGTTTCTATGTTCAACTCTCGACAGAAGAAATACTCAGAGAGCAGGTACAGAAAAAGTCTCTCCAACATAGACGCTCGGATGATGAGATTACGCCGGAGATGGCGTAAAAGTGTAGGCCGCTTTTATTCATGGCACAGAGTGGGTGAGTGTTGGTTGACTTTCGTGAGAGAGCAACAGCACACATACCACGGGTGGTGAAACATGTTCATAAATCATATCCATTCTGCCCACTGTCTGGAACCTTGGATGAATTTAGTGCAGATACATGTGTCATCTCCAACCGAGCTTAGGCTAGAGGATGCAATTAGAGAATTCCCTCGATTTTATGGTGAGCAGCTGAATCCCTTAAAACGAACACAATGATGACCTCAAGGGGGAGTCATATCTTCCGATCTGTATGTCGGTAGGTATTATGTAGGAATGCTCTTAGACCAATTAAGGTTCATTGCCGCGCGGAACGATTTGGATCAGGATCAGGAAAGCAGGCTATCGGAGCTATTTTCATTCAGCTATTCTTCAGCTTGCTTAGGTCATCATAACAGGTGACCAGATAATAATGACAGCTTTTCCAATTGCTCCGTTTCAGTAGCTGTCAAAGTTATCGATGATATCCAATTTTTAAAATATTCATCAATATTTGCCATTTCATGATGCATCGTTTCAGGCTTACCGAATGTGCAAAAATTATTAAAAAATATATTTAACTTGAATTGTGTCGTGAGCTCGGCTGTCGTCATGACTTCAGTGTGCAGGAAATTGGTTACACCGTGAACAGTTTGAGCGTGAGTACACTCTTCTAGCCATCGTAGCAGCCAGTATCAAAGAAGATCTAGAAATGTGTATTTAGCGCCGATCAGCTAAATTCAACCCGGCTTATTTTGCGATAGAAGATCATAGACACGACTGGGAGTTCGCCAATTGGACGCTGGAATCCGGATTTTGGTCAAACATCTTCTCGGACGAGGCCGATTTTTGGCTCACCGGCTGCGTTAAAAAGTTGCAGTATCAAGGCTGGTGGAGCGTACACAATCCCCAAGTGTTCGACCAAGCATCGACAGAGATTGACTGTTTGGTGCCGTTCATGGCAAGGCGGCATCATCAGAACTTATTTTTTTCGAAATGAGGAAGGAAAGACACCGTTGGCGATGGTGTCAGGTATAGGGCGACAGTCTACATATCCGAGCTGTGGATCCAATAAGATGGTGCTACATGCCACGCAAATAACGCAACGCTCGAAATTGTGATCGAGGTTGTGATGGAATCATCAATTCGCCGCCGCAGTCTAGCAACTTGACACCACACGACTATTTTCTCTGGGGCTGAGCTATGTCAAGTCCTTGTCTACGCTGGCAAGTCAACCGCCTTAGATGACCTCGAGGCTAACATTCGGACCGCTCGCCGCTGCCGTACCTATATTATATAGGACCGAGTCATCAAAAACTACACCGAACGCTTGAAGTACTGCTATTTTAATGATGTGCTTTGAGAGATGCTTTTACAACAGCTAACTCGATGTGAGGATGAAGCTGATGTGCTACATATTGTAGCCAATTCTTACCTATGTCCGAACCTCAAGGTCCGCCAAAAAGAACGCTGCTCGGGTAAAACTCTTGCCTGTCGAGGTAGCTGAACTTCGTGGAATTTAATCATTTTGTTCAAACAGAATGCAGGCAAGTTCGGCGGGTCATTAGTGAACGCTGCGGGCAACATTTAAATAACTAGAACGCTGAAAGTTGCCCGCTTTCTGTTTGACATCAACGAACGCGGCGGGCCCTCAGTGCCGCTACCCCGCGTTCTATTTGACAGAGCCTTTATTGTTCAAAGTGGGCTCAAGCTGATAGAAACGAATTGCGTGTTTGAGAGGGCTTGTCGTCATCACAGATCACCAGAGTACCAGTAAAACAGAAGCAAGCTTTATGAGAGTGATTCTATGTCATACTGCAATGAGCACAGAGTCAACTTCCGGCTACTTCCCTCGTTTTCGACCCGCAAGTGTAGGCCTGCACAGAGTCACTAAAGGATATGAGGTCTTCGCTTAGGAGTTCGCATTCTGAGATTAGGGAAGTTAAGTACATGATCAGGAAGCAGAAGAAAGTTTAGTGCATTAAGACTCCACATGTGTTCAGTTGAAGTCCACCATTGTGAGGATGGCTAGAAGTCGACCATCCATTCCGTAGCAACAGAGAACACTTGGCATGAAGATTTGACAGAACAAGGATTAAAATAAATGTGTATACGCATGGAGCTAGCGGGCAATTTGTCTCCCTCAGAAAAGTGAATCGCTGGATAACAAGTTGCGGTCTAGGGTGGAAGAAGACAAAACAGAAATGCTTCTATCGAGAAAAGACGAAAGTCCCTCGCTCTACTCAATGGGAAAACGCTGCAATGCTTTCTGAAAAAAAAAAACAAATTTGCTGGAGTTCCATCATCCATTCATTCATTCACTGTAAAACGAAAAGCAGCAAACAAAAAAATGCAACTTAATCACACTCACCACATCCGCACAAGTCTTCTGCGCGCTGTCAACTTTTGATGGCAATGCGTGACGGTTAAGACATCATTCATTCAAGAAATACCGATTTAACATATGGGTGGACTATGCAAGCAATTATTCTTCACACTCGGTGGACAGTATTCGCATGGATGTCATGAACGTTCAATAAAACCGTTCCACCTGGTACGCAGCACGACCAGCAGTGTGCATAGAAAGTTTCGCAGTCACTTCAGTCCTTGCTGCGTTAAAGTTTGTCCGTTAAGCTTCTGCATGTCTAAGGAAAGTCACGATGTTCGGTTTGATTGCATTGATTTTATGTGCAACATAAAATGTCCGCATGTCACATTAAACTCAGATAAAGCGAGTGCCAAGTGAGTTCCTAAAAATAAGCGAGCTGTTGTGCGGCAGCTGACTTGTGATGCAATGGACGGCAATTAAAAACGCATATTGCACGTCTTTTTTTTTTTGATTCGTTCGAATATGCAATTCAATTATTAGGACTGAATGACAGATTAGGACTTTTGTCCTGACAAGAGAATTGGGTTGATGCGTTGTGTTGAAGTTACAGGACACTGCCTCTTAGGAAATCACGCCAGGAGATTCTGCTGAAGCTAGATGCTTGCAACAGAGAAGAAAGAAAGTATGCAACATCTTCTCTGTTCCTCCCCAGCTTTGACGTCTTGCCGGTACAAATTGCTGAGTGATCATTTTTCAACAACTTAGTTGTTCATTGCAAACATGGGCTACCTCAACCTCAGCTGCGAATAGTTCCTCACCAGAGGTTAATAGATCACCGTATCACACCCAAGTGGCTATACAATATACCAGTTTGGCCTAGGTAGGCCGTTTCAATGCCTCAGCTCTGTTGCCATTTTTTAGATTTCTCTACATCCAACCTGAGGTAAAGAAAAAGGACATTAGTTCCTAGTCAGAGATCTCGTCAAGTGAGAATCGGGCTGGCGGCAAAAAAATGTGTCATGATCTCCCTCTCAGCTGTGTGGTTGCAACGACTACAATGATTTCCTATCTGCCAGGGCCCCGTACAGATCGCCAGCAATCTAGCGATAGCATGACGATCGATTGTTGTAGATCGCTTTCTTGATGTTGCACAGCTTGTCAGGTGGCGAGCACTATAGGTCGATGATTACAAACTTCTTTGGCCTGAATTTGATGATATGGACACCAACGACATGTGGCTTCAACAGGACGCCGCTACATGCTACATAGCTCAAGCCACATTGGAAGTTCTGCACGAGCGATTCGAGGGCATGATTATCTCAAGTGGAAGTGTTGTGAACCGGCCACCGAGATAGCGCAATTTGACACGGTTTGAATTTTTCTTGAGGGGTTTTCTAAAGTCACATGTCTATGCGAATAAGCCCTCAACGCCGACAAAATCCATGCAAGTCAACAGTCAAATTGTCTGATTTATGCGCCAGAGTCATTGAAAATTGCGCATTTGGGATGCGCGCCATCCAGAGAAGCAGCGGTGGACATTTGAATGATGTTGTACTCCATACATAATGTCATCGATAGGCCTTCCAAACAAATACAAAATGTCGATGATACCTCACACATACTTTGTTTTATTTAAATTTAAAGATATGAAGCGCTTAATGAAATACCCTTTAATAGGCAAAGTGGCTACTGATTAGCATTTTCTTAATTAGCTCCGCTCGAGCTTGCGATTAACAGATATTTACGACTGCTTCAAGCCAAGCTATACAAATGACAAGTTTACCGAAGAAACTACGAGGCCCTTAATAAAAACGAAATAAAGTAAACTTAAAAGGTGAGCTGCCTTGGGGCTACAAACGGTAACAGAGGAAAGCATTGAATTCAACGGTCGTCCTGCCAGAGGCTTTCTCTGAACTCAATTGACACCTTAACACCTCATAACTCAAGACATCAAGACTCATGATTATCTCACAGCAAGTGTGCAATTTCCAACACCAAACCGTTACGAGTGCCATTGCTGCACATTGCTGACTCAATCCATGCAGTGACCAGGCAAACTTGAATCTCAACGACAGACAACACCACTTAACCTCAACCGCATTGTAGCCAAAAAGAAACCAAAAAATGAACAAAACTAATGTCTGGTTATCTCATTTAGTAGAAGTACGGCCCGCCCGGAGCTTAGACTCCTAAAAAGGGTCATAAAAGCGCCATAAAACTCCCTCAGGTCGGTAGCTGGTAGCTTCGCGATAAACGATTAACATTTTAAATCGTTATTTTATGGCCACTGAGCAGCCATCAAAGCGGTTTCGTTCGGTTTTCCATGAGAAGAACCAGCTGTGGGAGCTGCACAAACCCTTTGACTTGTCTTCGGGCTTCGGTTTGACGGACTGCCTTCGGCCTTGTTGGTAGTCTTCGATCGGCCGTTAAATGCACAAATGAGAAGGAATTGCATATTCTGTTCGTACGATTAAATCTGGAGCACACGGAATATGAGCCCGAATTGAGGTTGGAGTGACCTTCGTTAGAAGGCAACACCCATCGTTGTTTGGTTTTCTTTTATTGCCGTGTGATTGAAGGACAAGGGCGGGCCAATGAAAAATTGTCTTCATCGGTGCGTACGATTTTACAGCAGTTTGAAGAGTCAATGAAGTGAATTGATTTAGTTTAGATATGCATCTTCTAAGTGTGCCTGGCGAAGAAGTGACTGGATTGGGGATTCTAGGAAAGGATTCGTGGATGCCTAGGAGTATAATTGTCCTCTGGGATGGGTCGAACATGGCGCATGCATTGACCTGATCACTTTGTCAAACTAAAAATCTCTCTCCAAGTTAGATCAAAAGGCTGCATCGACGAATCCTTTCAGTGTCCGACAATCACGGTCGCACTTGAAGAATCAGCTGGATTCAAGAAAGATTTTAGGAACGGTTCAGAAAAAATGTACAGTAACTGTTACTTACGTGATGTTTCGTAATGATGGGGGACGCGTCAGGCTGTTCCACCACCATGACATGATAGAAATAAATGTGCTAGACAGCTAGCCCAACACCAAAAGGGATTGATAGAGTTGATTAAACACTCAAATTTCGTAGTTGCTACATCAATGAAAAGCTAAAGATCAACAAGGTTTACGGATTCTTTCGGTTTACGGATATCTAAAAGAGCCGAAAGAGCAAATGGATATTAACTGGTATCGATGATAAACCAGTTTATCAGTAAAAGATGAGCTATACAAGATATTATGCCACTTGTCAGGCTAGTGTGACACTTGCCTGGGTCTGAACATGAGCCTTACATCCCAACCTTGACGGTACCGGCCATACAACTGTTTACACCAACTTGTGTGGTATCAACTATCATAGTGTATGGTTGGTGATTCCCTCTTTTTGATCGAGAAATCTCGGATTCAATGGCCCTCTTACCAGATGCATGATGCGTTGTGGTTGGTCTAGTGCAGTTAGTTACAGTCTGTTGGATAGTAGATTTCTCGGTTAAATTTCTGTTAGAATTAGCAACAGAAATGGAAATCAATTCTGTTGTGTAAGGGGATTAGTCAGTCAAGACGCCATAGTCTTTGAGCATTCTCTAGATAATAATATTAGTGAAATTATTAGTCTCCAAATTCGTGCCTCCTTATTTGTGAAGGAGAGGCACACCGAGCTGCAATCGAAGGGATCATCAATTTTGGAAGGTTTGACGTTCTTCTTCTGTTTCTGATGTCGCACAAGTCCGGGCTGGACTTGTGCCTTAACCACATTCATGACCATCACGGTTCGGCAGCAGCTTAAGCTCAGAGTGTTACTCAGAAGCTGAAACAAGGAAAGAGCTGGACTGTAGTCTATTCACGACCATTAAGGCACCGATAACCAAGCTTTTTCTGAAGACTAAGCAGCAAGGGGTAGCTTTCATGCGATTAGTTTGTAAACTGATTGTGAACTGTCGCTAAAAAGGCTTCCAAATCGTTGTTGACACCATAAGTACGGAACCAATGCCTAAGGACGCCTATACAGGACTGCACTCTTCTGACTTCAACTGAGGCACTCGAAGTTGCATCGTTTGTCGAAGTGATCCGCTTCTCTTTTGGTCCCAAACGAAATAACGTCGAATTTCAAAACTTCGCTGCAACTTCTCCTTTAATCTTAAAATTGCTATGTCACGCTCTAAACAGACAAAATTTGAACAATTTAGTGACGCTGTGGCTGCTTTCCCGTTACCAGAAGTGTGTTCAACTACGAATCTCGACAAAGTTGGTTTGACTCCAAGAGAGCTCGAAACTATTCAAATAATTCAAACCCTTCCCAAACCACCGCTCATCTCAACATTATTGTGTTCTACCCTCAGGATCAAAGTTTGTTCTCACTTCAAACCTTTGCCACAACTCGAAACGTTTGCAATTCAAACTGAACGCCAGGAATATTCTCGTCACGTTCGATTTGTCCGTCCTCTTCTTTCTATTCGCTCGTGTCGCACTGTTTGATTTGGGTTTTGACAGCGTCCGTTACACGCTCACAACAAATCAGACTCTTGTGTGTTGGTGCATGAATGTGACATTGCGTAACGCATTATGATCCAAATAATGTTTTATTCCGCCGATACTTTCGTTGCGAATTCAACACGAATTATCTAGCGGTAATCGCATAAAGAAACTTATCTGAAACGAACGCGCGTCGCCTGCAAACTACTGCGTCGGGCTTTATGACGCAAATTACTGTGTTTTGACAAGTAAATTAATTTTAAAATTATTCACTTATAATTGGAAAAAAATGTCAAGAAGCCTACCTTAACACGAATTCGCTGAGATACGTGGTCTGTTTGTCGAATACGTTTGACGTCCTGTCATGTGTGCTGTTAAATTCAGTGCGCCGTTAAATTTATCACAGCCATCGATTGATTTTGTGCAATTTTTTCGGATGTCTATGACCCGTCCTTAAGGTTATGTTTTGTGTCAAACGTTGATGATTTGATTTGGTCTGCTTTGATTGAAAGTTCAACCATTTGAAAGGCGACATTGTGCAAATTTGGAAGCGCATCGTCTTCTGAAACTATGGCATGTGAAGTCAAATGAGAACAGCAGCACAGTTTTGACTGATCGAGAGGCTGAACTATAGGTTTGGCTCCAGGGAAGAGCGGTAAGGACATATAATTTGTACTGAGGTTGGATGCAATATCAGCTCTGTTGGACGTAGAGTAGCAGTGCTGTTGGGACCATAAAATGCAATGTGGGTTGAAATAAACTCATTATCATCAATCGGCCATTACCATTACCATAGCACCACCGCATCAAGTATATTTATTTGTCACCGCATCGGAAGTCAGTCAGTACTCAGTATTATCATTTACACCTGTTGCTCGAAGCTGTAATACGTCTCTATTGGACAGAGGGCAGCCAGACTTCGAGGACTTGTCGTATGCCTGATCGAAGTCGTTCTTGTGAACCATGAACTTGCCGATCTTCAGCGGCGTGAGCGATCCTACGAGATCTGCTTGTATTGGGGGCTGTAATCCATGCCTTGTTTTGTCTGTACCTTAGCCTTTTCAAGAGTCACCTTGGCTCGAATCGAAGTACAGACACAAAGTGTTTTCTGTACCTTTCCGATATTCTAATGCTGTCTGTCAGTTGTCTATATCCCGAGATAGCCCATTCAGCCCTGCCGTCGGTCTTCTTTATCATCGTCGACCTTCTCCTCAGGCCTTCCGCCGACCAAGATATGGATGGTATCTGTTTTCCATGTCTGTTAACCGCGAACTTTCATCGCGACTTCTTGCAACTTTAAGACAATCTGCGCGTTCCTTGTTTAAACAAAATGTTGCAAGAATTTTGCGAATGATGACTGAAGACCAATGGCACGTCATTAAACTGTCAAAATAGGGGAATTACAATTCTTCAAAATCATTTTTGAGAAGAAATTGTACGGTGTTCCAAAAATCCGTTTAATTGTTAGCACAAGCATATGTTGCTAGCATTGAGACGGAAGCAATTAAAATTGATTTGTCTATGAACGAGGACAAAACCTGGACATTCTGTACAAAGTTTCGGAATTGCTGGTATACCGTATAATTTTGAGGTATTCGACTACCTCGGCTTCCTCCTAAAAATACGAAAAACGTCAGTGTCGCGGCAAATATGTAAGTGATAGATTAAACTCTTGAAAGACCAAGCTGACTGTGATTATACCAATTTTGCTATGCGCTGTGCATTGTGGCTTAGAGAACATCGAAAAGCTTGAAGAAACTCTTCTGCATTCAACGATCCTGTTTGCTTTAAAGGCAGGTGGAGCAGAAGATGCACTGGCCGCCGTGGCGTGGTGGGTGCTGTGCGTAGACTCATACGCACTTGACCCTCAGCATCTAGGTTCGAGTCCCAGTACAATCTCTTTCGAGTCACTGACAATGCTTAAAGAGTATAACTGTCTTTCTAGGAATAGCTTGTCAAACTTGGCCGTTCGGAGTCGGCTTAGAAAAAAAGAAATAGCACGCACATCACAGGTGGTTGCTGTAGAAGCAAGGCCCTGGCCCTCTAAGGGTTGTAGCGCCACCCTTATTATTGTATAGAGCAAAAGATGCAGCCTCAGACTATACAGAGACATGAGTCTCCCTAAGTGCCAACAGATCCAATCCAAGGTGAACAGCCCACGTAGAGCGCATGAACAATTTGGCTTCTTTTACTTTTTTAGAATAGTATTTTTAGATAAGTTGCTTAGATAAGATCATCGAAACTACAACATTAAACCTTCTGCCACACTCGTTCCAGAACCTTAGAAACTCACATCTGTTGTGTCTGGTTCCTGTAGACATTCGAAGTACATCAATCTAAAGCATTTTATTTTAATCTTAAGGTTCCTGGGCATAGCCTGGGCTACGGGCTACTTCGTTTTGCCTTTATCTTAGGTTGTCTCCACACTGAATATACCAAAATATTGTTAGACAACCTAAAGTGTTGAAATTGAAATTTAGATACACGCTTTTAAAAACGTATTGAATAGAAAACGTTTAGAAAAGAACAAAGAACAACTGCTTGTCTAACGTAATTTTGTTCTATTTAGTGTAGAAGCACGCTTAAGCGCGGCTGTGACACCAAGTCTAATTGTTTTCAGTTTCAACGCTTCTACGACTAAATATCGCTACGTACGCATACAAATGTACTCTGGCACTAGCAAGAGCTTGTAGACGATCATGGTAAAAAAAAAAAAGTGGACCTCACATTCATCCGTGCGGCACACCATATGCCAGTTGGGAAACCTTGTCGAGAA
The DNA here is from genome assembly GCA_907269125.1 of Eristalis pertinax. Taxonomy (NCBI): domain Eukaryota; kingdom Metazoa; phylum Arthropoda; class Insecta; order Diptera; family Syrphidae; genus Eristalis; species Eristalis pertinax. Next base: position 66,481,878 of record OU026148.1, on the reverse strand, counting down.
CAGTGCGTGTGGAAATTGTTTTGTAGTTCACTGGTTTGAACCCAGGCACAACATCTTTTATTTCTTTGACACCACTTGCCTTGCTAAAGTTTGGAAACTGTTAGAAAAATATCCACAAACTTTGTTGATCGAAAATTACAAGTCAGTTCCAGTTATGAGAGAATGCTTGCAAGCACTACAAAATAATACTGCCTTACAAGCAAGGCCTGCATGTCCTCCCTGAACCAGTGAAACTTCAACAAGAAGAAAGTTGGTGCCAAGATGTTTTTATTTCTCGGGATCTAACGGTCCCTTGAGATCTTTAACAGGGAGTACGGTCTTCCTTTTCTTCTCGGAACTCAACCGTAATTCCTTTTGAAGTCCTTTTGAACTCATTCGCCTCTGAAAATGCACAAAAAGCTACATGAAAACTGCCCCAAAATTCCATTACGATTTCATATCAACATCTTGAGACAAATACTGTTGTCACTACAGTGGCGTCACAAACATTTAAGTCGACTTACATAATTCAGTCGAAAATTAAACCATCGAAATGCTAATCCCTCTCCTCTTCGCTGCGTGGCCTAGAGCTGACGCCAAATGGGCGAAAGTCTCGTTGAGCGGCAGAGTGGCTCTTCGGCGATCTCGTTAAAACAACAAAGATGTTGAGATAAGTGCAAAAGAAAGGTAATTCAACGCCCGCGCTCGCCTAGAGGGGAGCTCCGCATATAAGTACGCATCCGTCGTCGATTATGTGAGCAGACCACGGGAAGATTCATCCCGTGCTGGTCATGAGGCGGTCAATGTTTGCCATCAATTTGAACAGAGAAGTCAGCAATGATGGACATTGGCAGACACGCTAAGCATTGACAGTTTCCGCAGAACATATTTTTTTCTCCACCCACGCGTCAATTTTGGGCCGCCTTCCAAAACGTCGACCACTTGCAAACGGTTCAGTGAAAGGAAAACAAAAACACATCAATCTCTGTACTCCACCTTCGGCGTGACATGTGACACTGATTCCCCTTGTTCCTTGGAAGACACCCCAGCAGTCGCCGCAGCAGCCGCCAGCACTTTTGCAAGCCGTCCCATCAAGCAATTGCGCCCGTCAAAGCGACGCAACACACATCCCAGACGCGTCGTTTGTCATTATTTCTATAATTGATATCCAAAGAGTACAAAAAACATTAAGAGAGGTTGAGAGAGTGAGGAGGAAAAAACTTGACAAGCAATGAATAGCCTCCACTTGCTCGCTTGACGTCGTGGATACGATCATTCGCGGCGTGATTTTGTTTTCGTTTTTTGCGAAGCACTCTGCACTTGACCTTCCTCGTCGGATGCGTTGTTTAATCGAATTGTTGCTGCTCTTCCTCTCCCCCGCCCATCGGCCACCAGCAGGCTCTGCGACGCACCTTTTCACTTTCGTTTTGTAATCCCCGTGTGGGATAGGATCACTTTTTGGGTTAATAACCCACAAGATACACGGTCCGAGTGCGAGTGCCTAGTATATTTGTAATAAACTTATCGGATTACAATTTGCGACAGACATTCTTAAGCGTGTTTTGTCTGTTATCTAACGGTGTTGCTCAGCGGCCGTCGCGTCTGTGGAAATCCGAGCCGAATGGCCCGCGGGGAAATCGATAATCATTTGAACGCATTCATCACTCGAGATGCCTTTCCTCGGAGGCTCGATGGGGACTTGATTAGAGTTGTTTGGTGTCAACATGGCGCCATTAGTTAAACACCGACAACTCAGCGATTGCGCTGCGAATAGGCCGAGGGGGCCGGAGATGAAATTGATTTCAGTTTAATTGGCTGCGATTGGCTGAAGACCAAACGAAAGCACATGCCACTCAAAGAGGACCCCCTGAACGAGGGGAATCTTTTCGGCTGCGTCATCATGTTGTTGGGTTCTCGGAGCAAGGTCGGCGAATTTGGTTGACAAACTGTGTCATGGCTCGGCTGCGAGTCGATTGTCTCTTGAGTGGTCAGTGCGAAATTAAATCAAAACGAATGTTTGACAGTTGAAGGCCGTTGCTTGCGATCAATATCGTGAAGCGTGGATCGTGTTGTTTGCTGTGGGGTTTGAACGGCGAATTGGAAAGTATCCCCGGTGATGACTTCATCGCCCAGGTACTTGACTTGTCGGTGGATGATCTTCTGGATTGCGATTTACTTCTTGTGGTTACTCTCGTGCGCTGGTGACATTAGACGGCATTAAGCACGCAGCATCTTGCAATAAACGAGAATATGATGAACGCTTGGTGGAAAATGAGATTTTTGGTGCAGCAACAGGAGGGTCGTTAAGGTGCTTATCGATTTCTGACTCGAATTAGATGACGTTTCTATACGCCGCCTAAACTCTTAGTGTAGAGATCTACGCTTTTATTTGCTTCGGATTAGCGCCGCGGCTAGTCGAGTTCATGGGTTTTTCCCCCTCATCGTTCAGTTTCATTTAGCTTTTTGGCTCAGTCCTTGCTGTTGGATTGCAGAGGATTAGAACACGCTTATACAGGGTGGGCCATCTAGTGGCTTTTTTTAAATCATAAGTTATTTTGACACTGACATACCTCCGCGGAACGAAATGAGTCGCTTTGCGCTTGAACAATCTTGGGAAATATTGAAAATTTATTTTTAAAGTGAGTGTAGTCCAAACAGTGCCCTATTTTGAATAGAAGTTTTGGCCGACGAAATGAAGCACTCTGCGCGACTGCTTTACGCGACAATACTCTTGGTCTCTCCGTCGTCGTACAGATCAGAATGTGGCTGCTGTGTGAAAGTGAACACATGGATTCTAACGACCTATGGTTCATGCAGGCTGGCGTGCCATGCCGCACAGCTCATGCCACAATCGACTGTTTGCGCACCAAATTCCCAAATCGTGTTATCAGCCGTCTTGGCGATCCCTAGGAACTGCGATTTAATCGCATTTTTTTGTGGGCAACCCTGAAAGACCGATGTTATATCAACAATCTGGAAACGATTCAAGTAATTAAAGCCAATATCATCACAGCCTTAACCAATGCTTATCCAGACCCATCAACCAGGTCTTGTAAAATTGGGGTTCCAGAACGAGACGAGGGAGTCACTTTAACGACGTTTTATTTTATAATTAATGGGAATGTTTGTTCCTACTAATAAAGCCATAATACATGGATCAATTTAAATTTTGTTAATTTTATTGCTTTTTTAAAAAGAAACTTGTGTTTGGTCCGCCCTGTACAACTCAGAGGAGGCTTTCATACTGGGGCAGTTTTCTCAAGGATCATACAATTTTCTTACGTAGTCACTAGTGTTCCACGATGGAGAGGTGTTGGCTTAAAAACTGGTTCCTGATGGGGTATTTTAGGACGAGAATCACACATCAGGGCCGACGTCACTCTTAAATGGACAACGAACTCAACATCCTTCTGAACATCACAACAAACTACCTATGAAAATCCAACTACGAAAATCCAACAACTATGAAAATCCTTCACAGTCCGCAGCCTTTCCATTTGTTTCGAAACATTCACTCCTCCTCAATCCCCATTTTTTCTAGACTTCCCCAGGACTCTATACTAGGAACCTAACCTATTTCACATTTTCCTGTTCGACCGAATGCACCGCAACCACAGCCACAGATGACTCCTTTCTATTCAGCTCATACGGGAAATTCAGCTAGACCCTCAATTCAAATAAATCTCACATGAAGCCAGCTATCTGGTGATAAGAAAGGAGGCATGTGGTCAAGAAGACCAGAGCTTACATTAGGTTAGGTAGGTGGGCTGCCAGCGAAATCGCCAGCACACTTAAACCATTTGTTGGTCCATTGTGATACATATAGTAGGACAACTCCAGTGATAATGCAGTTAATTTGATCCCAACGGCAAATGGTGACTGGACCAGATTTGAAAACCGGATAATAGCGTATTAACTTTGCTTTCACTGGGATCCGAACTGGGAACCCTTCTAGCCATGGGCAGGCACTCAACCAACTGCGCCATCCAGCCAAGACTACAGCTTGAACTGAAGCAATTCTGAAGTTGTTTGTGATTGCCTGAATTTGAAGAGCATTTTTCTTTTCTTAGTGTTCCCAGCTACTGGCGAGTTTGCAGTTCCACGTTTTGTGTGACTCTTTCGGACTGGTTGACGAATCAGTCAGAGAGGACCCTAAAATCTGGACCGATTTATTACATTGTTGTCACGGACTACCTTCTCTTTCTCAACGCTGCGCCAGTTTAAATCAGAAACAAGAGAGCAAGGAGATATCCAACTTCGGTGAGAATTTCCCCTAGTCATCACCGGAGAGCAATGTGAGAGTAGTATACCCTTGTATATCACACATACTCTTACAAAAACCATGGATCCACCACAATATGGCAGCCGATTCGTGGATTTTGTGGGAAAATGTCGGCAGATTCGTGGATTTGCCCAATATTATGTAATATCGTTCGGAGGGTGTTCAAAAGTTGACTCATATTGTTAAGAGCACATATAATGCTTGGGTGAATAAAAATGTAATGCTACGATCTTTTTACAGGAATATTTTCCATCAATTTAATTCTTCAAAGTATATACATATACAGGCGATCAGTTTTAGAGTTGTATATCATTCATGAATTGTGAAAACTCATGAATTTAAATTTCGTAATTCTTCAGAATAATGTCTAAATAATGCAACTAAAACTAACTCATGAAAATGGTTGTCAAAATTTTGAATTAACTTCCATCACATTTCTTTAAAAAAGTAAAGTGACCAAAAAAGTTTTTTTTTTAAATGATTCATGGAAATTTTTCAATATTATTATTATTAGTACTTTTACACAAGTTTCGCGTGAATGCATTTTATATGTATTATTCATACATGTGCAAAAATAAATATGTACATTAAGTAAAGTATTCATTAATTTCACCCTAGTGCTTCAGACAGTAATTACCACAAATGGGAGATTAATAAAACTGCTGTTTAATAAACCTCCTTTCTGTGTTGAAAATTTAACACCAAAACTTCAAAAAAGTTTACGTAACGAGCGCATTTTCAAATAAGAACTCTAATTCACCCCACTACTACGGTTGGGGAAGGGTATCAGCTGTTTACCAGCTGGTCGCAAGAGCTCACACGTATTCACAGCCAGGGGAGAAAAACCGTATAAAAAACGCTGTCAGATGAAATCAAGGAGCAATGGAGGTAGAGGTTGGATGTCTCCTTGCTCTCTTATTTCTGGCTTAAAGTGGCGACAAGTCACGACATCTTCCTGTCGAACTTGGAAATTGCTTGACGTTTAGGTTCACAACGAAGAATACCCTCCCTCTTCACTGTTTGATGTTCTTCGCATTGCTTCCTTCCGATCTCTTTCTCTCTCTTTTTGTTTTGTGAACCATTGTATAATATCAACATATTGATGTAGCCCTTCCGCAATTTGTGACCAATTTACTGCTACCTCCGCCCTACTGTGCGTTGTTACGTGACTCGTTTTAACGATGTTGCTTCGAAATACAATCTAAAAATGTTAGAAAAATACATTTTAGCGAAATGCTTTGTGGTATTAGTACTTTCTCTCGTGGTCGAGGTCACTTTCCAGAAAGCAACTAGAATTCAGCATTTTAAGTGGAACAGTTCCAATTAGGCGTACCGTCTGATTACATTGCAACACAACTCCAAAAAAGAACGCTGCTGTTGCAATTTACTGGAAAGCCTTGGAACATCATTGGGTTAAGCTAGGATCTTCTTAGTTCTGTGATTCCTCTTTAATCTCCCGTCCAGTAGTGCTGATGACATCGTTCACTCTAAGGTTGATGATCTCAGGATCATGTGTACTTTCAGTCAAACAATGTTTTCTGTCTTATCCATGTTTGAAGTGATTTTAAGGAGAACATTCTTTTTGGCAAATTTATTCAGCGTTGTGCATGTGCTTCAACTGGGGATTATTTCTTGAAGGCCATGGAAGTAGTGACTTACTTGAAAGCGACAATTCTCCAATGACAACGACGAGGGAAGTAAAAGATATGTCGAGCGATGTCCTCTTATTACTAGTTGCCTCCACAGCCTAGTCACATGCTCTCGTTAGTAAGTCATGGTCTAAGTGAGCCACGGTCGTAAGGACCTATTACCTACATACCTACCTGTCCCAGACCAAATGGAGCGTCACCTTTTGTTTGTTAACTCTTGGATCTTGTCATCCACATTTTTGTGTAAGTGAATTTCGGACCAATTCCAAATTCATCTCAATTCGCTCTTACGACTCTGTGGCAGCGGTTGCGTCGACAAAGCTACTCGACGCAATTAATTTACGAAAAGGAATAACATCGGTGTAAGGGCACAGCCTTGTTATACTCCACATTGGATCACAAATTCGCTAGAACATGACGTGGCTACGGAACAGAACTTGTTCCTGTCTTCCCATCTCACCATAGTAACGCGAGTAACACTTATTTTGATACCAACATCATTGGGGATGGGCCCTACGTGTGGTGAGTTAACACAAGGCCACGTCACCGGTCACCTGTCTCTGTCACAGGAATGCTCTCAGCTCAAGAAGACTTTCAACACTCACCTGCATTCTTCAAAATGTCCATCATTTTGGGTGAATGACTCCTCGACGCGCACTCGAAGACCGTTTACTTTCCATGAAAAACCCCCGCGCGACCGAAGTGATTTTCCAGCGCTGACAGGCCTTCACTTACGCACGTCATCTAACGGCACAAATATTTGGCTGTCTTCGCTTTCAACGAAGAAGAGCGCGACGGCATACCATCGATCACAGCCGATGGCCTCGTTCGGTCGAAATACGCACAATTTAGGAATTCTCGTCCACCATACACCAATTAAGGGGCAAATGGATCTTTCCAGTCACGCAGGTGGTCGTTAAATTGTGTTTTCAAATAACACCGACTCGTGACTGTGGATCGACGACGACGACGTTTGTCATGCTTACATCGATGAAGAAGCACTTGTGGTCACCTAACACGAATCTACATACCATCTTGACCCGATTCGTCGCATAGTTGGGCCGCGTGGTAGATGGCCGCGCACCGAGCCGTGCGTCAGAGAGACCACATCAGCCAATGCCAGGCGAGCGCTCTTCGTCGGGACGCACGACTGCGGCAAAGCGTACGTACGTGGGAGTCGTATGTGTATCGATGGTGATTGGAATAAATCAATCAGCAACGACGCGATGGCGTGAAACTCCGACTGCACTGTGCGACTGATTGCCACACCCGGGCACAATGGAGGGATAATTGCTGCGCCACCGAGCACTTGTCGTCGATGGGGTAAGGCCTTGCAGCCCGAGCCCAGGTGTTACACACTCACTCTGTGTTGCACGCATGCGTCTCGAGGGTCTAACGCAACACATGAGTGGGCTGAAATCATATTTGAAGCTGAAAATGTACCTAATTGCTGCAACAGCGTGCGCCAGCGGCAACGTTGCACAAGCGCGCACGCTGACTGGAGTGCAATGAGTCTTGAACTTCAGTTGAGATCAACTGTGCGGCGCGGCGCGGCGGTTGATTAACGATTTTGAGGAATTACACCTGATGTAAGAAAGCAAATGACAACCTTGAACCCTGACAACGTGCAGTCAGGCAGGCAGATGAAGAATACTGCAGTCGGGCAGCGGTGTAATTGCCTCCAATCTGTCAAAAGTGACGGGCAACAAATTGTGTGGCTGCGGGTATCTGCCTGCCTGCATGCATGTACGTGCCGATGGGCTTCCGCGATTCCGCGATGGTCTATTCGCTGATGACGTCTGAGTGATGGTGGTTGCGTGCTGTGCTGTAGTCTCTTCCTGGGAACGAAAGTGTCACACTTGCTGTGCTGACACGTTGTGCAGCAGGGAAGAGAATGGCGTGGTTATTTGCAGGAAGACGACACTTGAATGCTGGCGTGCATGGTACACTGACACGAATGTCTTGAGCTAGGGCGGGGGAGGTTTTTGAGGGCAGGGGTCTTCTCTGTGACTTGTTGGAGTTCAGTGGCGATGGCACAAAAGAGCCACTCGCGGAGCACACCAAAGTCGACGTCGCTACCAGCAGAAGTTACGTGATTTTTCAGCACACCCAAAGCACTTGCGCACATTCTTTGACAAGTCCCTCCTCTGTTTGACGTCTCGATTAACTTCAATGCAACAGCTCCAGTCGAGAATCGACATTCACCCGCATCCGACATTCGCCAGCCATCGATTAGCGAACGCATCTAGCGAAAACCACAAATATTTGCCAACAACATCGGCGCGGCGCAACATACTGTGCGCAACATACGCTAGACGACACTGAAATAAAACACTTCATTAAGACGGAAGTGCGGATAATGATGGGAAACGTGTTGAGCGTCATCATTTACCAGAGTTTTACGATGATGCGCCGCATTAAATCAGCTTTAATTGCTTGCGACGGCTAGACGCGGTTTTGTAATCTGCTCAAGCGGGTGACAATCGGTCGGCGGTGGGATCGGCTTAGCTGACAAGTTTTCACTGTTGCTTGGACATGATTAAATGTTTCAGCCTGAAGGTATGCTATGGAGTGTGCGGAGGATTCTGAGGGAAATTTTCTCGTCAGACTTGTGTGGTGTATACTTTTGGGGTGTAGTCGAGGTACTTTTTGGTGCAGTCACAATGGAGGTGTATCGACTGTTTTGGTGGTGTTGCCAACTGGCTATATTACTGAGAAATGTAGGTTATGATATTAAATTTAAAAATTTAATTTGTTCGAGAGTTTTTTGCTTAATTACTTGTTTTTCGTTATTTTAAGCAGTCTATTGGAAGGTTTGATGTAGGAAATGTGATCTCTTCGCCGTTTATTAAGGAGTCAAGTTCAAATTTGGATCGATTAAGTTTGAAAACAGACTTTTGTTAACATTTCTTTCAAGGCTTTGTACTCTTCGGCTCCTGAGCCTCTCGGAACACGCAACAAAGGACACACATATCTAGGGTGGCGTACACTAAGATTGTACATCTCCACTTGTGGGCGCCTTCACAGACGCGGACGTCCTTTGCTGCGTTGTCTCACAAGCTCGGAGTCGAAGTGTGGTATATGAAACTGAAGACACGAACTTGGCGTATGCTACTTGAGGGAGGCAGATAGAGTGCGTTCATTTTAGACGCCTGTTAGTTGTGGCGTAGGTGCACTCCAGACTGTAGCAGCCCACAAAGAAGAAGAAACTGATTTATTGAACAAAACTTATAAGAAGTTCGATGTCATTTCATATAAATAGAATTTTCATTATCGACCTAATCTTTGGCTTTAAGCAATCTCTTCTCGAAACACAGATATAAACAAAAAGGATGCGATCCTCATTCCTTCCAAAGTCAAAAAAAACCAGTGACCTAATCACAACCCACATCCCATCCAAATCCGTTGCAATAGTCCAAAAGAAGAATTCAAAATTCCAAACAAAATCTCACATCCACGCATCGCACCAACACGTTGTTGCCAATCGGAGTCATTACGCTCATGGATAATCACCTGCAGAGGTCTTTGACTTTGTAAGACTATCACACATGCCTTATTTGTGGGTTTTCCTACGGCTCATTGGAATTTGAAATTACCACATTTCGTTCGGAATGAACTTTGCATTTAAATTTCGTCAGCGTCTCGGCCATGCGACCAGATGCAACCGAGCCGAATGGCGAGCGGGTGCCTTCCTCATTCTTCATTTGTATGCAAGAAGACTAATTGCCTAAGAATGGACTTTCATAATCGGGATGTAGATTGTCGTCGGTGTTGTGATCGAAGTTTGGCGGCTTCTTTGTAGATTTCGGTGTTTCTGGCTGGCTTTTGGGAAATCCTGATTTGTGGTACTGGTTGTTGAATGATCTCTGAAAACCTCATACTGCTGCTAGATTGTTACCATTTACAGATGTCATTGAAGACGAGCTTAGGGGGCCGTTAAACTCTGTCTTTCTACAGAAGAAGAATGCTTACCCTTGGCAACTTCAATAGGACATCAACTACAACGTTGAAGAATTTCAAAAACCAGTTGTTTTCTTGTATGTTCTGCATTTTGATATTTCACATTTCTTCTAGGCCCCATATTCATGCAAGGGCTGGACAGGTTGCGAGGCGTGGTTTCTACTTCTTCCTCATCGCTGCATCTCCTGCAGAAGTCGTTGTAGGGGCTCCCATTCACCTTGCATGTGAGCACAACATGCTGTGGCCGGATAATGCATTCGACCGTATATTCCTGCAATGGTTAGGCGTGTACTCGTCTTTTGTGAATTTATTAAAGGCCATATTTGCCGCGAAGTCCTTCAAGTTTCTAATTCCATTCATCTGCGATTGGTGATATTGATGGAATCTGTAAGTAACTGGGCATTTATTACTCGTAATGAGGGGTCTCCTGATGATGCCAATGGCAGGCTAACAAGTCGCCCATTTCGTTGCCTGGAATACCACTATGCGCTGGGACCCAGCATTGGGTAAGGTTGCATCTGACCGCTGTCTCTCTGAGAGATAGACGGCAAAGTTCTACCATTTTGATTTAATCGATGGTGTGTTCAGAGGCTTGATGGCCGTCTGACTGTGTTCGTATGTAGCCACCCCACCTCGCTATCGGACTAATGGGCAGTAAGCGGGCAGCTCCAGATTAGCTTTTACTTCTGCCTGGAATACACTACAGTGGTTAGGCAGTCGAAGGGACAGGGAGAATTAAGTCGCCGGCGATATCCGCGGATACACCTTTGTCCGTCTTAGAGTGTAGAGGAACTCTTGTCAATCGCTGTTTCTTTGGGCTCAACAGGTAGCTGAGTAATAGAGAAGTTTAGTTAACCATAAAAACAACTTATATAGCCTCAGTCCTGCTCTAAAGCACAAGCGAACAGAGCAGCCCATGGTCGTGCTGTGAAACATGTTCTTCATGCGACATTTGCTACTTTTAGAATGTGATTGTAGCGAAATCTTTAACCACAAGCCTTGCAGTATGTATGGTGGCATCAGACTTCTCCTAAGGCGACTGAGGCAGCTTCACTTCCGTCTGAAGAATTTCGATTCTGGGGCTCTAAAGGGTGACTACACATTAATCAACCAGACAGAGAAATGTCTAAATGCAGAAAACTGTATCGAATAAAATGGTGTTTTGACAATGGCTCAAGTTTGAGTTTCTCGTAAAATAATTTTGAATAATGTGCAAATGGTGCCCGCCGTGAATCTATTCAGATGATTAAGGAGTCGCAGGAGACAAGGCATGTAGTCCATTTTTGGTTAGAGCCAATTGATGTAGAATCTTCGAAAGGGGGTAATAGGTCATGTCACTAGCTTGGCCAATACTTGTGCTAGCATTCTTCTGTTCCTTGCGCATACGTACTGTAGCAGCCCTTATAACGAATTCAGGCACTCTTCTAAGAAAAATAGATAAACATGTAAAAGGGACTACCGGTGTGAGAGCAGTGAACATGAATAAAGAGTCACTCTTGTGTAGTTTGCGAAGCGATACGGACGTACCCTCAATAAAGTGGAAAAAATATATTCAAGTCTTTTCTTATTGCTATTTCTATCGGTTACAGTACTAATAAGCTCCACTAAATCCTGGCATTCATCGATCACTTTGGTCTTGGTCCTGTGCGTCTGCTCTCCTTAGTTTTGCTTGTACCCTAAGGACATACATGCAGATCCCACTCCATTTACTATTCAAACTTGTCGTGTTGTAAACCAGATTTTGTGGATTCCTGTTTGCCTATCTTCTGTGAAACGCGACCGCGTCTGAGTAGAGAGGCCACCACCATTGACTCGTCAACTTTTGTGTATATGCTTTAAAAGTTGGCCGGATTTTGGCCAAAAAAATCATCTTCCCGGACGAGGCCTATTTAAGGCTCAGCGTCTGTATCAACAGGCAGAATTGCCGATTTTGGGGCGAGCAGAATCCCAGGGGTTCGACCAAGCGGCAATGGATGGATGGCATCATCGAGCTTTATTTGAAATGGGAAACGGTGTCTCCGATTACAGTCAATGGTCTCAGGTATAGAGCGATGTTTACCGCCTCTCCGTGGCCAGTGCTCGACAGCCTCGATTTATCCGGGTTGTGGTTCCAACAAGATGGTGCTACATGTCATACAAGCAACGCAACGCTTGAAGTTGTGAAGGAGAAGTTTGGCGACTGGGATTATCATCGCGGTCCGCCATCATCATTTGGCCGCCATGATCATGCGACGTCAAGTACTTAGTCTACACTAGCAGGCCAACCACTTTGGACGACGTCGAGGCCATTATTCGTGATGCTTTTGCTGGAATAACGCCGCCCATATCTTACCGAGTCATCAAAAATTAGACCGAACGCTTGAAGTACTGCCAGTAAAGCCGAGGCAGTTATTTGAATGATGTACTATGTCATGCATAATGTCATGAATGTAGGTTAAAAATAGAGCCGGAATCAATTTTATATCTCCCATTGTTGTTGTTTTAATTAAAATCCCTTTCCTATTGTTCTCATCTGGTCACTTGTTAGAATTAGCGTCTAGAGAAGTTCACCCTTGCAATTTTAGCCTAATCGTCTAGGCACTCACCCGAACAGTTTCTGGACAGCACAACATGGTGGTAGAATTACTACTTCCATATCAACTTTATTGTCGAGTTACTGGACCGAGTCATGTTTGGGTCAACCAGTAGTGTCCTAAAACATCACGCGACAGGCCAGAGAAATATTGTTTTGCGACTTAACAGAACATTTACATCGTCGGAACTGAACTGACATCCTTTTCCTTTTGGACGTGCTCTGAGCAGTTCAAGCCGCACTAATCGAAACTCACCTCGCCGAATCTAATGAGAAGTACACATCAGTAGTGATTTCCATCTCCTCCTGAAAGGTTGTCGTGACCGTGATTAGAGACACCACATATCGCGAGTGTGTATCCCCAACACTGCAGCTGTCGTGAAGAGATTCTCGAACTTCGCCGTGAGAATGCACGTCCTTCAAATCGCGTGAAGAGGGTAACACGCACAGTGCAAGTGGTTGCTGAAGAAGTTAGCCGACTATGTTCACACGAGCTGCAATTGTCAGATTTACATATATCCCCTCTCGAATGAAGCACACGTATTTTTTAACAGTTTTTTGTAAACTTCTCACAGGTTACACTGAGTTAAGCCACTTCATTTAACCACAACTTGTGCTACGTTATGCATGGAGTCCCACAGTTGTTAAGGTTGTTACTTTGTTTTTTAACTCTCGAGTACTTGATGTAAACAGATGAATCCCAAGTCATTAGGTTGGGCAAATGAGTTTGACTAAAGTTGGGACTCCAAAATCACTTTGAGACCGTGACTCATTTGCTCATGGATATGCAATTTTTAAAGGTACTACAAGACATCTATTTGAGGACGTAAAAGGTTGCGTTCACAACTAGGGGGGAGTACAGTCAATTTTGTTTGTGTAACTGGAGATAGTTTGCCAGATATCGTGCTGGGTGGAGAGGCCCAGGTCTATCCCGGACTGTAACGCTATCCAGAAAAGAAAAAGATTTCGGTGCATTGCTTTCATATTGCAATGAAGGTGAGAGTTGGTCATAGTCCAGCTTCACTAATTAGGGGCTTTTTAATTTAAAGTCAACACGTCAACCTTAAAGAATTTCTGCCTTTCTCTTCAAGAAGCGGCAGATCAACCAATACTTGTCCTCAAGACTCTTTGCGGTCGGTGGCGATGTTCTAATGGGCAGCAAGCTACAGATCATCTGAAGAACTTGGGAAGACGAAAGCATGACTGGGATAACAAGTACATATATATACATATATGCACCCTAGGCCTTTTAAAGCGATCTGATGTTAAGGTAAATGAGAAGATGACCAAATACATGCGGTGGATCAAGAATAAATCCGTAGCTGACAACCTAGAGTAAAAAGGTCCCAGTCGAATATCATTATTTGGGTAGTTAAGGAGTTTGCTTACCTATGGGCGAACGGAAGCTCCACTATTGACACTCCGACATAGAACTGCACTCTGCAATCCTTATTTGCTTAAACAACTTGGGTCAAAGTTGCTTATCCAAAGGACTGAATTCATGCTTAACTAAACGTTTATTATGGCAAAACTTATATAGGCAGAGCTGTTTATTATGCCTGCGTCAGATAGCTGGTCCTATTTGCAAGGAGGCTGAATGTATGAGAAAACATATCCGCGAACTGTATGAGTTTAAGCATTCGTTTGACATTTGACATAAATATGCTGACTTCCTCAATTTAGTCATATTCTTCTTAAAAAAATGTAGATTAGCCAGAGTTGCATTCAATCCTATTTGACTGCTTATATTGTCACAGGATACAACAAGCGAAAATTCTATTTTCCAGCTTTGCCGTTGTAAATCATTCAGATTTTAATTGTTTCGATCTTCGTCGATCTTATCTTACTTTTCTTCAGTCAGCCCAACCCAGTTCTAGGACACTGTACATGTTTTCATGTATGGCCTAGGGTGATGATTTCATCCTTAGGACTTTTTCGTGTTGAGTTTGCAGATGAGTCCCTGTTCGGCAAGTATTATTTTATTATTTAGAACTGCACAATGAGAGATCACATTTTATCAAATCTAGCTTCAATAATAAGAATTGTTAACACGTTTAATGGTTGATCACATCTACTCCAATATGAACAATGAGCAGAATGCCTTACGACAGCTTCAAAAAATGGCTAAAATAAGCTAAGTCAGAACCTGTGTTTTCAAAGGTTGATGGCGTGAGAGTGCCCTACTTCCAATTATTATTTAAAAATTGGCTTCCATCCATGACAACACCCATTGAGTTCCACGGAATTTTGATGTTCGTTTGCCCGATTCAGCCGTACAAGTTTTTTGTTTTGTTAACCAATTATCCGATGTAGAATTATTTGACAGACAATAATGTCTGCGGTCCAGTATTCGAGTTCCTGCAGCAGGTATGTGTGGAACAAGTTTTTTGTTCTTTAACTTACAACTTACAAGCCTTTACCTAAATTAGGGGCATGGTACGTCAAAGGCGGTTTTTCGTTTTTAATGCTTCCAATGATAGCTGACGTAACCTAACCTAGACTTTATGAAGTTTATGAAGTTATGAAAAAAGTAACGGTCGATTCGAGAGCAACATGCGACAAGTAGAAAATCGGCCTCATCGTGTTGACGGTTCGGTTTCAACAGAATTGTACGGACTTAAACGCGTCATCAGTTTCCGATTACGCATCGTCGGATTCAACCCCAATGTGGATGTCTTGAATGGGACTTCAATCTGGATGAAGTGCGATGCTGGCTGGTTGAAACCCAAATCTACTGAACTGTTGCGCCACTTAAACAAAGTTAAGTTATTTTTTTTTAAATTAATGACTTATGTGTGTCAAATATGATCTTCCGCAATTAATGTCCAAAATTGCGCCCAAACGAAGTTGAATTTCATAATTGCCTGCGTCAACTCCTCATTCAAAGTTCGTTTCGTATTAAAAGGTCGCATTATAACTTAAATACAGAGTGAAGAATACTTACTAGCTTCTGGCATCGAACGAAGGATGAATGCAATAAACTCGTACTTCTAAAGGGTGGTTAAATTTAAAGGGCCGATGTTGATTTTGAATAAAACACAAATTATTTAGGAAATTATTGTCATTTCTTTTTATTATGATAATATTGGTATGGTTCAATTATGTATGGAACAAAATATCGGCCAAATGGCCGCCGCGACTTTGGCGGCACACCTCCATCCGATGGTCCAAATTTTCAATGACGCTGAAGCATAATTGAGGTTCTATGCCGTTAATGTGCCGAATTATCTCATCGTTTAGCTCTTGAATTGTTGCTGGCTTATTGACGTACACCTTTTCTTTCAAATAACCCCAAAGAAAAAAATCCAACGGTGTCAAATCACATGATCTTGGCGGCCAATTGACATCGCCACCACGTGAGATAACACGGCCATCGAATTTGTCGCGCAAAAGAGCCATTGTTTCGTTAGCTGTGTGGCAAGTAGCACCGTCCTGTTGAAACCACATATCGTCCACATTCGTATCTTCCAATTCGGGCCATAAAAAGTTCGTTATCATTTCACGATAGCGAACACCATTCACAGTAACTGCCTGACCGGCCTCATTTTGGAAAAAATTTGGCCCGATGATGCCGCCAGCCCTTAAACCGCACCAAACAGTCACTCTTTGTGGGTGCATTGGTTTTTCGACATTCACTCTTGGATTGTCATTCGCCCAAATGCGGTAATTCTGCTTATTGACGAATCCACTGAGGTGAAAATGTGCCTCATCACTGAAGATGATTTTCTTCGAAAATTGATCATCCACTGTTGCCATTTCTTGCCACCATTCTGACCATTGACGACGCTTGAAATGGTCAAGAGGCTTTAGTTCTTGAGTCAATTGCACCTTGTAAGCGTGTAAATGCAAGTCTTTATGCATAATGTTCATCAACGACGAGCGTGAGAGGTGCAATTGTTGGGCACGACGACGAGTTGAGGTGGACGGCTCTTCAGCCACACTATCGCGAACAGCAGCAATATTTTCTGCAGTACGAGCTGTACGAGCATGCACTGGGGTTTTCACATCTCCTATAGACCCGGTTTGCTCAAATTTTTGCACATTTGGACAATTAAATTGAAAGAAAAAATCACGAAGTGAACGCCCATTTTCATAATAAGCCTGAATAACTTTAACGCGTTGCTCGATTGTGTATCTTTCCATGGTTCAAATTGAGTTAGTCTGAAATTGAGAAATGTCAAATCAAAGACTCAGAAAAAAACTTGACGTTTAGGTGTGGTTCACATTTAACATCGGCCCTTGAAATGTAACCACCCTTTAGTTATGGTGCCGTAAAATTGTTCGCCAATTTTGGTTTTGAAAGTGAGGTAAGGTGAAAGAATAAATCCAATTACTGCCACAAATCTGTTCCGTGATACACTTAAGTTCATGAGCCATGCAACTGTAGCCACGCATGTGAGATTTCCGAAAGCTCACACCAATTAGCCGCTCCGTGGCGTAGTGGTTTGGTGCGTCGACTTCTATGCTGAGGGTGCCAGGTTCAATCCCCGAATTTAGCAAGTTTCATAATTCGCAGCTCCACGTCTTAAAGAGTATTCCGATCTACTTCGCCCTTCGGACCTGCCACTAAACTCTCCACTCGTAGATAGCACGCATAACAGAAGTGGTTACTGTAGAAGCACCTCGGACTGTCGCGCAACTCATATCGCTCCTGGGTGAATTGTCAACTGTCGGGCAGTCGCCTCTGTCCGAGCATCTAATGAACATCACGAATTGTCTTTATTTCATTCAATGACCTACCAAGACGGATGCACAGGCACATTGGCTGAAGTCCTTGTGCGTTGACGAACTGGATTGCATTTCGTTCATGACAGCTTCTCACAGTCGACTGAATTCAGTCCCGAATCGAATCAATAAAAAAAAATTATTTTTTTTATTTTGTATATTTTTTATTTTATTTTGTAAAAAAAAAGTTACAAGAACGTTTGTGTGTCCACAAAATGGTCGTGAAGTGTTAACAGAAATTGTCTTATGGTGAAATTAAAGGGAAATTAATGTGAACTCTAATAATACTAGATATTTACAAGGTACATTTCAAGAAAGCACGAAACAGGGCACTAACCTAGAGTATAAAGCTTTTTACAAGTAAAAACAATCAAACATCAAACAAAACAAGGTCTACTTTGTACATATGCGTTTGTTCACTCTCTCTCTCTACAACGCGCGGCGCGGACTGCGCTTAATACCAGCCAGATGATGACCAGTCCTTGTGGTGATCCTCGTGGATGTGCACTGGCACATGCACCTCCTTGTACACTGGAACATGCACCTCCTTGTAGATGGGCACATGCTTGATCACTGGCACCTCCTTGATGATGGGAACCTTCTGCACGTGGTGGTGGTGAATGGTGTGCACATTGTATGGCACATGCACGATGTGATGTTCACTGCAACAAGAAGTGGCGACGTTAGTTGAATTCAAAATCACTACGCCACCGTTTCGCGTTCAATCAAACGAAAGTGAAATTGCATTTTGATTGAGACGATGTGGACGGCTTAGGTAATTAGCTTGTAATCGGTCTCATTCGGTATGCGGCGGACGGGTGACGTGTAGTGCGGTGCGTGCATGAGAGCGAAAAGACGTGTCACGCAACTTTGGCACTGGATCAAGAAACTTCTACCAATTCGTGATTTTTTTTTTACTTTGTTTCTTTCTTTTTCTTCTTTTTACGTATTGTCGTTTGACGATACGTATAGTTTGCTGTTTTGGCTTTTTGATTACAAAAAAAATAAGCAAAAAAACGCAGTAACGCGTAGTTGGGCATTCATCATGCGTGTGACGCGCTGAGGTATGGAATGCCGGAGAAGATGGGGATCTGTCATGCCGGCTGAGCGGGTCGTGCGACAAATTAAAAGTGAGCAGGAGCTAATTGTGTGATGTTAATTGAAGCTGTTATCGGTGAAATTTGACACACGCTCAAGAATATCCGGGATTGCTTCTAGTTTTGCTGAAGAATTGAGACACTGGCTGTGAGAAACACAGAAAGGGAAAGTGGATAAGGGCAGATAATGGATTCACAGAGGTGTTAGCCTCGATTGGTGATAGGAGAAACTGAGGAGTTTGACAGACATTTTTTTAACTTTTCAAATTTCGACTGACGGCAGGACTGTGACATTCTTGAATTTTAATTATTTCGAACATCGGTTTGTAGTCTTGTCAAGTTGGGGAGTAGTCCAATTTCGAGACTCACAGTTCAAAATGCCGGCGCTTGTTTGAGCTGAATCATAAATATGGGGTCCACAGTTGGACTAAGCCACCGAATAGGGGTTACATCATTTGCATGTGTGATGTATTTCAAGTGTGCCTTAGATGCACTCAATGTCTTTTTTGAACTTTCCTTATCTGGGACATTAAACTGAACCACAAAGTTAATGAAAGCAATTCGTTGAAGAGCTAATTTAGTCTGGACTCGACCTCTTAGCACACATTTTTTCGTGGCCAATGTCAATGCTTCAGTTAGTTTTCCATGTTGTGAATGGTAATTTGGTACGACTTAAGAAAATACTGGCCAAAAACTCTCCCACAAGCTTGAGAATAAATCCAGTTAATACTGCTTTGAAGTCGAAGATGGAGTCGACATCGGATGACGGTAAAGCAGATAGATCCAATTGTTTAGCACGGATTTTGTAGACGCTTTTTACATAATTTAAAATTTGGATCAAAGCTGAACAAGATTGTTTTGCTTTTGGGATCACAAGAAGTCGATTCTAGAAATGTTCCAAAAAATGTGATGATCTGTTCAGAATTCAAGAGGAAACTAAACAATTTCGAACTTGTGCCAAAATTGGACGACGTTTCGAGTATAAAACTCAGGAGTGTAAGTTGGATCTTGGACAAAGTACATCTGTCGAGTAAACATTTTGTTCAACTTGTTCACAACTTTGGACCTGTACCAAAATTCTCCGCCCATCGAAATCAATATTCAAGAGGAATGTCGTGAGCAACTCGGGACTGGTACCTAAATTGAGCCTGTTTACGTCAGTTGAGTCGAAAACGCAAGAAGTATCTCGTTCACAACTTGGAAGCTGTACCAAAATTGTACGCCTATCGAGTTCTGAACTAAAGAGGGAAATTTGGAACTTGTACCAAAAATGAATTTACCAAATGAATTTGTTAAATGTTAATCCTTTTTATCTAAATTGACACATGATTGAAATTTGTAACTAAAATTGTCTTAATTTTCTGATACTTTGTACCAAATTGTCAAAAAACTCGAAAATGTATCCAAATTTAGTCATTGACTTGTACCACTGGTGGATAGTCGAAATAGGATCTCTCAAATAACCGTTTCTGATTTTTGGCCAGTACCGTAAACTACCGAGCTCCATAGAATTATGATCCAAATTTTGATCAAATTTAAATCCAAAACTCGCAATTTGTCCAAATTTTCATAGAAAAAGTCCACCACAATGAGATAAATCCGTCAGCCATCCACGTCACTACCCGAATGTGAATTTAGTCCTTCAAACATTTCTGAACTGTGTTCATAGTTATTCTACTTACTGTTTGCCTCCCCAGCCGCCTGGTTGTGGTGCGCTGTAAGCCATGGCGAAGATGGTAGCAAGGATTACCTACGAAGTACACAAAAAGAACGATATGTTTAGTCGCTGAATCCTTTTTCAAAAAATGTATTGATTTTATATTCTTTTGTATCCACTTTTTAAAACGTCCATCGAATTTTGCACAAAACCGTATCCTTAAAGGACACACTCTCTCTCTCACACTGTCTTCACTTTTTACACAATTTTTTTGACACACTTACGAAAATCTTAAGGGTGGCCATATTTAATATCCAAATGTTGGGTTATGCACGAACGTACAGAAATAAAATTCAACCGTAAATCTTTGAAACGAAACCGTTACAATTCACAACCAATTGTCGACTGATAACTAAACAAACTGGGTGATCTGTATTTATATACAAACAAGTGACACACACTCGACCACGGACGGAGAAGGAGACGGAGACAGAGAGCGCGTGCCGTAGTGGCGCTTTCGGCCGCTACCGCTACCGCTCTTGCTGCCGCCGCGCTGGTGCGAGCAAACGGGAAACCAAATCGAACCACATTGCGGCACAGTAAAACCGAGTTGAAAGTGAGCGCGCGAACATCTGGATCCAACATCGACGCCAACAACAACTGGTTGGTTGGCTGGGCTCAGTTGGTAGCTGGTCGTGTGCGACTAGAGTGCACGCAACCATGCGCAGGGGCTTCCCTTTGCGAATACAAACGAGATGAGGATATATTGGCCTTTGGCAACGGCCTATGGACGAAATCGGCGAACCCTTTACGCCCGTTGCAGCCCCCTAGGCGGAGTGACTGTCTGAAAGTCTGGGCCTGACCTTAATCGAGTGACGAAAGGCCGTTGCGTCTGTGGCCAGTCAGATTTGATGGCTCAAACTCTGTTGGAATCGACAATCAAGGTTTGGACTAATTTTCGCGCCTTGCTGTCGGCCGCTGTGGATGTGTGGATATTCTAGTGCGGCAGGCGTTCGTCGGTCGGCCAAATCGGGTTATACAACACTGTTGCAGTTTACCCCAATTGCGTGGTCGTGCATATGTTATCCGTGGCGGCGGTGGCTCGGCGGCGGCGGGCGGTTATTCAATCGCAGTTACATCACGGTCTGGGAACAATTAAAATCTGCAAAAGGAAATTATTTGCGTGACTACCGAAAAAGTTATATCGTTCGGTTATCATTTCATTTCATCCCGCCGCGTTTGCGCCTGTACCTCGTGCCGCTGCGGGGGGCGTATACGTCACGTTATGGAATACATTTGAAAAGGATGTAATGGCGTGCGGTATGCGGCGTTGATGCTTGGAATGCGTGCATCGGCTTGCGCAATATCTGTCAGCTGCGGAGGCAAGTTGCGTAGGAATTTATGACTTTGAATTCAATTTGAAGCCGCGCGCCGACGAAAGTTATGGCTGTGAATTTGTTTCCTTGTTGGTCAACGCTAGCGATTGATTACGTTGCGGGGGGCGAAGTCGTTTCACAAGGTCAGACTCTGCAAAAATCATTATCAATGGTTGGGAAAAATGGAGAGGAATTCCGTACGTTTGCAAGAATGGCTTGAGTTCAGTTGAAAGATAATAAAAAGGGACGTGGAGTTGGTATGGTGAGTCTTTATCTGCCTTCAAATTGACTTAGAGATTTTGATTCCGGTATGGACGTAGAAAAGGTTCAGCGGCACCCTACATTTTGTTAATGACGCGCTTTGAGCGTGCTGGCGCCAAGTGAAATGATTTACATTGTTGTTGTTAAAAAGATAGCATTGAGAGGATACGACATTGACAGTATTGTCTTTTTTCCCTTTGTCAGCACTCTTCAATATTTTTATATGGCTGGTCCTTAACTGAATATCTTCTCCTTAAATTAATTCCTGCTTTGATTGCAAATCTTGATGTCGTTTTAAAAAACTGTTGACACTCAATGGGTGTCAATGTAACCATAAAATACTCAACAATTACAAAAGTATAAAATTAAGTTTGAGAAGAGAGTAGTTTGCTTAGAGAAGTTTTGGTACATTTCCCGAGAAGATATGAAATGTGTGCTAATTATGTTGTGAACGGTTCGGTTGGACCTCTTGACGGGATATTAATAAAGCTAGATAATGATCATGTATGGATTGCAGCACACATTGGAGTCAATAAAGAACGCTTTTGATACAGAATATTTGTTTTTTGACAGAAGACGCTGTAGCTGCTTCTCAGATTAGTTGAAACTGTCAAAAAGACGAATTCAAAATACACGTGTGGAAGAAGTAAGAACGGTTCGTCTCTTGAGGGTACGTTGAGTTGTACAGTTCACAGCAGGGACATAGCAATATAGGATTGCAATATTCGTAAGGAATTTATCACGCTTAATTTACATTTTAAATACTTTTATACTGAATTGAGAGTTATTTCCTAGTGCCCTGAAAATCAGGTATTATAGAGTTAGCCGACTTTACAGCTGATTGACACCTTGTCCATGGACGAATTTGAGAGACGCATTGACGGTTATTCGGAATAAGAGAAGTAGAAGTCGTCTATCTCTATACTACTTTATTTCTGCTAATGACTAACAAGCTGACATTCGATGGGGATAATCTCAAAGCAAATATTTTTGAAGGGCTATTGAATGTTTCAAAGCAGCCTAGTAAAATATCACTTCAGGCAAGTCTAATGGCACTCATCATTTTCCTTTCTATAGGAATCAAAATCAGACTTTTTAGATCTGTAAATAAATGAATTAGAGAGGCGGGTCTATTCTAGGGTGCTTTGATTTCATCGCCTTCAAACTCACTTTTGTCGAATTAAGTCGAGCCAAATCGCCCTCTTCTCTGATATGACGATGGCTTGGATTAGGTTAAGTTAGAGTGGCTAACGGCAAGTGGCAGTCGCTCTTAGGCCAATATAGGGCCATTGTGTTTCGATGTTCTAAAGAGGCCTAATTTTATTTGCCCAACCCAGGGCACACACGTAACTCTACGTTCTCTTAGTGTTGCAAAGTTCATTAAATGTTCTTAGGCTCCTAGTAGGCTCAGTGCGACCGCAATTTTGTAATTAGTTGTAATTCAAGTCATCTGCTTATTTTCTTGACTTGGTCTTAGTTGTCTAAGCTAGCTTGATCTAGCTTGAGGCGACAAGAAAATGTTTGAATCCCCAAAATAATACATAAAATTTGTGCGGAATCGGTACCATGAGCGGTGTTGACATTACAATTTATACGATCGATGAATAAGAGCACCGACTGCATCTCTGAACTTGCTGCTGATTTGGAGGCTAATCTGTCTCATTAAATTTCTCATAATCCTTTGTGCATTTCTTATTTCTGTTAAATAATTGCCAATAGCACTCATTTTACCACAGCTTTGGAAGGACCGCAGCGTTAACGTGGGCTACCTCTGTTGCTTTGTCCCACTGACTCAGAATCGAAGCTCTTTCTTCCGGCGTCAAGTTGTCCATGCGCTCTATCTGGTGTAGTTGGCCTTCTACATAGGGTCACGTCAGTGCTCCATCAATGTGCGAACGCTGACGACCATTCAACGCAAACAGGATCAGAAATCGCTTGTTTTCTCTTGGAAACACTAAGCTAATTTCTTGATTTTCCAGAGGACTATAATACTGAACTGAGCTAGCTCAAAGGAGAAATATCGAGTTATTTTGAGCGCGATCTTGATACACATGTTTGTGCCTTGTAGTACTGTTTGAATCGTAGTCAAGTTAAACGAAGTCTCTGACTAACTCGCCATTGGCTATTGTGTCATTCGGACTAAGTCATCGATATTCTGTATCTTTTCTCGAAGATAATATAGACTGCCATTTGACATTTTACATTTAAGATATTTTTGCAACAGATTTAAACTGTCCCGAGCAAAAGTATCTGAATCGATTGAATTGTTTTGTTGGTTATTTAATTTGCTCCTCCGTCTCGTTAAATTCACAAGGCAATGACCATCGCTGCATTTTATAAATACAATGGTACGTCCGGAGCAATCTTTAAACAACCAGGTCAAGTACTCACACCAAGTAAGACACAAAGCGAATATTTAATGTTTCCCAATGAGGCATCTGAATCACTTCCAAGGGTCGACAACCGGCCTGGACTCACTATTGTTCAACTTTTTCATATCAATCCAATGCATCTTTCACTTTGACTTCAAAATCACTTACTTCTTGTAGCCATTCCTTTCCGATGTGAATTCAAATTGACTCAACAAGGTCATCAGCTTCGTGAATCATTTACCGAGATTTATCGGAAACCACGCTGAAGACGCGTCATAGCTCGAATTGAATCTCTTCAATGAATAGGCTACCATAAGTAAACATGGAGATTAATTGGTTTTTTGAAGAGCCACTCATTAGGTGTAACCCCGATTGTTTCAACCTTAAGCAGTGAGTGTAAATGACGATGTCAGGATCATCAATTAGCTTCGAACTTCAATCAATTGGTTTGAAGGAAGGTCGCCGATTTATCACTGGATTGAAGATGGGAAAGGTTGTGAATGGAGAAGGACAGTTGAGTTTAGAAATCCACTCTTTAACCAAAAAGGCTGCATTTCACTTAAAGCCTTGGGCAAGCAGAACTCGAACTTCGTTACGATCTCATTGGTAGCCTCTGCACAAAGCTCTTTAGTGCCAACCGAGCATGTCCTGCGATAGTCTCCAAATTAGCTGGAAAACGCAACAATTAACAAATAAACTGCAAGTCTTCGGCGAGCAACAATTCAATAAACGAAGCCTCTGTACTTCCTTCAATCAATATCAGAACTCAAAATTATTGCTCTGCAACTTCCAGAGACGACAAATTTGTCACGATAGAAGCCACGATGGTGCAGTCAATGAAGCTGCCAGCACCCTGCGTAGCGACAATAGAGAATCCAAAGCAGTGACTCAGTGTACCCCACCAGAGACCAACCAGAGTTCGTTGACATTCATTCGCCTACACCGAGACGTGGTAGAATCTCCACTCAAACACTACCCAAATCCACTCACATAATCCCCATTTGCAGTGTCGGCCCGCAGCAGCCTTATAACCAATTCAACAAGTGCCACACATGCACTCATTCCGCGTAGCACTTCGTAAATTACAGCGCTAATGAAATCCAAAATATTCAGCGAACCTTTCACCGCCGGCATTGTATCTAATCAACGGATTCATAGATTTCCCACGGCAGATACTTTCCTTAGAAGCCCAACGCTCGTCACTGCCACCGCATCTCACTTTACTGCGGAAACGTGTCGTGCCAGCGCTATGAGCTACCGGTTCCCATCACAGCTCAACTCTTCACACCTCGATCTATGCGTCCACTATC
Organism: Eristalis pertinax; assembly: GCA_907269125.1. Classification (NCBI taxonomy): domain Eukaryota; kingdom Metazoa; phylum Arthropoda; class Insecta; order Diptera; family Syrphidae; genus Eristalis; species Eristalis pertinax. Next base: position 66,456,638 of record OU026148.1, on the reverse strand, counting down.
GCAGGAGAAATCGATCGATCGGCATATAAAGAAAGAACGAAAAACATTCATCCAAGGAGGAGTCGATTGGTTAGTGAGGTGGGTGACGTCTGGTTCTCTCAAGAGTCAATCTCGAAACCAGTTGAAACCAGATCAGGCATCCTCTCCTTGAAGTAATGGCCACTCCCAAATGAACGCCTTAGGAAACGCACAGCCCCGATCATTGCATTTTGACATTCGCTTTGACAACACCAACATTTGCCTTGCCTTGGCGCAATCACATGACGCGCCAGCGGTACTGAATCATCAAAACAGAGGAGGAAAAAACCGCCAACAACAGCGCGTTAGTTTCGAACACCCAATGGGCGAGTATGCAAATGCAGACACTTCACCGAAAAATAGAGGAAGGTCAGATCAGCTGGGGAGTTGGACAGACACTTGCGTGTACCTCCACATCTTTGTATTCGCCTAGCATTCACCGGCCGTGATCGTTAATTACATCGATCACGGATTGTTGCAGTTTTGACACACAAAAACCTTACAATCCAGTCAATGATCTTATTTACAGGCCCAAATAGTTGGGTCGGTGTGGCAAGTCGGAGGCCTTAGGCCCATTCGCAAGAGGACGCCCGAGAGCCGTCTTTGTTTCCAGCTGTATTTAATGATTATGTTGATTTCTGTAATCTGTTATCATTGCACCGTGACACGTTGTAATCAGAGACGATGGCATTGGCCAAATTGCTTGTCAAAATTAGATTGTTAATTCAAGGGTTGCCACTGCATTTTTTTGATTAATTTCAAAATTTGATGGGCATCACCGTGGGAATGGTAAAAAGATAATAGATTATCAGTCGTTCGGTGGGTGAACAGTGCTGTGTACTACACGAGGTGCGTGTATGAATATTTGATCAATCTGAGAAATTATGCAATTCGGGTTAGAAACCAGTGATCTTGAGGGACTGTTTGTTTAAGGGGTGACACAATGGCTTGACAGGCGATCGTGAGTTATGCACGTTCCTAAGAGCAGCTAGTTTATTTTTGCATTTTTTAATTGACATGCACGTGCAATTTCACTTTCATTAAGCAATTTAAAAATCATCAATATTTGCGATTGTTTGAAGAAAATATGTAATGAACATCAGTTCCATAACTGAGACCTTGGACCAGTTTTGCAAAATTTAGCAGACTTGTGTGGAAAACTAATATTTCCCCGACCAAAGCAAAGTGTTTAGACAGACTAAACTGGTTTCGACCTCTATTCAGTGAAAGCGTCAGCGTGGAAGTACAAATGATTGCCTTTTACACAGTTTTTGCAAGCTTATGTCTGCACACCATTTTTTCGGTCAGCTGTAGTTTAATTAATTTAGTCTCTTGCGTAAATTACAAAATAATCTATCTTGAATATCAAATCCAAATAAGCGTGTCTCTGTGTTGCAATCGCAGTAATGTTTCATTCCTTTTTGCCTGCCCATTCTTGCTAACCCTTGCTGGATTGGTTCTTCGACTGCACGTCATCTGGAACTTCGCGTTTCAGGTACAGAACCGATCGAACCGAACCGAAATCGTTGCACTTTTTTTCGTTCGTTAGGCTCGTCTACAATATGTTAATTCGATTCTGAGTTTTGTAATTATCTCTGAATTATGTCAGTTGGCGTGATGTACTGGTAGGCTAGAACAGTGAGAGGATCTTAGAAATGTGCCTCATACCGACTCCATTCCGAACACGAGTCGACTTCAAAGCATCCATTTAGAACTAAGACACGAATATATCGGAACAGCTTTTGAATGGCACTGTGGCACTTTAAAATTGAATATGGAAATATGAAATATTAACATATTTACATCAACATTTATAAAACAATCGCTGCATCGAATTCCGAAAGAGTAGAAAGCTCGTTAAGTTTCGATGAATATGTGTATTTATTTATTTACTTAATTATTTAATGCTAATGTTTGTTTCTATAACATTTTCTAAGTAAATGCAAAGCATAAAGTGGATTAAAATACACAAAAATGTATATTTTGGCATATTTCCGTTTGTGGCACCCTAGGCCTTATAACGGCACTTTTTCGTAGTACTGGTGGGACTGGGGAAAAATATTTTCCTGGCAATCGCTGTATCGGAGTAACTCTAAGAGGAGAGTGCACCAGGTAGCTCATGCTCCCTTGTCTGTATCCCGCAGTTGGCCAATAAGTTGATAGAACCCTCAGTGTCCAATCTATGAAATTATGCCTCCCCGACGGAAAATTCAACGTCAGTTCCCTGCGATTGGTTGTTTAATACGGTTTTTAGTCCATTGTTTCCCAAGAAGGAGTTTCATATCCTCTCCCTATACTCCTGAGGCCAAAGATTGGTCAAATCAAGTGAGTCACACATTTTGAAGACGATAACTATTGGCCGGTAATATTTTAAGTGTTGCCACGCGATTGCAAATATCTAAATAATGGCAGAACGATGACGGTATAGTGTACGCATCATTATTGAACAGGAATATTCAAATTGCCTTTCGAAATTGTTCGGCGCTCCACCTAGGAAGTGATAACGACTCGTTGCAACGCAAGCCTCGAATGCGAAATTGGTAAAGTGACGTTGAATACTCTTGTATTCTAAATACTTGTAGATCCATAATCATTCCAACTGATAGCTTTAGAAATCAATATCTCGCGTTGTATACGTCACATCGGAGTATTGGACTAAACTAAATGCCGTTAGAACGATAAGATTTCGTACTAAAAATAACTTTACGGGCGTCTTGTGATTGGTTGATTGAGTTTTGTTTAAGAGCGCCTTCATCTTCGATGCAAAGAAAAAATGTGTAACAGTAAATCATGCGCAGTTTTCATTCCGGTAACATCGATGTCAAAGATGCTCGTTGAGTCTGGTCGTCATTTAAGCACAGTTTCGATTGCCCAGAAGCGTTGCACACAAAACCGTTTGGCACTATTTGAACAAAAAGAAGTTCGATGTATGGACCAAACGAGTTCACGCCAAAGAACCTAATGGGCCATCTGTGAATCACTGCTGAATCGCAACAACATCGACCCATTTTTAAAGCGGGTGGTGACGAAAAGTGGATCACTTAAGAGTTAAGACAACGTCAACCGAAAACGGTCGTGTTCGAATAGCTGTAAGTCGGTGCAAACGGTGGTCAAGCCAGGATTAATGGCCAGTAAGGTCTTGTTGTGTATTTAGCAGGAAAGTATCTATTATGAGCCGATCTTCTACGGCAAAAAACTCTTAATTCGGACCTGTATTGTCAACAATTGGACCGTCTGAGGGAAACAATCGCTCAGAAGCGGCAGGTTTGACCCATAGGAGAGGAATTGTGTTCCATCAGAACAACGCCAGAGCACACATATCGATATCGACTAGCCAGAAGCTCCGTGAGCAAGGGATACATTAATGTAGAGATACTTATAGTCCAGAAGGAGCAACAAGTGATTACCAAGTAACCTATTTCGCTGGTGAAAAGTTCGCCTCAAGAGAGGCTTGTGAAACCGTGAGGGCTTTTACGAGAGAGGGGTAACGCCATTACCATCAAAACGGAAACAAATATTTCAACAAAACGCCGCATAGTAACACCGGTAAACCGGACCGTTTTTACTTAAATTTCATGCAAAAATATGACTGCCTATAGGGCACTAATAGATAAGAGAATCGATGATCTTGGCTTTAGATCTTGTTGTTCAATTTGATGCCATCAAGTGTTTTAAATTCCACAACATTTGTTAATAAACTCTATCCACTCAAGGGGAAAAAAAAACTACGTATAATTTTTAAAAACTCTATTAAACACAACATTTTTCTTTCAACTTCCTAATTTACATATGTAGAAATGATGACTTACTACGTGTATTCATAACTTAATGAAACAAAAAAATGCATTAAACTTCGCATCATGGCACAATAAAAGGTTGTGCAAAGTGCGGACTATTGAAAGCAAGGTTTGAACAACTGTTTTATGGAAATCACATTCCGTATCTCACCATTTATCTTCTTGTCATCACGATAACCCTAATGTTTAATCGATTTGTGCAATGCACCAGCAATAAAGTCTTGTTTAAATGGCTTAATGTTGCTTATCTGCGGCGATCAGTGAGCACGTACATGGTTAACCTTAGTGAAACATCGTTGAGCGATTCCATAACAGTTCGAAAATTTATTTTCTTGCAATTGAGCAGAAGAGTTGATTGAAATGAATTATTTGTAAGAAGTAGGAGTTTATTTGGGGGATGAATTTTGGTGGAAACAAGATCAATTTTTTTTTTTTGATGATTAATGTTAATGTGCTTTTAGACAGATCGTTGATCTCGTTATTCGTCTAAGTCATAGTAAACCATTGAGAGTGCTGGAAAGGACAAGCTGTCTGTAGAGAAAAATGCATTTCACTTGTGATCTGTAACTAAGGTTGTAAACAGCACACAGGAGAAAGACACTAACCCAGACTTCATGTCCAAAGGTGCCAGATTGTTAGATTGTCACCGAACCACATCAGGGATTTGATTACAAAATAACTTTCTTAGAAGCAACCCTAATCCGAAAATAAATACTCAAAGAAAGCGGGTGAAGTATCATGTCAAATGGAGAAAAGATTGAGTTAGCAGCTCACTTGCCAGAAAAATCAAAGACGCGTGGGTATATAATTAATGGAGAACATTCTATTTAATGTACAAAGTGTACCAGTTCGGCATACTGCCAGGAAACTAAATGATTTCAAATGCAGCCATATGCAATTTTGGGACGCACAAGAAGAATAACTATTGAGGAGCAAGTGTCAGTCGAGGCAAGTCGGGCCATACCGACAGTAGAGACATGATCTTTCAGACGTCTCTTCATATGTTAGCGTACGCTTATGACATTCACTGGGGTAACCATACGCAGCTAGACATCAATGGGGTGCTTAAGACGAGAACCGAAGTATATGCCGTCCTTGTTGACCGTGTCCGAGCACACGACGCCTGCATCTAAGGTGACACACGCAAGTGAAGAAGGACATCAAGCATGCAACATGGAAAGCGAAATTGGAAGCAACTAGCTTCACACTGAAGTTTGGGTTCGAATCTGCTATAACAACCACTCGCATTGTCCATGCTTCTGCGTCCTGTTGGACCAACTGTTTTAAGCGAAGTTTGAAAAGCTTTTCTTGCCTGTTATGCTCTTTGAGGATCTCCGAGAGATATCGCTCCGCGAAAAGACGAAGTTGTTCAGCCCGGGATTGAACCATGGGCCTTGATAGTTGGCTTCGCTTGGATTTCAAATTTAGACATTCTTTATCGTTATCCTTCTCTGAATATCCTTGTGGCCTTAAAGTGGGTACTCCACGTGTCGAAGTTACTCTGCAGCCCCTCCCAGTCTCACTCGACGTCTCCACGGCTTGACGTGTTCCTAGAAAGATTTCAATTTCCACCCAAAGCGAACCGTCCAAATTCTGCAAGCAACAGTTCGCGTGAAAACTGTCACGGTGTCATTAACGTAATTACCGCCACTTCAACTCACGTGAACACATTGATCGGAGTAGTGACACCGAGAGCAAAACGAAATTCGCTTTGAAACGAGAGGAGACCCCCTATTCCGGAAAATGATAGCCTCTACGCGAATCAAGTGCCTGAGTCTTTATGTAAATGGGCGTGTGCATGGAACAAATGTGTGTCTCGCTCGAGTGACGCATGGAATGCGAGACGTAAACAACGACAAACCTGACAAATTGACTTGCGTTCGCCGAGATGAGATGAGATTGTCATTAGTTGACGATTTGTTGAATGGATATGGTAAGCGATACGCGCCGTGTTTGCGTTCAGTTCGCGACGGCGGCGCTATCATTTGCATAATGCCGTCGTAAGGAGAGAAATTAACTGACAGAGAGATGAGAGTGATGAAGAAGTCGTAAGACTCGAGCTACCGTGATACGCTGATTGTATCTGGTCAGTGGGGACGTGCATCAGGATGCCTGCGACGGCGAGAGGACAGATTGACTTCATCGGCGTACAGGTGGTCGACCAGCAGCCAGCTGAGATAATGATTTCCCGCATATCTTGTCCATATCCGTCATTGGAGATGTGTCACCGGCCGTTGAATGAAGTGTAACTCCCTTTCACGTCACGTATTCGACGGAGTGGAATGGAGTGCGTACATGACGAGTTAAGGTTTTAGTGGCAACTATGTGGTGTGAGTTGAGGAAACCGCCAACTGGAGCTAGTTGGCGAGTGCGGCTCATCGGGCGACGGCTAGATAATTAATCAGCAATTAAAATGCAGTACTTATGAGGATTTCGTGCAAAAAAGCACAGCATTCCCCAATGGACATGGAGTTGTTGAAAGGACGAGTTTGGAGTGTGCTATGATCGACACGAGCCGGCCTCGTAAGGAGATGCAAGTTGAAACGCATTATGACTGCAAATTCTTTTGGCAATCAGTGGGAATTCTGCTCTGTTTGTTACTTATGTCTGTCTTGGGGATCAGTTCAGTCGTCAACCAAGCTAACAATCTAATGACTCTGGAGTTTTCTTTAAACTGTCAGACTATCTTGTGACTATCAAGAAGGATTAAGAGATCAAGGATATGAGGCATTATTGCATAGGATCCTCTAAAATCTTAGTTGCAACTTCGTTTCATTCCAGCAGGCAAGGTGACATCTGTCATGTGTTAAAGCAAACCAGATATACTGCGCACAGGGTTAATAAGGACGAGTTGAATGGCAGCTAATAATCCAAGAACGAACTCAGGCAGCAGTCCCATTGTCAAATCGTTCAGATCGTTGAAATTCATTATGCTTACTCAAAGATTCCTCCAAGCCCAAGTCAGCAGCGCCAATGGTGAACAACCGCATTGGTTCAGCCCCTAAATGGGTAGCTTGCCGGACCAGTCAGCCAGTTACTGAGAGCAACTTGAGTATATCTCTTACAAGGCTGCTTAATCTTATGTGAGACATTCCGAGATGGATGTGAATACGCCGCAATGCTGTGTAGAAATTAACACTCACAGATTAATGATTCCTTTTTGAATACTAACTTTTTCATAATATCGGCTGATGTCTTTCTGAAACTCTGCTTGAAACTCAAAGAGCATACTCTTTTACATAATCTGTTCGGTTCCCAAGTTTTACACAGGTTTACACGTCATCCTTGGTGTTGCCATCTTTACGGGTGGCTTCTTTAAGGACATCTAAGGGAACGTCTTTTGCAGCTCTGTAAAGAGAAAGTGGAGAATGTAGAGCTGCATGTCGTGCAAACCACTTGAAGTTCTTCCGGTAGAGGAAATAACTAGTACCGAATTGGCAACTCTGTGAAACTCTTGTGAAATTCGTAAGACTACGTCGATTTCTTTCACATTTCTCGCCGGTCGTGTATAGTTAGTTGAGAGATGATGAGTTTGTGACACCAACAGCGGGAAACTTCTGGTTCTGTAGCTGAGGTAGTTAGTTATTAAGTTAGATTAACCACATTGATCTACTATCTTTCGGTTGGTGGTAATAAAGATGCTGGATGTTACCTCGGTGAGGGCTGAGAAAAGACATGGCCCACACAGAGGAAACGACCTCTTACAACAATTTTTGCAACCAAAAAGTTATCGACAGCGTAGAGTAATAATTCAATTTTCGCATGAACACATATGATATGACTGCTTTTTCAGTACATATGTATGTATGTTGACTAGCTAGGTGCTGAATTCGCAGGCCAGCAGCAGGTGGACGATATTCCAGAATCCTTTCAACTGTTGGCATACACAGATTTAGATTACTAACTTAGTTAATGTGGCCCTACAGTCCGCGTTGGACCTGGGTCTCAACCAACAACCGTTTCCAATCAGCTCAATATGTAGCTAACTGCCTTCAGTTTCGCTCGTATAGTTTGTATAGGTGCCTTCTCTGAGTCGCGGTCTTCCTCGACTACGCCGTCCCTCGCGAGTAGATTTGAAGTTATCCCGGACTGGAACACTGGTTTCCATTTGCACCTCGATAAGTCGAAGTCGCTGAGCTGTTCAGCTTACAGTTCGTTGTTATTCCTTCTCGTCCACTCGTCATCTATGCAGACGGGACCGAAAATCAAAGCATTTGTTGGTTAACAAAAGCAGGACCTTTATCATTTCGTTTTGTCGGTCTACCTGTTTATCAATTATACCACTCCCAGCTTCTACATATATGAAGCATCCGACGTGCCATTTTGGAATTAGGCTGGTTTAGGTGTCTTAAAAGGGTACTCCACAAGTGGAATAATATGGGTGAACTCAAACACTCTTCCGACTCTTAGTGGGCTTTTTGAAGATTCAATGATAGTCTTACTAAAATGGTGTGTCAGACTGAGTCCAACAAGAATGCCAATCCAAAGTTCAGACTGACCTTTCCATAACTCCAACTGAAAGTGCGAAATTCCGAGGTCAACAGGACACGCCATACCAAGAAGAAAGATGTCTGTGGCAGGTAAGCATTAGAATCTTCGGCAATGCATGGGGACCCATCTCTATAACAATCTTGTGAATGAATCCCGATGCATGACAACATAGTCTGCACTGAAATCACTCATTTAAAGCCATTGACCAAGAATACACGTATGTCTGGGAGTCACTAATCTAATTAGCATTATCCCAACAATCGACTTCGAGGAGGGACTCACTTGTATGCATGCGTCTGCTGATAAGAGGGAATCGTTTAATCTAACGGTTGGAACCCAAAAATCTCTGGCCATGCAAGTATTCTCAGAAAATTGCTGATAAGTATTTGTAAGACTTCTCATTTCCAAATCAATGCACTAAAAGTCTATCAAATTGCCCGACTGACAGTACATTCAATAAAATATAAGAAAAATGTGAAATCACAGTTTTGTCGATCTTGACATTTCTTTAACATTAGAAAACATTAAGTACCCAAATCTGCCTAAGGATCTTGCACAAGACATCAAAGACCTAGTGAATATAAGCAGACTCAAGTCAGCTAAATAAATTGCAGATATTAAACACAGAAATAATACAATTGACCATAATAACCACTTCACTCAGTTTCGTTAAGTTTCGTTCACTTTTCTTTACTTAAGGTTCAGCTATAATAGGCATGAGCGAATATGAGCTAGTGCCAAAAAAGAACTTAACCGTCAATTGTAATAGGGATGTGCGAACATGAGATATGTACATGAATTAAGTCTGATATAAATGTTTCGTCAAGAGGGCATTTAACGAACTTTTATATTATTTTTTTTAATTTATTATAATAGAACGAATTTGTAAGGCTTTCAGTCGATTACACATACGAGTAATAATGACTTTGTCCATTTTTCTTGCCTTCTCTTCTCTTCTTTGAAATTCACAGATGCGCTCCGTGCTTCCGATCGCGATAGCTCATGCTTAATGAAACTTAACGAATTGGTAGTCTGCTCCATTATGGTCGCTATATGTGGAACGGCATGCCTTCGCCAATGCTGGCTATTGTTGTAGGGCCTTTAAGTGCAAAAAAAATTTGTGTTCGTGAAAGTTCCCAGAAGCTATTATGGGCACTTTGAAATTTGGCAATGTTTCTGGTTACTTTTTGTAACTACTTTTTTGATTTAGCTTAAGTTTATTAAAGCCAGTCTTATTAAAGGCTGGTCTTCATCCAAAAGATGTCTCATGTCTGAAACAACAACTCCACAGGAGTCTCAGTGGTGTCTCGCACATGCATTTACAATTGGTACTACTGTACGAGAATACACGCATATTTAACCTTGCGAATGGCTTCCCTAGGCGAGCACAAGTCTTTTCATAGAACTGACGAGTATCAATCCAACCAGAGGCACGAGCAACACTGCGCACGGCAACAAGGCAATCAAATCTGCTAATCATCTTCCACTGACGTCTGCATGAACTATACTCGATTCTACTTCTCTGACTGACTGTGCAAATTTCAAAATCGATCTCGATCTCATAACCGATGACTTTAACTGATTGAATGGAATTAAATGGAATCTCAAGAGAATTGCGCAACCGTCTTACATCTTGCTGAAAAGTGAATTCATGTGTGTGCATGAACCCCAATCGATTTCCGACGATCCAAATCTGATCCAATCCAGCCGATGGACATCAGTCAAAATTTCAGACTAGTTGGACGACCTCATGCGCATTATCTCATCTAAGTCCACACCTTTTCTATTGGCCAACACGCCAGGCAATCTTAATCCCAGATCTGGGTTAAACAGATCCGCGCTCCCCCATTAGAGCGGAACCGCTGGCAATTTTCGACTACAGCCGCTTCAGTCCATAGGTCATCCCGGATGGCTGCAGGTTGCGCGTAGATAATTAGCAAAATAATCGTAGCGTTGGCCATTATATCAGCGTCAGCTGATGAAAGGGGCTGAACCGCAAACCGAGGTCGTTCGTTGCTGGCCGGCCTTCACCGGCACTCACTCATTCTCATCTGCGGAGCAATTAAACTCGAAGAAGAGTTCAGCTACCTCCCGAATTTTGCGGCTTACCTCATCCACTTTCGAAAGACACACTTTTAATTTGCTGCTGCTCCAGCAATCGCGGATATCGTCATCGCTCGTATCGCTCCAAGAAACCCACTGACTGACTGACTAACTGCCTCACCGGCTGACTGCCTGACTGCATGATGACGACGGCGACAGGGAAATTGCGAATCGGACAGAGTGGCAATCATTAGCAGACACATAATTCGTGGATGGATTCAGCGGTCTAGCTCCAGCCGTGTGGAGGAGGGTTGCATGTGAGTCGTCGCCGTAACGAGGATATCTGGTGACATGCCGCAATCGCAGCTGACAATTGACATACGAGAGTGCCTCCGCCGGTATTTTGTCATCTCCAATCCTCGTTGTGGTCGGATGCAATTCCATTGTGCTCGAGCTGCAGATGCCAATCTGTATGAGAAATGGAAGGCTGTCTCGCTGTCTCTCTGTACAAATTGCATTCGAAAGACCTTGGAAATAATTTCGATTTGCGAACTCTGGTCCGTTGCATCACCGATTAACTCTGGCCCACTTAGAGTGCTCCGCTCTGCGGGTCAACACTCCACTCGGGTGGCCGTGTGTGTGTATCGGTTTACGTAACGGATCGACCGCTCTGGTCAGAATGCTGGACCACCTGACGGTTGCGTCATCTGAACTGCGGACAAGGTGTTGCCCCAGATTGCCGCACTGGCCCCCGGTTTACCGGTTTCAAGTTCAGACGAAAGTGAATTTTCGGTTCACGTGTTGATGGACCGCATCGCAGAATCGATGCTCCGAACGCAATTAGAGTGACATGCGACTGCGATGGCACTGTGGCACTTCTGCGCTAAGACTGCCGCAAACCAGCGGTCTGCCCCTCTCCCTGGAGGAGTGGGATTGTGCAACACTGAGCGCAGCCAATGGCCGGGTGGCAAATGCCGGGATTGCCAAATGGATTTATTGTCTGAGGATTGTCGGTGCACAAGCACTTCCTGCCTGGCTGCTATCCTCCAGCATATTGGCTCGGCGAATTGCCTAACGAGTGTGAGCGGCACCGGCTGCATGGTGAAATTAATCGGAACACTGGAGTAGTGGAGTAGTGCTTGGTGGAAAGTTGTTAGATGTCGAGGCGATGCGGAAATGCGTCCAATGCAAATCTGCGAGTGTAGATATGGCATTACGTAACCAAAGTGCTGGGCGCAGTGGGGCAGGCTCCTCTCGATTGATAAACGATCTAGTCGCAGGACCGGCGGGTACTTTAGAAAGTCTTTCAGGTTTGCTCACGGCGGAGGCTGGTGCGCGCGGTAGATGCAGTTTTATGTTTTCAATTTCGTACAGCAAGAGAGAGGAGGACTGCGGTTGCTTGTTCAAGGCTGATTGTGGATTTCCGCAGGAGTGCATGTGAACACCTGAACTTTGTTTTTCAAAGGCGCCGAGGTCTTTGATGGGGTTTCCTGGGTTATTTAAGCTGGTGAGCAATTAGGAAAGACTGTTTCTGGCGATGATTGACGGCTGCCAATTGAATGTGGAGTGTTTTCGTTTTCCGGTGCATTATTTTCGGTGAAAGGGAATGGCGAAGGGAGCTCGATCGGCGTGTGTGGGTTCGCGTGAGTGGAATGAATGACATGTTGAATGACGACAAGGACGACGGGTTGGGAGTTGTTCGACAAGCAGCTGGTTGGAATGCTGCAACGTCTGCTGTATGGTATGGCATACGATTGATGGGGAAGGTATACGATTACACATTCTGTTAAATGTCGTACTTCTTGTGTAACACTTGGGACATGATGAATATTTGTTGATTGCAGTTTTAAGAGGATGTGTGTTGAGATCTTCTTACGTTTGTTGAGCAATTCAGTAACGGTGACTACTTCTGCTGCGGAGTACCAATAAGAGTCTTGGTGTAAGTTATTCATTTGACTGCCATTGATGTAAATTGGACCAAGCATCCAAGATTGACAAGTTTATGCTTATTACTGCACTGCTTGCTGATTCTGACATTTATGTAGATTTCAGACGGCATTTGTGAGATTTCCGATAAGTCGTGGAATGTGGTCCCAATGCACGATCATCGTCTTATACAGGGATGTAGGAATCGTTCACGATTCTTCAATGTTTCCCCGAAACCTTGAAGACTTTCCGAGCCGGAACATTGGTGTTCATTGGCTCCACATGACCTAGTCATCTGAGACGAGAGACTCGAACTCGTTTGACCAAATCGACGTCGCTGTACACTTAGTCGTTCAGTCTTCTCCTCCAAACACAATCAGCATATACTGGACCAAAGATGATAGGAAAGACTTTCCTCTCAAATCTCCTCGTCCCCTTTGGTTAGTGTGCATGCTTCAGCGCCATACATGAGGCCTGGGGGTATCATAGGTCTTGGTTCTTCGAGAGAGGACTTTATTCCTCAATTTTACTCCAAGCGCAAAGACAGCGATTGCAGAGGGTGATCCTTCGGTTTATCTCCGCTGTGGTGTCATTGCTTGCATTAACATCGGAGCCTAGGCAGACAAACAGCCTTATTGTAAGTTTCACCCGGAAAATATTTCGCGTGTTCGCCCAGATTTTTTTTAGCTATTGTGAGTTTCGCGTGAACAAAATTTAACATTTCGAACATAGATTCTGGTGCTTTGACAGTAAGCAAGTAAAATATGTTTTCAGGATATTTTATTTATACATTAATTAGTATAGTGCATAAGCCTTTTTAAAGTTTTTTTAAATATCCGATCGATTATTGCAACTTTCTGATGTTTGCAACAGGTCATGTTTTCATTTCATGCACAATTTCGAGTCTCGAGCTACTCCATGACTGTTTTGTTGGTAGTCATATTGACTGTTTTCCTCTTTTTCTGCGTTTGCTGATCAGTGCTATTAGGAGGTATTTCCATTTAAAAAATATGAGCAATAAAATTCAACTTATCATTTCGGAATTAGGAGAGGCTATCCATGAGCCTACACCCTCGACTGCTTCATTTATTCCAATCAGTTCTTCTGTTACTGAAAACTTTTGCGTTCTGTTTGGTTCACCTCCTGTCACTCTTTCATACGTACAATTTGTTCAACGATGCTTTTTTATGTACATACGTATCGTTTTTGATCTGTCCAAAGTCCAAACTTAAATATTTTTTTTTTTGTGTTTGTTTTTTCCCTAGTTCAGTTTAACAAATTATTGTTTTATTGATTATTTGGAGTCTTACTATATTTCCACCTTTTTACTTTGAAATAAACAAACAACTTACATTTTCCGCTTTGTTGTTCTCTCTTTTCTTTCTTTCGAATCTCGTCATATTCAACGTGAAATAAGAACTCACAATAAGGTGAACAAATTTTCGCCGGGAATAGATATTTTTTTCACATGGGATGCTGTTCGGTGTGAGTTCTTCGATGTTTTGCCTGCCTATAGTGGCGTTTTATCCAAGACGTCCGTGTTAGTGGACCTTTTTCGTAGACAGCATATATTTTGTTTTACTCTCAATGACGGCAAGAGCCCAAACCCAACGTGTCCGCTTCCTGCTCGATGTTCACAAACGTCACAGTGACAGCGCATCATCATCTTCTTCTGGCCCGCATGATCCACTACAGGGGTTGCGAGGTAATGCACGCACGAGAGATCTCCAGGCCACTCGATCCTCAGACATCGACATCGACATCGACATCTAACTCATCAAGAGTTACGCCCATGCGCAACCAGGTGAGCTTTTGGACTTGGTCGAACCACCTCGTCCTGGGTCTGCCAAGCGGTCGCCTACCTGATGGAATCGCATTCAAGGCACGACTCTTAGTAAACCATCGAAGCATAGCCCTTTCCGTTCGAAGAAGCAGCAGCTCTACATTGAGTTCCTCGCGTACTGCCGTGTTTCTCACTTTATCCCGCCGAGTAACTCCCACAACAGCAAGCTCATTTCGGCAGCCTGTATTCGCGATCTTATTCTTTCGGTCATTACCCAAATAGGTGAGAGTTGGAACATAACTTATCGTTAAGTAGTCATGTCATGTTGAAGTTTGAATGCATACCCCACTCATAGTGTTTTACGCCAGAGGGGAAATGAAGGCGATAAAATGCAAGGGAAAACTTCGCAGGAGCTTATTACCAGCAACTTATCAACCATGGAAATTCGCAAAAAAATAATAATTACAAGACCTCACAATAAAACTGTCAGAGCAGATGAATTTTGCATTCAGTGACTCAGTGGGCAGTTTCAAAAGACACACTTAACATTTATTGCAAACAAATCAACACCCCATTACAATGTGCGTACATTCTATTAGCCAAGTGTTAATGTAAATTTTCGTTGTAACATCTGATATAACACGAGCCGGCGCGGCGGCGGCAGTTACCTCTGTTTTTTTTTTCCCGGGTTTATTACACCTTTAATGCCCGACGGGTTGCCCCGAACGGTGGCCGGTTGTGTACGGCTCGGCTTGGCTGCCAATGACGAAGATTGGGTGCGCTGCTTGGCATGATCTAAGGTCACGTATGACTTATAAGTCACTGGGTGTTACTTGATTCCGACATTTTTGTCCAATCTCCAAAATGTTTGCATGGTGAACACTTGAGGTTCGCAATTTATATTCATATTCCGATTTGAAAGTCAAAGATGTTCGGAAAATTGATAAGAGTCATTACATAGGTTCGACATATGCGAGTATACACACATCCACATCCACGTAGTCGTATCGCATCTGCAAACTGGGCATTGTTCGTGCGAATATCAATCGAATTCGGCGGAGGATCGTAAATTGTAAATCGTAAAGAGCACAGACGGACACGGTCTTGTTTATGATTTGGACACATTTCGAATGCAATTCACTTGTCAGACGTTGTGGGACAATTTAAATAAGGCGGCTTTGAGTTAGCGACGAAGCTGAATCTGTGCGTGAACGGGTGTAGCTTCTCTATGTTGGCAGATGTAGGGAGTATTGCGCGCAAAAAGAATGGTATTTGTGGTTGTTGCTGGCAGCGTTGAGGCAATTCTTCGGTGCACACTACATATGACTTGATCAGAACGTGGAAATGAATAGCTTTCAATTGTGAGTGAATAAGGTTTGTTTGGCTGCAGTCAATTTAACCAACAACACCGACGCACATATCAAACGAATAAATGTGTTCGTCAATCGAACTCAGTTTTAATCTTGGGGCAGTAAATATTTCTGGTAAAATCAACCTCAAGTAGAATAAAACTCACCGTGTATGTGCCTCAGATCTACCCCACTATTTCCCAGTAGCCGTGATTCCTTCTCGACTGTGCTTCGGCATGTTTCTAGGGCCGCCGCGTACACTTGCAGCCTGCGAAAGCGGATTCCATTGCATCCCGTGGTTTGCTATGGACCTGTCACCTGGAGCTTTTGTATGGTTAGTCCTATAGGTTCATGGCTCAGATAAATTTCGTCGTATGAGATACGATTCGGCCAGAAAATCCTGAAGATATCACGTAAAAAACTTTTAACGAACGTTTGCAACTTTTTCGCGATAGTGGCGATCACTGTCCATGTAGGGCATCCATATAGCAGTACGAACTCAACATTGGAAAGGAACAGTCGTAGTTTGGTGTTTAAGCTTATTGCATTACTTCGCCAAATTGTGGATAGCATCCGGAACTCTATGTCATCCGTTGCGTTAATACAATTCATTACGAAATTGTGAGCCTCATCTAAGTGACATGAAAAAAAGTTCCTGTTGAATTTATTTATGGATTATTTGCTTTAAACCGTTTATATCTGCGCTGTTCAAAGATGCCTTGTTTGACTGGGCTAACTGTCTTAAAATGTTCTTGAACCCGTTTAACAAGGCGATTTCTTAAGTGCCACACAGAAGCAGAAGATCTCATTTTGCCTCATTAGAAGAATCTCAGAACAAACGAGGACTCCAAAATTTACATTTTAGTGCAGATCCGACGTAGAATCGCCCTTGGTAACCGTTGCTACTTTGTCGAGACAACTGTGGTGCTTAAAGCTGGACGATGCTGAGTCTTGGAGGCTTTGAAAGAAAAATTCTGGAATGGAGGAGAAGTAATAACTGCGATCGGAAGTCAAAAATTCGTCAACTACACCGACTCGGTCACATGGGGCGCTTGGACATTCGACAACTATCAGAAATAAGTGACCAAGGAGATATCCAGCTTCGGCCATTATAAGCAGCGTGCCCAGGATAGTTCATAGTTTATTGATTGAGTTGTACAGACAGACAGTTTACAAAACAATCCTGGCTTGTCTGCAGGAATCGATTGTCAACGATGACGGACAAATGAAACTTTGAACCAAACTCTTTATCACATCTTATAATGGCAGTTATGGCGATATTTCGAAAAGAACTCTGATCAATTGTCTTCAAAATGTTGGTGGAACGTTCGTGTTAGTAACTTACGAGGGGCGTTCAATATATTCTCGGTATCGGGGTGAAGCTGTGGTTGTATATACAAATTGACTTATTTATCAAGTAATACTATTATTTTAGTGCATTCATGTAAAATTTCATATAAATGTGATTATTAATTTGCGTTTTATCTCTAGTTAAACAGAATCATAATGGCAACTGAGACGATGATGGTGAAAATAGAGCCTCACGCTGTAATTAAATTTCTCACTAAGCACTAAGCACTGCGCCCCTGGTAACTATTAAGCGAAAATGTCTAATGGAATTTAATCACGTCCAATTAAAGCCTTGATTTCAAGAAAAAGCACGTATCGGAAATTTTTCACACACTTTTGTAGCTCCCTATGTAGAATACGTTTCCTTAACCAGAGTAATGCCGGACATTCACATAACATGTGCTCGGATGTCTCATCCGCTTCCAGGCAAAGCCGACAATTCTTGTCTTGGCACAGATTTATTTTGTTTTAGTGGTAATTCAGGCCACAGTGGCCAGTAAGAAAACTCGTTAGCAATCTTATAATTTTCTGGTCAATGCAGAGGATTTCCTTATAGGAGTAGGGTTTGATTAATCGTTTGGATTGCATAAGACCAACCTTATTGGTCCAGTGGCCTAGGCGAAGTTTTCTTTTCCATTCGTTAATCAGCACTGTAACTGTTGTCTAATTGACATTACAGTACGATTCGGGACCTATGAACGCAGATTCCGAGAAATCCATCAAGTAATCGCCATGTGTCCAGCCGAGATTCACTTTATTGTGTCTAGCAAGAGTCCATTGGTTGGACGATAATGCCTTAAGTGCTGCCTGACTATCAGAAAATATTTGAATTCTAGCGCCTATACTACCCTTGTGGAGATTGTGTCTGGAGCAGAGGTCAGGGTTTCAGCTTGGAACACATTGGTACGAAAATCCTGGTGTTGGGTTAAAAGACTGCAGCTCTAACTCCAGCATCCATTTTTAATTAGTATGTGATTCTTACAATCCAATAAATTAACTCTCTTTTAGGGAATGAGCTGAGTATCCTAAGTTGAATTCAAAGTGAAACCTCTTGTCGGATGATCCGATATTAATGAGTTGCTGGGCGTCGTGCCATGTGTACTGACACAAAAATGGTACAAGCCAACGCCGTTGTGACGAAGAGGACACTCCACATTACCTCTTTCACGGCAATCCTCCCGTCTCGGCAATCCCCAGACAAAAAAATCTGTCAGAATATTTCTTCTGATCTGACATCTCTACACTATGGCCTTGCAGATTCGTCAAAGCGTCTGCATGGGTGAACTAAGCTCAACACAATCGTACGAAAAGGACATCTTTCCCCAATGTGCATAGGTGAGACATGGCCAAAGGCCGTTCTAGGCTAACCTAACGTCCAAATGTTCACATACGTCTGGAATGGATATGAAGTACCAAAATGAGTTTGGGGAAGTTTAAGGAACCTTCGCTTCCTGTTAGTGGGATGCGAGGTCTGTGTCTTACTCCAGTTTAACCTCGTATGAGCTTGCACATATCAGATAGAGAGTGGTTCCCTTCGTCACACAACGCAAAAGCACTTCAAAGTGAAAACTCTTTTCCAATGTTAGTCCATCAAATTGTCATTTTAGTCCAATGAACCCTGGCTCCACCCAAAAATGATGTACGACCCAGCCGCATCGTAACTAGTTAAGCTCAACCGCCGCTTGAAGCTTGAATAGTAATCGAACAAGAAAAAAAAAGAAAAGCCAAAAACGAATGTCTTAACAATTACATCCTACAGCGACAACCAAACGAATCAAACGAAAAAAAAAATCCCACACATTGCATCATTTTCAAAAATCCGCGGGAAGGCAAAAAAAAACCGCACACAAAAGGCCCATAAACAGCGAACCGAAATCGAACCCATCCATCGAATGGGTACGCAGTACGCTCAGATTCGATCGAAGTCCAGCGCGCTGGGAACGTGACGCCCGTTCAAAACGTGATCCAATCGCTCACCAACGGAAAACAACAAAATTTGTGCAGAAACAAACATCCACGGGCACGGATGGTCATTCGGTGGGCATTTCGCGCTACGCTCGCATCTGCACAATTCTTTGTGTTCGCCTGCTCTGAAAAGGGAAAACGAATCCCAGGCCTGACTGGCATGCCAATTGTGCTCAAAATACAAATGTTGTCTAGTCTCTTGGATCTCGATGGGATTTATGTTCCAAAGTGTGACTGTCATGTTAGCTGACGTTCGTGAATTTCGAATTAAGTTCAGGGGTCTGCTGCTGCTGGAATCGGACTCGAAGGCGAAATGCAATAAAGCTGAAGTTTTCTAAAAAACAAACCAACAAAAATGAATGAAGCGGCGACGGAGTCGTGCTGCGACGAGATTGGGTCTGCAATTGCATACGACGCGATTTGGCGTGATCGATTATCGGAAACCGGATCAGAAATCCGAGAATGATGAAGTGACTGCCTTTCGCATTTTGTAGCCTAATTTAAATTGCACTTAACCTTGGCATTGTTGATTGGCGAGTGATAAAGAGATAGTTTTGTGACACACGGAAGTAAGCGAGTTTTCCAAATTTGAAGGAAAGTTCACGATAATGGAAGGATTCATGGAAGAGATGGCTAAAATTTTGTTAACACGAAAGGTCCTCTGGAATGCACACAGCTCTAAGTATAACAGTTGGGCAAGAATGGAAAACGAATTTCTGACTAAGCACAGTTGCAAGAATGATGATGTACGTAACAGACTCTCGTCACGCCTGAGGACTCCGCTACAGCAAATTATTTCAAGCCAGAATTTCGAAGGAGTTCGAGTCTAAAATTGGAATTCTTTAGTAGTTGCCAAAGCGTTGCGTTGCATGTAAATACAGGCGTCTGAACATAGCCTCTATCAACCTCACAACCACGTCATGATATTTGGGAGGCGAGAGTGTCCGACCAAAGATGGTGCATCCATTTCCGATGTTGTTGCCAAACTAGGGTCAATAGAAAATACTCATCTATCCTAACGCATGGTGGCAGAGGAGTTGATCACCATATTAGCCAACAGCGTTGTCCAGAGCTTCAGTTAGTAGTATCTTCTTGGTACGCATTTCTTTTGGAGCTACTTTGTCACATTCTGATCTTATGTTTAAGAAGATTGCTTCAAGGCAAGGTTGGGACCGTGGAATAGAGTGGCCGGTATCATGGCCGATGAGGCATAGCCCTTAGGATCCTAAGGTAGGGCTAGCAGCCCCTGCGAGGTTAGCGACTCCAAGTGCCACTTCGTCCGAGAGTCAAAGGAACGATTTTCGATTCTGCACGTGCAGTGTGAAGCCTCTTAAAGAACACATGTAGCATAAGAACTCGCGAAGGCCCTAGACTGCTATAAAGTAGACATCACCGTCACGGTACACAACTCTTGACTCGAAGGACCAAAACCCTTATTTTGCCAGTCCTGCTATATGAAGCTGAAAGTTGGACGTTAAGCAAAACAGCAGAGCTGGTTCTTGGTGACTTCGAAAGAAAAATTCTGCGTCGGATATACAGTCCCGTCTGCGAGGAAGGTGAATGGAGGAGAAAACACAACCGCGAACTTTATGAGCTGTACCAAGATATGGATGTAGACCAGAAGGCAAAAATCCGACGAGTGTATTGGCTCGGCCACATCGAGCGCATGGACAACAATGCTCGAGCTAAGAGGGTCTTCGAATCCGAACCCCCTGGTTGGAGAAGGAGGGGAAGACCGAATCTCCGGTACAAGGACCGTCATCGCGGACGAAAGACAGCTGACTGGCAGCAGTGTTCCCAGGACCGTCATCAATGGACGGCAGCTATTGCTTAGGTTCACATCCTCCATGGATCGTCGGCCTGAGAAGTAAGTAAGACATCACCGTAGTGGCAGAAGAAGGGTGAAATGGGCGATTGATCGCGCCATCTGGAGAGGTTTGCTGAATGAGACCTAAGTCCGCGCCTATTCTTCTTCGAAATTGAGGAAGATGTATCAGTCTCCAGCAATTCTTATCCGCAATTCATAGTTTGCATTTCAACATGAAGATACCACAACACAACACGATACGCTGGTTTGACATTACCATAAGTAAAATTTCGAATTATTTTGTGTTTTGTTGTGTTTGTGATTTGTCGTCTTTGGAGTTGTTTTAGATTACATTTATGCACACAGTCTGCAGACCCTTGACACTTTCCAAGAGATCATCATCATTATCACAATTTTCTGACCCGGTAAATCCACTAAAGGGATCGCTCCTCCGACATCGACTCTAACTCGGCAGAAGCTATATACAAACTGAGCCAGGCAAGTTTTTGGACTTGGACCAACCATATCTTCCTGGGTCTGCAAGCGGGCGCCTACTTGATGGGGTCAAGTTATGGCTAAGTTATTGCCTTATGGTTCGAAAATTCATCAAAAATTACATTGTTAGAAACAAATCCACCAAGAACTTTTTGTGCATCAACAGATTCAAATATCACTGCCTCACATCACATCTCTGCTGTTCTTCAGCGCCTCATTCACGACTGATTTCACTACCAGCTGCAGATTCCCATGTACCATACTTGCATACTTTTAGGATCAACAAAATAAAGCTTTCTTAATATCTTACTCATTGAATACAAGCTCGTCCAATGACGATCGCCACAGTTTTACAAGCACAAAGTTGATCAAAGCGAAGAAGCACCACTGCATGCATGGCATCTCTTCCGTGGTTGCCGCAACAAATAACTTCCGGAAGTGCAAATCCGTCAGAGACAAATGATCAACACTTACCGCTGCGCAATCGACGGCGCTGACACTCAAAATC
Source organism: Eristalis pertinax (assembly GCA_907269125.1). Taxonomy (NCBI): domain Eukaryota; kingdom Metazoa; phylum Arthropoda; class Insecta; order Diptera; family Syrphidae; genus Eristalis; species Eristalis pertinax. Next base: position 66,435,106 of record OU026148.1, on the reverse strand, counting down.
CACCACTTTCTCCAATTCTCACCGATGCACGACTCAGATTTGCTGTCATTTGAATCATTGAAGTGCCGCAGTCAAGCCACAGACAGACAAATCAATGCCCCACAGCGGGAGAATGCAAGGACCACTTGCAACGGACACCATTGAAGTCAAATACATTCCAAATGCCATTGGGCTTGGGCGTAAATCCGTACCACTGTCGATGAAAATGAAATTGTGTCATCATCATCATCAACATTTTCGGAAGGCAAATCCGCTTCAAATGAGCTCACGGCGTGCAATCATGCTGTGCACCCCGCACAAGCGTTTATATCCGTCCGGGCGCATTCAGCCGTGTGTTTTTCTCGGAACCACTGGTAGCCCCATAAACTGTGCAGAAAAACAACGAAGGAAAAATAAAATAAAATAAAACGGCCTAAACAAACAGGTAATTGAGATGGTGGATTGTATAATGTTGGCAAACTCTTTGCTCTCGAGAAACGCTGCAGCCGCAGACTCTTCGGACTTCCGGACGAATGAACAACTAAGGAAATATTTGAGATCGCATATTTTATGTGCTTTCAAGCTGTCGATGCTTAGTTTTACAGTGGAAGTCGACTGTTGTCGGACAGCTTATGTGGAAATGATAGCACATTATGCAGGCGTAACCAGTATTTTGCTTGGAAGTATTAATGTCGATTGGTTAGACGCGTTAATTTATGAAAAACAAATTAATTTCATGTTTGCGTAAATTGCAGGGCATTTAAGTTAAGCACATGTTTAATGATGCGCAGTCCGACGTAAAATGCTATGTTTTTCTACAAAGCAGAATAGGGAGGATATGTAAAGGGTGTCCCAAAATTAACGAGAGATTTGAATTAAATAGAAAACATAGTTTTAATCATAAAGTGCATAAAGACATACGCAGTCTTTTGTCGAAATGTTCAACACCACTCTGCATAAATGTAGCTGAATTTCGTTGAAGCAGCCTCCTATTATGCACGATGGTTGTGGGCTTGTCGACATAGACCTTTGACTTCATAACAAGAAATCGAATGGTGTAAAGTCACACGGTCTAGGGGTCCAATTCTGATCAACGAAACGAGAGAGTACACGATCAGGAAATGTCTCATACGGTCTCAAACATGTATTATCTTCGCTGTGCATGGTTAGGCTTCAGTTGTTGTGTTAATTCAAGCTTGTAAGCATGGATACACAGATCTTCTGTGAGTATACGCTGTAGAGAGCCTCTTGAAATTTGCAATTCTTGTCCACATCGCCGAATTGATTGTCACCAACGCTCTCACACACTGCTTCGATAATGCCATTTGAACGGCTTGTATTTCAACGACCAGTGTGTTTAGCGTCTCCAGCTGATCCAGTATCCCTGATTTTTTTCTAAAACACTATATCGGCCATATTTTGTATGACATTTTCGAACTGTGGCTGCCAAACTTTCATTATTTTTGAGATATTATTCAATAATGAAAACACGTTGTTATATCATGTGACGCTCCATTTTTATTAACCCTAAACTATCTGCCTATCTCCTCTAAAATTATTTTTTGCCAACAATTTGCTTTACAATTGGTGTCAAATTCAAATCGTTCGACAAATATCGAGAGATATGTCTCCTAATCATCGTCTATAAGAACTTCTTTGTCGTTTTGTGTGAGCAACAGAAACCACTCCTGATAATCTAAATGAGACGTTTGGTGTCATTGATCAGCCGAGGGCGGCTGGGTTTAGAGCGAATAACATTAGTAGCAGTATAACTCTTGCCAATCGCTGTTTCTTTGGGCTCGAGAGGCAAAAATGGACAGTTGAGACCTTGTCGAAGGACCACAGGACTCCATGTCCAGCTCTATGGTCCGGAAACAAGGGCAATCTTAAGAGAACATGAAGAACCTCTGGGTCTCTTCGAGGGAAAAGTTTTGCGTTCAATCATTGGTCCTGGTTGTGATGGTGGCATTTGGAGAAGAAGATTCCACGAACTGTATGCGGTGTACAGCGACAGACTATACCTTCCCAAGACTAAATCTATCAAAGGCTAGACATATTCAAACTCTACAGACTGCCAGACAATCCCACTGTGTTTCAGACGGAACGATTTGCAATTCGGGAAGCAGGTTGCCAAGCAGCCATCAAAGCTATTGCCTCCCTTACTTCATATTCAAAACTAGGACAGGAACGCCAATTTGTGTTAGCGTCGTTATATGGCCAGCTCAAAATTTTCCTAATCTGCGTTCAAGGTCACAGTGATGCCAGGAAATGAGAATACCGATAAACTGGCTAGACAGGGATCTGCCTTCAGTGCTTGCTTGCAGAAGAGCTTGTACATGGTTGCAGTTGCAATAACACAGCTGATAGAGATACTTTAGCACATTTCATTTGTACCTGCCCCACAGAGCCAGACAGTGAGGAATGATCTAAAAAATACCTCTGCAAAAGATATTAAGGAACTAATGTCTTTCTTAAATACTTTAGGTTGGTCAAAATACACTTTTTAAATAAGGTAACAGAGTTGTGGCCTTTAAACCAACCACAACTTCCAAGTAGGTAGGTACTTACAGCGACAAGAGTTCATCCAGGCTCCCATGGATCCAAAGCCTAAGATGCAAATCTCATCTAGGGTGGTTAGGCAACCTTGATCCCGTCTCAAAGAGTCTCCGACCTTAAACATGAAGGACAACTCAAAACAGGACGCCTGGGTTTGGGGTGGCGCTCATAAGTGTACCTCATTAATATCTACTAATCATATTTTTATGTTGATGCATGTATTATGTAAAGAGTGTTTTTTTAGTGGTATAGAAGTTGGCAACACTATTTTTGTTAGCTGTCAAGTGATTTATTTTTACTTGGCAGAGTAGGGCGTAGATTCGGTGAATGGGCCCGAAGCAAGATTGCCGTTGATTCCAATTTTCGTAAGCGAATTTTGTTTAGCGATGAAGCTTACTTTTGGTTGAATAGATACGTCAATAAACAAAACTGCCGTATTTGGAGGTATGCTTGTCCTGAAGCGTATGTTGAGAAACAGTTACATCCACAAAAAACTGACTGTTTGGTGTCCTTTTTGAGTTAGTGGAATAATTGGTCCGTACTTCTTTAAAAACAATGCTGGCCAGAACGTTACAGGCAATGGTAACCGCTATAGAGCCACGATTACTGACGTTTGACGACGACCATGATGTGCAGGAGCTGATGCAACAAGATGGCGCAACATGTTGCACAGATCGTGCCCCAATAAATTTATTGAAGGATACGGTTGGTAAACGCATAGTTTCACGTTACGGACGTGAAGATCGTCCGATTTAACGCCGCTTGCCTATTTTCTGTGGAGATATGTGAAGTCGCTGGTCTACGCCGATAATCCCGAAACGATTGATGACTTGGAGGACAACATTCGCCGCGTTATTGCCGATATACGACCACAAATGTTGGGAAAAGTCATCGAAATTTGGACCACCAGATTAGACTACGTCCGAGCCAGCCATGACGGTCATATGCCAGAAATCATATTTAAATTATAGTGCCAAAAGATTATCTTTAGAATAAAGTAAATTTCATGCCAATTTAAAAAAATCATCTTTGTTTTATTCCATTTTAAAGTTCTATACCTCTAAAAAAACAACCTTCACTTCGATTTGTAGTATGAAGCTCGATAAAAGTTTCGTCCTCGTCATTCAATCATGATGTTTTTTTATGGAAAGATGCAGCTAACCTTACATTTGTGCATTCTGTTCTGATGTAATGATTACCAAGAATTAAAAAAAATCCATGGCTGCCACTATTTTTTTCAAGTCACTGTTCATATATCAGTGCCAAATTCTCTCAAATCGTTGATGTCACAAGACAATTTCAGCCGAGATGCAAAGTTTCATTGTAAATCCATTTCCTGAAGAAATAATTCGTTGGAAATATTTCCATGTCAGGCGATTTGTTCGCATTAAGTGAAAGCATTGCCAAGCAAGTAAGTCACGCAACATGCGGAAAATTTGCAACAATTATTATGATTTCAAAAAGATACAGACGACGCACACATTTCTCGGTTAATTGCATACATACCTGGATTGCAAATAAAATGCAATGCAATGCAATTCATTGAAGTGAATTGGTTCAATCAAGTTTTTTTATTTTCTCAAACATTGTGATACAGTGAAGTCAGGAAATGAGGAGACACTATTCTTTTTTTGTTTTGATGTAATAATTCATTAAATATAACGAATGATGAAAGTGTCCATAACTTCGGTGATTTGAATGTAAACCAGGTTCTATTGCAGCAGTTCCAAATTTTTGAATTCGGACAATTCTCTTAAGTGTCTTCTTTCTTTCTTATTCTGAGTTCATTCACATTGATGCGAACTTATAATCAATTGCTGCTGATGCTTGCAGTTTTCAAATAGCAATACTTACGATAATCACACAATAAGACTTCAAATGGAATGTCTCTCTATTCTGAGAGGCGGAGATTTCTCTTTGGTGTGAAGAACTTGAGAAATTGCCCCAACAAGATGGTGTGAAAGAAATCAGAAGATTGCTTTTACGGATTAAAAATAGGAAATATGGCCACAGTAGTAGTTATCGTCATGCAATAACTAACAACTTCGAGTGTCATTCATGAGGGCTTGGGTTCAACTTCGGAACTTGATATCACAAGCTTAAACTGTCTCGAGAAAGATGTCAACATTCAATTGACCGTCAATTTGGGCTACCGCAGTTCTGGGAGTGCTCTTGAGAGAGACCAAAGAATTCGGTCCATTGCCGCCTTGAATTCGAATCTTAGTGAGCGGATTATGGACCAGCTTTTAAATAAGAAATGAAGACCTCTAACTGTTTGTATCACATGGACGGTCTGCGCGTGAAACACAGCGTTTATCCTCAACAATACCAAGCACGTTCATCTAGTTTTCACGGCCGAAAAACGTTCAACATGAGGAACGATCTTGCTACTGAAGTGGCATTTACACACATCATTGAGGTGACATTGGAGAGATCTGTCAAAATCGAAGCAACAAGCCAAAAAAGAAAACTGTTTTCAAGTGCAAGTGAATAGAGAAAACCCATTCACTTTACAAATTAAAAGAGACTCTATCCCTATCAATCAAAATTCGAGTAAATTTTAGCTCCTAAGGTATTTTATAGAGAAGAAAAAATCCATTGATGAGTTAACCTATAAATGGCTAAACGAGGAATATCTCACACCTCTCCAGAACAGCCAGGAATCGAAAAATGCTACTAAAGATTGAGTGAAATCTAACCAAATTGAATTGAAGAATTTGGAGTGTGTCATAGCAAGACACTAGTACGTCGACAATAAAGAGCTTCTTCTTTTGGTCTAGGAGTCCAAAATTGAATCTAAATCGAATCAAAACTCACTTTGTTATCTACTTCTGCTCTGAGTGTTGAGAGAATGCAGGAAAATCAGCTAGAAAACAAAGGAAAGCTTGTAGAACAATTGGTCTCAAATTCAGACATGCAAGGTTTCTGCAATTAAATTTCAGCCATGAGTGTGCAACAAGAAGAACTACTCGTACAATAAACAGTTATATGGCTTTTTATTTACACAAAGTGTTCTACGGCCGACGCTGAGCAAGAAGGTCAAGGATGCTAGTAGAAGTCCTTACCGGCCACTGCGGCATAGGTACACAGGCATTGCATCTGAACTAGCGGCCTCGGCGGAATGCAGTTACCGGGAAAGCACTTCTACGTAGAGATGGATGACTTAAACGAGGTTGAACCGAAAAACTTCGTAAAATTTACACAAGATCTGGCTGGTTTTAAGAATCTTAACGCCGTGATGTCCTCAGGAGTCAGGACACCCATATACCTTCGAACCAGCCTACCGCAAATCAACTACATCCAACCGGTACTATGTGCTAACGCAGTGTAGCTTCATAGGGAAAGGGCGTTGCTTAGCACTCAGAGCGATATGATTAACACTTCTCGAACTGGAAGCACTTATATTGGCCAATTATGAAGTCCATATGAGATCGAGGGAGTCTGCTTGGAGCGCAATGAAGAAAGCTTTCAAATTGAAGGATGCAAGAATAAGCATCCAGAGGGACGGACCCGTGCTGATAGCATTTGGAGAAGAAGCTTTTTTATTTTTTTATTTTCATACTACCTAGCTTTGTACGGAGCCAACGCCTAAGATGGTTAGGCCAAGTGGAGTGAATAGACAATTTGGCGACGACGCATGTGGGGCAGACCAAAATAGAACGCCCAGTTATGAGTTAGCGCGCACAAGTGGAGAAAGACCCCGAACAATTTGGTTTGTACAAATGGATGGGTTAGCAAGACAGACTAGCTAAAGATGCTGGTTGGTTAAGGTCCAGGTAGCACCACCCTTAGGAGTGTAGTAACACACGAAGGAGAAGACGAATAAGTTGCCGAAAATGTGGCCGAGTCGATGTAATCGGTTAATCACTTTCTTCTGGGCCAGGTCCACACGATTTTTCATTCAAAGGAACCCAGAATTAATTCTGCCGTTCGCATATCGATCGGGGCGTGATAAGTCTTAACAGAGCACGATTCCCGGTCCCTCGAGAGAGTTGAATAGGAGGCGCAGTGTCCAATACTATAATAAATACATTGCAGTCGACAGTTTAAGAAAGCGTGTTTCTGTCTACGTTGCCCCATCTCCCATGAGGAAAACTTTGAAGAGAAAACCGCCGTCACCTAGAGCCTTGAAATATGGACACTTGGCGAGCATTGCCAGCGTTGTACTGTCTAGGCCCCCTCCTCTTGCAGCAGCTAAACATAACGCCGTTTGTAAGCAGTTGCAGTTTTTACTCCAAAAACATCCTAATTGGCAATTAAAGTTTCCCAGGCAATTGTTCAACTTCAAAGAGAGCTCACATTTCTGGTGTTATGACAGACCGCTGGAAAGCAATTCTGTCCGCAAGATCGGCTCCAGTGATTTTATCATTTTTCACGAAATCATTGACGCCGAACTGAACCACGTACACCTCCAGTCGTCGGCCAAGTGTTACGAGTAAAAGCGAAGTGGAAGCAAACTTTTAGCGCGAATTTGATTCCCATGTCGAATGGAAATTTCCTCGCATCGTCCTCATCATCAATCTGACTCCAGTTCCTCATGCTATGACCACACGGCCATTAGTGTCATTACCTCCACAAGTGAGGATATTCGCTTCCTCTCACGGCTGTGGCCGGTGTCGGCGGCGAGCTCCTCACCTTGGCATTCACGTGCGTACATCTTCTGCGTGCCTGAGGTACGGTGGTGGCATCTCTCATTTCAAAATCAAGTTGAAGAGCAAAAGCAAGGAAAGCGGAAAACGCCAACTCCACCTCAAACCTCAAATCAGCGCGTTGAGTTGGTCGACAATGGTTTCCTTCATTGCCTTACTTTCAATAGAGTTGTGCTCCAACTTACTGAGTGCAACAATTAAATCAATCACCGGTGGCATTGGCTTTAATCAGACTGCAAGACGAGGCAGCACCCAAAGCATACCACCACCATGCCACTGTGGTTAGGAGAAGGAGGAGGCACCTGCAGCACTTGCAACAACTTGCGCTCGGTGCGGCAGTTGTGCATGGCTGGCTCGACGGCGCCTCGGAGATTTGCCCCCACAAGGCCCGCGATCGCTTCTCCCCCTCATCGTTGTGGCAGAAAATCGTTTCCATGGATTTTTTGGGTTTTCAGCTTCCATATTTAAACGGGCATCTGCACCGAGTGTAGTGGTAATACGCTGTGTAACGGTGACGCGCAAAGAGGCCTGCTTGCAAGTGAATCGTTTCGGGAGTGATTTATCGGACAATTGTTTCAAGTGAAAGAGAACCGCGATACGATTTTGTGTTAACTGAAGCCATGGTTGCTCTGGGAAAAAGTGTAGGTGTACAAACGAAATCTCATCGCCGGCCTTGGCCACTAAGTGTCTCCTTTTGTTTGTAGGTTTGCGTGATGCTCTTCATTGCCGTGAGCATGATTGCTCTGTCGTACGGCTACCCCAGCAAGGAGAACGCCAAGTGAGTACATCCCCCGTGTCGTGTGCCAGCAGACGTATATCTCTGCGGTTTCTCTTTCCGCAGAATTCGCATTCACATCCCGGTGAAGCATCACACACATGTGCACACGAAGACCATCATCAAGAAGGTGGCTGTGCCAGTGCCCGTCCCGGTTAAGGAGCACATACCCAAGAAGGAAGTGAAGTACGATGTGGAAGAGGACGACGATGATGATTTCGAGGGCTACCATTACTCGAAGACGAACTACGCGAAGAAGAAGAGGAGGGTACACCATCCATTTGTCTAGGTCTGACTGACACTTTTATCGGCGTGCCGTGGCCAACGGTGTGCCGTGCTTAATCGATTTGATATAAATTATTGAACATCTAGTTAGTAGGTTAGTTGGTAAATAAATTTACAAAGTTCAAACATTTAACTGGCTTTCTCGTGCAATCATTGTTTCGCAACTTAGCCTGTTTTTCTGTAAACAATGGTTCGTCTCACTGGTTTAGTGAGACCACACAAGATCAACTTGTGTATGTGGTGCGGTCACTTGTTGGCTTCAATCTGTCGTCTATTCACCAACAAATAAGATCGTACGATGTTTCCTAGCTCAATAAAAAACATAGAAAAACAGCTTTCACAAACGAGAGGTATTTCTTTATCCCCAAAAGTATGCAATTGGATTCAGTTTATTTTGTGATGAAACTTTGAGAGGGTTGTTGGTGAAAAGATAAAAGTTGGTGAAAAACTAGAAAATACTTCAGGGAGTATATTTTTCTTTTGATGTTGACGAAGAATAAGCTTTTCTCAAAAACTAATGCATTGTTGAGTTACATTTGATTTGTGAAGTGAAGTCTACAACAAGGCCTGGCTAATATTTAAAATATATGCGTCTATGAATGCCCAAGATTGGAGCGTAAGTTACTAGTAGCTTCAGATTTCATCTTCGGAGAACCGTCATCAAGCAAAAAGTCACCACGTAACTTTATTTAGTAATTAAGTTAACGAAACTTAACGAAATTGACCGAAGGGCCGTTAAATATCTTTATTCGATTATAAATACTTATCTAGTAGAAGCTATTATGATATATATTTAATTTTGATTCGATAATTTTGGACCTGTGTTAGCAAATTTAGAATTTGCTGTAAGGTTTAGTTCACAATTTGGTCAAAACGAGAACAGTGACAGCATGTGAGAATTCTGCTGTGTAGAGATGGAGAGTAAGTACCTGTGCAGTGCTGTTGTTGTTAAGGCCTTCCAAGCAGCGGAACACCAGCACCGTTGCCTCTAAGCATCCAAGTCGGGTAGACACTATATTGACATCTAACTAATCTGCTAACTGCCTCGGAATCGGGTGCACGGACAGTTTACGTATGACAACGTAAACTATAAGCGAAAGTCACGCGTTCCCTCCTTCGGTTGCCTGATAATTAGGTAACTGATTTAGTTGATTGGTTTGATTCTCAGAACACGTTAAGTCGAGCAACAAATTTTGAAGAGGCTTTTATGTTACAAAAGCGAAGTTCACAACGTTACAGTCCTAGTGAGTGTTATAGAGCTACTTATCCACTTCGTCCAATGAAATGGACTATATTTGCTTTCAAAGAAATAATTTCAACAATATGCTGCAATGTGCGGTGCATGTCTCAATAAATTTCCTAAACGTTCAATTAGCACATAATTTCGTGAAGCAATAAATTGGTCTCGTAGATCGTGTGATTTGACTTCTATGGATTATTTATTTTTTACATGAGTTATTGTTTTTCCACTGGTATTGTCTTTGTCGTCTCCGAATGTTGCAGGGTGAAGAGGAAAAAGCTGCACGTGACTCACTACCACTGAAGTACAGTCAGTGTATCGTGAGCGGTGATGCCGTGAAATATAAAATGTTGTTTGCGACATGATCTGATCCACAGACCTTTGTCGTAAGAGTTGAAGATCATACCAACTACATCGCGACGGTAATACTTTTTATTTGTATGTACGAGTATATGTATTTTGAAATTTAAAAATTTGTTCGTCAATTGGAAAAATAAAGCTTAATATTTACCCACATTTTGTGTATGAGTGAAAGCAAGAAGATTCTGAATCAGCCAATAATGTGTAACATCAAATTCACGAAACCAGCAAAATTGTATTTTTCTTATTTGTCATTGGTATTTCTAAGGCGTAATCATTTGTAGTAGAAATGATGAATGAATTTTAGTTGTTTGTTAAGTAGATGTGCAATTCCTAGGATTAGTCTGCGTTCAGCACAAAAACAACTATTTTTTAACTTGAAACGCGTATATTTTAGTCCTCAAAATATGTACGGGAGCAACTTGTTGCTTTGTTCGATTATGCATTTCTTAAACGTTCCCATCGCCTTGGTATGAAACAATTTCTTTTATAACGATGATACAAAAACACGCGCATATTTCTACGTTAGGAATCTTACAACATGCAAACTGCTTGAAGAATACGAAGGCGTGGAGAATAAGAAAAAGAAATTTTAACGTTAGAAAATCAGTTATTGCGCTGTACGCAGACTTGTGCAAGGACGTGTATGCAAACTTTTGACTGTAAGTGTCAAATCTTTAAAACTTTGTAAAATGAAGTGGAGCTCATTTCAATCAACGACTTCGTCCACGGAGGCCTTTGCATTTCTTCGGAGTTGAATTCAAAACTTCATATTTTGGGTGGAAAAATAAGCCTAATCCAGCACACAAGCAATAAGAGCCCTTTGAAATTATTGGCCACAAGCCTGTATAACATCGACATACTAATTTTGGAAATTTGAAAACGCAGTTGCTTGGTTGTCAGGAGTATACGAATATTGCCCAATATGTATGACCAGAACAGACGCGGATCATCATCATCATCATCATCTTCTGCATGATCCACTAAAGGGGTCGCGGGGGTAAACCACGCACGAGAGATCTCCAGGCAACTCGATCCTCCGCCATCGACTCTAACTCATCAGGAGCAACGCCCAAGCGTAGCCCGGCGAGTTTTTGGACTTGGTCCAACCACCTCGTCCTGGGTCTGCTAAGCGGTCGCCTACCTGATGGAATCGTATTCAACGCCCGCCACGGAAGTCGTGATGATGGGGACATTCGTGCCACGTGACCAAACCACCGAAGCATAGCCCTTTCCGTTCGAAGAAGCAGCTGCTTAATGTTGAGTTCCTCGCGCACTGCCGTGTTTCTCACCCTAACCCGGCGAGTAATTCCCACAACAGCACGAAGAAATCTCATCTCAGCAGCTTGCACTCGCGATCTTATTCTTTCGGTCATTACCAAAATTTCATGACCATAGGTGAGAGTTGGAACAAATACTGAGTTGAAAACCGCTAACTTGGCTTTGACAGCAAGCTCGGCCTTTCTGATTACAGAACTACCAAGCTGTGTCAAAACTGACCCAGCTCGACCAATCCTACAGGAAAGCTCAGTATTACTCCTTCCATCACTCGTGAAAAAGACCCCGAGATACTTAAACTTCTCCACCTGCTTCAATGGGACTCCACTAACATGCAGAGTACATTGAACAGGCGTTCTGGAAATTACCATAACCTCCGATTTGTCCACAGACGCGGATATAAGCGGAAATTGTACGGTAATAGTATGTATCTTCCCACTATATGCGAAATTGCACAAAAACGATTGAAACAATTTGGTTTGACAGAGAAATGTCAAAAGTACGCGAAAACTCGTTTCGTACTGTGGCAACTGGCAATCCGAAATATAGAGGGAGGACAAAGAGAGAGGTCCTGGAAGTATGCATAAACGAGTAAAACACTCAATCAGTTAAGACCGAGACGCCGTGCGAAACACACGTATACAATTGAGTTACTTTTTTGTATTTATATGGTTTTGTTTTTAGTGACAACCCTCAACCATCCCTTGTACAGTACCTGAGTTTTATTTTAAATTCGTGATCAGTCAATTTTGGTGGTGGCCGTGGCGTTATTTGTCTATGCGTCGACAGTGTATGGGTTCGATTCCCAATACAACCAAAAATAATTTTCACGGCCCCACCCACCTTTCGAGTCAGTGACAATGCTCAAAGAGTATAACTGTCTAGCTTCTAAAACTTGGCCATTCGGTGTCGACAGAAAGCTGTAGGTCCCTTCCACTCGTGAGAGAACAATAGCACGGACAACATGAGTAGTTGCTGAGAAGCTAAGCCCTGGCCCTCTACTGGCTGTAGCGCCGTCAATTTTCGAAAAATTATACACATGAAAAACAGGCTCATCCAAGGCAATAATGAGATATGAATTCGTAACTGAATTGTACTTGAAATACCCTACAGACATCGTGCAGTGGGAGATCACTATCGCTTCGTATACAACCTGAATCGCAAGCTATGTAGCTTGTCTCTGATCACTGTCACATACTTTTATCGCACGCATGTATTCAAAATTAGCAAAACATGCCAACTACATCAAAATCTGTAAAAGTAATGCAAATTGATTAAAAGGTTTTCCCAGAATTAGATGACATTACAAAATCACAATTCAACGAGTGCTGAAGCTGAAGTAAATGTCTAGTTCTTAAAATAACTAACAGAACGACTTTTAGTTACGTACTCATCTTATCTCATCTTCAGTGCCCCGCATGATCCACTTAAGTGGTCACTGTGGTAAAGGACGCACGAGAGATCGTCAAATTATCAGGAGTTATGCCGAACCGAAACCAGGCGAGTTTTTGGACTTGGTTCACAGATTGTTGAACCAAGTTCTGCTTCTTCTTCTAGTGGACCTGGGCCTCAGTCAACAAGCTTCTCCAGCTGGCACGATCTTTAGCCAGCTGTCTCCAATTACGCGCACCAATTTGGTTGAGATCCTTCTCCACTTGTTGGCGCCATAGGTTTCGTGGGCGTCCTCTATTGCGTTGTCCCACTGGTTCGGTGTCGAAGACTCTTCGGGCTGGAGCAGTGTTGTCCATGCGCTCTACATGGCCTAGCCATCTTAGGCGCTGAATCCATAGACGCCTGACTAGGCTCATGTCGCTGTACAGCCCGTACAGTTCATGTTTGTATCTTCTTCTCCAGAAACCATCAACGCAAACAGGACCAAAGATGGAACGCAGAACTTTTCTCTCGAAAAGACCAAGTTCTTCATCGCCATAGAGCAGGACAGGGATAATGAGGGTCTTATATACTGTTAACTTGGCCGGACTACTCAATTGCCTCTTGAGCCCAAAGAAACAGCGGTTGGCAAGAGTTATTCTGCGCTTAATCTCGGTACTGATGTTGTTTGTACTGTTTACCTGGGAGCCGAGGTAGACGAAGTCCTTAACTACCTCGAAGTTAAACCAAGTTGTTTTGGCCAGCTTAGCCAATCTTACAGGAAAGCTGAAGAGTGTATCGAAGAGGCGTTCTGGAAACTACCATATCCTCTGATTTGTCTATTTTCACCCAGCATCAGCACATGTGGCCACAAGCCTATCGAGTGCCATCTGCAAGAAGTATCGGGCTTGTAGATTTCTATTTCAGAAAATTAATGAGTTGCTCTTGGAATGATTTTGCATATTAGGCAACATTCTTTTCATCTGCTGAAGTTTTCTAGAAGTTACGAATTTAACTCGATTTGCCGAGATTGTTTAACAGAGCATTGATGTGAGTGAGAAATGATTTCAAGCGACTAGGTGGGCAAATTCGGGAATTACTGACAAAAAAACATACACGAGTAGTCTCTAGATTCTAGTCTTTGTTCATATTATCTGTTTTTCTTTTTGTGAGGACAATAATAGGAACTGGGATGAGGTTGGGCCAAGCATCGCCGTTCAAAGTTATAGTCGACTTCTGTATTGCGCAAGAAACTTTTAAACGCGGTTGGAACTACAATGCTTTGAGATTATTGTATGCAGCCACGCAATTATTTTAATGTAACAAGATACATGATTAACACTGCAGAAGCACGTGGTGCTAATGTGGCGAAACCTTACTACTCATGCCAATGTCATCGAAACAAAATGCAAGTGCCTCCATTTGACTGCTTTCCTTGCGTGACTGCGAAAAGACAAGGTCCAACAGGAAATGCACAGCAGCAAACGACGAAGCCTGACCATTTAAGAAGTGTGTCAAAAGAAAGCCCCAGTCTCCAGTCTTCCAACTGAAACGAAGTCAACTGCCATTCAAAGATTCATTCAATCCAGTTTCGGAGAACGCGTGGGTCCGACGCATTCCCTCGTCATCTCCAAGCGCCGTCCTGAGAATGACGAAAATCTACATCTCATCACACATCATCTCTCCATCCCACGACACAAGTTGTATAACCCCTCATTGCCACGGACATGGATTGATAAACAGAAAACGAACAACGTTCGTAAGCAAAACAGAAACAGTTACGAAACGTCTTGATCCACTCGAGGTGAAAGAAAGCACGGCGCACTCGGCCGTCGGACATCGGACATCGAACGTGTAAGTCCATGTCCGGCACTCGAGTGACCCCTCTTACACGTGAGTGTTTGCCGAAAGCACTTCTCGCATGCGGTGGTTCCCACATGGGCCGCTGCATTGTTGTGTTGAAAGTAAAACGCCAAGTCGCTCTGTCAACATGTCCGACCATCAATGACCCTCAGCGCCAGCGGTGCAATCTTCCTGGTGCCGGCGCACCTGCAGCTCCGTTGGCCGCTGAAGTGCGCCTGTAGGGAAACGCGCCTCGAGTGTGGACAGCAATTAAGACACGACTAAACGGTGCGGCGCGGCGAGGCGAGCCGATAGAAAAAAGCCCACCACCGACCAATTAAAGTGAAAGCCGCGGACTATCAAGCGGTAATGGGCCGCCAGTTGGCCAAATGAAACGCATCTCGTTCTCAAATACTCAAAAACACACAAAAAGGTGCACTTTTATTTTTGTATCTATACTCGACGTATCTACAAGAGAGACATATAAATAACATTAATTAACAATCTAATATATGTTCGCTGTGTGTATGTGGGTGTAGGGTATATATGTAGCACCGGGCCGGGGCGGGTGGCCCCGGATGGGTGGATGGACGGGTGCTGTGCATTGGGCTTCTCTAGCTATAAACAAAGACTTAAACTTAAAACGAATGGATGCCTTGAGCTTGGATAAATAATTGAATTATGATACACGAGGGTGATTGGAATGAGACTAGACGACGTGTGAGCGGTGCCCGCCCGTCCTGGGCTTAATGGTGTGGCGCTGGGTAGTTGTAGCCGCCGCTGCCAACACCGGAGACGTGGCCGGCGCTGTAGCTGTCGATGCCCGAGTAGCTGTCTCCTCCGCTGGGGGCGGAGTAGGATGATCCGGAGTTACCGCCGGCCTGCCAGCCGCCGTTGCCTCCAGAGGTGGCGGCGATAGCAGCGATCTTCTCGTCATGGCTGACGCCTCCGCCGTTGCCGCCCGAGCTGTAGCCACCACTGTAGCCGGAATTGTAGCCACCGCTGTAGCCGCCGTTACCTCCAGATGTGGCGGCGATAGCTGCAATCTTCACGTCATCGTGTCCACCCGCACTGCCACCGTAGCCGCTGGCTTGGAATCCACCCGAGCTATAGCCTCCACTTCCGTGGCTGCTGCCAGCGGTAGCTGCAATGGCGGCAGTGATGTCATCGTGTCCAGCACCGCCGCCGGAGTAGCCTCCTGAGCTGTAGCCTCCACTTCCTCCGTGGCTGCTGCCAGCGGTGGCTGCAATGGCTGCAGTGATGTCATCGTGTCCGGCACCGCCGCTGGAGTAGCCACCAGAGCTGTATCCACCAGAGCCAGATCCTCCGGATGTGGCGGCGATCGCGGCAATCTTGACGTCATCGTGGCTGCTACCACCGGAGTAACCGCCCGAGCTGTATCCTCCGCTCAATTGCCATCCGCCGCCGTAGCTCGATCCACCGTTGTAGCTCGATCCACCGCTGTAGCCTGCACCAGCACCATGTCCACCGGCGGACTCTTGAATGACGGCATAAGTCTCGACGTGTTTAGCTCCGCCACCGTGACCTCCAATGGCACCACCATGGCCTCCGCCAAGTCCGCCACCATGACCGTGCTCTTCGATGATGACAGTCTCTCCACCATGACCGCCGCCGCCGCCTCCACCGCTGTAGCCTCCGTGTCCGCCGCTGCTGTAGCCTCCATGCCCGCCGCTGCTGTAGCCTCCTCCATGTCCGCCACTGCTGTATCCTCCGTGACCACCTCCGTGTCCGCCATCAGCGATGACCACTGTCTCGGCGTGCTTACCTCCATGGCCACCGCCATAGCTGTAGCCTCCGCTGTATCCGCCGCCACTTCCATGGCCACCGCCTTGACCTCCGCTCAACACAGCAACGGTCTCAACGACGCCATCAGAGTGACCTCCACCGTGACCGCCGCCGCTGCTGTATCCACCGTGTCCACCATGACCACCACCACCTCCATGATGGTCGTGGATGATCACCTCCTTCTGGTGGTTGTCGTGGACCTCCGGCAGATGGATCCTAATATGTACATGCTCCCGACCCCAGGGCTTGCAGTGCGCAGCACTGGCCAACAGCAAAACAGTCAACTGCGGGAGACACAAAAATCCAAAATAAGTCCAACTCTCACTCAACAAAACAACGCGTAATCCTTTATGCAATACTCACAGCTAGCCTCGAAGCCATATTCCCAAACAGACGTAATCCACAAATCTGAGAAGCACTTAACTGACGAGCGGACGAGTGATGTTCTCCTAAAAGGGTGAACCTCGAATGATGTGCCATCTGCAACGCGGCTGCATTTTATATAGCGTCGCCAAAAAATAACCACGAAGTGGTGGACCATGCTCCGTGCTCCAGCGCCACTCGTGACCTCTCTCTCTCGCGAAGCCGAAACCCCGAAAATGCCGCGCCGCCGCTGCGAGAGAGTGAAATGACGAAAGTCATGGTCCGACTTTCCGAGCACGGTGCAGCCGCTGTGGCAATGGCAGTGCCAGCGCCAGAGACTCCACTCGCTACAACCACCACCACCACTGGCACCGTCACCACCACGTAGACCAGCGTCACCGTCAGTCCGAGAGTGGGAATGACGCCAAACATCTCTCATAGCGTTCGAAGGTACCACTCACTGGCGGCGCCACTGGAGTGGAAGTGAAAAGCTCCAAAACAACTCTCGCAGAGCTGCTCTGACGTCGGGCTGGTGCTGGTGCTGGTGCTAGTGCTGCTGGTGGTGGTGGTGTTGGTGGTGAACTTCTTTCTCGCATTTCTTTGGCCTTCTTCGCCGAAGACGATCGCACTCTGTGGGCGAGGTCATGGTCGAGTTTTCGAATTCGGCCGAAGATGAGCCGCGATACGCACTGCGACGGAATCGCCTCAGAAGCCACGCATCGCCGCTCCGCATGCGTATACGAGAAGAGAAAATCGCACGTAGACTAACCTTTTTGGTACGGACTTGACATAACCTACAACTCACGTAACGGGATTAAATCGAAAACAAAAGGCATTGATTTGTGATATGTGATAAAGGGCTTGAGCAAGCCCCGAGCAGGTTGTTATATGACCGGTAGAAGATGCAACGCGACCAGAGACTAATCGCTTGCGGTTTGGTAACACGCATCGATTTGATGACATCGAGTGGGCAACGGCAACGGTAACGGTATGCCGTGATTCGGCGGAAGAATACAGTCATGAATCATGATGGATCTGGATTGGAATGGAAAGTGGAAAGAAGTGCCGTTAAATTGTCAAAAATGTGTCAAAATATTATCGACTAGTGTGGCCAAGCGCGGCGTCAGATGTTTGGCGAGTTGGGTGCGTTTTGTTGATTGTGTGGTGTACTGTTTGTGGGAGTTTCATTCGCGGTAGTTGTTTTGGTTTTGATATTGGGCAGACTTCGGCAGTTGCTCTGAGAATAAGGAGTCTGTTGAAGACTGGGTTGGTTTTGTTTAGTTCAAGTTTGAGTGAGGTTTTAGTGAATTATGGCATTTTTTGGTTGAAGATGTAAGATGATGCATCTGAACTGAAAGAAGGATGGGACTCACATGTATTACGGGTGTGCACACGACTGCTGTTTTTATGAACTGTATTTATTTATTTTTGTGTAGTGAACAGGAGAGCAGAACAGTTAATTGCGCCAGTTGAGAGCTGGGCCACAAAGGACAAGTATCCGCAACTACTTGTGTATTTTCGAGGGTCTGTTGGTGGATCAGTTTTAGACTATCTTCGTCTTCAAAAGAGGGCAGGTTGTGGCGATTTATCCGTTGTGGCGATCCTAATGCGAAGCGTAGACAGCTAATCTGTAGAGATTCTATTCTAAGTGAATGGTGGGCAAACTCGACCGGCATATTCCCACCAAGGACCTAATAATGGGAATATTATTCACGTCCTACGTGGCGAGACAGTGATGTTGCTGAGTGACAGAGTTTTATGTCGATTTCGAACCACGTAGTTTGAGAAGCTTTTCTATACAGAAATATGAGCATTGTCAGTGACTGGAAAGAGGAAACCTCGACTTCTGAGAGATACTAGATTCGGGGGTGTTCTAGGTAACACCCAGAGTCAAAGCACCTACCCACTGCGCCAGTGCAGCCACAACTAACAACGGTAAAGTAGACATGAATTCTTTTTCGTTAATAGTTAACCAGCGCCAGCATAGGCCAACTACATCGCTTCACTACGACCACCAACTGGTTCCGATGATAGGAGAGTTTAATTCGCATGGTATCATAATGGGCCTACTTTGCCTGAGTGTGACTGCACTCTGCAGTCAGCCACTCCAACCTAACCTAAGCTAGTTAACCAGAAAATCAATCAATGGACCAAGTTACTTACTTCGAGGTGTGTGGAAAATCTTCCCTGTTGCCCTCTATGGAGTGGCAATGTACTCCTTCCACTGGGACGAACAAGACATACTTTTTGAGAACTGTTAAAGACTTAGACAGTGTATCCATGATGTCATTTTGACTGCTAAGTCGACAGTAAGCGTTCCCCGGCTCAGGAAATCGCTTCAATTCCGCCTGCGGATCTGATCAGACACTGATTACTGATCACTTTCTATGATCGGCATTGTTCCACATAGCATATCCTTAGTGCCAGTGAGTTATGAGAGTAGCGATTGAACCTATTTCTGCCCACTACAACACATGAACACAAACCTTCTCTGATATTTCCGATTCTATCGAATTTCCTAGTTGTCATAAGATCAAGTGGAGTCGCAAGACAATTAGTCTTGGTGACTGGAACAAGCGTCCCCGAGTCATTTCACATTATCATTGAAGGGCATACTAATGTCCACCCGTCCAGCTCCTACGATTCCTTTGAGAAGTACATAAGAGGTGACATCACACTATCTTTGCAGAAGTTTTCAGCTCAGAAATGCTAGCTTGTCATTGACCAAACTTTTATTGGTTCTAAACTCAGAAGCTAGGTTTTGTTAGGCGCCTCAATTTAAAAGCGATCTCCAGGGAATTTGAATGATACCCAATTATCATTCACAGGGTCATCGCTTTGAAGTGTTCGTTTCAGAATTGGTTGAATATGTTGCTTCTCGGATGACAGTCATCTGATCCATTTGTGTTGGGCCCGAAGATGTGTCTTAAAACTAATTGAAAAAAAAATATATCCCCTCGACTGAGAACAAATAAATATAATAAGTTGTTCCGCGTCATGTTTCACATTGCTGTCAGTGTAGAGCAGCGGGGGCAACCCCACGAATTTATTGAGTTTAATACAAGCAACGAATATAAGCAATCTAAACTAATGCTAAATCTAGTTGCTAGGGAGAGGGAGAGCGATCGCCAAGACTAGGGTAGGAAAGAAAGGAACTGATGAAAGTTGCAAAGACAGGTTTTGATGAGATGGAAGTTGAAAGCGTATTCCGTAGTGCTATCCTAGCGTAACATTCTTGACACAGGTGAATTGAAGCCGTAATTAGCAAGATGTGGTCTAATACGGAAGAGAGCTGCGGACCTATGATAGTGGGGATTAGCGCTAAGAGAGACCATTTCGAGGAATGCGGGCGGTCGTAATTAATGGTTGGAGGAGGAGCAGATCGGCAATTTTGCGGCTGTTTTCAAAGGACTCAAGACGAATAAATTTAAGGCAATCAGAGTATGGAAGCAAATTGTTCCTATCAATCCAAGCAGGATCGTGAGGAGCGAAACGTAGAAACCTATGCTGGACAGCTTATATACGACGAATGTGGACCGCGAAGTGAGATGACCAAACTTGGCAGGCATGTTCGAAAATGGGTCGACGAATGTGATTGTGACATAAGGGATTAGAATACTCTGTTGACCAGCGTTTAACAAAGCCAAGTACGTAATTGGCTCTACTTACAATATTGTCAATATGGGAACGAAAGTTGAGTTCTTTATCACAGATTACGCCCAAGTCTCGTGAATGATGAGGCTGAATTGACCAGTTTGTTGCAAAGAAATTACGTAGTTTCTATGCGATGGCGATGTGTCACCTGTTGTTACTGCGGTTATATTTATGATACCGTTATTGTCGTATAGAGATTTTCAATTTAGCGCTCATCTACACTATCAAGAATATTACCATTATTTTGTCCTTACTGGTTTCGTCTAAATCGTCGTCTCTAATTGAATCCTTAAAACTCCGCTGTTTATAACCAACCCTAGATTACGTCGATATGGCGCATTACGTCCAAGAGGTAAGATCGCATGGTGTGACTTTATATCTGTTCAACGGATGTTTGACGAACGAACGATTGGCGTACTTGACTCTCTAAGCACTATCAGCGAAGATGAATTGATGATTTACGTCACTTCATGGTAGCTTATTGAATAACATCAACTCAGTCTTGACACACTTCGATCATAGCTGCCACCGATTCTTAATCTCGCAATCATTCGCCTCATCCGCTGATTTATTGCGATTCCCACTTATTACCTTTCTCTGAGGTAAGAGAGACTTTGCGGCGATGTATCTTAGTTGGCTTCATGATTACTATTTGCCACCAGTGAGCCCTCTCATTGACTTCCATTAAGACACATAAAAACAATACGGAACAGAAAGACACACGTGCTTGCAAATGTTCCAATGCCCCAGACCACGCACCATTCCTAGCGGTACCCTTTGAACCATATCGTCATCCAACAAGGTCACGTCCCACGATAGAAGCAACAACCAGCACAACTTTCCCAAATTCGCATTAACGGTCTCATTAATTTTATATAACATCTCCGTCCGCCGGAATTCGGTAACTGACCCCTGCAAAAAAAAAAATCAAAAAACGAATCTCCTCTTCTTATGACACACCTCCTTACATCATACCTGCACGGCGGGCTTGCGTCATAAGCACAATTTCCATCCGATGATATGGAACGGATGCTGCGGATAGCAGAGAGATGCTATCCGCAAATGCATTTCACCTGCGGAACCCTTTGCTGCAACTCTCGGTGCCCGTGTGGAGAGTAATGCCGCATGGCGACCGCGACACGCTGCCAAACTGCCGATGGCCAAACTTTCACTTTCGTCCCAAGTGTGATGCCGAAACCCACCGCGGCTATGCCGGTCAATGAGAACAGGTTCTGTGCGCGTACACAATAAGCCCCAGCAGCAGATGTGACCGTTCCGTGCATCGGAACTGTGTTGCATAAGCTCATGTCTGGGGACTGGTCCTCATCCTCATCCTCGCCGTGATTATGCAGTGCGCGAAAAAAAAATCGTGCCGCCGCCGCCGCGCTGCTGTCATAATGCTAAGCCTGAGTCCGGAAGGAAGTGAACTCTGTAATAACCGCTGCATGCTATCACACCGCCGATCGCGGAGCTGTGATCTGTCTTCGCGCTCGGGAACATCGCGCGTTCGCAGCTGTCTTCCAGCCAGCAAAACTGAAAGTAAACCGCCAGCACGCGTGCCCCATGCATCAACAGCGTTTGAATTCCCAGCTCATCTTCGAGCCGAACTTAGCTGAGCAGGCCAATTGGAGGCGACCGCCGCCGCCGCGTTGTGGAAAGGCAAAAATTAGCGAGGAAGACCGTAAGACAAACGACTTGGTTCCGTGAACACCGCGTCAAGCATCCGACTAGACGGGCAGTGGCAGGGCGAGGAGTGGCAAGTTCGCGAACTTGGGAGTCGAAAACAATGTATCAGTGCAATGGAATAGATTCACACATTGCTGCAAACGACGGCAGCGAGTTGGGCGAGCAAAGCGCTCTCGTTTAATGAAAGGGAAAGGAAGGTTAATTGCCATGTGAGCAGGCTGACATGACACGAAACCAGAGCATAACGCTTCTGTTATGCCACGGAAAGGGGTTAACAGACTCACTTCAGCGCTCCGAATGAGTTGGTCTCACGGAAGCAGGCGAGGCAAAAGGAACTTGTTAGGAGAATGGCAGCGGAATGATCAACAAATTACCATCGATTGGATGATAATTCCAGGGCAATGTGCATTTCTCTCTGCTCTTTTGCTTAGCATTTTTGAAATGTACAATATCTGAGAATGTTCATGCATCTCTTCGAGTGGCAAGAAAACCGGGAGAACTCGAATACCATTAGTTTGGAGAAATTCCCATTTAAAGAGAAGATTTGGACAATTAAACCGGATACAGCAACACACTAGAGGCGGAGTGTGCGAATTTAAAGTGTGACACTTTTGCCTATAAAAATCGTTTCCCTTCCTTTCCTTCGCGTCCATTATGGCCTTAGCGTATAATCGCTGTTTTGAGTTGTGCCGGATTTTCCGAAGTGGAGAAATGTATGCCATTTCCTCTGACAGTGGAACAGTGTTACCAATTATGCATGACGAACTAACATTTTTCGTTCCGACCATTCTGGGAGTTTCAGTAAAAGTGCGCATTGATTCGAACTCGATGCCATTTTGATACTTGATAAAAATAACTGTATTTTAGAATGTACGTGAAAATAGCAACGACCCGTGTAATGAATTGTGGTAGCCTCAAACTGGTGAGCTGATTAGGATAATAGACATGGAGCTTGCCTTAAGGGTATCGAAAAAATGACAAAAATAATGTGGGCTCGAGGTGGACCTGAGGCATTACCAGTTCCTTGCGGGTCACTATATCAGGATATTTTTAACCTTATGCCGACTACAAACAGCGGAATTTGACAGTCTTTTCTCTAGACAGATATACGTATGTATATACTCTGTGGACATTTTCTCTGATTCGAGAAAAGTAGGTAGGTAGGTAGGCTGTGGCATTAATGCACTGAGGCCAAAATAGGCCCATTGTACCGCCACGTTGGTATTTCAATTAAGAATGAAGGTTGCCGTGATTCTGACAGCCAGTCTTGTCAACAAATCTTACTAGTGCGTTGACCTATTGAGTTATTTCCGAATTGAACTAAATGTTACAACGCTCCGCGACTTCTCAGATAAAGAAGCACCTATTTTAAATTAATTTACGCCACTTTATGACCATGGATCATGGTGAGTTTGGGCATAGGCTACCGGTGGAATGTACCTTTTTGTTTTTGTTTCTGCTTTGCACAAGACATTGGGTGTTTCTAGTGTGAGCGTTTGTTCAGCATTCCATCTGGTGCGAATAATAGCAAATTTCGTTAAATTTAACGAAAACCCTGCACTCACATATTTTGACACTTAAGTATTCCCTCAAAAAGGTAATGTATTGAGGGAACACTTGAAAAAAATGTTGTGTGCATTGCAGGTACATAACTTCAAGAGATAAAACAGTTTTAAAAAAAATAGAGAATACTATTTCGGCCACTTTTGTTAAACCAATTTTGTTGATTAACTTATAAGAATGTTGACAAATAAATTTGACACTTGTCCTTTCTAGTTTTCAAACTTCAATTTGATGGAAAGAACCTACTTTGAGCCTTAAATTGAGTATTCCCTTTAACGGAAACATTTCACTCATCAGTGTTCACTCGGAGTGTTCCCTTAGTTTTTATTCACACCAACCATTTAAGCACGACAGTTATTTTACTCTATATCATTCCTGGTAGGAGCGATTGGTAACTTTAAGAAGAGATAGAAGGGAGTGTGCTTGTATTGGCAAGAGACATAATGACATTCTTTAATTTAGTTGAATTCACGGGCTACCTTAGGTTCAATGGCAGAATTCTGTGAGGATAACTCGGAAAAAGTTTTAAGCAAAGCCAGCAGGTCACCATGCAAATTATTTCTTAGAGCGTGACATCAGAAAATGAGTCAAAGGGGAAGGTAGATGGACCTCGGACTATAGTCTAAACAAATAAAAAAATAAACAAATTGTATTAAATTACATAATGATACCACAGTGTGTAGGGTATAAGTGGATCTACCCCTGCGAAGAAGATTCATGGTTAAAATCCAGAGGCAATAACTTTAATTTGAGCGGCATCATCTCTGTCTGCTTTTAGCCTATACGTAGTGAATGCTTCTTTGTCCCTCGCAGATCCTTTTCACTCGTGAGCGACTATCGTGTAGTGTATGCTGCTAAATCTAGGATCAAGTTCAGCCCAAACTGCATTGCCACTCAAAGAGAGTACGGATCTAGGGTGTCGAACATGTTTGAATTTAGTATGCTAGGAAGAAATACACACCATTTTTCGATCCCTATTTTCTTGACATGTCTTTGAATACATTTTAAACGGGCAGGGTTTATCTGTGGGGCTTGAGTGGGTGATTGCCTGCGAATACAGAAATTGGCTGAAATTGGCCTCATTCATGCCGATGCAAAACAGCTTTAGACGTTCGTTCAGAACGCTGAAAGAATCTGGTAGTTGTTCCAATAGGTAGGATCGACTGTTTTGTGCATGGGGCATATGGAATTCATATTCCAGTCGTCGAGCATACATTCGTCTTCCAAGTCACGCACAATTTTCCTTCATTGCTCAACTGCTGAACTCTTTATGGAAATAGGAAGTAGTTTTGTTAGAGTGTTAATGTGCATGGTATGGTCTGAAGTAACATCCCATGATCTATCACATGTTCAAGTAGATGATCCCACGCGGAACTACAAATTATATTCATCTTTTTTCATTGTGTAGCCAAAAATCTCAAAACTACGACCAATCAGTTCATCAAATACTTAAATGAATATGAATACTTTGGATAGAGGTAGACATCAGATGGGTGAAATTACCGAACTTTTTGCATAAAATCACAGCGTACACATAAGAGTCGTATAACTACGACAATCGAGATTAATTCTCTCGATAATTTGCTTCATTTATTGCTTGAATATACTTTACATCGTGTTCCTCTGCGCTACCGAACGAGAACGACTTTCATTTGCAATATATGCGCTTAGCTTTATCTAGTTTCGATCTTCTCTTTTATAACACATAAAAACCAGCGTTGGCATCCAAATCGTGCTTCTACATATCTATCCGCAAATTATTTCAAAACAATGAAGAGCGAAAACATAATGATGACCGACCTGACTAAAAGACAGAGCGTGAGAGAGTTTTAAACCGTGATGTCGGCATATTTTGTCTGAAAGCTCACATATTGTGGGACCACAAGAACTGTCAAAAAGTCTGATGAACGAAATCCCTGATACTTAGAGGCGTTTGTCAGTCTGAAAGGTCCGCGATAAATTAAGCAGCACAAGTGCTAGGTTTTTAGGAAAGGAATTGGGGAACTTGAGCCAACAAGATAGACGATGCAATTTCTGGAGGAATCCTTCTAGGATCGAGCTTCAGCTCCTCCTTAGATCCATATAGTATGTGTCTGTTTGGTTTTAATAAGAATGAAGGTCTCACGGTGAAAATCTGTCACCCATCAAGGGTACAACGGACCCAAATCGTTGGTCTAACAGTAACACATCTGCAGGCCGCAAGAGTGTAAGCATAAACTGACAAGGCCCGGATTCCGAAAACACAGTGAATAAATTCTGTTTCACTCGCACGCTTGTGACAACATTTTCAAGTGCTTGCTGACATCCTGTTCGAGGATCCGTTTCAACGACAGACAAGGCAAGGAACCAACGAGTCAAACACACTTGTGCCCAGTCAAGGAACGATTGCTTCCTAAGCCTATCGCTTTCAATCGTTTCTCCACACGGTGAAATGTGAATGATGCTCAACATAAGCCCTAAACAACACCACCTGACAAAAAACTGGGAAATAAAACCGTCAAGTCATCTCCCGGCTTGGAATGAGACACGGCAAAATTTGAATCTTTCTACAATAAAAGGCGTGTCAGAGGTCTGATGCAAAACCACAACATTGGCAATAAGTCACCGTGTTCATTTGAATGTCTCCCAGTGCGACTGTTTTCCACGAAACCGGTTCGAAATCTCCCCGTCTTGCGTAAGCGATTAGCTATTGCGAACAGCGATCACCTCCAGAGGCAGTCACCGCAGAGAGATCCATTCTCACGCAAATAAAGGCCGTGCGCGTATTTATCTTAAACTTTCCGTGTCCGACTAATTGCAGAGCTGCCCAGTGACACTCGCATAATTTGGCCCGCTCTCAAGCGCATTGGATAACACTTTCGGCTGTGTAACAGTTCTCGCTGGCTGCCGTTCCGGCCGGAGGCTAATTTCCATGCCATCACCGAACCGGCATTCATGCCACAAGTTCGCCTCTCAGTCAGAGTGACTAAATGCAAATTTCGAAGCAACCATCAACACTGCGGCTCACGGAGAGAATTCGCCCATAATTTTCGATACATATGCGCATTCATTACCGGAGCAAGTTCGGCGACACACTGGAAGAGGAAACAAACGCACGAGACCCGAAAAAGAAGCAAAGCAACACAAATTTCTCCTACCCCAGCTCACATAACTGAGCCGAACGAAAGCGAAAGAGGAGGCTTCGAAACAAGTTTTAAAGACTCGGCGTTTCATCAAAATCTGAGTGGATCCACATCTAAGCCATCAGCCCATCAAGACTCATTAAAGATACGCCGAGATGATGATCATACTTCGGCTGGGAAAAGGTAATTTCTCCGTATTTAAACGAAATCAGATAATGCGCTGCATTTAGCCAATTACATAAAGCGGTTAAGTAAATCTTTCGAACCAGGCTCTCCTTCTCGACGCGCTCCAGCCGGAACGTGCGAAATGATCGCACCGACCGACGCATGGGGGTAGCGACTAGCGAGTGCCGTGCAGTTGGCTCGTTGCTGGCGCTTAATTACCCGACCGAGATGCTCCCCGCCGGACGTCACGGTCAAGTCACCAGCTACTGAGCGAGCAGTGCGCACCCCTGTAACTAATCGATTGGCATCTGCCGGAATGCACCTCACTCTGCGTGGATGGATCTCACTAAACCGCTGACTTTTCCAGGTCAATTGCGGCGAAGATTGCATAAGATTGCTGGCCTGGCCAAGACAATAGATGGCTTGTGCCATTCCTAGATGTAAGCAAGATAGCCCACGCCAACCGCATACCAATCAGGGGCTTCACTTGAACAACGAGAAACGAATGGAAAACATGGAGACTCACTTTCGTGAACGAGCTCTATTTTCTCTCGAAGTGTTGCTTTCTGCGGTGCTGTGCTAAGTGCGCGCGTTTGCGGCTGCGGATACGAACGATTTAATTAAGCGAACGTGCGTGTTATATGGGTTATTGTTGTTGCTATTGCTGGACATTATGCTCTTGGAAATTCCCATCGTTTACCCAGAAGCTCGTTGCAGTTGAATTTGTAAACTCGTTTGACGGAATGACGTGATCTGAAAGTGATTTCTTCGATGAGCCTTACATTGATCGGTGATTAAAGTTAACTGCCTTGCGGAAGACTTACATTACGGAGGATAGATGGAGTGTGTGTGTGTGTTTGATGTGTCGGAATATGCACATGCGTACATGAGTGGAATCGGAGCCAAGTTATGTACAGAAAAAGCGCATTGAAATTCGGCGGACTCGTCAAAGCGTGACGCCACTAGTTTATTTGAATGTTAGAAGAAGCCTTTCTTTTGTCGCAGTCAAAGAATGAATTGAGCACGATTTGCACGGGAGATGTGGCTGCTTTGGTTTCTTGTTGATGGACAGCGGCACTGAAACGTGTCGTTCCCTACGGCGGCAATGTCGATGGAATGACGATGGCCGTTGTCAGTGAAACGAGAGACGAGGCGAACGTATTTTCAAGACGATTCAGAAGGCTCATCCAAGATTCAGACGCTTCACTTTTTCTAGCTCTTTCCGAGTGTCCTCCACACAACAGCTCTGTTTGCTTACGGTGGCCGGGGTAAGTATGAGTCTTTCGCCGTGAACGCACTTAACACCAAAATAGTGTGAATGAAACCCAACAAATGTGTATACTCACTTTCGGGCGGAAGGAATCGGAATAAGATTTTGTGCACACTTTTATCTGTTCACTCACACTTTCTTCTTCCGCCGCTGCTCTCCTTACTGAGTGACGAAGGCAGCTCCATTGCATTTTGCGCATTACAGTGCAATTGACTTCGCCCCATAAGGTCTGACCAACCCACCATCATATCTCGCATCGGCTGATGTCAATCGACAACTGTTGTGGTTGCCTGAGGAACCGAGCCCCTTCAGAGGGCTAGTCTGAAACTAACTGCAGTAGAGGCTCCATATTAATGAAAGCTGTCGCGGTTGTTTCTTTGCCAATTGTGCTAACTCCGCAGGATCTTAGAAGTCGGGTGTCCAGGCGCTTTATATTGTTATCGCGAGTTTTTCGACGGCAGAAACCGGAAGTAAATGTATGATTTCTTGTACGTTTAAGGATCCGTCCAATTACATATATCCTTCAGTAGCTGCATTGATTACCTTCTATTCTGCAGTCTGGGCTTCAAGCGATAAGCCTCTCCATCCCGACCTGTGGTTACTTGCTTCGAGTTGGTTATATTTTCCACATGTGTGCGCAACCTTATAGCCGGGCACCCTCACTTGATTTGTCCGACTGGCACGTAGTCGAAAATTCTTCGGGCGGATCCAGGTTGTCCATGTCCAGCCACATTATGTGTTGCATCCATAAACGCCTATCGACTCTCGTGTTCGTGTACAGCTCGTGGAGATTGTGGTTCTACTGACTCTTAGAGATGCTCTCAATGCAAACTGGACAAAATATCGCGCACATAACTGCACACGCAGTACACAGCAGCACACGGGGCCACGGCTGTATTCATTTCACACTTCTTCTTCTTTCTAAGCCTTGAGCCTAAAGCACCAAGCCTCTCCAGCCCTACATTTCCCTTGAAGACAAAAAGATCTTTACATGCATTTGCAATTGTTCATGTCCCTGGGACTGAGATGATCACTTGTCATCCAGATCCATGAAGAGGGGGTTACCCTTTAGTCTGCTGTCGTTCTAATCTTTCACCAGCTAACACGATTGCCCTTTCCATTACCAGAACAGCGACAGTAGTTACTAGTGTACCTTCAAATTGGCGAATGCCCCAGAAGGCTGAGCAACAGAAGCAATGTAGGACCAAGATCACATCCTTGAGGGACTCCATCTAATTTCTTATACAAGACTTGAGCAAGATGCAGGCTTGGTTTATAAAAAATGGCGTCGTGCCACACTTTGTCAAAGGCCTGGGAGACGCCAAGAAAGGACACAGAGATTAAATTCGGCCCTCAGACCATACCTAAGACGAATCTTCTGCCTAACAGCGGTATTTCCGCCGCCACCGTTCAACACTCGATAGAACTGATTTCCCTAAATTCTCCTTATCGACTACCAGTTGCCCATTTTCGCCTCGAGAAACTTCTCTCTGCACTTTATATCGAGGGGATGATTGTTTTCCCAACTCAATCCTTCGTATCCTCCTAAGAAACCGCATGTCCTAGTAGCCCGCGGTTGCTTACCACCAACCTCTGTCACAATCAGAGAAACAACTGTCTTGAAGCCTACGTCGATTGAACATAGTTCTTCCTGTCCTCCCAATGCGGAGTGACTTTGTTCGTTCGTTGTCATAATTCCTTCCTTTGATCGATCGAATGCTATTCGAAGTCATCAGTGCACCCAAGGCCTCTTGCTCCTCCACAACGCTAAGGGACGATACACCTCCAACAGCCCGTTCCTTATCCTAACCAGTTTCTCTGGCTGTCCTCTAACTCACGCCGGACTCCCACACTTATTCGCTGTTTCAGTCAGTTCATCAAAATAGTTGCCCCTTGTTCGACCAGTTTACTGGCTGGCATTTCAATTAACACATCCCATTCTGAGTTCCCCCTCATTTTCGGGTGTGTCCCCAGCCACATACAATCTTTGCAAATGGAAAGTTTGCTTTCCGGAAATGCAAACGCATGGCGATGCAAACACGGGCAGCAGACTTCCAAATATTTGCGCACCAGAGCGAGTGAAGTCCTCAGAGGCCGGCTTTAAACGGCAATTTGCAACAGCAACGCGCAGCACTTCCGCCACCAATCCGGAAATCAATGCAAGAAAATCGTTTTACTGCACAAATACCCAAGCCTGACGTGAGCACAAAACGAAAATAGCCAAACATCAGTAAAGCTCCAATCCAATCTAATCCGAAATGCAATTCAATCGTTCGATCTTTCGCGGCAGCGGAGTGAGGCGGCCCATCTACTGGCACACTCG
Source organism: Eristalis pertinax (assembly GCA_907269125.1). Classification (NCBI taxonomy): domain Eukaryota; kingdom Metazoa; phylum Arthropoda; class Insecta; order Diptera; family Syrphidae; genus Eristalis; species Eristalis pertinax. The sequence continues at coordinate 66,404,819 of OU026148.1, read as the reverse complement.
GGGGCATATCGATGGATGCATAAATACATTGAACACAATCGAAAGTGAAGACGCGAGGAGAACTGGTTTCTGGAAGAGACTTTTCCGTTTCTCCATTTCAACGGCGGCGCGGCGGACGCATCTTCACCCAGTCGAGAGCATTCCTCGTAAAGTAAAGTGAGCAGGAAGTGAAGTTAAGCGGGCTCTTGTCTGGGCTCAAGATTCCAAACTGTAGCGCTCTCGTGGTGTGTGGTGTGGTCTTGGCCGGTTGTGCGAGGAGAAATTTGCATCGTCGGAGTTGCACTTCAAACGCCATCCATGATCGTGATCGGGCATTACATACACGTCGTCGCCATAGACCCTCGCCCGGGGACGGTGTGTCTTGAAAGTGTGCGACATTGTAATAACTAGTTAATAAACCGCTTCGGTTGGCCGTATGAGCCGAATCACCGCTTTGCCGTGTCGTGGTTGTGGAGCATTGGAGCAGCTGCGGCAGTGAAGGTGCGCTGAATGCAAACCATTGTTTGGGCGAACGAATCGATTCTGTGTGGCTTCCGTGGTGCGCTAGTGGTACGGTGTGGGAATGAATACGAGTAGAAAACTGGTATCACTTTGTCCTGGTGGATTGATTATTGCCTGCAAAGGAGCTCTGATTCGTGTTGAAATGATCGTACCCACCGATCGGTTCATGCTTACACGATCAATGAACTGCTGAGTGGAGAATTGATAAGTGCTGCTGAATGAAGTGTCTGAGGAGCGGTTTTGAAGACAGAAGTGGGGTTTTGGAGTATATTTGTTGGAAAGTTCACGTGGGAGTAAGCAGTGGCCACCAGTAATTCAAGAAGATCATATTTGGGAGTCATAGTTCTAGGGAATACGTCAGTATTCAGTAAGACTTACTTACTTACTTACTTAAGGTGGCGCTACAGTCCGGGGTGGACCTGGGCCTCAACCAACAAGCGTCTCCAGCCAGCTCGATCTTTAGCTAGCTGTCTCCAGTTTCGCACGCATAGTTGGTTGAGGTCCCTTTCCACTTGCGTGCGCCACCTAAGTCGCGGTCTTCCTCTACTGCGCCGTCCCTCGGGGGTGGATTCGAAGACTTTTCGGGCCGGAGTATTGGTTTCCATCCGCTCTACGTGACCTAGCCATCTCAGTCTTTGGATCTTCACTCTTCTGGCTAAGTCGATGTCGCTGAACAGCCCGTATAGTTCGTCATTATATCTCCTCCTCCACTCACCGTCTATGCAGACGGGACCGAAAATCACACGAAGAATTTTCCTCTCGAAGCAACCAAGGGCAGCTTCATCCGCTTTTGACAAAGTCCATGCCTCCGCGCCATATAGCAGGACTGGGACGATTAAGGTCTTGTAGAGCGTTATCTTGGTTGTTCGAGATAGGGCTTGTTTACCAGTTGCTTTCTTAGCCCAAAGAAGCAGCGATTGGCAAGGGTTATTCTTCGTTTGATTTCAGCGCTGGTGTCATTGCCTGAGTTGATAGCGGTGCCTAGGTAGACAAAGTTTTTGACTACCTCAAAGTTATATCTGTCTGCTGTGGCGTTCTGACCGAGACGTCGGTGTTGGGTGCCCTTTCTCGTTGACAGCATATACTTGGTCTTACCCTCGTTTACCGCTAAACCCATCTTCGCGGCCTCCGTTGCAATACCCACAAAAGCGCCATTGACATCACGCTGCGTTCTTCCAATAATGTCAATATCGTCGGCATATGCGAGTAGTTGGACGGACTTCTGAAAGATTGTTCCTCTGGTGTTGGCGTTCGAGTTTTGAACAATTCGTTCAAGAACGATGTTGAAAAAGTCGCATGACAGCGCGTCGCCTTGTCTGAATCCTTTTTTGACATCAAAGGTCTCGGTTAGGTCTTTACCGACCTTGATGGAGCAGCGTGCATTCTCCATCGTCATCCTACACAAACGGACGAGTTTGGTAGGGTTGCCAAAACTAGACATTGCTCTGTATAGCTCGTCTCTATAGATGCTATCATACGCGGCCTTAAAATCGATGAAAAGGTGGTGGGTATCGATTTGTTGCTCCTGGGTTTTCTCCAAAATCTGCCGTAGTGTGAATATTTGGTCGATGGTGGATTTTCCTGTCCTAAAGCCACACTGGTATGGACCGACCAGGTTGTTGACGAATGGCTTGAGGCGTTCACACAGTATGGCAGATAAGATTTTATATGCGATACTTAGGAGACTGATGCCTCTGTAGTTGGCGCAGTTCAAAGGGTCTCCTTTTTTATGGATCGGGCAAACAATGCTGAGGTTCCATTCATCGGGCATGTTTTCCTCCGACCATATTTTACAGATGAGTTGGTTGGTGCATGCTCCTTACCAAATCATCGCCTGCGGCTTTAAAAAGCTCGGCGGGTAGGCCGTCAGCTCCCGCAGCCTTGTTGGATTTCAGTTTAGATATGGAAATCCTCACTTCCTCCGGGTCGGGTGGACGGAATTGTTGATCTTCGTCGTCCCTTTCATTGGGGTTGAATGGTTCGTTCTGCCTGACAGCGGGATTTGGTTCTTCGTCGCCGTTATACAGTCTGCAGAAATGGTTTTTCCATATCCTCAGCATCGACTGTGACTCTACTACAATGTTCCCTTGATCATCCTTACAGGCTTCGGTTCGGACTTTATAACCTTGACTGGTTAACTTTACCCTTTGGTAAAACTTCCTCACCTCATTCCTGCAGTAATATCCCTCTATTCTGCCGATCGCGCGCTTCTCATGCTCCTTCTTTTTTCTCCTGAGAAGCCGGTGTTCGTCTCTCCTCTTCTGCTCGTAGAGCTCCCGAGCAGCTCTTGTCCTTCTTTGCAGTGCCGCTTTGTATGCTTCTTGCTTGGCTGCATTCGCCTGCCGACACTCGTTGTCAAACCAGGGGTTTCGTTGTGGTGGCGGATTGAAACCCAGCACATCAGAGGCGGCATCTCTGATGGCTTTTTGGCAATGCTGCCACTGGTCTTCAATACTTGATGTTGGCGGCGTAGGATTTCTTAAGAGGTTAAGGGAGACACGATCGGAAAAGGATTTGGCTATCTCTTGCGATTGTAGCCGGCTGACGTTGAACTTCCTCACAGCATTTCTTTGTCTTGGCGGTGTTCGGCATATCCGCAACCTTACCTTGGCTACAACAAGGTGGTGGTCCGAATCAATGTTGGCGCCTCGGAACGTTCGGACATCTATGATACTGGAGGAGTGCCTTGCGTCTATCGCAATATGGTCAATCTGATTGACGGTTGATTGATCAGGAGATCGCCATGTTCCTTTGTGAATATCGAGATGTGGGAATCTTGTACTAGCTACTACAACATTTCGCCCCGCAGCAAAATCGATCAGCCTAAATCCGTTATCGGATGTGGTGTCGTGTAGGCTGTGCTTTCCGACCGTACTACCAAAGATGTTCTCTCTTCCTAGCTTTGCGTTAAAATCGCCAAGGACAATTTTAAAGTCGTAGCTAGGGCATTGCTCATACGCCCAGCAATCTGCTGAGTACTAGATTAAGAACCGTCCCGACGATCGCATTAAGTTTCAATCCCACACGCAATGACTTCGACTCTCATCACATCACACTACAATTCTCAAAGTCAAGGGGCATCGATGAAATTATTGTCAGCACCTAAAAATGCATCCAACTGGGAAAAGTCCATCAAGCATACTCAACGTACTGGCCACTCCCCCCATGACCGCATGCCAGTGTGCTCCGCGTTACGAGATCACCGATTTCCCCCAAAGCAACGCAGCGTTTCGTAAGGCACACATTATAATTGCATTCAATCCCAACGCGTCTTCGATGCATGACTCAAACATTAGCTGTTATCTCACCACGGATCAAAGCACATTTGTAATCGAAGCTAATACACTCTCGATCACTGCAAGTGCTGCGCAACCGGTTGTCTTCCACACCCGCGCACAACACAGCACAACAAGATTCATGAAACAATCCATCTTAATAAAACGACACGGGAATTGTTTATGGCGTCAGCCCCGCCCGCCCGCGACCAACCGACCCCCCGGGACGCAGTGCGTCCAAAACGGTTATCACAACAATTAAATTGCCAGTCATGCCCGCCGACCGGCCAGTGGTCCTCGCCACGAACCGCTTCTGCGCGAATTGACCATTCACCGCAGCACCTGGGCCCGCGCAATCCAGAGCACATCGCGCGGGCCTCTAATCCGATTACAGCTGTAATAGGATTAATTACCGCTCCGCACTGGCATCGTCTGCGTAGGTTCGAGGCGAGCATCTGAAGGGAAGATCCCCGCAAAAGTGCGCGATACAATCGCAGCAAAATGCAAATTAGGCGGCCGCGTGCCTGTGAACCGAATGCGGATTTCGGTGGTGAGTCGTGTCTATTATGTCATGGGCCACCACAGCGGGCCAGCAGCTCTCCTAGCTAGCCGCGAGTTGCGCAATTGCGACTGACTATCACCTATCGCTCAATCGAATTCGTAAGAGTAAAAGTTTCTGATTTAAATATTCCATCGATTATGTTGGCTCTGCTGGTGATGAGCTGGCGTCGGTGTGCGGCGGACGCGGCGCTGTGTGGTGGCTGTGTGTGATGCATAAGACCGGAGTTCGTTGGCATGACGTGCTCCCATGGTTGTCACAGCGGATGGACGGGCCATTAGGATGTCATTCTGAGGGCGTTGTCGGGCCGTAATGAAGACTTTCCAGTGATTCTGTTTGAAAGCCAACTGATTGCAGATTAATCACACTTTCCCAATGTTGGTGCTGCGTTTGCTTAATCGCAAAGAAAACATATCCACACTTGGCGCGTTGATGTCGTTAACTTCATTCTCACTTGCGGCGGCTGCGACTGCGCAATCGCATGAGTAGCTCTGTCGGTGGGTAAACATGTCTCACGGTGTGCTGCCTTGCCTTCGAACTGGTCGCTAACTTTGAGGATCAGCCACCACTTCTCGTGTGTTGGTCTGCAATCAGGTATGATCGCTTTGAATGCCACGATCAATGACGGCGGCCGCGTGGTAATCCACTGTGCAACCGTCTTTAAGGCTATTCCACTTGAATGATCTTCAATTATAGCCGCCGAGGGGGACTGATCACTTCCTTGTTCACAAAGTGCAAGGTTATTATCGATAGCGAGTGTGTGCAGCAGTGGCGGCGGATTTCACTTGTGAACCAAAATCGAGGGAGTTAGCTCCGCGGGGGGCAAATGAGGCGTTTGCAGCCACTTTTACGGCTTGTCGATCACCCACACGCCCGCAGTGAGGTCTGCGAGATCAGGAGTTATTTCATTTCGGACAGATTGTGATATGTGAAGCACGATCCATTTGGAGATTTGAATTCGCATTTGAGTGAAGCCATTCTGCTTGTTGCATGCCAGGCAGGGCCACAGGTGTGGTTGGGAAAATTTGTTAACAATTTTCGACTCGGACTTGGTGAATACAATCTGCTTTGCAAATGGTTCACTTATGCGTCGTTCGTTGACATGCGGACCTCATCTCGGACAAGTCCTTAGCATACCAATGACCGTTGGCGTGGCGCCATTTCTGGTTACTTGACGCATAAGTTCGGCAACAACTTTTATCTTATTGGCACGCAAATGCAGATCGTTTGTCTGGATGTGCTTGAAATGAGCCTAAATTGACTTTTAACTTGAACTTTATGCAATTACTCTTGCTGTCTTCGTAATGGATTTCCGACTCAACGGTAATGTGTTCAGCAAGAGCTTAACAATGCAGTACCAGATATTGCAAATGTGGCGGCACAACAACTTGTGATGGAAAAGTGCAGAATGTTGCGCATTCTATTAAAACCACATGTCACTGGTATCCATATCACACAGTTTAGGCCACAAGACGTTACTTGGCACCGCTCTTCATTCGCGGTTATGGGAAATTACAGATTCGTTGTGACAGAAATACGGACCGATGACGCTGCCAGATCACATTTAGCACTAAACAGTGACCATTCCATGATACATTTGGTGCCGCTGTATTTCGTGAAAAAGGTTTCGAACTACTTTAGTGGATTGTCGATTATTCAGTGCGTACCTTCGACTACAGGGTTAGTATAGGATTTTATATGGCAATAGACCGATGTATCGATGTCTAGAAATTTGCTACATCGAATTTTGCAGTATAACATCGTTCGGATGATTAAAATTTGGCCTTCGGAAGATTATTTGTCAAACCGGTTGACGTAAATTTGTCCACTAAACGACAGACGACACGGCAGCACGGTTGTAGCGAGTACAAAAAACGGCAACTACTTGGAACTTTTGTCCAACGGAACATTGGTTTTGAAAATAAAATTGAATGCTTGAGCACGTTGCGGCACTGCCATGTACCATCGTGACTTGCCAAACTCTACAGTTCAAGTCACAACTGTTGACACAGTGTTTCCGACATAAAAATCCATTCCTTTACTATATAGGTAAGGAGTCGCTGTCCTGCTGGAATCCATAATTCGTTCCATCATAACAACAATTGGGCACATTTTTATCTCAAATTGTTCAAGTAATCAGTTTAATTGATAGTAGTCTCAATAAATACCAGATTCCTCACGCCAGAAACTGGTACACACACTCAGATCACAGGGCCGGCCCCATCATATGTGCAGGATGTACAAATGCACAGGGCGAGCAGAGCTTGGGGGCGCTTTGTGATGACTAAATAAACCATTCACTGAGTCGTGCTACGTTTTGACTTTTGCCAGAAAAATTAGTGTGGTGAGAACAACGTAATCTCACGTAAGCGAGGTAATCTAAACGTAATTTCAACATTCTGAAACATTTAGGTGCTTTTTGGCATTTCCCTGCGTTTACTCCTTATTTTCATTGGGCGCGAATGAAAAATGGTGACACACTCATCCCTCAAAGCAAATGTGGTAACCAGCATATAGTCAAGGCACTAACGCAGCATTGTGAAAAGGGCATTATTTCTACTTCGCTTTGCTATTTTTATCTTATAGTACGTTTACACCGCACCCAAATCCAGCATTTTGGGAAAAAAATGCGTTCCCACTGGAACTTCAGCATTTCAAATGACAGCTAGAGTCAGAATTGATTACAGATATTTCCAGTCTTATTGGAATTATCACTTGAATTGAATGATTGTTTTGTTGACAGCTGTTTTGAAAAGAGGTTTATTCGATTTGACAAACCTGCAAATGAAGCGTCGAAATTCTACATTTCGCTGAAATCGAAAAAAACGTGTGGCGAAATGCTAGGCATTTGGACTGAAATGTTGAAACTAGCCGAAATGATGGATTTAGGTGCGGTGTAAACTTACTATTACGTTCAAAATTCCATTTAAGACGTATGTATAGTGTTACACCACAAGGGTTGCATGCAGAGATGAAGTAGTAAAGAGATAGTCAACTTCTACCTCTCTTGCCCCTTGATTTCCTCTGACAGGGTTTTTTTTATAAAATGTTCACAGACAGTGTCTGTGAATACGATTGATCAGAGAGCAACTGCAGGCTGCTCTAAAGCCTTAAGAAGTGTGCGTGAAAATAAAGTAGCAAGGGGTTTTCCACTTCATTTGGCGATTAAATGTCATGTCTGTCGAATACTTGAGACTTTTCAAAGAATTTTAATGGAGTTCTACGGATTGGTAGAAGAAAGGCGTTACGGGGATTCTAAGTATTGGAATCATTCCGATGTAAAACAAAAAGATTACCAGACGTGTATCCTATATTTAATAAATAATGTTGAGTCATTAATTATTGTTTAATTTTTGAAAATCAAAATTGTCTTTATCTTTGTCGGAAAGGTCTCATCGCAAAAATCGACTACTATGCTCAGATATTTGCCTTATAATTTTCAAAAATTCTTAAGCGGCGTTCACATTTGACAATTATTCGATAAGTTAGTTTGTATAAAAAATTTAAACGAAATGTTATTTCTGACTAATATTTATGAAAATCCACAACTTCTAAAATCAGAAAAACTCGTATTCCCTGTCAATTGAAAATCGAATACACAATTGGAGTTGTTAAGAAGCCAGAAATGGTCTTACATGCAATTTCTGAACTTAAGTTAAGGAAAACGGAAAACCAAGACTTGGATGTAACCTTTGGAAGAGGCATTATTATTGAGCTACAACATTGTAGCATCGCTACTGTCAGATTAGGTTAGGCTAGGTAAGAGTAGCTGGCTGTCAATAGCAGTCACACTGTCCGATATAGACCCATTGTGGTACCAGATGGATTCAAGTTGTTGCAGCTTACTGAGGTTATTGTAAAAGTAGGCCTCTAAGCGTGAGTACCTACGTGACTAACTACAACACTACGCAGAGAAGGTTGCAATGAATAAATACAAAATATCAGTCGATGAGCGAAACCTTTTGAAACACCTCTTGTTTATAATCAAATGCTAACACAGCTAAGGAAGACAGTTGAAATGTGTCTGTCCTCTTGTTGGGTGACCTCACATGATCCACATTTAGGAGAGAATCATTGAGTCCCTCCCAGTCATGATAAACTGCAGGATTAGCTAACCAAAAAGCAGATCTCTGCCACATTTAAACATTCGACAAAAGTATAAATAAGCTTTATTTACAAGTCTACCTGGACCCGAAACCCCCATTCACCCCCTCGTAGGCTAATCACCTCTGCTTCTCTCCAAACCTCACCGTGCCACGGTGTTTGTTCAAGATCTTATTTAGCCCCTCATTTTGACTTATATTCCTGATCCGCAGCTTGCTTTTGCCTTCCGAGTTGTTCCTCGCGGTTCGTACATTTTCCGGGGGAGGCTTAGGCGACGTGGTTGGCGTCGTGGTTATTCTTGGAGACTCGCGAGTCGTTCTGATGGAAAACTGTGTTGCCTTGATTGGCTCTATGTAGGCTGTGGGCTGAGGACCCAGAGTCATTGCAATACTCTTCTCGGTTGTGGTTGTAGTCTGAATCTGCTCCGCGGTTCCAGGCGAGCTGGGTGGTCGGTTGAAGAACATCTTACTTGACTTGGGACGATGGAGGTTGTACCTCTTGAAGGGCCGCTCCGTCGTGCTTCGCGATGGAAGTCTATTGGACAGCGTTGGCTTGGTGGTGGGAAACGACGTTGTAACTGGAGGCGGCGTGGTATGTGGTACTCGAACGCGCATCGGTCTAAATGTCTGACTCTCCTGCATGCTCTTCAGGAACTGCTCCGGGTAGTTGGGTACCTCCGTGGTCGAGGCGAGGAAGTCAAATTGATTCGATTGGCGAAAGGAAGTCTCTTTCATGGGTACCTCCGTGGTCGAAGGGAGGAAGTCAAAGTCATTCGATGGGCGAAAGGAACTCTCTTTCTTGGTCACATCCGATTCCGTGCCGAGGAAGTCAAAGTGATTAGATGGTCGAAATGACGTCTCTTTCTGTATGGACTCCTCAGCACTATACTCGGTCACCTCGTATGAGTGGAAGTTCTCCAGCGGGGCGGACGTAAATGGCGCCGATTCGGAGGGAGCCGGTGTCGGCAGATGCACCTTGGTGTGGAGGGTACTCATTGCAAATGGTTTCGAAGTGGAATACGGTGCCTTAATGGGCAGCCAGCCCTGCCCGAACTCGTTGATTCTCCCACTGACCACGTCGTCGTCCATGTAAGTGCGATGGGAGTGCTCGTGCATGCCGCCGTCGAAGCCATTTTCGACGCGGAGTTCCTGTTCCTTCTCGATCTTACGCAGCTCTTCCTGACTCATGAACGGCACAACCAGGCGGGAAGATTTCGTCGGCGGGATTGCCGCAGGAAATTGTTCCACTGTCGGATTCTTGTAGATTTGAATCGGCTTCTTGGGAGCTCTGAACTTGACCACCTTCATTCGCTTGAATGCAGGCGGCTTCTTGAGGACGTACTTGACCTTTGATGTCGACTGCGTCTCGAAATCCACCGGCTTGCGGTACCTCACAGGTGGCGGTGAGAACATGTGCGTCATGGCCCTCGCGCCTGTGGCCACTCCATCCGCCAACTCGTCTACTGTACCATCCATTTCCTTCCACATGAAGCGTCGTTGCATACTTCTAGGCAGCCCTGCGTATGGAACGTATTTCCACGGGTAGAAGTAATTCCTCACAGACGGCGCTGCATACCTGATCGGCCTCCTAGGTGGAAATAAAAATTTAAATTCAAATCAGTCGTTCGTCCCGGCATTCATTTAAACACTTTACGAGAATTTCATTGCGCCGGAGCACTGGAGAACTGCTAGCACCACACAGGACACGACCCACTGTCGAGTGATCTTGAAAGGAAGAAGAGAACACTGTTAGCGAGATGTCACCAACCAGGCGGCACCACAACTCACAAGCGCGATCGGAGACATTGCCTTGACAAAGAACCACACACAATTCACAGTTAAATAAGGAGAACTGCCGAAACACAATTAGCCTGGCGAATTGGCGCTGCTGCTTTCACGTTGAACTATTTCAGTAGATTATTTCATCAGCTGATGGTGTAGTAGGCTTATATACGGCTCATGGTTTGGTGGGCCCGCTTGTGTAGCCAGGCGATATCTCCTGCTCGAGTGGAAAACCGAAAACAATTCGATAGAAGATGGCAAAACATCTGAGCTGCACGCTAAATCGATTTTCGCCGTCGCTCAACTGATAATTTACAGCAACATTCATGGTTAAGGTTAACGTCTCACGTGCGTTCCATTTCACTTGGTTTCGGCTCTGCTCCTGCATCAGACGCGACGGCAAGCTGTTGCAAGTCTCGAAGAAACTCCGCTGCTTAGCTTCGGAGTGTTTGGTCGCGGTGGTATTCAGTGCCAGATCGGCGTGTTTGTGTGTTTAGATCGGCAATTAATGCATTTTCCATGCAGCTATGTGAGCTGAGTCGATCAGATCATTTTAAGAAGTCGTTCATCATATTGATTAAACACTTCTCTACACTTCATTAATAATTAATCACCTTAGTTGGTGTATTTTTCTCGAAGTTGATTGCACTGGATGGAGGGGCGATCTGAGAAGAATCTGATAACGAGATTGTTATGGGCACTGTTTAGTACTTGCATCATTTACGAGGGTTGACATTCGTCGGCTGTAATGTGTGGTAAACACCCACTGAGTTCGGCTCTTCACAGACTTGTTTACTTCTTTTGTGACTACAAACAGGAGCTTGGTGAGCACGACTATTCTGTGGAAACATCGCACATCTTTTTGTGAAACTAAGTCACGCAGCTTACGTCACATTGAACATTGAATGAGTAAGCCCGATGGAAAGTGAGAGTGTCGATTTATTGAATGAAACATATTCGATTCGGTCTGACTGCTTCGAAGCACATGAGGGTAGGTTTCTCTTAAGTTCCCATAACTTCTTAAACAATAGGTAAGGTGTGTCGTTAACAGTAAAAAACCCCACTTTAGATTTTAATAGACTACTCTCGAGAGAACAAGAAATATCCCAGGATGTACATTTTCGAGAGAATTTCACTCCATGAAAATTAATAATGTGTGGATTTTAGAGCTGGAAATATGGGAACAAAACTACTGTGGATATGTGTTTTTAAAAATTGTCTGTTTTTTTTTAAGAGAAATACAATGCAGATTTATTTGGTTGAGAAATAGCTTTGTACAATCTGTTATTACATATATGTCAAGTGACGATAGTACTTAAAGAATTAAATGGGAAATCTTTTGGTTATGTGTAAAATAAAATGAGTGGTGGCCCGTGGCGTTGGGGGTATGTGCGTCGACTCCTACACACTTGGACCTACCTGTCTAGGTTCGATTCCTGGTACGACAAGAAATACTTTTCATGGCCCCACCTCTTTCGAGTCACTGACAATGCTCAAAGAGTATAACTGTCTAGAAAAAGCTTCTCAAAATTGGCCGTTCGGAGTCGGCATAAAACTGTAGCTCCCTTCCATTCATGGTAGAACAATAGCACGCACGCACAACACGAGTGGTTGCTGAGAAGCTAGGCCCTGGCCGTCTACGGGCTGTAGCGCCACCAATATTATTAATATTATAAAATAAAATGAAGGGCGGAGAAGTAACATGATAAAACAGAGAAGTGTGTTTTATAAATAATTGTAAAGTTGTTTGTGAATCATAACAACGATCGAAATATAAAGTAGCCAACACGAGATTCACAGATTCAGAATGTTCAAAAATATTCTTCTGATCATAAACAAATGAGCAAGGAGTTATCAAACATCTATCTCTCTTGGATCTTGATTTCATCTGTCAGCGTTTTTTACACGATTTTTCGTCCCGTGTGTTTTTTCATGTAGAATCACTTCCAACAAACAGCTTCTTTGCTAAACTTAAGGCCATAACAGTCGAATCGGGATAATTCGTACCCCGATAAATCGAAACCTCATTAATTCATTACAAAATGCTAGTCACTTGAAAAATCATCGCTAATTCGTAAAATGTTCATACATTTTGATCCCCTCTTCATTTCGTATTTGAATCCTCTTATAAACGGTAATGAAAAACGCGAAACAAAACCTTTTCAGTTTTACTACCATTAATTTTTGTAGACTAGTGCCTAGTTTTAATGTATTTTAAAATCATACGAAATGTAAAAACCCCGTTAATTCGTACGTTTATGTTTTCCACCCCGTTAAATCGAAATATCGATAATTCGTGAGAAAATGCTGTTCTCTTACCATTTCGAATTACAGTGAACGCTCGATATAGTGAACATCGATTTTGTGAGCAATCTAATGTAGTGAACACGCAAAATATGTTATACAGGCTATTCTAACTAGTGATTAAAACAAATCTCGATATAGTGAACCCTTTTTTTAACTTTTTTTTTAAGCTTACAGCATGCCTCTGTGCGTACCACTTCTTCAACTCATTAGTGCATTAGGCAGTATGCATAAGTTAACATCGCCTAAATAAACAACAGTGTCGAATGCTAATACAGTGGCCACAGAAGAAGTCCTTGGTCCAAGTCTGGACCTTCAGAACGATATAACAGGACTAGCACATATGGCAGCCGATTTAAACAATTGGAACTAGGATAATGTATCTTCAGTATCTTCTGTTCAGTGTATTCTAGAGATGCAATTATTTGAAAAAGCACTTGAATGGGCAATTAACAATAAAGTGGAATACACGGACATTTTGGTTATTTAAAGGTTGTATAGGTTGTCCTATTTTAGAACAAGTAAAATTTAGTTTTGTTTTTTAAGTCCATTGAATGTATTATTTTTCTTGTGTTTTACTTGATTTTACGGAAGAATTATCTTTGTTGAAAATAAAATACACCTAATTCTGATTTTACACGGAAGATACGTTTCAGACAAAAACGGTGTAAAAAAGACATGAAGTGTGTATGTAAATACTTAAGCATATGAAAATAAATTAGATTATTGAAGGGAAATTCTCTAACTAAATTTCTAAAGGATTACGGTAAGTACAAATATTTTTCTTTAAACTTTTTAAATCGTGTAAAGACGGAATCATTTTAGTTTTTTTTTTCAAGCCGTGTTATTTGAAAACCGTGTAAAAACAAAATTGGATGTATTCTTTTTTATAAATAGTGGCTTGGTTTTGTTTAGTAATTGCAAAAACAAATTGTTATTTTATTCTATTTTTGATTAATTAAAGTAAAAGCATACACGCGTCTATTGTATCGGGATTCGACTGTATTTTCCCACTGATCCCGGTAGCTTGAATTTTCAGTTATAATATCCTTGCTGTCTTGGAAATAAGAGCTATAAACTGAAACTGTTGTCTCTGCCATACTCATAAACACATTTGCCCCAACATTTGTTTGATAACTCCCACTGACTAAAAGGTTTAATGCTGCCCAAAGCTGTAAGACTGATGTACTGAGGGGAGATCTATTGAGTTCATTATCAACAGGAAACATTCTTCACTTACTCTAAGCAGCTGCACAAAACTAATGAAAAAACATTTTGCAGCATTTATTTTTGCAATGCTATCGATGGTACTTGTCTTACTTATTTTATTTTCACCCAATTCCAAATACCTACTAGTGTCTCCTAACCTTTTTTTGATTCACTTGATTAGACGACGTTACATGCTGCAAGAAAATATTTGTTTCGAGTTGAATGACGACGAATGACGAGCAATACTCAACTGTTTCAAGTTATGTGTTGGCACCCCGGATTTAAGTATGAATTCATGTTCCTTCATAGAAGACATGATCATAATTCATATGTACATATGTACATATATCTGAAAGAGAGACTTTTTAACGAAAAGGAATCAACTACGTTTTCTTTCATTTATTGTTTAACTTTCAACCAAGCTATCCTGTTTGGAGTAAACATTGCTGGTAGTGGACCTGGGCATAGCTCCAAAAGCAATCTCTTGTGTTGTGCGCATACCATTGTTCTCTCACGAGTGGAGGCCTAAGCATATTCGACTGAAGTCAACTTGTCAGAACTGAACGAATAGCCCCTAGAATAGCCCAACAAAATGTCGTTTTCATACGATTTCGTTCGTTCCTATTAAGGCTCAACTATAATGCGCATGAGCGAGCATTAGCTAGTGTCAAACGCGCATGAGTGAGTGAACGCATACAGCCACCCCTATGCGGCAACCTACAATGTCGTCCATGAAAGATTGCGAACATTTCGTTAAGCACGTGCAAAACACAAATGTTTCTGCTACTGCGAAATGGATCGCACCGTGCATATGCGAATGTGACAGATAAAACACAGACAAGAAAACAAATTTGTAAAATGAGCAAATCAGCTGATATTGTTTTGGGATTCGTACATACATACACATATAATCGAACTGGAAACATGAGGAATTCATAATAAATCAAAATAATGGAGGCTATGCGCCAGTTCGTCCAAACTTGACACTAGCTCATGCTCGCTCATGAGCATTATAGTTGAGCCTTTAATGTAAACAAAATTCAACGAAACTCAACGAATCATAAGCACAGTGTATCATTTCACTGCGTACGCTCGATTACTCATCGCAATTATCCATTATGATTCTAGCTTAACATGCGACAATAGCAGCCCCAAATAAAAACAGCTGCAATACACTCTGAAGCTCACACTGAGCAAAATGGAGTGGCGCTCTAATTTTGTCAGACTGTGATAAATAGTTTCAACAAGTCAACAAGGCTTCAATTTGAATAGTACATTTTAATGTTCTCCGTAATGGAAAAAAATAAATTTCGAAATAAAACCACAATCGAAATATCCTTCACAGCCACTTTGATTTTCTGCACTTTCTCATTAATTTTTTACTGACTTTGTTTTGTTAGGAAAATTAAAATCATGAATTAATAATTTTCTCAAAATATCAGTAATTTTACCTTCGAAGGGCTGAGAATATCTTGAATTAACCATCGTCTGTAATAATTGCAACCTAAAGTGATGCCTCCTCTGAATATTGCAAATAAGTGCATTATCGGGTGTTCGGATCCAGGTTTTTGACGATCGATGTTCACAGAGAAGTCTTCCAATAGGAATGCCTTCTCCTTTTGATTCCATCGGTAGTCTTCACGCGTCTCAATGAGATTCACTAAATTGAATGGGCCGCTTCCACTTGCAATTTATGCTTCCGTAAGTAACACTAATTCGATACATGACCTGTCTGATGTCTATTAGAAGAGCAAAAACTACAGCACCTTGTGCTACCATCTGAAGACCAAGCCATCCCTCCAATCAAGTGGCTGTCTAAAGTTTCATTCTTCCGTTTCAGACGCGCACGTATGTACACTGCGCCAGTGAATGCATGGCCAACCCCAAAGGAAAGTGCAAGTGAAACAGTCCATTCTGTATACGTTTAGTTTACACGGTCCTCTCTGTTCAATTTTGTAATCATTTGCGTGCCAGCGCCCGCAAATTCGCTGCTCCGCTGGACAGCAGCAGCGCAAGTGGTCGACTCTAAATCGTCAATACCGTTAATTACCGCATTTGTACGTATGGTAAGTGTAACGAACTCGCGAAAACGTTTGTGAAGGGAAACCGAAGAAGTGGGAATCGCGCAACAAGACGGTTCCACGGTTTCCGGTTGACAGGCTTACACTCTCCTCACGGTTGCCTTGACATTGCACGGCTGAGTGTCCGTGTGTGGCACAGCAGGTGTGTCTTTTATTAGGCATTGTAATTCGAGATGATACATGTTATTGTGTTCCCTTGAGCCGGCTCAGACCGTCTGAAGGGGCAGCTAACAACACATCGATCCGGTTCCGATGGCTTCTTCTGGTAGTTTATGGTAATAACAATTTGCAAGCTCATGCAAGACTCCGCCAGTGGAGTGCGGCAAGACATTAAAGCAAATCGACAGCATCGGGCGTGAGTTCCCTGCCGAGGAGCGCGAAGTATATAAAGTTGGGCTACCTTGGGATTTGAATACCAGATAACTCTCAACGACTGCCGGCGCACAGTCAGCAGATCTTAGAGTGGACACACGGGTGATATAGACGCAGCCTTGCAACATGGTGCCACAGTTGGCAGTAAGATCCATTTGATTTGATTCCTCGTCAGTAGGGTGAGTGATTGTTTTGTCTTGCAGAAGAACCTGGCGATCGGTCTCCTTGTGACGCTGATGGCACTTTCCCTGAACGGAGTCGGCGCGGCGGCTAGTACGCACAAGCGCTTCGTTATACATGTTCCGCTTAAGATGAAGAGCCATCATCATACGCACACGGTGTACACCCACATCCATCACGGAGGCGGAAAGGTGGAGTACAAGGTTTTGGGTTATTCGCACCACGGACTCGAGGGACACGGAGAGCCTACAAAGCACGCAGCTGAGACCGGCCACGCTGCTGGGGACATCGTCTTCAATCACTACGCTCGGAACGGGGAAGACCACTTGGAGGATGAGTTCTCCAGTGACTACGAGGACTGGGAGCCGTAGTCGGAGCGGACTCAGAGCTGTCCTGAACCATTAGTGCAATTGTTGACACGATTCGCCGGAGCGGCTCTCCGCCTAGGCGCCGCGCCCTGGTTGTGTTGCGTGTGAGTGTTTCTTTGAATAAGTGTCATTTTAGAATGTAATTAGCGTCAATGTATCGTTCGTTCACAAAGGAAAAATGAGAAATAAATTATTTTTTGAATAAATGTGTGTTGTGTCCAATTTTTTTGCCTGCTTGACTAGTGTTTAACTAATTTGTAAAGTGACCCCAAATGTAGCGTATTTTTCAGCGAATAGAATGTGCAGTTAATCGTGGCTTTAAAAGTGGAAGCCAAGCAAACAAACGATTCAACATGTTGCGTATGCTTCGGAGGTGTTGTCTTGACAAAAGTCAACGGGATTGTGAATATTTGAGAGTTTTTTGAAACCGAAATGAATCTGCAATGTCCCTCACAAGCAGCGTATCGACAAGGAAACACTACACCGATGTGTTAGCACTTTGAGGTATGCAATAAATTCCTAGTACTGTTTACACAGTCTGACTCTGGAGTGTACAGTTTGAATAAATATGTGGAACTAGTCCTCGCTCTGAAGAAATTCAATGAAACTTCGCAGGCTCCAACATGGGGTTGTGGATTTTAGATCAATGTTTGCCATCTTCGGCCTCACTCATTGATCCTAGAGTAATAACTTGTCAATTCAGTCAAGTCAAACACAGTTCAGCTGACATCGAGCAAACTTTGTGGACAAACTCAAGTTGATCATGAAATAAAAGAAATATTAAAATAATAAATATTTAATTTTTGATGATATACTCTTTCCAAGTACAGCACTACGACATCTGCCAGTCGGTAAATGAATATGCAAGGAAAACTGTTATACAATCGATTGTAGCCATGTACAATCTTTACTTTAACTTTGTAAGCACTCAGCTTACAGAAAAGCTTTCGTCGACTACAGACTGACTTGGCCACTTCTAGCGCATGGACACCAATGTTCCAGTTAAAAGGGTCTTCGAATCCAAACCTCCTGGTTCGAGAAGGATCCAATCTTCTGTATAAATACCAGGTCTTGACTGGAAGCAACATGAGAAGGACCATCAACGATGGAAGGCACATATAACTCAGGTTTAGACCATACATGGAGCCTGATAAATAAGTAAGCACTCTATCTCCATCTCAGTGACAGCTTTTTCGACACTTCTGAATTAATTGTTCTTTTGTTTAAGGGCTTACTGGGCGGGCTGTGACTACGATGACTAGTAAATCCCATCGGGTTGAGTAATCCAATTAATTAAGAAGAACTTGGGTCTCAGGCTTTGTTTATATTTCTTTACGAATCAACCCCAAGCCATCCCATTCATTTAATATTCTTTCTCTCCAGATGGTGCTACAATTCAGCTTTCTTGGATCTGATGTCTCGGGCAACTACTTGTTCTGTTACAAGTGTAGTGAAGTGTCCTCACCCCCTTTCTGCGTGAGCACATATCTACAAAACATCAATTTTTCGGGAATTAAAAAAAGATCTAATAATTCTTTTTTTATTCGAACACAATGCTGAAACCTTACGTTCTTAAGGATTAACACTAAAAAATGTTAATCGTTTTGTTTCGACGTTTGACATTAATTCTTTTCTCTATGTAGGAATTTTGTTAAAATTTCATTTTATATAAAAAGCCGAAATTTCATTAAAAATGTACATGCGCGGAGAGGAACGATATGTAAAGTGTGTGCCAAAACTAACGCAAAATTTGAGTTAATAAGAAAACACAGTTGTTAAGTCTTTAGATTGTTCTTTAGCTTTGCTTGACCACTCTGTATAAATGGAGCTGAATTTCATTGATTCAGCTTTTAATTTCCTCCTTTAACGCAGGGGCATCTAATCAAAACGACTGCGTGTACTCATCATGCATGTTTCGTGCAGTAATTGAATTTCACGGTCTGTATATCACGTGGCACCGTCTTGTTGAAACCAGATATTGGCCACATCAATGTCATCCAATTTAGGCAGAAAGGAACTGTGTAATCAAGTCACCAAACTGAGCACCAGTAACAGCCACCAGACCAGCCTCAAAACCAGCCAGACACTTATTATTTTTAAGACGTGCGACGCTCCATTTTTATTAATCCTAAACTATCACTTGTCAAATTTTTAGTTTACCGCATTACAAATTCAGATCTTGACTTAACCCTATAGTGAACGGTGACTCATATATTTATAAAATTGCAGAATTTTCCGTAAGAATTCCACCGTTCTGGAAACTGCAACCACAACTATGGCTTTCCCACACAACGACGTGACTAAATATCACACTGTGGTGGCCGCATTGGAAAGCAGCAGTTTAGCCCAATTAAGTAATAGAATTCTCAACCCTCCGTCGCTGAATTTGTATAGCACTCTAAAGGAAAGACTGATATCCGAATTCGGCGACTCCGAGTGCAAACGACTTCGAAAATTGCTCCAGGAAATCGAGTTCGGTGATAAGAAACCATCGCTTCTTTTGCGCGAGATGAGGGAGTTGGCCGGAAAACGGTAAGCAACGATCTGCTCGAATCAATGTGGTTGTAGCACTTGCCCACAGATATGCGCACGATCATCAGCGTAAGCAAAGAGGAACTGTGCCATATAGCAGAACTAGCAAAGGTGAGCGAGACATCATATGCAGCCGCAATCCAAAAGAAACCACCATCTACCTCGGGTACACCTGCAGATTGGGAGAGTCAAGTCTGTCAGCTTCCTCAACAACTGCAGGAGTTAAAATGATACGTCTCTGCTTTCACACGCCGAAGTCGTTCTCGCTCTAACTCGAAACGGCAAGATGGCAACCGAGGACCAAGTCGAAGGTAATTGTAAAATTTCGTTTCTCTACTTGAGAGTCAGCTTCTTTTCACTACACCTAATGACGCGGGATATTTTTTCTTAAAATCTGTTGCTGCACTGCACACAGTGAATGTACTGAATTATTCGAATCATGTCTTGCTCTGAAGTGACGATTTTAAAGATTCCCAAGCCAATTCGTTCACAAATTTGGTCATACACCGCGACTAAGCTAAATAAATATGCATACAATGAACTTTAATCTAAGCCAACTGCACTTGTGATGTCCACAAACTTACAGCTAAGGCATTAGTAATACTGGCTCATTATGCTGATTATTTTTGAATAAACACAGGAAATGCAGAAATTCATAAGGATTTCTAGAAAACCTTCAACTCAAATTCTTGTCAGATTCATTCGATTCTTGAACGTTTTGTTGTGCTTCTGTGGCTTTAATCTAAACATTCAATGGCAAGTCCTCAGGTCACCAAGAGGATTTTCTGTCTCCAGTTACAGATTCGCTGACATAACTTTTGTGACACAATTCGTCGACCGCCAACCCCTAATTCCAAATTCTTCGATCAAAACAGAATGACACAGCAATTCAATTTAAATCCACACCATTCAGGATCTCAATTCCTCGCTAGAGACAGAGTCTCTCAGCCAATCACTTAAAACACCAGTAATTCATTTACGGAAAACTATTCCATTTAATTTACTGATTCTCATAAATAACTTAGCCACTAACTTACAAACAGTACTAGCCTAACTCAACCACACACCTTAGTAGTTTATCCTGAAAGCGGACGAAGCTCGTCTCTTCTCCGCCTTTGGTTTCTTCTTCCTTGGCACGGCCCTAGTCTCAGCCAACTGCTCCCTGTCGTATGCGTGGTGGTCGATCTTCACTCGCGAACTAGACAACGGTTTCGCCTTCGGTATGTGCATAGTCGTTGGACTCACAAATCTATCGTAGACTGTGTAATCCTCTTCGGTTGTCGGAGTCAGCCATTCCGACGGTATGCCCGACGACCACCTCATGCCCCCGCTGCCGTAAGGTTTCACCGAAGTCTCGTAAATCTTCGCGTACGTTGGCCACTTCGACTTGAACGAACCACCCATGTGCATGTAAGGATATGCGCTGCCAGCCACTCGCTGGTCAATCACCACGGCTTCCGCTGACCTTGTGTCATAGTCATCGCTCACGTCCTCGTCGCTCGGGCTGGTGAACTTGTGCAATTCATCGGCGGGTCGTGCACCCATGTACTCACTCGGCTTCTTTAATCCGTGGAACTTGGAGACAACGTCTTCACTTATGATCGACGACAACTTCGTTCCTTTTGGTTTCTTCACCACCGTCGCCTCCAGGGTGTTGTCCACGCCGTAGGGTAGGTCCGGGAAGTTGGGTATGTTCACGTTGACGCTGGGAAACTGATAGGATTGACCCTGATCCGACATTCCATAGGAGACCATGCCGAAGGGTGTGTTGTCCAGATCATCTTCGAGGAACTCTGGCGATTTGACGACTTTTTTCGGGTGAAAGTAGTGCTTCTGGACTTTCCGGAAGTGCGTGTGCTTCCGGTGCACCTCGGGGATGTGCACCTTGATGTGAACACTGGAAAATTCAGAACATTTAAAAAAGAACACGGAAAGGCAGATCCCCAAAACTCACTGCTCGCGATCGTCATCGCCACAAAGTCCTCCGCAGGACGTTAGCAGAATCTGCACGAGAATAATCCACTGGTGAAGGTTCGACATGCCTGTTCGTATGGTTCCAGCGTCTGACGCGTCCCGATCACTCGCAAGAAATGACACATTTCCATCACCGTCGCTCAATCTTATATAGTTTCTCCACATTCATCTGGTTGCATTCTCTCAGCAAGCAATCGGATTGAGTTTCCGATATTCCCTACCGCGTATGCATTGCGTTTGCCCATTTACCTCAGCTCTCGAGTGCAATACTGCTGCGCGCAGTGTCCACTTTGGCGCGTCTGCGCGCTCCGTCATGGTCTGCCAGGTTAGAAATGGCACTCGGCACGGCCGCCAGGATGGTGAACCACATCAAAGGTGAACGCATACGCAAATGAAGTTCAATGCCTGATCTTTCTTCCATTCTCGTGGCGGTCTAAATCACTGCGCCGCGCCGCGCCGACATTGAAATGAAAATCTGTGCGAATGTCTGAGGTTAGCGGTAAATGAAATGAAAATCCCCCCAGAGACAAGGAAAGTGCGATTGCAAAATGAAAAGTGATGAAGATGAAGATGAAAATGAGTGCTGCCGTGGTTGGTTGATTGGCCGTAATTCAATCTGCTTAGAGAGCAGATGGCTGCTGCGAGCAAAAATTAAAGAAAACACTTCACACGATCTATGACCACCACACCGCAGGGTTAGTCATCGATTTGTGACGATCTGCAATTCCTGAACCAATCCGGGTTACCGAGTCTGCGGTGTTAATTGATTTCGTAATAGAAAATTGATTTCCATTTGACCGTCTGAACGGCTGACTACTGATCGAAGCTGTGGAACTCAATTGAAATTAACGGTAAGTTTCAATAGCAATGGATGGAGAATGGCACGGAAGGATAAGTATGATACACATGGCAGACCTTTGACCTTTTGAACTTTCTTAAGAAGCGTGCACTTTGTGGACCACAGAAGTTCATCTCTCCGTTTTTTCCTTTTTTTCTTGGTGTTTAGAGGGATATTACTGCAGGAATGAGGTGAGGAAGTTTTACCAAAGGGTAAAGTTAACCAGTCAAGGTTATAAAGTCCGAACCGAAGCCTGTAAGGATGATCAAGGGAACATCGTAGTAGAGTCACAGTCGATGCTGAGGATATGGAAAAACCATTTCTGCAGACTGTATAACGGCGACGAAGAACCAAATCCCGCTGTCAGGCAGAACGAACCATTCAACCCCAATGAAAGGGACGACGAAGATCAAAAATTCCGTCCACCCGACCCGGATGAAGTGAGGATTGCCATATCTAAACTGAACTCCAACAAGGCTGCGGGAGCTGACGGCCTACCCGCCGAGCTTTTTAAAGCCGCAGGCGATGATTTGGCAAGGAGCATGCACCAACTCATCTGTAAAATATGGTCGGAGGAAAACATGCCCGATGAATGGAACCTCAGCATTGTTTGCCCGATCCATAAAAAAGGAGACCCTTTGAACTGCGCCAACTACAGAGGCATCAGTCTCCTAAGTATCGCATATAAAATCTTTTCTGCCATACTGTGTGAACACCTCAAGCCATTCGTCAACAACCTGGTCGGTCCATACCAGTGTGGCTTTAGGACAGGAAAATCCACCATCGACCAAATATTCACACTACGGCAGATTTTGGAGAAAACCCAGGAGCAACAAATCGATACCCACCACCTTTTCATCGATTTTAAGGCCGCGTATGATAGCATCTATAGAGACGAGCTATACAGAGCAATGTCTAGTTTTGGCATCCCTACCAAACTCGTCCGTTTGTGTAGGATGACGATGGAGAATGCACGCTGCTCCATCAAGGTCGGTAAAGACCTAACCGAGACCTTTGATGTCAAAAAAGGATTCAGACAAGGCGACGCGCTGTCATGCGACTTTTTCAACATCGTTCTTGAACGAATTGTTCAAAACTCGAACGCCAACACCAGAGGAACAATCTTTCAGAAGTCCGTCCAACTATTCGCATATGCCGACGATATTGACATTATTGGAAGAACACAGCGTGATTTGTGGGTATTGCAACGGAGGCCGCGAAGATGGGTTTAGCGGTAAAAGACGGTAAGACCAAGTATATGCTGTCAACGAGAAAGGGCACCCAACACCGACGTCTCGGTCAGAAGGTCACAGCAGACAGATATAACTTTGAGGTAGTCAAAAACTTTGTCTACCTAGGCACCGCTATCAACTCAGACAATGACACCAGCCCTGAAATCAAACGAAGAATAACCCTTGCCAATCGCTGCTTCTTTGGGCTAAGAAAGCAACTGGTAAACAAAGCCCTATCTCGAACAACCAAGATAACGCTCTACAAGACCTTAATCGTCCCAGTCCTGCTATATGGCGCGGAGGCATGGACTTTGTCAAAAGCGGATGAAGCTGCCCTTGGTTGCTTCGAGAGGAAAATTCTTCGTGTGATTTTCGGTCCCGTCTGCATAGACGGTGAGTGGAGGAGGAGATATAATGACGAACTATACGGGCTGTTCAGCGACATCGACTTAGCCAGAAGAGTGAAGATCCAAAGACTGAGATGGCTAGGTCACGTAGAGCAATACTCCGGCCCGAAAAGTCTTCGAATCCACCCCCGAGGGACGGCGCAGTAGAGGAAGACCGCGACTCAGGTGGCGCACGCAAGTGGAAAGGGACCTCAACCAACTATGCGTGCGAAACTGGAGACAGCTAGCTAAAGATCGAGCTGGCTGGAGACGCTTGTTGGTTGAGGCCCAGGTCCACCCCGGACTGTAGCGCCACCTTAAGTAAGTAAGTAAGTCTTGGTGTTGGGGTGTCGTAAGCCGACAACATATCTGCTTAGAATTCCACGTGGAAAAATACAGCCTTGACCTTTCCGTTTTAGTCAAGCTTGGAAGAAGAAGCGTGCGTTCAAAAAGTTCACTTACTGTGGTGCCGACTTGGATCAACTTCTTGGCAAGCCCAACAACCAGCTTGTCGAGTTGATGCACAGGCGATTCCTCCGTGTCCTTAAGCCTGACTTCAATTTCTTCTTGAGTTACATTTTTTCCTATGAAGGAAGCTTGCCAAGAAAGAATCACCAACAAATGATCGCCAAGACTCACTTGAGAAACAGGATTATGGTTCCAGAGATGACTGTATCCATCATTGGTGTGTATAATGACAAAGACTCCAGTCAGGTTGGTATGAAAACAGAAATGATAGGATACACATGGGAGAATTTTCATCAAGCACGATAGGCCCGGTATTGGTGCTACTCACAGCTCTACGTTTATCCCAATTAAGTAAACAGACAAGAAAAAAAATACTAGCCACAGTCAACGATGTAAAATATTTGCAAAAGGAGAAGACACCAACCTCGTGACCATCAATGCATTTTACTATTTAACTATTTAAAGAATCTGTACAATAAGCTCAGAAAAGATGGACCAATCTGATGCATTGTACTGAATACTCGGATCTCTTGGATATGTTCCATTAACCTCTGATGGGGAACCAGCCGGAGCTCACGATGAAGCAATGTAAGAATCTGCGTGACATCAAGGCTGACCAGGAGTAGAGTAAGTGCTGCGTTCTCTGTCTCTTCTTCACCCCTACTACAGAGTTCGTTTATGATGTCGCCTTGTCTCTCGACACGCAGTGTCCTGATACGGCACCAACCCCAGGACTTAAATGCATTCCATTCAAAGTGGCAGCTTAGATCGACCCGCTTCGAGGTTTGATATGTAATGCTTGCCAGCCATCTCGTGTAAGTTAGTTTGGTTACTCCCGTTCATCGTAAGAGTTTCCAGCTGTCAGATTCTATTGAGTTTAGTTCAATGGAATGGGGGTAGAGTTATTGCCTGGCTAACGCAACTGCTGCTTATTAGCTTAGAATGTACACATATGTTGCGTGGCAACTAGCACTGTTGAGCTACTTAGCCATCTCTTCTAGAGATGCACGCTATTTCTTTTAGAGATATGCGACAGTTTGCTACAAGAGTGAGAGGCGGATTGCAGTGCCTTGATAGGTTAGGTGTGGAGATGCGTGTATCGTCCGTGTGTGTTACAATTCATCAAATCCATGGCATTGCTTCGTGAATAGACATGGTTACCGCCGATAAAACGTTAAAAAGTCTTTTGGAAAGACGACGATCATTCCATCACGCCACCTCCAAGTTCAGTCGACGTTGTATGAAGTCCCTGAACGGGATGTGGCAGTCATCAAAATGTTTATTGGAAGCGAATTGTGGGGTCTCCGTTGAACAATTGCCACGGCAAGAAAAAGTAAAGCCGAATAGCCGCACTATCGGATTTTTCGTCCAAACATGCCCATTGGAATGAGATTGAAGGTGACATAAAGCGCATCTGATTCTAGCCGACCTATGGTAAGAAGAAAAGTCTTGAAAGTATTTAAAATCATTAATGACAATATTTGATTTTGTGAAGATTTTTCTTAATAAACAAAATGATAATTAAATGATAATTGCCGGATATAAGTTATTTCTGAAAATTCACAGGTCGAGCAAAAATCAACGCGGAAATGTACATTCATTCGGAGTTTAAGGAAATAGCGAACGGAGTTCCGCAAGAGGGTGTCATTGGACCTACTTTGTTTTTGTTGTACTCTACTGAGGTATTCCACAAATCTGCTTAAAAAAATTGAAATAAAATTGTCTATATGGTGAAATGACTTCACAGGTGGAGTAGTAGTCTTCAGAAGAGACCTCTGAAGGTGGCACGTATCGTCTATCAAAGCGTAGAATGAACCAACGGTAGCTAATGCCAGTGGATGTGAAGATAACCTCTGTGGATGCATAAAGAAGTATGATGACTACGTCTAGGAGTGTATAAATAGAGAATTGCGACAATGATTGAAGTTCTGAAACGTAGATCATGAGAACTGTACCCTATCTCTGAATTGGATCGGCAGGTTCAATTCGCTAATACTTATCTAGGTCCCGGGCCACCACGGGATCACAGGAAATGAGACAAGGATCAGAGGAGATACTCTTAGGACCTGAACCTGCGTTTGGACCACCCGCGTCCTCTGCTAGGGCTTCCGTCTCCAGGATGCAGACAAATCAAGCGCATGCTCCCTTATATCTGTAAGAAAGCCGCGGCATTCTTGTTATCTCCTAACAGAAAAGACTGCAGGTGACTTACCGGCATACTAACGGACCACTACACCTTCGCCAAACACCTAAATGTGCTCGGCTTAAGCGACGAAACCCTCTGCGATGCCTGTGGAGAAGACGACGACACTGCAGAGCACTTCCACTGCCACTGTCCCGCCTTTGCTCGGATCAGGTGGGAGTTATTTGGTGCGGATGAGGTGAGAGCTAATGACGCGAAGTTGAACACATTTAGTACATTGTCGCGATCTGTACAAATCGATACAATCATTCCAAACTCATTGTATATCAGAAATAGTGACGTACAAAGAGACAATTGAATTCTTCTGGGAACTGAAACATGGACATGTGACATCCTGTTTGTGGACTTCAAAGAACGAAACCAATTCGATAATCCCATTTAACAGTCGAAAAACGGTAACTAGTTTCTGGACACTAGCCCCGGATTTAAACTCTCTGGTTAAATCTCGAGTTGAGACCAAGTCCGAAGTTGATCAATTCCCAATCTTCCGGCAAGTTAAGCAATAGTGAATAAAATGGATCTTAAAACTACTACGAGTTCTTGAAAGTTGAAGGAAACAAGCGAAAAGTAGAAGTGAGGTGTTTAGTCAGAGTAAAACTGTACACTTGTAGTGTCTTCTGGATGATTTTCGCCAACCCATTGGAAAAAAGCCGACCAGCTCTGATTTAGAAGAGACCACAAAATGCTAGCCACGACGAGATCATTCCAAAAAAGACCAAAGTCCAAGATCAACTTTAAACCTAACCTTTATTGGACTAGCTTAAGATAACACACACACGGATTCAACCCCTTCAAGGCTCATGGCCGTGCTCCTCTTCCTGGTGATGCTCGTAGTGATGTGGGATGTGAATCTCCTCCTCCTCCTTGACATCAACCTCCTCCACGACTGGATGCTCATACTGATGGTGGTGATGCAGATGCTCGTGGCTGACGTGCTTCTCGTGAATGATTGGCTTCACTTCGTGCTTGATGATTTTCTCCTCCTTGATCACGATCGGCTTGTGGTGGTGGTGGATGTGCTTTACAATTGTGTGGACGTGCTTCTCCTTCTTGTTCTTCACCGGCACGTGAATGATGATCTTCTTGTGCTGCGAGGAGTGGCCGCTGTAAGAAAGGATCAAATGTGTATTCACTGGGCGGCGTTCGATAGAACACCAGAGTCTTACCCCGCGTCCACTTCACTAATGGCCACCAGCACGCCGAGTAGACCCAATGCAATCTGGAAGAGGAAGTCGAAAGTTTCATCACATACCGCCATCCGAGAACCGAAACTCACCACAAATCTGATGTCCATTCTGTTGGAAAAGCGCCCAAAGGATATGCGAAACAGAAACACAAATCACTCCTCGATGCGAGTCAAAGGCGAATGAAAGACGGAATGTTTGAATCATCATGTAGTGCAGTCTTTTATAATCCAAATGAAGTGCACTTCCTTGGTGGTACCATCGGTGGTGGTGTTCACATGAACAGAGCAGGCAGGCATTGCTTTGGTGCAGCGATTGCGTGCTACCGTACGCTCGTACGCGCCGTAAAACCGAAATTCTGGAAACACATCGTGAGTATCATTTTGAACACCCACTCGCTTCACAAGGAACCGGGCTAATTACAATGCCTCCTCTGCAAACATGAACACCATTGTACATATGCCTGTGTTTTCCGCAATCAACGCTACAACTCCGTAAGTGGTTTCGATGCATTAGGCACATTCACTGCTGCCGCTGGCTGGTGGATGGTGGATGGTGGGTTATTGGAATGCTTTTGCGGGATATGCTGCCCTAAAAAAAACCGCCTGCTAAATGAGGCGTTAGCGAGCTGCACGATATTCAGTGGAAGACATTCAATTGTCTGCAGCGAGCGATGATGGGTCTTGTATTGTCAGTTGGCACTTCGCTGTGTTGACAGGCTTGGAAAATTCGCATTCATTCGATAATGAATCTGAGAGAGACGTCTGTTGTGAGACAATATTTTGGTCGTTGCCCTTTGAATCTGGCAGCGAGGTGCAGTGACGGAAATGTTGCATTGTCTTGTGGAAATTTTAAAATACACGATAAATTAGCTGAACTCAACATTTTTACAATACACGACAAATTTGCTGAACTCATCATTTTTTGCAATATATTACCGTGAACTTCGTGCGAAGATACACAAGGCAATGCTGGTAAATATTCATATTTTGGGAGGCTTCTTCGTTTCTAGACCTTGGCACGGTGAGCAACACAGTATATCGGTACAAGATCCACATAAACATTGTGGCAAGGCCATGTCTAATTTCTCGGTTGTGTAGGACGACGATAGAAAATGGGGTTTGCAAAGAAATTTAAAGGAAGTTTTGGTTAAAACGACGATTTTCTCAACAATGTGCGGTACCAGCGCAGGTTGAAAAACTATATGCCATGTACCCCTCACTTCAGTTCTAGAACGTTTTAGTAGTTCAAAGCACCGGATCATTTTAAGCAAATAGGCTGCAATGCGACTCCTTCAATTCGATAAGATTTTCTTAGGGGTAGGCTTCGACGCGGAAGATGCCATCTTTTGATGTAAGTTCACGCCATTTCGCAAAGTTTTATCATCTTCAATAGCCAAAGCCTTCGCACGACTACTGGGCATTTGTGGATGACATTGACGTGGTTGGTTGAACAGGAGCGCAGAGGATTAAAGCAGCAGAAGACGGCTAGTAAGATGGAGTACGTGGTTCGTAGAGACTCTACAAAATGGACCTGCAAAATTGAACTATGTCAGTTGGATGAGAATAAATATGGAGGTGATGAAAGAAGCGCTTATGACCTATCCAGCACCTTTCGTGGATGCAAACGTTGCTCAGTTTTATTTGAAAGATGTCCTACTTGCGACCGTTCATCTTGTCTGTACTACTTGGGATTGGAGGAGGGACTTAATCTAAAAAACGTGCGGTCAAAATATTGGTTTGAGTTTAGTCAGTTGTTCTTGTATACCGTACCATATCAACGGAAGAATGCAGGAGCCCGAAAGCATGCTTGACTCTAATTGAAATATCATCAATATTTGCTCCATGTACCTAAAATGTGATCAACTTTTGGGATACATAATATCAAATTACCTACTTAATGTCGGAATATCCCGTCAAGTGTATTGTGTGGAACGTGGGGCTAACAAATTCAAAGCTTGGATTGAATTCTGCAACGTTTGGTGTACACCCCAAGTCTTTGAAGTCATCGAATCCACCCCCGAGTGACGGCGCAACTATGTGTGGGAAACTGGAGACAGCTAGCTAAAGATCCAGCTGGCTGGAGACGCTTGTTGGTTGAGGCCCAGATCCACCTCGGACTGTAGCGCCGCCTTAAGTAATGCAACACGTTCATTTGATAAGATTTTTCGAAGGTAAGTACAGCTGTCCAGCTACGCAGACTTTATTGAAATAATTGCGAGTTCATAGGACGCCATTGCAAAAGGTTTCATCACAAGGATCATCTTCAAAGTCGGCGAAGACGGTAAGCATCTGTAATACGGTCGTGCACAAATCAACCCATTTTAAACTAATTAGTGATTTTCTCTACTTCGAGCCAAACCTACATGCCACAATGGTGAATATCCGACGTTAAATTCTCATTTATATCCGTCAATAGAAAGTCTCTAAGGATGGTGAAGTAAAGTAGGATTGGAAAAAAACGATATGCAGACAACCGATATATGAATCCAAATATTTTCACGCTAGCTAGAATTCTCCATCGATTTGCCTTGTCCATTCTTGTTGAAAGCTGGTCGTAACTTTAAGTCTGTCTCTTTGATCGTTTTAGCTAGTAGGTAACACTATTCTTTTGTTTTTTTGGCATTTAGCAAATATACATAAGATAAAGAACAGTGTCAAGAGCACTTCCTTGCGGGATTCCAGCTTTTATGGATCTAATTGCAGGCTATTCGTTTCATTGATTAATACGAAATACCACTTCTGACAGACAGATTTCTAGAATATAGCCTGGACTAGTGGTGTTACATTGGGATGCATGTACATGACTCTTAAATTCTACCTAGTTTACAGATAACCTACTATTCTGTGTGAAGAATGCAGCGCTCTTGATAATTTAAAGTTTTTCAGAAAAAAATTGGAAAAAGCAAACCTTAAGAAATCTGGCTGACATTTTTCTTCAAAAGCTTTTTCCACCACATCAGCTGCTTGATGGACTCGGTCACACTCGATTTGGTGAGTATGAATAATACATTTTTCTTCCACGACCTGGCTTCGCTAACATACTGGAACTTGAAGGAAGCGGCTGTCGAATAGTTTGAAGATTGCTTTCAAGTAATTCCTCTAGAGTGGCTCTCGTATCCTATCTGTTCATATTAGGATTGCATGCGATGAGGATTTTCTTACACCTTCAACAGGTTTCCAACACGTGAGCCATTCGATCATAATTTTAAAATGGCCTTATTTTTGCCATCAACGATTGCACATGTGGTTAAGACGAGTTTCATGTTGCGACGCATGGGTGTGTTGCTCTTTCTATCGAGCTTTGCGCGTTTCATTTAACATTTCGCTTATTTTCGATGGATACCGTGGGATACTGCTTATCGCCGTTTCCGTATGCATGGTGTATCACTGCATGGCGCGCATTGTGCATTGATATCTATGAAATTATCGACTTCTGTTTCCAAATTGTACCTAAGCTTTAGCTGAATACTGGAAGATGAGATCAGAGACCAGCGTGCAAGCTGACTACAGGATCCACTAAGAGACAAAATCTGTTTTGGAGTAGAAGAGCTAATTACGAATTCGTGAGCTATGCAAGGATGTGAACATAGCGTCAGCCACATCGGGAGTGTGCTCACCAATGCTATTGCTGATCAGATGGAGATCAAATACAAACGTGTACCCGGGTTTAGGCTTCAGGATCAGAACCTCTATTGTGTATCTGTGAGCTTTGCGACTTCATTTATGATCCTTCTGTTTTATGTGGATATAGAAGAATCACATTTAAAGATAAGATGGGGTTTGAATTCTGTGGCCTTAATGTATGATTAAGGATAAATTGCCCCTAAAAATGATGCAGAGACATTAAATAAAACGATACAAGAAATGCATATTGTGGACGGTTGCACTGGGTACTTTATTTATTTTTCAACAACGGCACGTCTTCTATTTCTGAACCAATTTCTTTTCAATATCCCTTTCCAGTTCGACGATATTCTCGGCCGTGCTGTCGTCATCGTTTGCAGTTGATTCCAGAATCACAATCTCATCCCCGCCTGACATCGCCCTCCTCTCAGTCATCTCGGGTGATGGCGCTGGCACGGTTATCGGGCACATGCATGGAACAAACTGCACAGTAGATCGTTGATTTGGCATGGAATAGTCCGGGTAGGGGTACGGCCGATAGAAGTTGCCCTGGCTTTGCAGGTAAGGTATGCTTCGTCTGTTGTAGATCGCAGCTTGGTCGTAGTACTTGTTGGCGGTATTCATCATCGACGCTGCCATACGATCTTGGGCTGGCAATGAGGGTTGAGTTGGAGTTGGAGGTGGTGGTGATGGAGGTGCTGTGCTGGTGGTGGTTGTTGTGGTTGTCGTTGGCGGAGATGATGTCGGCTTAGTTGTTTCGGCAGTCGGTGGCAGAGAGTATAGTTCGTATCTATTGGAGCTGGCAGGTACCTGGGCTCCTGGCGTCAGTTTTGAGGGCCAATTGAAGGGATTGCTGGGAGACCCCACAATTGAAAACGAGTAGGGAGCTGCCCCTCCGACTGGCTGGTAAGTGTATGTGCGAAAGTATCCCAGCGGTATTTGCTTAACAGCTTGTGTAGGGGATTCTCTGTGGGAAGATAGAGTGGAATTAATTAAAATTGAAAAGAGGGGGGATTGTCAATGCTTACGTTGTTGATGAAGCGCTCCACCAGAAAGCATGACACGACAGGACGAGGGTGGTGATTACCTAAAATGTGGAAAAAAATAACGTCAGTATATTCTTTGATTTTTCGAAATATGACTCAAGCAATGAGTTCGGATTATTGCTGGCTTAAAAAAACTTTGATAGAAATGGTAGACAAAATATGTAATCGTGAGAATATAAGCCATATTATATATAAATGTGTTTTAAGTTTTAACTTTGACAAAACACAAAATAAATTGTTATTGATCTATGAACTTAATGAAAAGAATCAAACTAATTATTTCTGTATGTGAAGTTTTTTTTCAATTTTTTTCCAGTCTATATACAGTAAAAGCTTGATTTACGCAACCCTCGATTTTCGCAACACTAAAGTCCTCGAACTCTCACGGAACATCAAAATCAGTTCGATTTAAAGGAAGTTCGACTTAGAGGATGGACGAATGCCAAAATATGGCGAACAAAAACTTCGACTTAGGGAGAGTCCACTGTTATTCAATACACTACATAACTAAGCCAAATCCTCTTTAAATCGTAGGGCTTTTTCGCATTCCCTTCGGATACATCCTTAAAATATAAACTTATCAATTCATATTTGTTATAAATATAATAATTTTACAGATGAAAGATACAAGTTATCATATCTCTGAATTGTAAAACGTGTGGTATTGAGTCTTGTAATGTTTTATGCGCAATAAAGAACTATCTATCTATCTAAGCCAAATATTCTATTGTGATATACTTCTTAAAAAAACATCATGAGGCATATGTATTGACTATACCCACTGGTGACTAACGATGTACTCCATAACTATAAACGCTGTGAATATGAGTAAAAAATGCGTTATCAAAGCAACTATCATCATTTCGAATTCGAATTTTCTATAAGTCGAACAAATATTTCAGACCTAAGACCCAAGACTTAAACTTTCCCGTATTTTACACTCCACAGACTTTCTGTAAGTCGAAAACAAATCCCCCCCCCCCTCAACGTTCCAATACCCATTCAAAGCGAGCAAAAAAAAAGATAAAATAAGCAAAAGAAACGAATGGGGGCAAGTAGGTTACACATCCGTAGGCGTAAGTTAGGGCTTGTAGTTAAATACAAAACATATGTAAATGCATGCAGGAGCCATAAGTGTTCGTTACAATTAAATTCTGTCGTGTCGTATAACCATTCATTTGACGTCTGGACTTTTTAAAACCTCCTTAAGAAAAATGGCGCCGCAAAAATTAAAAAAAATAAATTTAAATACATAAATGGTGAGTATCGACGAAATCGATATCATCAAGTGATTTAATTCGACTGAGCATGTATCAGAAATAAATGAGTAAAGAGATATTCAACTTCGTCCATTTTTGCCCCTAGTCCACACTGGAGAAAAATGTGATAGTAGTGGAATTCCCTTGCATTACACGCATACTTTTACAACGCTCGTCAATTCACCCCAATATGGCGGCCGATTCGTGACTTTTGTGGGATAATAGTGGCAGATTCATGAATTTTGTGGGAGATTCGTGAATGCTCTCTTTACAGGCAAAGTTTGCATTAATTTAATTCTTCAGAGTAAAATATAGCTGATTTATATGCGAAGACTGGCAAATGAACTTAGTTTTATATCTTTCATTCATGAATTGTGAAAACTTCTGCAATTAAATTACATAATTTGTTAAGAACAATGGCTTTAACTGTACCTAACTGAAACAAATTTGCAATTAACTTTCATCCCTATTTCTATAAAACAAGTATAATAAGCAAATAAGCTGTTTATTTTAAGTGATTCAAGCAAATATTTCAATAATATTGCTATTATTAGTTGCCGGTGAATGCTTTTTTTTCGATATTATGCATATGCAAAAATACATACATGAAGTCGTATATTCATTAATAATTAATGTAAACAATGGTAAAATTATTTTTCGCTATTACCTCAGACTGTAACTCGCAGAAAGCTACTTTATGAACATGAACTTTGTTCGTTTGCTTACCCCTTCCCACTGTGTTGAAATTTTACACCGAAATTTGAAAAAAGTTCAAGTAACGAGCTAATTTTCAAATAAGAACTCTAATTCACCCCAATACTATGGTTGGGGAAGGATATCAGCTGATCGCCAGCTGTTCACAAGAGCTCACACATATTCACAGACAGGGGCCGAAAAGCGTATAAAAAACGCTGACAGTTGAAATCAAGGGGCAAGAGAAGAAGAAGTTGAATATCTCTTTACTCATTTATTTCTGGCATGTATAATCTATTTTTTTCGGATGCTCCATAACTCGAACATTCCATAAATTGAAGCGTTTCATTTCATGACAAAGGGAATCAAATGTTTACAAACCAATTTTAATTGTTCAACTACAAGGGAAGTAAACGTAAGACCAGACATTCACACCTTAAAATTTGAGCGTCTGACCGTTATAAAAAGCTTCGTCATAGGCAACAGAAATCTTTACATCCTAGGAAATAGACAAACACCTAATTCTGATTTTATACGGTAGATACGTTCCATAAAAACCCATGTAAACTAAAGACTGAAATATACATATACATACTAAGCAGATATGAAAATAAACTAGATTATTAGGGAAATTCCCTAACTAAATTTCTAAAGGATTACCGTAAGTGAAAATGTTTTTCTTTAAAAGTTCAATAAAAAAATACCGTGTGAAAACAGAATTGGGTGCAGAAAAAAAAGCTTATTACGGATTCTTTTGCCATAATTTCATTATTCTCTTTTGAGCCACTCACGATTGGGTAGACTCTCAGCTCTCTGCTTACTGTATAGCAGAGGTTATACGTGAGTACATTAAACATTAAAATTAAAAATATTCAAGGTTCAACCGGCAGTCGTGTTTTTTTTTTCGTATACGTCAAGTAGCTTTTTCACGCAAGATAACAACACAGCCATAGCTCTCGTTAAGACCAGATATTAAGTGCTATAGAGATATCGAACTTCTAATTCTCCTGGACAGCGTTTTTATAGCATTTTCACTAGTCAAACGGAGCAATCAGAGAATGTCATTTAAGCGATTGCGTTGCTGTCAAACAAAAATTTCAAGTTAACCGGTAAAACCCTATCCCCCTGTTCATGTTATCCATTTGTTTGTTAAACTTGTGGAGTGTCTTCTTTTCATTTGCTCCTTGATATCTGATTGCTAGGGATCCGAACATTTCAACATAAGTCTGCATGCCGATGTCTTGAAGTATGAATATTTGAAAAGTCACCTGTGCCCCGTAAAAACCACCCAAAGTGAGTGTAACCTTCTCACAAGTTGCCCAAGAAATTAAACAAACAGAGGATCCCGATCAGATTGTATATTTCCTCATGGAATTTATTTGCGGGTCAAGTGATCCGGTTTACGTAGAACACAAATATTTTTCACGCCAGATAAGTAGCTCGCTGGAGTACCATCTCAAGTTAAGCTTGTTGTGTTAAGGACTTTCGACAGAGAGAATGGGAAATTAGATGACAACTGAATTTCAGGTTTGAGAAGCTCATTTAATTTGAATATTATGTTCCAACTAAGAGTCAAATTTATTAGCACATCAAACTCCAATATTGTCAAAAAAAAAACAATTTTATGTCAACACTTGACTGAGACTGCACACTCTGCAAAATAATCCATTTGTCGGCACTCGACTGTCACACAATTAAAACATAAGCACAAGCACCACATTTCCATTTTCAATTTTATTTTCCAGTCATTACACTAATTCAGTTTGAAACACAAAAAAATGAGAACAACATCCGTACCATAGAAATCGAAAACACTTGCGAGACCATTTCCGTAAATCCTTAAACCGTGCGCGTCTTTCAAACAATTAAAAACTACTATTTCTGATTTTGCTTCCTTCCGAGAACGAGTATCTCAAAACAGAAAGAATCACTGCAATCTCCGCAACCGTCTGTACTGTTCTGAAACCGAACACCCTAGGAATCTCGGCTTTTAAAAGTCCATCCATCCCCACCACCGTGGCGGAGAGTTTTTATTTCGGGAATCCCAGGTTGGGAGCACTTCAACAGCCAATCACAAAAACAAAACTCATTCACACGCACACGCCATCTTTGTGGCGTTTCCCTTTTGGCGATGCATTCGTTGTTAATCTTCGAGATGATGCAGGAATGTGATTGTCTCTAGTGACATGGAACAACGTCAAAACATGCCGTCAGAATTAACATGACTTTGAGGATTTACCGTTCGATCGGTGCCATCAAACAGGAAATAATTGATCCCATAAACAAAACGAAAAAAACAAAACAATTCGGGAAAAAAATATGAAACAAAGACCTCCGTGTGCGTTCATGTCAAATGATTGATATTTGGCGTTCGTCTGATGGCTGTCAAAGTGACATTCAACCATGGCTGTGGAAGAGTTAATTATGATCTCGGTGAATTGAAGAGTAACGACGAGTTAACCGTTACAAATCGTTGGATGTTTGCTCTGTTTATTGGAACCTTGATTGGGAGCGGATCA
Source organism: Eristalis pertinax (assembly GCA_907269125.1). Classification (NCBI taxonomy): domain Eukaryota; kingdom Metazoa; phylum Arthropoda; class Insecta; order Diptera; family Syrphidae; genus Eristalis; species Eristalis pertinax. Next base: position 66,368,125 of record OU026148.1, on the reverse strand, counting down.
AGTGTGACAGCTGACAGCTCTGGCGGGTCTACTGAACAATGATCTTGGTGTCAAGTGGCGCGGCTGCAGCGTGGTGAGTCATTGACAGGCTGCTGGCCAACGGATTCAGGAAGTTGGACGTTTTGTATCTTTGGAGGGAAAAATATGACGGTTACTATTACGATTTCTCGGAGTGGATCTGTGAATGGAACGTTGAATCCTCACCTCAAATTCCATTTGCGACGCGTTTCCTCGGGCGATGGTGTCACCTCCGGTGTTCGTTCTGTGGTGGGAGTGGCGCTGTTGGTGGGTTTATCCAGGCCCTTCTGCGGTTTAAACTTCAGCAACTTGTTTAACGTGTAGATCGGGTACATGGCCTTGAATCCACCGTACTTCGCCGTGTGGATAGAGTTGTAGCGCCGCTTCGGCGGTGCCGTCTCGATGTCAGTGGGGTACAAGATGCGAAAGGAGTCTGCCGAGGTCCGAGGCATTGGGGTCGTTGCCTCCATACGGTGATTTGTGTAGACTCCGTTCGGGATAGGAACATTTCGAATGAGACTCATGGGCGTGGTGGCTTCCAGTCTACCTGTCGGAGTGTATGGCAGCGTCCAGTACTGCGACTGCACATCACCTTGAGAGTAGTATGAGTGGTAACAGCCTGGTTTACGGGTCGGGCTCTCAGGTTCCTCTTGGGTTAAGTAGTTTTCAGTTTCCTCCTGAATGTAATCCCCCTCAATTTGGGACACTGAGCTCTCAAGGTCGGGCTCGTACTTGTTCTGTCGGGGATCGATGGCCTCGTGCGGATAGAAGGGGATCAGTGTCACATTGTGAAGCACACCGTTCGGGTGCGTGCCCCCGTGAACTCTCTCAATCGCTGGCGTTGGCTTGAACTTTGGCGAGTACGGCGGATACATGACTTGTCCTGGCACCGGCTCCTTCATCGGGTACCGTCTGCTGGTCATCATCGAGTTGAAGATCATCTCAGCTTTCGCTCCGCGATAAACTAACATCGGATCAGCGCCAGCGTCTTCAAAGACCGGAAACATTCGCGTTCTCTGCGGAGGCTCGACGTTCCTTGACACTGCCACCGACGATCTCATCGGTGCGGCTGTGTTCAGGTTCGAATAATGGCTGGGCAGTCTGGGATGAAATGAGTTGACTGATATGAACGGCTTCCGCTGGATTGGTCTGTGTGTCGCCGCGCCAAACTCTCCCCTGGGGTGGCTCACCTTATCCTCCAGCACCCACAGTGGGCGATCCAGCTTCAGGTACGACTGCTTCTTGAAGTACTCCCGCCGAGGGTGCGTAAAGTGCGGTACGTTGCTGCTGTTTGCCTTTGTCTTATGAATTATGCCGACTGCTGGCCGCAAGCTTAGGACACATGCGAGTGCCCACAACGCGATCAAATTCACGTACCGTCGCATCGCTGCGGCGTAACGAAGCTCTGTTCACTAATTAAACCTGAGCCTAAGGTTCCATTTGGTTTTAAAGCACGAATAGCGCGAACCAGAGTGAGAATATGTCACATGGTGAAATTTTCGTACGCTTCTCCGGGTCATAGAGCGATTTCCAAAAGATATAAAAGCAGCCGAGTTCCCGCCAATCCGGTTGTGTCGTAAAAAATGTTCCTCAACGATGTTCCGTCCGTCTGCCCAACGTGACCATGAGTAGATCACTGGGACAGTGCGTGACGCATGTCAAAAACAAAAGTAAAACACGTCCGAGCCGTGGCCAGATTTGCTTTCTATCCACGTTGACTCGTGAAGCGGCATCGCGCACAGGATGCAGGTGAATCGAAAGGTGAATAAACCTTCCGAGGCGCATTTGATTTATGGCCAAAAAATTGAGCAATCAATCAGGGCCTCTATTAGGCATCATTAAATTCAATTATTCGGCGTTTCATGTAGCCAGAGAGACGCGACTGCCGCCTGCACTATGCAGACGCAGCAGACCTATCCGGAGGCAGAGGAGGACGATTCACATGGCGTAGATACGATCGCAGCTAATGATGTGAAGGGATGGTCATTGCTATCGGTGGCTGGTGGTCGGTGGCTCCGGGGCTTCAGGAAGTCGCTTACCACCAGTGTGCCAGTGCGCCACGCATAGCATTGCATTGGACAGGCGTGCACAATGGGCGTTCGTGTTCCACAATGATTAAATGTCCATTTCTATAATGTTTTGTGTACACGACTTGGTGGTTTGGGCGGCGATTTGTTTTTCCCTTTGCTCCTCGCTCCTTCGCCAGTGCCACTGGTGCTTGTGATCCGACGGCTTAATGGTGTCGGTGGTGGCGGTCACATTTGAGAATTCACGCGTGTTCTGTCAGGTCAACGCACTGATTGATGTAACACAGTTTCGGTTTCATCTCTTCTCTCGCTGGCTTGTTGGTATTTTTCGGTTTTGATTAATAATCCGAGACGCAGACGTGGGTTCGGTTGGGTTGGGATAGGAATTCTCCGCGGCGATCGGACAATCGGTAAATGCATTGACAAGAGCGTGGAATTTATAGTGAGAAGTAACGTTCCTTTTAACCTTAGTCGGCACCTTGGGTTGGGAAATTCTTAACAAATTAAAAGAGGGTAAGGCTTCGGGTGCTTCTAAAGTCTGTCTCTGGGAATGTCTATTGATTGGAAATTGAATTGACGCATTTGTGGGATTTGCAGAAGAAATTAAGGATTCAATGAGGACAGGGCTGGCAGGTAGCAGGACGACGCTTGTGGTTCCACGACTCAACTCGTCAGACGGGACGATTCAATTTCTTCGCCGCATGTTTCATTAACATAATTGCGAAACTTAGAAGCATTAGCGCGGCCGGGCGAGCTTGATCTGTCGTCCAGCTCTGACAGAATAGGTACGCTGCTTCATGCCGACAGACTTGCTCTTTTCGGGAAGGAAGATTAGGTTGTCCTCGCTTTTGCAGGAGCCTGTCCGACCCATTCATCATACAACTATACAGACACGCCATGGTAATAGCTTGTACTGAAGCGTGCAGCAGAAGTTTACAGGCGAGGATGCTTTCTTTCGGGAGCAGAGAACTGTTTCTGATGTCATAAGTTAAGAAATAGCAAGGAGTTGTGCAAGAGCGACGTTTTTTCTTGGAGCAAAAATGTTTGATAAAATAGTGACGAAAACGGACTCCTCAAGACCAACACCAGAATGTCGTTTGCGTCTAGGAAGGTACTCCTAAATACATCAAAGTGATAGCGGTTCGTATTAAACTACTGACCTAGTTAGTGAACGACGGACTTCTAACTTCGTGTTCGTCTGATTGACTTTAACATCAGTTCGTCGGGCCTAGTCTTTAATCGCCTAAGTTATCCCTAATTGACTGGAACGCACGACGGTGTCGGTGCCATCAGTGCAGTTCAATGATTAGACTGTTTTATTGGATACCGTGACTTCCGCGTTGACACTTCTCATTCAGTATTTTCAGTAACGTTCAGAAATCAGTAATAATTTTGAAAATTATCAAATGGAAGCTTATCCAGTTAGTCTGACAATGATATCAAATGGAGAACACCGTCTTCATGACGAATATATCAATTTGTTCTATTCGATACATATTATATTGAACAACATCTTGCCATGACTCAAATACAAGAATGATCCCGATAATCCAGTCGCATTGTGTGTCGCATTTGGAATTTTATTTTGAATGGAATGAATGTATGATTCTAAATTATTGCAAACCACAATGAAAATCTTAAGGTCTGCAATGAAACCTGTGAAGGGTGCAAAATATGTATAGCAATACTATGGTGGCTATAACTTGTCAAGCTAAGCTTGCTCATGCACTCAAGCAATGGGGTGTATCATTGTTTGTACAAAGGCAATTATTTCAAGCAACCGATAGACGACAAGAGCAAAATGTGATTAAATCTTAAAGACCGAGTTCAGGTGCTCGCATCTACACGATTTTGTACCAACGAAAGATGGATGATGCTATCAAAGTGTCACGACCGTGGATTAATTATTAACGCACTTAAGACTGAGGTACTGAACATTCGCCACGAAAACAGATCAAAACGCATGACATAGATTGTTCGCACACAACTGGCTATAATGATGGAATACAAAAGACGACGACTGCTCCAGGTACATAGATAACATTTCAACTCTTCTGTGACTCTTGGCTGATTACAACATTAAGTGGAATTACCACATAGAAGCACCGAAAAAGAGGTTTTATCAATCAGCTTTCGCTCTCTTCCAACAAAACAATCTCTGTACACATAGCTAGTGTATTAAAACTGGGCTATTTTGGATGAATCGCAACTAAGTATGGAGACTAGCGTAACAACTTCAAAGGCAACAAGTGCGGCTTTCAATAACTTTCACATTCGTGTTCTTTATTTTCGATATCTCAGGTAGGCGTCTCTTTTTATTGAGTTCAACTCATCCGCTCCTCAGGATGTCTGTTCGCCTATGGAACCGCACATGCATAGCTGTTAATGGGGATGTGTAGGATATAGATACAGATGCCTACAGAAGTGTTATGATGTCTTCCAAGAGTGTAATTAACACTGGCTTATCGGCATATCGATTTAACGTATCTCCATAGAAAGCAGCTTTGTTTATTAACGTACACATTCAGTTGGAAATGTTCTTCTATCAGCCTTACTTGGACTCATTCCCCGGAATATTGCACGTGTGATTCGTGACATGTGTCAAACATACTCATGCATCATTACCATTTTATCATGGAAATACGTACAACAATCCAAAATTTGTTTCCATGGTAAAATGTTCGTCACATGTCACGAATCACACGGGAATAGTACACTGAAGGATGATTGACCAAAAAAGAGATCCATTCAACTGCGGCAATTACAGTTCGCCTATAAGATCTTATCTTCCCTTTTGTGTGAGCGCTTCAAGCCATTCGTAAATAATCTGATGGGTCCTTATCAGTGTGGTGCCAGGCCGGGGAAGTCCACCATCGACCAAATCTTCACACTACGGCAGGTACCGCAAAAAAAATTCAAGAAATGCAGAGGGATGTGTATAATGTTGACATTCTTACCAAACTCGAGAGAATATTGTGCAGGGTGATGGAGGAGAATTCTGGCTGCTCCATTAAGGCTGAAAACGAACGAGACATTCTATGTCCAAAACGGCTTTAGAAAAAGCGACGCTCTGTCATGTGATTTTTTCAAAAACATTCTTGAGAAGGTCATCCTAAGCTTACTTGCCAACACAAGAGGCACGATCTTCCGGAAGTCCGTACAATTGCTAATACGCGGACGACATTAACTTGATTGGTGGAACCCAGTGGGCTTTCAATGATGCGTTTTCTGGCATTGAGACCAAATCGGCTAAAATGAGTCCAGCGGTGAATGAGGGCAAAACGAAGTATATGCTGTCTTCAAGGAAGGACAGAACTTCGACAGAACGTAGACTTAAGGACATCGTCTACCTCGGCTCCCAAGTAAACAGTACGAATACCACCAGTACCGAGATTAAAGGCAGAATAATTCTTGCCAATCGCTGTTTCTTTAGGCTCAAGAGGCAACTGAGTAGTAGAGACAATCTCAAAAGGGGATGAAGACATCCTTGTTCCAGTTTGCGCGTTGATGGTTTTTTGAGTAGAAGATCCAACCACGAACTGTACAGCGACAAGTCTATGGGTACAACGCCTAAAATGGCTGGGCCATATCGAGCGTATGGACAACACTGCTAAAACCCGAAGAGTCTTCGATTTCGCTCCAGTGGGACAGCGCAATAGAGGACAACCACGAAACCGACAGCGCTCACAAGCGTAAAAGGACCTCAACCAACTTGGCGTGCGAAATTTGGGGAAGTTAGCTAATGATCGTGCCAGTTGGAGAGGCTTGTTGACTGAGGCACTGAGTTCAAAGTATTGCAGCCATAGTGGTCAGTAGTGACTTAAAATCTTTTTTTTTTCACTTGAGAACCACTGTGAGACGGTCGAACGAACGGATACACCGAACTTATCATAGTTTCGTTTGGAATCATTTGTTTAAGGACAATATGGGACAAATTTGCTAAGATTGTGTTTATACCGGCAGAGGATAATCCATACCGAAGTGTCTCATAATTTAAGACCAGGCCACCAATAAGCAGAATGCAGTTCAAACATAAATGTTAAAACAAAAAATGTGTTCTAAAAGTTCGGTAGACAACTCTTTTATCTCACTCCCATCCCGAAGGTGCAAATTGAACAAGTAATTAAATCTTTAGAGAATTCACAAAATTCAATTGCAAAGTACTGCCACATCGTGTAGTTCGCCAACAAAACTCACTCACATCACAATCGATGGCATTCTCTCGACCACTCGGCCACATAATGAGCCACCTCAAGTCGAATACAAATCTCAATAAACGCGTTGATTTAGCAGAGAAAGGAGTACAATCCACCGAGAGCCACCAGAATTGAGCCATTCAGATGAAGTGTCTCACTCCATCCACTTCGTGAAAGACAAATACTCACGAGCGGAGCGAGTCGAAAAGCAAACAAATGCACGGAACTCCCTAACAAATGACGACAACCCAAGAACTCGGGAAAAGAAATTGATGTCAAATTAAATCAAACATTTGTCATATCGCGGCCACAATGCCGGGTGGTGGGGGAATGGGATTACGGTGGGGTATACAACAGGTGCGACAATGATGCGCGCGCAGGTAAAGCTCTTGCACGCCACAAAAGAACCGAATGCATGAAATATCTTCACAATTTGTTTGACTTATTCGTTAGTCGGTGTACTCATGTGTGGAGGTGTTCCACAGCGCGTACGCATGCAACAACAATGGACCGTATCCAATGAGTTATGTAAATCAAATCTGATGTGTTTATCTTTGCTTGGCGGCCGTGGTGGTCGGCTGGTGGTTGATGTCGGCGTTGGCGGAGGTAAAGAAGGCTGAAAGAGCGCCGTGGAATGTAATCTGAGTGCCAATGAATCTCGGAGAGATACCCGTGCGTGTGTACATGAGAAATATCAGAAGATTACTAAGGTTGTTCTGTCTATAAGTTACGGGGTATTACTTTACTGAAGTCGGTTCAGAGTTTTCTGATTGCTCTTAGACAGAGATTTGTTGTTTCTTAAAGTTTGTTTCCACTTGCTTATCTGTGCTTAAGAGATAATGTCGCATGCGTTGATGAAACCAATTTCTTTGCAATTGTTTACATGTTTTGAAGGGATCTAGAAATCAAGTCACTGGCGATGAGAAGCAAGTACTTTTCTCGAAACGTCATGAGGAAGCATCTGAACATGTCGTGCGAATTCGGCAAAATGCGTTAGATTGCCATGCACACGTCTGGAATAATAAGCACTTCATTTTGCCGAGATACGGGATATATTCGACGTGAAATTACAATAAAAGCAGCGATAAAGTATGCTCGAGAAGAACCAGCGGAAGACTTGGGCTAATCAGGGAACATCATTAAAGCGTTTTGCGACACGAAGTGGTAACAAACGGTTCTGATTGCGATGAAAACTTGATACTGAATTGGGGTAAAAATAGTTCGTGCTGTGTTTAGAAACCGGCCGTGTAAGAGTGGCTGATTACATCGACGTCTGTAGGCAATGAATTCAAAAAGGCGAAAGTTCAGGCCGCAGTTGGGACACACGCAGAATTTTCGCAATGTTTGGAAAGTTATTTTCATTTTGAAATAGAGGAGAGTAATTTTGTTATATGTAGCTTGTGAAATGTGCAGTCTTGTGGAGAACTTTGTGTGTCTTGTGCCGACGAGGAACTTTATTAGTTTCTACAGCGCTGAAATGGACTGTTTAGTGGCAACAATAAACCGTAACGAAAGAAAGTTTTAGCACATTAATCACAAAAATGCTTTCGTTTATTAAATGCTGACGACAATTCCACGCATATGGGATGACGTTGATGACAGAGAGCTATTACTTTGATGGCATTCAAGGACGCTCTCTACGTACGACTTGTACAGAATGTTAGTGTTGACAATACAATGGAGATACGACTGATCTGTAAACAGAACCGAGATCGCCGTTGATATCAAACGTAGAACAATATTTACCAACGATTAGCGCGGTTCACACTGTAGAACATGTGGTACAACCCAGTCGTACTACCACGTCGGATGTACCAATTTGTACTAGGTCGTACAAGTGTGAACGGTTTGTACGACGGTCGCATGGAAGTTAAACTTTTTCGCTCGATCGTACCAGATGTGGTACAGTGTGAACGCTGGTGGTGCAAATTTCATTTACCGTTTTGATTTCAACCAGTGAGCATCAACCCATAAACGAGGAAAATGATGTCAATGAATGGTAAGAAGTTTTGGTTCGATTTTTTCTAATGCTATCGTGATGGCTATCGCTTTTTTATATTTTTGTTTGCTCTTATTCTCTTCGTTTTCTAATATTTCGTCAATAATCAACACTCTGATAAAATCGAGAGCTGTCATCTTGATGCCACGAAACTAGCTTCACAATTGAATTCTGTCAACCGCGTAGTACAATGTGAATGCAAAGTATTTTTTAGTATTTTTTGGTCGGGTTGTACCACATGTGGTACAGTGTGAACCGTGCTACTGTTTCGTTAATAATGAAGCGACTGCATCGAAGGACCAAGTTCGTTTGTACAGAAACCTTATGATCTCAGTCTTGTCATGCGGCACAGACCCACAAACCATATTGAAGTCCTCAGGCGCTACGAAAGGTTTTGTGTGCAATCTTTGGTTTATCAATAATAAAAATTCACAAGCGACTACTGTGTATAGATTGCACAGCAACATGAGAGCACATTGGTAACTCACGTCCGGCCGGTAAAATCTCCGTCTTTGATCTTGGGCGCTTATAGCGTACTTGGGTGGAAGCAGAGCTGGATCGAATGTTTATGACTATCTGGAAGCATCTACCAGAAGATCGTGTTAACTGGGGAAGCGCCATAGACTACACCAGACAGTTGTGCTTTCCGATGAAGAAAATGAAATCTCGTGCTGAAGAGCTGGAAAATTATACCACTTCTGGAAATGTTAAAAAAATATTGGCTCACAAATCAAGTGATATTTAGATCATCACAGAGTGGAAAATAATGAGAAGGATCGACAGCGCACGTGTTAGTTCTTCACGAAGTAGGTACGTCCAGTAAGTGATCAGTTCTTTTTGTAAATAACTGTTACTTACCGGAAGAAGAAATGGCTGCAGATGGTGTGGTTATTTATGCTTGCCACGCATAATAACCATGCCATCTTCAATAATATTGCAATAAATTTCTAATGGTCAACTCGAAGTAGTTTCATTTTTCATTTTATTTGAGTGAAGCCGTTTGAAACTCGCACTGGTTTTCGGCAAGGAGATGCTCTGTCGTGTGACTTCTACAATCTGGTACTAGAGAAGACAGTACGGAGGGCAACTGTAAACACGGAAGGCACTATCTTCCCAAGTCGGTCCAACTGCTGGGGTACGCAGATGACATCGACATCGTCGCGCGTTCTCAACGTGCCGTAATGGAGGCTTTTACGGCTATTGAAGAACAGGCGAAACGAACTAATCTCAAGGTCAATGAGGACAAAACAAAATATATGCTGTCGACCAAAAAACGTTCCGTCACACACCACCTTGGACAAAATCTCACGATCGTCAGCTACAATTTCGAGGTAGTGAAGGAGTTTGTCTACCTCGGGGCAAACGTGAACTCCACAAACGACATCACAGTGGAGATCCGTCGTAGAATCGTCCTTGGCAACCGGTGCTACTTCGGTTTGTCAAAACAACTAGGCTCAAAACCTGACTCGAAGGACCAAAATCATGCTCTACAAAACTCTTATTTTGCCAGTCCTGCTCTATGGAGCCGAAAGCTGGACGCTAAGCTAAATTGTGGATGTAGTCCGGAAGGCAAAAATCCGTCGACTGCACTGGCTCGGCCACATCGAGCGCATGGACAAAAATGCTCCAGCAAAGAGGGTCTTTGAATCCGAGCCGACTGGTTAGAGAAGGAGAGGAAGACCGAATCTCCGGTATAAAGACCAATTAATCGCGGATGCAAGACAGCTTGGTCTTGATGACTGGAAGCAGCGTGCCCAGGACCGTCAACGATGGAAGGCAGCAATTGCTCAGGCTCGGACTCTTCATGGGTCGCCGGCCTGATAGGGAAGGAAGCTTAATAAGTGCATACAGTTTTACAATTTAGTCATTTACAATTAGTATTTAGTCATTAAACTATAGTATTATTATATATACTGTCAGAAAAGAAAACAATTAATAACAATAAAAAATGTGACAAAGTAATACCTCATAATAAACCCAGTTTTTATTAAAACGTAGCTTATTTTTAAAGATATCATACTAAAAAGGATTTGGCGAAAGTTGCCGAATTAGTGGATTTTCTGAATAGGAACGATTAAAGAACCGGAGAGCGGTATTGTGAATACTAGCTCATATTAATTCAACTCTACATTGTGGAGTTCTGTGGTGGAGAAATACAAAGGCAGCTTCAATATTATATTCAATAACTTGTTCTGAGCTATTTCTAACTCCTTAATATGACTGCGTGCACACAAATACCAACAGAGCATGTCATAATGGCTTGGGAAATAGTTTTGAATATAATTAGTTTGTTTTCAATCCTAAGAGTAGACCTTCTATTTATGAATGGATACAGTACTTTTGTTAGCAAGGATGGATAAAAAGCAGCTGGATGGCGCCGTTGGTTGAGTGCCCCTGGTTAGAGGGGTCCCCGGTTCGAATCCCAGTGAAAGCAAAGTTAAAACGCTTGCATCGGGTTTTCAAATCTGATCCAGTCCCATTGCCATTGGGATCAAACTAACGGCGCTATAACTGAAGTTGTCGATCAGTGGTAGTAGTCTAACAATGGGTATCACAATGGACCAACATGGTCAAAGTGTGCTGGCGATTTCGCTGGCAGCCCAACTACCTAACCTAACCTAGCAAGGATGGGATATGCTTGCTAAAAGTTAGTTTTTTTTTGTCTAGAGTAATTCGGACCATGTACTGTCACACCCACTTAAGGTAAGGTGACTACTGGGCAAAAACAAATGAGCACATCTCCGGCGTGTGAAGAACATTGCCTGAGTTTTATTGACATTCATTTTAGTTCTCCATCTGTGGAAGTAATTTTTCATATTGACAAAACCATCTTGAAGGTTTGAGAAAAATGGACGAATGATGTTCCTGAGAACAATATGAAGCTATGTTGTGCGCAAACATAGGTAGGTGACAATTTGAAATACTTGGGAAGTCAGTTAGATAGATTATGAAAAGGACTGGAGCTAGGACCGATCCTTGTGGTATACCAGCCGATATGCATTTATATAAAGTAGTGGTAGAACCTACATATGAACATTTTAAAACTATGTACGTCCATGTAAGAATTCTTTGATGAGAGTGATCAGATTCGTAGGATAACCAAAGTCAATCACAACTCGACGTAGTAGGTAAGAACATCACGATTCGAGTATGACACGATTCGTATAAGGCAACAACCAACTTTCAATTCATGGGCCACGTCCCGTCGTAGCTCTGTTTAAAAATGCTCTATCAGTGTAACTGGCATAGTCTTGGCGGAGCATATTTTAGACATGGGCTTTCATTGAAGGTTTCAGTCACTTTAATTATCAAACTACGCAGAAAATTGTAATTTGTTTCGCTCTTGGCCTGGCAAGCACATACAGCTACTGATGGGTAAGCTTAACTCGATTTTTCGATAATCATTAATTGCTCATTATAAATACTAGGCTCACCCGTCGGCGAAATTCGACGATTATGTGTTCAAATGCGTGCTATGAGTTCTGTACATGCGTTTTCCAAACGATTGAGCAGAACTTTGTGCACATCGATGTGAAATTATCTTTCCAATGATGTAAGTATCATGCCATTCGGTTGTGTAGAACGGCATATAAGCGTACCATAAAACTCTGCAGCACGTAGTTGTATATAGATTCTAAAAGAATGTTTGGCTGCCTTACTATGTATATTATGTCCAGTTTCTGATCACTGCGCTCTTCGATCGCCAATAGCTTAAATTGAGATGTACCCGAATTAGAAGCCACTAAAATAATTAATGTGACTACATAAGTGCAGCCGTAACAACATAGTCACGTAATACTGAAGCTCCGGACTTCAGGATAAGCGCTAGGAGTAAAACTAGCGACAGAGCCTGACAACATTCCACTACCGATTTAGTATTATTTCTCTGAAATTAATTCATAACTACTTATGACATCTAACGAAAAATGGGACGGGACTATATCCTCTAAAATAACAGCTATCCTGACCACCCACAACGAATGTAATCGAATACTCAGCATCAAAAGGCGACATTGTTGGTCTAGACTGGGGTCGGTCTCGTCTAGCACATACAGGAACTGCAGAGTATCGGAAGACATAGGCGCCACTCTAACCTAACCTATCTTGACGAACTCACTTTGGAAGGCTTGTGATGATTATTAACTTATAAACCGTCATCAGCTCAAAATTGTCAACACGTTAAAATGAGAGCAACAACCAAGCAAATAAAGTTCTCAAATTAAAGAATTCCACGAAATACCCCTTTCCTCTGGAAAATCTCTCAACCATTAATTGTAGAACACAGAAAACAGTTCCTTTGCAAACAAAAAACTCCAGTCATCGTCCTGCTGTTGCGAGCACTTTCAATGCAACATTTCAAACAACACTTTTGTCGTCTCATAGAATTTAATTTTCTCACCATGTCGCCTTCAATATCCTTCCATCATTCCCTACGCCCCGAACAAACAGAAAACAACTTCACAAGTGCAAAGCAACGTCCAAGCAAAGCTGTGAAATAAATCTCACAGCATGCATACAAGACAAAACCATTGCTAATCTACAAAAGACCAAGCCAACTTCTCACTCGCCGCACTTGCATTCCCGTCGTGGCGTCATTCCATTCGACTCAGGGCACTTGTACAAAACTCTCAATTGTCGCCACCTCAAAGCCAGTCATTTGTGTATTTTACCTCAGAGTGGAGTGTGTATCCGAGACTCTGTATCCAAGTGAATTGGAGAAAGTGATTTTTTGTTGTTGTTTGATCTACAAACAATACCAAAAAGGAAACGAAAACAAAACAAACAAATTAAAGCGAAAAAAAAAAAAATAAGAAAACAAAATAATAATTCGCACAACTGAAGCATGAACAAATCGAGCTGTGCCCTGTGGCTGCTGTTGGCATTGGCTTGCCTATCACCACCGTTTGCAGTCGGTTACGATCCGAATGATATGAAAATCGCAGCCGTACTTCCGCCCGAGGGCATGTTCGAGGCTTTCTATCCGAGAGAAATGGACGGTGTACCGAACGGCTCGTCGAGGCCAGCTCATGGTCATGGCAGTTTCTTCAAGCACCGCAATCCAGCGCTGGTCGATACCAAAAACGCAGCTGCCTACGGTTACCGATTCGATGGCAAGAGGCGATTCAATTTCGATTAAAACTCTGTGACACGTCGATGTCGATGTATTTTATGCAATAAATCTTTTTGTGGAACGTCCAATCGAATGAAAGACGTTGCCATTTAAAAAGCATTCAAAGGAATATCATTTATTTACTCTAAATCCCCTAATATCCCAATTGTTACACAAAAAATATACAATTTACCGGAAAATAAAATAATCAATAAACCCTAGGAGACAAGGACACAGGGCGGACGTGCGGTTTTGCTGTTCAGCCATTAGATTGCTCTAGAGTAAATGGGCACGCACACGCGAATGTTTGCGATTGGTGGGAGTAAGTAGCAACTAGGCCTAAAGGATTTGTTTGTCTTCAATATACACGAGTTCTATGTTAAATTCTATGACTTAGTTGTTCGCTGCATTGGCTGGTAGCGAGGCTATTTTCATCTCATCCGACGCATTTTGCGTTCCATCTTTCGTTGTTTCTTCTCATCAGGTTCGGGCTCTTGTGCGTTGCGTTGTGCCAACCATGGTTGAATAACTGATCCCCACAGCATCCATACAGCTCGGATTGGAACCAAGAGCAGAAGGAACCAGAAGTAATTGGTTAACAGTGTCAGCAGCAGTGTGCCTGAGCTCAGAATTATTAAATCTTTAGCTTCTCTGAAAATTAAAAACGTCTTCGATTAGACTACATTCTGTGGGTGATTTGTTTCAGAACATACTCGGCAATTCCGCCCACCATGTTGAGATCATTTCCAGAGTCTAAGATTGCTCCTGTATCGGAAAATTTTGGCCTTGACATGAATGCCATAAACTGGTATGCTCCCACTAGCGCTGCAATCGTTATCACAGACATGACCTAGAATGACACAATCCACTACAGATAGAGATCTACTCGGCATGCCGTGTTTTTTTTCTATAGTAAACATACCACAGCCAATTTACCAACTTCGAAGAAGAGGAAATTGAGCAGCAACGATGCTGCTGTACTGCCCAAGGCCATATTCCTATAGAAACTCAATGTGGCTGCATTTTCTTCGACAATTTGCTTTGCACCTTTTGTGCCTTGCTTTCCTTTTTGTGGCTAAAGAAAGGACAATAGAATGAAATTGATTAAATGTCAATGGTTTTCAAGTGGAATGTGCAAACTCACAGCCATTTCGCTGATGTCTGGATTCTGTTCAGAATCCCGTTGCACAAATGCTGATTGGGAAAGTGGAATTTAATTGAAGAGGAACTTTTAAAAAGAAATCAAATGCGAATTCATAAATACAGACGTTCACCACTTGTCTAACACGATGACACGCGTCAACACGTATTTGACGTTTGCCGAAATCGGTGTGACAGTTTCGGTGAACAGGGATGTTATAGAAAAATTGTGGTTGAGAATTTAATTTGTATGGGAATAAAATGAATTTGAGAAATTTTGTTGGGTTTGAATTAGGCCGTTATGTTCTAACTGGGATCCATGTGTATGTACAAACATCATCGAACACGATTTAATTCAGTATAATTGCATTCGTCCACAGCATCATGTCGTCCACAGCAGTATTGACAGTTGTCTAAAGTTTTAAATACGACAAATGTTACTGACACCGATGAAGATGGAATCCCTTGGATTTTACCAATTGACGCCTCCCTTAGATATTTCCTTTAGAAGACTGAAGAGCAACGCGTTTGAGGCAGAAATCATATACACGCAATTTGCTACTTTATTCCTGGTGTAAGGCAAGACACTGTTGCGTTTTCTAACCCATCATTCAATTATTTCTATAACAGAACCCACTTTACCCCGAGCGGTGTACGAACTTTTCAATGATAACCTTTGGCTTGAAGACATCACCTTCCTGAAGGCGATTGTGCACAAGTCACGCTATATATCTGCCGTTCTGCACGATTAATAACTAATTCAGACGTTGGCGTGTGAAACTAAAGGTGATGTCCCACACTCATCCACAGCACACTACCTCATTTATTAATGAGACGTTCGAAATTCCTCCCAACGACCCATAAAATAAATCAATTAAACAAAATTCATCCAATTTAACCCCATTTCCTTTATACACAACCAATAATAGTAATCCACAACAGTTAGGGAAATAAAAAAAGACATAAAATTAGTTGATCGGTGAAGCTAATGATAAAACTCATAATAGATCCAACAATTCCATCAC
This sequence comes from Eristalis pertinax, assembly GCA_907269125.1. Classification (NCBI taxonomy): domain Eukaryota; kingdom Metazoa; phylum Arthropoda; class Insecta; order Diptera; family Syrphidae; genus Eristalis; species Eristalis pertinax. The sequence continues at coordinate 66,352,610 of OU026148.1, read as the reverse complement.
CTGATGGTGGCCCTCTTTAAGATGGAACCAGCTTCGTCGTCGGCTGCATGATTACTAAAATCCCAGCCACTGAGGATATGGTACCGAGTATTCCAATCGTTCGTGGCGACAGCTTGGCATAGCCCAATCCAGAGAACGGGATAAAGAAGTCGCACGCATTCTTGACAGTGTCCACAAGTATATCTCGGTGTCCATAGAGAACGCCGTACGACTCCAGTGCCAGTCGTGACAAGTCTCTCGGCGATCGAATGCACACCGATACGCGAGGGCTTGAAATTCCTGATTTGTCGCCAGCACGACGTAAGTCAATTAGTCGCACGATTTCGTAAAAATCTCTGCACAGATTCATCATTATCGAAAGTAGCCAATATTTGTTGGCCGTTTGACCCCATTTCTTGGCGTCGATGCTCTTAAAGAGTCCTGTCCGTGAGAGCCAGATGAAGTGGTCCGCCAGCAGGTAGAGGGCTTGTGAAATTTTACTTAAGGTTAATGTAACGCGAATCGCTAGGTCCGGACAGTGAATGCTCTTTACGGCGGAGTAGAACATGTCGAGACATTTTCCAAAACGAAGTACTGCAAGAAAAAATATGCAAGTTTCATTGACTATTACTGCCCGGAGGCACACAAGAATGCGATCTATTTCATACACTTTCTGAACGAGCTGAGGATGTATTCGACGGTCTTGAATTGGTCAGCAACGCCTGGACTCATGTCCGCAGTCTCTAGGATATCCCATATTGCTCGCGATGCATACTGAATGAGACTGGAATTGCAACAAACCGATGATATCACATACTGGTCGGCATATTTGTTTACATTTGCGTTGGCACCTAACTCACCGAGCAACTTTGTCCTTCCATCCGGTTTGATTATTGAGAGCCACCCACTTGTCCATTTTATTGCGGATCCAATGCACTTACTTAATCAAAAGAAAAAAAAAACACTTAATACGCTTTACTTGTTACAGAGAGGTGTCTGCAGAAGTTTCGGTTCAAGGTGCAAATCAAATAAAGATATGCGAGACTCAATCTTAATTGATAAACAGTCCAAAATATGTGCCTGACGTCTCCCTTGAAATGTCAGACAAGAAATCCAGTCGGCACAGTAGAGGCGTGAAATGAGTGGACGATTTTTTTTATGGACTGTGACTGTTTTAAAAACATGTGGATGCATGTTTGGGAACAGAAACCGACTACAGGTCACACAAACTGGCGCTGAAACTTAGTACGGAGCAAGGAAGAGGACAAGTAGTTTGAATCAGTGGAAATGATATGCTCTGATCGACTGATGCATAAAATTACGCTTCAATTTTGAGTCCGAATAGAAGGACGGCTTTATCAGAACTTTATCAGCAATCTCCTTCACATTTCTAATATCAGTGAAAATGTCCAGACTATTACTTCACTGGACTCTGCTCTTTGAATTTATCACGACCACCACCTGACATTCGTAATCTGACATTTCCGAGTACCACAAGCACTTGTCATCTCACAGAAAGATATTTGTTTTTATATTCCACATTTGTAGTCGTGAAGTAGTTTATGATAAGAATCCGGTACATTCCATATTTTGCAAAAAACCATTACTTTAATGAGTTTGCTTAGTTCGTGTAAAATCGACTGACTACCAGTTGATGGATTATCAGTACACACCGATGCCACCCAGTGCCGATATGCACAATCGCTGCTGGGGCGGTAGGGCATGGTGTGTGAAGGTGACTCAAAAGTAAATATAACCATAGGAAGGGGTTCTGATTTATCATCTCTCTGGCAGGATATTTGTGGCATCGTCTGTGCTGTGCTGACCTGGATGCTTATACTTTTCGCTGAGTTCGTGGTTATGCGCGTTATTTTGCTTCCCAGTCCCAATGTCATTTTCAGCACGATCAACATAGTGATCTTTCAGATGTTGGCATTTCTTGCATTCGCATCGCACATTCGGACGATGCTATCGGATCCAGTAAGTCTGTGAAGTCTAATTGGAGAGTGTAACTAAATGATGGATTCACGTGTGTAGGGTGCAGTACCACGGGGAAACGCCACAAAGGAGATGATCCTGCAGATGGGCTACCGCGAGGGACAGATGCTGTTCAAGTGTCCGAAATGCTGCAGCATAAAACCGGAACGTGCACATCACTGCTCGGTGTGCCAGCGGTGCATACGTAAAATGGATCACCACTGTCCATGGGTGAACAACTGCGTTGGAGAGAACAATCAAAAGTACTTTGTATTATTTACAGTAAGTTGGTTTTGGTGTGTGATCTGAAGAAGGCTCTTTACCAATTGATTTCTGTTTTCTTGCAGTTCTACATCGCATCGATCTCGGTTCATGCGATGCTTCTTGTTGTGAATCAGTTCGCGCAGTGTGTGAAAAATGAATGGCGGCAGTGCTCGCCATATTCTCCTCCCGCCACTGTGTTCCTCTTGCTTTTCCTGACGTTTGAAGCTCTGCTGTTTGCAGTTTTCACCGTGATAATGCTTGTTACCCAACTGACGGCTATTTTAAACGACCAAACGGTATGGCGGCGGACGCGTTTGCTCACATGAACTTCTAATCGAATTTTCAACTCAATTGTTTACAGGGTATCGAGCAACTTAAGAAGGAGGAAGCACGCTGGGCGAAAAAGTCTCGCTTGAAGAGTATTCAGTCCGTATTCGGGCGCTTTTCATTGGGATGGTTTTCTCCTTTTACTAAGCCCTCCTGCAAGGCAAAGTTTGATTCACATTTTTACTCAGTCTAAATTGGCCTATTTAAACACGTCCCGCCAGTCAACGCCGGGGACAGAACACCGAAGATGTAGCAAATTAAATCGATGTTTTTTTTTTCTTTTAGTTAAAGGATAGGATTCAGTGATGACTGAAACACTGAGGCAGGCAGTGAGAATGTTTTAGGTTTCGTTTCTAATCAATTTAAGTTTATTTAATTATTCTCGAATGCATGGGTAGGCAATATAACTTCCGTACAAAGTGTAACGCACGATCGATCAAGGATTTGAAGACATTTTTCGAACATTTAGCTAATTAAGTGTAAGGTCCAACAAAATATTGTTCTTTCAATGTAAATATATATATTTTTTTCCTTTATCGTGAGTCATGGGTTATCTTCTCTTGTATTTTTTTTTTTTTTTGCTTCAGTCACTGTTTCTTGATAAATTCGGTGCGTGCTATCTTGATTGATAAGCATGCCAAAATTATAGTAATGCCTTGAAATGACATGACTACTGTTTGTCGATAAGCAACCGCGGATTGGAATCACTGATGGTCAGAGAATGTGTGAAACAGCAGGTGTTGGTGTGGCGTATTTTCAGAAGCAGTCGTAGTTTGGCTTTTGTGGGCAACTGCTAAATGGGTTAAGTCTTCTTCTGCTAAGCCGTTTACATCAAGCTTACATTAGGCTTAAGCACATTCCACACGGCCTCATTACAGAAAGTGATGGATGACTGGGCTTGTGTGTGCTCTTTGCGCGGTCAGTAAACAACTTAGAAAAGAAGAGTGCCGGGGAACTATAAATTGTTATCATTTCGAATGAAATCACAGCCTTGACGGGAAATTGACAGCTGAAACTGCATCACCGCGCGTAATAAAAATATTCAATCAAACTTGCCAGCAAAACAATCGCGTTAAGCTATCAGTTTGGCTTCAGTGTCTCTGATATGTATGAAAAACAAATACCATATTTTCATTCAGTGATTGACGTCAAAGAAAAAGAACCAAGTTCTTGAAAGCTGATAGGGTGGAGAGGCTATCTGTGCAGATGATGATGTTTTTTTTCGGCAAGAGTTGCAGTTGCTTGAAGAATGGCGATAGCTTCTGCCAAAAATACGGATGAAGGGGGTAGAAGACCTTTTCAGATCGTATTACCATTCTTAAAGACGACTGCAATTGCAGTAGCAAGCTCGGTTCCCTTTGGTTAAATGGACGGATAATCTCCGTGATGTCAGAAAACCCATCCAAGAGTCAGCTGTTGCTGTTCACTAGGAGATATAAAGTTCCTAAGATCACTCCTCCGAAGCTAAAAGGGAAAGACTTCACTTTCAATGTTCGAGCGATGATACTTGGGTGTTATTGTTGGCAGCAAACCAAACTGGAGACATGGCGTTCAAAAGTGCATCAGAAAATCATCGATCGCACTGAACACTTGCAGGAAAATTGTCGGACCCAAATGGGGAATCTGACCTAGAATAACACACTGCCTCTACATAGCAATAGTAAGATGAGTATTGACTTACGGAGTCTTACTGTGGTGGACGGCACTGCAAACTAAACAAAATCGGAGCAGAATACAAAGATCAGCATGCATCGGCATTACAGGTGCACTCAGATCAACACCCACGGCAGCACTCGAAATCTTACTTTATCTCTTTCCCATGGACATATACGGGAAGCTTATAGCCACGCATGCAGCAATAAGACTGAGGGAATGTAAGCAATGCGGAAAACCAACATGAGAGGGCACTTCATAACTCGAAGATTCCAAAAACAATCAGACTTCGAAATTAAAGAATCCCCACTGCCGAGGAAATATAAATGGCAACACGAAGTCGGAGGAAGACACAGGCTCCGGTGTATACGCTAGATCGCCTGAGCTATCAATAGCTATAATAATATAATATAATATGGGTGGAGCTACAGCCCGTAGAGGGCCAGGGCCTAGCTTCTCAGAAACCACTCGTGTTGTGCGTGATATTGTTCTATCACGAGTGGAAGGGAACTACAGTTTTATGCCGACTCCGAACGGCCAATTTGAGAAGCTTTTTCTAGACAGTTATACTCTTTAAGCATTGTCGGTGACTCGAAACAGGTGGGGCCGTGAAAAGTATATCTTGTCGTACCAGGAATCGAACCTAGACAGGTAGGTCCAAGTGCGTAGGAGTCGACGCACATACCCACAACACCACGGGCCACCACTACTATCAATAGCTATGCGAGTCCCAAACAACTGCAGTGTTTTTCAGGCAGAAGTAGCAGCCATTCAAGAGGCAATCCTTCGGCTCTCCGTGACCGCGCTAGACGGAAGATCTATTGGTAATTACATCGATAGTCTGGCGGCTATAAAGGCTCTGGAAACACCATCAACCATCTCTCAGAGGGTAAAACTCTGACGACTGTCTCTAAGGGAGATAGCGGACAGATGCAACTCTGCATTAGGGTATTCCGGGCAACGAAAGAGCCGATGAATTAGCAAGAAGAGCGGTGAGCAGACACATCAGCCCCCCATTGAAAGCTTTAAAAACAATGCTACTGACAGGCGCCATAAACAAAACCAATCATAGATGGGCGGAATTGGCCATCTGCAGTACGTCGAAAACGATATGGCCTACACTAGATCCATCGAAGACTGAAGCTCTCCTAGAACTTGGTAGGCGGCAAATTGGTAAAGTAGTAGGCGTAACTACTGGCCACTGCCCAATTGGATTGAATTGGATGTACCACCAACTGGTTATATGTATGACAACATACACCAACAGAGGTAACCGCTAACAAGTAGGTCAACGGAATATCGGGAGAAAGTAGATGAAGTGACAGCACAATGGACCTTATTGTCTAAGTGAGGCAAACATCCCCTGAGGTCCTTTGCGAGTCACATCTACCCACCTACCTAACTACCTACTACAACAACACTCCATCTTTTGCCGCCATACGGGACATGTTTATAAAGAATGCTGGGAAAATTAAGCTGTTGTAGACAGGTGACATTCAGGTATTTCGGTTCATGAGTATGCGGACATTGCGACCAAAGAAGCAATTCAGAAACCTTTGGTTACCCATTAAATTTTTGACTCATTGCTAAAGGGTGATTTTTTAAAAGCTATAGGAAAGTTTTTCAAAAATAAAAACACATCAAATTCAGAAAAATGCATGAAATCTTTATTTGAATCGATAGTACGGTCCATATAATTTAATGTTTGAAGATTATTTCATGCAAATGTTGACCTTGACTGCGCCTCAAATGGTCCATCCGTTTAGTCCAATTTTGGCATACTCTTTCCAACATTTCGGCCGGTATCTCATGAATAAATGCTTCAATGCTTCCAATGAAGCGGGCTTGTCTGTATAGACATGAGCTTTAACATAGCCCCACAAAAAATAGTCTAAAGGCGTTAAATCGCACGATCTAGACGGCCAATTGACCAGTCCCGAACGTGAAATAAAATGTTCACCGAACTCGCCCCTCAATAAGTACATTGTTGCGCGTGCTGTGTGGCATGTGGCACCGTCTTGTTGAAACCACATGTCATGCAAGTGAAGATTTTGCATTTTGGGCAAAAAAAAAGTTGGATATCATCTCACGGTAGCGCTCACCATTCACAGTTACGTTACGATTCGCATCATCTTTGAAGAAGTACGGTCCAATGACGCCACCAGCCCATAAACCGCACCAAACTGTGACTTTTGGATGCATTGGTAGCTCTTGCAATGCTTCTGGCTGATATTCACTCCAAAATCGACAATTCTGCTTATTTACGTACCCATTGAGCCAAAAATGAGCTTCGTCGCTTAGCAGAAGAAGCGCGCGATGAACTTTCTTAACAGAGCACGCATTTTGATAATAAAATTCAATAATTTGCAAGTGTTGTTCGTTTGTAAGACGATTCATAGTTAAATTATAGATCAAACTGAAGATGTTTGACAGTGAAACAAAACACGAAACGTGCGTCAGCTGTTTAAACCAGTGTTGCCAAAAAGATAATAGCTAAAAAATCACCCTTTACAAACTCATCAACCCTGAGACTAAGGCTGCTTGGTACCCCCTAAACTGCCACGGTAATATGCTCAGAGCTTATATTCGTCTCCGTCTAGGGCACAGAAGGATCACAAACGACTGTTTGTTTTAGTGAACGACTGATCTGTTCACTAAAAAAACGCCACCTTAACGCAAATCTGCGGCACCATCGTTACTTTCCACTTCATTTAGTGCTTCAATATAAGGACATCAAAGACAATATAGACAAGCAATTCCCTCACTCCAATCTCCACGATCTACTCTCGTTTCCTACCTATGTATGTACACATGTTGGCCCAAAATGTAGGCTGCCCGAATTTCGTTCGGCTCTATGGCGCCCGTGGCGTTGTGGGTATGTGCGTCGTCTCCTACGCACTTGTACCTACCTGTCTAGGTTCGATTCCTGGTACGACAAGAAATACTTTTTACGGCCCCACCTCTTTTCGAGTCACTGACAATGCTCAAAGAGTAGAAGTGTCTAGAAGAAGCTTCTCAAATTGGCCGTTCGGAGTCGGCATAAAACTGTAGTTCCCTTGCACTCGTGATAGAACAGTAGCACGCACAACACGAGTGGTTGCTGAGAAGCTAGGCCCTGGTCCTCTACGGGCTGTAGCGCCACCAATATTATATTATTATTACTCCACGTTACCGATATCAGATTAAACCACCCCAACATTTGAGAGTTAATCAGAGTAAGTGACCTGAATCCAAGAATACCAAGAAGAGAGGAATAGAATAACAACCCCACATGGATGAAAGATGGAGCCCAAAAATGCTATACAGATGTGTCAAAATCTGAAAACAAAGAAGGAGCTGAAGTGCTAGGACCCAGATGCAGCCTTCACATTGCTCTCTACAAGGAAACAACAATATTTCAAGATGAATTTTTTGCCATCAAAGAAGCTGCACATCGATGTAGCGACAGACAGCCAAGCGGCTCTAAAGGATACATACAACCCTAAGGCTGGTTGGGAATGTCACAAAACATTAACACACAGGGAAAAAATAATATGCTAAAGCTGATATGGGTGCTAGGACATGAAAACCACCAGGCTGACATACAAACCAATGCAGGTGCTCATGGATTCAATAACACAGACATAAATCTTCATCTACCTGAATGTATGATTAAAAAAAGGAACCAGTTATGGAACAACCAGGAGGGTATTAAACACTCAAGGATGTTCCTGGAACAAAACTATAATCCCAAACGAGCCAAAGAAGCTCTACAACTTAAAAGGGCTGACCTAAGAGTGCTACGGCTATGTGGAGCACTAACAGGACACGGAGCATGTTATTATCACATCCATAAAATGGGTATCATCACTCCTGAAATCTGTATGCATTGTGGCCAGGGACACATATTAATAGTCTGCCCAAGCCACGTCCGAGACAGATTCAAAAAAATAAACAGAACTTCCGTAACAGGTATGTAAAGACTTTCAGGAAATCCCATCTAGAGAAGTTGTCAAATTTCTGAAGGCAGCACTCAAATCTTAGACCAACAGAAGGGGGTACAATCGATTTTCATGGTCGCAGTACTAGAGCCTTTTTTGTGACACATCCCGATCTCTTCAATTCCATTAAATGAGAAGCAATGATCGATGGGAAAATATGGCAATGATGCTTGATTTGCACATTCAATAAGTCACCATTTAACCGTCAGATGCAGACAATTTTACGGTCGCAGGTGACTTAACTAGTTGCCTCAAGTGATTGCGCACACAAGTGGAGAAGAACCTAAGCCAACTTGCAGTGTGTAATTGAAGGATACTGGCTAGTGGTCGTGCCAGCTGGAGAGGCTTGCTGGTCGAGACTCAGAGAGAGACCCACGCGCCAGTAGATGAAGATATTCTGCCTGTTCCTTCTACTTCTAGGCGTTCCTTTACTGATGATAGCACCCTCAGATCGAAGAAAGAAAGATATTAACAGAATTTATTTCGTTGAGTCCTGCAGAAAAGAAGGACTGAAAAAAGGCAAAAAAAGGCAAGGTCAACAAAATCCATTCCCTGCTGGTAAGATTCTGCGGGATAACGATGGAGAATTCTCACTGCTCCGTCAAATTCGTTAGGAACTCATCGATGTTTTCAAAAAAGTTTTGGACAAGACGATGCATCATCATCATCATCATTCTTGAGAAGATCGTGCAAGACCCAAATGGCCAACACTTGATAATCAATCGATCTTCCGAAAGTCCGCATACGGGGGATGACATTAGCAGACATATCGACGAACGTCACAATAGGCAGATATACATAACTCCGATGCTGACTACAACGAATACTTTAACCTGTTCTTAGTGTTTCGGAAAGAATTGCTGGTCCTGTTCGCGTTGATGCCACCTGGAGCATAAGATTCAACAATGAACTGGAAAGCGACATGAGTCTACGGATAGAATGCCTAAAGTGTACAACTTGTCTGCGGCCGGAAAAATCTTCAACTAACACCCAGTGCGACAATACAGTAAGGAAGCCCGCGTTTAAAAACGGTGCTCACAGGCGGAGAAGGACATCAACCAATTGGTGTAGATATGCAAGTAAGGTGACTCCTGAAAATTAGCCGCGAGACATTGGTAATGTGCGTGCTAGGCGTACCTAGCCAGTTTTGTGTGTGATTGAAGATTGATTCAACATAAGCGTGTGCTCTTTAATCTCGCACAAAAGGGAATTTGTAAACTCTAAGCTAGCTGTGCTAGCTGTAGCGACATACAAAAAATACGACGGCGAATTCTTTGTTAAATTTTCAGAGTCCACCACACAGTTTTGTTCAACACATTCACAACCAGCCAAAAATTAAGTCTAGACTAAAAAAATGCATGACCCACTACTAAACAGAATCAATGCTAAAAAACAAAATGCCTTTGAAAGTGTTACATACACTTCTTTTAATCAAAAGGAACATCTCCTAGAACCGGAAACTCTTAAATTTAGAAAACGGGAACAAGATGCGACGCGAGACTATCAGAAAAATTAAAAACGATAAATATCTGCCACTTAATAAATTACCGATTCCGTTGCGTAAACCGTCTAGCCGGTTAGGTACGTTTTGTCTCCACTAAACTGCACCGCCAAAAAGACCACACATCCGGCGTTTAAAATACTCGCACGTCTCTCATTAACGACGTGTCCCGAGAAATAAATTTAAACAATAATCCTCCACTGGTTGGCATTCAAAGAGCGAGAGAGAGAGAGCAATGATCTCTCATAAGATCACGGAAAAACGAAAGAGAGTCCTCCCAGTTGGGGGAATTTTTCCGACCGTGTTCGCACACAATTTTCCGCCAGCCAGCCGCATTCATAGTTCAGTCTGAGAAAAACTATCGGGGTTCCAGGTAGACACTGGACGTGTTGCTCGAAATTGAAAAGGATTTTTATTCTAACTTGAATTGTTGTGTCTGTGTGTGTATATACGAATGGTATACGTATATCTAACGGTGTTTGGAATAAGTTATTGAAACTTGTCGTCGCGAAATGGTGTTTTAATCGAGATCGAATTTGAATTGAATTTATTTTCCGCACAATTGAAAGAAGAAAAAATATAGAAAACGAAAATATATCGGTCCATTTCCCAGTGAAAGAATGTATCCGAGAGAAATATAAGGAAGAAGATAGTGAGGGAAATATATTTTTGTCTGTGAGCTAATTATAGTTTTTTTGTATTTCATTTTTGAAAAATCATTTTCAAAGAATAGCAGAGAAATTCAATAAAAAAAAATAAAATAAATTAAATATCAGAATAAAAGGAAGTGAATCAATTTTGTGAAGTGAACGTTTGTATTTGAATAGTTCGGTTGGATATCCCTACGAATCCAATGGATGAGGTTGTTCTATCCATTCGGAATACGTATACACGACACGGATAAGGCATAAAGAGGAACAAGAACAAGAGAAATGGATAAAGCCGCACAAGCAGCAGGTAAGTGTGATCGATTTGTCCTCCTCTGGCCGTTTTGACCAAACAGTCTTTGGTTGTTACGCAATGATCGATTCCAAAAGAAAATCTATCCAATGAATTGTATTGTGAACCGGCGTAGGGTGAGTTGTGAAATAATTGTTGGTGTTTTGATGCAAAGAAATAAATGCGGCTGACTGGTGATGTATGTGGAAAAAGTGATTTTCGATTCGATCACTTTCGTCAGGTTCGTTCACTTTTCTTGACTTATGTGGGAGCAATTGGAATTAGTCCCTAAGCAGTTTGTATTGAAATTTTGCTTGAGTTATCAGAAGGAATTGTGGACACTTTGAATGGCATGGACATGGTTCCGGCTGCTTTTATTTCGATTTTGACATACACCCATGTTTACGTATGTCATTTATGATTGGCCCTATAATTGAACCAGTCGTGCTCAGTGCTGCTAAAAGGTTCAAAAATTTACCTCGTAAAAGACAATTTTCCTACGACTGGCAGCAGTACTCGGTTTGTGCATTACGAAGAAAAGCGACGTTCAAAAATCAATTTCTATCTTTTATGATTATGACTCGAAAAATGTGAAGCGAATCTTTAAGGTTATGTATCCGGTATTGAACAAAATACAAGTGGATTGAAGCAATTAGTCACTGCGTATAGGGTCTTCCAGCGACACAGCGAAGTGTAAAAAAGTATTTAAGTCAACCAAAAAGGCCCAACTTAAGCTTATGTCGCAACGAAACTAAAAGTACTTGCAAACATCGTTAAATTCGAAAGTGACCATAATTGCTTTCGGAACCTATATACAATATTCCAACAGTAACTGTCATTCACGTACGTAGCCATTAATTTCACTGCCAGTTTGAGAAAGAAAAAATTAACGAAACTTAACGAAACTATCCATTATGGCTGGACCTTAAGTTTAAAAGAGGCGAGCACTTCCGCCTACTTCCCCGCCCGATATTCTTCACAAGCCACGATTTGTCTACTGTGGGTTTGATCAATGGATCATCAAAAGTCCGGATTAGTTCTGGCATGTCCTCCATGCGACAATGATGTATCCTTTATAGACTCCAAGACTTTTGTTAAGTGAAGTATGGTTCATTAAATGTCTTGGTTATAACTAAATCATGGCAAGAACTTGGTTACAGCGTGAAATGGATTATTTCAAAGGACGATGGTTATTACTTCAGCCATGTGCAAACGTTTTTGTTTGAAGTTCAAGGCTCCAAAAACCGTTAATCGTCATTCATACGAAAAGAAACTGCCATTTGTAAGCAGATCAAACGTTTTGCAATTGAATTTGCAAAAAGTGCTTAATTTATGCATGGATTGGGCTAAACATAAACCGTTCAACTATCGTCTGTTAGACTGTTGTCTAGTGAGGGATTACATCGAGTGAAATAATAATGAAAACTAAATTTTCTTAGTTCTTCTGGTGTCTTCTCAAGAATTGCTGATTGAAAAGTAGTTTATTTGCGGCCCATGAATTGAATCATTAAACAATATGCAGAGTCTTTTTGTGATAGAGGCTATATTGTTTGAAAATGAAAAGAATGTCGCTATAAATAAAGTAAGCGTTTACTCATCCATTTCGCCGGTTCTCCATCGACCGTGGAATTAAAAGAAAATATATTTGTTTGCTCTCCTCTTATTTTAGTTTTTGTGCCAGACTTGTTCAATAAAATCGAGTGTGTCCCATGAGATTCGCACGTTTTGAGTCGTTTGGGCATTCTTCTCTCCATCCACTCAGCCAATGAAATGTGCTTAGCTATTGAACAGACCCCGAATGGTTGATTCCTGTCATTTTGCATACAATGCAACTTCTACACATTTAACCGAGTTCAGAATGCAGACAAACATAGCATTCACACAATTCCGTCCAATTAAAAAAAAAAACTCAATGCCTACGAACACATCCCGAACTCAACCTGCTGTAGCTTCTCCGTATTCGTTTGTACAAAAGTTTGTTTTTGACTTCATCCAACCAGAATCTGAAAATAATCACCGGTCGCGCTGCAGTATAAAATAATCATCATTCCCTGCACCAGAATCACCAGAAACAAAAAAAAATAAATAAAAGATGGGAAAGTCTATTTATAGAAATAGACAGGCAGCAGCAACAGAGCCAAACATTTTGGATGTCTCCAAACCCTGCCGGGACTTTACACACCCAGTGCCAGTGTCGTCGGACGGAAATCTTTTTCACTTCTCCCCCCCCCCTTCCACCCAGAAAAAAAGGATATAACAAAAAAGAAAGAATATTACAAACTGCTTCTCATAAGAATCTGGTGTTTCTGTACACAAACGCGCAATCTTTGACGACTAAATAGAACGTTTTTGCTCGAATTTTATTTATAAATTTTCACACAACCGTACAACCAGGAAAAATTATTTGCATTAGAGACGCTACGCTCTGGCGGATTGAGTATGTGACACGCGATTAAAATCACGATCTTTGTCCGCGAAGATGATTTTGATTTCTCTCATTGTTGTTGGCTAAGCCGAAATGTATGTGTGCGAGTATGTTCAATTTTCGGATTTTTAATTATAAAAAAATCAACAATTTGTTGGTTGTCGTGTATTTAATTTTAAACATTATGCCGAGCACATTCAATCGTGTGATGTGTCTATTTTTATTGACGCCGAATGGGGAAACGAGAAGGAATGAGTAGAAAATGAAATTTTTCAATTCAACACTTGTGGTCGTTAACTCAATCACCTTTGAAGTGCAAAATCCCGTTAAATTGTAAATTGTTAAATATACACACTTTATGGATGTGCGCGCGCCTACAGCATAGTCATTGTGCGGCCGCACCGCGCCGCTTGAATGCCACCAACAAAGGGGTATTCATCTTCGAACATTAGATATGTCAAAAACGCTATTTTCAAAAGTATTACTAATGTGGCATATGTCAATGACTAATGTCGGAGAACGTATTTTTGAACATTTATGTGCCGACTGCTGAGATTTATGCGATCAACGATATGACGGTTCGCGGAAATGGAACTGGCCAAATTGCTATCGCCAAACAAAATGAAACATTTTATAGCTGTGTCAAAAGAGTTGCGAGATTAGTTTTTGGAAAACGAACGCATCTTCGCGTAGCGGTCGATGATGTAAACAATACCTGGTTGGCGTGTATTTTCTTTTTGATGAAAACGAAATTTTTCGAATTTAATTTTCGGTGCATCTACTTTGTGCAGTGCGATTCGGTTGTCTCTGATGTTATTCACGGATAAGTTTATTTTTAGGTTCCTGCATGCAGTCGGGTGCATTTTCTCGTGGATAAGATAAATGTTCTAACTGACTATGGGTGTGTACAGGAATGAAATTTTTGGGAATGTATAAATAAAACCTTGGTCGAAAGTCTATTAAGAGCTGCCTATAAAAATGTACAAGAAGTGGGTGGAGACTGAGGAAGGAATCAGAGACGAGTAGGCTCGCCTTATTTTATGGCACCCAAGAGAATACATTTGGATTTGGTGGGAAGATTATTACTTTCTAGTTTTTTTTTTTTTCTTTTTCGAACCAACTATTCCAGGCTGATTTGAAAATACATCAGTTTCAAATTCTTTGCACACCGGAAATGCGCCCACAGATGCGGCTGTGACAGCATTTTGCTTCAAAGAATTTTGAAAATGCTGTTTTATTGGGATCGCGTTATAGCCAGTTTTGTAAGGATCATTTTTGTGGCAAGTTTCTTTCTTTTGCAAGCCGAGTGCAACTGTTATAAAGCGACGACCTGATTTTACAGAATTCGTGGAACTGGAAGAGGGGCTTATAACTTCTTGTTTGAAAAAAATCGACAATACCCAATCGTATGACTTCCTTATGATGTTGACTGAGTCTGGACAGAGGATCGATAACAATGTCCTGTGACCGGCGCTAAGTAAAACAAGATCATTACCGAGGATAGTTTAATACGGAATGAACTTTTGTTTTAGAGTCGATGAACTTGTTTTCTGTGACAGCTGATTTGACAGTTGTTCTCGGTTGTTTTGAGGGGAACCAAACTAGGCTTAGAAATTCAGCCTGAACAAAGTTAACCCACGCTGGAGCAACGTTTACAAATTGTGCAATTTTATTTTTAGAAACATGGTTCAGTTCGAAAAACGCGAACTAAACCGAGTGTCGACGGGGGAATAAGTCACCATTGAGTGCGCTTTATAGGCTGGTGCAATCATTGGTCCAGATACGAGTCCTGATCGATAACTGTGTCATTAATACACATGCATTTCGTATTGGCATCTCCCACGGTGACTTGCAGAATTTTCAGAAGCAGTGAAGAAATCGAGTCTGTTCGACATTTGTTGTGCACAGTCCTAGCAAGAAAGAGATGCAATTTCTAGAAAAATTCTTTCTTCTTTTTGGAGCTGGAGTTTTAAATAAGATCAAACTAAATTTCAGGAGATTCATGTATGGATCTGGTTGGGTTTAAAAAATAAAAGTGTCACGCTAGAAATGTGTCATGCATCAGGGTCATAATGGACGAAAACATCTGGTTGGTCTTGGCGGCTGTAGAAATGTTGTATGACTGCGGTGAACATGATGGCACGGTTAATCACTATCAAGGTTTGTCCTGATTTTCAAATCGCATTTCTTTCTTTCGTGTAGCATTACTGACCAAGGTGGTCTCAGGCTAAGGTTCTGCATTAGCCACTCATGTTGTGGTTTTGTGGCTACTCCAAATGGCGAAGTCGAAGAAGCTATTCATGACTGCAACTGTCTGACTATTGTTAATGACATGAGATAGATGTTGCCGTGAATATGATAGTTTTTGTGCCGGAACAGATCACCGTTTTGAAGTTTATAAATTTAGGTTAGAGTACTAACCCACAACACTATGGCGGCGCTAAATTATATTCCCTAGAGAATTATTAAGCATCCATTTTCACTGTTAACATTTCAATACGTGAAGTCGGCGTTCTAAGACTGTTAAGTGGGGAAAGGTAAAACTGCTGTAAAATGAAAACTCCCAGAAGCATTAACTGGTACATAAACATCGGTCACATTACTAGAGACAAAGGTAAATTGTTTTGACAGTGAAGGCAGTCATGAAATAGCGGTGAAGGCAGTATGCTATGAACTAGAGGCGCAAATGGGACATACTGCAGGACAGTTCAACGTGGTTTTACGAAGCTTATGCAGTTCAGTTCAGTACATTCATTGGTACTTTTCGAGTCGAGCACACTGGTTAGGCGTGTCGACTCCTACGCTAGATGTTCCAGGTTCTAGGTTTCGTGTTTCACTGCTCCACCTCTTTCGCATCATTGATAATAGTCAAAGAATAAACTTGTCTAAAAAAAGCTTCTCAAACTTCGACCTACGGAGTTGGCATAAATTTCTAGGTCGTGGTAGAATAATATCACATACCACACGAGAAGGTTCCTTTCGGTGAGAAACTACACCGGGAATCGGCCCTGGCCTCATTCAAGAAGTCTCTTCAAACCCGATTGCAGGCTGATGTCAACCAGTTTGGTATCCCTAGGTTGCGTGAGTCATGGTATACGCCATCCTTCCAGCGCAAGCAGGGTCTACCCCGCTGTCAATATCCATAAAATCTGCCACCAAAGGTTTTCCTCTTCGCTCATGCGGGCTAGGTACTCAGCTCAGCGGAGTCTACCGAGCTTTATCTTGTTTATCACATCTGCTTGCAGGTAGATAGCGTACAACTCATGGTAGTAGCGTCTCCGGGGTCGCTCTTCCTCACGTATGGGTCCAAGAATTCTCCGCGCTATGCGCAGCTTTAATGCCACAATGGTACCTTATATGTGTCAACGTCATAATGACAGTGAGAGAGTAGTTGGTGTCGAGCAGTCATCGCAAATGGACATACAGCCTATTTCTTCTTCATAATTTTATTCGATTATCTTACAGTTCCTTTTGCCTCCTTTATTATTAATTTGCGAAATTAATAAATAAATATGTAACAAAAACTATCTTGACATATGCAAAGTGTATTTTTCCGATACCTTTAAGTTCAACCTGGGGTATTTAGAAGGACATTAGTTCCGCAGAAATCTCATCAAGTGATTTGAAGAAGGGTCTACCAAGCGCTCACTGTCTGTCTCTAGCAAGAGCCGGGCAAGTGCAAATGATAGATGGTCTCGCTCTCAGCTATGTCGTTGTAACTGCGACAATGTCTGTTGTGTGGGATACCTTGTTTTGCGGCATGATCTCCTATCGACCACTGTCCCGAACAGAGCCCCACCAATCTAGCGGTATCATGTCAAGTTCGCTGAAGGAGATCTTTTGTTCTAGATCGGTATTAAGGCCATATTTTTCTTGAGTCATATTTTCCTTGAGCCATATTTTTCTTGATGTGGCACCTTTTGTCTGTCTGGCCCATCTGAGGTTACCTATTTCAAAAAAGTTTAAAATGATATTCGTCTTTACTGCTTATATTGGGATAGGCAGGAGCCTAGTCAGTTCATTAGCCATCTTATTTGACAATACGAGTGGTTCCTCGGACTGTCGATAGTAAGTGATTTAAAAATGTATTGTGAACAAACTAAATTAATTTTTACAATTTGAGACTTTAACTATGCTTAATGCTAAGGGTTAGTGTATTGGCTCAACAATAGGGGCCCAACTGCTGTACATTGTTTAGTTCAGCATTTGGTAGAATAATATCAGTTTAGTGTTTATTTTTCATATCCTGCAATGTGCAGTCCGTGTGTCTATTTGGGGGTGATGGTGTGGTAGCCGATTTAGCCTCAAAGATGACTGCTATCGCTGCTGTGTATATCGTTGTCTGCTCGTTTCGCAGATTTAGTGCGCTGAGGCAGCGTTGTCCGGGGATTGGGTTTTCTCAGGTTCCTGATTGCCTCGTTAGGATGATAGAAGAAGCTGCTTTTTGAACAGTGTCATGCTTCGTGCATGCTTCGTCGTAAAGCTTTTTGTTGCTGTGGTGCTTTCTCGGTCGAAGGTGAGACCGGTACATATGCGCAATATTTCCCTTTCGAAAATTGCGAGCTTTTTCATCCTGGTCTAAATGGAACTGTCGGATTGTGGCGTAGCCCATATACACCCACAAGTAGTCAGTGTCAGAACCCAACTGCTATGAATTTCGAAACCGCAAGGTCTGAGATGAAACCTCTTCCCATCCTCTTTGTTTTTGGCTCTGTTTTGTTCTTCTCTCAAAGTGGTTTCTAATCCACATCTGAGTATACCATACAACGCAGAAGAAGCTTCATAAACACGTTAGTGGATAGAACCAAACTGGATCTGATAGACTTTTTTTTTCTTTTTGCTGATTTGCTTCGCTATGTCCCCAGCTTATGCAGTACTTTGGCCCACAACATCAATACTTTCGAGTAAAAAATCCGCAAACTCTGCCTCTACGCATTCCGCTTCCCACGAATTCAGGAAAACGAACCACAAGCGAAGGAATAGATCATTGTTTATTGTGTAACTGTGAAGCTGTAGAATGTAGAGTCTACATTTTATGGCTGCCAACTTTCTTCCTTTGAAATATTAAACATGAAACAAAGGAACATTAAACACTTTTTACGTCATCTTTATGTGTTGTTACTGTTGTAACGGAGAATTTACGAGTAGTCAAGATGATTAGGACCAAGTAGACTTCAATCACAAAGCTGTGGGCAAAAGCGATAAAATTTTAAATTTCACAAGTATGTAAGAGCCAAAAAAAAATGTAATTCCCACCAAAAGATTGAAAACGAACTTAACCTAGAAATCCTTTGATCTCGTCGACATCGAATGTGATCGCACACAAAATCCCCGAAACAAGTTCACGATCCCTTCGAACATTCACATCGACCGAAGGTCTTGTTGGCAATCGATACGGCTGCGGTGGAGCCCGGCGTCGTCGGCTAGCCAATCAATCCATTCAAAGCCTTTAAAGCCAATTAAAATTGTGCACAAATCAAAATAAATTAAAAATAAAATTTCCTTCGGCGCTTGCTGGATGATTTAGATCGTGTTTAGCTCAAAGTAAGCATGTTTCAGCGATCCGCGCCACCGAAATCAATCATTATATTAATTGAACGTGAACGAGTATATTAGTGAGTGCAATTCATTTGTCGCACCGTCTCTTGGCGAATCGGCGGCTGCGGTGGCGGTCGGGTTATTTTTAGAAAATTCAAAATTGAAATTTGCTTTCACGAGGAACCGCCGAGTATTTATTCTCTAAACAGGTTATGCAACCGAGCCATATGTTGGGTAAATATTTGAATATTTATTCGCAGACGCCTTAGTCATTCATGGCCACACCGTGGGCTGCTCCCTGTTACATATGATGCACTCAATTAATTTGTTTATGTCATTTCCTCTTGTACTCTAAGAAAATAAAATGAATTGATTAACTGTGTGGAAGCGTTTTATGTACTCCTTCAGGTGTATTTGTCCTTTTGACAATGAGATTGAAGTGCGCTGGGACGAAGTTGATGGCAGACTTTTCTGTACTGAGGTGTGGGGAAGACGCTTGATGATTAAATGTTTATTTTCTTCAGTCAAGTGCATTCGTGTAGATTGAATGAGCTGGGGGTCTGAATCTATTCACGTTGCAATGAGGACGAAAATGCGATCTTCGCAAAGCATTCTACATTCGAGTGATGTAACCAATGAAATAATTTTTGAATTTCACTGATATTCGGGTTGGAGAGTTAGGTCAGTGGGTAGACGCTCAAGGCACTTCGGTCCTGACGGAACCATTGTAGTGCCCAAAGGGGGAATACATGTTCGTCTTCACACCTTTCTCGTACCCATCATGCCTGCACGTTGTTTAACCATCCTGAAATCCTAATAAACCTGAACACTGGAAGAAGTGTTCTCCCAGTGTTCAACTGAGAACTTGGAAGACTGATAAAGATTGCGTCTGCTCTGGTTTTTGCCCATGGTTCAGCCTTCTCAAATGTTTGAGTTCAATATAAAACTACGGCTTGAATTTCAGTATTTAGGGTAGCAAATTGTGGACTAGTACGTGTTTCGACTTCCGACGATCCAGTTTGGTTCAGCGCAGTACACCGCGTAGGGTTTATTTTGACCACATCACCCCCCTCGATTTCCTGACTGGACTTTGTGACATTCTTCTTCTTTGTGTGGCGCATTCAGGCCAGATTGGACCTAGGCCTCAATCAATAAGTCTCTTCAGCTAGGACAATCTCTGGGTAGCTGCCTGGTTGGTGTAGGTTCTTCTGCACTTTTGTGCTTTTGTGCTTTGTCCCATAGGGCCGGAGACTTTGGCGTTGGATCCACCGACGCCTGTTTGGACTCATTTCACTGCACATTTCGTGCTTGAACTTTCCTCTCAAATGCATTTAATGCCGCTTTTACACACGCAACTTTTTATTGACGATTTTCTGCAATTCCCTTTTGTGATCGCAAGCCACTTTACACGTAGAAATCAACCCAGTTGCAATTCCTGCTCCTTTCACACGTGTTTTTCTATACCCAACACTGAGAAGGCAAGAATAAAGCAATTCGAAAAAAACGAAAAGAGATAAAAGGGTAGCAATTCTCGGGCTACCCCTTGCACGTTTCTCCTGCCTTGCCTACAAGATTGGAAAGTTGCAGCCAAACATAGTATGTGTAAAAGCGGCCTAACGCAACAGGACTAAAGATCGTTCGTAGAGTTTTTTTCCTGGAAGTAGCCTAGGACTTTGTCCATGCGTATGCATTGTAGATAATGAGATACTACATGTGTTCAGCGAAAATATCAAGTCGGTTTGGAAATCAGCCGTGTTTGTTCGTCCGCTTGATTTTTCAATAATTTATTGATTTCGTTCGTATGACCGCCACGGCTGGCTCGAATTCAATAATTTAAAATGATTTCTTTCGTATGACCGCCACGGTTGGCTCGAATGTAGTCTAATCTGGAGGTCCAATTTTCGATGACTTGTTGAAACCACAGCTCCTGCACATCATGGCTCTATAGCGGTTACCATTGACTGTAACGTTCTGGCCAGCATAGTTTTTAAAGGAATACGGACCAATTATTCCACCAACCCAGTCAGTTTTTGTGGATGTAACGGTGTCTCAACATACACTTGAGTATCCATTCAACCAAAAGTGAGCATGGTGAAAATGGACGTAGTGCGCGATACGTACTTCGAACAGAACCATGATTTTCAAAATAAATTTGCACAATTTGGAAGCGTTCTTCTGGCGTCAGTCTATTCATGTTGAAATGCAAAACCAAACTAAAAATAAATCACTTGACAGCTATTTTGTAAAGTTCTCTGCCTCAAAAAACGCCCTTTATTATTGAGGAACTCTCTACTACCTCTGTCTGCTGTTTGTCGTCTCTTGACAACAGAGCATTGCCTCGATTTTCCCTCGTTCACCCATTTTACCCATGGTCTATTCTACTTCTTTCTCAGTGCTAGCAGCAGAGCATTGACAGCTCATTGCATTCGACCAATGATGTCAATGTCATCGGCGTATGCAAACGGAGTTCGTTTTTACGGGCTTGAAGATCGTGAGCATAGTGTTTTTCGGTGAGTTTTGAGCGATCAATAATGATTTTGAAGAAGTTCAGCTTCTCTAAATTTGGCAAATGGTATTGGCATTAAGTGTGTAGGGCCCGTATATTCACTAAAGAACTTGAACTTGACTGCTTGTTTGAGCCATTGCTACAAATCCCCATAAGACAGTAGAAAACGATGTTATATCTTTTATGTTATATCTCCCTCTTCTGACTTCTTTTTATACCACGATGCTGGAGTTGCGACCGAGCTAGTTCTGTCGTATCTTTGCCTTACGGACTATGTCCACATCCAGTTGAACCTTGAACAAAGGGTAGAGTTCGCACCAACTTCTCCTCTTGCCATTGCTTTCTTCGCGCACAGGACGAAATGTTGGAACCAGATTTTATTTTGTGAAAGAACCGAGTACCAACTCTGCTATCCTCACTAACCTGACTCTTATTTAGCTTTCGAATGACTAGAGGAATATTGCTAAAGACATGCAATTGATTCTCGCAATCAGGAATCTTACCCCAGTTGTTTGGACAAATCGAGTTAGCAGGCTTTGCCTAGGGCAATTATGGTGAAACGTACTTTTAATGAAAAAACGTTATTCCGAAAATGTTTGCTTCAACTGAACAAACATCTTCTCAAGATAAAAAATCTTATTCGCACCACAAGATTATTGTAAGATATAGCGAGGATCAGGAGAGACTGAGGGGGTTCAGGCGAATTTTAGACATTTCGAGAATCTTCCGAAATGTCCGAATTGTATTCTTTCTTCGAATTCAATCAAATGGTTAACAGAAGAATTTAAGACGTTCTATTCATCTATGATGCGAGACGATCACACAGTCTGATCAGTCGGAGACGGCATCACCACTGACCACTGCGCGATTGGAACACACGCCTTTACTTTAAGTTTACCCTACAATGATTTCTCCTGAATCTGCAGAGAAAAGGAAGAGAAGGAAACAACAGTGCGTTTTTTCTGCAAATGCAGCGTCCTCTCCTAACAAACAAAAAGGCGCTTACTTCTTCAATAATCTGGTGTCAGTAATTTTCAAAAGCACCAACTGGTTTATGGAGTTGGGTCAACTAGCTCGGCATGGCAACACAACAAACCTACGCTGGCATCATTGTAACATGCAAGCAATTACTCGCCTAAACTTAATCCAACCTATGCATCCAGACAAATCTGCACGTACAAGCCCTCAAGTGTCTTAGTTACGTAGCCCCCAATCTTATTCTTCTTTTTTCTTTAGTTCCTGTATCCCCTTGTGGCGCATAGGACCCCAACTACGTCTACGCGCCATCGCGTTTTGCCTCAACTCTCCCCAACTTTCCCCCAATTGCCGCGCTTCACTCTCCACCATTCTGAGCCAAGTTTTCTTCGGACCGAGAAGTCTTCTGTCGCCCTGTGTTAAAGGGTTCCATTGCATATCTTGGTTAGCTATACAGCCCCTATTGACAATTCTTGAACCGAATGAATAATGTAAGGTACTTGTGACGAATGTTTATTCTCAACTTCTTCCCTTCTACGCCAGGATTTGTGAAGCCGTGGAGATGTAATAATAAATACCCTTGCTTTGTACAAAAATCGCCCTCAAACTCTGTAGAAACACCCAATCATTCACATGATTCACTAAAGATTCATATTTTTATGATCGCCTTTGGAAGGGGATCTAGATGAAGGCACACACGCGGACGGATGTTATAGCATTCCTTTGATTTCATCTTCAAAGACAATCTGCATCCGCAAGCCTCTCGAAGTGATTAACTGATGAAACTCATAAAACTCTGTCCGCACGCATTCCCTGACTGTGCACTGCGTGAAAATGGGGTCAGCACCCTTAGCCGCCGCAGCAGCATTGCATTCCTATTTTTAAAGCTGCACATTTCCGCATACTTTCTAATCACTTTTCATGACGTGTCTTATGTTTTATTTATAGATTCAGAAAATGCATCGACTGGAAACGCTAAACCGACAACATCACCATCGTCGTCGTCTCAACCGCAAATAACATTTAGCGAGAACTCCAGCTCCCTGGTCCGATGCATTCCCAACGAGCGAGCAACATTCTTCATCAAGATCGATTGTCCCGACGATCCCGAGATTCTTCCACTTAAATTCGAATGGTAAGTGCGCGTACTCACGCAATTTGAAAATGATCAATGAAATTTTCAAAATTTCCCACATGCCTCCTAAGAGAGCCAGTCTGGCGATCGTGGTTCTCTTAGCTGGGGGCGCCTCTGTGCGCAGGCCAATTTCCCCACTGACCCACTGAGAGTGAGTGGCGAAATTTGAAGAATGCTCAACACCTCAATACTCGCAGAATCAAAGGAACTTAGTGGTTCTCGAGAATGCTTAAGTCTTCCAACGAAGTCCCGCCGATCTCGAAACTCGAAAACGCCATGCACACACGATCGCCAGTCCAACTTTGACCATCGGCGTGATCGTTTGAAATCGGTTAGTGCTGTCCCGTGTGTCCGTATCGCAGCCCCTCGCGATATCTCGTTGCTTGTAGTTCAAAAGAAAAGACGGACGGATATAAAATTTCGGTCGTAAACGTGTGTTGGTTGTTTGATTGTTTTTCCGTTTTTCCTATTGCTGTTAAAGAAAATTAATTGATTTTGCTAATTCATGTGGAAAGCCTAGGAATTAATCAATCCGCCGTGCGGCGAAACGTCGAAACAAAACCGTCATCTGTAACCGTTTCGCGTTTGTATTGGCAGGGCTAACAGTGCTTTGTGTTCCCGCTGCTGCTAAATTTAGAACGTTCTTTATGAGTTTTGATAAATAAATAAGAATTTGCGCAAGTTTTTGTATATATTTTGTTCTTGTCTATTCTGTTCCGTTGTGACAGAGAAATATTTCGCAATATTTCGAGTGCGAACGGTGTGCAATGGTCGTCGGTCGTCGCGGCCCTTAAGGGTTACCAACTTCGGCGATTCGCTTACGTAATTGAAGTCGAAAAGAATGTGGAAATTTCGACGACGTTTTGGAGATATGATATACGCACGCCATCTGTGAGATTGAAGACGTTCGAAAATAGATTTCGCCACTTATTTTCCGTCGAGTGGGAAAGAAGTATTTATACTTGCGACAGTTCTTTTTTTTTTTTGTTGTATTTCTGGTCAACTCCACTGTGCCCGGTTCTGAGTGCTGTGATAAATTACAGAAAATTCTTGAAATTCCTGCTCAAAGGACGAGTATTTCTGCCCATCCGCGCATATGTCTGGCGGTCAGAGTGATCGATGTGTCTGAGAAGAGTCAGCTTAATCCAAGTGATAGCCTTCACCGAATTTCCCACGATCGTGGAAAAGTGTTTTTGAATGCGTACGTGTGTGTGAGTTTCGTGAAATTTGTGAAAAATTACGTAAAGTGAAAGGAAAAAAAAAATAGAAAAACGAAAATGGGCAATGGCTGTTCGAAATGTTGCAAATGCAACGAGCACAAGCACATCCATGGAACGCTGTCATCGACGGGTTCGTCTGTCTACAGACGGAGGTAGGACGCACAAGTGTTTATTGTTGTTATTCTTTTGCAATCACATTCACGAGTGTTCTCTCTGCAGTGCGAAAAGGAACACGATCAACAGATCGCTTGAAAAGTGATTCAGAAAACGAACGTTTTGAGTGTACACTTGGAGAGATTTATAGCTGTGAAGTGATCTCATTTAGCTTTCCTTCACTCTCTGTCGTTTCGGATGATGGGACTAGTCCAAGGGTAGCCCGAGAGACTGATGGATACAGAAATATAATTTTAAAAATAATGCTCTATTTGTTTTTCATATTTTTCGTGCAAAAAATATGAATAGCAGATCGGCAGCTGTCATAATTTAGCAGGTGATCACGAGGGTGGATGGGGTGTTGACAGTTTATTGGATTTGCCGCCCACATTTAATTGTTGGCTGGATGGTGTCATGGCTAAGTCAAGTGGGTTAAATAGTTTGTGGCGCCAAGGTGACGTTTGGACGTTTTGATGGATTTTTAAACTTTTCCCGTCTGCTGTCACTGATTCTGTTGCGAATTATCTGTGTGACCGGGCTGAGATGATGACTCACTCTATGTTGTGAGTGACTCATGACTCATGGCAAACCTGTGCCGAGAATTATGTCACAAAAGACAAGTCGTGAGACAAGTGTTTCGGCCGATTCTCCATCCAAAAATATACTTTCGTCTTCATTCGGGCGGAGGGATTTGCTCGAACATTTATGAGGTCCATCGGGATGACAGGTGGTGCATGTAGTGCACACAAAAACAGAGGCGGTGAGAGGAGGATATTTTACGATGTCATTAACGTGTGAATTGTTTAAAAACAGCGCGTTAAAAGTTCAACATTTGTTAGAGGCAATAGAACATGATGCCGGAAAGATCAACATCAAACGAAGGCTCTGCACTAGATCTTTTTCTGGATTTATTGGTCCTGCTGGTGTTGGGGCACGTGCCTTTGTTTCAAAGTCAGGGCTTTAGTAAATCATTAGCTCTCGGGGGAGAGTAGCGTCAATTTCTGAAAACTAGAACGTGTCTGTTGGACTTTCAAGATTTGAATCATAGCCAGTTTGGGGGCACATTGCGGTCTATGTGCTGAATTGACTTTCAGGTCCTGAGCAGTAAGTGGTTTATCGTCAAAGACTTCACATAGCCTGCCAGGAATTGATAGAAGTACATAAATCAGCAGGCCTTTGGTGGCCTGTGGAAGTGGATTAAGTTGAGATTTCTTTAATTGGTGTCGTTTCGTGGCACAGACTAAACCGACGTTCATAATAGAAATGCGTGTCTTTGGTTTTCCACAGATTACACGGCATGTACAATGTGTAGTTTAAATCCGAAACAAGAGCTATGCTAGGATTCTAATGACAGAAGCTAGGTGCAGACGCGTGTGTCCGCATGAGACCCCATTCGGGTTTTAATATTTCTTGGCTTTCAGTCTGACCCTTGTTCATAACATAAGCTAAAGTCATTTATGTACAAACAAGAAACACTGAATCTCATTCGTCTGTCTTTGGATGAACTGACTTTCGAAAGCTAAATTTTGTTTCCTTGCCAAAGGAATGGTCATGTAACTTATCACTTTAACTTTAAGGATAAAAAGGCTATCTATGCAAGTCAGAATAACTTGCCTTACCCACACATATTGCAAATGTAAACAGTTGCGAATGCTCAGCATTCCAACGTTCAGAAATTGCACAAATCCCATTGCAGTATGAAACTAATTTTAGAGAACACGAAATGAATTGTTTATAGACCGCAACCGATTTATTATTTACATTGGCATTGAAGTAAGCTACATAAACAGACTATGTAGCTATTCTGCACGCATTGGCAGAATGGAACCGTCAAAGCAATCTTTAGGTTCATCTCCACTTCAACACGATGATTAAAGGCTATCGAATGCATAACCTGATATGAACATATGTGGATACGTGGGGGAGGTGGTTTCTTGGACTTGCGAAAGACCCAACGATTAGCATGGTGAGTAAGATGCAACTGATCTCATGCACCTACTTGATAAATTTTGTCTGATGATATTTTTGACAGAATGTCCATGAATGAATTGTACACAAAATGGATCAACAATAAATAGAGACGTTCACAGCAACTCAACTGCTACAAATGGTGCAGAACATAATGTTGGTACAGTTTGATCTCAATAATGATCGAGTGCCCTTCTCTTGATTACATGGATTATTCCTAAGAATCAATATGGCTTATTAGAGTAATGATGCGTTTTGGAAAACGCCCCATGTTTAGTTTGAAATTAATTTGGACACTAGAAAGACTAGATGATGCTGTCTAGAAAACTTAAATGACTTTTGTAGCGATAAGGAGTGGAAGAAGTACAAACTTTTCGAAATCTTTACACTTACTCTAAGTAATTGAATAATAAGTTGTCAGAGGAGTTTGAGGTCCAAAGTGGAGTTTCACAATTGTTTCTGTTGGTTAACAACGATGTACACCGTTCAGCAATGACGGACGGAAATTATGGACTACGGCATCTTACCTTAAACACCTTGACTACGCTGACGATATTTGTCTACTTTCGCATCGGATAAGGGACTGTCACTTGATGGCCACAATCTAGAAGCTGAGGCAAACAAAGTAGGGCTCAAAATAAAAAAACACTAAAGCCCTTAGCATTTCTAACAACCGCTCCCATCTGGACATTGCCAAGAAAGTGGAGAAAGTTAACAGCTTTCTATACTTAGGATGGGTGGTCTCGTCTAACCGCGGTGGCACCCAACTTGATGTGTGCACCAGAATCGGGAAGGCTATAAAGCTGCGATCGGAATGCTATTCACGATCTGGAAAAGTGTCCCCTTTCCCACATGGTGGATTTCTGCAACGCATCATGGAACATACATAACATTTTTCCATTTCCATCTACGTAAGATTGAGAGACAGTCGATAGGCAGTATTCATAATTGATTATTTGTATTTCTCATTCGTGTGGAGTACCACAGGAACCACCCCTCTGGTCCCCTTATGTTCTCTCTAGATATGAACTTACCTCGTCGTCAATTCTTTCGAAATACGATGATGACACAAAGCTCGTCTTAAGCTGTACATTGGAACCCATACATAGTTGGATTCACTTCGTTTTGAAATAATTGACATTAAAGCAAAAATAATAATATCGGTGGCGTTACAGTTTGAACTTTCTCATGACCAGTGATGGGACTTAACATTTTCAAAGTGTGGTAGATCCGGAAGGACATGTGTAGTAGATTTGAAAAAAGTGTGGTAGATCCGGTTTGCTTATTCAATTTCTAAGAATTTTCACATCTTACGCTAACGCTGCTCTCATAAATTAAAAAAAACAAGTCCTCACTCTCCTCTGTGATCACATTTTTGTAACACAGTCATCAGCCTTAGTTTTTTGTACATATTATCTTTGCAAATTGAGTTTCGAAAAGTGCTTAAGAAACAAGAAACTATAAAAATGTGTGGTAGATTTTGCACTTCGGGTAGTAGATCTTCGCAATATAGAAATAGATCTACCACAATTGTGGTAAAGTCCCAACACGGATTCAGGACCTCGTTTCAACAAATCTGCCAACCACTATTGTTCTCTCATATTTAAGGGACCTATAGTTTTATCCCGACTCCGAGTGGTGTAGTTTGAGAAAATTGTTCTAGACAGACATAATCTGTGAGTATTGTTAGTGACTCGAAGAGGTGTAACAGTGAATTAAGAAAGTTGTCCGTGTCTGGAATTGATCCAAGGTAGAGTTAAGGTGCAACTACCCAATGGCAGCCACAATATATTTGTTTCTTATAACTCTTAGAAAGTGAATGCGTGACTATGGCAAAAAAAAAACCTCTGAATCACTTCCAATTTTTCCAAATAATCTTAGCGACGGACATGATTCGATGAAACAAAATTGTTATCACATACGACCTGGCTGTAGTCACATATTCATACCAAGCTACCTCTGCTGTACTCAACACCTAATTTTCATAGATAGTCGAACCCTCTGGGCTTAGACCTGCGTTAGGCCTGTACATTTGTGAGGTCTATGGGAGACGTGATACACTTAGCAATAGTAACCTTCCACACTCCAGTCCTCTCACTTTTCTAAGTGAATCTGCTGCCCTCAATTCGTTGAAGCATAAAGCTCCACAACATCGTACACAAAATTCGCAATCAAAGCACTTCAACCACAAAAATGTTCTAACAGCGTTTAGTGCATCTCCTTGGGCCAGGAATATTTTTTACAACCGTGTTCTTGTCTTCTTCTTCTTCTTTGTTTGGCGATACAGTCCGGTGTGGACCTGGGCCTTAACCAACAAGCCTCTCCAGCCAGCACGAACTTTCGCCAGCTGCTTCCAGTTGGGCAGACCAAGCTGGTTGAGATCCTTCTCCACTTGTGTGCGCCATCTCGTTCGAGGACGTCCTCTCTTGCGTTGTCCCAATGGTTCGGAATCGAAGATTCTTCGGGCCGGAGCTGTGGTGTCCATCCGCTCTGCATGACCTAGCCATCATAAGTGTTGGATTCGAAGACGCTGAAATAGGTGCATGCCGCTGTACAGTCCGTACAGTTCGTGGAGAAGATTCTCCTCCAGATGCGAAACAGGACCAAAGATCGCACGTAAAACTTCTTCATCCGCTTTCAAAAGCGTCCATGTCTCTGCGTCGTTCCTGTCATTAGTTCTTTATTAACGACTTAGGCATTCTTTTCCACGCATCTTACTGACATTGAAGATTAGTGCCCGTATTCATACACGCTAGAATGAGGTCTCACAAGTCACACCGACTTCACAAGATCATGGCGAGTCACCAACTCTGAGGTTATCGTACCCCTGTGAGTCTCTCAGAGGAATTGTCAAAATTTTGAGCAAGTCACAAGGGAAAAATAAAGGAAGAATTATAGCAACAGATAAAATGAAATACGAATAAAAATTAAGACAGACGTAAAATGAAACAGTGTCCATCTGTCTGTTGTCACAATTTTCGCACCACTGACATTTTTGAATCGTGAGCACACCACAAGCAGAATACTGGCAAAGTATTGAATTTTCAACTTTTGTGTAACAAAAAATTACATGACGGCTATGCCATCGGGTAGTCGTTCGGCCGTCATGTGATGCCATCGTTTTGGCAAAAGTAGGTATATATTTGTTTTTCGGTCAGCCGATCTTTTACTGCTGTTTGTTGGTTGGCACCATATTACTTGTACTCCCATAGACTAGTTGCTACCCGAAGCTGTCGTCGATCACATTCAGAATAATACTGTAGATCACTCCTTAATTTCATTCACCTTAAGAAAGTTTTCTCAAAAGCATGTAAACTCGACTGCATTTCATCAGCAGAATTGTAACGTGATCGCTTGCCGAACCATACATCTAGGCGCCAACTCCTTTATTCACCTGATATGACACACTAAAGTAGCCAGTCTTTCAAAAGATCACTTGCAATGTCCACCTTATATCTCACATCAGCAAACATCCAAAGAATTCAGTCCCAAATACTTTGCACATTGTTGCCCAATTTTGGGTCAACAACTCTTCCGTCAACTAACACGGATCGCACAGACGAAGTCCCCAAGAAATACTACAAAACACTTTCGATACACTTGGCAATCGATGGCGAATCTCGATCAATTAAAATCCGAACGAAATCTGTTCACTGTTTCACTATGTCACACGATATTTTTAGATTTACAAAAACGATCGTTGTCTTCGCTGGTCCGCCGCCGGCTTGTGGATAAATCTGTTCGCATTGATAATGGACTGGTGAGTGTTCTGATTGAATTCGAAACTCTGGCAATGGTCTACGATTGCGAAATGGATCACTGAGAACTTTCATCTGGTTCTGTCAGGAGTTGTTGAAATCGATGGCGATAGCTGACAAAATTGAAGTGCTAATAGAATTATGTGTGTCTACGCTTCCAAGAAATGATCGGATGTTTATAATTATGGCGAATTTCTGAGAATGACTCTGCGTGGTTCATGGGCAGAATTGTCTGATCAGTCAGATCTAGATCAGATCTGTCATAAGTTCAAGGCACCTTCTGGCGTACGTTACGCTTTCAATTGTTCAAAATGTGAGAAGGTGTTGAAAATTAGTGTTTCCTGTTGGGCTTGTGTTACGTAGTGCAATTTGAGGGATGGAGAACAAAATTGTTTGAGAAGAATACTTGGTAAATTGTATAAAAGTAGAGTTTGGAGAAAAAATGCTTTAGATGGTGGATGGATTTTCTTGTGCCATTAATTCTTCGGAGAAATCATATTCGGGTTTTGAGTAGTTGGAGTATCCATGCCTAAGATGTTTAGGCCATGCAGAGCATATGGATGACACTGCTCCAGCCCGAAGACACTTCCACTCCGCTTGCCTAAATGGAGTCAGCTGGCTAAGGATTGTGCCAGCTGAAGGGGCGGGCTGTTGTCCATGTCCATCCCGGCATTAAGCATTGAGTAATTCGAACATAATAAGTAGTTAAGCATTTCGTTTAGCTTCGTGACGTCATTAAGAAGAGTCAGAAAGTAAATGAAACGTAAGATAATTCTTGTTAATCACTTCCTCTTTAAAGTTAAGGGGCAATTGAATGGAACAGCCTTCCTTCAAATGATCAATTTAATAGAATCACCTTATACCATAAACAAATGCCGGAAATCAGATAATACCAATGTACAAGGCTTTGTACCTATTGTACCGGATCCGCGGTTGCACGACTCCACTTCTTCGGAGTCAATGACAATGCTCAAAGAGTATAATTGCGTACAAAAAGTATTCCAAACCTTCGCCATTTAGGATCGGCATAGAACTCCAGGTCCCCTCTACGTGTGGGAGAAAATATAGTAATAACACGTACAATATGATTGGTTGGTTATTGGTGAGTTCAGGTTCACTACGTGCTGTAGCGCCACATGTACTAATATCCGACGCTGAAACAGGTTGAAGAAAAAACGCAAATAGTCACACTCATTAATAAAAATCTTGCTGGGACGAACTACGTCTTCCACTGTTTTTGCCTTGCGAACACATTTTTCTGTCGTATTGAGATACTCTTCCAATTTGGCGAATCTTGTAATTATCCTTTGCATATACTTAGTTGCCTTGAAAATGCCCAACACCTCCAGAAAGAAATCACAAATGGTAAAACATACGAACCTGCCACGTTTTGCTGCCAAGCTGTATTTTGTAGAGTCTCATGATGCTATCGATTAGATCCACACCACCCATGTATTCGTCCAATAATATTGATCTTGATCGTCTTGTCATACCTCCTCGCCTATGCTTTTGGCATTTCTTCTGCAACTTGATGCTATGTTAACCACCGTGCCATCTTTTCAGGCTACGGTTGCAACATCTACACCGTTAACATCAGCAACATACTCAACAGAATAGCATTTGTCTTTTTTGGAAATGTCTCTGTCTGTAGGTAATTTTCAATCTAGAATTCTGTTCCGACGTACAGTGCCAAGACTTAGTAGACCATTTTTTGACTATATTCAAAGTTGCGCCTAGATCGGGTTCATCGGGCCCCGTGAGATTGACAGAAAGTCAAGCTCGTCCATGTCACACCGCTCTACATAGGGTTAAACTTACAATTCCTTCCAACAAAAGAGGACTCTGTTCATCCTGCCGTTTCTTGTATTTGACGTGTTATGGCTCCCATCTAACGTTTCTATACGTTGTCCTAAGACATATTTGACCCTTTAATACTCCCAGATTCGCTGAAGACCCTCTTTGTCTTTCTCCAAACCGAAACATCTTCCTAGAATTAAGCATTACCAAAACGGAAACAGAATCTTTCTCTTCAATGTCATTCATCAAGAAGGCAATGGTCAAAATAACGCAACTTCCTCTATCAACAACGATAATCTTCCCCCCGAAACGCCTTCAAAACAGTCTTGCACCATCACTTGTTCATTCACAAAGTAGCCTGTCAATCCCAATTGGCCCACGTCATGTGAAAATTCAAATCGGTTTCCAAACACAAATTACAACACATCTCTGCGCACTGCCCTGCTGCCACTACATGCCGCCGAAAACTTCGAGTGGTCTCGCACTGGGGGCGCTTCTAAATTCCCCAAAATGCCAGCGAACCGCCAAGATCCAAGCGTAAACACTGGCAGACGAAATTTCAAAATAGCCCACCGCCTGCACACCAGTGTGCAGACACTAGATAATTAACAAATCCGCTAATTTTATACTAAACAATACATCCGCCGCACTTGAGGGCGACGGGGCTGAGGGTACTTGTCCTCGGTCTCCCAGTCTCCGGGCAGATTGTGTGCTTCCCTGGCCGCAGGCCAACTGTAAAGGGGACTGCAACTTTGCAGTAGTTTCTCCTCCAAAACTATGAGCTTTTCCTTTTTATAAAAACACTATTCCTCTCTTGTTCTCATTGCAGGAGCCGTGGTGAATTGCCGATCGAGAACTCCGATCGATTCCGCATCACACAGACCAGCAACGCTGTTCAGCTGGCAGTCGAACATGTTCAGCGCGACGACGCTGGTCACTACACACTCTACGCCCGCACCAAAGGCGGGAGTGTCATACGAAAAGACGTCGAACTGGTGGTCGAAGACAGATCGACCGGGGACGATCCGCCGATATTTCTCCGGCGCCTCGGCGATCTGTCCGTCAAAGTTGGTACACGGACGAGGTTGCTCGTCGAGATTCGTAGCTCAACTGATGTCAAGGTAAGTCATTCGAGTTTCCATCCATCAAAACCCCTTCTTCCTTAGGCTAGTTGTTGCATATTTGAGTAAAATTTTCAGATCACTTGGTACCGAAACGATCGTCGAATCTGTGAAAACGATCGAATCAAGCAAATAAACGAGGGGTCGTTCTATTGCGTCGAAATCACGCCGGTGATCCTGGAGGATGGCGGGCAGTGGATGGTTATGGCGGAAAACCTGGGGGGTCGAAATTCCTGCATAGCCCATCTGAATGTCCTCGTCCCGAAGGCGTACAAGCCGCCGGAGTTCATCGAAGAGTTGCGAGCAGTGCTCACCGATCAGGGGACAGTGTCGCTTGAGTGCAAGGTGGTGGGTGTTCCAACGCCCGTCCTGAGGTGGTTCAAGGACTCGAAGGAGATTAAGGCGGGCGATGTGTTCGCACTCACCGCCAATCCGGACGATCCCACCTCGCTTGGCACGTACACGTGCGAGGCTGTCAACTGTATGGGGAAATCATATTCTAGCTCGAAGGTGCACGTCGTTGGACGCGGAAGCCGCGAGGGATCACTGAAACCCGCCGATAGGTATGTATCCGTCGGATTGTGTTTGTTTTCCTCGACTGATGATGTCACTTGCTTGCAGCGTCCAAAACAACGCACCGCCCCCGATATTTACGAACGAATTGCGTGGCGCATCGGTACGCATCGGTGACACAATAATTCTCGGCTGTCAAGGTGAGTTGAAAACGGATTTCTTGATCAATTGCCAAAGTATTCTGATTGCGTCGTCAGCATTTTTGTCGGGCGGTCTTGAACTTCATGACGCGAAAGTTGTTGACGTGGGATAGGTCGTGAGGTGGCTCTCTTCTCTACCTCTCTCTCTCTCTCTCTCTCTCTGCCCCTCTCTCGGGCTGTGATGAAAGTTGCTTTTTGGGAGGAGAAAGCTAGCGGTTTCTCTTTGATGGCGTGGATCTCGTTGCGATCTCTTCAAAGTTATCACTTGACTTGAGCTTTGAGCGGACATGCTCAATGGGAAGGGAATTTTTTTTTCTTGCAGCTTTCCCACATCATGAGGAAGGGATGACGAGTGAAAATATTGACAGATATGTAGTCTACTTGAAAGCACCGGTCCGGCTGTAGAGACCAGAGACCGAGTGTCTAGACAGAGGTTAGGGGTTGGCAGTGACAACGTTTGACTTTCGGACTGTTGATATTTCTATTGACTTACACGACATCGCACCGGAATGCATTTGACATGAGCAATCGTTGTCATCGAAGGAAATTCTCTTGACGAGCCAAAAATTGTGCATTGAGTGCACGGATAGACGGAAATTTGTTTGACAGGTTGCAGGGAGGTTTGTTGAATAAGAATTTTTGTAAGGACTAAGGTATAAATGGCTAACCACAATGGATGTAAGGAGACTTACATCAACTGAAATATTTGTGAGGACATGATGCACTGTGACCATGTGTAATCACTTCGCCCAGTTTCGTTGAGTTTCGTTCACTTTTGATTACTTGATTGCCTGCAAAATCAATAGAATTTTATTAAAACTTAGCAGGTCAATAGAAAAGAGAAAACATAGGAATACCTTACATATGTGAAAAGTGAAAAGTAACCAGATAAGAACGAAAAGAGAACAAAATTCAAATAAAACAACAAATGTGTGAGATATAAAATTTATTCTTGCTTTATTTTGAAGCTTCATTCAAAGCACATCATGCAAATGTCTGTATCGGTGCAAATGTTTGATGACTCGGTCCATCAAGTTTGTGGCTTACTGTCCAAAAGAGTGGACTCATTCTCCGATTCCTCCACGATGCGACAAATTGCCTGCACACTGAAGCCATGAAAACCACCGACCTTAAGACGAAATCCACGTTGAATATTTACAACGAAGATGGATTTTTTTTTAATAATTTCCACATGTTCAACGACGCATAATGCACTATG
This sequence comes from Eristalis pertinax, assembly GCA_907269125.1. Taxonomy (NCBI): domain Eukaryota; kingdom Metazoa; phylum Arthropoda; class Insecta; order Diptera; family Syrphidae; genus Eristalis; species Eristalis pertinax. The sequence goes on along the minus strand of OU026148.1, from coordinate 66,317,462 downwards.
TAATGAGAGTCTTGACGATTATCTTGACAGTTGGATATCAGTGCTAACTTTGAAAAGTCCGGAAACATAAAAGCTCAACTATAATGCGCATGAGCGAGCATGAGCTAGTGTCAAGTTTTGACGAACTGTTTCGTCATGTTTGCTAAAAAACCATGAGTAACTGTAATAAAGACATGCGCCAATAGCCTCCTGTCAGAAATTCCTCCATTGCTTGCTTTATTTTTTATTTTATTATGATTTATTATGAATTCCTCATGTTTCCAGTTCCATTATATGTGAACGTATATACGAATACCAATACAATATCAGCTGATTTGCTTATTTTTCAAATTATTTTTTTTGTCTGTGTTCAATTGTCACATTCGCATATGCGGGGTGCGATTCATTTCGCACGCTAGTACGAGAAATATTCGCAATCTTTCATGGACGACATTATATGTGTATAGACACTAGCTAATACTCGCTCATGCGCATTATAAAGGGTGGTTACATTTAAGGGCCGATGTTGATTTTGGATAAAACACAAATTGTTTAGGAAATTATTGTCATTTCTTTTTGTTAAGATAATATTGGTTTGGTTCACTTATGTATGCAACAAAATATCGGCCAAATGGCAGCCACGACCCCCGCGGCACACCTCCATCCGATGGTGCAAATTTTCGATGACGCTGAAGCATAATTGAGGTTCTATGCCGTTAATGTGCCAAATTATCTCATCCTTAAGCTCTTGCGTTATTGCTGGCTTATCGACGTACACCTTTTCTTTCAAATTACCCCAAAGAAAAAAATCAAACGGTGTCAAATCACATGATCTTGGCGACCAATTGACATCGCCACTACGTGAGATAACACGGCCATTGAATTTGTCGCGCAAAGGAGCCATTGTTTCGTTAGCTGTGTGGCAAGTGGCACCGTCCTGTTGAAACCACATATCGTCCACATTCATATCTTCCAATTCGGGCCATAAAAAGTTCGTTATCATTTCACGATAGCGAACGCCATTCACAGTAACTGCCTGACCGGCCTCATTTTGGAAAAAAATACGGCCCGATGATGCCGCCAGCCCATAAACGGCACCAAACAGTCACTCTTTGTGGGTGCATTGGTTTTTCGACAATCACTCTTGGATTATCATTCGCCCAAATGCGGCTATTCTGTTTATTGACGAATCCACTGAGGTGAAAATGTGCCTCATCACTGAAGATGATTTTCTTTCGAAGTGCACGATATGCATTTTGATTTGAACGCCCATTCTCATATTAAGCCTGAATAACTTTATCGGGTTATTTTCATTTGAGTTAGTCTGAAATTGAGAAATGTAAAATGAAATGCAGAAAAAAACTGGACGTTTAGGTGTGGTTCACATTCAACATCGGCCCTTAACGTTTAACCACCCTTTAGTAAACTTTAGGAAGTGTGTGTCTTCTGTTTGTGATGGCACGTAGCTGGATATTGATCGCTAGAACCATTTTTCAGTGTTTGCAGATCTGCTCAGTGGCATCCGTCATGTAGCTGGACATTGATCGTTAGAACCGTTTTTCAGTGTTTGCAGATCTGCTCAGTGGCATCCGTCACACTCCTGATTTTCTAGTAAACTTTAACGGTGTCTTGCAGAAAACATAACGTCGGTATTACAAAAGATAAAGGTAATAGGTGACTATCTTGCGATGCACCGGAACTGGGGTGGAATTGGCTGAAGCTTACTTAAAAAACTTACTACGCGCTTGCAATGCCATTGTCAATTTAATAATAATATGTGTGGGGCTACAGCCACTCGTGTTGCTCGTGCTATTGTTTTCTCACGAGTGGAAGCATGGCAGTTTTATGCCAACGCCAAACGTCCATGTTTGAGAAGATTTTTCTAAACAGTTATAATCTTTGATCATTGTCAAGTCACTCGAAAGAGGTGGGGCCCTGAAAATGATTCTGGTCGTACTGTTAATCGAACCTAGACACCGAAGTTCAAATCCGAAGAAGTCGAGACACAGATCCACAACGCAACGGCCATAAGCCACTGTCAATTTAAGAACCGCAAATTTGAGAACGCTTTGGCAGACACAGGACGAGCTGGTTGGACCAAGTCCAAAAACTCACCTGGTTACGCCTGTGCATAACTTCTGATGAGTTAGAGTCGATAGGAGGGGATCGAGTGGTTCGGAGAACTTTACTTTACTTTACTTTACTTCAACCACCGCGACGTTTTTAGTGGATGATGCGGGTGGAAAGTTGGCAGATTCCTCTGTAGTGTCCTCCATTGTTTTTCGGTTCCTAATGGGAACTGTAAGCGATTCCATTCTTTGGTGTCTCATAAATTCTCTCTGAAGACATTTCAAAGCTTTTTTCAGTTAATATAAAATGTACAACTCTTGGTGGCGGTCGAAGTCCACAAATTAACGAAAAAAAAAAAACAACGCGATCTCTACTCTACTTCGGTACGGTATGTTCCATGAGAATGATGCCGATTCGTTCCAATAAACTGACAACCAACTGAACACCGCCGACCTACTCCCTATCTCAGAAGGCAATGATCGGACTATCCCCGCCTTATCTTGTCACCTACCTCAATAAAAATTGTTCTCTTTCTAGTCGTCGTTCCACCATGGCCGAAAGCCGTAGCGTGGTACAACAAGGAAGGACGTGTAGAAGGCAATGAAAAATACAAAGTGATCGAGGACGGTCTTGGTGTGTACATGATCGAAGTGAAACCATCCGAAAGCTGCGACGAAGGCGAATGGAAATGCGTGGTGACCAGTCAGGAAGGCTGCGTTGGCATCTCCTCATGTTCCGTGGCAATGGATAGTGAGTCACAAAGCAACAAGTTCTCGCCCTTCACTAAATTTGTTTTCAATTTCAGTTCCCAAAAACTATCGAAAGCCTCGCTTCATGGAGAGTCTCAAGGCTGTGCTCACCGACGAGGGCCTTGTCTCATTCGAATGCAAGGTCGTTGGCTTTCCCACGCCAACACTGAAGTGGTTCAAGGATGGTCAGGAGCTGAAACCGGGCGATGTCTACCAGTTGACGGGAACAAACTCGCTCGGCACCTACTGCTGCATAGCCAAGAACTGCATGGGAGAGAGCAGCAGTGTGGCTGTGCTGACTATTGAAGATATCGTCAATCAACTGAACGACGAGGAGCGCATCATGTTCACGAAGCAGAATCAACCGCCGAGGTTTGTCGCCGGCTTGAAGACCCAAGACGCCAAAATCAACGAACCGTTCCGCTTCACGGTGACGGTGAAGGCCACCCCAGATCCGGTGCTGTCCTGGTTCCGGGATGATCTGCCAATCGAATCGAACGAGAGATACAATCACTACCCAGGCGAGGCGGAGATCTATCACATGGACATCAAGTGCGTGGAGTTTGTCGACCAGGCCGAGTGGAAGTGTGTGGCGGTGAACGACTTCGGAACCAGTGTGACGTCGTGCTTCTTAAAGTTGCAAATCCCAAGGCATTACAAGAAGCCACGCTTCCTGGAGTGCCTCAGGGCTGTGCTCACCGAGGAGGGAGCTGTCAATTTGGAGTGCAAGGTCATTGGAGTTCCGCAGCCGGTCTTAAAGTGGTACAAGGACGGGATCGAACTGAAGCCGGGCGACATCCACCGGATCATCTCCGGCCAAGATGGCACCTGCTGTCTGGGAACCTACACGTGCGAGGCACGGAACTGCATGGGAGTTGTCGCCAGTTCGGCATCCCTGCTGGGCTTCGAGGATGCCTACAAGAACCAGAAGCCGGAGCCGCCAGTGAACGAGCTGCAGAGGAACTTCTCCCTGTCCACAATCCAAGAGGAGCGAACGTCGCAAATGTACGAGAGTGCCGTGGGAGACATAACCATCGACGACAAGGGAGACATATCCTTCTCGTTCGACGGCAAGGAGGTGTCCGTCTCGCTGTACGAAACCCCGGATCTGACTGAAGAGGAAGCCCTGAAGATTGTCGAGATGTATGCCGATCAAATTTCGGAGCACGTGACCGAGCACAACATCGTGGAGCTCCCTCCGCTGAGGTTCATTAAGGAAACCTCGCAGTCGGGCAACCTGCTCATGGAGGCGGTGGTCATTGACATCGCCCCCGAGTACTTCTCGCACGAAGAAGACCTGCGAACCGAGGCCGGCATGGATGACATCTCGATCTGCGAAGTGACCATTCACGGCTCGTCCGGGCAGGAAGAGATAACATTTGACAAAGAAACCGAGGAGTACGCCAACAAGAACCTGGAAAAGATGGAGGAGGAGCTTGCCATGACAGCCCCTTTGCGGAAGCGGAAGAAGTCACGTGGCACGGAGATCGAGGAATACTTCAGCTTGTCCATGTCCAAGGCGTCCGAGAGTCAGGGTGACGAAGACACGTCCGAGTTGCAGACCTTCGCCAGCGCCAGCGCTCAGATGACTTCGTCGAAGATAGAGTCTCTCGACATGGAGGAGGCTCCTCCCACAGACGAAGGGGTCCAACCCCCCAAACGGAAGAAGGGCAAGAAGAGTCCCGAAAGCGATTCATCAAAGGCTACCGACGCTGAGGGCAACCTGCAGGACATCTCTGGCGCCGCTGGAGATGGCCTGCAGCTCCTGAAACCCTCCAAAGCCGTAACAGACGAATCGGAGATTCAATCGAACCTGAAGACACTCCTGCCTTTGGCCAAAGCGCTGAAAACCATCGAGACCCACCTGGTCGTGGTGGAGAACGAGGTTGTGTCCCAGTCGACCATGATGATGTCGCCGAGCTCAGCCGATCAGAGCATAGGCATCATCCGCAATGTCCTCTCGCCCATAAGGCAGATCCTGGGCAAGCTGAAGGTTTACTCGGGGGAGATTCCCATCGAGGTGCTCTTCGAGTCAATGGAGAGCGACATCAAGGCGCTACACACCGGTCTGCAAGTCATCGAGAAGTGCGTGGCCATGGATGAGGCCGGTGTAACGCTCATTCAGAGGACTAGCGTGTGCATCATTGACAGCGTGGGCGAGCAGTTTGTGAAGACTTTCGAGGAGGTGAAGACCATCGCCAGGAGCTTCGAGTCGGAGCACATCAAGATGCAGGCGGAAATGACCGCCGAAGACATCCAGCAAGGAATCCAGATAACCCAGGACACCATAAAGTCGCAGGCCCTGCTGCAGGAGGCCCAAGACATCGAGACGGCCCAGCACGTGTCAGAGTCGGTGCTCAAGCTGCAAACCGTTCCACAGACCGTTCCCTTTGAGGCCGTCACAGAGGCCAAGCTGCCCTCCGAAGCCGATTCGCTGAAGATGATCTGCCGCCCAGTGATAAAGATCCAGCAGGCCTTGGAGAACATCGAGAATGAGCTCTCGCTCGAGGAGAACGAGGAGCAACTCTACTCGCGCATCCACGACAACGTCTACGCGATTCTACAAGGTCCCATCGAAGAGCTGCAGCTGGAGCTGGACAAAATCGAGCAAAAGGTGGTGGCGACCGCCGGCAGCGAGACCATAGAACAGAAGATCAACATGACCATCCTGGACATTGTGACGCCTCCGCTGTTCGAGCTGAAGAAGGGCTTGGAGGTCATTTCGCGGCAGTCTTCGGGGGACATCCACTCGGGCATGATGACAGTGGGCGCCATTGAGTCCATGGTGCCGCCGCTGCAGGAGATCCAGAATGGCCTCGCCCAGCTGGGTCAGGACATCGAGTCCGGTCAGGTGAAGGAGGACTTTGTGTCCGACTCGGCCGACACCCAGAAGCTGCTGCAGTCCATCGCACAAGGCGTCCTCCACTTCGAGACCAACATCGAGCGACTGTCGCCCAGACTGTCGCCAAATCTGCAAGCCGGCTTGTTTGGCCTGAGGGACGAACTGTCCCGTCTTATCGGCAACATCCTGGACAGCAATCTGAACAAGTACAGGCTCACGGTCCTGGAGAACCTGAGGACACCCATTGACGAGCTGAACTACTGTCTGCGACAGACCGAGCAGAAGTCCATCTCGGGCTCCCTGAGCGACCTGATCGACCCGATCCGCGAACTGCGGGAGAAGGTAAAGCTTGGCGTGGACATCCTCTCGATATCCGACGTTCAGCAGAACGAGCTGAACATTCGCAGCTTGACGCAGATCAAGGAGATCATCAAGGCCATTGAGATCGACATCGAGGAGCATGAGTTCAAGCTGCTCCAGCAGGAGATAGAGCTCGACGAGAAGCAGGCAACAGAAGTCGATCAGTCGTTCGTGTCCATGCGGGAAGCTCTGTCCATGCAGATAGCCCAGGAGGAGAGCCAGAGGACCATCGAGAAGATTGAGGAGATACACGAATGCCTGGCCACCCTCCAGGACGACATTGTGCTGGAGGATGTCAAGAGCCTGACTTCGGACAACATCTCGGCTCTGAAGAAGATGGCCAAGCCGCTCAAGGAAATGCTAGAGTGCGTGGCCACGATCAAAGAGGGCGCCGCCTTCGACACAGTCCAGGAGTTCAACGAAGACGTGAACATGAAGATTCTTCAGGAGATCGCCGAGCCGGTGAATGCTTTGGCCGATGCGCTGAAGGTGATGACAGCGCCCAGAGTCATCGACAATCTGAAGTCAATGTCGACCCAAGACGAGATATCAGCTCTCAAGACCTTAGCTCAGCCCGCGCAGGAGCTGCGAAAGAGCATCGCGAAGATAGGCCAGGAGGTGGCCTTCGAGGAGCAGGTGCAGAGTTTCAGCGAACAGCAGGCTTTCTTGAAGATCGCTAAGCCGCTGGGAGATCTGCAAGAGTGCCTCGAGGCAGTTATTCGGCAGGCAAGCGAGGCGCTGGAGGACGTCTCAACCATGGAAGACATATCGGCGCTAAAGACCGCCGGCGAGTCGGTCTCCGAGGATCCACAGCAAGCACTGATCAACCAGCAGTATCAGCCCGTCGAAGAAATAGAAGACCTCGAGCTTGAAGCCACCAAGCACCGCAAAGCAGAGATCCTCCTGACCGACCTGAAGCAAAGCCTCGGATCGGTGCTGGTTCGCTGTACGCAGTGCGACTTGACCTCGCTCAAGACGGAGACAATGGATCAGCTCAAGGCAACCGTGGTCAAACTGAGGGATCTCGAGAAGTGCGTGGCCGACGTGTGTGAGACCAGCATTCGAGACCCGGTGGCATCCGTCTCCGAGAGGTCCGATCCGAGGACCTTGGCCGAAGCCGTGTGCAGCCTTCAATCCTGTGTGCTGCAAGTCCAGGACATACTTCCCCAAGAGGGGGTGACAAGCTTCTCCGGAAGCGAGCCCCTGACTGATCTGAAGACCCTGGCCAGTCCACTGCAGGAGCTCAGGGAATGCCTTCAGTTCTTCCACACCCAGGGTCTGGAGAACGTGGACACCTTCACAGCCCCCAGAGTCTCGGCAGCCTCTGGCACCCTCATCGAAGGAATCACTCCCTTCGTGGTGGCCGTGCAGGAGAACCAAGCGCTCGAGACCCTCCGCAGCCTTATCCAGGACCAGCAGCTCCAGTCGTGCAAACAAATCCTGGCTCCCATCCAAGAGCTGCAGAAGGCTGTTCTACTGATTCACGAACAGTTCCACTTGTCTCAGGTGGAGGACGTGTCCACTCAGAAGGTAACGGAAACTTTTGCCAAGCCCCTGATCAGCCTTCGCGAGGCTATCGTAAACATTCAGGAGCAGTTCCCCTACTCGACGTTTGAATCGTGCCCAGAGTTCAAGGTCCTCCAGGCCAAGTCCAGTGCAATCTATCAGCTGCTGAAGTACGTGGAGCACATCAACAACGACGCCCTGGAGAACCTGGCGGAGATGTCCACCCAAGCGGACATCTCAGCGCTGGAAACCTACGCCGCGTCCATGGAAGTGGACACGGAAAAGGCGGAAGCCGTGCAGCTGGAGCCGAAAGTCATGGAGCCAGCCGACATCAAGGCGTGCGTAGAGGATGGTATCAAGCAGATCGACAGCTGCCTCGAGAAGTCAACCTTCAAGAAGTCGACCGATCTGAAGGAAGTCGAAGTAATCATGAAAGAGTTGAGGACCAGTCTCCAGCAGATGCAGCAGGAGCTCAGCAATGAGTCTGAGGGTGAGTCTTCGATTTTAGCAAAATCTAATATCGCCAGAACTCTCTTCAAGCTCAAGGAGTGTCTAGTCCACACCTACGAAGGTGGTTATGAAGAGTCTCTCGACGACATCGAGAAGACGTTCGAAGACATTCTGCAAGCACTGCCCGACCTGGAGGTCCTGCTGGCTCAGCAAATGGGCACGAAGGTGGTGAATAAGCTGCACGAAACCATCCGCATCGCCGAGCGCTGTGCCGAGAATCACGACGCTCACATGGAGTTCATCAGCCGACTCGCGATCCCCTTGAGGGATCTGGCCGACGACATCGAGAAGCTCGGCCAAGGCCCCGAAGTGGAGCTCTCAAAGTCTTCGGCGAAAATGGTTGGACTGCAGGCGCGTCTGATGAACGCGTTTAGGGCGCTGAATGAGGTCAGCGAGAGTGTGCCCAACGAGCTGCTGGACTACGTCTTGACGGGCCAGAGCGTCATGGTGTCCGTGTTCGATTTCATCGAGGCCACCGACCCACTGCGGATCATCGAGGTGTTCCAAGAGGTGGACAACATTGTCGCCCCACTCACGGGCATGAATGACGTCCTGATCGATATTCTGCGCGAAGCCGATGGCGAGCAACTCTTCGAGCTTCTAAAGCCCGTCAAGGAGGCTCAGGATCTGCTGAAAATGGTCCAAGAGCAGCTGGCGGCTGGGGATGAATGGTCGAGCGAGTTGGTTAGACTGAATGAGTCGGGAATCAAGCAATTGCAGGCCAGGATGGAGAAGATCGAGAACGAGATCCTCGTCAAGGAAGACCTGTCCCAACTGTCCGCAGAGGAAGTCAGAGAAATTCAGTCCATAGCCGAGCCTTTGGACAAGCTGCAGAACTCCCTGATAGCTTTCGCGAAGGCGGACTTGAAGCAACACGAAGAGGCCTTGCAGAAGGAGCGTGCAGCCACCATTGACGACACCGAGGCGACACACAAACGCAAGGCAGAACCGGAACAAGAGAAGGCAGATGTTGGTTCCGAAGAATCAGCCAAAGTCGAGCAGCAAGGTCCCGAGATTCCCGAGAAGAAGGTGAAGCTAACAGAAGACCCTGCTGCGACGACGGAACCAGTGAAACAGCCAGAATCTGATGTCCAAGCTCGCCTGGGCGCAGAGATGTTTAAAAGCTATCAGTCGCTGCAAGTTCTTCTCGAGCGGATCATAGAGGTGGAGAACAAGAGCTTCAACAAGGCCTCAAAGGAGATCTTGAGCACTCTGGAGATAACGGTCAATGAGATAACGAATATCCTTGCGGAGAGCACACCACCAGAGACTGTCGAAGACAATCTGTTCTTGCCGCTCTTCAAGATGCGTGACCTCCTGGCGTTCATCAAGCAGAACCAGGATTTCAAATCGGAGACCACTGAGCTTCTGGTTTTGGCCAACAAAGTATTCATATCGATCCTGAATAACAACGCCGGCTTGAGGAGGTCCTTCCTGCAGGACATAATTCAGACACCGAAAGACGGCCTCTCGGAACTGATACCACTTCTGGAAACTGCACCTGGCCTGGAGACCTGCAAGAACCTTCTGGTAGTCACCACAAGCTTGGACAAGTCGGTAACCGATATTGTGATCAAGAATAAGGGCAATCAAGACAGAACCTCTGAAGAGTTCCTCGTCCTTCGATCGCACTTAACCGAGTTGGCGAGCCAGGCTGAGGACCTGGGTAAGCGATTGCCCGGGGAATTTAAGAAAGCCTGCGTCCAGCCCCTGCAGAAAATATGCGAGGCAGTTGAAGACGCGAAGACAGAGGGCGTCATAGAAGTGTTGCAAGAAATGGAGGCTCTGAAGGGACCATTGAAAGTGCTGAAGGAGACAATGTCGCGCAGCATAAAGAGCTTCATTGAATCGCAAAAGCTAGAGGAAGCATTGAGGGCCAAAGCTGAAGCTGAGGAGGCAGCAGCAAAAGAAAAAGAGAATGCGGCTGCGGAAGAAGCTGCCAATAAGCCAGTTGAAACCGGCGTCGTTGAAGAAGCCGCAAAGGAACCAGAGATTACCGAAGTCATTGTTGAGAAGGCGGCTGCCGAAAAGTCCGTCACTGAGGCAGAGAAGCTCGAGACCGGCAACGTTGATGACGCCGCGAAGAAACCAGAGATTACCGAGGTCATAGCAGAAAAGGCGGCCGCTGAGAAGTCCATCACTGGGCCAGAGAAGCTCGAGACCGGCAACGTAGAAGCGATCGCTAAGAAACCGGAAGTCGCCGAAGTTGTATCCGAGAAGGCGGCTGCCGAGAAGTCCGTCACTGAGCCAGAGAAGCTAGAGACCGGCACCGTTGATGAGCCCGCTAAGAAACCAGAGATTACCGAGGTTATAGCCGAGAAGGCGGCCGCTGAGAAGTCCATCACTGAGCCAGAGAAGCTCGAGACCGGCACCGTGGAAGCGATCGCTAAGAAACCGGAGATCGCCGTAATCGCTGTCGAGGAGGCGGTTGCTGAGAAGTCCGTCACTGAGCCAGAGAATCTCGAGACCGGCACCGTGGAAGCGACCGCTAAGAAACCGGAGATCGCCGAAATCGCAGCCGAGAAGGCGGCTGCTGAGAAGTCCGTCACTGAGCCAGAGAAGCTAGAGACCGTCACCGTTGAAGAGGCCGCTAAGAAACCAGAGATTACAGTGGTTTTAGCCGAGAAGGCGGCCGCCGAAAAGTCCATCACTGAGCCAGAGAAGCTAGAGACCGGCACCGTGGAAGCGATCGCTAAGAAACCGGAAGTCGCCGAAGTTGTTGCCGAGAAGGCAGCTGCTGAGAAGTCCGCCACTGATCCAGAGAAGCTAGAGACCGGCACCGTTGAAACGATCGCTAAGAAACCAGAGATCGACGTAATCGCCGTCGAGGAGGCGGTTGCTGAGAAGTCCGTCACTGAGCCAGAGAAGCTCGAGACCGGCACCGTGGAAGCGATCACTAAGAAACCGGAAGTCGCCGAAGTTGTTGCCGAGAAGGCGGCTGCTGAGAAGTCCGTCACTGAGCCAGAGAAGATCGAGACCGGCACCGTAGAAGCGATCGCTAAGAAACCGGAAGTCGCCGAAGTTGTTGCCGAGAAGGCAGCTGCCGAGAAGTCCGTCACTGAGCCAGAGAAGCTGGAGACCGGCACCGTAGAAGCGATCGCTAAGAAACCGGAAGTAGCTGAAGTCGTAGCCGAGAAGGCGGCTGCTGAGAAGTCCGTCACTGAGCCAGAGAAGCTCAAGATCGGCACCGTAGAAGCGATCGCTAAGAAACCGGAAGTCGCCGAAGTTGTTGCCGAGAAGGCGGCTGCTGAGAAGTCCGTCACTGAGCCAGAGAAGCTAGAGACCGGCACCGTTGAAGAGGCCGCTAAGAAACCAGAGATTACCGAGGTTATAGCCGAGAAGGCGGCAGCTGAGAAGTCCGTCACTGAGCCAGAGAAGCTAGAGACCGGCACCGTGGAAGCGATCGCTAAGAAACCGGAAGTCGCCGAAGTTGTTGCCGAGAAGGCGGCTGCTGAGAAGTCCGTCACTGAGCCAGAGAAGATCGAGACCGGCACCGTAGAAGCGATCGCTAAGAAACCGGAAGTAGCTGAAGTCGTAGCCGAGAAGGCGGCTGCTGAGAAGTCCGTCACTGAGCCAGAGAAGCTCGAGACCGGCACCGTAGAAGCGATCGCTAAGAAACCGGAAGTCGCCGAAGTTGTTGCCGAGAAGGCAGCTGCCGAGAAGTCCGTCACTGAGCCAGAGAAGCTCGAGACCGGCACCGTAGAAGCGATCGCTAAGAAACCGGAAGTAGCTGAAGTCGTAGCCGAGAAGGCGGCTGCTGAGAAGTCCGTCACTGAGCCAGAGAAGCTCGAGACCGGCACCGTAGAAGCGATCGCTAAGAAACCGGAAGTCGCCGAAGCTGTTGCCGAGAAGGCAGCTGCCGAGAAGTCCGTCACTGAGCCAGAGAAGCTCGAGACCGGCACCGTAGAAGCGATCGCTAAGAAACCGGAAGTAGCTGAAGTCGTAGCCGAGAAGGCGGCTGCTGAGAAGTCCGTCACTGAGCCAGAGAAGCTCGAGACCGGCAGCGTAGAAGCGATCGCTAAGAAACCGGAAGTCGCCGAAGTTGTTGCTGAGAAGGCAGCTGCCGAGAAGTCCGTCACTGAGCCAGAGAAGCTCGAGACCGGCACCGTAGAAGCGATCGCTAAGAAACCGGAAGTAGCTGAAGTCGTAGCCGAGAAGGCGGCTGCTGAGAAGTCCGTCACTGAGCCAGAGAAGCTCGAGACCGGCACCGTAGAAGCGATCGCTAAGAAACCGGAAGTCGCCGAAGTTGTTGCCGAGAAGGCAGCTGCCGAAAAGTCCGTCACTGAGCCAGAGAAGCTAGAGACCGGCAACGTTGATGACGCCGCGAAGAAACCAGAGATTACCGAGGTCATAGCAGAAAAGGCGGCCGCTGAGAAGTCCATCACTGGGCCAGAGAAGCTCGAGACCGGCACCGTTGATGAGGCCGCTAAGAAACCGGAAGTCGCCGAAGTTGTATCCGAGAAGGCGGCTGCCGAGAAGTCCGTCACTGAGCCAGAGAAGCTAGAGACCGGCACCGTTGAAGAGGCCGCTAAGAAACCAGAGATTACCGAGGTTATAGCCGAGAAGGCGGCAGCTGAGAAGTCCGTCACTGAGCCAGAGAAGCTAGAGACCGGCACCGTGGAAGCGATCGCTAAGAAACCGGAAGTCGCCGAAGTTGTTGCCGAGAAGGCGGCTGCTGAGAAGTCCGTCACTGAGCCAGAGAAGATCGAGACCGGCACCGTAGAAGCGATCGCTAAGAAACCGGAAGTCGCCGAAGTTGTTGCCGAGAAGGCAGCTGCCGAAAAGTCCGTCACTGAGCCAGAGAAGCTAGAGACAGGTATCATGGAAGAAGTAGTGATGATTGAACTAAATCCAATTGTCTTGGAGAAGGCATTGGAGACGATTTCAGGTCTCTCTGGAGATTCCGAGACAACGGCAGCGATCTCCGAAGCGGTGTCAGAGCTCAGCGAAGTCAAGGATCAGCTGGCTGCCGGAGCTTCCGAAGACGAGGAAGTGATCAAAAAGGTTGGAAAAGCATTTTTCAGACTTAGGCAGTGTTTAGTCCACACGTACGATGGAAGCAAGCTCCAGGATGAGGAAGAAGAAGCCCAACTCAAAGCTGCCAATGATGCATTTAAAGACATTTTATCCACAAATCCTGCCATGAGAAAACACATATCCGACGAGCTCATGAACAACACCATCAAGTCCATTGAAAAGCTCAAGACAAATCTCTGCGAAGAGTCGGCTTCCGATCTCACGAAGCAACTGCGGCCTTTGGTAGAGCCCCTGTGCAACTTGAAAGACGCCGTCGAGAATCTGACGAAGACTGAAGAGGATTCTCTTGAGAAGTCTTCCAAGAAAATGATTACCCTTCAGTCCTGCCTGATGGACTTGTTCTTCAAGTGTGATGATCTTGTGCCAAGTCAGTCCACGAAGAAGCTCCAAGAGGCTTTGGTCAGCACTAAGGAGATTCTGCTAAAGATCCACGACCACTTCGAGGTGTCCGAGCAGTTTATCCCACGGATGGACATTTCCGAAGACGTTAACCGTCTCTCCGGACCGATAGAGAACATATTGATCTTGTTAGCTGATCTAGTTGAAAAGGACGACGAAGTTCCGCAGGAAACTGTTCCATTAGAAAAGATGGAAGTCGAAGCTGGAGCGGTTGAGAGTGAGAGATTGAAGCCGGCTGAATCGCAGGTAGAGCTTGATGAAGCCAAGAAGGCTGAAGTTTCCGAGGTCACGGTGGAAAAGATCGAGGACAAATCTTTAGAGGAATCCAAGAAGACAGCGAAGGAGACTGTCGTAGCGCCAGAGAAGCTCGCTGCGGAGAAGGCAAAGACAGAACCGGAAGAGGCTGAGCTCTTGAAGCCTGAGGCAGCAGCACAGCTGGCTGAAGTTGGGGACGTCAAACCCGATGAAGCTGGAAAAGCAGAGGTATCTGAGGCAAAGCCAGAGGAAGTTGAAGTTGGGCAGAGTGAACAGGGTGAACAAGTGATTGCAGTTGCTGACGCAGTTCCAGCTGAGATTGCTATAAAGTCCATAACCGAGGCAGAAGCTGTTCAAGTAGTTGAGAGCGTTGGAGAGGTTAAGACAACTCAAGAAACTGGCGTTACGTCACCGGAAGTACAGATGGCTGCTGAGGATGCAGAAGTGGTGGATAAGAAGATTGACGATGAAAAGAATATTGATACTGTGGAGACGTCTGAAGCCAAGGAAACACCAGTGATCACCCCTAAAACTGTTGAAGCTGGGGATGTGAAGATTGAAGAGACAGGAGACAAGTCTAAGCAACCCGAAGAGATCATCGCACTGCCAGAGCCTCAAGCGGCCGCTGTCTCTGAAGTCAAACCAGAGACGATCGAGAAGGTGGAACTTGAAGAATCAAAGAAGGATACCCAGATATCCGATGTCGCAGCCGAAGGAGTTTCAGCTGAGATTTCTGAGTTGGAACCTGAAAAAGTGGAAGTACAGCTAATTGCTGAAGCCCAGGTCGGTGATGTAAAAGAAACCGCTGCTGTATCGGCAATCAAACTTGAGGAGGCGGAGATCAAAACACTTGACGAAGCCAAGAGCCAACAAGTGGATGCGAGTGCGGAAAAGGACGCCGACCAAGGAATCGTAACCGAAACCATTCAAAAGCCTGCCTTGGAAACAGAGGCATCAAGAGAAGTACCCGTAATACCTGCAGAAACTCTTGCCGAAGAAAAACTAACCGAAGTCGCTGAGAAGATTGCAGAACAACAATTGAAATCACTGGGTACCAAGACTATCGAAGTTTCGGAAATTAAGCAGGAAACAGTTGAAAAGATTGCAACAATTGAAGCTAAGGCAGAAACTGAAGTCTTGGCAGTAACTGCAGAAAAACTGATAACAGAACCTGTCGCTACTGAGAAAGAAGAGCAGAAGTCAGTTGAAGAGGTTACAGAAGATTTAGTGGCTAAAGTCAAAGGGGACGAGATTCAAGTGGAAGTGACTGCAGACATCGTTAAAATTGCTACTCCGCAAGCCGACAAATCAGATAAACCCAAAGAACAGAAGCTAGAGCCTTCAGAAGCTCAGAAGGAAGGAGAAGCGGAGGAAAAATCGGCTCAAGAGACACAAGCTGAATCTCAGACAGAAGCTGCTAAAGTGCCAGAGGTTGAGAAAATGGCACCCGCAAAGGAACCCGTCGAGGCACAAAAAGTAGTCGAAGAACAAGCCACGGAAGCAGAGGAAAAGAAGGACAGCTCAGAGAAGATCGAAACTCTAATGAGCGACGATCAGGCATTAGAAAAAGAAAAACCTAAAGAGGAACCCACAGTCCCTCAAAAAGAGGAAGAAGAACCCAAAAAGGTTAAAAGGAAGAAGTCAAAGGCAAGCCCTGAAAAGAAGCCAGAAGAACCCCCAGCAGCTCAGCCTGAAGTTGAAGCTCCCTCAGAGACGAAACCAGACTCGCCAGCAGAAGAAAAGAAAGAAGAATTGCCCACACCCGTGAAGAGAAAGTCCAAGTCCAAGGCAAGTCCCGAGAAGAAGCCGGAAGAGGAAGTTGCCGATAAGCAAAAACCGGAAGAAGTTGTGCCGACACCGGAAGATGGAGCAAAGCAAGCTGAAACTCCTGCTGAAGAGAAACAAGACGAAACACCGAAGCCCATTAAGAGGAGAAAGTCAAAGGCAAGCCCTGAGAAGAAGAAAGACAAGGAGCAGGCGAAGCCCGCAGCGGACGAAGCTCAAGAAGTGACAAAGAAACCAGAAGAGCCAACTGAATCCAAGGCAATAGACGTGAAGAAGGACGAACAGCAAGACGAGGAGGCGTCCAAAAAGACAGAAGAACAAACCGCATCCGAGGAGAGTCCCAAGGTCAAGGAGAAGCCCCAAGAGAAGGTGGAAGAGAAACCAGCAGAACAAATTGAACAAAAGAAAGAAGAGATCGAGAAGCCAAAGAGAAAGAAGACCAAACCCAGTCCCGAGAAGAAACCTGAAGAAGCACCACAGCCAGAGAAGGCAGAGGTTGAGCAGCTTCCCGCGATCATGCAAGAATTAGACGTAAAGGTCCTTCAAACAGCAGTCAAGTCAGTTCAAAGTTTGACGTCAGACATCCGAGTTCAGCAATCCCTACAGGCCGTCGTCGATGACATTTCCAATCTGAACGAGCAGCTAAAGGCAGGCTCAGAAGATGACGAAGTATTCAAATCGATTGCAAAGTCCTATCGCAATCTGCGAGATCAAATAGTGCACACCTACGACGATACCGCACTGGCTGCCAAGGACAAGGAGGCAATCCTGGAGGAACTCAAATCGAGCTTCAATGATCTCCTCACCACCAACTCGCCCGTGAGGAAGCACATTTGTGATGAACTCATGAAGAATTCCCTGTCAGTCATGGAGCAGTTGAAGAGCACCCTGATTGCCAAGTCAACAGAGAAGTCCACCAAGAAGTTGACAACTCTCATCGAGCCGCTTTCCAACTTACAGACTGCCGTTGAGAGTCTAACCAAAGGAACTGACGAGGCATTCGACAAATCTTCAGGTCGCATGGTGAACCTTCAGTCGTGCCTCATGGACCTGTACTTCAGTTGTGACGACTTAAAGCCGCACGTGGACAAACAGCTGCAGCCAAATGTGCAGAATGTCATGAAAATCATGCTCAGCCTGCACGACCAGATAGAAAATGCCGCGAAGGACGTGGATAAGGTCGACATGAGCGAAGGAATCGATCAGGTCTCGAGTCCTCTGCAAAAGATTTACGCATTTTTGATGGAGCAGGTTGAAGTTGTCGAGGAGCAGGATGTCGAGGAGGTGAAAGAGGATAAGAAGCAACCGGAAGAGGCGAAGGAGGCAGATGTGACGGAAGTTCCACAGAAAGTTGACGAGAAGGTTGAGGTGGAGCAGGAAAAAGAACCCATTGAACCGGAACTTGAAGAGGAAAAGCCAAAGGAAACTGTACGCAAGGAGGAGCCAGCTGCAATGAAGGAAAAAGAAGAAGTCATAGCAGCTTTGCCCGAATCTTCAGAGAAGCCGAAGGAAGAAGTCAAGGAACAATTGGAAACTAAACAAGCAGAACATCAAGTCGAATCTTCCGCGATCTCAGTCAGTTTGGACGAGACAAAGGAAGAGAAGGTTCTAGAACCCAGCAAAGTCGATGAGAAACCAGTTCTAAAAGACCAGGCAGACGAAAAGGTGGATGAAGCTAAGAAGCCTGAGCCAATGGAAGAAGAACAAAAGGAGAAGGATAAACCTGTGAAGAAACCAAGGAAAACTAGTCCCAAGAAGAAATCCCCAGAAAAGTCGGACAAGAAGCAAGAGGAAGAACCCAAAAAGGAGGCAGCTGAAGAGGTTCCTGTGAAAAAGTCTGAGGAAGTTGAGACAGAAATACCTGCAGAGCCATCCATCCAGAAGGATGTACCAGCACAAAAGGCTGCTCAAGACGTCGTTGACGATGAAAAGAAGGCACTGGCAGTCAAAGAAGATAGTTTCCAGGAGGAAGCTCCAGAGAAACCCGTCTCTGAACCCATAGCAGTTGCGACTAAACTTGTGGAAGATGAGAGTGTTAAACCAGATGTGGTTGGCGTTCAAACGGATGAAGTCAAATCTGAGAAAGCGCAAGAGCCCGACGAGCAAAAGAAGATATCCGCCGAAACCAAGGCTGACGAAGCCAAAGACACCCCAGTCAAGGTTCAAGAATCGGTTGAAGAAACGCAGCCAGCAAAACCAGCGGAAGAAGTTCCAAAACCACAAGAAATTCAGGACGAAAAGGTTGCAGAGGCTAAAGAGGAGAAGAAACCTGAGGAGAAGAAGATCACCAAAAAGCCAAGCCCACGGAAGAAGACGAAGAAAACTTCACCAGAAGCCAAGGCCGAGGAAGCAAAACCCGAGAAACAGAAGATGGGCGATGTTTCTGAAGTCAAGCCTCAAGCTGAAGTGAAGGAAATCACTCAGGTAGCTGGAGATGAGCCTGTCTTGGAAAAGAAGGAAGCTTCAATTGAAGAAATAAAGAAACCAGAAGTGGTCGAGCAAAAGGAGGAACCTGTCCAGGAGACTAAGCCAACCGAAGTACAGAAAGTGGAAGAGCAAGCTGCAGATGATGGCGCAGTGAAGAAGGAAATTAAAGAAGGAGGAACGAAGGTTAAAGCAGAGCAAAAATTAGAAGATGTCCTGGATGTTAAGGGAGTTCCAGAGAAGTCCTCAGACACAGCAAAGCCTGAAGAGGTGAAGAAGGCTGAAGAAGAGCCACCAAAGAAGGAACCCATCGATGAAATGAAAGAGGAACCTCTGGCAGAGACCAAGAAGCCAGACACTGCTGCAGAAGAGAAAGTGGAGGCAGTCACTAAGAAACCAGAAGGAGCCCCCGAAAAACCACCGAAAAAGAAGAAGTCTCCTGAGAAGACTAAACCAGCAGTGGCTGATAAATCGAAAGACACTAAGGAACCCGAAAAGAAAGAGGAACTAGTGGCACCAGCTACTCCAGAAGAGAAAGAGACGCCGGATGCAACGACGGAGAAGCCAGGAATTGCTCCTGAAACACCAGAAAAGAAGGAAGAACCAGTAGCAACCGTAAAGGAGCCAGAAACAGTGGCAGAAAGTTTAGAAAAGAAAGAGGCGCCAGCTGCCGAGACTGAAAGGTCGGAAACTGCACCTGATATTCTAGAACAAAAAGAGTCACCAGCTGCAGAGAAAGCTCCCGAAAGATCAGAGAAGAAGGATGAGCCAGAGACACCTCCAGCAAGCCCAGAAAAGAAGCCAGAACCACTCGCAGAAACTGAGAAACTAGAGACAGCTCCAGCAAGCCCAGAAAAGGAAGAAGAACCACTCGCAGAGACTAAGAAACTAGAGACAGCTCCAGCAGGTCCAGAAAAGAAGGCAGAACCACTCGAAGAGACTAAGAAACTAGAGACAGCTGTAGCAGGTTCAGAAAAGAAGGAAGTACCAGTTGCAGCACTAGAGGAGCCACAAGCAGTGCAAGAAAAGAAAGAGAAGCCAGTTGCAGTGCCAGAGACGTCACCTGAAATCCTAGAAAAGGTAGAAGAACCAGCTGTAGAGTCTAAGAAACCAGACGCAGTACCAGAAAAACCGCTTAAAAAGAAGAAGTCTCCTGAGAAGACTAAACCAGCGGGAGCAGAGAAACCTAAAGAAATTCCCGAAAAAGACGCAAAACAACCTGCAGCCGGAACTGAAGCAGCAGCAGACGATCTTCCGAAAGAGGAGACAGCTGAAAAGAGTGCACCAGAAAAACCGCCCAAGAAGCGGTCCAGTCTGGAAAAGAAGGTGAAGTCTGACGAGAAAGCAGAAGTTGAAAAACCTAAGGAAGCAGAGGCGGATAAATCATTAGAAGTAGAAAAGAAAGAACAGCCTGTCGCGAAGGTTGAGGAGGCTGAATCGAAAAAGCCTGCAAAGAAACGTGCCAGTTTGAAAAAGAAGCCGGACGAGGAGTCTAAACCAGAAGAAGCTGTGGAATCTAAGGTTGAGAAACCGGTCGAAGCCAAAGAAGAAAAGAAACCGGAGCCTGTCGAGGCAGAGAAGGTTGGAAAAACTGCTCCAGAGAAGCCACCTAGGAAATCTGTGGAAAAGAAGGCCGAGACCGATGAGAAGGTTGTAGCTGAGAAAAAAGAAGCAGAAGCGAAGTCTGAGGAACCTGTTAAAGATGAGAAGGCTGAGGCACCTGAACCAGTGACGCCTCAAAAGAAGCGGGCCAGTTTGAAGAAGGAGACTGACGAAAAGGCTCAAGTGGACACATCTGCAGCAGAAGTAAAAGCTGAGAAATCTGTTGACCAAGAACTTGAAAAGGCAGCTGAACCAGCAGCACCTAAGAAGAAACGTGCCAGTTTGAAAAAGAAAGAAGAGAAAGTAGAGAAGGCTATTGAGGTTGAAAAATCCGACAAACAGGAAGAGAAGGCCGCTGAAGTTGAAAAAGCCGACAAAAAGGAAGAAAAGGCTGCTGAAGTTGAAAAATCCGACAAAAAAGAAGAGAAGATGGCTGAAGTTGAAAAAACCGACAAAAAAGAAGAGAAGGCGGCTGAAGTTGAAAAAGACGAAAAAACCGATGCTGATAAGAAGAAGGAAAAGAAAACAGAGTCTGCTGAAGGTGCTCCTAAGAGACCTTCCAAGAAACGCGGCAGTCTGCAAAAGAAAGAAAAGACTGAAGAAAAGGCCAAGTTTGCAGAAAAGGACACACCTGAAGAAGCAGCAGCGGATAAGCCAATCACAGTGGAGCCAGAACAAGCGAAGTCTAACCAGACAGAGGAACAGTCAATCCCGACTCAATCAATCGAAGAAAAGTCTAAAGCAGAGCCAACTGACGAAGCACAGGAAAAGGAGGCGACTTTGAAGAAGGAAGAGAAACGGGATGATGCAGAAGCAAAGCCCGCCAAGCCCGCCAAGAAACGGTCCAGTGTCAAGAAGGCAGAGAAGACTGATGAGGATGCACAAAAAGAAGCAGAGACTAAACAAGAATCCAAGGAAGCACCATCCGAAGAAGCCAGAGCCGAAGAGTCTAAGAAGACTGAGGAGCCATCTAAAAAGGATGTCAGTCTAGACAAGGAGAAGAAGAAAGAAGAAAAGCCTCAAGAGCAAGCACAGGCTGTGTCAGAGTCCCCACTGGTTACGCCAGAGACAGCACAGGTCACACCAGAGCCAGCAGAAGCCGCACCTAAGAAGGACGCGGTGAAGTCCAAACCGGAAGATGAAAAGAAAATAGACGAAGTCAAGGAACCCCAAAAAGCTCAAAAAACGTTAGAGCTGAAGAAAGAAGAAGAGACTAAACCGGAAGCAGAAAAGATCGAAAGTAAGGAAGCCGAAGTAGAGCCATCAAAGAAGAAAGTAAAGGCGTCCAAGAAAAAGGTCGACGAAAAACCGGACGAAAAGCCCAAGGAGACAGCAGGAGATACCCAACAGAAACCAGAGTCGCCAATTGCAAAGGAAGCAGTTGAAGTCAAGGAACCAACAGTCGTTGCTCAAAAAGCAGTGGAAGCCGTGCCGGAAGCAGCTAAGGAAACTGAAAAGATCCAAGAAACTCCGGAAGAGAAGAAGGAAGAGACCAAATTACAGGAAGAGATCAAACCGCAGGTAAAGAAGAGCAATGAATCTCCAAAACGAAGCCCCACAAAAGTATCCGAACCAGAAAAAGAAGTGAAAACGGAAGAGAAAGAAAAGAAGACCGCTGTCGCCCAACAAAATGGATCCAGAGAGGACACCGAAAAGGTGGCTGAAGTTAAAGCCGTCAGCCGAACTTCCGAGAGAGACGTCACTCATGACGTGGCGAAATCAGATCGAAAGAAGGAATCCAAACGGCCGCCGAACATCGACCTCAAGCTCACCAATCGCAATTCACCGATCGGAAGTGACATCAAGCTGACATGTTGCATCACAGGCAGTGATGTCACCACCCACTGGTTCAAGGACAAGACCGCCATCGATCATGGCAGCAAGTACATCATCAGCTCCACAGACGGCCTATCATCGCTGGAGATCCGTTCGGTGGAGAAGTCCGATTCGGGCATCTACCGCTGCATCGCATCGAATCGCAATGGAGAGATCGAAACAAGTTGCCTCGTCACTGTGTACGAAGTTCCAACCACAAAATCCGGCACACCGCCAATATTCACTCGCAACATCCGAGGTATGTACTCCAAGTTCATCATCAAAACAAAGTGCACACCGTACACCTCAATCACATTGCTCGGCCCCCGCCCCGCTGCCACCAACGACATTCTAGTGCTCCACGCCATTCGACTCACGAGAGCCGACTAATTTTAGCCGAACTTGTGACAGATACGCCTGGGTAAATTTAGAACAGCAATTAGCCATGTGATTGAGGTGGCCAAAACAACAAAGTCTAACAAGTCCCAATATAAGGGGAGTTGCGAAAATAACCCCATCCCATGTAGCACATAGGAAATACTTTGTTGGCTCACACCGAGCAACCACTCGAATCTTGCCTGCATTCTAAACGCTTTCTAACGCTTCTCATAACCTCTTGCTGCGCTGCTTCTTGCCAAATTTTACTACTGTTTTTTTTTTTCTTGTTTGCCAATCCTGCCAAGCAAAGCATAAGATGATTCCTTAGCTATTTATGTAGCCGATCTCCCTTTCCCCAAATGGTTCAACACATGACTCCTCGCACGTCCGTTGTGTAAGTTGTACAGGTAAAAGAGTCGCAACCGGATTTAACGGTAAGTACCTCTACCCTTACTCACCATGAACGAAAAGTTTTTTTTAAAGCAAAAATAGAGCGAAAAACATCTCGAGTCCACTAGCTAGACAGAGTGCACATGCAAGCGTTTGAAAAGGAAAATGTAATTACTCGCAAGCCTTGTTCGAAAAAAAAACCAGAAAAACAAAAACAAAAAAAAACGGTTATATAACGGTCTCGCAGAGTGAATCGATGCAGTAGCAGTAGCAGCAGCAGTAACAGTCTATGACAAACGACCCAAAGTAAATATAGCACTTGGCATCGGAACCCAAATTAGCTGATATTTGTGCGCGGTGTTCCGAAGACCGCTCTGGCTTCAGTCACTCATTCGAGATTATCTCTAGAGGCCGCCGTGAAAGCAACCCGATCAGTCGTAGTTATAATTTCTTATCGAGCGGTCGATACACGAGAATCAAACGGAACCCAAATTGAGGGCGAGAGATCCAATCACGAATACTGTGTGTGTGTGGCTAAAAATATCGAATATCTGTGCACGCAAACATTTTTTTTTGTTCGAAAATTCAGTCTTGAAAGCCGTTGTTTTTCAAGCTTACGAAACGTTATTTGGATAATCCACAGTAGAAGAACGAACGCAGGTAGCAGAATTCATGGGTGAGACGGACGGAGATGTTGCCCCAGCGGAGCGACCGTCGCAGGAGCCCGACGAGAGACCGTCTCCAGCGCCGGACACATTGAAGGTGCCAACGCAAAAGAGGCGCAGGGTCAAGTCGCCAACACCGCTGGGATTGCGTGGACGCAGTGCGACCCCGATCCGTGGCCGTAGTCAGACGCCGTTTTCGCTGTACCTAACGCGTAGGAGCGCCACCCCGTCGACATGGAGGAGCATCACGCCGTTCCTGAAGCGGGAGGATAAGGAGAAGACGCCCTTTGAGCTCGGCCGAGACATCAAGACGCAGCTGTACTGCAACAAGGCGGTCTTCGATAAGGCTCTGATCATGGATATCACAGAGCCCGAGGTACCGCCAGTGCGTTACATAACCTCTGACATGTCTGTAATCGATCGTGCGGCCGTCATGGACGTATCGAATGTCGAAGTCATTTACGTAGTAGAGGAGTACGAAGAATACACCGAAGAGGAGGAGGAGGAGATCGTCGAGGAGGTGAAGCCAAAAAAGAAGGAGAAGAAGGGCAAGAAGGGCAAAGCCCGGCGAACCGTCGACAGGGATGAAAGTCCCGGTGGCGAGGGCGGTGAAGGGCGCAGTGAAAGTGAAATCCGCGACAGCGAGGATCGCGAGGAGAGCCAGGAGCCAGGCGACGGAGAGCCTAAAAAGGGCAAGAAGAAGGTAGTCAAGAAGAAAAAGGAACCCAGCCCCGGCCCGAAGCTTTCGCTTAAGCTTGAAATAGGAGCCGGTGCCAAGGCCAGCAAGAAAATGTTCGATCAGGCACCACCACCGCCCCCGGCGGCGAGACCTCCACCCAAGAAGAGCAAGCTTGTCCTTCAACTGGAGGAGCAAGCAAAGGCCGCTAAGGCAGCAGCCGAAGAGGCTGCTAAGAGAGAGGCCGATAGACCGAAAGGCGAGACATTCGAGGAACGTCAGAAGCGATTGAAGGCCGAAGCCGAGGAACAAGCAAGAATCGAGGCAGAGATCAAGGCACAACAGGAACTCGAGGCAGCCGAATTGGCAGCTGAACTGGCCGCCCAGGAGCAGGAAGAACACGATGAAGAGGCAAGTGATGAGGGCAGCGAAGGCGAAGGCGGACAAACCGGCGACGAGGAAGGCGAGGAGGTAGACCACTACGCCGAGGAGGGAGAGCACGACGAGGACGAAGAACACGAAGAAGACGACGAGTTCGAGGAGCTCCCCGTCGATCGCCGCGAGAGCAACGTTTCGGTGGACAGCTTCACCCGACCAGACCCCGAGGAGGAGGAGAAATGGAAGAAGATCGCCGAAGAGGAGGGCGAAGAGTTCATGTTGCAACTGCGCAAGTACAGTATGGCTCAAGCGCGCAGTGAACGCGAACGTGATGCAGACTGGCAGAAGCGTCGCGAGCAGGCTCGCCTTCCACACTTCATCAACTTCCTCACCGATCGCACAGCCGAAGCTGGACACAATGTCCGCCTGGCCTGCGCCGTCGGCGGTCCAGACCTCTCTGTGAAATGGTTCAAGGACGGCAAGCAGCTGGAACGCGACGCCACTCACAGAATCATCAACAACAACAACATCCTTGCTCTCGAAGTCGTCAACACAGTGCCCACCGACTCGGGCGAGTACTCATGCGTGATTGCGAACGCCAACGACGAGGTTACATCATCGTGTATCGTAACGATCTACGAAGTTTACAAAGACGAACCCAGTCCCCCAACCTTTAGTTTAATTCGAGGTAAGTTCGAAAGCGACCCCTACCCCCCACCCCCCACCCCTTGGCCGACGATCCTCACACTAGTGTTTGGTATCATTCCCAGATTTCTATCACTTACACGACGACGAACTGACAATCGAGTGCCATGTCCATGGTATCCCACGACCGAAGATCACATGGTGGTTCGGCGCATTCGAGCTGAAGCCCAGCTACAAGTTCACCTTGCTGGAGGAGGCCCACGGAGTGTACAAGCTCCTCATTTTCCGTCCGTCCAGCAAGGACTCAGGCAAGTACTTATGCAAGGCGGTCAATGACAGCGGCGAGGCACAAATCACGCACGCCATCGAGGTGGCCAAGAACAAGAATTTCCATGTTCACGGAATCTTCCATGCCCGAGATCGGTTCTCACGCGAAAAGGAGAGCGTAGCCCGCCAGGCAATGGAAGAGGCACTGGCCTCCAAGAAGGAGTCCGACAGAAAGCGCGCCGCCAGCCAGGAGCCGAGCCGTGTCCGTTCATCGGTCAACGAACCATTAGTTTCCCCGAAGAACAAATTGAGGATAGCGACACAACTACGCGATCGCATGGCGTTGGAGGGAGCAACAATTAAACTTTTCTGCAACGTAGAAGGTCCCAGTCCCGCATGCCGTTGGATGAAGGACGACAAGTGGATTCAGGCCGGTCCAAATATTCGCAATCTCACCGAGGAAGGGAAGGCGGTCCTAGAGCTCGTCAAAGTGACCGCTGAAGCATCGGGCCAATACAAGTTGGTCGCAAAGAATGAATACAGTGAGGTCGACTCGTCGTGCTATTTGAAGGTCTACGGCACCCAGATCGAGGGAGATGAACAGGAGCCAATGTTTGCATTGCCACTTAGAGGTAAGCGATAGATAAAAGCGAAGCGCACTGACATATCGAGGTCGCGCGGTCCGAAAATAAACACACCGGTCCCGATTACAAGTGATCCGTCCGTTCGTTCGCTCGCTTAGCCATCGATCATCATGTCTCTGTCTCTGACTTTCTATTCTTTCTCTTGTAACAGATGTTTATCACTCGTCGGAGAACGATTTGATAATCGGCACCAAGGTACGTGGAAACCCGCGGCCAACAATTTCTTGGACGAAAGACTCGCAGGCAGTCGTTTCAGACGATCGCACCCAACAGATCGAGCACTTGGACGGTGTCTGTGAATTGATCATTAACAAACCAACACCCAAAGACAGCGGAGAGTACTGCTGTTTGGCTGAGAATAAGCTTGGTAGTGCAAAGATTAAGCATTCAGTTGTGGTTGAACAGGTGCCCGCGTCCAGACGTTCAAGTGGTTCAACAACCTCCATGGGAGAGGATAAAGATACTGGAGCTGCTGGAGGAAAGAAGGGCGACAAGGGAAGTCGTCCGCCCAAGGGCAAGAAGAAGGAGGACGAAGTCGACGTGAACTATGAACGCAAGAGTCGCATACCAGATATACCGCCCAAAACTCAACTGTACTTCGTCGGCAACATCACCAACCGATACCTGGCCGAAGGCAATAAGGTCAAGCTGCAGGCGGTGATCGGTGGTCCAGATCCACAAATCAAGTGGCAGAAGGATGGCCAGAACCTCACCTACAGTCCGAGGGTCAGAAATATGTCCCGGGACGGACTGGCAGTGCTCGAGTTCCTCAAGACTGAAGTCGCCGACTCGGGCAAGTACACAGTGATCGCGCGTAACGAATACTCTGAGATCAGCAACACCGCACTGCTGCACGTCTACGAGCCCAAGGTTAACGCTGACATCGAACCAGTGTTTATACGATCGCTCAAAGGTATGTTCCAAAAATAGATGCGTAGTGAAACTGATCGCTGCAGGGCGACCTGCAGTCGATCAGCACTCGATCTTGCATAACATCTGCAGTTCTTTGTGTTCGTTCTTCGTGTTGCTCATCGATCGTTTTCCTTTCAGAGACTTATCACCTGAACACAAACGAGCTAATTTTAGAAACTGGGGCCCGCGGTGAGCCAGCACCGGCGCTGCAATGGTTCAAGGATAGCGTGGAAATAAAGAACGAAGATCGGTATCAAATTATCAACCATCCCGACGGTACTGCGGAGCTAATCATTGACAACCCCACCGAGAAGGACTCCGGCAAGTACGTAGTTAAGGCGGAGAATCGCGTCGGAAAAAGCGAGATCGCGCATCATGTCCTCTTCGAGGGCAAGGAGACGCACATTGCCGACAACATTCACGGTGTCTTCCACGCCGACAAGAACCTGATTCGAAAGGGCCACAAGGAGGACGAAAGGCCATCATCGGCGGCGGGCACCGACTCCGAGGCGGAGGGCGAAGGAAAGGGCAAGAAGGGAAAGAAGGCCAAGAAGAAGGAAGAGGAGGAGGTCATCGAAGTGCCCGATGTTCCGGTGAAGGAGGAGAAGCGTGAGAAGCGCATTGGCATTCACTTCAAGGCCAAGGCAACCGATCGTGTGGTCGCCGAGGGCTCTCGAGTGAAGCTGACGGCATACTTGGAGGCAAACGAGCCGCAAGTGAAATGGTTCCGCGATGATGAACCCCTGGCCTTTGGCCCGAAAGTGCGCCACAGCTACCGCGAGGGTCTTTGCACCCTGGAACTGGTGAGCGCCGCTGTGAATGACAGTGGAAATTACAAGTGCGTCGCTCGCGATGGCACCGGCGAGGTGTCAACCGCGTGCAAACTGGAGGTCTACGCGAGACCCGACAACGCCGATGTGCCACCCACATTCACTCGCTCCATCAAGGACGCCTACCACGGCAAGGTGAACGAGATCGTTCTCGACGTGCACGTGAGGGGCCTGCCCACGCCCACAATCTCGTGGGTTAAGGACGGCGTCAAGATCGAGCCAAATGACAAGTATCAGCTAATCGATCATCCCGATGGCACCTGTGAGCTGTTCATCAGCAACCCAGTGCCGGCTGACAGCGGCAAGTACGTGTGCCAAGCCGAGAACCGCAAGGACAAGGCCGAGATTGCGCACATGGTCCACATTGAAGTGAAGAGGCCGCGGGCAGCATCACCAGCGCGAGAAATGCCCAAACTGCCCCCATCAGTTACTCAGGCGGCGGAAGAAAAGGAGAAGAAAAAGAAGAAGAAGGAGGATGCCTCAGAGGAGTCCTCCAGTCGCCGCGAGGTACCACCTCCGCCAGATCTACGCAAGAGGATCTACTTCAGGAACTATCTCTCGAATCGTACCGTCGCCGAGGGCAGCAGCGTCAAGTGGGTGATCAACATCGATGGGCCCGACCCAACGGCCCGTTGGTTCCGCAACGAACAACTGATCGCATTCGGTCCAAAGAGCAAACTCGCCTGCCAAGACGGCATCGCGTACCTTCAGTTGAAGGAGCTCACCGTGGAGGACGCCGGCGAGATCAAGTTGATCGTCAAGGGCTCCGAGAACGAAATTCAAACCACTTGCACGCTGTTCGTGTACAGCTTGAGCAAGGAGGAGCAGGTAGCACCGGTATTTACGGTCGGCATCAAAGGTAGGCTAGTGTCTAGTGTCAGTCGTGTCCCAGCGGTCGTTATCTGTCAGTGAAGGTATGTAGACTAACTTTCCGCTCGCTCAGTGCTTCCATTGCGACTAACCCAGAGTGTCGTTCCCTTGTGTTGTTGTTGTTTGTGTTTCACTGTCCTAAATGTTCGGGCTCTTATTTGTTTCATTAGACACATACCAGGCACAGGCCAATCAGATCATTCTGGAGTGCAAGGTCTCCGGGAATCCGAAGCCGAGCATATTCTGGCAGAAGGACAACGTCCTCCTGTCGCTGCCAAGTGACAAGTACGAAGTTGTGGAGCTTCCCGAGGGCATCAAGCAGTTGATCATAGCAAAGCCAAGCGCAGACGATTCTGGCCTGTACACCTGCTATGCGGAGAGTGCGGGTGGCCAGATGAAGCTGAGCAAGTTCCTCGACGTGACCGATCACATCAAGGTGCCCAAGGAGCAAAAGAAACCCCAAGAGACTGAAGAAGAGACGGTAGACTTACAAAAGGAGAAGGAAAAGGCTGCAAAATCGAAGGAAGCCAAGCGGAAACTACGGCTGGAGGCCACAATGAAGGACATGGTCCTGGGCAGCGGCAACAAGGCGCAGCTGTTGTGCAATGTGTCTGGGCCGATAGACGAGGTGCAGTGGTACAAGGATAACGAGCGCATCTTCAAGGACTCCAAGCACAAGATCTACAACATCAACGGAACCCTGAGTCTGGAGATCTACGAGGCCACCTCTGAGGACTCTGGCGAGTACAGCTGCATCGCCAAAAACGCACGGAATCAGGTGGAGAACAGGTGCAGCCTGAGCATTTACGACTCCAAATCAGGATCCAAGCCACCGGAAAGTTTCGCAAGTGCAATTAGAGGTTAGTCCCCGTCTCTTGCACCCACTTCCAATTTTATAAAACGTCTCTTTCCAGAATCATTTGACGCGAATCGCAACGAGATCACTTTGGAGTGCAATGTTCACGGCCGGCCGAGGATAACATGGCTGAAGGACGACCACCTGATATCCAACAACCGCTACCGGCAGTTCGAGGAGGTTGGAGGTCTGCGCAGACTACTCATCCGCAATCCGATATCGACGGACTTTGGCTCGTTCGCGTGCTACGCCGAGACCGACGACCGGATAGAGGCAATCAGCGTGACCCTGCGAGCAACTGACTTGAAGAGAATCACCACGGTGACGAATGGCCACGCCGTCGATACAAACAGCAGCACCGACGACTCGTACAAGCATCACCGATCGTCCACCAGGGAGCACGAAGAGGATTTCTCGCGGGACAGCGTATTCACAAAGGAGAGAAGCTACATTTCAGATGTGAAGAGGAAGCCTGTGTTCAGCATGCTCCTCAACGACCGCACTGTGTCCGAGGGCTCAAACATTCGGCTGTCGTGCAATGTGGTGGGCGAGTGTGAGATCACTTGGCTGAAGAACCACAGTCCACTGCCGGCGAATTCGAGATACCAAAAGTATTTCACCGACGGCACAGCAACACTCGAGATATTCTCGGCCCAGGCCGACGACAGCGGCAACTACACGTGCCAAGCGTTCAACGAGTACGGCGAAACAACGTCCCATGCACAGCTCAAGGTCTACCAGAGCTACGACGAAGCCCCTCAGCCACCCACGTTCATTCGCTACATGAAAGGTATTCCACGCCGGATATTCCACGCAAGATCCTGCTTCGGAGTCATCTCGCCTCATTGTCTGCTCAATGTTGTGTGACTCTGTCTTTGGCTATTACTCCTTGTTTCCCTCTCATTTGTTTGTATTTTTCTCAAACTTTCTTGCTCACTCTAGATACCTACTCCCTGAACGAGGACGAACTGGTCTTGGACTGCAGAGTGCGTGGCAAGCCCCGCCCGGAGATCCAATGGATGAAGGAGAGCGACATGATCGACACCGACGACAAGTACCGCGTGGTCAGCCAACCCGATGGCTACTGCAAGCTCATCATCAACAACCCCACCGAGAAGGACGCCGGTCTGTACTCGTGCGTGGCTAGGAACCCCGTACAAGAGGAGAAGATCACCCATCAAGTCGACTTCCAAGGTCGCGACAAATTCATTTTGGAGAAAACTCACGGTTTCTTCCACCGCGACCCCAATAAGCCACATCTCACCAATCCTCTGGGCAATCACACTGTCACCCCTGGAGGCACCATCACCATTCAGGCGGAGTTCCTTCCGACCAGCAGTCCGATCGATGTGCAATGGTTCCGTGAGAAGAAACCACTGGCTGGCCAGCCGAACGTGCGAACTTTCATGGATCACGGTGTCTACACACTGGCCATTCAGAATGCCGCTGCAGAGTGGGAGGGCAGCTACACTTGCCGCGCCACAAACGCATTCGGAAGGCTGGAGTCTCACGCAAATGTCGACATAGCTGCCAAGGGCGGCAAGACCGCTGGCCCACCACTGTTCCTCTCACGACCGGAAACTGAAATGAAAATCGCCGTAGGTGATCCCTTCTCCATATCCTTCAGGCTTCAAGGAGAACCCAAGCCTAAGTGTAAGTCTCTGCTTGAATTGCTCACCAAAACAAACTCCCGACGAACGGTCTTCTTTCAGTGACACTATTGAAGGGCACCAAGGACATCACCAAATCGGATCGCGTCAGCAAGGAAGCCTCAGACGATTACATCAGATTCACAGTCGCCAAGTCACAGATAGCTGATTCGGGTACCTACTTCGTTGTGGCTCGTAACGAGTTCGGAACTGATCGAGTGTTTGTCACAATCACGGTAATCCATCGACCAACAGGCGTTGGTTGATTATTTCAAATATTTTCTGCTTGTTTGCTAATCAAATGTATCTCTCCTGCTCTTTTATAGATCGCTTCTCCCAAAAAGAAATAGATCTTAACACAATCCTAACCTAAAAATGCTTAGCCTTAAACAATGTTGACAGACAAAACTGTTTCTTTCATTTTTTTTTTTAAATTTTTGTTCGAAAATGCATATAAAAAAACTAATCTCGAATTTCAATATGATTTCGATACGGTTGACAGGTTCTGCAACGCGCCAGATCAGCGACACCAACATCACCACGTTGGGGTCAGCCCTTAGAAAGCTATCCAGACATCTCCTACTTTAGAGGTAAGTACCGCAGTCACAAGATGTCAAGTGTCAGTGCGACATGGTGTTTCACTGACACATTTGGCAGTTTGTTTAGATGACTTCTGTGAATGTTCTTTCATTCTGTTCTTTTGTATATTTTCTGTCATATGTCAAGTTAAACGTCATTTTGACAGCGTTCTGTGAAGGTATTCATGGAAAGTTCCTGTTTAGTTGTCATCTTTTTGTGAGTTTCGTTCCTTCTGTGGTTTCACTCTATTCTGGATATAAATGTCATGTTTAACGTAATTTTGGCAACGTTGTGTCAAGGTACTTGTCTAGATGTCACCTTTTTGTGAGTTTCGTTCGTTCAGTCTGTTGTTTTCCAGTTATCTGTATATAAATGTCATTTAAACGTGATTGTAACTCATTTGATGAATATTTGTGTCTCTCGTTCGTTTCCTTTGTGACTCTAGTAAACGTCCCATCATCTCGTTAGTGTCACTGCATATAGAGGTCGTTGAAAGCTGTTGCCACACCTCCACTAAAAGTCTTCACTTTTTCTTTCTCTTCTTTTCCAGATAGACCCTTTCAACTCCTTTGCTTAATTTTTGAAATATTCATAAAGGACCTTGTCAACATAACATGATTTTTGATTTGTTTTTCAGTTTTAGTTGATCTTGAATTTGATTTATTATATTTTGGTGCAAAAGAAAAGTGAAATGTTTTTTAAAAGAAAATTAAGGAATAAAATGGAACGAAATATCTTCGCTTATCTAGAAATGAACAGAAATGACAGAAGGATATGAATTAAGGATGCTATATTGGTATTCTGCGCCTGACGTAGGATGGACTGTAATTCCTTGAAACCTCTTCACAAGACAATTATAGAGAATTCCTCCAAAAAGAGATTTTTTTTTGAAAAGAAAAAAAGTGTATTTAATTTTTTATTTTTCAGTTAGAATATTTCTTTCTAATTCTAATTTATGTAGATGATCATTGTTATTTATTTTATTTTCTTGTACTAAGTTACAAATTTAAACACATATACACACATATATAAACGAAACAAATAATAAAATAAAAAAATATGTTTCTCCGGGGAATGTAATGTATTTGGTCTGGGGGTGGAAAATGACTGAATGTCATTTATCTGCGAATGGATTGGGATTGTTGGGGGTTTGTTTACCAGTTTTACGTCATGACATCTATAGTTTCGTTTAGTTTCATTCAATAATCGTCACTAAAAGAAACAGACGATGCTTGTGATGACTTACTCCTGTGCCTAGTTTTTTACCAGTTGGTGCCTGTGACGAAGCTGTGTAGCAGGCTTTTATTGTCGCCAATCAGTTCGCTGAGCTGACCCTTTGGTGTGAGTGCCTACAACCAGCCAGACTACTGTACGATCAGATGAGGTGGTGTGCAGTTTCTACAATACCTGCTCTTCATCCATGCAGCTTCTGTTAAACGGCGAGAGAGACACAATGCGATGGGCGTGTACAATTGTTCAGTGTCCAGTTATGACACCAATGGGGGTGAACAGACGAAGTATATATGTATGTCTCTCTAAGGTCCAAAATATGCATGAAAAAATTGTCAAAATCAATCGAAATACGATGAGACTGTTGATTCGTCCAATCAAAAATGTCGTTTCAATCAGAAGGTATGTCAAAGAGCCGAAAATAGTTTTGCACCTCATTTGTGTGTCGGTTATGGGAAAAAATGTGTAATGTCAAGATATAAGCGATATAAGTTTTGAGGATCTGAACAACCTCCCATCGGTCGGTGCTGTATTCACGATCATTTGTTTCCTAAATTGATTCGATCTTCTGCAATTTCTCGATTGGAAGGATAGAACATTATTTAAGCTCGATCAGCGGTATGGTGCAAAACAAATTGACTGCATTTCGGATTGTGTCCAGATTCTTGCGCAGCTCGTATAGTTCATGGTCTTCAGAATCTATCTTTCTAAGGAATTCAAACAACCTACTTGTGTTTTCAAGAACCCAGGTCATGCGGCTACGTCGGAAGTCGTTCTACAAACAACGCAAACAAAGATGTTCTTCTAAACGTTTTCTCCGACCGAACGGAACTATCACATAATGCCACTGTCGAAATATGCCTTATGTTCGCCGGTTGACAAAGGGACAATCGGCTGCCAATCAGAAATTTACTATTTTTGCGATATTCAACTGCACTTACTTAACCATGGAGGGTCGTGCATCATTTACGGTCCTAGGCACGCTACTTCGCGATGACTTCGTCATTTTGCCGGAGATTCGATGTTTTCTTTTCAAACCAGTAGTCTCGGATTCGAATACTCTCTTAGCTGGAGCGCTCGATGCCAAACCAGTGCTGTCGACGTATTTTTGCCTTCCGGACTACATGCACATCTTGGTACAGCTCATAGACTTCACGATTATATCCTCTCCATCATACACCGTCGTTACAGACAGCACCATATATTCAACGCAGAATTTTTCTGTCGAAGGCACCATGATCGTCCAGCTACCGACTCCGTATAGCACGACTTGCAAAATAAAAAATATTCAATTTTACACCTGATGATCCCAAATTGTAGGAGCTTTTCCCTGTTAATCACGAAATCATATAAATGACATTCTCTGATTGGTTCGACTGGATGTTATGAACCAAAGGAGGCTGCACGCAGCTGACTTCAAATCCGAATATGGATTCATCTGCTCAACGACCGAATTCGTAAAAACACACAACTTACGTTCCAACTTTCGACTCCATTGGGCAATACTAAATATAAGCATTGAACAAACTGAAAGCTTGTACAGGCAAAATAGCAACAGTTGCCATGAGGTCCATTGGAGATCCGTTTGCCGTGTCCTTTTAGAACTTGTTTTTGCTATCAATTACAGTTGACACGAGGGAATAAACAAGTTTGCCAAAACTTATCGAAACTCGACGAATTTGGGCATAACACTATTATGATTGATGCATTGAGTCCCGTTATGCTTAACGGGATAAGTAAAACCTTTGTTATTTTAAAGAAAATAGAATGATTTGCTTAAAAAGCGATTAGGGACATTTTCTGATCTTTTATTCGACTTTAACATAGTTCAATCTCGAGCGACCCAAAAAAAATGATGGCCCGTGGAATTCCAATCGGGACTTGTCAAAGGGTTCGGTGCGTGTTTAACAGGACACAACTTCACCTCTCTTGAGTTGGTGATGGTGCTCAGATAGTAAAACCACCAAGGAGGGTTTCTCAAACTTCGGCCTTGGAATCGGCATAAAACTTGTATATCACCCCATTTGTGAGAGAACTTTGCCACGTAAGACATCCCTTCAAAGTTCTCTAGCATTGATAAGTATATTTCTACAACAAACTATAGTTTATCCACTCCGTCTGTTCTATACGCCAGTCCAAATTGATGTCCCAGCAATTTCAAATGAAAGCCATAAGTTCTTCCCAAATACCATATCTG
Source organism: Eristalis pertinax (assembly GCA_907269125.1). Classification (NCBI taxonomy): domain Eukaryota; kingdom Metazoa; phylum Arthropoda; class Insecta; order Diptera; family Syrphidae; genus Eristalis; species Eristalis pertinax. The sequence goes on along the minus strand of OU026148.1, from coordinate 66,282,963 downwards.
TTCCACTACTCTGTTAAAGTCTGTTCTGTTATTCCCACGCTGTCAATGTTATTCATGAATGTGAAGAATTACGCAAACTTATAAAATATGGTTTGCCTGGTGTTGACAGCTCAGTGACAATGTCGCATGATCGTCCGCCTTCTTGTTTGAATCCTGTTATGCCATCTTACGTATTGGTACAGCCTTTGTCGACCTTGACAAAACAAGGAAAAATAATAAAAAATCGTATGCAGAGATCAATCCACAGCGGGTTCAAGGATTCTTTTTATACACAGCATTCCTTTCAAAAGATAACTCACTGGTCAGCAGGATATTTGTGAATCAAATTTTCTCAGGACTATCAAGTGTGCTTTTACATATTTTTTAAAGGTCGGTAGGTACATATGTAAATGGGTGGCTCACTTAAACCAACATGTTGGGTCCATTGTGCCCCTGATGGATGTTGTAATTACTACCATGAGACCTTCTTTTGCTACTAAAACCATCCGGATTCATTTATAAACTTTAGAAGGTTTTTCCGCATAAGTTTGCCCATTGCTAAGTCTGGGCAAAGCAGATTTTGGATGCATTCTATTTCTTCATCATCTCTGCAGAAGTCGTTGTGTGGTAAGTTCACGATGCGTGGGTGCCTATAGCGCAGTGCTCGGCAAGGACTCCTATTAGCGTTCGCACTTCCTTGCCACCTTCTTGCTTGCAATTTCCAGACGGTGCCAAGGTGATCTGGTTCTATCCAGGGCATCGTCTGCCAGTTTGCGGCGTGAGTGTGCAGTGGATTGCTCGAGATTTACCCAACTGCTGCTTCGTGTATCGCATCCACTTCAGCTTGGAAGTCACTGCAGTCGTCTCTTAGTGTCAGGGATTTCTCGAATAACTTATACAGACTTTTAATTGACAAGGAATCGAGAAGGAAATATCTCCTGGGGCATAGTGAGTTAAATCAGCAACAGAACATAACCTCTTCTGATATTCTCGGGACGCTTTGAAGCCTCTTTCAATAAAAGCAACGATTTATCTCTAGCTCATTGGGTACACATTAGTTGGCTTTCACCTTCAGCATCTTCTTCTTTGGTAAAGGCTAGTGTCTTGCATGATCTCTTCTATGACCTCCCACCCCTTCTGTAATCCTTTTTCGTATTCACAGAAGTCACTGATTCCTTTTCGTAAAACAAAATAAATAAATAATCTCTCCCTCTTTCTCGCCACACAGACCCACCAGGACCAATTAGCACCGAACCAACAGTCATAGACGCCGGTAAGAACCACATTAGCTTGTCCTGGGGCAAGCCGCAGAGCGCCAACTCAGCGCCGGTCATTGCGTATCGCGTCGACACATGGATAGTGGGTAAGGAAGGAGGTGCCGTCTGGAAGGAGATAGGGATGACCCCAATCAACTCATTCGATGCCTTCAACTTGGTGCCCACTTACGAGTATCATTTCCGGGTGACACCAAAGAACCGCTACGGATGGGGACCATCGATGCAGACGTCGAGTCCAGTTCAAGTTGGCGGAGCGGAGTGCCTGCCTGAGTTCGTGAAAATTCTGCCCGGACAGATGAAGGCGCTTCTCAACCGGGAATGCAGTCTGGAGTGTGTAGTGCAAGGGGCACCGAGGCCAAAAATCGTGTGGTACAAGGATGGCTTGCAGATAGATTCGTCCGATCGAGTCCGAATCAAGCAGTTCGGCTCGGTGTGTACGCTCCTTATAAGTCAAGTATTTGAGGTCGATTCCGGTCGGTACACGTGCGAAGCAACCAACCCCAAGGGCAGGGTGTCAACATTTGCCCGACTGCAGGTTGTCGCCGATGAGAAGCTGTACGCGGCTGATCACAAGCTGAAGGAGCTCGTTACCAGCTACAATACTGCCACCTTGGGTGAGGCCATTCCCATTTTTACAATGAGACTTCGCGACCGTCGCGTTCAAGTGACCTACCCTGTGCGCCTGACGTGTCAGGTGATGGGCTACCCGAGGCCAGAAATCTTTTGGTACAAGGACGACGAGATCATTGAGCATTCTCGGCGAACTGTCATCACTGATGACGGCCAGTTCAATACTCTGGAGATAAACTCCACAAAGCTCGACGACAGTGGAGTGTACACGTGCACAGCCCGCAACGAGCTCGGATCGGTCTCCTGCCACTGCTCCTTGTTCGTGGACAAGGGAATCCGAGCATACATATCGCCCGACTTCTATATGCCTCTGGAACCGTTTTACATCTTCAAAGAGGGTCAGGAAATAAGACTTTCAGCCAAAGTTGAAGCATACCCCTCGGTGGGTGTTTCTTGGCATAGAAATGGTGTAAAGCTACGACCCAGCCGCAGAATCCTAGCCACACTGGATTCGAACGGCTTCGTAGAGCTGATCATCGCTGAGGCTACGCAAAGGGACGCCGGCATTTACGTGTGTGTTGCTTCGAATGCTGTTGGACGAACAGAGACCAGCAGCCGGGTGACCGTCGAGGAGGTCACCGAAGAGGAACGCAAGAAAATGTCAACCAAACGAGGAGGAAATCTGCCGTAAGTTTCGATTGCATTCAGAAGAGGGTTTGCTTATTGAAATTGTTTGCATTTTAGGTACTCGAAGGAGCCACTGTTTGTGGTGAAGCCGCGTTCAAGTCAAGCCTACGAAGGCGATACCGTGATCATATTCTGCGAGGTGATTGGTGATCCAAAGCCTGATGTTGTTTGGCTCAGGGATTTCTTAAAGGTAAGTGAATTAAATGAATAGGAAAAAAGAAGGGGACAGTTTTAAGCACTGCTCATAAGCAAATTTGTTGGAGACGATTTTTTTTTGTTTTATCCACCGCAGAGCACAAGGAACACTACGTGCTCTATGTGTATACAACTTCGCTGCATATGCATATGCTTATTATTACAATAATTGGTTTCGTGCCTTGTATCGAAAAATTAATTCCTCAACCGAAAAGAGTTTTGGGGATCACAACAAAGGGATAGCAGCCATTTTGTTAAAGCTACATCCGTCAAACTGGCTGTCATTTGATCAGTTTGTTTTGCCAAGTCATCATGGACAGAAATGGATGAATGGTACGTCAACAAACAAAATTGTCGGGTTTGGAAGATCTACATGAGATCTAAGGCGTGTAAGATTCACTGTTTGGTGTGGATTTTAGGCTGGCGAAATCATCATTCCATATTTCTTTGACGTTGGCCAGGCCATCACCGTATACAGCGCGCGCTATAGGTCGATAATTACCAACTTCTTTTGCTCTCAATTGGATGACATGGACACCAACGACATGTGGATTCATCAGGACGGCGCGGTGCTGTGTGCAACACAGCTCAAACCACATTAAAAATTCTGCACGAGCTATTCGAGGGCATGGTCATATCACACGGAGGTGATGTGAAGTGTGAACTGGTCACAAGGAGTTAGACTAAGCTGTGGTGCAATCATAATGTTAAGAATAATTCAATTTAGTGTCAAAAATGACACCGAGATCTTTGACTTCATCAAGATCCCATTGCACGAGATGCAGAACTATAAAACTTTATCAATTGTCTTCTATGACTGAAATAATTGGTAAACCACAAGAGTGGAAACCCAACGATTTAAGCTTAGCCAAAAATAAATTGTAACATACTCTATCAAAAGCTTTGTACAGTCTGTGCATTTGAAGAAAGCTTCGATAGTCATCAACTCTTCCATTCACTAAGAAATGCTTCAGTTGCAAGCGACTGAGTCTAGTTTCGGACGGGCTGTCGTAAGGGCTGTGCTTACGATGCCTCTTACACAGATTGCGTTTGAAATAGGTTAGATTATGTTGGAGTGACTGGCTGCTGGTTGGTACTTATGCCAGAGTTTTGATTGATTATTCATATTCCGCAAACCATTTTGCGCTTTAGACAAAGCAAAGGAGATGACTGATACTAATGCTACTTAGTTCCGTCAGGTTGTTGAAAGATTCCTAGTCTTCGTCTCTGATGTTATGTCTAGACATTCTGATCAGGCTGCATGAACGTCTTGGATCGATAGTAGCCCACAGCTGTTTTGTAATGAGGCACCTAGTATCGGTAGACAATCTACGATTTGTGTGAGTAAGCGTTTCAAGCTTCAGTATAGCATAGCGATGAGCATTCTGATCAGGCTGCATGAACGTCTTGGATCGATAGTAGCCCACAGCTGTTTTGTAATGAGGCACCTAGTATCGGTAGACAATCTTCGATTTGTGTGAGTAAGCGTTTCAAGCTTCAGTATAGCATAGCGATGAGCATAATCAGGTAAGGTCTCCATCTAGAAAGTGTATGGAACTAGTACCGTTTCTAGCGAGTTCGTCGCTTTACTATTCTCTGGGATGTCATAGTGTCCCGGGATCCACATAAGTTGGATGCTAAAATAGTTGGCCATCTCTTTGAGAGATAGGCGGTAATTCAGGGAAGCCTTTGAATTAAAAGTGATTGCACTCAGAGATTTCATTGCTTCCTGAATGTCAGAACAGACGACGATGTCTGTGTTTGATATTGCATTTTTTTTTTTTTTAGTCAGAACAGAGCTTCCATCTGGTCTCGGACTTCCAGAATAATCAGAGGTGCATGGGGGTTGAGAAACTCTTCCCGCATATATGTTAGCAGCGATTTAAATCTTATCACCGTTCTAGCCGCAGTCTGTCTGCCGAATCGGCGGGAGATTAAGGAGTATATTCAGGGCCTCGGAGAAGATCGTCCTTATCGCTCCGCTGATACATACACACGCCATTCGTTGCACCCTTCAAACGGTTTCCAATTGATGCGCCTAAAATAAACAGTGGTCGATACATCTTCCCGCAAGGCTTTCCTCCAAAAAAAAGTGTGACAAAACTAGATCAAGTGACTTGAAAATACATTTCGACCAGACTATGTCATTTGTGTCGAATGAAGTCTGAATATTTTTCACTCACACTGTTTATCAGAACTGCATGCAACCCGGCTCAAAGTGTGATTTACCTTATACAGTCTCATTGTCCGATCACTTCATAACGACGCACGATAACTCACGCTGTATGCCTCTCCGGTGCAATATGAACATTACTCAGCCATTCGGTGCTATCTATCTCCCATCAGAGATCAAGTTTGAGCGAAATTCGTAGCGCCGCCTGAACCCACTCCCAGCGCACAGTTTAAATCGCCACTCGAACAGGTGTGGGTCGTGAGACGCGCATTGCAACGAAACAATTCTGAATCTATCTATATCTATTCGATACACACATTCTCGAATTGAAAGTGAAGTGCACTAAAGAGTTCATTCTACAAGGGATACGATTAATTTATTGTTTGCGGACAGAGCGACACACACAAACACGTTTACCATATTTGTTGGGTGTCACATGCTGAGCCTGGCCCGTGGGAGGCGACTTGTGTCCGGATTTAGTGTTTCAGGTAGTTGGATGTCGAATTGTAATTGTAAAAGATCTAAATTATAATTATTCATGAGCCGATCTGTGTCATTATATTGATCGATATCCATAGACGAGACAGTTATCCGCCCTAGTATCGACACTAGACTTGTGTCGATGGCTTGTCTGAAAGTCAACTGGACAGTTGAATTCGAATGGTCGCGGAGAGTAGTTGACCCTAGTTTGTGCGTTTATTTGTAACAGTTGTTCGTTCAATGAGAACAAAGTGTTTTACTGAAAGGATTTGAAGAGGCAAATCCAGCGCGACATCACGAAGGAACATCTTGAGTAATTCGAAGAAGTGACCAGTTGCATTCGGATAGAGGAATTTATTTTTAAAGGAAAAGTGACGTAAGGCTCTGTTGGGTAGATGTCAAGTTTGAACATTTGAATAATTTATGCAAGACACGACTTGTCCATTAAACGCAGTGAACTGGGGCGGTCACAGACTGTGTCAAGTGGTGCCGATCGAAAGGAGTATCAATCATTCTCATAACTCATTTGTACGTGCAGTCCAATGCTATTCGGGAGGCTGTCGTAAATCATCCATTAGATTGCAAAGCCAAATGCCTTGATAAGGCTTTGTTCTGATTTTTAGTGACGTTGTCTGACGGGCATATTAAAGGAGTGAATCTTTATGTTCCGAACGTGTTGTGGATTTTTTTGTTAGGAATGTTGAGGATGAAAGAATGGAATGGAATGGGATAACCCCATCCTCTGATGGCCTCGCAGGTTGAATAAACTGGCAAACACGGTGTGAGGATTTATTTAAATTAATTCGTGTTCTTCTGTGCTTTAGAGACGATACAAGAGCCTTCTTTCGTGCATTGTTACAAAGACCATGTTTTGCTGTTACTGTTACGAACTCAGCTGTAACTCTGATTTAAAATTACGGTTTATTAGTCAGTCCATTTGTCGGTCCGCCAGACTTTCGTAGTGTTTTTATGAAGCGATCGGCATGCATTTTAGGCATGGTTGTCAATATTCATTAAACTTAATTTACAATCTACACAATTTGTTAGTAATTTACTCTGAGGATAACGCGATAACGCAGTGAAAGACGCTCTGGTCTAAATCGACGAAGATAAGCGGAGAAGAACCTTAACCTTGCCCGGAATTGAAAGCAGCTAGCCAGAGATCACACTGGCTGGTGAGCCATGTTGTTGAAGACCTATTCCACGGCAGACCACGCAGAGAATTAGAAGAAGTTACGAGAAAAATGCTTTTAGTGTGTGTCAAAGACAAACAGTATATCCTTTTATCTTCAAAGTATCCTTTTATTGCTGTTAAATGTCATAGTAATGTAGCAAGAATGTACCTGTTTGACAGAACATGTTTCCCTTCACTCAGCGGTTAGCTGCATTTCTGTTGTTTTACCAGTTTCCTAGTTTAATCTCTGAATATGTTTCGGTAGCTTCCCCAATCACCATTGACAAGTACTCACCTTTTCCTGTATTTCGTGCTTTCTACTCGGATGTTGTACTTTCTTCTTCTAATGGCGTTACAGTCCGGAGTGGACCTGGGCCTCAGCCCACAGCCAACAAGCCTCTCCAGATGGCACGATCTCTAGCCAGCTACCTCCAATTTCGCACGCTAAGTTGGTTGAAGTTCTTCTCAACTTGTGTGCGCCATCTCGATCGAGGACTTCCTCTATTGCGTTGTCCCACTGGTTCGTTGGAAAAAAAAACCCCGTTGGAATCGAAGACTCTTCATGCTGGAGCAGTGTTGCCCATACGCTCTGCATGGCCTAGCCATCTTTGGCGTTGAATTCACAGACACCTCGATAGGCTCATGTCGCTGTACAGCTGTACAGAACTTTCTTCTTCAAATGCCATCAACGCAAACAGGACCAAACATTGAACGCAGAATTTTTTCTCTCGGAAAGACCAAGGGCTTCTTCATCTCGATGTCCTACTTTGCGTACCCTCTATTGACATATCTCGACGGTGATGCATAGCATTCATTTCTCGATTCTTTTCTGTATTCCCGATCTCGGAAACAGTTAGCATTTTACTTCAATTTTTCAACTATTCTCATATTTTTTTCAATTCTTGAAGAGTGTTTCCTCGCGCTCCTTCCCCAGGCACAAAAACTTTGATCCTCGTCCAGCCATAATCGCCAGTTTATTCCCTTTCTTATATATTATCATAACACTCACGTCGTAGGTAGTTCAAAACGATTCAATTTACAACAGAAATCATTCACGTAGGTGTGACCCCAAATGTCTGTTTCTCCAGGTCGCCTAAACTCGATAATCTGACTTGGAAACATCGCATAGCCTAAGACGGTGGGTCTAGAATATTTAAATATCAACGTACCTCCAACAAACATTATAATTCAATTAGTGGTGCTACAACATTCGCAAAGCAGTTGTGTGGTATGTTCAATCGCTATGCGTGGGTGTCTATTGCACGGTGCCCGGTAAGAGCTCCTATTAGCGTTCACACTTCCTTCCGACTGAAGCTGATCAGTGATGTTGATGTCTTATTGCTCATCGTCGGCCACATGGCCCTTGCTATTTCTCCATTTTCCAGACTGTGCCAACGGGCTCTGGCTCTATCCAGGGCATCGTCTGCCAGTTTTCTCCTTGTGGAGCTAAGTGGTGTGAGTGCGTTTGGATTGCCCGAGTTCAGATTCTCGCAAGGCTGGTCGCTTTTTCGTTTCCTGGGATGCCAATGTGCCGTGGTACTCAGCATAGGGTCACCATGTTTACCAAGGATGTTTCACTGACGCTCTACCTGTATAACCTGACTAGTTTTGACGTAAAGATGTCCGGTGCTATGGCTTTTATTGCCGCTTGGCTGTCTGAAAAGGTGGAAGAGGATGAGAGTCAAGTATTCTTGGGTTACAAAAGCTTAGACACATGTCGTGACCATCACTTCTAACACAGTGTCGAAATTTCATAAGGATTGATACAATAGCTTAGACGTTTAACGTCCAGAAACTGGCGAATATTCAATTTTTGTGGACTTATATGTTATGACTTGGAAATCGCTTCTTTTTTTCTTTTTTTTTCTCCTCTTTGGAGCATAGTGCTTTCACTTGGCATCTCCATCTCAATCGGTTAGTTGCTGCTGTTTTTACACTATTCCAAGTGATGTTGCATTTTCCTAGTTCTAGGAGTACCGATCGTCTCCAGGCGTTCTTGGGACGGCCTCTGGCTCTTTTGCCTTGAGGGTTCAGTGCTTATTTTGTATCTCCTACAATGTCCAGTGTTTACATTGGGTTGTTCAAATCCGTGTGTCCATGTCGGTCCTTTTGGGATGGAGTGATAGTTTGGAAGCCGATTTAGTCTCGATGATGACTGCTGTCGCTGCAGTGGTAGAAGCCATGCAGCCCGTTGTCAAATGTCGATGTCTGCTCGCTTAGCAGATTTAGTGCGCTGAGGCAGCGTTGTCCGGGGATTGGGTTTTCTTAGGTTCTTGATTGCTTCTTTAGGATGGTTGCTGATGTCTAGAAGCTGTTTTCTGAACAGTGTCACCATAAGCTCTGCCAAGGAGATAAGGCGTTGCTCGTCGTAAAGCAAGCTGTTTTCTGAACAATGTGCTGTGGCAAGGGGATGATGCGTGCTTCGTCGTAACGCTTCTTGTTGCTGTAGTGCTTTCGACGTGAGACTTGCACGTATTCACGGTATTTTCCATTCGAAAATATCGAGGTTCCTTATGCTGGTCTTAGGTATAGTGTGCCGTATTGGAAAGCCGTACGTTAAGATCGCCCGTATTAGCTGCTTGTAGAGTAACAGCTTTGTCCTCTGGCTTAATCCATTGTGTTTACGCATCAAAGGATAGATGCGAGCCTAAGTTGGCCTTCTTCAGGGTCAGTTTCGAGTGGCTGTTGAACTTCAACATTTTCGTGAAGTTAACGCCAAGATACTGGACATCTTTTTCAGTTGTTATTTCCGTACCGTTAAGGATCACTATCTTGACATTTAGCTGCTGATCAGTATACTTACAGTCCGTGTAGACAGCACAGCGAAATGTGTTTAGCTAAACGTTTGCATTTTAGACCCTGAGAGTGCCAGTAAGTCTGTGTCCCTCGAAGTGGGGAAGAACTTAAATAGTCTGATGATGTTGAACCTATTAATATCTACTAACTGAGTTAAGCACCGTGGCAACTGGCAGTTAGCAAGTGATGGTGGTACCTTGAGAGGATTATTGTAAGAGATCCAGGTCCAGCATGGCTGTAGCAGCATTAAACGATAAAAAGAAAGTGTCTCTCGTTAGAACAAGGTTCCTTTTGAAGAATATTCTTTCGACCTTTATTTTCATTTTGGTCTACCTTACTGTCCACGAGTATCATCAAGATCAGTAGGTAGTTGTGATCTGATTTTGTACCGGTTTCTTTTTGACGACGCAGCCCGAGTTCTTCAATTCAATTTAATCATCAAGATCAATAGAGTCGTAAAAATGATAAAAAAAAATTGTGTATCTAACTGGTTTCAGCTCAGAAACAATCCTTCGACTTTAACAGGTGAGGTTTACACTGCTTCATATCTCCCTTGGATCAGATTAGCTAAAATTGAAAAACCTGCTGCGACGTACATAACCGCTTCACTCCATTACAACGCTCCGTCTCTCAACGCTCTGTCTCTCAACGTTCCGTCTCTCCATGCCAACTGGAACTGTTTAAATTAACCACCTAATCACCACACATGGCACCAAACCGTCATGCGTGTCAACAAATAACAAAAATTCACAAATGCCCCGACTATTGTTTTATCTAAAAAAAATAATCAGAAAAGCAATGACATCAAAATCCCTTCCGAAGCTCGCCAAGAACCTGTCATTCCAAATGTTCCAAATTGAAAAACTTGCATAATCCAGTTCCACGATAAAACGCTCACTTCTTAGATCTTCAATGTCGACCTGATGGTCAAATGAGGCGATGATAAGCAACAAATGCCTTCTTGCGAGTGACTCAGACAGCAGTTGTAGACAAGTTTTCTGTACTTGATCCCTGATTATGTCTAAAAACATCAAGAAAACTGCTGTTTGTTGTCATTTCCCATTGACTTGTGTATTCTTTCTGTTTACAAAGACTTTGCTGACACACTGTAATCCGAAATGAATTCCTCACGAGCTTCAACGGAGCAGAAGCACTGGCACGTAATCCAGAATTCGAAAAGTCTTAATTCAGATCCAATAATAGACAGGTCTCCAAATGGTGCCCAACAAGTGCTAATCTTTTTCTCACCATCACCAACTAGATAGCAATCATTTCGAGAGCAATAGGAATCCATTTACCCTATCTGTTTAATTAATGACAAAACGCATGCAACCAAAACACTAAAAGACAGCGAAAAAAAATACGTATATACACACAAAAGTCTATCGACTATCCGACCAAACTGAGGACGCAAGATGAATCATTCAGTTGCCATATAAGCAGAAATCCACATTTGTCCGATCGACGACCGATCCAGCCGATGTCAGGCTGACGTTGTTGACTCTCTTGTCTCCGCGGTGCTGCGCGAAATCAACGAACGAGTCAACGGCGAGCGATATTGTTGCAGCTCGTGGTCGTGAAATGTTTGCGTTGTTTTTGCTTCTATTTGTTGCCCACTCCGTTTGGAAAACTGTTTAATGCATGGTCAAATCGGCACCGAGTAGACTCGTTGCGAAATCTCGCTGTTACCGAGTGCCCTTGAAGTTGATACAAACGCAACACTGGCTAGCGACAAGAATGCTCTGGATCGATGATCACCAGCACGAGGAAAACAAAAGGAAAATTGTTACCAAATTAAGAACAAATCTTGTAACTCAAGTCGCGGTTGCCACCGAACCATGTAATGACGCTGTGGTAGCGACATCCGAGATTCGTTGTGCTGCTGTGACTCGAAGCAAGACACACGCAGGTGACGTTTTCACGGTTACCGCATAGATTATGCGGGTAATTGCTTCCCGTATGTGGAGACGGAAAAAACCAGCGAAATATGTGAGATATTTGAATACAAGGATCAATATTCAATTGGCTAATTAAATGGATGAAAACGGCGAAGCAACGCTAACGTGTGCACATACAGTGTGTGGCGACAACACAATCCAAAAAAGGCAAGGACGTTCCAAAGTTGTTCGGCGAACACGATCGGGGTGCGCACTGCCTCGACGATAAGAAAATTTCGAATGTTGTGTGCTGTGCTACTGACGGAATCACAAGTTAAAGATTTGTTTGATGCGATAATTGAGGGAAATTGGGTTGCGTCTTTCAATTCAAGTCGGAGGACATTTATTGAGTCACACACGAAATCATGCCAAAGAACATTAAATTCACCCTTTCCCACTTGTTTCTTCCACAGCCTGAGTACTACAAGGACGCGCCGCACTTCCGCCGCGTAGGCGACGGCCCTGAATACCGCTTGGAGATACCCAGCGCCAAGTTAGACTTCACCGGAACATACTCAGTCATCGCCAGTAACTGTCATGGCCAGACCCAGGCCATAATCTCGCTGCAAATCTATGCCAAAGGTAAGAGTTCAAAACACAATAACGCACGCTTTCATTCGAGTTTAATTCAAAAACAAAACAAACTTTACACTAATTAGAGTCTACGTAGATCTTGAGAAGTCTCGGGAAGACGATCTCCTTAAAATAGTCTTCAGCGGCGCTAAGGAGGCTCGCGACAAACTCCATGTCTGCCTGCACCCACACGTAGTGCAGGGCGCCATTGGTGTCGAATGTCGGGCTCAGTACGCAGTACAGAGCCTTTGTCACGTTAGCCATGTACATTTGTATCTGGATTTGTGCCATGTACTTCGGTGCTATGGTCTCCTTACACTCTAGGTACTTCTCAAACTCATCGTCCGTCTTGGGAGCCTTGATTTCCACGATGTGGTCGTCTGTGATGCCGTCCGGGGAGGCGCAAATGTACGGGTAGCTTTCGTTCAGCAGCAGTCCACATTCTCGATACGTTTTGTTCTCCAACTTCTCCGTCTGCTTGAGGATGAAACGCTTGTGCTGCTTGAGCTGGCGACGCTCCTCGGTGTTGTATTCGCGCTCCTTGCAGAACACCGAATCGAGAATTTCTTGGTCCTCGTGCGGGTCCTTTCGATTTGCCACTCGATGTATGAGTGAGCAGCGAATACGACAAAACTGCGTCTCCGCCCACAGCGGAGATTTATAGCTGTAGATGGACATCTCAGACAGCTTATCAAAGAGTCCCTGCTTGGCCACATCCTCCATGTGGACCATGAAACTTTTGAAATCCTTGATGTAGTTGTTGCCCGTATCCAACATTGTGTGGTGGATGTACACCGGTTCGAAATCGTCCATCACTGGTCGGCAGTGCTTGTAGAGCGACGAGTCAGTCAGTCCTATCTTCTCCATTTCATCGAGCACGTTGTTCAGAAACGATTGTCCTTCCTCCTCGGTAACCTCGTCCGCCTCCTGTTCTGCCTCAACACGCATCTCATCGCTGGCGAATATATCATGGATCCGCATGGCCATTGTGTTCTCTGCGGCCAATTCAAACTCGTTACCCCAGAATGTGCGGTACACACCCGAATCGGCGTCGATCGTGTGACGATGCAACCAGAAAACGAACACAATAACATGCTGGCACAGTTCTGAAAACAAACAAACCATCACAGTTATCGTAGGACACACAAATAGCAAAAATTCTTCTCCAATTACTTGTTTTCGTACTGTCCATGCACTTCTCACATCCAGCACTCCTCACAGCCTCCTGGTTTTCGTCGACTTTGAGGTGAACGTTGAAAAATATCCCATTGCTTGCTGCTTCGGGACTAGTGAACGCAATGCCCCGTACCTCGGACAATTCGCCTTTTCTCACTTGTACGAAATCAATTTTATAATCGCCACATTGTCCCCTATCGGATGGACAGTGAAATTTATTTATTTTTAGTCACATAAATGGAAAACGAACGAAAAATTCTTCTCTTACACGTCTGGTTCGTTTCGACGACCTCCTTTGCCCAGGTCAGATATAAAATCATATATCATCTCACTGGTCACCGGTGGGATATTATTGGTGTCAGCTTTTTTGAAACCTTGCCTTAGTTCAACCTCCATTGCTGTGCGTTTTTGTACAAACAAAAACTAAATATATTCTGAGATTTTTCACGTTTTTATGAGAAGAAAACAAAATGCACATTTGCCGGAGTGTATAATTTTAGATTATGGTGTACAGTTTTTGTGCGGTTGGGTTGGCACTACTTGACAGATGCCATGGCCAGCCATGACGTGTGCAGAATTGCCACATATAAATTATTTATATATACGCCTAACAGTATGCTATCAATACAAGAGAATTATTAATTTCGATTTTAATTGTAATCTCTGAATGACTTTAATTTTTTGTCCACCCTTGCAGATATAAATAAATTAAGTTCAATGGAAAAAGGTTCAATAAGACATGGGTAAGTTCCACCCACAGCGCGTCATCGCGTTTTCAGTGCTTGACTGTGTTTTTTCCCCCCCCAGAAACGTCGAGACTCTCCCTCTGTTCATCCGTCCACTGAAGGACTTACGCTGCTGCGATGGCGATGCCGTGACTCTGGAGTGTCACGTTGAAGCTGTCCCCGAGCCGGTGATCATATGGGAGAAGGACGGTCGTGTCCTTCACAGCGGAAAGGACTTTGACATGGAGTACGATGGCACAAAGGCAGTCCTCTCCATTCGCCGTGTCTATCCGGAGGATGAGGGTGAATACACATGCGTGGCCAAGAACAGTGTCGGACGGGCTCTGTGCTCAGCCTGCATCATTGTTGATGTTCCCGAGGAAAAGGAGAATCTTCTCAGTCGGCAGCTGGCCCGGCCATCAGGCCTCTTGTCAGCCAGCTCCACTCCTCGGTCGACACCTCGAACCACCCCGAACCGAAGTGTCTCCCCACTGAGGCTGTCCTTCCGTCACACAAGCATCGATTTGACCAGCCACAGGCGAACGGTTGCAGCTCCAAAATTCTATGCCATTCCGCATAACAAGGTCGTCGAGGAGGGTGACAGCGTGCGCTTCCAGTGCGCCATCGCAGGACATCCAACACCGTGGTCCACTTGGGACAAAGACGGACTGATCGTGACGCCAACGACGAGGATCTCGGTGAAGGAGATCGAAGACTTGAGGATCCTCGAAATCGACGAGGTGACGTTCGATGACGCCGGCCTTTACCGGATAACCCTGGAGAATGACTACGGCCGCATTGAGGCCACAGCCAGACTCGATGTCATCGGAAGCAGCAAGTATTCCCGATCGCCCAGCGGTCGGGCGGTGAGATCATCATCATCGAAGCGGAACTTCTTCATCTCACGCCGCATCATGGGACCGTCAACGCGAATCGGAGGCCGAATGGCCCTCTCCACCGGCATTCGAGGCTCCTCGGTGCCAGCTCGAAAGTTCTATCACAACGGCGAAGAAGTGATGGAGTCGGAAAGGGTTCAGATTATTCTCACCGACAGCGAAGCGTACCTTATTGTGGACAACGTCACAGCGGCGGACGAAGGAGTGTACACGTGCGTAGCAGAGGATGATAGTTGCGTCCAAGCCACATCGACGTGGGTAGTATTTTACGACGAAGACGCCGACATACCCCAGGATCCACCCAGCATCCTGTCCCACTTGCCAAAGACTTTAGTCGCCTGCGAAGGCGAGTCGACAGATCTTGCATTCGAGCTGGAGTCATTCGAGCCGTACACGTACGTGTGGACGAGGAACGGCGAGGTTCTTCCAGATTCGTCCGAGTTCAAGTGAGTATACGCACGCCCACCGTGTCGATGGAATGCAGTCACACTCAAACTAGTCTATCCACGCAGCGCACTGCATTCTGTCGCACGGGGTCATCGAACCGAACACACATTCCAAACCACGCCCTCCATCTACACCGACACCGAAACTAATCAAAATCAAAACATTTTCATCTGCCCACAGATACATCGACCACGGCAACGGAATCATCTGCCTGCGCATCCAAGACACCTTCGACCTTGACACCGGCCTGTACGTGTGCAGCGTGACGTCCGTCTATGGGACCTGCGAGACGACATGCGATCTCCAAGTCGATGACCGCCAGCCCGCAGCCAGCAGCGACGAAGTCGATCGATCTGGTCTAGCGATACTGAAGCGCCCACTTCCAGTGCTCGGATCCGAGGGCATGATCACCTCGTTCTGTGCCAAGGTTCACCCAGCGAATGCCCCATCCAACTGGTCGGTGTGCGGACGCGACGTCACCACTGACTCACGGAACTTTTCGGTAAGCAATTGTTTTTTTTTTTTTTCTGTTTCATTGTTGTACGGTTATGCAAGCCACTGACGACGACGCCAAGAGAAGTTTCTCTTTTGACAGCGCTGCCTGCTTGAGGGTGGCGCCGCGTCGCCTCTCGCCGGGAGTGGGGCGACAGTCGACAGCAGTCGATAGCAGTCGCAACTCGCAGTCAGTCTCAGCTGACCCTTGTCAGCTCCGATGGGTACCTTGCGCGCTTCAGTTAGTGTTCCACATTCGACGCGCGTTGACCGAAGCTAAACCAGTTCGCGGCCCCGTCTGGCGCATGTCGAGAGTTCGTAAACATTTTGAAATTCGATGATCGCAACTGCGTCGCGTCCCAAACCAGAAGATGACGAGCAAATCGAAAGTAAGCGTTAATTGTTTTGTTTCCATTGTGCGGGAGGGAAAGTGCGTGGCGTCGAGACGTTGAGATACCCCATCTGGTCGGATGGCCACAGACCGGATTGGGTGGTGATCGCGGGCCAAGAATAGATTCCGGAATGTGGGCGTGCTAATGGGCGCCTTAAATTAGAGGCAATTAATCGAATGAGGGGTAGATCATAGTGTGGAATGCAAATTGAGCATTTTAATTGCTTTATTTTGAATTGAATTCAATTTGGAGTACTGCGTGATGATATCAACCCCCGGCTACTGCTGAAGGTGCGGCCAAGAATCGCGCGGATGTCAGCATCTGTCCGGGATGAGGCTGAGTTGGGTGCATGTTTTATTCATCTCCCCCTTGCGTTTGATTCCTGTGAGGCATTGTTATCCAATCCGTTTGACTGGCATCTTTCATCTCGCCTCGCTTGCGGAATTCAACGCACGTACCTTGCCCTGGAGCTACACACTTTTCAGAATTTACGATGCTAGGCTCTGTCGGGCGAAAGTATCAATGGCGGCTGTGGGTCAACAGAACGATGAACGATGTGAGCAGGGCACGGGGAGGCAGCATTGTCAGACGCCACAGACATGTCCATCAGTGGTAATCGCTTAATCCTCTCACGCAGTTAATCGAAACATAGCGCACCCTTCGCACTGACATCCGTTGATTTATGACTTTATCGGCTGATGAAAGCTTGTAATCGACCGGTGAATGGGTGTCTTTATTTTATTCATATTTTCGCTCGATGACGGCATATCTTTTGAGTTGAATCTTTCACTCCTGCAGCGATTATGCAGATTCATCCGTTTTGTGGTTGCGAAAGTGAATTTGAATTAAAGTGTATTTATGATTTAGATTTCGAATAATTAGGTTGGATTTTGTCATATGAGTGGTCGGTAATAGCATTCAAAGGTCTTCCACGGAAGGTATTGCGGGACTCAATTCTGATTACGTCATTTTCGATGACTTTTCGACACATATCGAGGCATAACTCGGTCAGTAATTGACAAATATTCGTTTTGAAAGCGTCACGAGATTGAGGATGGTGCGCGTAAACACGATCTTTTGCAAAGTCTCACAAAAATTACT
The DNA here is from genome assembly GCA_907269125.1 of Eristalis pertinax. Lineage (NCBI taxonomy): Eukaryota > Metazoa > Arthropoda > Insecta > Diptera > Syrphidae > Eristalis > Eristalis pertinax. Next base: position 66,265,893 of record OU026148.1, on the reverse strand, counting down.
TTAGAAACGGTCTTGGAGGCTAGTCCACATCACTAAAACGTGAACTAACTCGATTTTTGTTCTTGCTAAGTCCAAGCGGGTCGTGTTGTGTTAGAGATGTGGCACCGTCTTATTGAAACCACATGCCGTCCACATCAATATCTTCTATTCGAGACCACACATTTGTGTGGGCTTGTCTACTTCGAAGAGAGTAGATGGTGGCGGATACATCTTCCTCATTTGAGAAGCAGTATGGACCAGTGACACTACCAGACCGAAATGCACACCATGCAGTGCCTCATTTTGGATGCAATGATCACATCACTGGATTTTCGCTTTCCTGCTAGTGACAATTTTGTTTGTTTACATATCCATTGAGCGAACGAATGCGCTCCATTGCTAAAGAAAATGTTGTGTGCAAACTGTCCATTCAAAGGCTGATGTTCAAGCACCCAATTGGAATGTCTTCTACGCATACCGTGGTCAATTGACTTCAATTCTTAAGTGAATCGCACTTTGTAAGAACGTGAATGCATATCCGAAGGCAAAATACGCCAAAATGCATCGTAAAAGAAGCCCAAGAGTTTTGTGCTCGCCCTGAATTCGATAGATTTATAATAGATCCTTGCCCAGCCATACTCTCTACAGAGGATTCAATTCGGTTTTGGGCAGACCTTAAGTAGTCTATAACAGTGACAGTCTCAAACACAAATATATTTATTTTTATAGTTTTGCGTGTAGCCATTCGTTGCAGCAGGCAGCCAAAGTGGGTAGCTTCAGTGTCGATGAGGAGGACGGCGGCATGCTTGCGGTTCTTGTCGGGGTGGTTCTTGTCCCCTCCCTTGTACACCACCCATTTGCAACCAAAAAATATATCGTGCCTATAGCTCGCTAAGATAGAAGAGAGAGAGAGATAAAAGCCTAATGCAGACCACGGACAACTAAATATAGTTAAGAGAAGAGAAGAAGAGACAGGAAAGATGAAAGGGAAAGGTGTTCAAAACCTATGCCTTCATCATCAAAAGTCACCGGAAGAGGGCTCGCTAACCTGTTCGAAATTCGCGAAACAAACCTCGTGTTTTTTGTGAAAAGTTTTCACTATTTGACCACCTTCAGCAATTGTTAAAGGATCCATGTTGTTGAACGGCAAGCCTTAATAAACAGTCACAGGTGACAGTTCAGTTTGAGGTCTGTGATTGAAAAAGGAATGTCTAATCCGGACCACGAATTGGATGATTCAAAATTTGCGCATCAAACATTTTGTCTAAGTCCCGAATCTTTAAAAAGGCACATCCTGTAAGCAGCACTGCCACTGTTATGCGATGCATCACGATCATCTTCTGACCCGAATGATCTACTAAAGGGGTCGCGGGGGTAAAGCTCTAGAGATCTCCAGGCCACTCGCCATCGACTCCAACTCATCAGTATTTATGACCAGGCGCAACTAGACGAGTTTTTGGACTTGGTCCATCCATCTGGATCTTTGAAGCGGTCGCCTACCTGATGGAATCGCATTTTAGGAAGTCGTGATGATGGGTACATTAGTGACACTCGATTTTTCGAAGCATAGTCCTTTCCGCACGACGAAGCAGCTGCTAAACATTGAGTACCTCGCGTACCCTATTCCCTATTCCGGCGAGTAATTCTCACAACGCCACGATGCATCATGACTTTTTTTTTATAATTTTTCGTTGTCATAAAAATATTGCCCGGAAGTTGGCAGCTATAACTTATAAGAATTATGGATGTTTTGGTACGAACTTAACTGAAAGGGAAATGTCGTCGCATCACAATAATTTACGTTGCTTTCCTCTTGTCTGCAGCAGCGTTTTCTCTCATGTTACAGTTGAGAACGCGATACATCGCATTATTACTTCTTCTTCTTTGTTTGGCGCTACAGTCCGGGGTGGACCTGGGGCCAACCTCACGCAACAAACCCCTCCAGCCAGCACGATTTTTCGCCAGCTGCCTCTAAGTTGGTTGAGCTTCTTCTCCACTTGTGTCCGCGATCTCGGTCGAGAACGTCCTCTGTTGCGTTGTCCCAATGACTCGAATTCAAAGGCTTTTCGGGCCGGAGCTGAAACAGCGGTTGGCAACAGTAATTCTGCGCTTGATTTCAGTACTGGTGTTATTGTCACTGTTTTGGCCGTTCGGAGTCGGCATAAAACTGTAGGTCCCTTCCACTCGTGATAGAACAATAGCACTCACAACACGAGTGGTTGCTGAGAAGCTAGGGCTGGCCCTTTACGGGTTGTAGCGCCACCCATATTATTATTATTATTATTGTCACTGTTTACTGCATAGCCGAGATATAGGAAGTTCTTGACTACCTCAAAGTTTCTGCTGCCCATTATGACACTCCGTCCTAGACGTCGATGTTATGCGTCCTTCCGTGATAACAGGAAATACTTTATTTTGCCCTCGTATTCTATGTTCAATTGTCTTGTTAATTTCTTTCCGAACATATATCTAGCAATGCTACACATATTTTGCCTTGAAACATGAACTTTATCTAGCTGGAACATGAATACATATTTGTGAGGCACCATTCAGAGCAAATCACTGCCAAAAGAACAACAAACGAAAGTGAAACACAACAAACACACCGCTTAGCCCAACCCTCGTTTTGACTCTTGCTCTCGAACTCCACTCCCCGAGCGACTTTTGAAATAAATCAAAACCTTGTATGTTCGTCTTCTCATATTTTCACAACTTTGGGCATCAACTCATGTCACTGCGGAAGCAATTTGCCGTAAAATACTAAAACATTTCCTTCGGTATGCGAATGTGTCATTATTTGTTGCTCTTTTGCTCAGAAGCACCTCCAAAAACGATTTAAAGTCGATTTCGTTGGCAATAAAACGTTTCGGGTGCCTCCATTCAGTCAGCCGTCAATAAGAAAGGTGCGGTGATTTGACACTCACCGGAACGAATGATTTCGCTTTTCAAATTAGGTACGCATCATTTTAAGGTTTGACTTTCAAAACATCTCATCGACTACGGGAAGCAGGTCAAACTCATTGTGGTGGCTTCATTTACACCATCGTTTTCGTTATCGTCGAACAAGATGAGTTAACGTTCATTCTGTTCACACTTCTGATTCATTCAAAGTCGAAGTACATACCGTTCATTAGGTAACAGTAAACAATCGCTACTGTATTGGAAAATATGTGGAAAATGCCTTTAGTTAGGTCACGACTTTCCTGTCACAATCACGTATGAGTCAAAGTGACAAAGTGCACGAACGTCCTGACGTCTGATAAGTAAAGTCCAAAGTTCTTTTTGGAGTTACAGCACATAGATTCCGATTAGTTTTTTTTGCATTTTTTCGATGGAATGCCATTCATATGATGTCAACAACCGAAGCTTCATGCATTGATGTGTGTTTTCCTTTTAAGTAGCAGATGCGGTCTCATGTAAAGTGCATTTAGCCGACGTGATCTAATTGATTTTATTCAAATTCGATTAAGGCGAAATATTCAAATATAGAACGGAATTCGATTTGTAAACAACAACAGAGTCTAAAGAAAGAGTCGAATGAAAGGCAAATGACGCATGACCACGTCAGATAATGACCGTTGGAAGAAAGTACAACATTAATGAGGTTACAATCTATTTACAGCGACGACCTATTCACGCTCTAATGCCAATCAAAGTCATTTAAAATCTGTCTTTTAACTCCCACCTTTTGGTTCGACTTCATGGGTGAGTGGAGCAGTCACACTGGTTTAGAGAAGTTTTGAGTTAATTTCAAAAGTTTTGGACATTTAGAGAGACTATCATCGTCTTTCGCCAAAGGCCACAATCGATCCAGTTCGAGAGTAGGATATACCGTGACCAAATTAATTCATCCTGTTGGCAACTCGAGTCGGTAATGTAGTCCGAATCAATCTTCTTCAGACCCACTTGTGGTCAACTTTTCAAAAAGTGTGCAACAATTTAATACATCTACCGTTGGCTACGTACACATACATTTTGTCTTTCAAGTGATGGATCTCGATTTTATGGTGCTACCCTAGCTTCAGTTTCAATTTTTATCACGGAATTCTATTAGCTCAGCAAGGTGTCGAAATTCTCACTTCACTACGAATTCTCGTATTCAGTTCAACCCATTCTCCGTCGGAACTTTTATTCTTAATCGATTGCTAATGACTCCAAGCTAATTGGTATTGCTTCTATCTGAATGTGTCTTGGGAATTTATGCTTGCAAAACCAAAAAATTTCCATTCCCGGACTGTTTCTAAACATTCTTCTTGCGTTTTCCTCATTGCAGTGCGAACATTCTAAAATAGGTTTCGAGGAATACTGCATCGCAACACTCTGCCCCGGACTAGGGTTCAACCAATAAGCTTCTTTAGCTCGGTCGATCTTTGCCTAGCCGCATCCAGTTATTTTCAATTATGTAGGATACCAAAAACGCGGTTGCTGCATTGCCTTAAAGACTGTGACTATGAGACTCTTTGGACTGGGGTCATGCGCCCTACATAATCTAGCTGCCTTAGGCGGTGGATCCGTAGATGACGGTCTAGACGCATCCCTGGTAGTTCTTAGTTGAAACTTCTCTCTTCTGTGGAAAAGACTACTACTTGGCACCCCCTTCATTTTTGCATACAAAACCATCCTCTAAGTCGAACTTCCTCTTACTCAAACTAATTTTGAAATTCTGTGAAATTTCGACTTAGAAGGAGGCGACTGTACTTACTTCTCAGGACGACGACCCATGGAGGGCCCGCAGCCTGCACAATAGGTACCTTCCATCGATGAAGGTCTTGGGCACGCTGCTTCCAGTCATCCAGACCAAGTTGTCTTACGTCCGCGATGACTTGGTCTTTGTACCGGACGTTCGGTCTGCCTCGAAGACCCTCTCGAATTCAATTCAAGCCTCTTGGTTCGAGAAGGGGAGGCAGGCCGAACGTCCGGTAGTTTGTTAGACCATTGTTGTCCATGCTCGATGTAGCCGAGCTAGTGCAGTCGACGGATTTTTGCCTTCCGGTCTACAGTCACATCTTGGTACAGCTCGTAGAGTTCGCTGTTGAATCTTCTCCTTCATTCACCTTCCTCGCAGCCATTATCTTTCGAGGGCACCAAAAATCAGCTCTGCTGTTTAGCTTAATCTCCAACTTTGAATCCGCTCTTAAAATTGTATAATAGAGCAGAACTGGGTCGAGAGCCGACTCATTACTGAATTGCTTCTAGATCTCATATATGTAAGTAGTGATTGGCATGTCTTTGTTCATGGAGCTGATATTGCTTGTACTATTTGTAGGTGAGCTGAGGTAGGCATGTCGAAGCTTTTTCAGTAGTTAAGAGACATTTTTTGGCAAACTCATCGAAGTTGTTTGTCTTTCCTCGAGAACAGTTTATACAACGTTTTGCTCTCGATTTCCCTCCGACAAATTTTAGCCGCTTCCGTCTCGATGACAGCAGGCTACAGCCTTGGACAAATGTATTTGCTACCCTTTCCTTTTGGTTTTGCTGCCAAATCACTTCTCAGCACTATTTAATTTGAATTTGATGGCTTGCTGCACATTATATGAAGTTGTAAACGACTTTTATTTTTTAAAGAAGGTCAGAAATGCGCTTTTATAATGCAATAGCGGTCTATGCATTTCATTGCTCGAAATCGACAGACGCGTGACCAAGTTGTTTCTACTGTTCATAATAGGGAATTTTTATTCATTAAGCTTCATCCTTTCATTTAAACTTTTTTGATTTTTGGATATATTGAATTTTAAAGGGTCCCTAACACATTTGGCCAAGCCTGGAGATGGCTAGTTGTGTTCAACCAATCACGTCCATTGTCATCGACTTCGATTTTCCTCGTTTTTTTACTTTTGGCCAGTAAGTTATGAAAGATGTAAATGAATCACAAAAAGCCCGACACCTTACCATTTGTATATCGTTCTACGCATACCGACAATTGTGGCAAGACTACAGATATAGCTCGTTTCACTGTACGTTGCCAATCAGCGACGTACAGTGAATTATGTGGAAGACATTAACTTTTACACAAACTGATAAGATCCATTCAAGCTAATTGATAAAAATTGTTAGACTTTTTTTTTTTCATGGTACCATTTGCTTAAGCATTTTTTCATGAGGAATTTCAAAGTTTAGCAAATTTTACACAAATTGTATTATCCCTTGGTCTCCCTTCTTTTGTATATAATCAGATTCCTTCTCTGTTCATCTGCTTTGAAAGTTTGAACAGACAATCAGACAATTGTGGCAGCTTTCTTGACTTAAATTTGTTATCAAGTTTTCTAAATGATTGAAAGGCTTAGTTCCACAAAATTTTAAAGTTGTACTTGTCGAGAATCGTAGGCGGCCATGGCTTGTAGTAGGGTCTGTGCGTCGATTCCCCATACCACAAAAAGTTTCAAAACCTTGAATGTTCGGAGCCGGCATAAAACTGTATGTCCCTTCCACTAGTGAGAGAACAATAGCATGTACAATACGAGTGGTTGGTGGAAAAGCTAGGTCCTTTCCCTTATTATTACTTGTCGAGAATTGAACCTAGGTACCCAGCGCAGCAGTTCACGTACTTATGTACCTACCACGCCACTCTGAAACGTCTAATGAAGAATCTGGATCAGGTCAACATCTAGAAGAAGTTATGTCCTTTCATTTGCTAAATTAAGAACATTTGATGCAACAGGAAGTATCTTTGGAAGGTACTTTTAAGCTTTAGGTATGTACATGTTCTATTGGACTTAAGTCAAGTCCGCAGTCATTATTTCCATTCAGATTGAAGTGTTTTCTCCAACGACACTTCCCATAAACCAAAAACATTTCTGACTAGTTCCGCGTATACGCCAATCTATATTTACACCGACTGTTGAGGTGAAGACTTTAACCAAACATTTCTGGCATTTCTTTTGTAGTTCCCCGACATTCAAACGAGAATCGAGTAAGACACGTCATTGCACTGCTTTCTCAGCTTCCCTTCTCAGTATTATTAAACATGCTCCGTCCTTGGCCTCAATCCATCAATCAGATGTGCCTATTTTAGACTTCTTTGAATTCTATGCGAAATTAGACGCCTATTCTTCGAATTCCAGACTTTTCAAGCAAACATCTGCCAGAGCACAGCATTTCGAAAATATTTTGCGGTTGAACTTCAAGTTGCGGTCGTCGATTTTACGTCATTGCTTGAAAGTTCGCTTGGTGCCAGCTCGATGTAGCCACTGACTGATCGATTGCACTTGAATTCAAATCGACAACAACACGGAAGCATCAAGAAGAAACAACGCGACCTTAAGGCCTACACTGCTGTGTACTGATAAGGCAGACTGACTCGTGCCGCCAGTATAAGATGCTGCATTCTTCTTTTTCTTTCTCTCCCTCTACGAATCGTGGTTCAAAGCGAAAGATAAGAGAAGGTAAACAGTGAAACTGAAACAAAAAAAACATCAAAAGTATGTCACAATCTGTGGCTGCGGCAATGTCCGGCGTCACAAAAGCGAAAGACAACAACTTCGGATTTCCCAAGTCTTCAGTTTGGGTGTGTTTATAGGCGATCAGATATGTACAAGCCTCCTCATTAGCATAGTCACCTGTTTGGACGTCATTTTCATGTAAATGAGTGGAAAGATGTGAATGACTCATTTTGATTATCGTATCGGATGTCGGATGTAGACGATAACGAAGCGAGTTGCGTATCTGCACTCCGATGAGTAACCTCGCCAGCTAATAAAATTCGGACTTACAGCGGGTTTTTGTCTCGTCTCGCACAGCATTTCAGATGCTTTTGTAATTATTTTCTCTTCGATCAGAAGCTACTCCCTCTTGTTTATTTGCCGTCGCATCCTCAGCACTTGCTTGTGCGGACAATTCAACTGAGGGATTTCGAATTTATTTGTGTCATCAGTGTCAATTGGTGTTTGAATCTCATTTGGCATTGTGTAATGTGTGTTTATTTCGTCTTCTCGGTTTATTTTTTGCGATTTGTTTTGCCATTGTCGCTTTGCCTTGGCAAATTGAAAAGATGTTTCTGTTTCTGCTGCTTTGCCGAAGCAGCGACGCCTCTTCTGACCGTCTGCTTGGTGAACATCTTTGGGCGGGCTTAAGTAGTCTTTCAATGGCGCAATTATGCAATCTGGTCTGTGATGTTTGAAGAGCATATTTAACGATTTTGTTCCCCTTATCGTGAGAGTGACATGTACTGCAGATGAAAACGCTTGCTTGTGTCTGTCCCACGTTTTGGAATTCATGGCGTTCTTGAATTCACAATGCGTTGGATTTCTTTTTCTTCTTCAGCTCACTTTGGACCCTAAATCCTTTTGGTGAAGATATCTCACTCCACCATGACAATATCAAATTTCTTTTCCATTCTCGAATTTTATTGCCGGTTTATCAGTTTCTTTTTGAATGCATACGTGGGGGCCATATTAAAGCCAACGCCATTTACTTGATTATCTTGAACCGTAAAGAAAAATAAATAAATAAAAGTTTAACACATGCCTTGTAGTCTGCGGGATGATTTCTTCCGTTGAGTGTGTTGTACGACATGCCGAGAGATCAGACAACAATGTTTTGACTTGCGATGGACTGCTAATGGCTTTCAATTTTAAGGCCCTATTCTGAGGGATCCGTCACAAAATGTATTTATGGTTTCTAGATCAATTAAAGTCGAAGTTGACGCGACGGGCCAAACAGGCAGGACAGGTTGTCTAAGAAAAATGCATTCCACTGAAATAGTAGAAGGGACGCTAAATGTGGGGAGTTCGACTTTGGTTTCTGACTAAAATCTTGTTTCTGTTGCTTTAGAGTTAATTTATTCAAATTTAGAATTCCCATGTCGTTACCGTCACCGTTTCCTATGATTTACTCGATCCTCTGAAAATGGATTCAATCCACTATTTCAGGGGGTTCATCAAAGGCTGTAGGCAAACACCATGAGAGATAAAAAATTTAAGTCAGTGCTGTCAGTTCGTGGTAGATTTATGTTTTCAATAATTTGATAAAAACTACAACAAAAAGTACGAAGTCCTGTAAAATCCTTCTGCTTTCTTATAAATCGCAAGGTATATTCAATGAAACTGGTACATTTTTAAGAAGATGGTACATTTCCTTCTGGCTTTTCGTAAATTTCGCCTCAATATATTGGCAGCACAGCAGTAAGTCCCTGCAGAACCAAATGCAGGTGTGATTGCCAAATTTTTTATAAACCAAAAAAAAGCCTGAAAGTGCCTGAATTATAGCCTTGGAGAATATCACTCGCCAAGTGCGTAAGCTGGACAATAAACAAACAAGTCAATCATACCAAGACGTATGTTGATTGGTGATGCAAGCGGATGCTGTGGCCTCCGAAATAAAGGTGTTTCATTTGACTTGCCCATACACAAGTGGGAGTGGCAGTCTCTTGTTACGCGACGCAAACTATCAATCACATTTTAGCCAGTGGAAGCAACGCCTTATAACACAATTAAATAAAAATACTTCTCGTATTAAAACATACTCCTATAAACGCAGTTTCTTTACGTAAGTCACTTTTCATCTGTCGCGTCCTTGAACCCTCTTAAAAGCATCCGATTGCAAACACTTTCTTCGAAGTAGCGCCCATGCATCATTAGTCAGTACTAATCACAGTGGGTTTATCTAAGCCATTTTTGGAAAATACACCCGAATTTGTTCTAAGAATTCCCATTGTTCTTACAAAAGAACTTTTCTCTCAAAAAGGCCAACGACGCGACGTTTTCTTTCTTGCGAATTTGTCAATGTGAGAAGTAAAACAGAAATTATCTACAACGAGATGTCCAACTCGGGCTTGGGTCTTTACTAAAAAACCCTCTTTTTACGCACACATTTTAAAGCTTTGGAGCAGCGCCATGTTGCTCATAGCTCACTTGTATTCTGTGAACATTTTATAAAAAATACCCTCAGGTGAAATCAAGGTGGAAGAAAGCTACATAAAAGTTGACTATCTCATTACTATATTATTTCTGCCGTAGAGCAAGACTGCGGTGACATACAATGTCATAAAATAAAGTCAGACTGGTCCTTCGAGAGAGGTTCTATTCTTCCAATGCCTCTTGCGACCAAAGAAACACTAGTCATTCTGCGTTCGACCTAGGTACTGATGTTATCTGTACTATTTAGCGCAGAGCCGAGATATACAAAGTCCCTTACTACTGTTGATCAGCAGTATAGAGCACATATTGTAATGGTTTCAATACGGATCCTTGTGGTAGTCATAGGCTTCGCTCAGATAGCTTTTATTGATTATACCAAGTATCATCAAAACTCGTTGTTTAACTGTTTTCCACGACTACTCATGTTGCTTTCGAGGAACTGAATTAGCGAAGTAGGTGGGCAAGAGAGAGTCAGACATTTATTTTTATTTTTTGTACAGTGGACTCCCCCTAACTCGAATTCTCATGGGATATCAAAATTAGTTCGAGTTAGAGAGAGTTCGACTTAGGCGATTTTTTGTTTGTATGGAAAATTGAGGGAATTGGCGAACAAAAAAGTTTAAAGGGCATTTCCACTTAGGGAGATTCCGCTGTATTAGGTGCGTTAAAAAAAAACATAAATATTGCACGAAACTTAAAGCAGTACTTACCATGGTCCGATTTACGTTAAATATGCGCCATTTTGTTGGTTTATTTGTTGCCCTTTCGATGGTCTCTCTCGTAAAAGCCCTCGTCGGGTCCATGATTTGAATGATCGTGAAATTCTCCATGAGGTTAGCCGTTAACTCGTGTGGTACTCATATATCGAACTGCTTTTTGTATTCAGCCTTATTCATACGGTTCCAAACGGTTTCTTGTGCAATATTTAGTTCCAATCGAAAAAGTGCTTACATGACGATCTGACTCGACGATTTCCATGATTTCATCGACATTTTCGACAATGGGCCTTCCAGCGAGTGATGCATGTTTGACATCAAAATTTTCGGAATGGATTCGACAGAACTAAAAATGCACATAAGTTATTGTTACAGTATCAGAACCATAAACATTATTCAAATTTTCAGCCGTCTGGCTTGCGTTTTACCTTTATGGAAGAAAAGCTGTGAAATATGACTTTTTTTCTCTTTGCTGATATCCAACAAACAACTGAAACAAATCTATCCGTAAAGTTATTTTAGTACGAAGTATTATTTTTCTAACCTCATTTAGCTTGGGCCGATGTGATCTATATAACGCCAGTTATAGATTCTAAAGATGTCTGTTCGAAAATAATGAATTTTCTTTTAATACACCAAATATGTATATTCAAAAACAAGCTGATAAATGGGACGTCTATCACTTAAATAAATTGCAGATATTACTTATGTTTTATCGATCTTTTGGATAGTAACTGTCTCACGGTATCAATCAGTTCAGCTTGTGCATATGCCATAGAAGGCATGCTCTCGCGTTGAGGGTGACAGTTTATAATGTTTCAAGTTTCAAAACATTGCGTGCCTCGAATATGACGTCAACCTAAGTTTCCTTAATACTTTTTCTCTACGCTAAGGAACTGGTTGGGCAAGTTGGGCATCTTACAATCAAAAGTCAGATGTCTAGGTTCAATTCTGATTCCTCGCCACCAACGACAGAAAGTATAATTATCTCATTATCTTATAAGCTTCTCAGAACTTCATTTGGTGGTTGCATAAAGTTGTATGACGCCCATCGTGAAATAGACCGCTGCTGCAGAAGCTAAGCCCAGGGCAATCTTAGCGCATAAAGAATAAGGGAAGTCCTGACACCGTATTCCCTTAATTCAATGCTACTTGTCACTATACAACTTCTAAGTCACTGTCAACCATGGCAGTTTCTACTCCAGTTGTTCCACACCAACCTTGAGGAATGTATTGTCATCACAAATGATTTTTTTTTACTCACCAAATAAACGCATCAACCGTGTACGCATTTTTTTCTAGACGCAATACTCTTGTAAAGAAGTGATATTTTAGAAAATATAATCTAAACAAATCTAAAAACCGAAACCCCAATTAATATTCGTGAAAAGAGAAAAAAAACGTTGCTCAGTCATTTCCACCTCCGGTCCTTGTTTGTGACAGTCACCTACCCTGAATGACGTCATACATAACTTCGTCAAAACTGTCAAGCGCACCCTGTATTCCTCACACCTTCGTTTCCAACCATAACAAATTACATATTTCCTTCAATCAAACCTATCAAACGTCAAATGTCACTTCAAAGCCCAATCAGTGACAAGACTTCAGATATTGTTCGGCGAACTCTTTCATAAATCTTTGCACTTGACATATGTAAATCGGATTTGAATACCATTTATTTTTGGTTTCCAGAAATCCGATCTTTATCACGTTCGATGATAAACAATAACAGGAAAGTTTGTTGACAGTGCTCGGATCCACGATCTACATTACCTTCAAATTAGATTGACATTAGTATTCCACTCACGTACAGAACCCATGTCAGATGTTTACCATCATTTTGTGTGTTTGTCTACACCTTGTAATGTGTGTAGACGAGCTTCTACCACCTCTGTGGGGAGTTCTGCACGAGTGACAGTTTGGGTTTGTTTATACTTATGGGCTTTGCTGTCGTGGGTCAAAAAACGATGAGGAATTCATAAAGGTTCTTGTGTGGGCTTTGGGGCACTTCATTCAGGACCGTTTCACTTGACTTCACCTACATCTCCACTTTCGATGGACGGACATCATCGTTATTCAGTGCGGAGGTGCTTCTCGGCGATGTTAATCTACCAGCAGCGGTTGTCAATAAACTTGGGAATACTTACGTTAATGATGTCAGGTCTCGCAATAAATGCCCATTTGCTTCAAGATCTCTTCCGCACTTTGTGACAGTTCCTATCGCAACGACAGCCTGTAAGTGAATGGCTGACGCTATCGAGCCAATCTGGCTACATGCCATTTCAATCGAGCTCAATTTGCAAACAAGCGCGTACGTGGAATCCCTAATAAGGGAGAAATCTTCTCGGAAGGGGGGGATAGATGTGTGCTCACATTTTTCATCTGTCACGTCCTTGAAGCGGGTTACCCTATAAGCACCCGGCAGCAAACGCTTTCTTCTGCGTCGCGTCTATGCATCACTAATCAGCAAGTGACTGCCCTCCAATTACGCACGAGAGTCTAACGTCTAACGTCTAGGGAAACTCGAATCTCTCAGATTATAGACCAAAAACAGATTGGCGGCGTCAAATGCTCAAGTTACCACACGTTCACCACACGTCGTCGGCGAGTACCTTGCATTTCTTCGCATTCCTAGGGATGGTTGCCGCGGTGCGGGCGGCGGGAGGAAAAAAGAAAACGTCACACGGTTGATAGGGAGAGCGCAATTGCCAGTGCGCCGTCGCAATGGAATCAGTCGCTCCAGTCGGTTGGGGCGGATCTAGAGCACCGGCAGCGCTAAGCTCCCATTAGTCTTCATGATCGATTGTTGTCGGTAGCACCAGCTATCATCGCGGTCGCGGAATAGTTCCGCAATCAAAAGGGTCTCTCTACCTGGTGATCGTTCCACACAAAGAATTCGAAAGTGTCAACACAAGTGTTTTCGGGAATCTGGGCGGATTGTTTTCGTTCTTGCTGTTTTTTTTGTCGTTTTTTTCATTGTTTTAACTTCGTAACATTCGCTTGACACCGTTGTATTGTATTGTGAACGTATTTGCAGTTGGAAGAGTCGCACTCGGACGGAGTGAGAATATTACACGTCCTCGGCTTGGATTACAGTCACAGTGGTGAAGTGCAATTTACAGTCCGCAGTCCAATTCGTCCAAAGACCGATCGCATCACAACCTACACCACGATAGCTGTTCTCCCCGGATTGCCAAAACCATCACACTTCCAGTTGGACACACTGACCACTGAAGAGGTGTCCGCTGTGCCTGCATACATCAATCAAGGACCCGCCGATTGCACAGCTCTCATTGGTGAGGCAGTGAGGTTGCGTGTCACATTTGGTGGTTACCCCGTGCCTGCAGTTAAATGGTTCAAAGCGGTAAGTTGCAATCAGTTTTTTTTTTTATTATTTCGATTCATTTTTTCTCTTTTGCCTTAGCATTTTATTGTGACAATCATTAGTGATCGCGTTTTATGTAATTATAGCCGAGGAGTTGATTTACATTTGTTGTCAGTATATGGTGAGGTTACCATTTGTGGTGATTTTCAGATGACAAGCCAGCGGGCGCTATAAATTTTCCCATCGGTTGCACTGAAATACTTTAATTCCGTAGATTTGCGTCAGCATTGCAAAAAAAAAAAAAACCATGACAGTTGTTGTGCGTTTTAATACTTTTTTTGTGCTTGAGACAGTAGGCATTGAATGTTTTAAACTCGTTCCTTATCAAACCGCTTTTGACACAGTTTTTTTTTTTCAAATTAGCATTTAGTGCAAACGTGTTGAAACATTAGCGTGGGAGAGTGCGTTCGTACGTTGTTTTCTTTTTTTTAACAAAGATAAAGGCGGTAGCTCGAGGCGGCATTACTTTTGTATTGCGACGGCAGTACCAACGCAGCATTGTGCGTCAAGCATTAAATTCTGTAATGTCAATCTCTAAAGATGTTTAAAAGAAATTTATTAGAAAATTATCGGAATTTAACGAAACTTGACGAATTAAGAATTACAAATGTTAATGAAAGACAATGTAACCAGTGAAACAAACCTCAGTTAAGGTACACTAAAACTTTCAGTGACTTTCAGTGACTGAATCTCATCCTTTAGTTTTGAGTCATTAGTTGATAGAAAATCACAATAAGACTTTCCGTCATATCTGCATGAATAGTAATAAGAAAGAAACTCTTCTCCACTTGTTGTGCTCTGTCACCTAAGGTACACCAAAACTCAGAGACATCTCGTTAAAGAACAGGTTTTGATAATCTTTATCAGGCCTAGCGTAACCAAAACAGTTTTAAGGCAATGCTTCATTAAACGTTATTTTAAAAGGTCACTTTATATGCTTGTGTTTGTTTGTAAATAGATGTATGAAATAGTCCTCCTATAATTGTAAATTTACATATATGCTGGGGGTGTGTGCGTCCATACCTAGGCAATTGAGCATACGGTGTCTAGGTTCGATTCTCGGTACGGATTTTCGAGAGAGAACAATAGCACGCCTAACACGATTGATTGCTGCAGAAGCTAGGCACTGGCTGCAGCGCCACCCATATTATATTTTAGATATAGACAATTTTGTGTGTAATTTCTTCGCCATAATTAGCAGATTGCCAAACTTTTGCAAATACGACAAATAACAGCGTGGTCCAAAGTTAAAAATCAAGCCACAAAAAGATAGTGCTCGACTAAAGATCTGACTTGACGCATAAACCAACCCGAAGAGATTCCTGAAAACCGAAGAATGGATACATTTTTCATACTCTCACATCTTTCTTTTGCAAAAAGCTTCTGTAGTTCACCAGGATTTCGCAAATGTTCACCAGTATTCATAGCAAGTCATTCTTTAAGGACTTACTTCTGTCCAGAGGCTTTTGTAAGACTAAGATAAAGTTGGCTTCCGACAGCGAAGACTGACGCTGCTTCCAATCATCAAGATGAAGTCGTTTTTTGTTCGCGATCATTTGACTTTCATACCAGAGGCTTGATCATCACCATGTGACACAATACGGCTCAAATTCGAATACCCTCATAGCTAGCCCATTGTTGGCTCTCCACCATTTGGTATCCAAGCAAAAAGAGACAAAATTGCTACCACACGCTGAATTTGACGGCGAAAATAATATATACATATAATATTGGTGGCGCTACAGCCCGTGGGGGGCCAGGGCCTAGCTTCTCAGCAACCACTCGTGTTGTGCGTGCTATTGTTCTATCACGAGTGGAAGGGACCTACAGTTTTATGCCGAATCCGAACGGCCAATTTTGAGAAGCTTTTTCTAGACAGTTATACTCTTTGAGCATTGTCAGTGACTCGAAAGAGGTGGGGCCGTGAAAAGTATTTCTTGTCGTAACAGGAATCGAACGTAGACAGGCAGGTCCAAGTGCGTAGGAGTCGACGCACATACCCACAACGCCACGGGCCGCGAAAATAGCCAACGGAAAACTTGACAGATGCCCAAAATCTCACCCTTTGAACCTTAAAAATGAGTTGCCGACACTTCAGCATTTTTATTCAACTGAAACTGAAACCGTACGAAAGAACAATCTTTGTTATGTACAGTCATTTTATGCAATGCGAGAGGAGGAAAGCAGATGAGTAAAAACAACCGGATTTCATAAGTATTCGTATGTTTTTTTTCCTAATAAGTGGATTAATGCCCATTTAATTAAACAACTGGAGACCATAGTGCAACTGTCTACGGTTAGCTATAACTTTTTTGGCCAGCATTGTTATACACTGTCTTCACTGGACATGGCGATATCCAGCCTCACATCCACAATACCAACAATCATACGTACTCTCTTTTTCTTGAGCAAATTATGCCATGTCGCTTAATTTAAACGTTGGCTGCCAAAGAGTCATCAATTAACATCATGATAAATTAAATTCACTAACTTCTAAAATGTCAAATCTCATGCCCAACTTTTGAGCAGAGCTCATGTCTTTTCGTAAATCGAGATTCTTCGACATGATGTTCGTTTGGACATGGATTTTTTGTCTCCACTAGATTTTTTTATGTCATGTTCATGAACATGGTATGGTTCATGTCCAGTTTAGACGGTGTGTTATGATGGAAAAGAAAGCTGTTCTTAGTATACCATTCCATTCTGATCCTACTAAATACACAGCATTACCTTGTTTTCGACGATATTCCGTATTACTTCCAAAGCTGATCATTGGCTTGGTCTACACTGAATTTTTACGCTGATATTGGTGGAATATATGCCAGAAATTAATCGTCGGAATAAATAAAAAATCAATTCTACAGAGCACGCTTACGTCTGACGTCTGGTTTCTAGGTCTCGACCCATTCGATTGAATCCAAAAGTATGAGACTTAGACTCAAACAGGTTTATACACAAGCATGATTGGATACACTCTTAGATGCTTACACTCTACATATATCTAGTTACAATACGTTGAAAAAATTCAAAAAATTAATCCTTCTGCGATCTTTTCCTGTATTTTAGTCGAATCTTCCTTTAATGATGGCTTGTAATTTTTTTCTAAATTTCCATTAGCAATGGAGTAACGGTAACGGTTATCTTGTAAAATTAAGGAAACATAATAAAACAGACTCCAATGAGTTCTTATACGGCGACGAAAAATACGTTTTGTGGATTTACTTGACAGATGTTTGACATCGAAAATACCGTTTGTGCTAAAATGGATACAAGCCGTGTTTTGTCATCTTTTCGCAAACTCCTAATCACGCACCTATTACTTCTACGTAGGAAATCAACTTTAACGTTCATAATTTGCTCAGAGCTTGCATTTTCGAACGGGTCCATACTCAGTGAACGTGGCCCAATTGATTATGACTGTATACCTTCATATGTCATCTTCTTCACACTCATATCCACATGATTTACAAAGGCGTTGACACTTGAAAAATTATCTGACTCAAATCTATCTTGTCGTTAGTTCGACTCGAGATCGTATTTGACCGTGAACTACTTAGTTGCGAGCACATTGCAACCCAGAATCGCAATGCAAAACTCCCACCCAATGAAATGCACTTAATACATATATTCAACGTGTCAACTGTAATTGAGAAGTGTCATCATCTAATTGAACGAAAGCACTAATGATGTCATGACACAATCGTTAGCGTGTGAAGACTTTCACTCAGCACTGTGCGAACATTTTCAATTTGTCGCAAGAACCGCCTTGATCTGTTTCGTTATTTTCAAATTCAGCGCTCGTTATGACTTCATTTCCAGTGAAAAACCGCAAATACACCGTAGTTTCTGCGGTCACACATTGCACTCCCATTCACTTAGTGCCCTATTCACCTGACAAATGACTAGAAAACAGCAACAGATAGAAAGAAGAATAGGATCTAGGGAAGGGAAAAAACAAAGAAAATCAAAACTAGTTTCAGTTTTAATTTCTGCGGTTTTCTTTGGCAGGCCGATGCAATCTAAGGTTGGACTCTGAGTTTTGGTTTAGTTTGCACCTCGTCTAGGGCGTTTAGGGAGTGCGATTTTCCCGGCTAATTGCAGTTGAAATAGAAAGTTCAGACGTGCCATACAGGCCCGCAGAGAGACACAGCTCGGATTGGTTTCATAATGCCTCCATTCACTTGCAGGGTCGTCCAATAACAGAGGGTTCCAATACGAGAGTGTGTACCACACCCGGACAGTCGATACTTGAGCTGACGTCGATCACTGCGGATGACAGTGGCAAGTACACAGTAGAGATAATGAATGATCACAGTAGTGATTTTGCGGCAGCTTCTGTGGCAGTTGAGGGTCCCCCGGAGCCACCGAGTGGAAAGCCGAGCATTTCCAAGGGACCCGATCGTGTTGCAGTGGCCTGGTGTGGTCCGCCTTACGATGGAGGATGCATGCTGACTGGATTCATGTAAGACATCTATTCAATCAATCAATTGTGAACGGAACATTTTGTAGACTGTCGGTTTACTTCACAGAATTGAAATGCAAAACGAAGGAGATGGAGAGTGGAAGGAGATTGCTTCGGTGGTTGATTCCCTGGCCTACACAGTGAAGAATCTGACGCCTCACACGGGCTACAGATTCCGAGTGCGAGCTGAGAACATTCACGGACGAAGTGATCCCAGCCTCCCAAGTGACAGAGTTGAGATTTCCGATCCAGAAGTTCTACATGAAGGTGAGTTCGCCTGTGGCGCCATGGTCTCAGCTTAACTAATAGAGATTGGTTGCTTTTCCTTTGCAGACTTCCAGAAAACCATCTCCATCAAATCCGGTGGAGATTTCAAAGCCCGGTTCGAGATCCTCGAAGAGCTTGGCAAAGGCCGGTTCGGAGTGGTGTACAGGGTTCAGGAGAAGGATACAACCCAAATTCTCGCCGCCAAGGTCATAAAATGTATTAAATCCCGTGATAGACAAAAAGTCCAAGAAGAGATCTCCATCATGCAATCGCTTCAGCACCCCAAGCTGCTGCAACTTGCAGCTTCGTTCGAGAGTCCTCGAGAGATAGTCATGGTCATGGAATAGTAAGTCATTGTGTCAGAGTGTAGGATCAGAGCCTGATTGCCTTTTTCCGATTGCAGCATCACTGGAGGAGAGCTCTTCGAGCGTGTGGTTGCCGATGATTTCACACTGACTGAACGAGACTGTATCCTGTTCTTGCGGCAGGTCTGCGAAGGTGTCGACTACATGCACAGTCAGTCCATAGTGCATTTGGATCTCAAGCCGGAGAACATTATGTGTCATACCAGGACTAGTCATCAGATCAAGATCATCGACTTCGGACTGGCGCAACGGCTGAACTCCGATTCGCCGGTGAGGGTCCTGTTCGGCACTCCGGAATTTATTCCACCGGAAATCATCAACTATGAGCCGATCAGCTTCCAATCGGACATGTGGAGCGTTGGAGTGATATGTTACGTTTTGTAAGTAGACGCGCACAGGCACACTGCTAGCCACATTCAGCTGACATTCGATTTTATTTCAGACTCTCTGGTCTGTCGCCGTTCATGGGCGACTCAGATGTAGACACCTTCGCGAACATCACCCGGGCAGACTATGACTTCGAGGACGAAGCATTCGACGCCGTATCACAGGAAGCAAAAGACTTTATCTCGAATCTCTTGGTTCATCGAAAGGAAGACAGACTGACGGCAAAAGAGTGCCTGAAATCGTCTTGGCTGTCTCAGCATCACGACGAGAACCTGAGCAACAACAAGATCTGCACAGACAAGCTTAAGAAATTCATCATTCGACGGAAGTGGCAAGTAAGTAGTCCCTGGAGTGAACTTGGTTTGTCAATTTTAAGCTAACCCCGCATGGTGTGTGTTTTTCTTTTTTTGACATAATTTTTTGCTTGCTTACGTGTGTTACCTAAGAAAACCGGAAATGCCATCCGCGCACTGGGCAGAATGGCAAATCTGTCGGCGTCTCGCAGGAACTCGGCTGTCTCAGCAGCCGGCTCGTTGCCGAACAGTCCGAGGCCATCGATTTCAGGAGCATCGATGTTGAATCCGAACATCTCGGCGCACATGACATCTCTGAATGAGGAGGAGGATGACTTCAATCCAGATCTGCCGAACCTTGAGTTGAAACTGAACGTCAGGAATTCGCTTAAGGTTCGGGACAAGACGCAATGCAGCGAGCGCAGTGACTCCGGGTTCAGTGAATGCTCCAACTGCAGCGGCGGCGGAAATGCATCCTGCCACTGTCCCAACCTGATCATGGACAGATCACAGCCTCCAGCCAAGGATGCTGAGGAAGATCACAGTCCGATGTCTGTTGCAGTGCCGCATGACGTCCTGAAGACCAAGCTCGAGGAGATTGCAAAGTCCCAACTCGTTGAACACGACGGTTCAGAGAGCAAGACCATGAACCCCAAAGCGTGGGAAGCCAAGTCCCAGACCATACAGAAAGCGAGGGAAGTGTCGCTCTCACCTCGGGAACGATCTCCCGAGCTTGAGCTGGGCGTTGAACACAAAACATTGACCATGACAACAGAAGCGGTCCCAATAATGCGATCAGACTTCACCAACACCATCAAAATGCGCAAGAAATCGCTGGAGAACAATCTAGCCAAGGAGAAAGTCAAGCTGCCCAAGGTCATCCCTGAAACCTCCGGTAAGGTGTCTTTGCTGAAAAACAAATTCAGTCAGGCTCCCCAAGCGAGCCTGAAGCCCGTGAGTAACCAGTTTGAGTGCAAAACTAACCCCATACCTAGCTTGGATGTGAGTAAGTCCAGAAACGTGTTTGACCGTTTGACATCTAGTACAAAATGTATGAATAAATCCCCCTCCCATCCGCACTGACGTCTGCTAATCTTTGACATTTCTCGATTATTTTCTCTTTTAGCCAATGCCTCATCGAAAACCTGCGCCTCTGTATCCCTGCCGAGTTCTCCCTTACCAGTTCGCTCAGCGGCGACAATGCGGCTAAGCGGACGTGTACGAGAAGCCACTGAACGACTGTCACAGCCCAAGACACCACAAGCTACAAGGAAATTCATAAATACAACGATCACCCCGACCAGCAATGACATACCCTTGAAGAAACCAAATTCGAACCCAGATCATCACCAAGCGAAGAATTTCAAGACCTACAAAGGTCTCTCATAGAATGTGTGAAGCAACATTGAATTGCCCATAGTCTACAAGAACAAACAAAACAACAAAAACGCATCCATAGACCGCCATGAAGTGAATAGGCCGATGAGCCTTAAATAATATTAACGAAGCTTACAGCAAGACCCCCCAAAACAATTCGAATATAATTTATAATTCTATTACTTTATTTTGTTTGTGTAGCATGTACTTCAGTTGTTTTCTCATATATATTTTTTTTTTAATAATTTTATTTATAAACAAATATTTAATTTTTAACAATATTTAAAGTTTCTTGTCTCGTATATAAAGATTTGTTACATTAGTAGAATGTGCGCACTTTTTATTTGTTTAGATGTATGACGAATTATTTTACACCCCAGTGTGACACTGGACGGTGGTAGCCATGTTATATGGAAATAAAAAAAAATGAATTTCTTTTCAAAATAAAAAGCACCTTTTAAAGTAATTCTTTTTGAGTGTACATATTTGTAGACGTACTGCGTACGGGAAGATACTCTCACTAATTTTTTGAAGAATTGACATGACTTTTGGAATCTCTAATGGCAGAGAATCCCACCCGTCTTTTTTAGACTGTGTTTTCAGTTCACGTCTCTCTTCTAGTTAAGCCACTCTTCTACTTCCAAAAACACTCTGATAGCGTTTCTGTGTGCTAAGGGAAAATCAGGTAAGACTTAATTTCTGGTCATAAGTCACCTAACTAAGTAGTGATTTGGCACCACTTGATGAGAGTAAAGAAGATAACTTAAAATATGATGCATTCTTATTTGTTGCTACGGTTTCTGCGACGAAGATAACGATAATGGTCCTACCTACATTGGATTTCAATTTCTTTCCTCGAACAGCCGGAAAGGCACCTTGAGTTTGTTTTTATTAAAAAGCAATTGAGCAAACTTATAAATTATCTTTCGATATCCTTTTTTAAGCGATATTCCGCCTCGACTGATAGTTTTTTCTTTCCTATGTCATGGAAGCGACTTATTCAAGTTCCTTCAGGTTCATATCATCCTCATCTTCATTAGGTTAGAGTGACTCACCCCTATTCTCTTAGTGCAGTGACAAAGTGACAAATTGTCAAATTGTCACGTCATATATTTTTGTCACCTCACATTAAAATGTGTATTCTTGAATGCAAAATTCATACTAATTCTCACCCCAAGAAAATTCAATCAAGTAGCATCACTCTCCAATCGGTTGGTGTATTTGGTAAACATTTGCAACATTTTTTCTATGTCTTCGCTAATATTTGTAGTTGGATCGCGTCTGTGGTATAATGGGTTGTCTTTATTTCTTCGTTGGTTCATATTCGATGAAAAATGTGTGTAGCGTTGATAATCGCACTACACAAGCTTAAACCCAAGATTTTGATAATCAACCATCACAAAGCCCTTTAGACAATTCCAACCCAGGTTTAAAGCTACATGTGTAAATACATATGTATAGGCATATGAGGCATTCTGCAAACAAGCAACTGCGAATTATTTTAATGCCAACATTTTCCAAAAACTTAATCGAAGTGTTGCAAATTCTGAAAACCGAGAATTGTCCCAAATGGATTACATTTCAAATGACAGAATGTTGAAATGTTGCAATTGAAGTTTTCATTTTTGAAAAATAAAAAATAATAGATTTCCGGGTGCGATTTGTAGTCAATGTAGATTTAAATCAGTCCGTTTACTTATGGTCTCGACTGTGTATTCTACTGGATATTCTATTTACTCTATAAATAGAGCTTTCAGTACATAGAATACGTTTCCTATAATAATCGCCATTGGCCTAAATGATAGAATGATCTATCCGAAATCGTTTTACTGTGCACTCGCACCGTTTTTCCTACTGAATGTTTTAAGAAAATGTATAATGTGGAGTCAGTCAATAAAGAACCTTCGAAGAAGCCGAATTTCCCTACAGATTGTATGTGTTGAGCTTTTTACCAACCCTGACAGTCGCGCAATATAAGAGCAAAGACGATCAATTTTTCCTCTGCCTTTTTACAAAAAATTTCAATTCCATCTTTGTCCAACAAATAAAACTTTTTGCAATGGGAAAATTCATAAATTATGGAGACCAGATACTCAAATTGTTGTCTCGTAGTTATATTCCTTAACGGGAGCCTAGCTACAACAAATTTATATTCCAAGTAATATAATTATTCTGCGTCCTTCGGTGTCACCCACACAAATGCAAGTGACAAAATCTCTCACATTCTGTCTAACTTTACCATGAAATGTGACTAAAGGAATATACAAAATCGTCGAGTGGGTGACAAATGTCACATAAAGTGACTAAAGAAATACAAATATGTCACAGTGACATATATTTTTGGGTGACACGACACGAGAATAGGGATGACTACTGCCGACTTGGTCTCGCGTCACATTTTCGCCTCATTTTACTTTTTTTTTAACTTATCTAAACACATTTACACAAACTCATTTGGTGGCCCGTGGCGTTGTGGGCATGGGCGTCGACTCCTACGCACTTGGACCAATCTGTCTAGGTTCGATTCCTGGTACGACAAGACATACTTTTCACGGTCCCACCTCTTTCGGGTCACTGACAATGCTCAAAGAGTATAACTGTCTAGAAAAAGCTTTTCAAACTTAGCCGTCCGGAGTCAGCATATGTAGGTCCCTTCCACTCGTGGGAGAACAATAGCACGCACAACACGAGTGGTTGCTGAGAAGCTAGGCCCTGGCCCTCTACAGGCTGTAGCGCCACCCACATTATTATTATTAAACTCATTTGCCTCACATTCTAGATAAAAATACTTTAAACTAGATTAACTACCTTAGCAACCGTTCTTACATCTAACTTACTGACCCCATTCAGTTAGTCTAAGCTGTTATAATCCTAATTAAAGTGTACCTTTCAGTTTAAACTATGTTTTTTTTATTAATGTCGTGTCTATTTGTGGACAATCTTTAGTTTCATTTAGCTAAATAAATTGTAAAACTTAACATTTATTTTGGGTGCATTGTTCTGTCAGTTTCAGCGAAAGCACTTTGCTACCCTCTATTAAATCTTCAACCATTCATGATGACCATTCAAATGTTAACTCAGCACTTATCCGTTCTAAGGAACCGTTAAACACGAACAAGAAGCCAAGCCATGAAGCTTGGGCACATGTTACTTCTCACCTGAACCTCTCCTGTAGAAGACATTGCAGGGTGCTTACATTCTTACGATTATCCAGAGGCATTGGCCAGTAATTTAGTCTATGACTTTATTGATGTCCTACATATTTACATCTATTTATAGTTTATTAATGATTACACCTGAGCCTGAGCCTCAGCAGCTGCGCCGATTTTGCTTTATTGCCATGGTGCCAGCGTGTCCTTCGTGTGCAGTTTCAAGAACTGTTTCAAAACGCACTTGGAAAAACGATTTTATTATTCAACATGGCATAATATAAACACAATTCTCTTTCGAATACACCACATTTTCCACCCTCTGAATCCCTTTTGCTCACGGGAATAGCCCACTCTTATCTGTTCCTGGTGATTTTCTGTCCTCCTTGGTAAGATGTGTGTACAGATTTCATTTATGGTTGTTTATGGTGTATCCAAGCAAAGAAATGATTACCTGTCACAATCAGGTAGATCTTTACCGACTGATTATTGTTTTCCATCAACACACGTGCCCTGCACGAAAACTATGAATAGATTTAATTTAAATTTGAGGCGAATCACGAAGACGTTAATAAAAATGTGTGGGCAGTAAATTGTGAGTCTAACAGACCTTTGCTCGTTTATGGCAAGGTTAAAGCAATTGGCACGTAATCAACAGCGAACCGGGAAGAATATTGTTAATAATTGGATATTTTATTTAACGGAATGGTATTTGTCATCAACTTTTCATGACTATGGTGCCCAAATGACATTCCCACTTACTCGTACAAGTGTTGCGTTCTAGGTTATCAAGTCCGGACAGTTGGTTCATACTTGTTCCTCATCTCAGCAACTCTTGCGGAAGTTGTTGTAGGGGCCTCCCATTCTTCTTGCGTGTGTCTCCAGGATACACTGACCTGTGATGATGGGGTAAGGGGTCTCCTGATTAAATGCCAGTGGCAGGCCCACCCATGTTCTAGCTAGCTCGTCGGCTCTTGCACAACCTTGGAGTGTTTAAATACGGGTATATCGCGGTGCTAAATATACTTCGTTGTTTTTGAGTTGAAATATCAATCGATTTAGTATTTGACTACCTGACTACTACTACTACTTGGTCTAGTTCTTCTTTGTGTGGCGCTACAGTCCGGGATGCACCTGACTTACAACTAATAAGCTTCTCCAGTTAGCTTTCGACGCGGGTGCGTGCTGTTATGTTGTCGGACAGGTTCGGAGTCGAAGACCAAGGACCTATTCATCGGATTTGACATTGTTCATGCCTCAGCGCCTTATCGCAGTACTGGGACGACCACATGTGTGCCTTCGAGAGACAGCTCTTTCGCTCAATTGCTTCTCGAGGCCAAATTAACAGCTGGTGACAAGAGTTAGTCTATCATTGATCTCGGTATTAATGTTGTTCCTGACTACCTCGAAGTTGCAGCTGCTCCTTGTGATACTCTGATCAGTACGACAAGGTTGTATGGCTTTGAGGGCAGCGTATGTACTTCGTATTCCTCTCGTTCACCATCAGAGTCACTTTCGTCTCAATGCCAGCAAACTCCTCATAGGCTGTGTTCCGCCAATCACGTCAATGTCTTCCGCGTGTGCTAACAATTGTACGGACTTCAGGAAGATCGTGTGTCTTGTCTTAGCGTGTGAGTTTTGCTCGATCTTCTCCAAAACGACGTTAAACAAGTCACATAGCAATGATTCGCCGGTAAGAAAGCGTCCGATCACGAAGGAGATGGAGAGCTTGTAAAGGGCGACGAGATGGCTGTTGAAACACAGCTGACAAACCAATGACAAAACAATACCCAGCTGTCAAAATATTCAATAAAGTATGCCATTTCATCACGCATTGTTTCATGCTTCCAGAACGTGCGGTAATTATTAAAAAAATATTATCGAAATTCCCGTTAGTTTGTTAATACGCAACGTGGTCATAATGCCTGTAATGTGCTGTCACACCGTGAAAAAGTTTGAGCAAAAGTACAGTACTCTTTTGGCCCTTACGACACTAACCAGACAGCGATTGGCGTAAAGTGAAGAAAATATAGTCGTCGTAAATTGATAATAAATAATAAGGAGGAAGGGAAGTATGTACATGTGAAGGTCTTGACCTGGTTAGCTTAGTTCGACTTTACTGCTTCGGGTACTTCTAGAGCATGGACAACAATGCTCAGACAAAAAAAAATTTTCGAAACTGAAACTCTGGTTCAGCTGGTCGCGAATGGAAGGCAACATAGTCTCGGCAGACGGAATCGTGCCTATACCATTGGTAGGATATCATTACATTCTCAATGAGTGGCTTAATCGGTTCTCAAAAAGGTTGGATCGTTTACTCCGACAATTTCTGAAAATTTAGGCCAAGTAGACAACAGTGAAATTGACAGTCTGCAGAATTGTGTATCGTGCACTTGGAACTTGGGACGACTGGTTTCCTGAGGTCTGGAACGTAATGGGATTGTCTGCTGTTAATGCTTGATTATCGTATGATTTCTTTTACAGAATATTTCGTTTAGAACCTCTTTTAGAATCGCACATTGTTCAGCACTGGAATCAACTTCACTCAATTCTGGGTGGCAGCTCCTAAACAAATTGTCTCTATAACCACAACTATGTCCAACGCTCCACTGCAAGTGGATTGAGGAGCACGCAGCATATTCGTGTGACTATTTCTGTAGAGTCCCCCCTCATTTAGATGGGACGTCAATCTTAGCACAATCAATCAAACAAATACAATTTATGCGATAGCCACACGTGTTCATCGGAATAAGAGCTGCGAATACTTCTCAGACTTAGACTCGTACCCCAGTCATTGCTGCTGAATCCTGAGTCACACACCAACAGTCTTATTTGAATGCTGAACATCGTTCAATGAATTGTATTCTGCTGCTCGTAACTTGTACTGTCCGGCCATACTAAGAGCCGGATCAAAGCCTAGGACTTCCTCCACGCGCATTGCATCATTTCGTGGTTTTCCCCTAAACACCGTTGAACTTCTAATCTGCCGAAGAGACTCTAAAATTCCAATCTGATATGCACAGTTCGATTAAATCTAAACGTGTCTCATTACACTAAGAGCAGCTCGCGAACATGACGCAGTCAGCTTCAGGAAATCATTTGAAAAATAAAAAAAAAAAACACCATCAATGACATGTCGCGTACGGCGTACTTAATCGCATCGCATTCGGAGCACGTTCCGCTGAACCGGTCACAACAAAACGTAAGCGGTAGACAACTGGCACCCACTCACCACAGTAGAGACACAGAGCACCTGTCGCGCGTTCCGAATCAAAGTCAAACCCCTTCGTTTAGGTGTTTTCAATCACGCTTTTATTGAATCCCTCCAGAACTCAACACACAAGTAATAAACCCTAATCCTAAGACTTAACCTACGGCAACTGACACAAGGGCATTCGCGCGACTTAAAGCTAATCGTGAAGTTCAGTCATATTTCGTCTGTGACTCAGCCGGATCCAGAGTCCGCCCGACGCTCTCAGGGTCAGGCGGAATGTGGCTTGGATCTTGGTCTTTCCCGGCACCGGCAGGATGTCGTAGCTTCTCAGCAGTCGCGAGATGACAGTCTTCATTTCCATGAGCGCGAATCGGTTGCCGATGCAGTACCGGGGTCCCGCGCTGAATGGAAGGTACGCGTACGGATGTCTGGACTCGGAGTTCTCCGGGGAGAAGCGCTCCGGGTCGAACTTCTCTGGATCTGGGTAGATGTGTGGAAGTCTGTGCGTCGCGTACGGGCAGATGAAGACGTTGCTGCCCGCGGGCAAGGTGTGATTACTCAGTTGAACTTCTTCTCCGATTTTCCGGGCTATCAGCGGGACACTAGGATACAGACGGAGCGCTTCCTTGATGCACATCTCGAGGTAGCGCATCTCTCGCAAGTCGTACATGGTTGGTGCCCGATTGTCGTCCCCGAAGATCGAGTCGATTTCTTCAATGCATTTAGCCTGTGCGTCTGGATTTTGGGCGAGCAGGAATATGCTGAACGCAACGGCGGCTCCGACTGAATCTTGACCCGCCAGCATGAAGGTACAGGCCTCGTTTACGATGTCTTCCTCCGTGAAGTCGGGATTGCTGTTGGAGATCTCTATCATGTAGTCGAGGAGACATTTACGCTCGACAGGCTCTCCACTCGCTATAATCTCCCTGCGACGGGCGATCATCTTGCGCGTGAAGTCGTTGAGGCGATTCTTCTGATCCATTTCATCGGAGGCGAGCTTTGTCATGTGGTAGATGCTGTCAAGCAGCAGCCATGGCTGGTAGAAGCGCTCGGGCACCACTACTTTTCCCCTGAAATGAAAAATTGTAAAGTGATTAATAAATATACGAGCATGGTTATTATTTTTGGCTTTAAGAATAACTAAAAAAATTTAAAGAGGAGAAAATGCAAATTTTGAGCCCGTCGTCAGCGAATACTTATTTTGTTAGTTTTTTTCGGAAATTCTTAACACTGCACGAGCACTCAGACTCAAAAACTCATCCGGCATCAACCTACATTTGCGGCAATTTCTTGGTCTTCCCAAGAAAGCCCAGTAGGCGCTTCTGTGATGCCTACATCATCAGCACCGAATAACTGCCAACTGATCCGAGTGTAAAGGCGGTACAGTGGCAGAGGAAGTGCTCTGCAGTGTCGTCGCCTTCTCAGTAGGCGTCCCAGTTTTCACACTTAGGCCAAGCACACTTAGGTGTTTGGCGAAGGTGTAGTGGCCCGTTACTACGCCGGTAAGTCGACTGCAGTAATTTCTGCCAAGAATGCCGCGGATTTCTTGCAGAAGTTCGAACATCGAGTGTCCTCTCCGGTTGTGCTCTCGAGAGGCCCAACCATCGATGGAAGACCTAACCAAGGACGCATGTGGTCCTAGCGCAAGCTCGGGTCCTAATTGTGTCTCCTTTGAACAGCAGAACTGATTGTTGGTGCCTTCGTCAGAAATAGTCCTATCTGCGAGGAAGGTGAATGGAGGAGAAGACATAAGGTATGGAGCGCATGAGGAAGAACGAACCTCCGGTATAAGGACCACGTTATCGCGGACGCAAGACGGTTTGGCCTTGATGACTGGGACCGTTTCAGCGATGGAAGGCAGCGAGTGCTCAGGTTCAGACCCATTACGGGTCGTAGGCCTGTTCAGTATATTTAGAGTGTGGTGCTTATTTATGTCTGCGGCCCAAGCTACATTGAGTAAACATGGCAAAAACAAATACTGAATAGTTGATTCTACCTACACTTAAGGAAATGCCCACAAATGTAGGGCTTAATTATTCAAACCGGGTCAATTTGTAAGGCTTTCACGTGATGACACGGACGGGCACATAATTTGTACACAACATCGTCAGGAATTTGTGGTCAATTTTGGATTCGGAACCGTGAAATTCAAAATTGAGATTCCTGTGGCATCTTATTATGTCGCAACGATATTGATGCCGTACGTTCTAGCGCAATGCTTCCATTTCGTGGTAAATTTACATTTTTATAGTGAATTCGAAGTTTTATTGTACCGATTTGGTAGATGCTTGAGAAAGTGACTCAAAATGGACAACTTAAAGCGTAAAAGTGATCAACGTTTACATAAAAATAATGGTTTGAAAGTAAATGCTTTGCTACATTCTTGTGCTTTGTTTTTTCTTGACAGTTAAAACCCCAACGCTTAAAAACTAACTTCTACTTAGCAAGAAGTATTCAGTGTATGTGGGACATTTTTAGCGAATGGTCGGTTGATTCTAGATTGTAGTCAATATCGACTAATAAGCACTTCAGATATACATATAGACCTGTCACCACCAATTTGATGTGTTTTGTGCTCGAGTTACATGCCGGAACTTCCACCGCACTAGTATTTGTCAATTTGTCACACCTCCTATTTGTTTACGTCTTTTCCTATTCCTATTCATTCATTCTCCTATTTGTTTACGTGTTTACGATCAGTAGCGTCCTGTTCCTATTGTTAACTGTTGTATCTATTTGTTTTGCTGATAAGTGCATGGATGCTAAGTTTGTCTATGAAAGA
The DNA here is from genome assembly GCA_907269125.1 of Eristalis pertinax. NCBI lineage: Eukaryota > Metazoa > Arthropoda > Insecta > Diptera > Syrphidae > Eristalis > Eristalis pertinax. The sequence continues at coordinate 66,235,663 of OU026148.1, read as the reverse complement.
CCTCCGACTATGTCGGAACTATTTAGCTAACGTTTTTTTGTGTTAATAAAATTTTGTGATCGTCTCGGAACATTTCGTAACTCTCGCAAATCGAATCCCGCACAAGGACATTTAGCAGGCTTTCAACTCTTATAGAGGGTGGGCCATCTAGTGGTTGTTTTTTAAATCATAGGTTATTTTGACATTGACAGCTGTTTCCCGCGCAAAATCTTAACAGAAAGTCAGTATCATACCTCCGCAGAGTCGTTTTACGCTTTAACAACATTCGTTGGAAAATATTGAAAATTTATTTCCAGGGTGAGTGCCTGAAAAGTGCGTTTTTGAAAAGAAGACGTTTGGGACGTAATGGAGCACACACCGCTGCGGTACGCAAGTTTGTACAAAAAGTTCGTGAAACTGGTATGCTAGTGGGCAACACTCATGGTCCCCATCGGCGTACGGTGCACTCAAATGAGAATATGGCTGCTGTGGCTTTCTTCGACAATGAGGCTGGGAACAACGTTTCGGTCAACGGTGGGCGTTACAGAGCTGTGTTAACCGACGACCGACCATGTTTTGTACTGAAATTGAAGACATGGACTTGGACGACCTCTGGTTCATGCAGGATGGCGCGCCATGCCACACAGTCCATGCCACAGTCGATATTTTGCCCACCAAATTTCCAAATCGTGTTATCAGACGTCTTGGCGATGTCAATTGGCCGCCTCGGAGCTGCCTTGGACCTCTTTTGTGGGGATCCATGAAGGACCGATGTTATCCCAACAATCCGGAAACGAGTCAACACTCGAATGTTTTTACGTGCTGATTTTTGGCAGTGATAAGCAGTGAAATGTTGTCGAAAAAACACGGATAATGTTTCAAAAGCTTCACTTTTCAAAAGAGAGGAGGTTATTATGCATAAAAAACCTTTTACTGTTCAGAAAAGGCTGTTTGTTAGAGATTTTAAACCTGAAGGCTGCGTTCGTGGTGACAGCAAAAATAGCCAATTCATGGCTCAAATTTCCATGTTCCCAGTTCGCCGGTTCTCGAATTTCAAGAAAGTCATGCGTTGTGTGTGTTTAGCGTCGATGCTAATTTCTTGTGGCACGACCAAGACAATCACCAACATTGTAGCGTCTTAGATAAATGAGGAAGATTCTCAATCCTTAATGAAGACGACCTTCAACGTACAAACCAGCTAGCCATGGTGAGCTTTAACGTAATGAGTAAGTGGGTCGATTCCTACTCTAGGTTTCATTCCGATACGACGAACAAATGTTCATATTCCACCGCCCCCCTGGAAAAAGCTCATCAAACTTCGCCATTCAGAGTAGTTGTTAAATTGAAGGTCCCCCCAACTCGTGAATGAAATAGTAGCACGCACAACAGGAGTGGCTGGTATAGAAGCTATGTCCAATACACCTCGGTCTCTAGCACCACCCATATTGTTCTATTAACATGCGCATAGAAGTTAAATCCAATTTGGCATACATATTAAACCCCAATCAATGCATTTTGCACCTTACGAGTCAAATATTAGAGTTCATTAACATAGAACGATGCGAAAATACTCCAACGCTACACTTCGATTGTGTCAATTGGAAAACTCGATTTTTAACTCACTAAGGTTATATCGAAGCAACGAACTCCGCTGCCACGATGGGAGCTGAATCATTGCTCAAAGTTCCCATCCGGAAGCGGAAACATCACAGTAGGTGGCACGCACTAGTAGCTGTGAATTGGACTCAAAGTTAACTTAAGTGCTAATCTTAAAGACCTAGATCGGACGCGTTGATTAAGTGCCTGTCGCTTGGGTTATTTGATCCAAGTTGTTGAATGAAAATTGTGTACTCACTGTCTGAAAGGTGACTCCTCCATGTTGATGGTGTCCTTCTTCTTCACGGGAACTCCCAAGACAGCCTCTGAAAGATCGAATAGGTGATTAAGTCGATGTCGAAACGAATCGCCAAGTACTCACCATTCAAGATGTCGATGACGCAATTGTTCACGAACTTCGCGATGTTGATCTCCTTCTCCGCCGGATCGAGATTCTTGTACATTGCCTGTGATGCGTCTGCAAATGTCCCGATAAACTTCTCCAGGATGCTCAGGTGAAACATCGGCTGGATGTGTCGCCGATGAGTCTTCCACTTATCGCCACTGCTGGTGATCAAGCCGTTGCCCAGGAAGTTGTGCATCAGGCGGTAGAAGAATACCTTGTTTGTGTGTTTCTTTGACGAGAGAATCACTTGCAGGTCATCCGGCTGCAGCACGACGAAAAACGGAAGCAGCAGAATCCAGATCCGAACGAGTGATCCGTACAAGCCAAATGCCTGTGAGGCTCTGTTGCTGAGCACTGGGAAAGAGAGAGAGAGACACAAGAGTGAGCAAACAGTACAGTGGTGATGGGTCTATTGAAGCTTACAATCTCTCTCCTTGAGCAGCAGACAATTTCCAAGAAACGGCACCGTCGGCGGTCCCGAAAGCTTCAACGATAGCAGCACTGACTTCAAATAACCCCAGAATGTGTAAATCGTTATTCCAAGGAGCAGAAGAGTGGCCAAACTCCATAGTTCCGAGTACGTCGCTCTGTCGATCTGCGCAGGTGTCAAACAAAACAAAGAAAAATATCATCACTCAAGGTCAACGCCAAAAACATTCTAGTCTCAAATTAATTAGCACTCTCGCGGATCTCGCTAATCGCTGGAAATTGCTTAAGACGCTTATGAATTTTGTTTTATGTTTAGCTTGCGGAAGTACCCCGTCTGGCTGAAGAGGTGGCTACACGACAGTGATTAATTAGCAAACAAGTGCAGTGACTACGCAATTGTGCTAATTGACAAGCGCAACACAATTACATAACTATTCAAATCCATCAGACCCAGACATCTGGGTGACAGGTGGCGGTGAGAAATGAGCGCTTTGGGTCGATCTTGAAAGAGAATCCTAACGTGACTAGGTGGCGGCGGTTTGTCTCTGACCTTGAAGTACAGCCAAAGCGAATAGTCAAAGGTTGACGTCTGTCAAAATTTCGTCGAACATGATACATTTTCGACTGGCGTCTGCTTTGTCAATCGTTCACTGTAATGACTCCCGACACTGTCTTCACTCACTTCAAGGTCAATAGCACGCGCTTTATTTGCCTGTAACTCGCTAATGGGTGGTACTTCAGAGACAGACAAAAAAACACCTTGTGTGTAAACACTCGAATAGACACATCTTGACTATTAATTTCCTATTATTAATACTCGTGATTATTTCAATTAAAATGTCCGGTACTCGACCACTGGCTACCGGTGTACAAGATCAATTTTGTTTGAATACCCATCAATTGTTGACCGATAAAAAGCGCTCGGGACGAGCTGTATGCTTAATCACGTAGCCTGGCGAAGGTGTGTGTGGCTTTGTGTGTTTGCTGTGTTCGCACTTTGATGTGAAAAAATGAGGGTGTGTGTGTGACTTAGAGAGATTGATTGGTCTTGTAAATAAGTATCTGCTAAACTTTGCGTTAGCTTTGCGGATTTAAATTAAATTAACGAAAAGTGAAGAATTTTCAAGTGCAATGTCAAGCTGACAGGGTGTCCTTGAGGGTTGTTTGTTTTTATTAAAGAGTTATTTTTTTTAAAATTGAGGCTCTCGACTTCCTAACTTCAGGTAGTCGCCGAAGGAGACTGGTTAAGCGGAAATTGGTTGGAGCTTTTTCTTCTATCAGCTGTCAGTAGAATGAAATCAGTCATTTTTGACAGTTCCTCATGTGTCTCAAATTGCCTCTTGATAAACTCATTGCAGTCAAATCATTGGGGAAATTAACAGTGCTCCGACAGCTTCTATTCTGACCATTCCAGCCGCCGCTCAGGGATGATTCAGCAGAAAATTTGGTTAGCACACCCGAAAACAGGTAATCGCAGATAGATGCGCGTTTCTACTAATTGTTTGTTTACTTTTCGTTTAATAACATGTTTATATTTGACTTGTAGTTCGAATCACACCCACTAGTGTCGCGTTTAGATGACGCCGTGAACTTGTGGGAAAACACAAAACACATTTTAGATTTGATTTAGGTAAATTTATCAATTCACACTGTCTGCTTTATGTGCATATAATCTCAGATTACTGAGCCATTTAATGGTTCATTTGACAGCGTATAAGTGCCCGTTGGTCGAGACGTGGACTAACTGATAATGGCATAGTTCTGCAGTCTATACAATCGACTGCAATGAACTGAACTCCATTCAGCTGCTAATCGTTAAACATCAAAATGTGGTCGAATTTTACGATTGCCAATCAAACACTCTTATGTGAAGCAACCAATGCTTTTATTTACACAAACATCATGAATTCGCAATCCTTTTGCTAATCAAATTAGTCACGTCGAGTGAATCCCACTTTAGTGGTTCTAAATTACCACAAGGCTAAGGCCAAATCATGGCCAACGTACGCATGAAGTCTTTTTCTGTATAAATGAGAGCACCAGGATTTGGAGATCATTGATTTGCGGACAGAATTAGCTTAGGTTAAGGCTTAGGCTGGTTGTGGGTCGTTGGCCGGTGTATAGTCTGATATTTTACTTTTTATTAGGTAATTTGCAGATGAATATATTTGTTTTGTTTCGTCCCACATCATCTCTTCGCAATAACAGGTATATGGGCCCAGGCCACTCCGCCTGAACTATAAGATAATGTAGACGCTGTGCTATATTTATGATGCACAGAGTAAAGGATAGGGAGTACACAAATTCAAATTGAATGGATTTGATGGTGTCCTGTCTGACGTAGGGAGTTGAGGCGCCAAAGGTAATACAGAGATAGCCTTCCACTTATACTCTTTAAATGCTTGGTAGCTTTTTTGTCAGTCGTTTTCTCGAAGAAAATTGGCCAGATAGCCAGCGAATATTTGTCAAAAAGGCGCTCAAATTCGTCAGTCGACAAAGACAATCTGATTTGAAGTCGTACTCGATTTCTGCTTCAACGAGGTTTTTGTCTAAGTTAAATTTCCTTCGAGATAAACCCCTTAAACAGCTCAACTTCTAGACTTGACTAGAGGTCTGGCAACCAGGCGCTGATCGGACGAGGAGTGGAAATAGTTATTCACTGAAAGTATCTTAATCTGTGTACGTAATTTAAATCTGAACACGTGAAAGCAAAGCTGGCTGTCGAAAATACCCGGAAAACACATCCGACAACATCTGCCACATCTGGCGGGGTATACCGACGCTGAGATCCTCATACGGTCATTAGCCGACCGTACATTCCGAGGTGTAATTATGTTTTGTTATTTTTATTGAAATAAACTAGTAGATACTCGAAATGACCAGTAATGAAATATAAAGGTATGCTTCACATAGTTTAAAACGCTTATAAATATAGAAGCGTGTTTATGGCGGTGACTATGGCGATCGAAGACTGTAGTGGCTCAAGAATAATATGGCATCATTGGATATTTTGGCTACGATAAACTCCCTAGGAACAGTTCCTTTTTATTTAAAGACTTCCCTTGTCCCTTTCCCTGCATGTCCCTTTATGAGACGATACAGTATTTTAATATTCATCTCATCTAGGTGACCAAGTACAGTGAACTCCCCTTTAAGTCGAATTCTCACGGGATAGCAGAATCATTTCGAGTTAGAGGGAGTTCGACTTAGAGGATGGTTTTTTTTTTATGGAAAATTGAGGGAAATGCCAAAACAGTGCGAACAAAAACTTCGAGTTAGAGAGAAAATTAGGGAGAGTTCGACTTAGGGAGAGTCCACTGTATTTTAATACTCGTGTTCGACTCATTTAGCTGCCGGCACACTGCCATGCAAAGGCAAACAAATTGTGGGTCTGAAGTTTCTAGAGTAAGTACGATCTCTTCAGTTTATCCACGCGGCAATCTACTGGACAAGATCAAAACAACCAATCATGATTGATCAGACAGGACTACGAGCGGCACAGCACATGAAATCTGGCCGACACATAACCTCAAGCTGCGCAGTCTTTGTAGTTGAAGTAAGACCAGCACTCGGGCCACTCATCGGCGTGATGACATAAAATCCCATCTCATACCCCCGCAATGATTTACATTCTTCTAGCTCCTATCAAATACCTTTTAAAACTAAATAAAATCAAAACCAGTCGTAATTGATCTGATCTCAAAGCAAATCCGGCCTAAAACGTTCACTCTGTCTAGAGCAGGACATCGGAGTAAAAAACTGAAGAAAGTATCAATGGGCTATATCCTCGTAGGATTGGTCGCCCTCACAATCTGCCATTTGAACTAACCTAAAAATGATGACTTCAATACAAGGAATCAATTATAAGCAGGTAAAGAGTCTGGAAGCATAGTTCACAATCACAGTCAATTTACTCGTGAGTCCATTCATGATGAGTTGCCAAACCAAACAAACCTAAAAACAGCCGAGAACTGTTTAATCAGCTACGACAGAAAACAATGAGAAAAAACACCCTTTAGTGTGTCATTTTTTTCAAATGGACGTCGATAACGTCGAAGACCTCAATAAGAATTTATCGTGGAGGATACCTACTCTCTAGTGATAGACTAGACTAGACTCTCTAGTGAAATGAACCAGTGGACCAATTATTTGATATTACCCCTTCCTGAAGAAATACGAATTTATTCAAAACATCGCAGAGCTTGTCATCTAAAAACACACAAAATATGAATCAAATTTCAATAAAGTCGAACGAACAATTCAACATGTCACCGCAACACGTGCCAATAATTATTTAATTCATTAACTGCATAATGTTCACCGTCATTTAAAATTCTCCCTATTCAGCTAATATGTACACAGAAGTGACACAACAGTTTGTTAAACTCGATTTTTTGTGATTATTGATTTGTGTACGCAATCCTCGGGATTACATCAACTCAAGCATCGTTAGTGTAGTCAGATTTACGAAGGAATGTTCTAGTGTTTGCCAATCCACTGCATTTTAATTGATTCCTCTCAAGTTTTGAAGTACGCCGATATTTGAAGTGATCCTCACCTTTGCTTCCTTCCTGAATGCCTGGTGTGAAAATATTTACGCCGTTCACTTATGCAATCTGAACAAAGGATCTTTGACACTTAAAACCATTTTAAGCAAGAAGTGACTTAGACAAGTGAGACGTCATAAATTTGTAAGCGTTCGTAAAACAAAATTTGCTGATAATTAAGTTGTTTTGGTAATTCTCTTGCTAAGTAGCGGTTTAAGTGAAGCAAATTCTCATTTTACGACAACTCAAATGCTCTGATAATAAACAAATTATGCTTGTGGTAAAATAAGAAGAGCTTTGAACACCGCGGGAGCCAAAGAAACAATTAGCGATTAGATCAAGAAATGATCGACGCATAAACACGGTCGATATAAATTAAGTCGTGTCTGGGTTCTTGAGTGCTTAAAGTGTGAAGGTAATAAACGACTTACACGATGTTGCGCCCTAAAGGGATGAATTTGTTACACTTGGCTATCACGTGGGATCATTTGGACAAAATCATAAATCGTTCTCTTGTAAACAATCAGATCATTGGTTATTATGGTCACGTCATGACGTTCTTCGTTTACAACGGTGATACGTGGATGTAAAGGCAATTTGACATATCGCTCTTCTAAGTTGGCCACACATGTCATGTCGACTTTTATTACAATTTGTGCCGAGCGTCGGGGGTTTGATCACTCATGCGGTGCAATTTGATTAAGATGTGAAAATCATGTAAAAAGGCGAAACGATCATCAATCCCTTCACGATTCAGCTCAAATCATTTTCTGAATCTCCACCCGTTTTAACGCCAGAATATTCTTAAAGGAGAACTGGCCCGTCATCTAATTCTGTTTACATCAATCAACAATTGCGTTCTACCAAATCTACTTCCGTTCGCATATCGAAATGAAGTCATAGTCATCTTCTGGGTATCAGATCTCACGATAGGCAAGGCGGGCGCACTACCAAAGCAGCCTCGGTGGTGACTCTGATCGTTTATTGCCATAGAATGAGTGAACAACTGATAATCCATGGCTGAAACGTAAACAAGGTAGTCATTCGAAAAAGAGTGTAAACAACAAAAGTGCGTAGCTAGGTTGAGGTGTCTGATGGAATGCTCCTCGATCTGACTGATCCACTCGACTGCCACTCGGATTACTTAGAGTTGATCCATTAACTACTGTTACCAAACGGAAATAGGTATATAGCGGCATGATTGCAACAGCTTACGGTACATCAGACATCAGAGCATGAGAAGGGGAGTCATGGAATGCTTTCTACCTATTCTTCGTTGATGGAGCTTCTGCAGAAGTCGTTTGTGATGAGGCCTAGTCTCCTGTTGTGGTCAACCGAAAAGCAGTGACCTATTTCTAACCTAACCCTTCAAAGAAAGCCGTTGTGGCCACCATTGTTTTCTGCTTATGTGCATGGTCTTCGAAACGTGGAACGAATAGTATCCTCGATCTATCACATGATACTGTAGATATAGAAACTTGCACAGGAACAGTCTGAGAACAGAGCACCTAACGTCTCTCAAAGTAGCACTTGCAACAGTGCAAAGAACATGGACGGTAGTGGCTGACAAAGCTCATCAAAGCCCATTAAAAAACTTTCTACAATCGGCAGGGATGATGACTGACTCGCCTGGGGCTTTGTAAAATTAGCGGTTATTCGATTTCTCCTATATTACAATAAAAATGGTATATCCAGTGTAAGGCAATTGAAGGCACATTTTTAGATCAAGCTTTAGTAAAATGGAGACACACTTTTGAGATAAAAATTAGACATAAATTGAAACACGTCAATTATCAATTGTTCACCATTCTTGTCTTGGACGGCAAATGGACATTCGATTTTCACAAACAACGCAGATCTTCGTCTTCCCTTAAGTCTCAAGTTAGATGCAAAATCGGATAGCAATTGGAACCCATCCTCGGCTGACTTGATACTCTAGCTTGACGCATACTTGTCAAGGGAGCTTCTGAAATCCGTTTTAAAATTCCGAAACTACTCGTACACCAGAATAACAAATGCACCTGCAACCCTCTCAGTTTGATTAGAATCCTGAACTAACTTTACGACCGCACTGGGACAGTGTTCATAAACAGTCAAGTGTAAACAAAAGCTCTAAGTGGTGGCTTGAAACGAATTAACATTCCAAGCACAGAACTAACGATGAGTCAAGTAAAAACTTGAAATATTCAAATTTAATAAATAACTGATTTATCATCAGTTTTTGCAACAAATTCGCTTGTGAGAACTATCATGAGGCAGCTTGACACAATCTATTAGCCTGTGAGCACACACACCCATGATGCAATCCATGCGAAAAGTTTCATTAAAATTCCTCATAAAAACATCTTGATCCTATGTGCATTCGCATTCTTCACTCCGACAGGCGATCAGTCGATAATTAGATTATGAGCAGAATCGTAAGTATTTGCTGTTCGTTCAATCTGTCGCCATGACTTGATGAAACCCCACCGAACGACTTATGTTTGTTAGCACGTGAATCTTTTTCACATTAGACCGGCAATCCGTCGTGAAAGGATCTATGAATTTCACATTCATACGTATCTAGTTAGGGATGGAACAGCGTAATAACATGATCGGTTTCAAGATGAAATTGCTTTGTGCGGATTGTTGTTGAGTGATAAATACGCGTAATAGACTCCCGACAATTAGTGGTGTCTCGGAAAATATTTGCTTTTTGGAATGTTTTCCTCAATTATTATCTTATAATTGATTTTAATGGATTGCGATACCGATAGTGCTTGCTTATGGTAATTTTGTTTGTTTTGGGGAAATGTTGATGCAATTTATGGGCGCACTGCAATTGGATTTTATGTCGAGACAGGCTTATGGATGTTTGGAAAACAGTGGTGGTGTTTGTTTTACTTTTGCACTTATTTATGTGCCAGAACCCAGTGGTTTCATGGGCAACAAAGTAAGATCCACTGGCGATATAGATATATACACCAGCAAAAAAGGGGATGTGTATGACCAGAAAATCGAAAGCGTGTAACGAAGCCACAAAATCGTCAAATTAAACGCTTCCAATGATTCCAAACTCGGCAGGACTATGACTTCTTTGGTGCTTCCAAGAAAAACAGCGACAATCTGTATGCAAGTTTGTTAAATACCATCTCCACAACCACACTATAACACAACTAGACAGCAGCCGCATTTTTGACCAATAGGCTCCGCCTATTGTTTAAGGAATGCAAGGCGTGTCAACAGAAATTTTAAGGCGGAAACAAATAAAAATGTTTAAAGCACTGAAAAACTAAAACGGAAAAGATGTGACCCAACCAATTAGACATCACTGCCCACTTATTGACTGACATTGTCCAGGTTCCAGTTGAGAACAAAACAGTGTCAGATCACTCGTAGAGTTTATAAATTTGTGGCCAGAAACCATAACCGCTGAAGTCGATCTTAGACGATATTGAGATTTTTATGTCATTCGATTCAGCGTACTCAAATCTATTTTGTAAATTTTGTGCAGCTTTCTATCTTTAAAAATGTGGCCACAATTTCAAAAGAACATAACAGCTTAAGTCACTTTTACGTACGCTTTTGTCGAAAACTTCAAACTCATTTCCTGAAAAATTAGTAAAACAGACTTTAGTGGTTTTTCCTTGCGATCACAGGACTATGTCAAGTGGTATTTCTGAAGGCTAAGTAGTAGTGGAACAAAACAAGTCATTACTTGCAGAAAACCACAACCTCAACTGCGACATGTCAACAACATGTGTAGAGAACGCTCAGACGCAGTGTATTTGACTCCATACAGCGGGTATCCCATTCAAACAGGCAGGACGCTGAGGCCCAAGCCCACCCCGGACTGTAGCGCCAACCAAAGAAGAAAGAAGAAGAAGAAGAAACGTGCAGGACATACAGCACATCCCTGCACATGCTAGCTACCGCAACCTTTCACTGCGCATTGTGGCATGATCTAACAAATGTCATCAATATATGATTATTACATCAATTTGCAATTCAATATCAGTTTTTAATCCTTCACTTTTTCTTTTTTCACGCCACTTAATTGTGATGTCAGCTTAAGAAACACATCCGTCCAGTGCCAAAAACGAACCCCGAATGAGGTTACAAAATAGAAATATAGCGGTTTTGACAAGCTGCCAGTAAAAAAACAAATGAAATCCACCGGCTTTTATTTCAAGTGGACTTTTTGGCCATTAATGTGCCGTCAAAACAGTAAACAGGAAATGATCAGCACTGCGTCACCTGTCTGAATATTTAAACGCAATTTTGGACATTGCTGTGTTTAAATATTCAGAATTTGAAGTCATCTGCACAATGACTGCAGTCTGGTGACTTCAACTCTGAATATTTGATCAATCACTTGCTCAACTACTGCCTAGCTGGCTAGGATGTTGAGAGCACATGGGAATTGTGAAAAATTCAGCGCAACCAATCATAAGAATAACAATGAGTGTGTAGAATAACAATTGAGGCATTTTAGTGCGCTGAAACCAATTCCTGTCGGAAAAATGTTCAAGATTTTAACTTTGAATAAGCAGCTTAGACTTTAAAGTTTCGCGTATAGCACTCGGAATGTGTACGAGCCCTTCGGGGGACGCCACTTGGAGTAGTTTATATTTAGAACCACATCAAGCACAATAACAACGAAAAAAACCTCGCCTCATTTAATAAAAAATACGTATGTACATGCCATTTAGGACGGTCAAGTTAAATAATATTGCGTCCAAGGCCAGCTTAAGGCTTACAGACGCAGATTTCGAGTTACGCAAGGAGTTCAATCTCTAATCTGTTTAGAGTAAATGAAATAAAGAATAATTTAGAAGAATATTAAGAAGTTCATTGTGCTCATTCTGCGTGACATGCATGACACCAACCAAATCCACAAAATAAATCTCAGGATGCGATTCAGTTCGATCAGATTTAAATCTTTCCCTTCTACAAGGAAGTGCTTCCCAGAAACTGCACTGTCTTCCTTGATAGAGTTGGACACCCGCAGAGCAGATGGTATTTCTTTATCATCTCTGCGTTAAAGACTCCGCAGTTGGTCGAGCTAGCTAGAGATAGGAACACACAAAGCAGGAGAAGGTATCGAACCTTTGCTAACATGCTTACATCCTATTAAGACACTGTTTTTATGATGATCTCTTTTTGATCAACGTCGAGTATAGGACCTCATTATAGAGCAACTGGCATGTGTTTACAAGGTATTGCTAGGAATTCTCTCAATTCACAGCCCTGGTAAACAGGTCACAGCTTCCGTACGTTAGACATGTTGATAAACTGAAGTTCTTCAAACTTTTAAAATCGATAAAATCGTAGAAGAGGACTGCTGTAATGCACATATAGCGAATGAGACTTCATTCAATTCACTGGCTAGCCTCTTCCACAGACTCAACAGACATCTTAAATTTTCTTATTCTCATAGAACTGCCTTAGTTTTGACTTAGAAATACCAGAAGGACACTCAGTTCCACATCAACCAGATACCACCGTAGAACATCATGTAGAGTCACATCCATCAACAAGGACCAGAATCCATGCAACATTAGGTAAAGCAGGCAGAGAATCAACACCTACTCACCTACACCTCAAGCCAGACATGATGCAACATCTACTCGTCGTCGTCCAGCAAAAAGTCCCCGCAGCTCAAGGAGTCTCTGAAGTTCGACTTTGTGTTGAACGAATCGCATTGCTTTATTGCCACGAAATCCAGTGAGTCGAGGTACTGAGTTGACGGTGATCGCATTTACCAAAGATATACCGCTGTCTGCATACTCTGACAAGGCAGTAGACAACCCAAATTGTCAGTACTGAGTGCTTGCAGTCACGACTTGTTTGTTGTAAAGACCAAGCAACAAAAGTTCGCGTTCCAACTCTTTTGCTTCTATTTGCTTTTTAACGAAACTTTAAACAGCTACTCTTAAATCAACGAATTTACAACAAACGCTTGGAGGAGGAGACGACACGACCACAGTGACTTAAAAAGATTCTATATGTCTATTGCCTCAGATGGCTAGGACATATTAACGAACAATTTGAAATCCTTTGCGAGTGGAAAGTGCTTGAAGTTACAATAGTCTTGGACAACATTGATATGTCCAAACAACATGTCTGGCATCTCAGGTGCCTAGACCGAATGACCACTCAAGAATCCAGAGCGCCAGAGGCAAGCAAGCAACTTCAAGGACATGAAAGAAGACCACGCGTGCACAATCGCACATCGCCAGGTTACCCGTAGCGCCACTCAACGAAGAGGATGGCCAAATGATCAATTAGAATTCTCCGCAAGCCATGCACTTGATTTTATAGCGTTTTTCAACAATAATTGACAAAGAACAGAGTCCATATTGATTGAGAAACAATCAAAAAGTCGGAAAATAACCCGAACTCCGTTCTGAATTTCAATCGACATCCTTTGCGTGGAATGTCATTATTTTTTTAACTACACCATCGACTCAAATGCAAAGCGAAGTCAATTTCACATCAGTTCTAGTCCGCAGGCGCGCTTTAAATACGTCGCCACACGCTGATTGATCAGAACACGGTTATTTCCGAAGAAATAAATGTCACGTGATAATCTCACAAATCACAGCATGTCAATTGGATAATTGCAACCTTAGGCAATGTCGCTTCTTCATCGTCGGAGATTTTATATTCCACGAAGCTGAATATGATCTTAGACGTGCTCTGCATTTTTCGATCGCACGATAGAGGGCAACTATTTGTTCTTTCTTCCTTCTTAATTTCATATCACTTCCACACACCGCGACTGCACCAAAATTAGGCATTTCTATTCAAAGTACGATTCCTATGCACAAAAGAAAAAAATGATCACGTTCGCCAGCCAACATTGTGCCTCCCGATTGAATTCTTTCCGATTCCACTATTGCATCAGATTGAGGTTGTTAAGATTCTACGAAGCATAAGCTTCCTGTTGCGAATCTCATCACACGTACGCACGTAAACCGCGAGCAACCTGTTTGTGTGGTATTTCTTCTTCTCCGTATTGCCCATTTTTTTTTCGCTTAAAACTACAAAAATCTCTGGCTACTCGACAAACATTAGACATCTTCAAGGGGTCTCATTATCCAACAAGCTGTGTCGTGCACCAATGGAATAGAATTCTTAATCAACAAGTCGTCGTCGGTGCTCATCGCAGACAAAGCATGTAAATATCGGCAAAGAAAAAAAAATTGCGCAAGTAATTATCATCACTTCACTAAAAACTCAGGAATCAAGAATAGCTTGCGGATCACATTCGTCTAATTCTACCTTCTAGGTGGTCTATAGTTTCACTTTCTAACACTCACCAGTTTTTCCACAATCATTTTATCCTGCCGCAATAATTCACGACTGTTTATAGGGAATCACTGAAACTCTGCTTTGTCCTCACTTCTCAGACACGATCGTTAAATCAAAATTCAAACCGCGAGCTCGTAACGTCTGCTTACCACACACGAATCGATAGCAATGTTTATGCGTTCGCCGATCCTCCGAGTCTAAAGCTTGTAGCTGTCGTGTCGGAGCTTTTAATGCCAGCATCAGCGTAGGGTATCTTCTATTTATAACCACCCCGCCGATCAGCGGTTGTAGACGGCCGGAGATCGAGCGAGCGTTTATGATGTTTGCTCGCTTCACTAAGCACAGTGCATTGCCGGAGGCGGTGACGATTGTTAGTAGTTTTGTCTGAATTGCTGACGGAATATCCTAGAACTTCCGCTTGGTATAGACGGTGGCCGCGGCGATTGCTTTGATTAGTGCTGATTATAAAATGATGTTTACCCTTTGGTGACGTGGTCCGTGCGACACCGCTAGATGGTGTTGAAGATTTTAATAGCTTACAACAGCTAATCAATTATTTGCCTGCATTTAGCGAGCTAGTGCCAAGGGTCGCACTAAGTGGGGTTGTAAGCATTCGCCGGGATCCAGACGCGTGAAATTTACACAAACCTCACACGGCTGCATATTGCTAGACCACGCTGGTGGTTGGTTTTTTTTTTTTTTTTTGTTGTGTTTTGTTGTATTTGAATTCTGAGTTCATTTGCAGAATAATAAAGCAC
This sequence comes from Eristalis pertinax, assembly GCA_907269125.1. Taxonomy (NCBI): domain Eukaryota; kingdom Metazoa; phylum Arthropoda; class Insecta; order Diptera; family Syrphidae; genus Eristalis; species Eristalis pertinax. Next base: position 66,220,652 of record OU026148.1, on the reverse strand, counting down.
GGGGGTCCGTGTGACAGCGCATGCATTTAAAGTGTGCTTGATACCACACTTAATACGCTTTATGGCGATTTAAGTCGATGGGGGAGAGGGATGTAGCTACAATTCGATTCGATTGAAATCGTATTGTAGTAGGAGTACTCCGATTCAGACACACTGATGAGGCGACAGCGGTGCGTATGCGTGTAAGTAAACAAAGCGGTGTCCGTGTATTCCCCAGTAGATATGATCACAAAATGTGACATAATTAAATTAGACGTTCAGTATTCGGGGAGCGCTTCAGAACGGAGGAGACCGAAATGCTTAATTTAATTTTGTATTCACGGTCGCCGGTAGAAGTTGAACAGGAAAGTGGCGTGTTTAGCTAATTGGTCGTGCAGATGTACAGTCTGAAGCGGAAGCTTGTGACGGGATTTTTGTGTTGCATAGTTTTAGGAGTTATCGTTGTTATACTCTTCACTGGAATTTATTGGACACTTTCAAGTGAATTTTATGTTAACTACATTTTATTTTCGTAGGACTTAAGTGACTGCCATCTATGGGTACTGTACATTACTTAGTTAACTCAGATAAACCGGAGTAACTGACTCCGATACATAAAACATCTGTGTGCGTTGCTCTTTCTCAAAGTACATAGTCGTGGGGCTGGCAACAGATACGCTCCACAATGGAAACGAGCCTCGAAGTGCTATACACTGTAACAGCGATTTATGCGAAATAATAGCTACAATAAAGATAATAAAAATATATACTTTTTGGAGTGCCAAGGTGTCTTTCTAACTGCCCCACTTTTTATCGATTAAAAGTTCTAAAAAATCTACCTATCTACATTTTTTCTACGATTCCAAGATCTCCTAGAAGGCTTTCCAACCTCAAATCGTGATTCACAATTTGCGAAGAAAATAACTGATTGAGAAATCCATTAAATGAATTTTGAAGATCTTGGATGATTTTTAAATATCGTAGGTAGCATGTCGCGCTTTATATTAAAGACTCGGGGCTGGTAGTTAGCCCTATTCACAATAATCAGACAACTTCTAAAACGTGACTCAATCCTAAATGAAATCTTCGAATTGAATCCTGAAATTCACCTTGGAGCATTGATTTTTTGTTTTAAGAAATTTTATTGAGTACACATTTCGTTAAAAAATTATGTTAAAAACATAATATTCTGAATGGGACTAAATCTAAATCTTCTTAGTCTATTTCAGACAAAGATTGGGTTCCCCTTCATTTTATATTTTAAAGACCTCATTGAAGAAATCACTGCACGCTCCTTGAATAAACGTATATTTATGTATACAGAAAGTAGGTAAGGGTTCCCTCCAGATACCATCTACCTAGGACACAGCGCAGTGATGCGAATGCAGCTTGCCCGGATGTTGATCGATCGGGCAGCGCTCGTTCATTCATTGGAAGCAATAAATAATCAGTGATTGTGTGAGCTAAGTAAGTTGCAGATCGTGGTTCTGGCTCAGGTTGGTAGGATCAACAAATTACTCAAAAAGTCTTAGGCTAAGTTGAGTAACGAGTCGTTAAGATGTTGAACGACAACCGATTTATTGATGCCAAAAAAAATCTTGTGAAAATATGGTCGCGTATTCTCTAAGCGTCATTACATATGCTGTACTAATACATACCTTAAATGTTAGGCATTGACGTTCCACAGAATGCCTCACTTCGCACACCCTCGTGGATCAATTAGTCAACATTCGATAGCTGAACCACTCATCATTCGTTGCCTTCGTTCACCTTCGTATTCGCTTCGCTATAAGCTGAACATAATAATGATCTTATTTTCATTCAAACTCTTCCCTTTTAGATATATACGATAATACTTTTGATCCCCCATTTAAAAGTCAAAAATGTCTAATAGAATAATCTGCGGTAAAAATCGCATAACTCATTGTTGGCCGCTTTTCAAGCACTTACACATTCTTCCTTTAAGACATATTTACATTTTCAAAGTTCTCAGAGAATTTTTCAAGCGCAGCGGTAATATTCTGAATAGGATGTCTAATTATTACAGCTTACGTGTTAATAATCAAGCCTTGGTAAATGTTCCCGTCGCACATAAAACCAAATTCGCTCACTTTTTTGCTGTCACTGCTCATAGATGTTTTAATAAACTACCTATTGCGATAAGGCAAAATAAGAATTTTCATTCATTGCTAAAAAAAGTTAAGCATTGGCTATTTAATATTGTCTATATGAACATTGATGCTATCTTTCGATGTGTAATTCAATGCATAACTACTCTTTTGTTGTCAACACTATGCAGTCTAAATAGTTGGTTTGCAATTTTTATTAATAGAATATGCATATCATTCACCCCCCTATCTTACTCCACACTTGTATTGTATAATTTTGTATATCATTCAACACTAACTTTCATAGTTATAGAATGATTAACTTCCTTCTTAATGGATTTGCATTTTGTAATAAACGTTGTATAAAATTAAGATTAAGTTGGAATGAATAAAAAATGAAATGAAAATGAAAATGATATTTGTATTTATGCCTGGATGAATGTTTTTCCACGTTTTATTATTCAAATAAAAAAATAATAGAAGGGTGTAATAAGCAATACGTAACAAAAAAGGATACATGAACTGATGATTTTTTTTTTAATTTTTATGTATACTTTATTTACAATCCTTCTTCTGGCACTACAATCTGGGGTAGTCCTTAGCCAACAAGTCCCTCCAGCTGGCACTCTTAGTCAGCTGCCTCCAAGTACGTCAAGTTGGCTGAGGTCTTTTTCGACTTGTGTGACATCGGTTTCGTGGCGGGACTTCTATTGCGCTGTCCCACTGGTGCGCTCTGTCGAAGAGACTAAGGTCTTTGGGCTGGATCAGTGTTGTCCATGCGCTTTACATTGATGAATATTTTCTCACTATGTCTAAAAGCAGCTTATAGACCTTGTGAGATTTGCGGTAGTCTCATTACTCATTCTCGCAGACAAGACCAAGTACAAGTTCAGTTTAGGGGTTCAACATTAAAGTCGCGTTAGAACTCGAACTGGTATATGCTGGTTCAACTGACACAAAAAGGCTTTAAACATCCACTCAGCACACTCATCACACTCAGCTGAATTTTGGTTTGGCAACATTGAGCAGTGATAACTAGTAGTTGTTGTAAGATTTATTATCGCTTTTTTGTGGATGTGAACATATATCAGTCATTGACCATTCGAATGTATTCCTAAAGTCTACAAATAGTCTAGGGCATACAGGCTACCAGAACATCGCTGTCAGTGTCGGTAAATTCTGATGTCAGGTTATATAAGTTCATTTGAAAATGTGTGTGCCAATCTACCGCAAGTAGATTAGGTTGTAATTCGTCTTGTATGTCTGCCAAATTTGCTTAAATGTTGGTCTGCAACCGGGGATGGATTTCGAAATAATGTGCTGGAAAGTTTGCATGTTTGCAGCTTCCGGTCTAATATATTCTATGCTAGGCTAGGCGTCCCTCTTGAATGACACTTTATTTGGTGTTGAATCTTAGCCTCAACCAAGTCTCTGCACTTAGCATAACCCTTTGCTGACTGTCCGAAGTTACATGCCATGATTGAGTTAATACCGTCTTCGACTTGTGTGCAACACACTAATTATGGTCGTCCTAACTTAAGTTGTCCCAGAGACTCGAAGTAGAAACCGATCGGGTTGAAGCTGTATGAATAAACTATTATAAATCATTATACACTGCCTAAGGTGTTGAACATCGTTCAAATGTAGCTGTGTAGCCCATATGGTTCACAGTTGAACATGCTCCTTCAACCGCCATCAAGAATAACTGGGATTAACCTTTGCTCGCATTACTTTCCTCGCGAATCCCCATCATATGCATGCCTTGCATAATCAAGATCTCCTAGAAAGCAAACATTCCCACTGCGATTGAAGGTCTATAGCCCGATTGTTGTGTTCTTCATTTTTGTGCCCACATGACAAACTTATTCCGCTTTTGACATCTGCTAATGTTTCTTTCATTCAAACCACACTTGATTTTTTTTCTGATTTCTGATACAATTATGCGTTTTTATATGAAAAATGAAATGTAATACAATATATTCAAAATGTGTGCTGTACAAATGAACCCAGAATATAAATGATACGTATATACAGATAGATATGCTCCTGATACCCTACAAAGCACGGGTATGTCCGTCAGCTCCAGCCTCCTAGATAGACTTCGAATTTTCGACAGCGACTGCATTCAATTCCGACTTTATTGCCGAAACGAATCCCAATTTCAGGCACACCCAATAAAGCACCGATCCACAAATGAGAATCTTACACACTCGGTCCAGGACGTACAATCTGCAAGACACAGATTACTAAGACTCCTCCTCAAGTCCACAGTACGGGGTACTTACAACTTGATCTGGGATCTAGCCCTTGGCAGCGATGAAAGAGGCTCCTTGACGACGTACTGTCGTCCACCCAGAAAGCTCGTCTTCATGTAGTCCACGTCATCCAAATCGTCTGTGTCCATCTTGAATCTGAAATTGCGTAAACTCATAAAAGCAGCCCAATCGGCGTCTGTACAATCCCTTACATTTTCTGATCTTTCTCCTTCAAGCCGTTGAATGCCCGCATAAAGTTGTCCGACTTGAAATTCCACGATCGTGTGGTGAAAAACTGCAGCATATCCAGTCCGAGGGCGATTTTCTTTTGCACTCGTATCATGCTGCGAGCCAAGCGATCATGAAAAGAAGAAACAAAAATCACATCAATTGATTTCACCCAGCACCCCGTCACAAAAGACAAGTCAATACAATCTCTTCTGGCCGAAGATCAGCAGCAAAAAGTCGATGAAGTAGGCCGGCAGCCACATGAACAAGATCGCGCACACCCAGTGGTACAGCTTGTTTGTGGTTATGTCACCGCCAGGATACCACAGGCCGATCTCGAAGGGGTACTCGTACGCGTACCTGCGCCCTATGTCCATGATCCACTTCCAGGTTTTCTTTTTGCTCTCGGCGCAAGTCAAATTAAACACTGGTATGCGTTCTGGCCTAGACGGGTGAGAGAAAATAAAGTGTACATACATTAAAAATCGATTGCAAAAGTAACTGTGGGTGTGGTCGAAGTAATGCGCACAGGGTGACGATTATGATGGTGGTACTGAACTGACATTTGTCAACAAGTCCAACTAATGACACAAAGCATGTTCACCGGGAAGTGATTTACAGCCTAACGCCTGTCATTCAGGACAACTGTCAACTTGGGCGAAGATGATTAATGCCTTTTGCGGTGGTCATAATTTCAACCTCACTTGCTTTCATCGTCATCGCTGTCGATATCTTCGAAGGCGTGTTGTGTTTTGACGGAAGATTAATGAATGAACGTCCGTCACTCTGTTCACAGGCAGATGATAGATGGTAGAGGCTTGCGAAGATGTCGTGCAACTATTTGCTGCATCAATCACGTGTACGTGCTCGGAGGTGCATTCGTCTTACGTTTGACATGTGCTCTGTCAAGTGACACTGCCACAGTTTTTTCTTATTTTTCTTTCAACATTTTTTTTCAATTGTAAAGAGATTGCATCATGTGAAACGTGGTAATTGAAGTGACTTAATGGTGATTTATTGTATTCCTCTCAAAGGTAGTTCCTTTGAATGCGAGCGAGTGGGATAAGGCAAACAGAGGATATCCGCAAAAAGTGGAGGAAGATGACAACCAATATGGTGAACCATAGGCAATGATTATGTTGGTTGAGACTTAAATTCACATCGGACTGTATTGCTAACGAACGAAGGATTAAAAGTCAGATTTAGTTTAGCTCTTGATCTATAGATCATGGCATAGTGTATATAAACGTCGACTCATAAGCTGGGTGTCTATTCCTGTCACGACTTTTTCAAAATTCACGACTCCACCTCTCTTGAGTCACTATGCTCAGATAGTAACTGTCACAGTTTTTCAGTTGACATAAAAAAAGTGCACAAGAAATGTTCTTAGTCGTACCGTTAGTTGTCACCTATATGCGGTATGGAGGGAAGAAGGAGAAAGATTGGTGCACCCGCTAACACATGTGCACGCCAATCCTTGCACTCGATTAAGATGGTTGCAGTTAACACCTTTATAAAGGGTTGTACACCATATTTCAACTCTGTAAGTGAGTATATGCGTGTATGCTTTACTTTCCAAGATCCACATCCACGACCATCCAGCTTAATTCCCTACCGATGGTGACGCCCTAAATATTTTGCATGTTATTCAGTACCAGTTTCGAATCACACATTGTAGAGTTCTTAAAAGCCGGTATTTTATGCGTTCTAGTGAAGAGTTCACTAGGACGTTCCAGAAAATTATGAGAATGACGATCATCTTTATCTGTAATTCGGTGGATATAAAACACGCGTGTCTATAGCTAAGGTAGTAATTTTTATAAAGTTTCATACCTCCACTCCCAAAAAGATTTACGTTATACCAAACCGCAGACGGATTAAAGACACTACATGATTCACGGCGAAACAAATCCGGCATTGCTCGAATCCTTAACACGAGTATGGCTGTGACGTGAATTGTCACATGAATCTACCTTATTGAAAGAAAGGGCAACAGATTGAGCCTTCCTGTCAGCATCGATCTCACTAGAATTGAAAACATTGTGAAGTCAAAATCATCAATGTTCTGTCAGTGATTTTCCAATTCAAGTTCGGAAATATCTCGAATCTTCTCGAACATTACTCACAGCGTCCTAGCTGCTTATTACAATTCAAAACTTGTGATGACGTTATTTTGTGATGTTCGCAAGAGCGTGCCACAGCGTTCTACTTTCGGTCCCTTATTATTTTCTGTGTTCATTAACGACCTTCCAAAAGCATTGTCTTACTGAGTTTTCCTCTCGGTATTGTTGAAGTTTCGCTTTCATAAATAAACGAGGATTTGTGGCCTATGCAAAACGTTTGACGCCGCACGGTCACCAGTAATCCAACTGCGACATACTGGCTCTGGCCAGAATCTGAACCAGGAAAGGACTGTAGTCGAATCTTCACGGATGGCTGCAATACCAAGAAACCCACTTAGTGGAGGGCGATAGCAATAGACCGCTAACGAGGTTAGTTGAATTTCGTAAAAGAAATGGCCACGAACAGTATTGTGAAGAACAAGTGGAACGGGCGAAGTATTTGTGTCTGTAGCGTCCAACACAAGAACAGCTACCAAGCCTTCAGACTGTTTCTGATCGAATACACGTAAAAGGTTAAGATCTACGACATAATATTAACGACGCTTCGCTTGCACGTCGCGTCTGTGGGAACGCTCTTCCGACCATATGGGTATACATCAAGTTAGACCGATACTAACTTATTGTGTTCTTGTATGTCGAACGACATTAAAAACTAATGAAAATCAGTCTCGGAGTGTCCAAGAGAAAAGGTCGCTCGGCAAATAATCCATGCCGCGAATATACCAAAGCAAACAGTTTACAGAGAACCATTCCAGGATAGACGACTGGACACCTGACTAAGTCGGAAACGGCGCACATCTGATCATTTCCACAACCGTTCCAGTGAAGGATGAATGAACCACATTCCTATATCTGGGAACAGTCCTAACAACTGCCAGAATGAAATTGCCATGCAACTATAAAACAAATAATCTGGAAGATCCTCAGAAGTAATGATCCACGACCTACTTAAATACGTAAATGGCCTGCAGTCGATATGTTACAGCATTCCGCTTATAATTTGGACATACTACCGCCTGGCATTCGAGGAGCTCTTCAACCAAAATTACGGTTCAGTGACATCGAAGTGGACCCGTTTGAAGTATAAGTGGGTCATGGTGGTTGAAATTCATGCCCAGTTACGACTTGTAGTCAACTGTCCACTTTCTCATTTCTTGCAATGATTATCCCTCTCAATCAAGATGCAAAGAAAATTGCGTTTATTTTCACCACCCAGTTATGCGCGTTAAAGACCCATTTAACAGCTTCGTTCATCAACACCAGCCACAAAGCAAAAAACAAGTTCGACATCATCATCCATCGTCACCGTGTCCAGGCGGACGCAACATGTATACTCACTTATTTTCCAGCTGCGCGTAGTGGTATGGCATCACGACCAAGCCATTTATAGCTATATCAACTGGTATCACTTCAGACTTGAGCTCTCCATTGCAGATCATCGAGCGAATAACGCCCTTGCCGGCGCCTATCATGACGCCAGTCGGTCCATTCATGTTGTCCACCCATCCGGGGAGAGGCTCCTGATAAGCTGGGGTCACTGCAAGTAAATACATTCGAACAAACAGACATGCGTTTACTTAATGAATTTGCAGTAACTGGTTTAAGACATTTATTTACGCTTGCTCACTGAACACTTTTCGCACACATACGCGGCCATCGGCAACGTGAACCAAAAGATACCCAACAACTGAGTCAAGGTTGTTCACCAAAATAAACAGAGTGACACTTCGCAGATGCCCGCGACTCCACAGAAACAAGGTGATAACTAAATTCGTGTTTATTGACGGTACACAGTATAAAAACAAAACAAACACCTAAGATACGTAAAAAAATGACTTCGACTTAAACATTAGACATTTGACACGGCACCAGAAGCCGGTCCTGCTTAGCTGGAGAGCTTGTCCCACATTCCCGTCACGGAGAGAATCCAGTACAGCAGGCCACCCACGATGAGGGTCTTGCAGATGCGGTCCACGAAGTACATTCTGCAAAGGCAAATAACAACTTTAAATGGGCAAAGGACGGATGAGCTTTTGATCATTGCTTACATTTTCATGTGGACCCTGGCCCGTGGAAGAGTCTCGTCCGTCTCCTTCAGGAGGAAGCGTCGTCCACCTTTGGCGCATCGTATCATGTACTCTTCCTCGCTCACATTCGAGTTCATGTCCATGTTGAAACTAAAAACAAAACACAGTTAAGTCGGGGTTAAGACTTAGGCCACACTCGACCCAGAAGCTTACATCAACTTGTCCTGTTTCCCGAGGTTATCCCAGAGTGCCGCAAACTTTTCCGATTTAAAGCACCACGGTTTCAGTGTGAAGAACTGCAAGACCTCCAGTCCGGTGGAGATCTTCTGCTGTATCCTTACCATGCTGCAAGTGTGGAGAAAACGTTAGAGACCAACCGACCCACGGACATGTCAACAATTCCTTACAATCTCTTCTGTCCCAAGATCAGCATCAGGAAGTCGATAAAGTACGCCGGCAACCAGTGGAAGAGCAGGACGTTGAGGCTGTGATAGAACCTGTTCGTGGTAATGCACGGGTCTGGATACCACAGGCCCATGTTCAGAGGATAATCGTATCCAATTTGTTGGCTCATCGAAATCACATGGCCCCAGGGCACCTTGCGGTGCTCGGCGTTTGTCAGATTGTACACTGGAACTGTCTCGGGCCTACAAAGTGAAATAAATGTCATTGAATTCGAAATGGCTAGAAAAGTTACACTCACCTGGTCTTCTCCTTGAGGAACTCGTACGGAATCACAATCAGACCGTTGATTGCGTAATCCACGGGAATGACCTCGGACATGTTTGCCTTGTCAATCAGAATTGACCGGATGACCCCCTTGCCGGCTCCAATCATCAGTCCTGTGGGTCCGTTCAGATTGTCCACCCATCCGTGCAGTGGTTCAATGACAGCTGGTGAAACTGTTTTCGGCGAACACAATTTGTTTTTTTTTTCGTCTTTCATTAATTCACTCTGAAACAATTTTATGAACTTTGCCACGACCGCGAAGCCTCTATGAATGCATTTCGATGTTCATGTATGTGTGTGTGTGTCCTGTTAACTGTTTTGTGTTAAAATGTTTTTGTGTATGGGTGGGTGTGTGTGTGGATTTTGTGGGTGTGATCAAAATGTTTGTGTTACTTGGAAGCATTTGTTTATGAAAAAAATACACATGTATGTATGTTTCTGTAAAAAAAAAAGTATAGATTGTGTAAATGCATTCAAGTTGTGCTTTCAATTTCGGAATAGGATTGCCACATGGCATTTCCTTTTGTAGAGTACCGGAAATCGAGAACCGACGTGTGCTTTTGTTTTACTCATTCCTCACTAGGATCAGTTTACATTTTCAGAGGAATCCTTGAATGTTAGGGAACACATTTGGAGAGATTTGATAAATAACATAGAATTTTATTGGATTGGAAGGGACTAGATGTAACAGCATTTTAGAATTTGGTTTTTAAGAATATTTTTCACTGAATACGAAGATCAGGAAACGTAGACATGGAGAAATAATAGAGAGACATTACGGGAAAGAATTCCAAAGAACGGTTGACAAAGTATTACGTCCACTAGACTATAAACTAGGCAACTCAATGATGAATAATGTTGAGTCTATGATGTGCAAGTGAACATCTGTAGTCTGTACAGTTCCCTCTTCTTCTGTCATTTTTTCTAAAGTTCTTCTTAAGAAATAGCAAACATTTTTAACCTGTAGCGAGTTTCTTTCATTAACAGACTAACAGAATGCAAAAGATCTTTTTCCACGACCTGCCATTCCTATACATATACTAATCTGTTTCATTTCTGGTGAATCATTTGATGATATTCCTGATGAATTGCCTATACATATACAATCATAAAATAATAGACCTCTACGGAATGACGGCAATGAGGAAAAGTGAGTCGCACATCATCGAGCCCAAAATAATCGTAAAGAGGACAAAGGCCATCAATCTCGGAAGGAGGTTTTCTGTTTAGAATTGAAAGAGTTGAAAGAGTTGAGTTGAAGTTGAAAGAGTAGAAGAAGACGATATTTCAGTATTTTGGCAGTAAAACAATGATGAAATGAAATGTGTACATATTCCCGAAAGAAATGTCAAAGTGCTGTCTATATTAGGGAAACTGTCCAATATTTGGCGTTTCAGGCTTTGATGATGGAGACCACAGCCACTTGTAGGTAGTTTCAACTAAAAAAATGTCATGGGAAAAAGATAAATTTATAATTGATGCCAAATACGAAGGTGGTCCTACATTTAAAAGTTTTAACTTGGTTTCGAATCTTCTTTCTATTTGCATTCATCTTACAAGAAATCATTTTACATTTAACGATCAAGATATAATTTGTGAGAGCACTAGAGGAAAACCCATCGCAAATAAAAATTTGATTGATACAATTTAAAGATGACTAAGGATTAAAACTGAAAGGAAAGTTTGTGAAGAACGATGCTGTAAAAAACTGAAGTGGATATGTTGACCGTTCACTGATAAAATATTGGCAAAAAACATAAATGCATGCGTATACTAGTACTGTACTAGTAGAGTACTGTTTTCGCAACCATTTCTCAAGCCAAAACAAACGATTCAGGTTATCAAACAGAAAATCACTTCGAAACAAATGCTCAATGAAAAAGAGAAATATTTGAAATCTTTTCTACGTTGAAGACGAAGAAATAAGATTCAATGGAGGGCATTATGAAAGACGACGGATGCATAGCTAATCACAGTACCTGGTGCCACATAGATCCCTTTTTCATATGATCGCATTAATCCTGGCGATGTGGACTATGTAACGAATTCAAATAGAATGCTTTGGACTGCTATTTTCAAAAATTAACTAAAATCACTGATAAAAAAGAGAGCAATGACAGCAAAGGACTTTTACGACACATTCGAATGAAAGTCTAAGATCTCGAAGTAAAGGGACACAAATTGAAATATCCAGTTAGTGAATAGAGTTTGGCAAATGACTACTTAAAGTGCGACACGAATAGAAGTATTTCAGAATGTGTAGTGTTAATCGGAAAGAACCAACTAACATCTCTATTCTAAGTCTTTGAACTTATTGCCTACTACCCTAAGAGGCGAAACAAAAGAGAAGCAGAAGATAGGGAATAAAAGAAAAAGGACAAATCTTGACATTAACTGTTGGCTGTAAGAACTAAGGAGTTGTCATCTAGAACTTGTTGAAAAGATGCATTTAACCCCTAACGAACATGATCTTATAAATGTCAATTTATCGATCCTCGGGTTGCTAAGTAAGCGAAAGGATCTTGCGGTCAGTTGTGAAACTTGGACGGTAGCTAGTGCTGTAATTGAGCTATTCCGCAACAGCATCTTTATTAAACGATGATCAAGAAGTCACAAATAACTAGAGAGGTATATGCTTAGAAATGTACAAAGCATACTGTCTGTTCCAACTTAATTTTTGACAACGATTTTATGTACTCAAAGAGCAAGTAAGGACTTTATAGCTTTATAATCTAGAGTATTCAGGAAAATATTCGCTTGAGATCAAAAACAAAATCATTGTGAAATACATAAAATGAAAAACAAATATGTACATAAATAGCGACAAAATAAGCCGTTGAAATGTTCAAAATATATAAACAAAAATTCAAATACTAAGTCATCCTTGAGATCTCTGGCAACTAAAAAAACTCTTCCAATAGACAGTGAATTACAACAGACTGGACAAATGTTCGCATATCCTTCAACTCAAGTCCTGTCAGAGATAGAAAGCCACGAGCGACACGCAATGATCCCCCAATGAAACTGATTAACTACAAAAACTGAAACAACGTTGATATTTTTGGCTTAATAGAAAAAATAACAAAAGCAAAATATATTCAATATAATCCCCTATGTCAAAATTACAAATAAAAACAAAAACTAAACAAATTTGATCTAGAAATAGCCAATGGCTCGAGCAATGTAGTAGGCAATCAGTCCTATTATCACAACCTTGCAACTGCGATCAAGGTAGTACATCCTGCAAAGAGTAAACGTCCTTTAATCAACACCAAACTAACTACAGCATCACTTTACATTTTCAATTGCCTACGAGCTCTTGGTAAACTGTCGGGAGACTCCTTCAACAAATACTGACGTCCACCCTGGATACAAGAAATCATGTACTCTTCAGCGTCCTCAACCGCATCCATATTCATGTTGAATCTACGAAAATGCGAAAAACCAACCAATCAAAACCATGTCTCTTTCAAGATCCAACGCGCAAGATAAAAGTCTTTACATCAACTTGTCGTCCGCGTTGAGATTCTGCCAGACGTTCCCGAATTGCTGCGACCTGAAGTTCCACTCACGGAGTGTGAAAAACTGAAGCACCTCCAATCCGATTGCTATCCGATTTTGAATCCGTATCATGCTGCAAGTGCATGAACTACTCAGAGACCGAAAAACACGAGAACAAAGTCAACTCATCACTTACAATCGCTTCTGGCCCAACAGAAGCATCAAGAAGTCAATCAAATATGCCGGCAACCAGTGGAAGAGAAACACATTGATCCTGTGCCGGAGCCTATTGGTCGTGACACATCCATCGGGGTACCATAGTCCTGCTTCAACCGGATACTGATACCCAATCTTCTTGCTCAACTGAATGACCTCGCCCCATGGGATCTTTCTGTGGTCAGCACAGGTAATGTTGTAGACCGGTACACAGGGAGGCCTACAAAGAACGAATACGTCCATCAATCCGTCCCCAAACAGGACAACTGTAGCAGCCTTACTTCTCGCTCGTCACGGCGAACTCATACGCAATCGTGATGAGACCGCTGATTGCGTAGTCCACAGGGATGACCTCCGACTTGAAGCGGCCGTCTATCAACATCGAACGGATCACACCCTTGCCGGCGCCCACCATCAGACCGGTGGGCCCGTTCAAGTTGTCCACCCAACCGGCAACTGGTTCATAAGCTGACGGTGACACTGCGACGCGCAAAAAACGATTAACGTATCTACATGGACTACAGAGTGTGCTGTACCGCGTGCATCACAAACCTATGCAAGCTCAGCTTCAAGTGTGGGCGTGCTCGGAATGTAAATTGGCATTTTCATTGAAATTAACTCCTCAATAGCGGGATTGGCTGTTTGCTTTTGCTTATATTTTCGTGCAGCAGGCGTCTAGGGAATTGCGTCAACCAGTAGCAGCTAGTGCATAGCGTGCCGCTGGACTCTATGCTGGGGTATGTTCAATAACACTCACGCTTACAATAATTATCATGCGAACTAAAAAGCACTCGGCTGTGGCTGACATTCATTTTATTTTTTTTGTTTACTCTTGTCACTTTTTCACTAAGCACTACTTTAAGGTTCATGCGTTTTAGCAGTGGATACAGAATTGATTTGTCTTTGAATTTGCTCATTTTCGTTTTCTGTTTTACGTCTATTGCAAGCACATTAGCAGAATAAATACAAATAAATATACAAACATAGCGGGGACCGGATTTTTCTCTATTTTCAGAGTTTTATTTTTGTCGCAGTAACTTACCGTTGTTGTGAGACTCTGCGGTGGGGAGTTAACGCGATTTATGATAAGCATTGCATGGTCCACAAGTGCGATGTGGACTAAGGTGACAGTGTTTTATTCTTTTAAGTAAACATGCTTAATTCGGATAAATCCGAATTGGTTTTGCTGGTGGATGATTATTTTTTAAGGAACCAAGCTGACCATATATAGCGTATGTATGCGAAAAGCGAACAAATGTACAGTTGTGATTTGATTTTGATTTATTCTTGCTGACTTTCGCTCAAGCAAAGTGTTTAATGGTTAAGGCGTATTCATATTTGTTTTTTCTCTTAAATTAAATGATTGTTGCATATAAAATTTTAAATAGTAATAAAATATTTACAAATGTTATTAGGTTGAGATGTGGACAGATTAGTGACGGAGAATGTGGGCATTTGTGTAACACTCTGAAGAACTGAGAATACTTAGTGAACGCACTCGAAAAGTAGACTGTATATTATGTCGGTAAGGTAGTATACAATCGGTAAGCAAACAGCAAACGTGGTATGACTAGGGGTTTGGTAGAAATTGAAAGACGGACATACATTTGTGGAGTATTATATGAAGTCCCTGAGTTTAAATCCAATGCTTTTTAATTCAAACGCCGCTAACAGCATGTGAAAAGGAAGCTTTTAGTGAAAGTATTAATCTTAATCTTGAATCTGAAAACATAAAGAATATTGAGAGCTTTTCAGACAGGTGCCTAGTAATTATTTCTTCGTTATTCAAGATCCTTCAAGTGTCTTTACCTTCTTCTTAAAAATCTGAGGTCCCAACACTGTAAAGGATATCATGTAGACTGAGATCGATCGAGAAAAAAATTGCAATCAACAATCGCAGAATTAATCGAGATCGAGATCAAGATTAATGGAATGAAATCGGGCGGAAAGAAGTACGTGAAGTCATTCGTTAAGTTTCGTTGATAACAGAGAAGTTTCAACGAAATGAGTTAAGTTAAAGGTCTACAAGTTAGGTCCCAGCCATAATAAACGAAAGGTGACTATGTCAAAATAATCAATCGAGCGGATAAACAGAAATACAATGTGATCATAATAGTTTTTTTCCATCTTTGCTTACTTAATATCGAAATTAATCACTATCTACGAACGTAAACAATTGTTATCGCATTTTTAAGGTTCCCAGATAAATTTATGATCAATTTAGAATTCGATGATGATTCTGGCTACTTTTCGTTCAGTTCGGCATTAAGCTCAAGACAACATAATTTAATTATGGTTGAGCCTTTAACAACATTGTGTGTTGATTAAATAATACCTTAGGGCAACACAAATGTGGGCTTCGTTGATTTCGAGTTCAATAAATAACAAAAAAAATACGAAATTAGCATGCGAAACGGAAGTCTTTAAGATCGTTAAGACTGAGGATGCTTGCAGATTGTAATCCAAGTCCACCCTGAAGCCAGTCTAAAGTAATAGATTGCTCAAGCTGCACACATGTCAAATTTACAATATTTTGGATGCGAACGCTCATTCCACACAAAAAAGTGACACCAATGGTGACTTCGAAAGAATATTTGGAATCTTTAAACGTTGTCAGTAAAGATTGGGCCCGAGGCAAAATATTAAGCAAACAAAATGTCTGCCGGCAAATGTGTATTCCTTTTGAGTAGCGCGTCAGTGTGTAAGAAGCAGAGTTTGATGTTCAACCCCAGATGAGGCTGTCAACAACTATGAGCACCTACTTCCAGTTGTGCGGATAATGTGTCGAACTTTGCATCGGCCTTCCACTATAGTTAATCATGTTCTAAAGGTACATACAACCAGAATAACGAAACCAATAAAAAAATTGGAAGGCACAAAGTACCTCAATACAAAACGAGATTTGGTCAACACCAAATATGAAACGATTTATTTTCCTGCTCAGACCAAGTAGGATATTAATTACTCACCACTAATGCCTACCTGCTGGTACAGTGCTCTAGCTCCCTGAAGGAACAGACGCTTAAGCGATTATTGCTTCAATAATTTTAACCAGGTGAATAAAGCACGAAAAGATGCGAGCAGTAGAAGCTGTTCAACATCTGTCGTATCGCAATGAGTCTATATTGGTGCAAGTGTAACTACTCTCTAACCTAACTGAACAGGTGTTGTGACTGCTATTGTTCTGCCACGAAGGGCGCATGTCATAAAATACTACTGACAATGGTTTGAAAGCCAGATGTCATAAAATTAATTGACCTGTACCTTATTTCTCTAATAAAGCAACAAAACAACATGAAAATAAAAGACGATGATATATCAATGCATGGAATAACGAACATCATTGCGTCAAAACTAACTTAACCCTTCTGACATCGACAATGAGGCCCGTAACTACACTCGCATTAAGCTATGGATGTGAACCAGAAAATGATTGGCTCATCCAATACCGTAAATAACTGTAATCATCATTACAATTGTCTGCGCGTTGCTGTATAGAGATGTCAGACAAATGACAGATGTCAGAAAAGAGCTTGAAAATGTTTATGGACATTGCCTTCGATAACGATTGCCGTAAGTACGGTAGACTTTCGTATAATTGGAGAACTGTTCGATGTCTAAATCGAACATAAATCAAGTAGTCAGCCATTATTTTCAAGCTGCATTTCGAACTGTTATTTGCAAACTACCTCTATAATATGCCAATAAATCGTATCACGGCTGTAAGGAAATGCTATTAAGTTTCGTTGAAAGTATCCACGAGCCAGCCAGCAGGTGCCCCAAAGGCACCTACCTCAACGTAACGAAGTGTCTTTCGGGTCAACTGAATCCCCCCTCCCTGTGCGCTTCCTAGGACAGTCAGGCGAATCGAACAAAGAGACAAACAAAATTTCAGACAAAAAATTTTCCCAAAGGCTGACGTAAGAAACTGTGTGTTCGCCGAGCAACCCACCAAGCAGGAAGATGAAAATTGTTTGCAAAGGAAACCTAGAAAATATCTCGCTTTCGATTTCCCACCAACAAGAAAAGGAGAAAATCACGTTTTTCCTCTCCTCCCATGGACTCGCATGGAGGACGTGCTGAAAAGGAAATCGTATGCAACTAAGCCGATTTGGAAACTCAATCCAACTTCTATTGCACATGCATACAGGTACAGCACACAGTGGTGCAGTGGTACAGCGCAGGTGAACACATCTTGCATAATAACAGGAATGCCAGCCGGTAGCTGACAAAAAATAAATGCGTTGGAATTTCCTGGTCAACGCTCGAGCAAACAGAGTTGCGCACTGCTGGTGTTACAGTTTCTACAAATGGCCACACAAATCCACTTCTGCCACAAACTGCTGCCAATTTGTACGAATATAGTTAATTGCACTTACCGATACTTGGTCTAGCAATGATAACTGGCAAATTGGGATACTCATCCCGAACCAGTATCTCGGCCAGTCGCTTCGAGTATGTGTACGTGTTTGGATGTGGCGTCAGCAGTTCGGGTGTGATGTTGTCCAGCGTTTTCACGTCCATCCATTCGGCGAGACGCATAAGATCCTCGGGTTTGTGTGGAAATTCGTAGACTTTCTCGTACATAACCTCTTGATCGCAGTTGCAAAAGGCCGTGGACAGGTGTACGAATGCTTCCAGATTAGGCATCAGTTTGGCAATGTCCAAGACACGTTTCGTTCCAGTTGTGTTCATATCAATGGCGTCCTTCAGATTCCCCTCTAGCTTGAGCGTGGCTGCCATGTGGAACACAATGTTTGTGTTGTCAAGCACTTGCTTCAAGTTGTCACCACTCAAACCAAGACCTATGAGAGGAAACAGGATGCGGGTACATTACGCTGAACTGTTCCAACTTCGATCGACTTACCGTCGTATGTGACGTCTCCCTGAACGAGAGATACCTTCTTCAGGACCTCGGGCTTTTCTTCCTTGATCCGTTGGAAGATCTGAAAGAAGCAGTCAAGATTAGCAGGTGCTTGGGAGGGGCTGCAAAATTGTGACTTACCGGGATTCTCCACATTTCTTCGAGTCTCACTTCGGGAATCTTACCCCTCTTAGGGCGCATCATAATGATGATTTCCTTCAGATCCGAGCAAGAGTAGAGGAGCTTCTCCAGAAGCACCTTTCCCATGAATCCAGACGCACCGGTGATGAACACCGTCTTGTCCTTGTAGTACGCCTGAACAGGTGTGAGCTGTGCCATTGTTGCTGCTGTAATGAAAATGAGAATGAAAATCAATCAATTACTCAATTACATAATATATCAATGCGAGACTAATCTAATCGATGCTAGAGCTGACTAAGGGCTTAGTTAGCGGTCTTGTTGGATTTTACGACTTGAGCTCGATGTTTATGTGATTTGTCGAGTTTATCTGACCAGGAATGTCTGAGATGAATGCCAGGTGGCGATGATTGCATCGAGACAGTATCAAGGTGCGGCATTTCAATAGGGTATGGCTTCATGAGGCCACGCCGCACAATGCATGTGCATGTGAAACTTGTGCAACTGAAACGTGGCGCTAATACACAATATCATTGGATTTTTATGTGTTGCAGAACATCTTGAGAACTTGCGAGTTATGTACATTACAAAATGATTTGTTTGACTGGCAATGACTTCTATGAAATTGCCAACGAATAGTTGGAGTTTGAGACTGTGAAGACATGACTGTGTCAATTTTGCAGATTGGCGGCACCGATCCTCAAAATGATTTACAAGTTGTATGCATTTATAGGGTAGGAAAGAGACCAGAAAAGCTAAGTTTCAACATCTGTCAAAGTTACCAATCACAACCGGTTGTCAAAATATTTAGTAAGTTTTGCCATTTCATCAAGCATCGTTTAAAACTGGGCAAAAGTGAGGAAATTATTTAAAAAAATATAGATATTCCGGATCAATTGTAAATACCGAAAATGCATTTCATCGTGATCATTATGGCTTCAGTGTGCAGAAAGCACAGTCTCCGCCAGAGAGCATCGCCAAAGGGTCAAACCGGATTAGAACCTACATCTGTACAAGACTCTGCAGACGTAATTATTGAATATATTTTTTCTCTGTCTGTTTTTGTTTTTTGCTTAGCCAAGAAAACTGGTAAAAAACTTGGCCCAATGGTCTCAGGTATAGAGTGATATTAACCTTATGGCTAGAGTTCGACAACATTGTTATACCCGAGCTGTGGTTCCAACAAAGCGGCGCTGCATGCATGGAAAGCTCGAAGTTGTGAAGGAGAAATTTGGCGACTTGGCCATCTTAAGAACCGAGACCAACACTCGACACGATATCGTTGGAATAACGCCGAACATATTGGACCGGATAATCAAAACTTGGACCGATCCCTTGAAGCACTGCCAACTAAGCCAAAGTGCCCAATGCATACATAATCGTAAATTAAAAAAAGTCAACACCTATTTTATTTCTTACACTGATGTTTTTTTTCAAATTGATTTTCATATGGTCACCCTGTAGCAAATGAAACGAGGATACAATTATGACGGTATAAAAGTGCACAGTCTCTGTATGGTTATACACCCCGGTTATGTTGTTAGAACAAAATAAATCCAACAAGTCGTATAGCAACAGTATAAAAGATTTATGACAAACAAGATTAATTTACGTCTAAATACACTGCCAACATAACAACATACATATGCGCATGAATTCATAAAAGAAGCGAACAAGATACAACCGCTGTGTTGTGTCAATCATTTATTTATTTTTGTGAATTGGGTAAATAAAGTTTTTTTTTTGTCTTTTGAATAAGCAATGAGCTTGACATTTGTGGAGAGTGCCAAAATAGATGTTTACTATTAAGGGAATGAAGATAAGTCGGATATACTTGACCGGATGACAGATCGAACTTGTTGACGATCTCATGGTGAGATGCGTCGTCAGCTTTCTTGCGAATATCATGGACTTATTCGCAGCAGCGATTATGATTGATCAAGTTTCAAGAGCAGAGAAGAAGCGATGACATTGAATTTATTAATTAGGCTATGCAATATGTTTATTGATTGCTAAATTTGGGCACGGTTTGACATTTTTACGGCTTTTGAAAATTCCATATAGAGCACATGGCGCAGCCTAACAGAGAACGCCCGCATTTTGCACGTTGTCTGCCACATGATCCACCGGTGGTAAAACAGTGATCAACACAAGACAAAACACACTTTAAGAAAATAAAAACACTGGCACTTAGATAATGTTTTTTTTTAATTTGAACGTTAGCAGTCAACGTGTCAAGTTGGCGCATTCAAGTGGAGAAGAACTTCATGTGTGCTTTGCAAGTAGACTTAGATTGCTCTGCGATTTAAAATTAAGTCTCTCTCTGATTGCGAATGTGACAAGAATGCCATTTTCGCGCGAACTTTGAGACACCATTTGCAAGTTATCATTACTTCTTCTTCTTTATTTGGCGCTAGAGTCGAATATTGCTGGATCTGAGCTTCAACTAATAAACCTCTCCAACTGCCTCCAGTTTCGCACACTTAGCCAAGATATCATTACTTATGAGAAGAATATTCTAAACCAATGCAGACTATGAATTCATTTGGAGCAATACAAGCAGACGAAACAACAACTCAACAGAGCCTGCTACGGAGCGTGAATTAAATTCAGAATCATAAGAATAACATCAGCAAAGAACCTCTTGAATCATTAGCCACCTTTGGGCAGACGGCCGAATGGATGGTATCATCAGCCAAACCATTCATGCCAAACATGACCCACAAAAAAAACATACCGGGCACTCCTCAATCTGGAACTAGACTTAATCTATTTCGAAATAGTTTAAAGACCTATTGGTTAGCTTGTCGGAAGTCCACACCACATTAGTGAAAAATAACTCGTTTGGAAATCCTTTTGTGGTTGATTTGTGGCGTAAGGCTTGGTTTATGGCCAATACTGCCGGTTATTTACATGCGCACGTATGAAGGCGTTGAATGGCGCAACGATTTTGGGAATGTCTTGACCACATGCGACTGCAGGTGACAAGAATTTGCAAGAAAAAAAAAAAGGAACTACTTTGAATCGGCTGAGTGATCCGCTCCTACGTTATGGACAAATTCATTAAACTTGTTCTTGCACTCCATATAATGAAGCTATGCGAGGTTTTCCCGCAGAAAATACTTCTGTGGGAAGTTGCCTGTTTAAATTTGTTGCACTGTCCTAGTTTGAGTGCAATATATTTTCTATCGATACATTGCTATTGCATTGATATGCTGCGCAGATTCGGGCACTTAGTAAAACTTCAGAAATATTCGTCAAACAATTTCAATTTCTATATCTTATTAAGCCGAATTTTTACGATGAGCAAAACAATGACTGTACCCTTTCGCGATCAAAAGACGATGCCCAAGGCATGTCCTCTCTGATTAACCCGTTCGTTGGCCACTTTCTCTTTTGCTCAGGATGGTAGTTTCTGTTCCTATTTGAGTCGATTGAAGAAATGGATCGTTCTTATTCCTCGTGCAATAACGCTCAACACTATATTTTTTTCTCTCTCTTTTCTCTTTTTCGCTAAACCATATTTTTTTCTCTATGACTGCAGGTTCAGGCAGGCGAAACATTTTCTTCAAGAACCTAAGCTGGAAAAACCATCAAAACTATACGACTAGTTCAAAGATCTGGAAGCAACACTGGATGGGTAAATCTAGTACGCTACTGTCGGAGTTTGAAAGCAAAACTAAAAACGAAATTGCTAGTGCAGCGAACACACCCCATTTCTGAAAGTGCAACAGTGCCAAAATGAAATCTCTGACCTGAGGGAAAAGAACATTAGAATGAGAAAGAACTTGTCTGACCCGCAGGGAGTGACTTTGTGACATAATTGTTCGTGGAATACCTCTTACTGACAGCGAAGATGCCATTGAACTCGAAGTTGCATGCGCAATTCTCTCCACACACCGATGCTTTTCGCTTGAAACAAAAACTAATGACCGACCACTCTTAATCTGTCTCTCTTGTCATGCGGAGCAAAATGCATGCATACAAGCTTTCCGCGCTCTAAAGGAGTTGATCATTTTCCAACGTCGACTGAATGCTGACACTCCACATGACAAAAACACTCGAACCTACATAAACGAACGTGAAACATCGAAGAATATCTATCTATTCCGACGTGCACTTAGCTTTCTAAGAAAGGGATTGCTACAACACTTTGTAACCCAGTTGAATTATTTTTGAATGAGTTAAATACGTCCATCAGAACCTAAGTGGTAGTCTACTATATGCAACTAACCTACGCTAACCTTGTTTTACAACTCAAATGACGACACAGGCTACACAGTGAAATAAATATAGTTTGCACTGTTTAGACCCTAAGCATGCCTAATTGAATCGAGGTTTCTAACATAAAAAATATCAGTAAACAACAATATTTCCAAGTTCCAAGTCGAAATCACGTTTCCGAGTTCCAGTAATCCTCTTTTTATATTTTAAACGCTGACCCTAAACTAACATCAAGATAATCAGTTGAAAAGTCATTAGAGGCGTGCATAATTAAATTTATTAACTCCCAGCTCTATAGGGAAGTTCCCCTTTGCGGACAGTTTAAATAAAAGTAGGATACATTATCATTCAAGATCAAGATAATCAAGTCGAATGACTGTCAGCTAGTTTATCAAACTAAAAGATTAGCACCCCAACAGACAATAGACATTTGAGTGCCCATTCCTCCTTCAAACACGGTGAACAACGATCAAAGCTAAATTTGCGAATTCTTAATTGTTTATTTGACGTGTGCAATAGCCTGAGTGAGGCAAAATACTTGCATCTAGCAAGTGTGCATCTGTCGATCTTTGTCGTGGCTGAGCCGCGTAACCATATTTCACTCTTACCTTGCATTACAACCTCTCTCTGTTTATTGTATCCAATTACCGGACAAAGCGCAGAGCCATAGCTCGTGGTCAACCAGTCAGAGCGCTCTCTTCAACTTTTACCTACGCTCCGACGCCATATTCAACGTCATACCAATTGGCTAGATCATCGCTCATATCACTTTCAACAACGCAGCTTTTCATTTCATTTAATTGAATCCAATAGTATATGAGAAATTGCAACAACCACATGGAAATAACCGAGTGTACACGACCGAATGCGCTGCGTTGAGCCATCATTCACAACCTGGACAGGGGGTTTCCACTACTGGCTGGTGAACCGACGGGCAATGGTCTTATGTAACCCGACGACGACGACGACGATGTGCCTCAGTCTGCAGACCCCAGTGAAGCGAAAAACATTTAAGTGATTAACTGATACACCATTTCCACGGAAGTTTGATCAAACTGGGTGCAATTGAGACCATTGCACATTGATTCTTGCCAGGATAAGTTACTGGTTGGGTTGGATTGCGAAACCGGCGGGTGTAACCGCCTGTCCCTTGCAGCCATATTTAATGACGTCCGCTGGAATGTGCTTCGTTTCACACAAACCAACACACACTCATTCATCTTTTCTGTTGATCTCTTCTGACCCTAAAGAGCCGCTCAAACTATTATAATGATCATAACTTGTACGTAAACAGCAAACTTGTTGCTCTCGCCAGGTCAAGACAGAAGAAAATCAGCCGAGGCAGTGTTTCAAGTTTGCGCCCTCATTGCAGCAATCGCTCATAATCCCATATACACAACAGTGCGTCGTTTGAATTTAATGGATTTTCTATGTAACGCGTTAGTTTTCGCGCCTTTCAAGTGGAAAACGTAGCATATTCATGTTCATACCTGGTTTCTCCGGCTACTCCACTCCCCTTTCGAAGGAATCTCGGATGCGAATACAAGTCACAAATCTGAAGCCGGTGAGTTATCGCTAACCTTTGCCGCTAAAAGCCAGAAGAGTTAACAGGAACTATTGCCACACAGTATCGCCATAAAATTACGCAACTTGACCCCGATTCGATTGGTCTTGTCTTAAATGGACTGGAGATGGGCAACTGGAGAGATCTGTTGCCCATGTGACAGATTCAAGCCATAAAATGCATCTCAGGGAGAAAGCTGGAGAGGCCTCTTTTTGGCTTGTCGCTGAACACTCTCAGACACATCAGACGGGAAAAGAATGAGAGAAATGCATGCGGTGACATAAACAATAACATTAAATTCATTTTTAAAGTCTGGTCTGCCGTAAACTTGTTTGAGTCGAGTTGTTGAACTTGATTAAGAAAAAAAAGTCAGTAAGTAAAATTGTCCTCTTTACTTCCGAAAATATTCTCTGGAATATTGTGCAATATGTGAAATCAGCAGACGTGAAGTGGTTTGGGGCTGAAACGACTGCTTTTGAGAGATTTTTATGTAACATTTTATGTTTATTTTTATTTGTTCTTCCTTTTATTTTCGTGTATGCACGGAAGCATCAATGATTTCTGTTTACAATTGCAATCAATAAGAGATCTTCGAGAAGCACGTAAGCAACAAAAGTTATTGAATAACGTTACTACTCGTAGATCGCGTGGTTAGACTGTGCATGCAAAAGGGAGAAATGAGCACGTGTGTCGGACTTGGACTTCTGGTCGATCGTGATTTTGTAAATGCGACTAAAGTAGATATTTAGATGATTCATAAACCTGACTCATAACAACAAGAATCGATGATTTAACAGAGCAATGTAACCATGAACTAAGTTAAGACTTATAATTAGCTGAATTGAAGAGCAGAACAATTGAGTTCAAAACAAGCATATTCAAAGTGTACTGGGAAAGGTATCCACACCAAAGATAGGATAACTTGTATCGATTCGTAGGCACTCCAGTGGAGTTTAAGACATGGATATTCAGGCTACCACAATGAAGGAGCCACCTTGCGTTCAAAACGCGACAAAGCATTTTGGTAAACACAATTTTGGTTTTCAAAATACACAGCGCTCTCATTTTCTAACCCATTGACTTCTTACGGGATGATTCAATGAAGAGTTTGAATTCGCAAAACATACCAAGGATTTTAACAGCTTTCACTCAATGGAAGTTTGTGGGCGCGGAGTTAGGTAGGTATACGGATTCCTTGACGGTCTTCCAACTATTACGAGTAATCAACCAGGTGTCTAATTTCATCCTGTTCAGACATTAACAAACAACTAGCTTCTTTTTCCCAACTTGTATGGTTAGGTCCTTAGTTAAACCATAACAGACAATTTACTGAAATGTGTCATTACATGTATATTAGGGAATTATTTGCGCTTTCGTTAAATTTCGTTCACTCAAGAGGTCTTACGGAACGACGTTAGGTACGCATATTTGACAGATCAAAACACGACGACAATCGCCGTCGATAAGAAAACCACAGATAAAGTTAACTGCTGTTTTGCTTTTTGACATAAAATCCCAGTTATAACTTTTCATGTATAAGTATAGATATATCGAAAATAGCTGATATTCTGTTACTTGTCTGATATTGTGTTACTGTTACTGCTGTTTCATTCAATTCAAGAAAATATACCTGTTTTTATCGCAAGTCTGGAAGTAGTGAAGAAGAAACATACAATAACCAACAGGTTATTGCTGCCAATTATTATTTTATTGACAGAAGTAATCGACTGCCGGTAAGCATTCGAGTTCAATAGCGGTTTTATATTTTAAAATTGAAACCAGAAATCAGGCTGATTTTAAGGGAACAGAATGATATTAAAAATCGAAATTCGCTGGAGAACTCTGCTATCGTACAAAAAGCAAAGGTCAGAATAAAGTTACATTTTTTGAGGTTTTGTTAATCATTTTAATTAAATCCTATTAGTGGTTTTCACGGCATTTTCATTGACTTCATTGACAGACAATTTGAAGTATGTGATTGCCAACATTAAAATAAAATAAACAATGTAATTGTGTATCGTCCTCTTCACGATGATCTCTGTAAAAACAAAAATAAACACGAGTTATGTACATACCGTACGTTTGAAATCTAACTATTGGGCTTTAATAAGAAGATATCGCTTTTCTGACAATGATAGCTCTATTACCACATAAAAAATCGAAGTACATTCATTGAGCAGCCAATTAGCACGTGAAATAAAATCAGCAAAAATTCACGGTCATAAGTTTTGTTATGTCGAAAAATCAATGACTTCATTTTAATAACGAAGAAAAAATAAGACAATAAAATATGATACATAAAATATATAACATGTATTTCATTATGAATTAGAAGTCGCTTAAAAGTTAAAACAACATCGTTTGTAACAATTGGTCGCTTATAGCAATCACTTTCCATTTGTTGATTGGTTTGTTTACCATTTTACACGTCAGATATAACGTCATCGTATGTAACGACTTATAGGATTGTCACTTATAACCAAAAATCAAATTGTGTAGAGACAGAAGAGCTCTGCATCTCTTGTCCCTTAACATTTTTGTACAGCTTTTTTAATGTTTTCTGGAACCATGGGGATCCATCAGAGAATGTCGTTTACTTGAGTTCATGATAAACTCGTGATTAACTATCAAATACTCCGTCAATTCGTGGAAGGACAAGGGTATAATCAGCTGTGCAGTCTGATTATGACAACGGACGTAGGAAGGGAATATGACAGTAAACACAATTAATTAACTGTTGGAGCTTATGTCGAAGCTGCTGCTGTCTCGCACAAATTCTAAGGATTATTCTTAAATTTAAGTATTGTTGTATAAATTGTTAAGCCATTTTTATGAATACAAACAAGTAAGCGAATTGATGGTGTTACTCACAAGGAAAAAACAAATTGACAAGCTAACACTTCAGCAAAAAACAGCAATAAAAAATACGATACTCGTAGATATTTTATGAAGTCATGTGAATCCATGTAGTCAGACTGGTCACAGACATTCTGCCAGATCGAGTGAAGACACTAAAATCCTGAATGCTTTTAGACAACTTAACATATCCTTTATGGGAGTCAACAACCTCGACAGCCAAATTAACTTGTAATTATTTTTTTATTTTCTACCGCAACAGACTTGGAACACGATTTTCTTGTCTTCTGACTCTGCACCACTACACAATTCAGTCATCCTTGTCAGTGATGTCACTCAAATCTTGTATCCCATGTGCTTATGATGGAGCATGTTCTTATTTTGGTTTATTTCGCCAAGATCTCTTTGCTTTTTATTTCATGAGCACACAATATATGTATGTGTTCTTTGTTTAACACGTTGGCTGCCAGTGTTTCACCGGTAACCACTTAAAGAATCGTTTGCCAGGTAGCCAACTTGTTAAATGGTCCCAATAAACACAAAAAACTGGGAGGTTGCGGTTAGTCCAAAAAGCCAAGCAATTGCTAAATCCAGTCGTTTGTATTTACCAGCTTGTAGTTACCACTCTCGCCAGGACACATTTAGACTGGAGGAAATGGATAATCGACTTTATAGCTCTTTAAACAAGAGGAAGACACTAAGGAGGATGTCAGCAAACAGAGAGACTGCCTTTTCATTAATTTCCATCAGAAAAATTGATTCCAACCGACTGACACATGCTCTCTCTGATTAACTATGTACGTGCCAACGTTATAATTAATTCATTATTTCTATTATTCCATACATTGTCTGGAGGAAAATAAAATCTAGATCGCTATTTTGTAACAGATTTACGCTGCTTGCATGCTTCACTGCCTTCACCTTTCAAAGCCGCTTGATCTAAATCACTACTCGAAGGCACCATGTTGATGGAGAACTTGTATTCTTTATTGCTTAAGAATGCTCATGTCGAATCACACACGTTTCTCATCAACTCACTGTATTTGAATTAAACACCAGCCACGATATTGCCGACACTAGGCATGCGGCACTACTGTGCGGTCGGCTCATCAATGCGAGCAAACGAGTTTAAATGATGCCGTCTCTCATAAGGATTTTAGTAGATACTGTATATCGATAGCCGTCGAAATGACCGATAGAATATAACCACAAAAAATAACTTCCTAGCTGTGTGCTTGCATAAATTAGTCTCCCTCTGCAGCCAGCGGAACAGTAACACGAACACTTCAGCGGTTAGTGGTAAGTGTGTAGTCTGCAACAATGAGCATTTATTTATTTTGAAAATCATCAGCCGCACTTTGACGGTACGTAGCGGAACAAATTGGTTTCCGATAACCCATCTTTCCATTGACCCATTGTGTACATTGTCATTCATAAGAAATGTACACACTACGCGAGAGGGAAGGCAGACGCTTCAGAAGGTTACCAAAAAGTCACACTTATCGCAATGTATTCCGCTTGAATGAAAATGTTCGGATGGCCCTAATATGCCGCCTCAACCGTCAACTCAGCGACCGCCGCTCAAATAGAAACACAATCATGCGGAGGAACTCCAAGCCAAAGACCTCAATTTGCAAATGCCCCGCAGCTTAATTCCACACTAGAGACCATGACACTCGACAAGCAACAAACAGATACATCTCGTTTTGACACAACCGTGCCACACAACCATTCTTTGATGATCTGAAATGAATACATTAATTATTCATTCGCAGCAGATAAAAACGAAGACTCTTCTAGTTTGTGGATTCTTGTATACTAATTAGTTTTGTTGCCAAGGTCAAGATCAAAATTCTTGACCCAAGAGGAAGAGATGAAGAGTACTGCGTCCGACCACGTGACAATGACAAACCGGCTCTGGCTTCGATTTTGTTTATATGTCAAGGAAATGTGTTCCGAACATCTTTCCGGGAGTATTTAAATGCAAATTATGCAGCAAGTTTGGCTAGGAAATTATTCTGGCATCGCGTGGCTTACTTTTGCATAATTGCGCGGCGCACAAATTGGATGTTTATTATGAGAAAATTATTAGATTCTTGGGCAATTTGAGAAAATAAGCCTAGTTTCATTAACTTACTTGTCGAATAGAAAATGGCGAAGATCATAAAGATGTTTCAAATTTATTGATGAAACGTGAGCGATCGATGTGACTAATTCGAGGACAGGAATTGAAAGGCAAATTTTGACCGATCTTGTAAACGATTATGCATCTATCTGACATTGAGCAGAGGCTTAGCCTAGGTTGTCTAGCGAACGTGTTTTCGTACTCTTCCGATTCAATGGCAATTTTGAGAAGATTTCTCTTTTTTTCCCATCACATAAATCTTGCCGGGACTTAGCTAAATCTTTACTAAATCTCCACTTGAAAGGGGACCATTTACCAAGTCTATAAAATTCTAGACGACCAGAAATAGAAGGCCAGCAATAACAGAACAGACGGTTACGAAATGTTTACACAAAATCATAGTTTCTTAAAAAGAGAGCTCTCGTAATAGACTAAGCTACATTACATAAGTGATTTGAGCCATTTGTTGTGTTCGATGTTTTTACAACCTCCCTTTAAATTAGAAAGCTTACATATAATCGTTTTGAATTTATCATGCGACACAAAGCAAACAGATCTTTCTTATGTTACCAAACCTGTTGATGAATCTGTGAAGATGTTTCAAGCTTCTAAAAATCATTTTCCTATTTTTTGAAAGAAATCTCCCAATTTGTGGCTGCTCAACTTGCATTGCTTCCATTTGCTTTGCTTGCGGGTCTAGAAACACAAAAAAGGAGTACAAAATCTCAGTAATATTCCTTATGTCGAATGTCTTCTCGTATCTCCAGTCGTACCAGTCAAATGCTTTACGTACGAGTGTCAATCAATTTCCAGCCAAATGGAAATAATTGTTGTTGATGGTTTTGACTTGTGCTTGAGATATTGCGGGAATAAAAAGAGTTATGCTTAATTCATGACAATCAGAATATCTCGTGTTTGTTGCAATCCATTGCAATTACCGTATCCTAACTCGATAACAAACTAAAATCAACGATGTTCTTATGCGCGACTTGAATAAAATAAAACCTTTTCTGGAAAAACAACATAGCTTTATTTGGCTACCTTGCCATCTTTCAAGCTCCTTTCAGAGACAGGTTACGTCCAAGAATATGGTTGGCGCTACAATCCGTGGATCTGAGCCTGAGTCTAACCACTCGAGTTTTGTGCGTTTAATGCTCACTCCGAACGGCGAAGATTGAGAAGCAAGCTCGTGAAATGTGGACTCTTGAATTATGAAAATTGTGCATTGTGCCGGTAATTGAACATACGTAGAACAATGCGCTTTCATTTGCGTAGGGGTCGACGTAATTACCCCCCACGTCATAGCGACCCACAAACGGTAACGGCTAAAAAACTGGTACAAGATACCAGTTTCAGAGTAGAGTGAAAGTATAAAAAGCTTAGGAATCGGGGTACTTCTGTTATTTTCAATGCTGACTATTTTTAAGAAAGGGTTATGCTCCAATGGTTTGGTCATGTAGCACGAATGTACTAAACATCGCGACTTCCGAGGGGTGCCTTGAATGCGATTCCATCAGGTAGGCGACCGCTTGGCAGACCCAGGACGAGGTGGTTGAACCAAGTCCAAAAATTCGCCTGATTGCGCTTGGGCAAAGCGCCTAATGAGTTAGAGTCGAGATCGAGTGGCCTAGACTTTTCTTGTGCGGGCATTACCCCCGTACTGCATCATACGGCTCAGCAAATAATGATGCTGACTATTTTTAGGAGTCTTAAGATTTGTTATATAGAAATTCTTAACGTGTAGTTATTGTCGGTGTCGAATCTGAGCATTAACCATGCATCACTGGCACAGAAATCCACAAAAGTTCAACGCCATTGGTATGAAGATGTAGCAAATGGAGAGTGGGCCACCAATGTTGTAAGAATTACAAGATATTGCAGATAAATACCAAGATATTGCAGATTTTTTAACCCAATCGCATCTCTAAGAAACTCTTGTACCTACCAGATGTCAATAATGTCATACGACAGTAGTCAAGCGATGGAACTCTTCAACGCAATACGTCAGAAGACGTAGTACCACCAAAGAAAACTTTGACAAAATCAGCGGAGAACGAAGCGCGGGAGTTGGGGAAAAGTTGTTTCACTGAATCAAACACGATCGCCTACTCCCCACAAGGGAATATGGGATAAAAAAAAGAGAGAAGAAGACGCAGCACTTAACCCCAATTGCCTCGAATACTCTAAATGGGATAAGCTCAGATATAAAGAAAGAAACGAATTCGTCACAATCATCAATAAAGTGAAAGGAATCAATCAGCAGAGATCAACAGATTACAGGGAACTCCGTTTGTTTGGTGAAAATTGAGTGTCAGTACACTTTGTTGTGCTAATTGATGCTTGAACTTGACAATCGAATTTTACACGATGCTAGAGTAGCAGACACCAGAACCGCGCATACAATCAACGCCAAATTAGCTTACGACTCATAATTAAACGTTAAAGACTTGTATTCTATGTTCTCTGGTGGATTTGAACGTAGAACGTTAGGAAATGACACATTCAACATTTATTTTACATGAGCGAAATGGAATCGGTAAGAGATTATTGGCCAATCGTAAACAAATGAGAGAAATATTCGTGCAAAGAGAGAGAGACACGACCACTTTGTTCTTTGCTTACAACTGTGAAGAACCAGTCAAGATCTGAGGTCCAAGCATATACCAACAGTATTCGTTAAGCACCATACAGATGAAATTATTGCTAATAAAACCAGTTAAAGTTCAAAACAATAGCTGAACAAGAGACTTGCACCTTGACATCCAGAGGAGAAGTTAAGACATTATTTGAAAGCCCGAGGAGTCTCTGCTTGGTGGAAGGGGTAAGCAAATTTATTTCATATTTCAGCCATTTCTTTGCGAAAGACAATGAACTTCACCAACATCATTGGATTGGGTCAATGCCTCGGGGGGACATGAAGTGTGCCAACATAAATTAATGAGGTTACTGGCATCGAATATTCACTTAATTAATGATTCACGGATGCACGGAGAAACTCAGAAGGCGAAATGGACGTGAATTAAATTTGAGTTCCGAGGAAGCACTGAAGGCAGGTTACAGGAGCAAGAGATGGGGACATTGTTGAGGTCTACAGCAGAAGGCCAAGACATCTTGCAACTCTTATGAAACTTGACCAAGATGTATTCTGTTTCTTAGAATGGTAGACATCTGAATATTTTTGTTGCTTAGCCAATTTAAATAAAAACATGCAGCCTGCCCGAAATGAACCCTGTGTGGCAGTCGTCGGAAGGCTAGACCTGAAGAACGGATCAATGTTGAGTGTATTCCGGACTTTGTTAGACTAAAGGCCCAACCGCAATTGACTAAGTTTGAAAAAAGAACTATGTCAGAACTGAAAGGAGGGCAGCCATTACACAAATTTGCAACACCAACCAACCATTTAAAGAACGTAGAGAGCGATTGATTCCTCCCACTAAAGTAAGCAGAAGTGAGCGAAATATAACGCCAGCCAGAAATTTGATGTGCAGCTGCTCTCTGTATTGGGCTTTTTGACAGCTGTCAAGTGCAGAACATTTACAACATTTCAATTCTTAAACGCACCTCTAACTTAAGAAATAACAAACGATGAGTTTGCTCAATCCGATTTATCAAAATGTAAGGTGCCGCTTTTCGACATCAAATTTGCGTAAACTTGATCGCATACGTTCCAATGCCTGTGTAAGAACGAACGCGCGGACCCCTCGTTCCGGTTTGGCCTTGATGAGTGCATAATTCACCTTATCGTAATTTAATTAATTCATAGACCAATAACGTACAGCTGTAACATTTTTATCATCGTTCCCGGACTGTCTAGAGAGCACGAACTTAAACCGCTGTGTCGAAATGTGACACATTTCGATCGAGAGCAAGATCAAGTAGTTTTGATATGAAATCGAAATGATTACACACTCATCAACAGCAATCATCAAAAATTGCTTAAATGCATAGTAAGCTTCACATTTGCATCTCAACAAGATCAACTAAACAGGTCATCGACGTCGGAAAAAAAACGACCAAGCCCCCAATTGTCAACACAAACCAGTTAATTGACTTTTAACCGAATTACCATTATTGCCACACTGATGGGTGGAACTAATTTGAGCAGTTTGCAATGGATAAAGGTTCCCAAGACGTTGCGCACTCAGTTAACAGTCGAAAATCAGAATCCATGCCTGACCTTACATTCTGATGCTTGTCCATCATCAAACAATGCACATGCGTGTTACACAGGAAGTATTTTCGGATGTAACCAACAAGGTAACGTCTTGTAAATGAATGGTCTTATCAATATTCCAAAATAATAATCAGATGCAAACAAGAATACAATGATGAAGGTCGCACTTGAGCGACGACACAAAAGACTATCGAAGATTCTCAACCATAAACAAGAAAAATATCAATAAATCACGAATCATGCGGAAGCATTCATCTCTGATTTTGCCATGGAATCATGATGAATATCAGCAGTCCGTTGAAGACATTTATCATACACGTGGTCTCACATTGGTTTCACTTTCAAAGTCATCTCTGTCCACCTCGACTCCGCTCGACCCATAACAACACACATCATTTATATCGAACGTTTGGCAACTCCTATTAAAGACATCATCTAAAAGACTTGCAATCTTTATGCTAATGCAGCGATTTGCGGTCAGTGGAGAAAAGCAAAAAAAAAAAAACACTTTGCATCTCAATTTTGAAAAAGGGGTTAGGTAACCAAAATGCAAAATCTTGCGGATGACATCTTGACAAATGGCCATGCCATCAATGGGCTCTCGGCGTGGGGATGCTTAAAATGGCACAAATTTAAGCATTTTACCACAGAAAATTATTGATTCAAAATTTTGATTTGAATTTTGCAAAAATCCAACGCTGACCGGATTGGAAAACGACATACTGCCAGAGGACCGCGCTCGCTGCCATATTAAGCAATCACCTCTGAAGCCTGGTTCTAGTGGATTGGGTACGAAGCAAACTCAATTGATTGCGCGATTCGAAATCCTTAGCTTTGAAGTGTTAGTGTTTTTGTTTTTGTATTTTTTTGTAATGAAAGGAGGAATGCACAAATGTACATTCTTTTTTTATTATATACTCGTACCTTTTCTGGCGTTTCGTAACGAATTATAAGCACAAGCACTTTTATTTTCACTTTTATGCGCTGAAAACCACACACACTCGGTCGACGGGGGGAGTAATTAAAAACTGTTCGTGTACAGAGTTCGTATTTAATGTGCTAAACGCTATACCGATCCGACAGATGACAGACTTGCTGCTGAACGTTGCGAGCTGAACGCCGTCCGATTGAAGACTGAGGTTCGCTGCTGCTACAACGTGGTATTATGAGGTAGCTCTCCTACCAGAAGATGTAACACAACAATCGTGTCGGCCAACATCATTCTGGTTTTGCGATGTGGGCTTCGCTCTAGATGCGAAATTGTACACACGATGAGATTTGAGCTGTGGTTGTTGGTAGGACGTAACACTTTCTTGAAAGCAAGAAAGTGAGCGATGCCCGTTGGCGGGGAGGGCCTGTTGGGAACTTCTTCGCTTTCATTGAAGGCCATTCCGCTGAGACGGTGTGTCGGTAAATTGGGACCATTGTCATGTCAACGGTTTGATGACGATAATTGGGGCTCGTAAAAGAATCAACTTATCCGCTCCATGGGCGCTAAAGATGCGTGAGATCGACATTTAGCTTAAATGGATATTTAAGACCGATTTGATATTATTAGAGTGGAAAGATGGGAGGCTTGTCTCTCTTTAGCACTGATTCGCGAAATATTGTTCATTAAGTTTGCAAATTTCACAGATGTGTGTGTGTGTTTAGATACATTTTATGGTAATTTGATTGCAAACGGAAGCATATTGTTGACCTGCGACATAATTGACTGCAGCGTAAGTGTGGCTTTTACCATAACTCCCAGTCACCACGGTCGATTATACAGCAGCGGATAGGGCAAATTGGGAACGACGCAAAAGTGGTAATTTCCTAAGACATCAGCGCATTCATCAATTATGTGAATTATGTTTGCCGTGCACTGGCACCCCTGGCAGAGTAACAACGTCATTGAACCATTGAAATTTCATCACGAATGTTTTAACATTTGCACTCATTCACCGCAGAATTTATATGTCTGCTGACAATAATGCGTAGTTTTAACTTTTAATGGTACACTTTGTGGGTCTTAGAAGTCTAGACACTGACATCGCGGGGAGCTAAACTACAAAAGAGATTCGTTTTTACATCTTCTAGGTCATCAGTAGTGCGAGCTAATTGCCCAAACAACTTTCCATCGAACTGGGAATCTAGACAGATCCGATTGATCTCAAATTAACAATTTTTGTAGTGACTAGCTGACTAGGAGATTCTTGAAATGGAAATATCTTTACTTTCTACTCGGCGCAATTCGAAACAAATTTAATTATGTCCAGTAAAAGAAATTAATGTAATGCCCTTGTGGTCTGAGATCGGTCGAAGATGGAATGCATTTTGAAACCCTAATGGCAATATTGCGTCTGTGTGCTGAGGCAACAGCAGA